>OX336389.2:802649323-805142207 GCA_946902985.2 Meconema thalassinum | reverse complement strand
CCAGCGGTGGAACACATAAAGACAAGCCTTCCAATCCAACCTCTTATTTATCGTGGACCTGACGCAGCAAAAAAGTTTATGAATTGTTTGATCTCAATAGCTAACGAATTTGATCGCTTTTACAGCTTAAATGTTCCAAAGGCCTTAACTCAGGATCAAGAAGCAGAGTTCCAATGTTCTGAAACGTGTTATTTGTGTCATAAAACAATTACCAAAGAGGACTGGAAAGTTCAGGACCATTGCCATATTACAGAGGAATACCGTGGAAGTGCTCATAATAACTGTAATTTGAGGTGTAAATCACGTAATCCCGTTCCTGTATTTCTAAATAATATGAGTGGATACGACGCAAATTTCATTGAAAAGCAATTGGGATGTACTACTGTGAGATTGATTGTTATCGCTAACTCAAAAGAAAAGTACATTTCCTTCACCAAATATGTAGGAAATGTTAACCTTCGATTTGTGGACACGTTTGGGTTAATACCGAATAGTTTGGAAAACTTAGTTTCCAACTTAACATCGTACCCTGAAACCGACAAATACTTTGGGAAAGAATATGCAACGTTAATGACCCGTGAAGGGGTATTTTGTTATGATTACATCGATTAGTGGGGAAAATTAGGTGAAACGTGTTTACCTACAAAAGCGGAATTCTTTAACAAATAAATTCAAGAAGATGTTAGCAAAGAAGACTATGAACATGAATAAATGTATGGAATCATATCAAAATTAAAACTCTTTGAAACGTTCAGAAACAAAACATTAGAAACCGATCGAGTGGATGCTGCACACTTCTTTACTTCGTCTGGTTTAAGTTTTGAGGAAATGCTCCTTTACACAGGCATTGAACTGGATTTGCTACAGGATTACGATCAGATTCTTTTAATAGAGTCTGGAAAACATGGAGGCATATGTCAGGTGTCTCATCGGTATGCTGAAGCTAACGTTAAATACATGGAAACCAATGATTCCGAGAAACCATCTCAGTTTATTACCTATGATGTTGCCAACAACCAATATGGGTGGGCTATGTGCCACTCTCTTCTGGATGGTGGATTTCAGTGGGTTTCCCCAGATATTGTTGATCTAGAAAAACTAAAGAAAGACGATCCTGTTGGATACATTCTAGACGTTGATGTTGATTAGCCATATGACCTTCATGATCTACACAACGATTTACCTTTCCTACCAGAGTGTACACAACCGAAAGATTCGCCTCTGAAAAACTAATTTCTCATCTTGGAAATCGAAAGTGGTAAGTTGTTCATTATATGGCACTTAAACAGGCTCTAGATCATGGACCAAAATGGGTAAAAATTCATCCTGTGTTAAAGTTTAAACAAAGGCCTTGGCTAAAGGCATACGTTGATTTTAATAACAACCTTCGAAAACAAGCCTAAAATGATTTTGAGAAAAATCTTTACACATTATTCAACAATGCCATTTTTCGAAAAACATTGGAAAACATTCGTAAATGAATAGACATACTGCCCCCGTAAATTGAATTATATTGAGACCACGGTGGCTGTATTGGAAAATATGATGAAAGTTATGGCTGTCATAGTTGTGACGAAGATATCTATGACGTAGGCACGGATGACGCAGACTTCATGCAAGTAGGCTGCTTGAGCTGAGATTCTTGGTGACGTCATGATTTTGTTCGAGAAAGATCTGAGATTTACGACGCAGTCGCATGGAAACGAGGAATTGTGCTGAGGAAGAAGATACGCGATTGGAGGAGAGACTCAAACCAATGAACGATAGTTAGGAGGGAGACGGAGATTACTGAAACTATCATATTTAATTACTTTTGGCATGCAGAATTGTGGAAAACTATTTTCAGTTATGGCATTGATTTGGAATTTTGAAGAAATTATTTTTTGTGTTTTTGAAATTTGAAAATCCGTCAAGTATTGCCAAAGTTAGAACTTCGAGCGATGACGGAGAAACAAGCTATGGAAGGGATGGATACGCCCCTTAAGAAGTTGATGAAAGGTCTTGCACAGCAGAAAGGAGCTCATCATATCTCATGTGTCTGATACCGCATATATATTGCTGATGTTATAGTCGTTTTCGAGTGATAAAGTGAAACAAGTCGTCTTTAGCGTGTGGTAAAGCCAACCGCATCGAACGAGCTTCGAGCGTGACGCAATTCCATTTTACGGTGTTTGGAAACTAGGCGAAGTTGAAACGCACTCATTTTCAAGTCTACAAGACAATATATCAAGAGTTGACTAATGCCTTTAAGCTAATTCGATTGTGCAGTACTATATTAAAGTGTGTAGAAAGGTTGAACATTCTCAACATTATAATTCGAAAGATATTGGCATTTTAAGACGGCAGACAAAAGTGATTTTCTCGCCATCTGAGAAGCACTTTTAAAAATATATCACATTGTACGCTACGGCTGACACTGGTATTGCAACCGTGCTACTACATATTGCTTTTGGTGTTACAACACTGCACTCTAACATGGAACAATATAATATGGCAATTCTTTCAACTATTATAACGGAAGTGGAGATGGAAGACTAAAGACTTTAATGCAATTGGGACATATATTGATGGAGTGAATTAACAGCATGGAACTTCGCTAATCGTCTTTCTACAAAAGCGAGCATGTAGTGAACATCCAACTACACTCATGCATCGTAGTCCAACGCTGAATTATATCAAATGGCAGTGGAAACGTATTCATACTCCATAAATATAAATATTTCTACGGAAATAACTGCAATAAACTTCATGGCGAATTACTACCAGAACTTCAGGAACTATCAAGAGAGGCCAGGGTGGACCCAGCTAACACAGAAGAGTTTTGCCAGAAGGATGTCTATCGTATACACGGAGCAGTGCAATTTCCGGAGGAGGAAGCAGTTCTATTCTCCGAGGGCGCTGATTCCAGGTTCGAGGACGGAGCACATCTTTTTGGTGAAATGGAACCATCACCAGTCTTCTTTGGAAGATTTTCCTCTGGAACTTCAATCAACAGATAAGGTAGTCGTGAACGTTTCTTGTTTTATTTGAGCCATTTAGCGATGTCTGAGCAACCATTTTTCCCATATTTTTGTCCCATATATATTTGCCCCATTTTCTTGTTTGAGGTTTCTGTACTCAGTACACTTAGATGATTTATGCCTTTTTCTATTAAGACATTGTTATGTCATTGGCAGATTTAAATAATTTTGGATCAGTTGAGACTGATAATTAATTTTCTTTCAGTAATTTGCATATTTTTGAAGTCACGATTTGACTGTAAAGTTAATGATTTTCTATGGCAGATTTGAATTCAGACAGCGTGTCATTTTATTAAAGTAATTCTTTTCAGTAAATTACTTTGTCCAATTTTCTGTCATCCTCAAGAAAGAAGAATAATTAAAAGATTTTAGAGCGTTAAAATCTATTTCTGTATCGACGATCTTGGAAATACTAGTCGTTTTATGAACATGATTGCAACATAGACATTTATCGTCAGTTATCGTCATTACCATTGCATTACAGACAATTTTATGAAATATGAACATTGATTACGATTTATTTAATACACTATAGTAATGAACATTTGATAGGAATTTTTCTCAATACTAGATTGGATCAATAATGTTTGAATTCCACAGTCTAATTGTATTCTATTCGACTATTTTGCAGTTTAGATGAACTTTGTTTGAAGATAGTATTTTTATACTATATTACTTAGGAGATATTAATCTCAATGTTGATAGACCAGAAAGGCGTGTATAATCGTATTTGCTATTAAATTTATTTGTGATTGGCAAATTTTTACTTCATATCGATTCATGAATGAAACCCACGAAGGTTAAAATAATAACAGTTTTGAAACAATTAATGAATATAAGAATTTTTAAAGTGGAACTATGGATGTATAATCGTTAGTCCAGTGGACATGTAAAAGTCGCTGATGAATAATGCCCTTGAATAAGTGAAGGAGATTCCCACAGTAATATTAATGAAGTTGATGAGATTATAAGTGGAGGTTTTGTGTATGGATTATGGAAGATTTTTATGCCATATATATTGAAATATATGATGAATTTTGGGCCTATTTTATGCAATTTGTGCATTTGAAGCGAAGTATTTTTCCGCTGAGTTTATTGTCCAGGTCCTTTGAAAATTAATCATGTGAAATTACTGTTAAAATTAACAAGAGTGTTAAATAATTTGAGATAACGATTTTGAATGGAGGTTACCGTCACTAATGAAAAAATGAAAATCCACAGCCTGCTTCCAGTCTCCGACCGGGTCAGGAATGGAATGAATGAAGCCCCCATCTAGCGGCGAGGATATGAACTGTACCGGCTGCCGAGGCCTGACGCACTCCTCTGGGGCAATGATTAAATGAATGACAGATGAAATGAGATGATAGTGGAGAGTGTTGCTGGAATGAAATTGTGACAGGGAAAACCGGAGTACCCGGAGAAAAACCTGTCTGCCTCCGTTTTGTCCAGCACAGATCTCACATGGAGTGACCGGGATTTGAACCACGGATCCAGCGGTGAGAGGCCGGCGTGCTGCCGCCTAAGCCACGGAGGCTTACAACCGTCACTAATAATAATAATAATTATTAAAACTTATTAAACCTGAATATAAGCTTAAATATAACTAACCTTCAATGGTCGATTATGTTAACCTGATTTGAGTAATTATCAACCGGATAAACGTGTGGTTTAATGTATTTCTAAAATAAATAAATAAATAAATATAAATATTGTAAATAAATTATGTAATTATCTTTAATAATAATTGGAAATGAAAGGAATTAATAGAGGCGTGTATAGATTTTTCAATTGTCATTTGACAATATTATAAACAATTTGTAATTGTTATAAACAATTAATGAGCATTTGTTATAAACATTAAGAGTTTTGTTAATATACTCTAAAGAACGCTAATTATACAAGTGGATTATGTAATTAAACAAGTTTTAGGATTATTATAGTAATCCAGTAACATTTGATTGAAGCATTTAAAAGATTTGCGTGTTAATATTTGAGTTGAGTTGAGTTGAGGACATTTAAAGCGTTTGAAAAGGAGCTAAGCTCTGAAGTTACGAGCATATGCTAGCACTGTACGGACAGGTGGGCCCGTTTGACGACGTGGGCATCCGACTTGTTGAAGGGTGGATCGCAGCTGGCCTGACAACTGTATGTTAGAGGCCAAGGCCGATTACATAACAGGCCTGGAGTTATAAATAAAGTGTGATGTTTATGAAAGAGGAAAACAATTGCTACGTGTCTTGCCCCAATTCCCTCATCCATTCCAAGTGTATTACTATTATTACGTTCTTTATAAGCAAGTGAAAGATAAAATGTTGTATGTAACGTCTACCAGTCCTACAGGAGGACATGATTATATTGACAATGGCTTCTGATTGCCACGTGTATTTTGTTGAGTTTTTGTTAAAGTAATTCCCTTTATGTGAAATAAATTATTGTACAGTTTAAGGTTTCTTGTCTTCGTATTGGTTCATTTTAAATATCATGGTGGAGGTTATTGTGTGGGCATACTTTAAGTGATCCAGTTGGCAACCCATTCCCGAGATTAATTTGAAGAGGTAAGTAAAGGTAAGTATGAACCCCCGTATATTTTGGTGTGTTCCACAATAATTTTCTTGTTAACTGCTGTGCTCTAATCTCGGTAGTATCTGTCAGTGCCATTTTCATTGATGTAGCTGTGCCGGTGCGTTTGATTATTGGCAATCCGATTGAGGGGGGGCGGATATCTGACAGCTTACTATCCGGATTTACGGGGACAGTACGTCTTGTGACTGACAGCAAAAAGGCAGAAAAGCCAATAGCAAAGCCAACATTTATCGACAGAATAATTTATGGTCCTAACCTAGCTGCTTTCCACATGTCTAAACGTAACATTGTATTCAATAAGCCTATATATATATTGGAATGTGTATACTGGATATTTCAAAAACTCTCATGTATTCCCACCACTATGCTGTCCTGCTACCCTATTATGGCATGGACAATCTTAAACTCATGTATATGGATACCGACTCATTCATTTATTTGGTTAACACCCAAGATATATATCATGACAAGTTGGATTTCCAAGAACATATGGACACATCTGATAATCCTACTAATCATGTGTGTTACTATTTACCAAACAAGAAAAGGTTGGGAAAATTTAAAGACGAGGCTTGTGGACAAATTATTAAAGCATTTGTTGGACTTAGAGCTAAAATGTATGCTGTAGACATAAATGGTAAAGAAACCAACAAGATTAAAATTATTAGCAGAGGTGTTGCCAAAATTGGATAAGCTTTCAAGATTATAAGGATTGTATCATGAAATACAATTTAAAAAGAATACCAATTAACATCATCGCTTCTAAACAAAATGACTTATCATATATAAGACTAATCAAAATTGCTTTGTGCCCCAGTGATGATAAAAGAGTCGTTGATTCGGATGGTATAGCTACACATGCCTATGGTCATTAATCAATCATTGACCATGATTAAAGAGTTAAGTTATGAATATCAAAATCCTCTGCCTGCATATAGCAAATACATAAACCAAACAATTAAAAGCACCAATCAAGCAACAAATAAAAAAGATATACACGAAAAGAAGAGAATGGTATTCATACTCAAAAATAAATAAAAATCGAAAACAAAATAAAAACAACTGTAAAATTTATAACAAATATTTTATGTGAAGTACTCTAAATATATTTAAAATGACTAAACATATATTTATGAACACTGTTCGGACATTTTTAATTACTACCCAACTCCCCCTCCTAATTCAAACTGTTAATCTCTAGTAATTTTGAGAAATTGCTTTAGTTAGCTAAAACTAGGGAGTCAAAAGTATAGTATAACCCATGTATTACCTATATGCTTCGAGATACGGTAAACAGCCTTGTTATATGTAATGAAAAATCGTGTTTGGCCAATATGAACTTTGTACATGGACAAAATCAAAAACATGAAACAACAAAATTGGAAAATCCATGTTTCCATATTGAAAAAATTCAAAAAACTTTAAACTGACATTTTTCAAAACTGGAAATGAGAAATTGGTAAATTGACAAATGTGTAAACAGCAAAATTGGAAAATCCTTGTTTTCATAATATAAAATTCGAAAACTTAAAACTGACATTTTTAAAAACGGGAAATGGGAAATTGACGAATGTGTAAACAACAAAATGAAAAAAAAATAAGCCGTTTGGGGTAGTGAACATGTTGTACAGTAGCCTAAAAGATTAGCAAAAGGATAGTTGCATGTGCACTGATATACTTTGTGTATGTGCATTAGCCTTTGGATTAGTTTAAGTTAGGTATGGTAAAGTTAGGTTAGGTTAGGTTAGGTATGTGACCTTATAGTTTACTCTTTTCGGAAAATCTAAAATCAAAAAATCTTAAATTTAATAGTAAAATCTAAAAAAACTGAAATCTCAAAAAAATATGTAAATTAAAATAACTAAAAACTAACATTAAAAATCATAAAACTAAAATCTAAAATCTTAAAATCTGAAATCTTAAAATAAAAAAACAAAATAAAAAAATCTAAATTCATACATGCATTAATTATATCTTTAAATGAGGTTTCTGTGGGTTAGGTTAGGTAAAGTTATGTTAGTTGAAGTTCTGATAAATAACGTTAGGTTAGGTTAGGTAAAGTTAGGTCAAGTTAGGTTAGGTGAAGTTAGGTTTGTTTAGGTGAGGTTACGTTAGGTTAGCATGCCATATGTGTGATTGTGTGCAGTGACCATTTTGTGTATTAGCCCTGTGTTAAAAATAAATTAAATTTTAACTAATATATTAAATAAATAATTCCACCTTAACCGTCCCGGTAGTAACCTTTTTTTTTGGTTGACCGACTAAAGAAACTTGCACTCAGCTACCGTCTAGCTATGTTAACTGCTGTGCATTGTCCTTGACCGCCACTATTAGCAACCATTTTGTGCATTAGCCCCATTTATTCAACCAGCATGGGGTTGGACTCAGGCGGCCGCCATCTTGCATATAAGCCCCTGCCCCAGAACCGGCCTTTTTTATCCTACTCATAATCCTTCTCAATAATACATTTTCTTGACATTTCCGAGTCTGAATATTGCTGCTGACTCATTCTTCAATACACTTGCACGGTAATACCGCCATTGTAACATAAATACATCGTAGATCATCCGTAAATACTTTTCAATAACCTCTCATTACTCCTCCACTTCATCAGACTTCATAACAATTCATAATACAATAACTAGTTTCCTCGTGCTTCATAATACCTTTACCATTTATGCATTGTTTTCCCTTTTGGTTTATTTGTAGATACTATGTCTATAATACTAATTATCAATATGTAATAATAATAATAATTATAATTATAATAAATTCACCACTTCCTGAGAGTATCCTATTGTTATAAAACAATGTTTAAGTGTCAACAACATTCACATCTGTTGCAATAATGTTCAAATAATAATCCTGGTGTTCAACATATCAAGAGTTAGAATTCTGGAAATTCTTCTAATCTGATAGAACTATAATGTCTGTTCCTGTGAGAGAATGTCTAAGCAAAGTCCAGACTTGTCTAAAAAGGAATGTTTTAAAATAAGTTTCAAATAAAATTCAAAACCGTATAGTCATTGGAACTCCTCTTTTCTGTCTATACTTGTCTTAAAAACAGGTGAAAATATTATAATAGCAGAGATATTCTTCCAAGATCGTCGAGCATATCACGTAAGCAGAATCATGATATTGATATCAATAAGAATCCTACTCAATATATTCTCTTTAAAAGTCTTCTCGCTAAATATCTTCTTAACAATAATTTCCATCACAATTATCGCAAATTGGAAATAATCTAAGAATATCCAATGAATAATTCTAAAATTCGAAAATCCAAGCATCGAGAAAGCCCTCTTTAGAAACACACAAATTCCTAACTTGAATACGAAAATGACTGATAGTCTACTATGGACTGGCGATCACTAAAATCCAAATTTCTGCTCAAAGTCTCAATAATGAACAATGTAATGACAAGTAGTTCCATGAAGATTTAAATTGCCTATATCCTGCTTATATTAATTGCCTCTATCAACATACAAATGTTCAGTCTGATTTTTGTATCAGATTCATAGATATTGAGAACAGTAAAACTATTTCAGATGGTAAGCATGATGGATTTTTATATATAGGCCTTAGAGTTATGTACTATTATATGAAGATTATTATAGTATTGTTTAGGTGTTTTTTTTTTCAAACTTCAATCGCATGATTAGGACACAAGAAATAAAAACGAGTTTTTAAAATGTTGCTCAGCCGCCTGCATGTGGTTATAAAAATAATTCAAATGAATTAGAGGTCAGTGCATTATAATGTGTATAAGGATTTGCTCTACCAAAGTTGATTTCGATCGCATGATTAGAACTCGAGAAATAAAAACTTAATTTGCACATTTCGTAAAGACGTCATCTTGAGGTTATGTAAACAATTGATGTAAATTAAATGCAAATCCATTGTCATTTGCTGTGCGAAGTTTCACTGCTTTCAGATGTTTAATTCGCGAGAAAAGTCTATTTAGATGTTTCAAATTCGCTTGGCCCCTATATTTGTTTTGTGTCCAAGAGGGTTTTGAAAGTCCCATAGGTGAACGTATAGTATTGCCCTTTATCGCCGTACAAAATTTTAGGGTGATATGAGTAATAGTTTCGGAGATATAGAATGCCGGTGAAATATTTAGCACAGCAGCCATTTTGGATTGGTGAGACGTATTAAATTGAAAGGAAACTGTCAGGGTCCGCCGAAATAGTACTATGACCTTACCCTGATTCATTGAAATATCATTGAAGTTATTATTGGGGGAAACACACACGGACGCACACGCACATACTCACACACGGTCAAAAGGTTATCTCATAAATTTAAACAGGCAAAAAATTGTTAAATGGTGTACTGCAAAATAGTTTCAAACTACCGAAACTTGACTACTTATAATGAAAGTTTCTTCTACCTTTGTTGAATCTAGATGATGGAATTACATACAGTATACCAGGATATAGAGCGTACTCCTCACATATGAATGTCCTCCTTCGGCCCTGGCATTCGAACTGCCTCCTAAAATATCGAGCTGCATTCTGGCTTCAATCTCGGACAGGATCTGTACTCGTACTGGATTTCTGCTTTCCTGCATCATCTTTTAAGTGTATATCTAGATGTTCTCTTCTTTCATCTTTAATTTCACCTGCATGTATGCGTGGTTTCGTATCAGTCTCTCCATTACTTTGAATAATGTTGTAGGTCACTCTTAGCATTCTCTTCACATTATATATCGTATTCCTTCTGCATATTTACTCCTGCATCATAACAGCGTTGATGGAATTGTTAAACCTTCCTCTCAACTTCGAATAGTTTGACATGGTTAAAATAAATTCAATGTAGAATTTCAAGTCCAATAACGTCTTTGTAGACGATATATTGTTTGTCGATTTATCACGTTGATCACATATCTTGCATGACATCGTTGAAAGGTTTATAAGTCGTCAAGTTATGTAGTTATAACTAATTTTGAATAACGACTTTATTTTTTACTAATATTCGTAATCCCTTCTGCGTGGATATATTTAAGTAGAATAATATTTGTATCAATGACTTCTTTAATTTTGTAACCTTTTCACTTTCAAAATCTTAGTTTCACTACGTAATATAATAGATTTTCATAAGAAAATTCTTACGTTCAATTAGCGTTTATGCGCACTCTTAATGTTTATAGCATACTCCGCACTATGTTAACAGGATACAAGTGCGTCATGTTGAAATATATGCCAGGCACTACAGTCGCGTCGTCCGCTTAAATTCCATGTTCCGAAGACCCTACTCTGGTCTCGTACAAACACATCTTTCACGTCCAACGTTCAGCAATAAAAGAAGCCACATCTCTCCTCATATTTCTACCTCCTATGCTCAAACATAGCGTCGCTTTATATTTGGTGGGAAGTTCTTGGCGGGTGAATTCAAAATCAATTACGCCAGTCGTACTGAACATCCAATTACCTAGTTCCAAATATGGTAATATTCCTTAAGAAACTGTGTTTCTGGTGGGCAACAGTATGTACTCATTACTCTGAATGTGATTGTATTTCAAAAACAATTACACCATGAGATGTCCTTTACAGATTGGCTACAGTAGATCTTGTGGTCTATCTCTTCCACTTTACTTCTAGCTCGGCGCGTGTCGCGAAGCGTGAGTTAGCACGGCATGTGGCATGGTTATGACAAAAGCCGCTCGGCCCAAGCATAAGCAGCTCACTTCAAACCAAGCTCTTGTAGGACAAGGTGCTGCTACTACGTCGAACCAAGGCACATGGTTGCCGAATCTACGCAGAAGATATCTTTGAATTGTGATAGTCACAAAAGTGCTACGATACGTGGGGAACGTTGTAAGTTTCCGGTAGAGGGAATCACTAAGGTGATTGTTATTTTCTACGGACATTGGTGAAACACTTTGTTTCTATATGGACATATGCTAGACTTTGTCTAGATATTATTCTGTCACAGTCCAGTAACAATAATTCAATACTTGGATATTTTAATCCAACTTGTCAGTTTCACAAATTGTAACTAAATAACCACTGAGATCTTTCAGTATATTGAAGGCTAGTCTATCACGGTGTTGTTCATTAGCCGACAAAGGGAAACTATATGTTGCTTCGCGCATGATAGATGGTGTGTAGCCATGCCCAGGGAACGATCTTCAGAACAGCCGTTGATTGTTTTAGACTATCAGTGTTTTCCTGTACTGAAAAGATTACCGTGAGTTATATTACAACTGACGCTTTTGAGAAGAGACCATTTGGATCTGACCCCATTTAAGCGAACTGCTATGGATTTAATTGAAGTCAATATTAAAATGGATCAGCAGTTACTTCAAACTTCAAGAAATATTTCCACTATGTCGTGCTAGACAGATTGTGGGTATATAATGGCGGCCGATACAAGAATTAGGCGTGCGTGTCCAATAGGGCATGTATCTGGATAAATCTGGTACAGACCAGGTTCACTACGCTTCAAGATCAACGAGAAATGTAAGCCACATTTGACTTTTATATTATGCCTAGCTAATTGGAACAAATTAGCAGATAACCAACACATTTATTTTTCTTCGTATTTAAATCTTGCATTGATTTACGCAAGACACATTAGGGTTATTCTGAGTATTTTCAGCACTCAGAACAGCTTAGGATCGATGACCGAGCATGCCGAGCATTTATTTGAATGTTCATTTTGTTTGAGACTCACGGTAATCTGCCGATATAACTGTAGAAGTTAATATTTATTTTTGTTGAGGAATGGATATTTTGTCCATATTCAAAGAGTCGAACATGTGGTTTCTTCACATAAGGAAATAATAATTAAACATATTTAAGGAAATAATAACAATAATAATCCAATAATAATAATAATAATAATTTTCATAATTTTTCTAAATAATTATTGGATCTTACATTTTCTAATAATCACATTCGTTGAGAGAGAGCTTAAGGATTAGTTTAGTCATTCCTAGTTTGGAACAGGTGACTTTCCGAAAGCTGGTGGATAGCGCAAGCCCGTATTCCACCAACTTTATAGTTCTGGATGAACAGTTAATATTTGCATTGAGAAAAGTATATTTTTCAGATAACACGGAAAGGCATGAAACAGGAAGCCAATGATATTTGTATCAATTAGGATTTTTTTTGTGTTTATATAAAATCATGACGTAGGCACACATTCGAAAGTGAAATAGAGAATATCACAAGTGTGGTAACTTCACGGTTTGAACTGAATGGTAAAATAAAATAAACTTGTAAGTTTATAGATCTTACAGTTTTGATAACAAGCAGAGGCTTGATTTATTGTATAAATTTTGGAAAGAAAATTTATGTGTGTGGAGGAGTTGAAATGCCATTCCCAGGTGCGCATGTTTATGTCGCAGGAATGAGGAGGTTTTTTTTTTTGAGCATCAATCAAATAGCAGGTTCGATGGCTCAGGTTTATAGGAGGAGTATTGGAACCACATTTCGTCGAATGAATGACCAAACCATCAGTAATTATTTCAAACTTGTTTACGTATTCCATTAATACTTTGGATTTGCTAGAACCCGGTTTTGTCATAATAAAATTTTATTCTTCTTCAGAGGATGACCTTTGCCGTTGTTGGGATATTGTGTTCTTACAAATAATTGAATGGGCCACTGCCAATTTAAAAAAAATATTTCTATATCCACGAATTACTTAAAGGATGTTTTCAATCCTATTGTCATGAACTAAATGAATTTATTATAAAGCTACAATTCTTATTTCCGCATTCTGTTCAAGAATTGCAAGTTGTGAAAGTTACTAAAATAGCAACAAATATAAATATTCTTAATAATAATTCCAAGTGGAAAATCGAATAGTTGAATGGTTCAACAATTTTTTATGATCAAGCTGATGATTCAGAAATCATATTTCTTTGCAATTTGAAGTTCATAATCGAGTCACTTCTCGAAATGTTTAATTTTGGAAGAATAATAAATTTTATTGTTCTTCGATGCTATGCTCAAGGGTCAAATACTTTTCAGATGTTGTTATTAATATGTGTACATAATTCGTGTTGGGTCAAAGATATTTTTGACAATATTTTTGAAACTGGAAAAATAAGTGGAAGTTAAAAAATTCTATAAACAATTATAAACAGTGAGAATTTCTACGAGTGTTAATATCATGTTAGAAATTCAACCAGTGAACTACAATATTTCCAGTAAAGACAATTAAATTTTTTAACTGGATTTCATCGTAAATAATTGATATAATTTTGGAACACAGTCTACAGGACTGATAATCAGACTTGTGTCTCCAAGGACAATTGTTCAATGTGTTGGAAAATTTCTGTACATTGTGTGAATGGTAGTGTGTGCCGTCGCACTGGAATGATGTTACCTTGAGCATCATTTTGCAGTCAATTTTAAAATTTAGAATAAAATGAGATAATTTTACATGTTGTGTTATGCCCAGGTGAATCTCCTTCTATCCTTATTGTTGCATTGAGCCAAAAATCAGTAAAGCATTTTTTTTTATTTTGATGTCTTTTTTTTGCGATTAGCTTTAACCCATCTGGCGCCCCGGGATATTTTGACTCTCGTGCTGACTGATTCTTGGTAAAATGCATATGTGATCGTGCGGACTCCGGTCTAAACGGGCACAACCTCATTTGTTAAAATCCGACCATGGGTTCGCGAAATATTAATTATATATCATGGACACCGCCCGAGCAACGCCAGCTGCGTTTCGATCCCCACTACCCCCCTACTGAAATGTGCACACCATCATGAAGGAGCGACTGCACTTGCGCAAAGTGTGTGCCCAATGGGTGCCCCACAGTCCTCAACCACACCAGGAAGCATGTCGAATGGCCCACTGTCTTGGTCATCTGCAGCGCTATGCGAGGGAAGGGAGTGGGTTCCTGGCACGAGTGGTGGCTGGAGATGAGTCATGGTGTCAACACTTCGAACCAGAACCCAAACGACAAAGCCTCCAGTGGAAGCTTCCAGGGTCACCACCACCCAAAAAAGGCAAGGCCATCCACACGAGTGCAGGAAAGGTAATGCTGACGTTCTGCTTAGACCAAGATGGCCCCCTTCTGATACACTTCATGCCGCACGGGACAACAGTGAATGCCCAGCGTTACTCGCAAACCTTGACCACCCTTCGCCAAGCGATCAAAACAATACGACCAGGCAATCTCACTCGTTGGGTCATTCTGCTCCACGAAAATGCACGACGTCATACGGCCAACACAATCGCGGCACTCCTGCAGAAATTCATATGGGAGGTTCTCGGCCTCCCTCCAAATAGTCCAGACCTCTCTCCCTGTGATTACGCCATGTTTGGTCGCCTGAAACGGGCTCTGAGGGGCCAACGATTCACTCGGACGTCGACGTCCAGCTGTACGTGCGTAACTGGTTCACATCGCAGCCCAGGGAATTTTATGAGACAGCCATTCACCGCCTCATGTCACAGTGGGGCAAGTGCCTCAACAGCCAGGGCCAATACTTCTAACATACAGGTACTGGTTTCTGTAATTATGCCTCCGGCTCATTACTTTTTGAACGCACTTTATAATATTAGGGAACTTATTTTAATCCCTTTTTAGGTCTCAGGTTACATATTCATACTCCGAATCAATAGGCCCTGAGTTCAATTCCTGGCACCGCCAAGAAAATTTATTCTGGTCTCAGTGTTGGAACGGGTTGCATTCATACACGTAATGCAATACTGCAAAGAGATGGATTCCATTCCCACCTCAGCTGCCTTAGTAGCTTTCTGGGGTTTCCTACTTCTACTTTGGGCAAATGTCGGGATGGTTCCTAACTTAAAAGCACAGCCGGCTCCTTTCAAATCTTAGCTTCATTTAAACATACACACTAAACCCACAACATTGACACAGATTATCAGATAGATTTCACGCCCGCCTAAATTCACAGGACTACATCACCTCGAAGTCACAAAGCCTTGAAATTAACCAACAGAAACAACTTCATCATAAGCGAGTATATCATATAAAAGTAACAACTTTATATGACCGTTTGGGGGAAACTCAAACTGCAGTCTCCTCCGTGTTCCCGATCCCCATTACACATGTACACTAAATAAAGCTTAACTTGTAAGCAGAGCAATTGTACTCTAATAACCCCACCTCCTCAAATTTTCATGAAGATTAGCGTAGCTAATTTAAAAAGGTTTTTTATATAGGGCTAGTTCATAAATATATTGCATCATTCAGTTACTTTGCATAATTATTCTCAGATAGAAGGCAAAAGTAAGTATTGTTGAAGTACTGGATGAACACTAAATGACTTCGATATCAGTGTGTAATTTGAGACTGGTTTATTTGATTTATATGAAAGCCACACAGCGTTGTCTTCTCATGGAGTATCATAGAACTGTGGCAATACGCATACTGAAATCGATGTGAGTTAATAAGAATAATATTACCAAATAGGAAATCACTCTTCATTATGGGATTAACACCAGCCATGGCATGTAGTTGACATTCCTCGAACCAAACTTGTGTGAATGACGATTGATAATTAGTGTGGCTTTGCATAAATACGTATCAAGCTCGTGAATAATGTGATCTTATCAGCCAAAACAAGTGCTCCATGTGGAGAGGAATTAGGTATGAACACATATGAGAATATACCGTAAATATATGATTAGATCGTTAGGTGAGACTGTGGTGTATGGCTCTCAAAACATAAATCGCGTTGTGTTCCAGAAAAGTCCATGATTTGAATTATGGATCTATTAGCAAACGAAATGTGGAAACTGCTAAGTCACATGCATTCAAAATAAAAGCAGGTATAGAATACAGTAACTCTTCAATTGTTTATGCATCAATACCCCTGTTCAACAATGCTTTGACACAATAAGCGTACCTGAATAAATCAAACGATCAATCATTTAATCAGTACACACACATACGCATTGTACCCACATTTTCTATGTGCAATTTATTAAAATGTTTGCATTGAATACAAGAGAAAGGATTGGAAGTCCTTATTGTATCAGAATACTTCATTGAAATGCACGTGTCAGTTGGGGAGACAAAGGGAGGTCTTGGCTAAGAACTTACCGCTCCAATAGGAATATTGCATTTATAAATGATGAGCCGAGGTGGCATAAACCAGTTTCAATCAGAGGCAGTGAATGGAGGCCGGACACGGGAACGGCAAACTTAGGGAAAGTAGTGACTAGGCAACCCGCTCGACCCCGTCATAAGGAACTTGTAAGAAGCGAGCGCGACATGTGCCGTATTTCTTTACGCAGGCAGGGAGTGCGCCAATTTTACCACTTGCTGGCATACCACCAATTAGGAAGACGGATTTACAGCAATTTCGAAAGCCTCCCATTGCTAATTACCAATCATTTTAAAATGAATTTAATTCACTGACGGATTTACCTACGTTTCACATTTTGAGAAGGAAGTCTCAGAGAAGCAGTAAATTGATATTTAGTGTAAGACGCCATATTTCCGCGTTGATTTTACGGCGGACGCCAATTTTCGAGTGAAGGGAAAGAGATCAAGCGGATGATTCGAGGCTCTTGACTTTCGAAGACCGTCGTGAACTGACGTGTCACTCTGCGAGTGAGTGAAGTGCGAACTTCATACAGTATTGTTACCGGGAAGCGAGGTGATAATTAGGGCTGAGTGAATGCCTACGACCCCACTCGAGTGAAGTGATATGAGTAGTTAAGCAACAGCGGGTCTACTTCAAGTCGCGTGCGTGTATGAATACGGATGGCTATGTTGGAATAGGGTTATGTTTGGGAAGGAATAGTGATAGAAGGGAGATCTTGGTGCCGTCTTAAGCGTATTGTTCCCGATCAATCTTATGGCGAGCTTAGTTTTTAATAGGTTGAATTTTTGGTGATGGGTTTTGGGATAAAACACGTTTGTTTACATATTTGGTGATATTTCGCGGAGGAGTGGTCGTATTTATAGTCCAGGACACCTTAAATAAGATACTAGAAAACCAACATGGCCGCCACATTTGGTGTTGCCAACTTACATCATTTAACACCAAAAAGTCAGCACACACATCCATGTAACACGTATCGCAAATGATCCAAACTAAGTAAAGGCTCTTTTACGAAAATACGTTTTACATGAAGTTGTGAAGCAGTCCTTGCTCAAGTTAGGGACATCTTGGTCATCAGTCCTCGACAGTAACTCTTAAGCAGTATTATGGTAGTGAAGTTAACTTAAATTATCTCTTCTAGATTGATTTTTAAAGCAACATATAAAATGCATAAGAACAGAAACATTAATACTTACTCAATTATTTTCGCCAGGGAGCTAAAGATGAGCATGTTCATTTCTTCTTATAGGCTATATTTTTATAATTAGTCCAAAAATGCAGACCATTCTGTTTTAAGATGAGTGTTCAGAGAAGGATTTAGGAGTAGGAGAGAAATATAATAGTAGGGTACATATTAGCTTATTATTTATTTATTTATTTTTGATAAGTACCGTACTCATTTCTTGCATGTATTGGCAACTCAAACTAACACTTGGTGCGCTGCGGTCGGTCTGGATAAGTAGGGTAAAAATACTCAATAACACGCGTTTGATATGGAACACTTTTTATTTTTCGGTTATAATCAGTAAATGTGGTCCCTAAAATAATGACAGTGTTATTTTCGACTGTATATATGTATAACTGTGCGATACACGTGATTTAATTTGTGTGTTCCACTGGATTTTATGTGTCAATTGCATATTATCAAGCATCGGTTGTCTGCTGGTATCTGTATTTGAGCAGTTCGAGTCATGGCGCTGTTACTTTAAAAGCTATATTTGAGTTTGCTCACTGTACCATAGACTGTAGAAATTATTTGCCGCTTGGTAGGGCGAAGGGATGAGTTTAACTTGTATTAAAGTTCGGGGAACACAGGAATTGCTTGATTTAGATGGTTAGCTGGTGGGTTTGGTGTAGAATATCGGACTGGTAGCAGGTTCTCGCAGAGTAGATATTTACCCTGCGAAGTCAAATTAGGCCTATATGACTCGTAGTGGAATGGCTCGGATATCGCAGAGCGAGGTGATGGCGATTGGTAGGGTAATTGGAAATGAACTAGGGAGGGGGAAGGATACCTGACTGATGAAGCTTGGCTGTAGTCGGCTGGTGTAGGCCTAGCTGTCTTGGTACGGCTTGGCTCGGCGTAAACAGTGAACAACCCGTCCTGTCGTCAGTGAGTGTAGTGGTGAGTGGTCCAACCCGCTCCTGTTGCCCGTATTTATTTGGTATCGTCACCTTTTGGCTATTGCTATTTACATCTTTTGGAAAGTGATGAAAACTTATATCCGCAGCCCTCTTTTATGCATCGACGTACAGCCGTAAACTGAGCAATATACGTTGCTTTTACTCATTTTACACTCCATCAACGAGTAAAACTTAATACTTATGTATAAAGACACGAAGAAATTACCTCGATCTGCTTACGAATACAAGAAACCACATACAAACAGTCACCACGTGACAAATGTACCCTACTTGGTAAGTTTCTAATTTTTACCGTTAGATGTCATATCAGATAGCTGGAGTTGCCAATAGGCCTACATATATGAAGGCAGAATTGAGACAAGCTGTTGAAAGCCTGTTGACAAATCCCTATTGAGATGCAAGAAGATGGTTGATCCAATGCTTAGGCCTAAAACCATTCGAACTAGTCGTTGATTTTAGGGGCATTAGACTAATGGCAACTCGAAGATTTCGTCTTGAAATGGTAGAAAGCAGCAGTTGGTTGATTTTGGGGCTTTGTGACATCATGGTCATGTAGATCTGTGTACTTGGGCATGTGGAATTTGTCTTATAACCTGTGTTATTGTGATGGCTGGATTAGTGTGTGCATTTATTATTCAGATGAGGATTGGGAACGAGGTGGTCATGGCCTTAATTTAGGAACCATCCCGGCATTTGCCAGGAGTAGAAGCGTGGAAACCACTTCCAAGATGGCTAAGATAGGAATCGAACCCTCCTTTTCTCAGTTTTGCCTCATGAGGCTGAGTGTGCCTTGTTCCAACCCTCAGACCAAAATTAAAATTTCTTGGCAGAGCTGGAAATTGAACCTGGACCAACTGCCAAAAAATGCTAGCCGTACAACGCGAGATGGTTGGTAGAATAGTCTCCTGACCTCTCATCAACCGGCACATTAAAAGCCACTTGTAGAAAATTCAATGAATTCACTGTGAAATTGACGAGTTAAGTACAGGCGTTGAAAGGCAAGCTTTATCGACGGAGTAATATCTTGAAAATTATAATTATAAGATACCAACACAAAACAATTTTCTGTGGAGAGCTGAGTTATTTAAATTGCGAGAGCGGAATATATGAGAGGGAATTGAACTGAGGCAGCGTTGTCGCGAATGGGTACGTCCTCTACACTTCCACTCATTTCTACATGATCATAATAATAGCATTATCATGACGAATACAATACATAGTGTTATCACTGACCGAGTTCAAGTGCGCCCCGCTGTTGGCCGGCGCTAGTTGTGCAGACCCCCAACGCTACAGTCAACTGCAGTCACCTGTTCAAAAATGGGATACGCGCTGGCCTGCGTAAACCACTTTACGAAGGCTGCGGTTACGCTGATTACATCAAATTTTCAGTGCATATTCGAAAATAAAATAATAGCCTGCCTTCAACCAAAAATGTTCAAGGCAAAACGACATACGTAATAGAGGTAACACTTCAGGACTGATGAACCAAGTAGAATACTTAACTTAGCCTAAATACCTTGTGTAATGATGAATAATAATTATGGAAGTGATGTCCTAATAGATGCTTTCTCCTTAGATGTCTGTAACTCACCCGCTATGCCCTTTTATAAAACGACATATACTGTAGTGAAATTTCAGATTAATTCTGTACCATGTATCACTCTTTTTTCTTTTTGCTTTCACTTTGATAATATATCATTTTCATACCTTATTTCATCTTCTGGCGGGAGGGGGGGACATTATCAATTGTAACTACTAACCTTGATCACTTCTGCACCGTATATATGTGCTAAATCACTTAAACATGTGTTTTTATTTATTGTATATTTAACAACCGCAGCCATGTTCGACAGCATATTTGGTATGTGAAACTGCCGCAGTGAGCGATCACATTGACGTCATTATTTATCAACATATCCGATACTAAATAGGCCTACATTAGACGACACATGTAATGTTGTAATTATGTGAGAAAAAAAAAATAAACGAGCTCTTCTTGGTTAGACGACTGACTGGACGAAACCATTGGTCGCTACTTGTTTAGACGACTGTCTGGACGAAAATTACCGATTGCACTACAAGCAAGGAGGTCTGGGCATAAGCCCCAGGTTAGGTTTGTTTTGTACTTAGAACAGTATCTACCACTGTAATGAACGCTGATCGCAAGAATTTCATGTTTCGACTAATCGGGAAAAAAACAGCGCCTCACTGCCTAAAAGTTATTGGTCTAGGCACAAACCATGGGTTTGGATGAAAATTATTGATGCGTGTCTACCCCCACTGTGCGTGACAAAATCCAGGGGTTAGACAAAAACAGCTTGCACAATCCATTGCGAACTGGTTCAAACTTGGCGCTATTTTGTTTCATGGTACCGCGCTTATACAAAGTAGTCCCGTAAGTGTGGGATTGGCAATACTGTACTTGTGCATAATTAACAGCGAAAATGGCAGACTCAGCTGGAATTCCATCTATATAGGTCGTGATCCTATTTGGGACATCCTGAGATCTGAAAAATGCACACTTTGTCACGAACCTGGAAGTAAAATGGATAAGGGGCACCTGCCACATTGCAACAAACTTGATGTGACTGCTAGAACTTCAGGAAACCTCACACAACTCTATTGGAATGCAAGAAAGCTGATGGATTGGAATCTGGGCTAGCCATAAGAAACAAAAACAATAATGCTTTAATATGAAAAATTGAGGTAACGCGGGCCGCGTTAGCTAATATATAACACCCCCGGTTTTTGTCATGCATAGTGGGGGTAGTCAAGCACCAATAATCTTTATCCAGACCAATGGCTTTGCATTTTATTTCATTATTCACGTCCAATGTCCAAGCTGTGTAGTATAGGCCTACGAGATCTATGAAATTTTTAGTTTTCTATTACCGTATAATGCATAGCCTACAAATATCGTTACCTGTGTGCTACTAATTCTAACGCAGCCATCACAGCATACAGTCACAATCATGTCCGATGCAGGTGTATAAGCCACTTTCTACTTTCATTCAGAATTAATAATACAAGTAGGCTATAGCTGCGACCAATATTTATAACTTATTGCAACCAGTGGCTTCGCCCAAACCGTGTCATCTAACCAAGTAGCGAATAATGACTTTGTCTCACCCAACATTAGTACATCAGTAATTTTCACCCAGACATTCAGTGGCGCAGTAACTTATGTCGAGAACTAAAAGAGAGCTATGAGATATTGTTGGTATTCTCTGAAAATTTGCATATGTGACTCTAGCGCAGTGCATGTACCATGCACATGTGAGTATATGGCTCTTCAGAATGATGATTGATTCATGTTGCACAACCCTTAAAGTTCGTTGAAGGGCATCACACTACTCTGTCGCAACCATGACTGAAACAAATAAAAATAGGCCTAATATAAATATTTTATCTGCCTACTACTAAGTAGGCTATAGGTCAGTAGCCAAGTACATAAGTTATAAGCTTCATAATCACCAATACATTCACTACCACCAACCAAGTGCGAATCATAGACTAGGCCTACTTCCAAGCTTAAAGAGTTACATGTGCAATGTATTATAATATTATGGCTGACGGCATTTGGAAGTCGAGAATAATATACATTACTATATTAGAAGGCGAATTGAACCTAAGAATACATTCCCGAGAGAGAACTTACATAGGCTATATTTTAGGTTATGTTTGAATTAAGCCTATACGGAAAATGCAGTCGGAAGACAATTTCAAAATTTCCAAAGACCATTAAGGTTTTTTATTACGTTATTTGTGCTCTGACTGAATATAAAAATAAATAAAACAACGATTAAATAACTCTGTACTTTAAATTGTGTAGGTCTAGGCTAGGCCTACTTACTTAAATTGTTGTGATCTTTGTAGAGTTACTCCAATCCATCTCCAATCTTGTTCTCGTATTTTTTAGGCGTCATGATGAAATCTAAATAAGAATTTATCCAAAAATTAATTAAATAAAAGCTTCGAAACATCTCAGACAAGTGGATTTGACACACACATATCAAGAGTCTATAATAACTGTATAAACTGTTTTAATCGATGCATATTACTAGTACTTACCTTGTACAACTTGTTACAACTTCATTAGACTTGAATTTCCAAAGAAAACTGTGAAATTATTTAAATAATAAGTCATTAGTTACAGTCGTAATTATAATGTTGGCTGACTTTGTGAAAAATGCATTCTGGGAGTTATTGCCAGAAACATGTCGGCAACTGTGTGGTACGGAATTTTACTTGTATTATGGTCTTTGGAGATGGCGGGATTTTAAGCAGGGTTGGCGACAATGTGCTCGCACCTGAAAACAACTTACCTTCAAGAAATGCAACCATAAGCCAACATTTACGTAGGCATAGGGGATGGCTGTTAATGTTGCCTATCCTGTCTTGATCTAGTAACTCATTTAAGCTGTCCCAGACTATATATGCAGGTGGTAGGGTTGTTTTTAGTGTGTTGTCCTCTTTTTATGATGTATGAAGAGGGTTAAAATTTTGTAAAATGAGGGGAACGGATTTTTTTTGTGGAAAAACATATTTTTTGGAGTTCTTGAGGTTTGCTTATGTATTATGGTGAGAGGATGTTTGAAGTGGTGTGTGTTTATGGAATTTCTGTCTGATAACCTGTGCAACTGTGTTGCTTGTAGAGGTTTAACATTGACCCGGCGTACAAGTGGTGGTGGACCACGCAACAACGAGCAGAGTGGGGGATGGAACCCGGGTTTCTTGTGGTGACAGTCGAGCATGCTAGCTGCTAGACTGCGACGACTGAGAACCTGTGATGATGTACAGTCGGCATGTCTTTATCATGGTGGGGAGAAACAAAACGCGTTAAGTGTTTTGACACGGGTCTATACACGTGAGGGGAAAACCCATTTTTTTATTAATATTAGTATTATTATTGTATTGATAAAAAATAGTAGGGGGGTGAAATCTACCCGAAAATTTAAAAATCGATACCTTGGGAATTAAGAACCCTAAAAGTATGTGTTATAGCTCAAACAATAGGTAATGAAATACGTTTTTACTTAGATAGGTCATTTCACCCCTAAAACAGTGAATAGTGATTTTATAGGGGAAAAACATATAAAAATTATAAGAGTTTTGTGAAACCATGGTTTAATGGCTGCATGTATTAAGAATGTCTGCATTCTAATTATTATTGTTATTATTATTATTAGGTGATTATTGATCGATCTGTATATAGGTAACGAACCAATAATATCAAAGATTTGTCTGAGGTGTTGTAGGACTCAGAATGGCCAACCGTTTCCCATGGTCAATGAATTTACCGAAAATTGGTTGAGGTGCGAATGGAACGCACGTGTTTTTCAGTTTTACCTGACAAGACTCGGTGTACTCCGTTCCAGCTCTTAGACCAGAAATAAAATTTCTTGGCAGAGCGATGAATTGAACCCGGACCGCTGCGGTGACAGCTGAGTTATAATAAATGTTGGATTTTAATAGTCACACGTTTCAATGCTACCCACTAGTCCTGCTGGCATCCACACACTAGCCAACACACCAGGTCTTGCGAGAGCTTATGATATGGAGAGTGCTGATTCAGCAGGTAGTATCATCTTACTGTTCAGACTGCTAGCAGGTTTAGAGTTTAAGCAGGGTGCGCCATTTCGGTTCTTATACTGTATAACAGAGGCATATGGTGTATAAGAAACAGGCTACCATTTTGGTTCTTTATCAAAACATGATATATTATAAGTTTAACAGAGACAACCAGGGATACAAAAGTCTTATAGGTATGAGAGACTCTTATATTCATTTATTTATTTATTTATTTATTTATTATTCTTCTTCAGCGCGAATGGGTCTCCTAGGACCACGCGGTATCAACACTTCTTGGCCTTGATGTTTGCCCAATAACTTTTCATGCGCAACGATTGAGCTAGTTTTCGTTGCTGCGACCAGCCATGTATGGCAGGTCTTCTCTCTTCTGCCTCAAAACCCCGTGTATGAGTAATTTTCCTAATTTCCTCTGGATCCTTGAGATTGGGAAAACCTAATTCAGCCAAGTCCTTTTCCGCCTGTTTGTACCAATTGGTCCTTGTTGCCTTTTTGTGCAAAAAAGTATATATTTTATTTGTTAACCTAGTTGGGTCTATTCTGTCCAAATATCCCATGAATTGGATCCTTCTCATACGGATTGTGTCTGTGATTTTAGTAATTTTTAAATAGATGTCAGCATTAGGTGTCGGAAGGTGAATTCCATCTTTAATTCTTGGTCCCAAAATTTTTCGCATGATTTTGCGTTTCTTAATCTCCAATTGATTTCTCAGTGTTTTATATAGTAGATTAAGTGTCTCGGCTGCATAAAGGGCTGCAGGCAAGACTATTGTTTTATGATGTTGAATTTTACAATTCCAAGAGAGGCATTTTTTGTTATAAACTTGTTTTGTCAAATGGAAAGCAGTTTCCATTTTATGTAGCCTTGTTTCTATAGCTTTTCATTCGTTCCCAGGTTCATTGATCCATTCACCTAAATACTTGAAGTCTTTCACTCGGGAGACCTGACAATTACCGATGCGGAGTGTATACTGTACCCGTTCGTCCAAGGTACGCGATGACCCATCCGCTATTACATCGCGTACCTGGCATCCCAGGCCCGGAGCAAAGGTAAAAGTACGCAAAATTAACAAGGAATGTGTCGGAAATTCAGTTGAAATAACACAAAAAGAGAGGGTAACACGAGATAAAATATCTCCGCGTCGTTACGGGCTTCAATGTAATCATAGTTTTAAGTTAAAGGTGGGCGCCATCAACTGAATCCCTAACAAACCACATCCTTCCTGGTTAAGCCTTAAGTACGCCAAAGGAAAAGATTGGGAAAAACACATCATCATGAGATCACAACTTAAAATAAAATAAAATGTATTTAAACTTGAGTGGTCAGACAGAAACAAAATAAATTCCTGCCTAGGAGTATGGTAGATTATAATAGTTATGATGTTAATGTCCTCTCAAATAGTACAATCTCCGCACAGCATCAAAGAAATATTATTATTCACGAGCAAAAAAAAAAAACAGATTTAGTTCTCTTGCGCTCTCATGGTCACCGTAGCACTTATGTCATTCGTCACTGACATTTTGTGATCCCTGAGACCTATCATTAATTAATCTAACATCAGGCACAAGAATTCAAGTAGATATTAAAATTTCTATCACACAACTAATTTTATATCAACGCTAACATGTAAATAATCATTCATAAATGGCTTGAATGTCACTGTTCCAAATGTTGGAATAGATATAATCACTCTTAAGATTAACAATAAATTTGTACACGTAATTTACACCACTTCTAACAACTACTCGGCGGTGAATCAAAATTCTGTTCTAATCATCTGTCATTATCCATCGAAAATTATTAATTGTTCAACACATCAGCTATCATGCAGTTATCTGTTCTATTCAAATCAAAATTATTAAATTTTCTTATCATCAGATCATTCAAATAATAATTATTGACGCATTTCTATTTTGCGCCTCGAGTAAAATCTAAGATGAGTGTCTGTTGTAGGTGCATGAGATCACTGATGTAATGGTTCTTAGTTTCACCGCTAGAGACCACCTGTGTACTGTTTCTGAAGTGGTGACCGGTCGAAGCGCGACCTAGCTGTAACTGGTATAAACTGTTTCCTCGTGCTGGTATCTTGCCTTTTTGTTGTCAGAAAGATGTGGTTTGTACGACATGAAAATGAAGGTCGTTAATGAGAATTTGTATGAAAGCAACTTGGTGTTGGACTTAAACTGAGAAAAGATGTATTATGTTACGACAGGGCAGCTCGTCGGAAAGCCAATAGACTGGGGGCTTTTTGGTACTTCCAATCCTTATTTCGGAAAAATGGCCTACTCGACTAAAAGTACGTTTGGAATAGCTTTAAAATATTAAGATAACTTTGGTTTGTAAAAAGGCAAGTCAGTGATTACTTTAACTTCGTGTGCTCTGAAATGTAAAAGGGGCTTATGACCAAGAAATATGTAGTTTGTCTGATATATTTGTGTTCGTCGCAATTGGAGTGCCTTTATTATTAAATTTAATATGTAGTCCATGCTACTTAAAGGAACCTCTGATTAGTCGTCATGGTTATGTTAGGCTTGCTTCGAATATTGTGATATGGTGCGAGTAAGTATTTTGCTCGGTATTGGTCAAGGTAATGTACTATGGCCTTGTTTTATTTTATGTACACACGTGTTAGTAAGTTCTTAAATATTTCTATTTTGGTTCATCCCGTGAGTTTTCGATCAGGGTTGCTATTCACGTTGTCTTTGTGGAAAGGTTTTTTTTATGTATGTTTTGTTTGTAATTTTCTCTCGGTCCCTTTTCTATGTAGTATGCCTTCGGGCCTGTAATTCTTTATTTTATTCGTATGGGAAGTTTTGTGATGAAATTATCTTTGCGTTGAGTTAGTCTTTTGTCTCCTTGTGGACGGTTTGTTGTTGCTTACAAGACTGAGTGCTTGTCAGCTGTTACGGAGACAGTAGAAGGAGTGCCCTACCATGACAGTTCGTGAGAGGTTTCTGATTAGATATCGGTCGGCTTCTGGATTCTGATTTTAAGGTAATAATTAGGAAACGATGAGTAATTTGTCCATTAGGACATTATCCCTTTTGTGGATATTATACGACATCGTGAAGAATTTTTTCTACTAAATGATTGTATTATGGATCAGATCTACGAATACTGTAATTGAGGGGTCCCTTCTAATATCGAGCTTCTTGTTGGCAACTACCTTGAAGGGTAAATGATATTGGAGGAAAATAGAATTACTGACGCTTAAGAAGGTTGATCATGACATTTCTAAAAACGTTTTAATGGTTAAAAGGAGAAAACCCACATAAGAAGTAAGTAATGATATATTTGTCATATCCACACCTTTGTATGTTAATTTGTATTGTATTTTTGAAATGTTTATGACTTGTAAGTGTTATGCATGATTAATAGAGGTTATATATCATTCTTATACAGTGTATTATTTCTGGGCGCTGGGTTTCTCAATAGTTCCATGGTAGCAAACCTCTGGGGTATAAATAAGTGGCCTGGCCGTACACATTGTAAAAAAAGAGGGGTAAAAAGTTGCGCAGTTGTAGCATTAGCGTGGTTAGGTTTATTACTTTTGTTAGTTTTGGAACTATTGATGACCTAGGTTTAAGAGAGAGGACGTTGTCCTTAAACATGAGATTTTTAATAGGGTTTTATTTTGGTGAATGTTTTTAATTTGTGTATTCTTTGTGTTTCATGTACCTAATTGTGCCAAAAATGGAAAAACGAGTTCTTCCAAACATATATTACCTGAGGAAAGGTGAATTGGGGTTCGAAATCTTGATTCGTGGAAGGATTCCACAAGGAACTAGAGAAGCTGATTTAGCTGTGTTGAGGTCCTTACGTGATGCTCCTGTAAATATCCCGCCTATTAACAGCGAATATTGGAAAATGAGTAAGTCTGGTGTCATTACATCTGTTTCAAACTTGTTAAGTGCTTGTGCTTCGTTGGAAGGTATTATCGATTCGTCTGAATATCAGAATATCAGAGAAATAAGTTAAGGTGGCGTGCTCTACATTGGTTATTGAGATTAACTGATTTGATTAATGTCTGGTCAAAAGTTGAGGACGGTATTTCATTTGCAAATGAATTGTCAAGTTTGCGTGATAGGTTGGCTGTTGTTTACGAACGTATGTTTTCTGGTGTAACCGGTGATTATAAAAGTGAATCTTTGGCGTCGGCAATCAGTGGAGGTTCTGAGAATGGTAATCGGTGTGAAGTGAATGTTGATAATAATTTGGTTGAAGATGTAGAATCTGTGTTGTCTATTAATGATTTACGAATTAGTAATCCTGCTGTTATAGTCGTAAAAGACTATTACTTGAAATCCTTATCAAAGGTATAAACTCACTCACAAAAGATTATCAAACATTAAATATTAAATGACTGTACTCTCAAAAGAGTAATGCAACAAACTATTGGATTGGCAATACAAAAATTACAACATGTAACCCTGTTGATATTTATTTCTAAATTACTGAACAAAGATCAACTAATATTTGACTGGTAAAATATTGTCTAATTCTCTTACGATCACAATTGCACTCGGATGATAAAATGGTATTCCTATAGCGACGGGTAAGGCGATCAATCACCACACAGCTACTATAGGTAACAGGCCCCGTCTACGTAGCCTAATGAGTGAGTGCACATGATTGGAATCAACAATATTCTACTCGTCTCATAAAAGCGATACTGATTTTGTAGTACGAATTAAATTCCACATCTCAAAAACAATCCAATAAAGGAAAAAATCCCTAGTGATAAATTCCACATACTCGCTAGTGTGCGATAAGCTGATAAAAGTCTAAACTACCCGACTGCAGATCTCGAGTTTCGAAGAATTCGATAAAAAATCAACATGATCAAAAATGCTACCACTTAAGAGCAAACTCCTCGTTAATAAAGTCAATAAACAGCGAAAAAGTCGGATAAATGAGTCTGCCATCTCATATGGTAACACCATATTTTAGCAAACTCCTCGAAAAGAAGTAAGGAAATATTCAAGCCATGTCGTAAATAACGCTCCTAAGGATGTACTAGTGTGCCCAGTGTCATGTTAGAAAATCATATCAGTAATGTCATAGCTCTTACAATACCTTCATATTCCAGATGTTAAATAATTTATTCCAAGATCGGCGATAATTCAAGTGTACGCAACGAATTTCTCGACAGATCGGCGAAATCGTCGTATTTGCCACTGGAAATGCATTTGACCCCTACCAATTGCACACCATGATGTAGTCGTTCTACTTAATAGGAATCGAATCCGTCACTCTGCGAAGCCATCACGTCTCTTAATACGCCTAGCCCCACATAGTAGAACGAAGGATATCCATCACTGATGTTGTCCAATAATCCCCGCAAAAGTTCAATTCGAATGGGTACCCCATTCTATTCTCGGATGTGTTACGCCACTGTTTAATGTAAAATCGTTAATTGACATTCGCTGATAACGTTCTTGTTCACTGCCAATGAATTGCTTCGAAGAAAAAAATATAATTTCAGAATGTGTAAATGTTCACTAGACACCCTGTATCTGTGTTCGATGTGTTAATTATTTCCATAAGTGTTCATGAACTAAAGTCATTTGATGCACATATCGCTGTTACATAAAGTGCATGAAATCCGAAGTCCCATTTTGCAAAATGCAGCAAAGTGTAAGTTGCTCCATGGTCACTTTAAATATGCTCCGTTGGAACACATCATTTTGTATGCCGTAATATCGGTAAAATAACTTTAAGTTCGTCTGATTATCCATTGACTGTGTATAACTTGTAAAAGCTATGAGTATCTGGACTGCTGAAAGTCTAAGCCCAAATATCGTAAACGTGAAAATGCCAGAATGCAATGTTCCATTAGATGACCACTTAAGTGACACAAAATGTCGCCCAATGCTTGACAAGTTCTGTTTCAATATCTGAGTGTAACACAAGGTTAATCACTAGCCTCATTGTATTGCTGTTCTATGCGACTATTCGTTGTGAATACTTGGGCCGATAACCTCGATGTTAGGCCCCTTAAACAACAATCATCATCATCAACGTTGTGAATACTGCCGTAATTATGTTCGTTATTCCCAGTGAAATACTGCTCATTTCTGCTGTAAGTTATGAGCTGGTAAAAACGTTGCTATTTGAAACATATATAAACGCAACACCACGGTTTAAACTAGACTGCTTTCTATCACCGGCCTCTTTCGTCCCGTTCACAGCCATCGCGACACAATCTGCGGTCAGCCTACTCAACTGCGCCGTGCTTTTGAAGTTACAATGCTAACTTACTAAGCGATCCTGCCAGGCAGGTAATAATTACTGCACTGCACTGTATTGGATACTGTCACACTCTTGACTTGCTACTTGAGCAGAAAGTAATAGAAGACTGATTTCTTGTCACTGCGTGCTGCGATCACTCACCTCGCCAAACACATGGCTCGCCACCCCTCCGCTGAAGTGAGGGTAGCCCCTACTTTCGTTCTCTCTCTGACGTCAGACATTTAACCACGGCCTTTTTTCTGTTATCAAACCGTAATACCAATTAAGGAGTTATCCAGCTTTTCTAATGTTGTTATCATTAATATTCTATATAATTCCTTTCTCTTCTGTGGTTAAATTCCGATAAATTTTGACAAATATCCAGTACTTCTTCCGTGATTTCGTGCGTTTGAGGGGTAGGGACTTCTTCTTCCCAAGTCGCCTACGTGATTTCCCTCGACGTCACTGGTGCGATCTCAGCGCAACCTTTTCTTGTTAGTATCTAAATCCAACTACAGCTAGCATAGCCGATAGCCTCGATTAGATAACAGGTACATCTCTACCTTACGTCTCCTTTTTTTATTAATCCTGAAGAAACAGATTAGTAAAAAAAATACACTCAGGTATTCATTATATACAGCATTTCATGTACTCGATAACTATACAACCATCCTCATCTCAAGGTTAATGATATTTCCTAATGCAGGCTGCATTAAAAGTTCCAATAACTTCATTCGTGTACTTCCTGTACTGATAGTGATTTCAGATGATTAATCCCACGATGATTACTTCGATGTCTTTTGATCCATTCTACTCGTACTTGCTCTCTCTCTATCACTGTCTTCGTGCGGTGCGCTGGGTTGTCTATCTTCCCGCATCGTCCTCACATTCTCTCTATCTCCTACTCGTCTTTCACCTGGGTACTTACGATGACCTCCGCTCTGTCTCTCGTTTTGACTGGACTGGTGATTCTGATCCACATTTCTGATATCTCTGCCTCGATATCGGTTATTATACCGGTTTAGATTCTGATATCTGGAATCTTGGTTATAGTTTTGGTATCTACTCTCTCGTGAATCACTATCATATGGTCTCTCACATGGTCCCTGATATCTATAATTACCACGGACGTTACGAACATTCCCTCTGTTTTCCTCGTTTCTCCTGTTTTCCCACGAAGCTCTCCGATCTGTTTGTACCGCATTGTCACCAACTACCGCATTCACTTCCTGCGTGTTCCTATTCTCGTTCCTTGAACTCCTAGGTATCATCTGAGCGCTTGTGTAGTCCAATCTGCGTAATATATCGTCGTAATGCTCAAGTGAATTCGCACCAGATGCTATGAGTGATCTTTGGTCCTCCACTGGCAACTGTCGTGCTATCGCTTGCAACAATTCGTCTTCCTGTAATGGTGGAGTTAAAAACTGCAGTTTCGCTAACTGTGAAGTAAAGTATTTAGCGTAATGCGTTGGATGTGACGTAGAAAGTGTTTTGAATACATTTCGGCTCTCACGTTCATTTGATCCTCCGCACTCCAGAATCGTCGTAAAAATGCTATGGCAAATTGTTCTAGGTTCGCAAAGTTGTTTCTAAAGGCGCGAAACCAAGTCAAAGTTGGCCCATCTAAGGCGCGTTCGACTACCCTTAGCTCACTTTCTTTGGATATCCGATGTTCCGCCATATAATATCGACTGGTGTGACTCCCGTGTCAGTCAGAGAATTTTCTCTGTTTACCATCAATATTTCTGATGATGGTCACCGGACCTGAGTAACGTTCATTAGTATTGGCCGTGTTCAAAGTCGGATTAGGGTTAACATAAGGGGTTGAACTAATCCTCCCAGAAGTAACATTTTGTTGAGTTCGATCATTCTCCCCTGCATTCACCTCTTGACTATCAACATTATGAGCTATCGGTGCTTGATTCATCGATACATCCCCTGTCGTTACCTCTTGAATTGTTAAGTTTTTTATGACTGATTCCAGTTTAGCCATTCTATTTTCAGTCTGTCTCTCCCCTAACTTGAGATTCGTTTCCAGATTGTCTAATGAAATAACAGTCTGTGTTCTACTATTTTCTTCTAGATCATTCTTTAGTTTATCTAGCTTTTCTTCGCATGTTGTCCGACTGATGCAACCTGCTCCCTTAACTGGCCTACATCCGTTCTGAACTGAGCAGAATCCCTTTCCATCATTTCTTTATTCTCGGTGAATCTAGTTTCAAAGTTCGCCATGCCTGCGATTAACTTACTTTCAATCCCTGAACGTTTTTCTTTTGCTTCGGCATCGTCATCATTATACCGCTCTTCCACTATCGCACCGACTCTATTTTAAATAACGATAAATTATCGTTAACTTTCTGATCAATTCTCAATTTGTTTAATGTCCGTCTGCAATCGGTTCTCTAAGGATTCCCAATTTGGAATTGACCTCTCCTAAGACGTCCCTTTTGACTGTACCGATTACTGAACTTAAACCATTATTTTCCTTTCCTAACTTCGTTTCTAAATCTATAATCTTGGATTCGAAAGATACTTCAGAAGACCATTCTTGAATTTTACCTACATCAGTTCTTAAACCATCTATGTCGGATTTTAAATTCGATATATCTGATTGAATATCTTTCTGAGTAGACATGGCATCTGTCCTCAAATTAATAATTTTCTCTTCACACTTATTCTCCAACACTAGAATGTCTTTCTTTAAGATGCTTACATTTTCCTCTCCTTTCAATTCTACTACCTTTATATCTGACAGTAATGCTCTTAAGATTTCGTCATTCTTTACCTTTAATCTAGTTTCCAAACTCTTTAAGTTGTTTTTCAATTCTGTGTTACTTTCCTCACTACGAGCTTGTAATCTAGTTTCTAATAATTGTAAATTGTCCTTTAAATTAGCCTCACTAGCTTTCAAATTAGTTTCAATATTATTCTGTAATCTTTATTCTAAAGACTTTAAATTAGTTTCATTATTAGATTGCAATCTATTCTCTAAAGACTTTAGACTATCCTTTTAGTTTCAGTGTTAGTTTGTAACCTGGTTTCTAATGCTTTCAGATTAGATTCATTGGTATCTTGTAACCTGGTTTCTAATGCTTTTCAATTAGATTCATTGGTATCTTGTAACCTGGTTTATAAAGACTTCAAATTATCAATTAATTCATCATTACTACTGGAGTGCAAGGCTTTGAGATCATCCTTATTACTAGCCTGTAATGCTTTTACATTTTCTTCACATCTAGCATGTAACCTAGCGTCCGATTCATTTATCTGTCCTTTGACTTCAGTCTCCATTTTCTTAAAATTAGCCCTAATGTTAGACATACTGTTCTGCATATCCCCTAACCCTTTTGCTAAATCGTCCACGGGCTTAATTGTAATTTGCAACTAAACGTTTTAATTATCAGAGACGTTGGATAGCAAAACATCGTGACATATCAATTCCTAACTACACTTGGGCATGAGCAACAAGGATGGCATGGGGTAAAATATGATTTAACACTAATATGATTAACATGATCACTGGTATGGACACACAAGTATATCGTCTGGTCAAGTTTAATAAACTTCATAACACCTTTAAATTAAATAGAGATCAATCTCCTCGTAACCTCAATCTGATGTATTCCCATGAAATGAACAAAATCGAAGCCCCACGATTGGGAAAGCAAATTCTTACACCTCTCAGTACCCGTTCGTCCAAGGTAAGCGATGACCCATCTGCTATTCAATCGCGTACCTGACATCGCAGGCCAGGAGCAAAGTTACAAGTACTCAAAATAAACAAGGAATGTGTCGGAAATTCAGTTGAAATATTACAAAAGCAGAGGGTAACACGAGATAAAATATCTCCGGGTCGTTACGGGCTTAAATTTAATCATAGTTTCTTGTTAAAGGTGGGCGCCATCAACTGAATCCCTAACAAACCACATCCTTCCTGGTTAAGCCTAAGTATGACGAAGGAAAAGATTGGGAAAACACATCATCATGAGATCACAACTTAAAATAAAAGAAAATTTATTGAAACTTGAGTGGTCAGACAGAAACAAAATAAATTCCTGCCTAGGAGTATGGTAGATTATAATAGTTATGATGTTAATGTCCTCTCAAATCGTACCATCTCCGCACTGCATCAAAGAAATGTTATTATTCACGTGCAAAAAATAAAAAGATATAATTCTCTTGCGCTCTCATGGTCACCGTAGCACTTATGTCTTTTCGTCCCTGACATTTTGTGACCCCTGAGACCTATCTTTGATTAATCTAATATCAGGGACGTGAATTCAAGTAGATATTAAACTTTCTATCACACAACAAATTTTGTAACAACGCTAACATGTAAATAATCATTCATAAATGGCTTGAATGTCACCGTTCCAAATGTTGGAATATATATAATCACTCTTAAGATTAGCAATAAATTTGTACACGTTATTTACACCACTTCTAACAACTACTCAGTTGTGAATCAAAATTCTGTTCTAATCATCTGTCATTATCCATCGAAAATTATTAATTGTTCAACACATCAGCTATCATTCAGTTATCTGTTCTATTCAAATCAAAATTATTAATTTTTTTTATCATCAGATCATTCAAATAATTATTATATTCATCATTTCATTAAATCAGCTGCAGATCATCTCATCTACTTTTATTTAATTATCTTATCTAAATTTAATTAATCAATTTAAATTATAATTCATCAAATTATTTAATTTTATTGTAAGTCATCAGCTTATTTAAATTCATTTAAATTCCATCAGCTTATTTATGTTACTTCAAAATTATTTAAATTTATTATAATTATATTTTAATTATCATCTCTTTTAATTAATTATCATTTTATTCATCTATTCATCAGTTTATTTAATAAATTATTATTATTATATTTATCAGGTCAGATTATTAATATGTTTAAACTTCATATAATATTTCCATAAATTATTATGATAATTAGAGAATCTTGGATTATAAAACTTCCAGAAAATGTTTAAGATCGGTTACTGAACGTTGCCTTAAAATCCACCAGTTCCAGGCTATAACCTTAATATACTCAATTGCCATGCCAAAAATACGTCGCCTCCACTAAATCACGTTGGATCTCACCATCCAAAATTTTACCATTTAAATTCACTTCATCAAATTTCACATTTGAACATCATTATTATTTCACATAACACCACAATTAATAAGCGCGCAGCATGAAATTCAGAAATATACTATACTGGACTCGACGACCTCATGTCTGCATCAAAAACTCGCATTGGCAATATTATAAACCTCTTCTGGCAACCTCCCAAACTTTGGCCAAAAAATACCTTATCTCATCATATAGAATCATCCACAAAAAATATAACTGGCTTCAGATGGTTGATGAATAAGACCTACAAGAACTGTAGTCAGTATAATCATGTCCAGACAACTTCTCAAACAATAAGAAAAAATTACCAAAGTAATCGTAATCCAATCAAAGGTTTGGTTAATTCAGAGTACAAAATCTCTGTTAAGATCCTCAAAAATTACTTCAAAAAGAAAACCCATGTGTTATATTAACTCATATTCATAATATCTGTTCATCATCTGACTGTAATAAATTTCTAATAAGAAATAACTCGTCGTAAAAGACTCAATTACTTGAAATCCTTATTAAAGGTATAAACTCACTCACAAAAGAGTATCAAACATTAAATATTAAATGACTGTACTGTCAAAAGAGTAATGCAAATAACTAGTGGAATGGCAATGGTTACAAAATGTAACCCTGCTGACATTTATTTCTAAATCATTGAACAAAGATCAACTAATATTTGACTGGTAAAATATTGTCTAATTCTCTTACGATCACAATTGCACTCGGATGATAAACTGGTATCCTTATAGCGACGGGTAAGGCGAGCAAACACCACACAGCTACTCTAGGAAACAGGCCCCGTTTTCGTTGACTAAGAAGATAAATTCCTATAGCGACGGGTATGGCGATCATCACCACAGACTACGTAGACTAATGAGTGAGTGCACATGATTGGAATTAACAATATTCTAGTCGTCTCATAGAAGCGATACTGATTCGCTAGAGCGAATTAAATTACATTTCTCAAAAACAATCCAATAAAGGAAAACTCCCTACTGATAAATTCCACATACTCGCTAGTATGCAATAAACTGATACAAATCTAAACTACCCGACTGCAGATCTCGAGTTTCGAAATACTCGATACAAATCAACATGATCAAAAATGCTATCACTTAAGGAAAATAAAGATCCAACACCTGATTAATGAAGTCAATAAACAGCGAAAAAGTCGGATAAATGTATCTGCCATCTCATATGGTAACACCATATTTAAGCAAACTCTTCGAAAAGAAGTAAGGAAATATTCAAGCCATGTCGTAAATAACACTCCTAAAGATATACTAGTGTGCCCAGTGTAGTGTTAGAAAATCATATCAGTAATGTCATAGCTCTTACAATACCTTCATATTTCAGATGTTAAATAATTTATTCCAAGATCGGCGATAATTTAGTGTACGCAACATTTTTCTCGAAAGATCGGCGAGATCGTCGTATTTGCCACTGGAAATGCATTTGGCCCCATCCAAATGCACATCATGATGTAGTCGTTCTCCTTAATATGAATCGAATCCGTCAATCTGCGAAGTCACCACGTCTCTTCATACGCCTAGCCCCTCATGGTAGAACGAAGGATATCCATCACAGATATTGTCCAAAAATCCCCGCAAAATTTCAATTCGAATGGGTACCCCATTCTATTCTCGGAAGTGTTACGCCCCTGAATGTAAAATCGTTAATTGACATTCGCTGATAACGTTCTTGTTCACTGTCAATGAATTGCATCGTAGAAAAAAATATAATTTCAGAATGTGTACTTGTTCACTAGACACCCTGTATCTGTGTTCGATGTGTTAATTATTTCCATAAGTATTCGTGAACTAAAGTCATTTGATGCACATATCGCTGTTACATAAAGTGCATGAAATCCAAAGTCCCATTTTGCATAATGCAGCAATGTGTAAGTTGCCCCATGGTCACTTTAAATATGCTCCGTTTGAACACATCATTTTGTATGCCGTAATATCGGTAAAATAACTTTATGTTCGTCTGATTATCAATTGAATGTGTATAACTTGTAAAAGCAATGAGAATCTGGACTGCTGAAAGTCTAAGTCAAAATATCGTGAACGTGAAAATGCTAGAATGCAATGTTCCATTAGATGACCACTGAATTGTCGCAAAATGTCGCCCAATGCTTGACAAGTTCTGCTTCAATATCTGAGTGTAACACAAGGTTAATCACTAGCCTCATTGTATTGCTGTTCTATGCGAATATTCGTTGTAAATACTGCCGTAATAATGTTCGTTATTCCCTGTGAAATACTGCTTATTTCTGCTGTAAGTTATGAGCTGGTAAAAGCGTTGCTATTTGAAACATATGTTAATGCAACTCCACGGTTCAAACTAGACTGCTTTCTATCACCGGCCACTTTCGTCCCGTTCACAGCCATCGCGACACAATCTCCGGTCAGCCTACTCATCTGCGCCGTGCTTTTGAAGTTACACTGCTAACTTACGAGACGATCCTGCCAGGCAGGTAATAATTACTGCACTGCACTCTATTGGATACTGTCACACTCTTGACTTGCTACATGAGCAGAATTTCTTGTCACTGCGTGCTGCTATCACTCACCTCGCCAAACACATGACTCGCCAACCCTCCGCTGAAGTGAGGGTAGCCCCTACTTTCGTTCTCTCTCTGACGTCAGGCATTTAACCACGGCCTATCTTCTGTTATCAAGCCGTAATACTCAATTAAGGAGTTATCCACCTTTCCTAATGTTGTTATTATTAATATTCCAAATAATTCCCCTCTCTTCTGAGGTTAAATTCCGATAAATTTTGATAAATTTCCAGTACTTCTCCCGTGATTCCGTGCGTTTGATGGGTAGTGACTTCTTCTTCCCTAGTCACCTACGTCATTTCCCTCGACGTCACTGATGCGATCTCAGCGCAACCTTTTCTTCTTAGTAACTAAATCCAACTACAGCCAGCGTAGCCGATAGCCTCGATTAGATATCGGGTACAATATGGAGCAGTTTTAATATCCGTCATAAATTTTGTTTTGTTAAAAGAAATCAGTAAGCCGATTTTTGCTGCTTGTTCTTGGAGTAATTCAAGTTGTTTCTGGGCATCAGAAATGCTTGGAGCAATTAACGCCATGCCATCCTCAAATGCCAAACAGTCTAGTGTTATCCCTTTGAGTTTTGGCCCTAGTCTAGGGGAAGGTGCACCAGCTCGTCTCCATTCTCGGACGAATTTTTCGAGCGCACAATTAAACAACAATGGAGATAATCCATCTCCTCGACGAACTCCTGTATCAATAGAAAATTCTGCGCTCAGTCCTCCCATAAATTTAACCTTTGAACTTTTATTTCAAGATGGTATCTTTGATGATTGATGTTGTCTTGCGATCTAATCCAAATTCTGAGAGTACAGCATCAAGGGATTCACGGTCAATGCTTTCATAAGCCTTTGCAAAGTCAACAAAAGTAATGACATAATTTTTGTTTGACATTTTACGGAAGTAAGACATTGAGTTTTTCAAATTGATAATTTGCTCTGTACACGATCGGCCTTTCCGGAACCCACCTTGGTATTCACCAATCTGCGGATCCAGTTGAAGATAAGCACGGTTCAAAAGGGCTTTGGACAAAATTTTTGTAAGTTACCGAGGGTAATGAGATCCCTCGGTAATTGCTTGGGTTCGTTTTGCTACATATCTTGTTTGCTGGATGGATGATCGCCATCTTCCAATCTGGAGGAATTTTCTCAATTTGCCAGATTCCATCAATAATTTCTTTGAGTTTGATGATGAGGTTTTCACCTACATTTTTCCATAGTTCTGCAACGATTTGGTCCTCTCCCGACGCTTTTTTGTTTTTTATGGATTGGATTATTTCACGAATTTCCTGTAGGTCCGGTGGTTCCGAGTCAGGATTCCGTAGAGTATGACAAAATTGAAATGTTACCCGAGGTTTCTCACAATTGAGTAATTTACACAAATAATCTGTAAGAAGTGCACAATTTTCAGAGTTTGATTGGGCGATGTTCCCACTGTTGTTTTGAAACTGTAGAGAAGGTGGTGAATATTTAGTTAATTTCTGCTTGAATGTTCTATAGTAATTTCTAGAATGATGTTTCTTGAAGTCCTCTTCTATATCTTTTAATTTAGTGTTTTCAAGTTTTTTACGGATCACTCTTAGCGATTTTGCTACTGTTTTTCTAACGTCTTGAAGATATTGTAGCGTCCTTTCATTCTTGTTGCACATCCAGTTCTGGCATGCTTGTTGTCTTAGGTTTATGAGGTGGTCACACTCATCAGTCCACCATGCATATTTCCGTACCCTGGTTAGAGGTGCAATTTTTTCAGCCGTTTTTAGAAGTTCAGCTTGAAGTTGCTGCCAATTCTTTGGGGTTAACTTTTGTGTCTCTTGCGTGGATTCCATACTATTTTGTATAAGATGGACATCCTATCGACGGGGTGGTAATTTTGGAGCGAATTTCCTCCTTTCTGGGATAATGTCCAAAGAGAATTGTGTGGGGTAATGGTCCGATTCCAGATCTAATCCTTTGAGGACTTGAAGTTTCATGATTTCCGCTGTGTTGGAATGAGAGATCAGTACAGGGTTCAACCTAAATTCACCCAATAGTGGATTTGGTGAAATACAAGTCTTAGTTTTTGATGATTATTTCTTGAAAAATGTTGATTTAAAAACAGATCATGGTTCCTGCATATCTCTATTAGTCTCATGCCATTCCTGCTAGTTTGCTTATGATCTGACCATTTACCAACCCAGAATTTATACTCTTTTTCTTTGCCAATCTGGGCATTGAAATCACCCATTAGGATCTTAACATGGTTTATTGGGATTCTCTAAAGAACATCGTCTAACAACTTCCAGAATTCGTCTAATTTATCAACGTCCTGTCTTTTGGTAATATTGGTTGGTGCATGTCCATTGACTAGCGTGTAGATCTTGTTAGCAGATTTAACAGCCATGGTGGAAAGTCGACCTCAGAAGGATTTAAAGTCCACAATAGAATCAAGTACTGTCTTTTCTACTATAAATCCAGTACCGAATTGAGGACAATTTGGCATAGCTCTTACACCAGGCTTTCCCTTATATATGCTCTACCCTTCCGAGTCAAAAGGGTGCTCATCAGTATACCTTGATTCTTGAAAAGCGATTATTAGAATTCTCCGTTCTCGAGATTTGTCAAGAATATTCCTAAGTTTTCCCATTTTCAAGAGGGAGTTGACATTAAAAGTCATTGACCACAGTCTTCAATTTGGTCTGATTTTGTCTTTACGGGGCTTTCAGGCACTCCGATTTACCTCATGGTACACTACTGTGGTCTCCCCTGAATCCGAATAGACCACAAGTGGTTTTTTAACCGTGGAGTTTGATCCACTGGGGTAATATGGTTTTATAGGTTCACTATTCATGTTGATTAACTTGGATAATTGACTGAGTTTTCAGTCGAGTTAAACTCAGAGTTCCACTTCTGAGTATTGGTATATCAGCCGCCACTAACATGTGAACAGACGCTGTCGGGGTACCGTTACTAACATGTGGGACCGTCGTGCCTGCAAAATTGAAATATGGCAACCATATACCTTTTGCCCTTATTAACCTGAGCACTAGGTTGCCTCGTCCACCATCTACACTGTTCCAGAGTCCACCTCTTCCACTGCAGATACCGTTGGGGACTTCACCGTAACCCTGGCAAGGTACCCTTACATGCACCAACCAATATTACCAAACACAGACGTTGATAAAGTAGACGAATTCTGGAACTTGTTAGACGTGTTCTTTAGAGAATCCCAATAAACCATGTTAAGATCTTAATGGGTGATTTCAATGCCCATATTGGCAAAGAAAAAGAGTATAAATACTGGGTTAGTAAATGGTCAGGTCATAAGCAAACTAACAGGAATGGCATGAGACTAATAGAGATGTGCTGGAACCATGATCTGTTTTTAAGTCAACATTTTTCTAGAAATAATCATCAAAAACTAAGACTTGTATTTCACCAAATCCACTATTGGGTGAATTTGAGTTGGACCATGCACTGATGTCTCGTCCAACACGGCGGAAATAATGAAACATAAAGTCCTCAAAGGATTAGATCTGGACTCGGACCATTACCCCACACAATTCTCTTTGGACATTATCCCAGAAAGGAGAAAATTCGCTCCAAAATTACCACCTCGTCGATTTGATGTCCATATGAAACTAACTATAATCGACAAAGGTAATCAATGAGCACTATATAATGCTAAGTCTTATAACTATAATCAGCATCGTGTGAGTGGAATAATATTTTGATAATGTTCAAAACCGAGGTCCTGAGGTCAGGCTTCCAATCCTGACTATGGTTCTAAGCCAATCAGTTACACTAGAGGAAAACTACCACCAAAAATAAGCCACCAAAACAAGCCACCAAAATCAGCCATCAAAATAAGCCACCAACATAAGCCACCAAGATAAACCTTCAAAATAAGCCACCAAAATAAACCGATATAAAACGCCATCACTACATCATTCTTTCACCAGAACTGTTCTGACTTTTGCAGTAAGCAAATCAAACTCACAAGTCAGTTGCTACTATGCAACATACTATAACCAACAAAGGTAATCAACGTGCACTCTATATGGCTACCCTTATAACTACAAACGGCAAAATGTAAATGGAATAATATTTTGGCAATGCTCAAAACTGAGGACAACGAAATGTCTAGGCATTCTGAAAAGTAAAAATGGCGAAGTCTTAAGTGTGGGTAATAATCAATGTGCTGTACCAAATGAAACATGGTTAGTGTTGACAAACAATTATCAAAATAATAAAAAAGCAAGTGCAAAAATATATATATTGTTACACAAAATAGTGGCTTCTTTGTTAAAAAGCATTCACCACCTCCTCTAAAAGCAATGTTTTAACCATCTTCCAAGCCATCTGAAAAGCTACCAACACTATCAAAAGCAACGCAGTCCTACAAGTGGTGCCAGTGGAAATGGACCAAAAACGACTAGATAGTAACAGTGAAAATAATAAATATGATGAGGAAGATGATAATGATGATGACGATGTTGATGACGATGTTGATGAAAATGCTCCCCGTGGTGAACTAATTTACAACAGGCGTTTTGTTTAAAAACTATAACAAGCTATCGTAAATAGAAAAAGAGAGTTTTATTTTGTTTGTAAATATTGTAAATGTACTTAAACTAAATAAATAAAAATATTGTTTGCGTATTTTCTAACTTTGTTCAGCCCATGTCCCACTATTAATGCAATGGTCTTAAATAATGTATTATATTTGTAGTTTTGTGTAGCAAGTATCATAATAATACAGTGCGTCAAGCCATGTTGAGGTAATAGTTATGTCAGGTAAGGGTTTCCAACCTTTGCTCCCTTTAAACTTGGAAATTTGAAATTAAGTCAAACCCTTAACCACTCGGCCAACCTGACAGTTACTAATTTAATTAGTTATTTGGCCTTGAGTGTTTAAAAAACTTTTTCCAGTGTACATTCTCTCAATCATTTGTTTGTTTTTGAATGCAGAATATTTGTTTTGTTTATCCGTAACATAGCAGTTTTGAGTCTGGTGAACTGGGTGTTTAATGTAGGGTTAAAGGCACCTTAAAATGATTTTAGAAAAGCTTTTCAGGTATCGTGTCATGGGTTTTAGTAATGCGTCTCTGTTCATTAACTTGCATTTACCGTTACACAATATTATTTTGATAATCTCTACATAAATATCCTAATCGTCTCTGGTATAATGTCTTGTTTAACGAACATGGTCGCTTGGTTTCAATATAGGTCTAAACGTCTGTTTTATATAACCAACAGTCATCCTAGATGTGGTTTGATGCTTTTCAGTCGGTCAACACAATTGTAAATAATTTGTTAATCTCACATGATTGTTTTTAGGATTAGAGAATAACCCATCTCATTTGGGTACAATGATGCTGACCAACTGAAAAGCTTCAAAATATTGATTACTGAGACAACACTAAAAATGACTAAAACATCATAATGTTACCCACTTATACTAAAAAAGAATGCTGATAAAGTAACCAAAATTAAGGTCACCTACAACTTAAATCCTATCTCCAATTACCAGTACAGCAGTCACAATAACAGATGTGAAAAGACAGATTCCATTCACTCAAGTACACAGGACTTCATGACGACAATATTATAAAGCCTTGAATGAAACATCATCAACAACAAAAAACAGCTCGAAGTATGGTGGGTCAATCACTAACATGTTATGTCATGGGAAATAATGATAAGACAAATTAAGTCCCTAAATATTATTATTATTATTGTTGTTGTTCTTAAGAACCGGTTTTGGTCACATTATGACCTTAATACTGCTCGATGCCTTTCGTCACACTTACCTCAGAGACAAGTTAATTAGAGATGAAACTCAGTTATAATGGGGAATGTAAAGGTCCTGGTTTATTAGAATGTCATGTTCCAGTATTTGCCTGGAGAGAGTGTGGTAAAAAAAAAGCTTACATATAAAGGGAATATTATGGAATTTTGGAGTAAATCTAGGGAATTTCAGAAAATATGGTTTAAATTTCATTGTTTGTAGTCAACTTGGGTAAGTTTGATGAATTTTAGCGAATTTTTTACTATTCGGGTAATTTTATATGAATTTGGGGGTAGTTTAAACAATTCTTGGGTAAATGAATGGAATTTCAGTAATGCTGCAGGATCTTAGGAGAAATGTATATCATTGAGGACATTTTGGGATCAATTGCTCTTACACTTACCCGGTCGAGGTAAATAATCAAAACAAAATAGAATGTCAGGTAAGAGGAAGTATATTGGAACAAGTTGAAAATGCTAAATACTTGGGTCGAGTATTCTCTCGTGATGGTAGTGTTTGTGGAAATATTATATAGTTGAGGGGTATAAAAGCCAATGCAGTGAGTTCTCAGTTACCATCAACAGTATTACACAACAAAGAAGTTGGTGTAGTGACAAAACTTTCCCTGCAATGTTCTGCAATTAGTCGGAATTTGCTTTATGGAAGTGATGGTTGGATAAATTTAGGATATTTAATACAAAAGCTACAGGCATGAGGATAGCACTAATGATTGCAGAGACAAATAGGTAGTAACAATGGTTGGTGGGTATGCCTACTGATAATGAGTGGTTAAATGCGAAGTTAGAAATAAACATGCTGAATAATGCGGTTTGTATGAAACAACTCAAATGGTTAGGTCTTGTCATGAGAATGGCGAGAATACATTACCTAACAAGTTAATGAGTACAACTATAAAGGGTAAGAAAAGTACAGATGAGCTAAAAGACAATGGTTAGAACAATGTTAAAGTAAGAGATGTACAAACTGAGGAGAGGGCGATACTATTTGTTAATAGATGATCATGGGGAAACTCTCTGTCATCCACTGCTTAGCAAGATGACTGTTCATGCATGTTCAACATCATGCGCTTCAGAAACCCTGTGCGGAGAACCTTTACCCAAATCTAGGGGAATTTGTAGTAATTTGTTGGATTCTAAGGAATTACATGGAATTTGGTAAATTTGAAGTACATTTGATGGATTTTAGGAAATTCTGGTGAATTTCAAAGTAAATCTCTGGTATTTAGGTGTCTGCCAGATAACCTCTGTCACTACGATGCCTGTATTAGTGTGGGCATTTGACAATTAAGGGTAAGATTGGGAAGGAGGCGGTCATGGCCTTAAGTGAACAGCAATTTACATTCGCTTTCAATATAGGTGTTGAGTGGAATCGAACACCTCTCTTCTTAGTTTTGGACAAGTGTACTCCGTTCCGACCTTAAAAGCCGCTAATCATGTTCAGGCATTCACTATTACAACCATATGAGTATTCATAACATCGAATGGCTATGGCTTATTATCTCAAGTGCATGTTAGCAAGCAGGTATCCAGTTCATGCAAACATAGCTTGTTTTGGTTTTCTTTCTATTAAAATTATACATAAATTGCCCTCAATGGTCATAGCATGGTATTTTAATTGAACGCCTGTAGACCCCTAACAAGTTTAATTTCAAGTATTCTAGTTACAGCTTTGGCTACCTGATGCTACTGTCACTAACACCTAGCGGCGAACGTTGAAACTTCATAGAGCGTTTCTCACCAACCAAATATAACTTACAAATTTGGTTACACACTACCAATTGTAGTGGTAAGTTATTGTACAAGTCATAAATGTATATGGGGGCCAATAGCTTCAAGGCAATCCGCATAGTCAAGTATGTCGTGTTACTATAAGGTATAATGCTTTAATTTCTATTTAAAAATTATATATGAATTGCACCCAATAACCAATAGCAGAGTATTTTAATTCATGGTCTAAGGGCTTCCAGCAAGTTCAATTTCAAGTATTGTAGTTAAACTTCAGCCACCAAATGCCACTGTCACTGACTTTTTAGTGTCGAACGTTAAAACTTCATAAAGCGTTTCTCACCAAATAAGCTATTCTGATAAGCAAAGTTTTATCTGCGACCATAAAGAAGGTTACATTTTCTTATGTGTACCAATGCTGTGTAACAGAATTATTTAATTCTTACACGCGGCCGTCCATTCCAAAAAAATCATACTCCACCCCATTCTCCTACTTGCAGCTCAGTAAGGGGTAATCATTGTTTGTTTAGCCATAGCCATCAATAACCTTTACTTATCAACTTTATCAAATAACTAGCAGTAGTGCCCGGCTTCACCCGGTTGATTTATTTGTTTTATGGATGATAATGAATAGCCCACTACTACAGAACTGGCACATGCATGATACTTAAAATAACAGAAAAATTATTTAAAAAATATAAGTTTGTGTGTTGGTGGTGGTGGTGGTGGTGGTGGTGGTGGTGGTGGTGGTGGTGGTGGTGGTGGTGGTGGTTGTAGTGGGGTGATAACTAGTACAGTTAAATGGACGTAAAATTTAGGTCATTTTCCCGTAAAGATAATAATGATAATTATGAATATGGAAAAAGCTATTTACTAACTAAAGCACTGACACATGTAATTTAAAAACAAATTTAAAAAATGATTAGAATGTGGAGTAAGTGAAATAAAAGACACTGCCTACGGCCAATATCTCATTGGCTGTTATAAATGTAGAGACCAATAGTGTCGTCTTTCGTCGCATAGCGCCGTAGGAAAATAATCAGAACATTTTGGAAAAATTCGGCTGTCCTGAGTTACTGAGGTAGCAGTAGTATCATTTATCGCCACCTAGCGCTCAACGATAAGGTTCGGAATAAATGAGGGTACATTTTAAAGCACCAAAGCTTATTGCAGCTGATAACCTAAATGTACTGCACCAACACCAATGCACTTCTACCGAGGCATAATATGTTGTCATGTATGTTGTCTCTGATAAACTTATAATAGATCATTTTTTGATAAAGAACCATAATGGCTTCCTGTCTCTTATACACCATATGCCTCTATTAGACTGTATTAGAACGGAAATGGCGCACCCTGCTTAATCTCCAGACCTGCTAGCAGTCTGACAGTGAGATGATACTACCTGCTGACACAGCACTCTCCTTATCACAAGCATTGAAACGCGTGTCTGTATTAAAATCCAACATTTATTATAACTCAGCTGTGAACGCAGAGATCCGGGTTCAATTCACCGCTCTGGCAAGAAATTTCATTTCTGGTTAAGTACTGGAACACGGTACATTCAATCTTCTCAGGTAAAACTGAAAACACATGAGTTCCATTCACACCTCAACCATTTTTGGGTAAATTCATTGACCATGGGATACGGCTGGCCATTCTGAGTCCTACAACATCTCATAAAAATCTTAAACATTATTGGTTAGTAACCTATATACAGATCAATCAAAAATTACCTGTTAAAAATTATAATAATTGCCACCCGTGGACGGCTAGACTTACCTGTCTTTAGAGGTCCGCCTCGCTTCAGCAACAAAATCACCTCCAGATGACATGTCCCAACAGAAGAGCTCCAAAGGGGTGGAAGGAAAATGGAGAAGGGGAACGCACAGGCTATTCTACAGACACCCCCAATAACCGACAGAACTGCTGTCGATGAAATAATGCCACAACAGCTGCTTAAAAATGAAAATAAAAATTTAATGTTAAAATTTAAAGGAGCACCTCCACCAGAAACAGAACATGCTTGCTTGCAAAGCAAAAAAAAAAGGACAAGAATTAAATTAAAAATTAAAATGTTATAAAGCCCAAAGATTAAAATAAAAATTACAGGCATGATTAAATGAGAAAGGGCTTGATAATTTACAAGGGAATGCAATACCGATCCGACATGCGGAGATCCAGGCCACGATGAAACGAGAAATTAAAAATTAAAATTAATAAATAAAATTGGATCAGAAAATAAATCCAAAAAGTTGCATGACGGAGAAAAACACAGGAACATTTACCAAAAACACTAAGTTAAACCAACAAGATTAAATTAAAAATATTAAGCTAACACCACAACACGTTTGAGCTTCGCGGTCGGCGCCAAGAGACTGACCTCGAGACCAGAATGCATCTCGGCAAAACAAAAAACAAACATGGCCACTAAAAACAGGACACCGCATGCCCGATCGAATTACGGCAAACAATTTAGCAAAACTAAATTTTAAAATCAGCAGAAAGAAAAGAACGGAGGAAAACAATTACGTCTAATCACTATTAACAAGAGGGAGGAGCCACGGATCTTAAATCTGATAAATAATATGCCATTCCCAATATTGCCAAAGGAAAATAAATAATAATTTAAAACGGAAGATGAACTAGAAATGTGTCTCCAGAAGGTACGAAGAAAAATATAACAAAATTAATATATATCTGGTAACATTATTAAAACATTAAAAATATTTAGGCCTACCAGGCGAAACAAAACAAGATCAAACGTTCATACAAGGCCATATTGGAGCTCCCAAAATAAAATAAATAAATATATAAAATAATAACGTACCTTAAAACTTCTCTGTGGAGACACAATGAAAATAAAATAATTAACACACAATATACTGTAAATAAAATATAATCTGGCACTTGATTGCCTTTAAAATGGCTAACACGCCCATGCGCCGTTTTGATGTCACAAGCACTCCTGTTGTATCCAGATGCGATTTACTTTGCATATTTCCTCTTCACGGCGGAACGATGAAATTAAATCCTTATGTAGCACAGGCGTTTCCTTTTCCTTGAATATGTATTCATATTTTGTAAAAGCTAGGGGCAAATGCCCCCAGCGCAACGGAGAGATACTCTTCCAACCAGCTGGCTTTGTTGTTTACAAGACGACAGACAATCAACACACAACATGGCGGAGAATTCCGCGTCAGAAACAGCATTGCATTCATGTAAATATTCATCGTCCAATCAAGGCTTGACACATCAATCAACAATGTCATAATTAAGTAACAAATTTGGCGGTATCATGAAGTATATATATTCTTTTGTTTATGACGTAGAATATAATTGCCATCAATTATGCCACGAAAAGGAAGAGTTTTATAAGGCACAACTAACGCATTCTAGCGGAGAAGAAGGAACCACTTGAAGGAATCCTGAAGTCCGACAGCAGGTGCCATCTCGCGTTCACAAACGGGATCAAGTCACCAGGCGGTCGATTCAAAATGTCATGAATTCCATCCAGGGGTAGATACATGTTTGAAACGTTGGGACGGGCTCTTGCACGTAACAATAATAATAATTAGCAAGCAAACATCCTCAATACATGCATCCATTAAACCATGGTACCACAAAACTCTTAACATTTTTAGGTGTTGAACACCTTTATTTTCCCTAGAAAATCACTATTAACTGCTTTAGCTGTAAAAGGACCCATCTAGGTAAAATAGTATTTCATTACCTATTTTTTGAGCTATAACACATACTTTTAGGGTTCATAGTTTCCATGGTATCGGTTTTTCAATTTTGAGGTAGTTTTTAACCCCTACAATTGTTCATAACATAAGATCTTAGGTTAATTTATCATTTTTAGATGTTGAACACCTTTTCCCCCTGTAAAAACACTATTGACCGTTTAAGTGGTGAAATGACCTATCAGGGTAAAAGTATATTCAATTACCTATTTCTTGAGCTAAAACACATACTTTAAGGTTCTTAGTTTCCAAGGTATCGATTTTTCAATTTTGGGGTGGTTTTCACCTCATTACTATTTTTCATAAAAAACAGAAGGTCTTAGGTTAATTTATCATTTGTAGATGTTTAACACCTTTTTTTCCTGCAAAATCATTATTCACTGTTTTAGGGGTGAAATGACCTATCAGGGTAAAAGATTATTTCATTACCTATATCTTGAACCATAACTAATAATTTTAGGGTTCCTAGTTCCCAAGGTATAGATTTTTCAATTTTGGGGTAGTTTTCACCCCCTACTATTTTTCATCTATACAATAATAATACTAATACTTACAAAAAATAGGTTTTTCCTCTCACGTGTATACACCCGTGTCAAAACACTATGATTTTTCCTCACCACCATGGTAAAGACAAACAGACAGTACATCAACGCAGGTTCTCAGTCCTCGTAGTGTAGCGGCTAGCATGCTCGACTGTCACCACAAAGACCCCAGGTTCGATCCCCCACTCTGCTCGTTTTTCCGTGGTCCACCACCACTTGTACGCCGGGACAATGTTAAACCTCTACAAGCAACACAGTTGCACAGGTTATCAGACACAAATTCCATAAACACACACCACCACAAACATCCTTTCACCATACATCAGCAAACATCAAAAACTCAAAAAAAATCTTTCCACAAAAAACATTTTGTTTCCCTCATTTTACAAAATTTTAACCGTCTTTATACATCATAAATTAGAGGGCAACACCCTAAAAACAGCCCTACCACCCACATCTACATCCGACCACTCCTCCCCGAAATGTCACCAAAAATTTAAAAAAACGTATCTTTATCCCGAAATCCATCACCAAAAATTCAAGCTATTAAAAACATAACCTCGCCATAAGATGTATCGGGAAAAATACCCTTAAAACGACAACAAGGACGCCCTCCTATCACTATTCCTTCCCAAACATAACCCTTTTCCAAAATAGCCATCCGTATTCATGCATGCACATGACTTTAAGTTGACACGCAGTTGCTTAACTACTGATATGAATTGAGTACTTGCGATAATTTGAAATATAAGAGCAAGGAGCTTAGAAAAGTTTATGAGAATAGTATCACGATATGCAACGAGATTGAGCATTGTGAAGTGAACACTAGAGAAGTCATTGACCTTTATTCCGAGGAACATTATTATAACAAATTCCCTATAATTATTCTACGAGGAATTTTCGTAAAGAAGTACTACAATTATTATACTGCAAGCCACGACGGTAGTTAGTAAGATGTGAAGTTATACGAAGTTGTGTGATACAACTGAACATTATTGAAAGCAACATCACGAGGGATAATCCGGAAAATTGACATTTATAAATTATTATCATCATGATTATCTCACTGAAATTAAGAGGTACATTTTTGAAAATGATGGAAGTCGTGAATATGACGTGCTAAATATGCTGATGGAAACATAGCCTGTAGGAACATGAGAATATCAGGAGTAACTTAGGAGGATTGGGAGAAGAACCTTCAACGATATTTTCAAAAGTCTACGAAATAAAGTATGAAATGGACACTAAATAAAAGTTCAGTGCTTTTCAGTCGGTCAACACAAATATACCCAAAAGAGCTGGGTTATGCCCTAATCCTGAATTAAATTACAAGAGATTAATAAATACACTATGATGACCAGTTTCGATCGTCAGGCGATCATCATCAGATCCATTTCACTTAGGCTATAAAATCTATGTTTGAAAATAAAGGTGAAAATAGCACAACTGGTGTAAGAGTGAACACGAAATTTCTCGTAGCTCCAGCGAGGAAGACAACCAGATAAATATTAGCCTGTTATATTACAGTATAACCATAGTTGACTTTTTACAAAATTTTCAAATAGACAAACTCCGGATTTCTATCACCACTTTAGCATTTCACCTAACATCATATATACTACAATTAGCATAATCCGACAGTTGCATTACCAACACTGCAACTAAATAATTGTACATATTGTAAATATTTTCACCTGTATTTGTAAACCTAGATTTTATAGCTTAGGTGTAATGGATCAGAAGATGATCGCTTGACGATCGAAACTGGTCATCCTAGTGTGTTAATTAATCTCATGTAATTTATTTCAGGATTAGACCATAACCCGACTGAATAGCACTAAACTTTTGTTTACTATGGCAACACTGTAAAATGGCTTCAAACCCCACAATGAAATTGAGACTACCATGAAAATGAAATTAATCAAGGAGATAGCATCAAGAAAAGAAAAGGAGTTCGGGATTTGAAGAACAAGAATGGAAGACCGAAGGATGGAGTTGAACGAGGAAGAAGTCCGAGGACGAGGAGATGCTGTCCGGATTAGCGAAACTTCTTTGTCTAGTCAGACGTATCAACTTGGTCCTGTATGGCGTAACTCCATGGTCGAGAAAGGCGTAAACACTTGGAACTGTCAGGCAAATGCTGATCAAGGATCACCATCCAGCAGAAAGAAGAGACGCAGACCTATGGTAATGGAATCAAGTGCAAGATGGACCGTATCTAGACAACTTTTCTCTCCACAAGGTAGTAAAGGATTTTATCAAGTAGTATTTTGATAGTGAGAAGACTTGTGAAATATTTGAAGAACAATAAATTATCGACGTAGAGCATTAGGAATTTTTGATATTTTAGTCATTTTCGATGTTTGGATGATTTAGGATTTTAGTTTGGTCAGGTTTTGGAGTTTTGAATGTCGATATTTATATAAAGGTAAATTTTGGATTTGAGGTCACTCACCGTATTTTTGACTTTTCAGTATTTTTATTTTAAAACGTGGACATTTTTATGAAATTAGATATTGATTAGGATTTTTAGGATCGATGATCATTATTAGATCCATTTTTGATTTTTAGTAGCGGAAGTAGATATGGCATCGACGAAGACAAAATACATTTTGAAGAATGATTCATAATTATATGAAAGCTGTATAAAGGAATTTTTGACAAGTAAAAAGTAGCGTAGAAAATCATATTTGCATTTCTGGCAAGATTTCTACAATCACTTAGGTGTCTCTATGAATTGAAGTTGGAGAATGTTATATGGACATCCAGTATTATTTTTATGCAATTACGTATTCTAGAAAGGAAGGTTACACATTGAGCTATTGATATATAAAATATTATTGAATTACAATGTTGTGGATAAATATTACATCAGCAACTGAGCAAGGAGAAGTAGTTAAAGTCCACGCATGCATTTTTGAGTATTGAAACTGAAGCTTTATATATGATATTGTTCATTTGAGTAGGAAAGGAACATATGCGAGTTGAATATGTGTTATTTAAGCTGATGATTAAGTATTCCAGTTTCTCAAGGTGAAGATATACATAATAAGATACTTTCCGTTTCCGGGAGACACACTCAATTCTTCCTTTCCAGAACTCTTCAGCTCTTATCCCTCGGTCTGTGGCCAACATAAGGTCTTCCTGGCTGCAGGTGTCATTAAGATCTTGGCATGTGAGCAGGTGTTGTGGAGTCTGGATTTCTCCACAGGCACATCGTGGATATTCTGCATTACCCCACTTCACATGGTTGCTACGACACTTAGGCACTCCTCTTCTCATCCGGTTTAAGGACTCCGAGGTGGTATAATGCAAATGACTACCACTGCTCAGTTCCTCTTTAGGGGTAAAGTATTGGTTTCCAGAGTGACACACGCCGTACGCCTGGTTTGGTATGGAGGGGTACTGTTCTCTTAATAAAACTTTCCCTGGATCTTAGGCGAGGAGTGGTCATCTTGTGGTTGTACATAGAATGTCTGGGATCTGTTTCAAGCTTTTGTCTCTCTTTCTCTGCAGCCAGCTCGCGTCGAATAGCTGGAGGTGCAATGCCAGCGTGAGGGTAGATCTTCTGCACTGGAGTAGGTCTCTGACATCCATTGACAATACGGGTGGACTCGTTAAGAGCTATGTCCACTTGCTTGGTATGGGCAGATGCTCCTCACACTGATGATCCGTACTCTCCTGCTGCGAAGCAAAGTCCCAACGCTGTTGAACGTAGAACCTGAGGGTTCGCTCCCCATGTTGAACCTATCAACTTCCACATTATGCTATTCCTTGAGCCGATCTTGAACTTCAATTCTCTACAATGTTATCTGAAGCTTAGGGTACGATCAAGCTTGATTCACAAATATCCAGGCGTTTCACAGCTTTCGAGTGTCACTCCTTTCCAGACAACATTCAACTTTCTTCGGGCCTCTTTTTGCGAAGAAGAAATGCGTATTCATGTGTCTTTCCAGGGTTCGGTTTCTTGTGTTTCGGGGTGTAATAGTTGTCTAATCTCTCAAGAGCATTGGACAGTTTTCCCTCCACCTCATTGAAGCTCCTACCCTGTGCAGCAATAGCGGTGTCATCCGCATAAATAAATCGCCTGGCATCTAAATATTCTGGCTGGCCTTTTGTTTAAATGTCGAATAGTAATGGAGATAACACACTGCCTTGAGGTAAACCGTTCTTCTGGTTCCTCCATCGACTTTTGTTCCCATGAAGTGTAACATAGAACCTTCTATTCGGGAGCATCTCACGTATGACATTTGTTAGTTTCATGTCCTTATTGATGTTGTACAGCTTGGTTATGATCTTCTTATGCAGCAATGCGAACTATAAAGGTGACACCCGTGATAAATGTATTCTCTTAACCATCCTCAATATGCTGTGTCAGGTTCAGAATTTGACTGCAACATGATTTCCCTGGTCTAAATCCAGCTTGATCTTGAATTAGACGGTTACCAATGAATGTTGCAATTCTTTCAAGGATCAACCTTTCAAATGCCTTGTATAGGTGGCAAAGGAGAGAGACAGGACGGAAGTTTTTTGCATCCGTTGGTTCCTTGCCTGGTTTTAGCAGTGCGACCACATGAGCTTTCCTTCACAGCTTTGGTAGGTTCAAGTCTCGATGCATCTTTTCATCATATTCACTAGCCACGGGATTGTTCCTGATTTGTTCTGTCCTGATGTCATCCGGGCCCGCAGCTTTGTTGACTTTCATCAGCTTGATGGTATGTTCTAATTCTGCTGATGTGAAAGGACGACCGAGAAATTATTCTCATCTTCACTAGGCTTCAGCTTCACAGGCTGAGTCTTCATGGTGGTTTTCCCGTTACGGAACAACTGATGAGCTATTTGATTTGGCGTAACCTTGGTGAGATCCACTGGTGGACTCTTGGGGTCGTTGCTCAAGTTTGTGACCAGCTTACATGCTCTTCTACTGTTCTGGGCCATATCAAGATTTGCTAGTAAGTTCAGCCATCTTTCCTTTCTTCCGTCAGCGATGCTCCTCATGAGTTCTTCACCCGTCTGAATGGTGTCATCTGCCAAAGGGTCTGTCTCGTACTTCTCCTGGTAATCTTTTTTCTGATCCTTGGAATCGGCATTGAGGCCAGAATTGAAATGGGTACGGCAGCCTCGGGGATTATGTCTACGAGAGATTTTCTTCACAAGGTCAACAAAGTCTTCATAATGACTTGGCTCTGGTTGTGAATTGGACAGTTACTCATCCTGCTCAATGGAAAACCCCTCCCAGTTTGCCTTTTTAAAATTGAAACATCGTTTAAAAGGGACTTCCTCGGGCTGACTACTCCCCGAAATGAACATGTGATTGGACTATGTTGTGTCCTGGGGATGGGTTCCTCCACCGCTCTAACTACATGTTTTGTTACTTGTTCGCTTATGAAGATGTTGTCAGGGTTGTAACATCTATGTCATCTACCGCTGTTGAAAGATGGTCTCAATTTGGGGTTGTGAATCAATCTCAATCCTTCCCTCTCTGCCCATTTCTCGAGTTCCTCCCCATTCATGTCTGTGATATTATATCCCCAACTGATGCTCTTACAATTGAAATCCCCCAGAACAATTTTTATATTCTGCTTGTCAAAGTTACTTGGCCTTTCAAAGAAGAAGTTTTCACTGGGTGGTTTTTAAATGGATGTTACAGAGAAGGATTGAAATTCTACAGTCAAGATTTCTATATTGTTCCTGAACGTCATTTGAGATGACTTGACATTAATCTCTGGCCTGACAAAAACAGCAGTGCCGTATTGTTCATAAGGTCGTTCGGCAACAAGTCCAATTCCTTCTATTTTGGGTCTGTTGTTGTTGTTGTTGATCCCTCTGTGAGTTTCTTGCATCACTAGGACGTCGATCTTTAGTCGGTTGCACATGTCAGCCAGTAAGAGTGCTTTATCTCTGGATAAGCCTTCGATGATTATTGAAGTTATTGAATGTCTTCAAAAAGACTGGTCGAACACGTAATATCTCCCAGTGGTAGAAGGATCAGCCGCTGGCCTATGGCCGCCATTGCCCAGGGTACGCCCGATTGTAGTATTCATAATTTGTGCTTATGTATCAAATATTAACAATCTTCGCGGAGGCTCCTTCAGTGTACCCCCATAATAAGATGATGATGATGGACATGATGACATTGTTTCACCTAGTGTTGAAATCTGAAAATGTAAATATATTCGACGATGATATAATAGTTGATAGTTGATGGATATGCATATTAGGAAGGAATACGATGCTTGGAGAGCAGTTCATGTTCTGGAGAAGTTAGTTAAAGTAATTTGAATGATATTTTATGATGACGATGTACGATATAGGCCCAATATAGAAGTAGTGCACAGCTAATAGAGGCTGAAGTTAGTGTTACTGTAAGATCATTTGGTTTGATGGGAGCAAAGATGTGTTAGCAATGGTAATTATTTGAACATAAAGAAGAAGATTATTATTAATAATATTTTTGAATGGAAAACCTATTATGACAGAATCATAATCTATGCTTTATCGAACGGATTATTGATACATGATTATGACAAAACTTACAAGGCTAAGTGAAGTTAATGGTGACTTTATAGGCAGTGCAGTATTTCCCTCTTACTCTCAAGGTAACAATATATCGTTACCCATGCCTGGTGCGAAAATTGCCAGGGTAACGATATATCGTTACCTCGCCAGCACCCGATGAAAACTTGAATAAGTTCTACATTTCCTTGTTAGATCGACCAAGCGTGCTAAACGAAGGTAGCCGGATTCTTAGAGTTTGCGCCGCGTTTCTTGTTTATTTGGCGCGGAAATATAGTTTGTTTATGTTCCCGAACCATAGGTTAGCTTGAGATTGAGTCGTGATAATAGAGGTCATTTTTGGTGCTGTCTTCATTGGTTAATTGTTAGAATATAGTCAGTTGGTCATTTGTATATGTGCAGAAGTATAATTTGAAGCATTTTCTGTTAGGTTTGGTTCAAATTAGCTGTGTCCTAGCGTAATGTGGGCACAATAGCCTAGTGTGTGATTATGGCTGCGTCATCTTCTCGGTTAAATGACGGTGATATTATGGAATATTTAGACACATATGACAGTGACGATGATGAATTTCTTCCCGTATCTAGTAGTGATGACGATGAAAATGATGTGAGAAAGGGTTACATCCAGACTGCTTGTCTAAACACAGATGCTGAGTTTGGTGAGTGAATATTTTTATAAGTGAAATGTATCATATTTTTCACATAAATCTGAAACTATTGCAGAAACAGTTATTTTAATCAGTCAAATATGTGAAAAATCAAGTTGTCTTTGGAATGAAGCTATAAGTTTAGAGCAAAGTAGGACTGATCTGAGTAGGCCTAATAATAGCATTACAAAAAATATTTCTGAAAGAGAAGACAAAACACACATTTCTATAATTTTTGGTACAGCCTGTAGAATATAGAAATTATTGAAATATTTTTCTCAGAAGGTCTCGTATCTATAGAATGTCCACAGTTAGTGTAATTGTGATTCCTGTCAATGCAAAAAACAATTTACATTTTCTTAACAATATAGTGTACTTTCATCAGAAAATGGCCGCCTCCTCCCTTGCATACCATTCAAAATTTATTTTTTTATAAATCTGAAACCAGGGCACAGGAAGGTATCAGATGAAGAACATGTGTGAACAACTATGTTGTCCTTATAATATAATTGCCTATGTGACCCAAAGTAGGAAAAACGTAATTATAATGAGTTCTAAAATCACATTTTTCTGCATAAAGAATATTTTTAATAAAATAAATCTTGTTCTACCTCATAGGTAAGATACGACCTTGAACTATTTTTCTCCCATATGCTTGGCATTTCAGCTATACCTGTGTTTTTTTCGTTGTGATACCTGCGAATGTGTAGGTGTTATAACGTTTTAGAAAACATTGGGTAATTTCATCAGAAAACAGCCGACGGACTTCAAGCATACCTCCCGAAATGGCCTGAGAGCATAAGGGAAAAAGTTTAATGCTTCTCAGTCGGTTAAAACGATTGTAACCAAATGTGATAGATTATTCCCTAATTCTGAAAGAAAATAACATGAGATTAATAAATACACTTGGATGACCAGTTTCGATCGTCAAGCGATCATCATCAGATCAATTAAACTTAGGCCATAAAATGTATGTCTGAAAGTGTAAATATGTACACGTATTTAGTTGCAGTATTAGTTCAGATTCTGGAAGTAGTGATTTACCTCCGGAATTTGTCTGTTTGGAGTGAATATGTGAATACGTGGATGCTGCAAATGGTCTATTCATATTGTATTGTAAAGGCTACTTACCTGGTTGAGTCATGTGCGGTCCTGTTGAGAGCAGTTAACGGGGTCACTGTATGCATTATCTCAACTAATACTGTAACGAAATAAGTGTATATATTGTAAATATTTTAACCCACACATTCAGACATAGATTTTAAAGCCCAATTGTAATGGATCTCATGATGATCGCTGGACGATCGGAACTGGTCATCCAAGTATATTTATTAATCTCATGTATTTTTTAAGATTACGGAATAACCCATCTCATTTGGGGACAATCGTGTTGACCGACTGAAAAGCATTAATCTTTTGTTTACTAAGGCAACACTTAAAAGAATGGCAGGAAACACCATAAATGTGTTAAATAATTTTTTTGAATTATTTTAATTTGTCAATTTTGTAGGGAATAGCGGAGAATATCACTAATTTTACTAATTTCATTTTAAAGTAATTTAATGTATTTTTGTTGCTTACTCCTTAATGGTAGGGTACAGCAGCTTCGTGCTAGAAGCATCGCCATTTTCTATTTTATTAAATTTCACTTAGATAGGATGAGTTAGGAGTTTTACTTTAGGCAGGATGCCAGAGTTTATTTCTATTTATATCCTTGTTTGTATGCGTGTTTTTGAATAAATAGGAGCACAGGTTTTACGTCTGTCTGATATTTTTATATACATTTGAGTTATCCTTTGCAGTTAATTAGATAGAAATATTGTGCTATAGAAGTAGAATAGGACTCACATACCCACGCCTACAACCCGTTGCGCTTGAGAATCGAAAGTTTCTTACACTCCAACAGTAGCTAGCGACCCATGAACCCAGTAGTATAGTCCTATAGCACAATAGTAGTTAGCGTAACTCTCATGTTTCATTTGCCAGTAGCTTCAAGTGGTTTATCTAGCCGGAGACTACGAGTTGCTGCGATCCACTTCCAACTTCGGATTTTTGCAGATACTTCTTCAGGATATACGGGTACAGCTTATATACGTATATTAATGAATTAAGGTATTATACATATTGTGCCTGCTAGGCCGTCGACGAACGAGCACATATTCCTGAACCTCGAGAACAGGTGTTGCACAGGACTCTACAGTACACCCACGTTGATAAGAGATATTAACAGCTCTCGAGTCCCATGCGTCAAAACTAACACATAAATAAGCACGAGATTCACAGAATATTTCTTAAAAACCATCACTTTTATTTCGGTATGTTAAACACGAGTGTATCAAAGACACTCATATCTGAAAACTCCTCCGGGAGATCGAAAACATGTCGCTTAATAAACACTCCTGAAATATAGACAAGGTCATATTTTATTCCCACAGATATCGTATACAATAGAAATAAATACTTCAAATAATTTTGAATGCCTGGAGTTATGCAACATTATTTTTACAACACTTTAATTACGTTCAATTTCACAAGAAACCATAATTACATGAAAATTATTCACCTGCTTTTGCGATCCTATTGCTCGTAACATAAATATATAACCATCACTACTCAGGCATATCCCGACAAATGGTCTCAGGTGCGCAGTTTAAGTGAGTATCATTATATCAACTCAATTCAAACAATTAATTGTTACCATGCATAACTAGACCCATTTGGTTATTGCAATGATGGCAACTCATTATAATTAAATAAGTTCCTAATCTTCATCCAATGTTCATCCTAGGCCTTAAAGATGCTCTTAATGTCATGTTGCTACTTATAATATATATAGTTTTTTTATATATGCATAATTCTCTTTGACCATGTGGCATTTAATTTGGCTATGTTACGGAAATTAATTCCTCTGACGTTGTGATCTAAAAATGAGGGTGACCTGTTTTATACGTTGAACCATATTATCTACTAACTTATAATATATAATTATAATCTGCTCCCATAGCCTAAATAAAATTTTCACAAAAACCTCGGAGCCTTGCCACAGGCATTTCTTTTCAGGCTGGTATATTCTCCTGAATATACAGATTATGTTACTTTTTAATGGTTGTCACTACTCTTTGGTTTTCCTTCTTTGTTCACGTTTTTTCTCACTTCACTTCTTTGTAAACACAAACAGAGGCTTCATTTGTATTTCTGTTCTTTCTGTACGCTTTTCCTTATTCTGTCTTTAGTCTGATGCAAGATAATTACTTCCTTCGTATCTGCAGCTCAAATGCGCTAAATATGTACATGTCACGCTGTCTAGCGACTCACCCTGACATCAGTACGACCGCCAGCGCTTACAGTAGCGAACTACTCACCCTGCTGGCTATGGCTGACAGTTCTCTGTCATCAACAAGGATGTCGTTGACGTCTACTTCCTGTCTTCAAAATCAACTCCCTCAAAAGATGAAATTTTCTTAATTATAAGAAGGTTAATTTTGTTTTGTTGCATGTATGTTTCCCCCTTCACCTCCCCAACCCCCTTCCCTCTCTGTCGCTTCTTGATTACACACTTGGAATACTCTGTCATTCTATGCTAGTGTCTCGCCCGGACTGAACGTCTCTCCTGCTAGTAGGAGTCCATACATCTCAACGATGTGTTCAATTTCAAAGAGACGCCATGTCCTAAAACTTTTTTTTAACGGCTGGCCGTGCAATATACATCACTACGATGGCAAGATAAGTACATAACTGAGTGGTTTATGAACCAATTTTATGGGGTCTGTGTGAATTTCTTAACACTTTAAATACACATTATTGGCATAATTTGAACTTTACATACTGGTGTAATCGCTAACGGCCCTCAACGAGGGAAATGTTACATTGCTTTGCCAAAGCTTGAGTAAGCTCACAATTTGAATTGTCATGAAAACATTCCAGTACCATCTGTGTCAAAAAGGGGATATTTTTCTCCCAGCGAGGGAATAATGCTATTAAACGTGTAGCACTTTGAAAGTCAAGCTTTGCTTATTCGACGGATTTTCTACTGAAATATTCAAACTGTACCTAGCTATTTTTAATTTTATCGAGGTATTTTCCTACTAGCACCATTTAACGCTACAAGCATCTCGGGACATTTCAAATCATGCAATAAACTCTAAATTGTACAAAATTACATTGGCAACCGCATCAAAACTAAATAACTTTGAACAACTGCTAATTCCTGAATCAGAAAAAAACAATATAAAACTCAGTAAAGACTTTTCCGTGTGCTTCGATATATTGGTTTTCAGAGCAAACCATATGTGTTGGGTACCCAAACCACGAAAACAAACAAACTCAAAACAAACCCCATTCTTCTTTTCCCATTTCCTATTTACTAACATTAAATTTAATTAAAAACCTTATATATACTGCTCAAAAAAATTAAAGCACCACTTTTTTCAAAGGCCACCAAATTTTGAAATGTTGACCTACAAGCTCGAAATCTCAGTATGACGTTTGTCCTGACGCCTACCAAGCATATGCTTCAGCACAACTCCCCAACTTGAGTAGTTTCGGGGTAGCACCCCGATAACCAGCCCATTTTCGAAAACCGCAAATTGAAGTTTGCGAAATACGCTGCAGGACTTGTCGCAGGTTGCCAAAGCAGTCGAAAATGAATGAGTCTTGCTCTTAAAGGTTCCACAAACACGTAGAAATCGTTACATTTGACGTTTGGGCATTTTCAACCCCCATCATCATCCCCTGAACATGGACTACCATTGGGGGCGTCTGAGAAGGTACCGGGTGTGTTTAACCATCTGAAAACCTGCACACCGTCCTCAGTTGCTGATTGCAGTAAGTTCTTAAGGCCTCCGGCAATGTCCACACCCCCTAACACCCTCAACTGGCATGGGACCAAACCACCCCCTCTCGATTCACCCCTAAGGAAGGTTTTAATCGAGATGTTTATCAGTGCTGTGAATGCGGAGGTCTTCCCCTACCGTTTCAAAAAAGGAGCTGTGCCTTTGTCACCACCCCTTCCCCTGCAACCCCCGTTTGTATGATTTTTCGAATCAAGCCCTTTTTAAGGGCTGAAACGAGGTCTTAATCGCTGAAAGGGCTGTAAAGGTCCTTAGAAGTAGTGGTGACACGAAATCAACCCCTTCCGATCGATGATTGACATTCCATCCCCGAAATTCGAAATTGTTGCACCCCCAACCCTCCCTGTCTGGACGCGTAACGCGTCATGGCAGAGTTTTCAGAGTTGGATGGAAATGAAGCTTATGGCCTGACATGGAGCCCAAAACAGCAGGTTGGATCGAAATTCATCGGTAGGTAGGGAAACGGGACCAAAATGTTTCAAAAAAGTTAACAGCCTCTAGTAAATACACCAATGCATAGGCAACCCACATCACGTCATTTTTCTCTCATTGCCAAACTTTGTAACCTATTGCCGATTATAGGCAACCCACACGCACGGACGTGATGTGGGTTGCCTATGCAGGGCGTACTTACTGTAGGCTGTACACTTTTTTGAAAAATTTAGGTCCCGTTTCCCAACCTACCGATGAATTTCTATCCATCCTGCTGCTTTGGGCTCCATTGCAGGCCATAAGCTTCATTTCCATCCAACTCTGAAAACTCTGCCATGACGCGTTACGCGTCCAGACAGGGAGGGTTGGGGGTGCAAAAATTTCGAATTTGGGGGACGGAATGTCAATCATCGATCGGAAGGGGTTGATTTCGTGTCACCACTACTTATAAGGACCTTTGCAGCCCTTTCAGCGATTAAGATCTCGTTTCAGCCCTTAAAATGGGCCTGATTCGAAAAATCATACAAACGGGGGTTGCAGGCGAAGGGGTGGTGACAAAGGCACAGCTCCTTTTTTGAAACGGTAGGGGAAGACCCCCGCATTCACAGCACTGATAAACATCTCGATTAAAACCTTCCTTAGGGGTGAATCGAGAGGGGGTGGTTTGGTCCCATGCCAGTTGAGGGTGTTAGGGGGTGTGGACATTGCCGGAGGCCTTAAGAACTTACTGCAATCAGCAACTGAGGACGGTGTGTAGGTTTTCAGATGGTTAAACACACCCGGTACCTTCTCAGACGCCCCCAATGGTAGTCCATGTTTAGGGGATGATGAAGGGGGTTGAAAATGCCCAAACGTCAAATGTAACGATTTCTACGTGTTTGTGGAACCTTTAAGAGTAAGACTCATTCATTTTTGACTGCTTGGGCAACCTGCGACAAGTCCTGCAGCGTTTTTCGCAAACTTCAATTTGCGGTTTTCGAAAATGGGCTGGTTTTCGGGGTGCTACCCCGAAACTACTCAAGTTGGGGAGTTGTGCTGAAGCATATGCTTGGTAGGCGTCAGGATAAACGTCGTACTGAGATTTCGAGCTTGTAGGTCAACTTTTCACAATTTGGTGGCCTTTGAAAAAAGTGGTGCTTTAATTTTTTTGAGCAGTATATTTTTCTTGTTAACTTGAGGCTTCACTGATGTGACCTTACCTTCTTTGAATTTACAATTAAGTATTGTCTGTATAAATAATCCAGAGGTCTATGTAGCCACCTTTAAGCTAAACTTATCAATTTTTAATACTTCTATTTTCCCATTCGTTTTACATGTGATTTCTTGTTTAATGCTGCTTCTCCCAACTCTTAAAGATAAATCAAATTCTTTAGTACTGTACCCGAAATCACCTAGCAATACCTGGTGAAATCACTCGATTACAGCTGGATCGTAGAACCTGAAAATCCCCGGATAGAAAAACCCCCAAATCCTACACCAAGTAAAGGAGTAATAGGGTAATCAGTTATCCTAACAGGTTGTATTAAGAATGACCATGGCTTCAAAACCAAATTACTAGCTCAAGAACACTAAAAACTTCTCAAAAGGGAACTATCTCAAAGGGTGGCATGCCCTGAAAATACCTAGCAACGGCCTTCTTATCACGACCTCCCATCACCTCGATAAAATATCACGTAATAAAGTTTAAAATGAGAAAAACAAAATTTATTCCTGAAGAACATGACATAAATAAATAAAAATACCCGGTCGTCGAAATGACCAAAAGAACAGTGACGAAAATCTGCCAAAAGAAAATCCACGAGTGATTTGTTAATACCACCTTCCCACTGGGGTGATCACATTAGTCATAACTTTCAATATAACGACAAAAATCCTAAATGTCAATCTCAGAATAATAGTAATAGATTTAAATAACATGATTTAGCACGCAAGAATATGGGTTGCTTTTTTAGTTTTGGCACCTTAGTTATAACTGGATTAATAACTCACTTAGATGGTTCCAAGTTTCACAGGCCCTCGATGCAGTCCCCGCCGTTGCGTACAACGTGTTCCCAGCGATGCGGAAGTCGTTGGATCCCGTTGGCACTGCCCAATCTATTGATGGTACGAAGAGAGCGCTCGGCAGCCTGCTTAACGTCTCCAATGGTACGGAAGCGCTCCCCGCGCATTGTCATCTTCATCTTCGGGATGAGATCATAGTCGCAGGGACTGATGTCGGGAGAATATGGGGGTTGATAGAGGACCTCCCAGCCCCAGTGATCCAACAATGCCGACAAAACGCCTGCTGTGTGTGCCCTAGCATTGTCATGCAGAACGATGTGCGGTGTAACCATGTCGAGGCGCCGTTTCCTCCTCAGAGCTCCTCGGAGATGGTCTTGCAGAAACGAACAATAGTACGCCGCATTAACGGTTTTCCCTCGGGGAAGAGTATGGTGAATGATCATAGGCAAGAATCAACATTACCTTCACATTGGTGGGGGTTGGTCGAACTGTTTGTTTCCGTGGTGATCCGTGGAGCCGCCACTCGTTCGATTGGCGTTTTAACTGTTGCTCATAAGATCTGGCCCACGTCTCGTCAATGGTTATGATACGCCGTAAGAAGGCATCTCCTTTGCGCTCATAACGCTGCAAGTGTATACGACAAGCGTCATTTCGCAGCCATTTCTGCATGTCGGTTAAGTCATGCGGAACACATTTGGACGCAATCTTCCTCATTTTCAGTAAGTCCTTCAGGATGTGGAGGACAGTTGAATGCGCCAGTCCGATATCTGCTCTAATTGATGAATCGTTACGCTCCGATCCACCTCTACTAACGCGGACACCATCTGTACATTGTCATCACTTACTGGTGGGTGACCAGATCGAGGCATGTGCTCCAACGTTCGCGCCCATCTCGAAAGGCTGCAACCCACCTTGCTACAGTTCTGAACGGTAACGCAGCTACACCGCACGCTTCCTGCAATCCTCGGTGACACTGTTTAGCACTGCGACCCCTAGCACACTGAATTTTTATCCACGTTCTCTGCTCCTGCTTGGAAAATATTGCGACAGTCTTTCGCGAGCGCTGGTCTCACACTACTCATATAAAAGGCGCGACTGCGCACGAGCGGTGGTGAGGACGGGCGAGGTCATGTGCTCTGAGGGAGGGGATGCAGGGCAGCAACCGTCGGTAAAAGTGGCAGCGCCCAACATTGTTGCAACTTGGCATTGAAGCATTGGTGCCAAAACTAAAAAAAACAACCCACGTATATTATCTGTAACGATAACTAATGCTGTGGTATTACTCAAATATTGTACACAATAATTTACAAAATGTATACATGATTGTGTTTCTGGACATTTAAAGTTGGTTCCAATACTGACTTGAATCATATCATTCGCATTAGTTAAATTCCAGGTAAATATTCCATAAATTAGGCTTGATTTCACCAAGCGTTCATGCTAAGTAAAATTACTTGTCAACATTCCTGTTTAATAGAAATGACATGATCATAAAAAAAATTTGAAGGCTTCATTGAACAGCTGTGGTAATATAATTCGATAAAACACACAAATTATCCAAACATTGCTCAGAATCAGTTAATTAAAAACGCGTGGGTCGGATTCAGCAATGATCAACAGCAGACTATGTCTCTACAGACATGAAATAAAAAAAAGCACCTGGGTTTACACCACACAAAACACTGGGTGTTAGACTATTCGGAGTATAATAATGATTGGCACTCACTGGCTCACAAGCTCTTACTGGCTCAATCTTATATAGAAAAATGCTTCAACAAGCATTTTACCAAAAAATAGCATTATTGAATATATATGCCTAATATATGCAACTGAGCATCTTAATATAGGTGACCACAAAATCACATAATTATCTGCATTACACCTAGAAATAGGTTATATTAGCCTTCAAATACATGTTAACAAATCAAGTAGCTTTTACAAAAGAACCTATATTCATGCTTGATAATATACAAATAACTGTCGCACGTTCTTCATTTATATGGAATCAAAGTATTCCATTAGGCTACAAATCTTGCCTTACAAAAAGTTGACATCATGTGTTGTGCTTATATAGTGACATAAAGTCTTTCCTCCTTGGGAATAATTTATTCAAAAACATGGATGGTGTTCAAAATTATGCTGTACTAATTCCACATACTTTTGCATTAAATGCAATCACTTACATTTACATTACGGCTGAAAGCAACGGGAAACTACAGCCGTAACGCTATTCCCGAGGATATGCACCCCTCTATGCATAATTACATGTGATGATGGCCTCCTCCCGTGTAAAATTCCAATCCGGAGGAGAACTATTTCCCCGTTCGGATCTCCGGGTGGGGACTACTCGAGAGGGGTTTAACATCACAGACGTGACAAAGAAGAAATCTGATATTCTATGGATCGAATCGTGGAATGTTAGAAGTCTGCTAGGAAGTGGAAGGTTAGAAAACTTGGAAAGGGAAATGGATAGGTTGATGTTGGATTTGGTTGGGATTAGTGAAATGCGCTGGCAGGAAGAACAGGACTTTTGGTCAGGAGACTATAGGGTCATTAGCACTAAATCAAACAATGGCCAAGCAGGGGTTGGTCTCATATTGAGTAGGAAACTTGGACAGCGGTTGGAATACTATGAGCAATATAGTGAACGTATTATTGTAGCAAAAATCAATACAAAACCTACGTGCACCACAGTGGTACAAGTCTATATGCCTACCAGTCAAGATGATGGTGAAGATGTTGAAAAGGTCTACGAAGAAATAGATGAAATTCTGAGGTATGTCAAGGGTGATGAAACTGTTAGAGTAATGGGAGATTGTAATGCTGTTGTAGGAAAAGGAAGAGAAGGGAAGATAGTAGGAGATTTCGGATTAGGTGAAAGGAATGTTCGAGGAAGCAGGCTGATGGAATTCTGCACCGAGCATGAGTTGGTCATAGCAAACACCTTATTCAATAATCACAATAGAAGAATATACACATGGATGAGACCAGGAGACAGAGGGCGTTACCAAATCGACTTCATTATGGTCAAGCAGAGGTTTCGAAACCAGATTTTGGATTGTAAAACATATCCCGGTGCTGACATAAACTCTGGCCACAATCTAGTTGTTCTTAAATGCAGATTAATGTTGAAGAAACTGAAGAAAAGTCAAAAGCCAAGAAAGTGGGAAATAGACAGACTGAAAGAGAAGGATGTAAACGAATGATTCAAGAATATTATAAAGGAAGGACTAATGAATAACCCTAAACAAACTTCAAATGCAAACGAATGGACACTTTTGAAGAATGAAATAACAAAATCCGTAGGAGAAAACATAGGTAGGAAAGAAAGAATAGGCATAAAACCGTGGATCACTCAGGATTTACTAGAATTGATGGATGAAAGGCGGAAACATAAGAATGTAAGAGATGAAAAGGGGCAGCATAATACAGACGTCTGAGAAATAAGGGTAACAAGAAGTGCAAGGTAGCGAAAGAAGAATGGTTGAAAGGGAAATGTGCAGGTATAGAAAATTGTCTGAAATTAGGAAAAGTAGACATAGCTTATCGAAGGATTAAGAATACATTTGGGGAAAAGAAGACTAATTGCTGTAATATTAAGGACACAAATGGAAAGCCTCTAACAGGTATGGAAGAAAAGGTTGAGATGGAAAGCTTACATAGAGGGTTTGTATAAAGGAAAAGGATATTGAGAATCATGCAATGGAATGGGAGGAGGAAATTGATGAGGATGCAAAAGGAGAATTAATATTGAGATCAGAATTTGACAAAGCATTGGAAGAATTAAGCAGGAACAAAGCACAAGGTATAGATAAAATACCGATTGAGTTGCTTCGCTGCATAGGAGATGAAGGTCTGTTCAGGTTATTTCATTTGGTGTGTAGGATTTATGAGACAGGTGAGGTACCCTCTGATTTCAAGAAGAATACCGAAGAAAGTAGGAGGTGACAGATGTGAGGATTACCGTAAAATCAGCTTGATTACTCATGATTCAAAAATCCTGTCTAGAATAATTTACAAGAGGATGGAAAGCCAGATAGAAGCGGAATTGGGTGAAGACCAGTTTTGTTTCAGGAGAAATGTAGGAACAAGGGAAGCTGTACTAAGTCTTAGGCTGATTTTGGAAGGTAGAATAAGAAAGGATAAGAGAACGCTCATGCATTTGTAGACTTAGAAAAGGCTTTTGATAACGTTGATTGGACTAAATTGTTTGACATTTTGAAAATGATTGGAATAAAGTATAGGGATAGGAGGGTGATCTACAATCTATACAGACACCAGACAGCAGTCATTCGAGCTGATGGAAATGAGAGAGAAGCTGGTATTCAGAATGGTGTGAGGCAAGGCTGCAACCTATCACCCATACTTTTCAATATTTACATTGATCAAGCAATGAAGGAAATTAGAGAGAAATTTAAAGTGGGAGTTAAGATTCAAGCAGAAATAATTTCAATTCTGAGATTTGCTGATGACATCGTCATCTTGGCCGCAACGCCTGAGGATTTGAATGAGTTTATGAATGGTACGGACTCCGTCTTGAGGAAAGAATTCATGATGAATATTAATAAATGTAAAACAAAAATATTGGAATGCAGTCGCAATAAATCAGAAACCTCTATGGACATCAAATTTGCAGGGGAAAAACTAAAGGAAGTAGGAGACTTCTGTTACTTAGGAAGCAAAATAACCAGTGACGGACGAAGCAAAGAGGATATAAAAAGTAGGTTGTCTCAGGCAAGGAAAGCATTTCTACAGAAAAGGAATCTGTTCACATCGAATATAGACATAGGTATTAGGAAGACATTTTTGAAGGCCTTTGTCTGGAGCGTGGCAGTCTGTGGAAGTGAAACTTGGACTATTGGTGCAGCAGAAAAAGGAGAATTGAAGCGTTTGAAATGTGGTGTTACAGGAGAATGATGAAGATCAGATGGGTAGATAGGGTTAAAACGAAGATGTATTATGACGAGTGGGAGAGGAGAGATGTTTCTGGCGACTGCTAATGCAGATAAGAGATAGGTTGGTAGGACACATATTAAGACACCCAGGAATAGCAAGCTTAGTTATGGAAGAAAGGGTCGAGGACAAGAACTGTATGGGTATGTTAAAGAGATTGCCTCGGATGTAGGGTGTGGTAGGTATGTAGATTTGAAACGATTAGCTCATGACAGGGAGGCATGGAAGACTGCATCAAACCAGTCAAAAAACTGAAGACTCAAACAACAACTCAAACAACAACAACGTTTATAAAATATTTATGTCTCAGCATGATATCAAAGACGAAATTCATCTCAAATTAATGCCAAGTAGAAAGTTGAAATGATCCTTCCCCAAACTAGGATCGCATCCAACTTCTGTGAATTCAGAAATATTAATCGATAACATCTACACTATGAACGCAGGTCAACTTCGCTGGCTGATCCACTGATTATCCATTAGAGAAATCCATCAATAGATCCTCACACACAAAATCTAAGTGATTTCCATAAAAATAAATCAGAAAAATGAATAAAAACTATCAAGGCAATAAGCATCGAAAACTTCCAAGTATCAAATTGATGTGAGGAAAAACAAAGTTCCTCTTTCAAATACGCTGTAGAAATATCAAAAGATTACATACAAATATGTACTAGCCACTAGAAAAAGTCTATCAGCTGTCCGTTCGTTTTTTTAACAACAGTTATGGGATTGAGATATGAGGAAGTCTGTTTCTGAATTATACCCTCTCTTTTCATCCGGACTATAATTTCTTTCATCTCACCATGGTATTTTTCGGGTATGGGATATAGTTTGGCCTGATACGGGGACACATCCGTAAGCCTAATTTGATATTTAAATTCTCTTATTAGACCGGGTTTATCGTCAAATATGTCAGAGAATTCTGGAATTAGATCTTTAAATTCTTCCTCCACGTTCTCGAATCAGCTGCTTTTAAGGTATATCGCTCCCTTTCTACCTCGAATTCCTCGACTACATTCTCCAGGATTTCCAATCTGGGGATTTCTGTATTGTTTTCCTTACTATCTATTTCTTCCTTGACTATCTTATCTACAGTCTCTATCTGAAATTTTATAATCTATGATCCATATCAATGATCCCCCTGGCCTTTGTGATGAAATCAATTCCCAATATTACTTCGAAATTAATGTTCTCCACTATTATAAAAACATGTTCATGCATTCTCTGATTAATCCCAAACTTCATGAGGATTTAAACTTTGCATTTCATGCTTTTATCTTCGAAAATCCCTCTTATCTTAGTCGGGGAAGCTGGTAATGTGACAAAATGATTCTCTATTTTCAGTCTCTCAAAACATTCCTCATTCACGATCGAGATCATGGCTCCCGTATCCATCAGAGCTTAACATTGTTGCTTGCCCACTTGAATATTAATAACAGGTAACTCTACCGTTCTTCCCGTAGGTTCATCTTCTTGCTCGAACAGCAAATCATCAGCCGTGGTTTCAAAAACTTCATAAATAGTAATTATATGCGAACGTATGTCAGCGTAAGTATTCAATTTCATCGCGAAATTGGCTTTTTTTCTTTGTCAGAAGTTTTTCCTGACTTCTGCCCTCTCTACTGGTGCCGGGTTGCGATTGATCTTTCACTCCCTCTTTTCTCTCTTTTGACCTTCTTCGTCCCTCTTTCGTGGATCTATCTCGCCCTCTCTTGAGCCTATCTTGTTGTTTCCTTCTCTTATACTCCTCTATTCTGTAATTCATATACCTGGATTGACCTTGGTTCTGTCGGTTATCTCCCTGATTTCTATTATACGGAGTTTCTCTCCGATCCCTGTTGTATTGAGCTTCTCTTCGATCTCTGTTATATGGACCTTCTCTAGGATCATTTTGGTTATATCTACTGTTAGAGAAATTTCTATCGTCATAACGACGTTGCCAAGGTTTGTCACGATAATCTCTACGTTGGTCATCCCATCTCCTATCGTTCTGATAGCCATTTCGGATTGGACTTGGCCTATTCTCATTTCTTGGTTGGGGACGGTCGGTTTGTTGTGTACGGTTCTTCATGACAGTATTTATGGTCTTAGATTCCTGTCTATAATTCTTGGTAATCGTCGGCTGCGCCATTAGACTAATATGGTCTAAACGACGTAGTAAATCATCCATCCATGCTAAGGTCGAGATTCCAGAGGTAATGAGTGATTTCCTCACTTCGGCAGGAAGTTGTCGCGATAAAGCTTCTACTAATTCAGCCTGTGATAGAGGTGGCTAACGAAATCGAAGTTTGGCCAACAGGCAAGCAAGGTATTCCGCATAGATAGTCGGTCCCGTAGTAGCATACTTTCTTGAATAAATTTCTGATCTTATGTTCTGTTGGACCTCTATTGACCAAATTCGCTGAATAAATGCTGCTGAAAAGTGCTCACAGTCTTCAAAAGTGTATCTGAATGCTTTAAACCATTTTAGAGGTGCGTCAGACAAAAACCTCTCTACTACTGGTAGTTTGCGTTCATGAGGCACGTGGGATTCCACAAAATAGTCCTGGATTCCTCTAATAAACACTATAGTTGTGGTTCCGTCTAAATTATTGAACTTTCTGGGCTTGTCTTCAAAGTTCCTAATTATGGTTATATTAGACGCCCTATCTGACGGTCTCGTGATTTAATCACTTGCACATACCTTGGGACACGGAGAATTAAAGTCTTCCCCACGGGGTTGAAATTCTGGCATGCGAGGGGGAACCTTATTCGACTGTTCCATCGGACTAAATTGAACAGATGATGGAGCGTTAGGAGTTTCCTGAACGTCAGGTTCTCCTGTACTGTGTTAACTGGCTCATCTATGGTGGCCCTAAAATCCGTATTTGATAGCAATCACAATTGGTCCTTAAGCGTATCCAAATCGATACGTCCTTCCAAATTAATACTTTCAAGGCCTTTCCTAATCTCGTTGATTTCGGAAGTTTTCTTCTCCCTAATCTCATTTAATTCAATCTGTCCCTGATCAATTTTTGGTTCTACGGCTTTATTTCGCTTCTCCAAACCGGAAACATTATCAACCTGCTTATCCTGAATCACATCCAACTTTTGCTTAAATCTGTCCCTGCATCTATTAGTCCCTTGTTAGCTGTGGAAAGTTTAATGGCAAGACCTTTCTCTATATCAGATCTGGCGTCCTTAAAGCTATCCTCATTTACCTTAACAAGATCCTTTTTATAAGAATAAGATTTTCTTTAATAATTTCTTTAAAATCTATGTCAAAGTCTTGTTTTAGATCCCTTATTTGGGGGGTGGTCGGATCTAAAACGGAAGAGTTATTGTGTTAATTTATAAAGAAGTGCCAAAAAGGGGGTAGCTTCCCGTAGTCGGGCAAGCTGACCAGTGTAGAGTGTTGTTTAGTGTTAGGGTGCTAGGGGATGCTCTTGTAAAAGATCTAGGTGTATTTTAGGGAATGGAACTTGGCGTACAGGTCAACGCGCTGGCTTATGTGGTCGTCCAGCTGGCTAGTTAGATAATCGACTTGCACGTGTCAGCTATATGGCGCGTGCCGCTCCTGCAGTCAGGCCGGTACGGGAATACAATGATGCTTGCCCTAGCAAGTATCTGGCTACTGTAAGTCACGTCTAATAGTGACGGAGAGTTCAGGAAGGGAGTTAGGGCGTAAAGAAGCGTGTAAACAGTAATGCAGGTGTAATGTACTGACCATGTGTTTATTGGCCAGTAATATTGAATTATGAGTCCCTTTTAAGGGATGTAGTGATGTTACAATGTGAGAGTACAACTGGTGTATACAAATTGGTGGGTAAGGTTACAAAGTTATAGGATTCTGAACACCTGCTGACTCACTCACCTGATGATACCAGCATAGCCTCGGGCCGCCACACTGTAAGACTGATAATTGATTGAGAGCCTGACCTCCTTAAGACGCCTTCTTATATTCTTCGGCGCTGTGCTGTCAGCATTGTGCTGAATAGCTGTCCTAGTTAATAGTGTGTCGCTGTTTGTAGTAGTGATGCAAGGATTGGGCCAGCTTTCCAGAATGGCTAGCTGTCCTTGCGGTGTTAGTAGATGTTGGTCTGGACTTATAAGGATTGCCAGTTAGGAGATTTAAATAGATGATGGGGGGATGGTCTCCAAGGGGTGCATACCCCTGGGGTACTGTACAAGCCTCTTCCCCTATTTAGTTCGCGTCCCCGCGAACGGGAACGGAACTTGGGGTTGGGATGTTGATGTTATAGATGTAGTCGATGTGGTTGTTTTTGAAGTCCCCTCGTATCTTCTGTAGATGTCTTCCTCGTCGTCGTCGTGTGGTGATGTCGTGTTGATGTGTGTGCGTGAGATCAGCTCGTGTTCAGAGGGGAGGGTTATGGGATATACATATATACATAACATTGACATTGGCATAAAAATATTGCAAAAGAAATCGACATTGGCATTTGGGAAGCTTGATGAAAAAAAAATACATTGTGCTGATGTTACATTGTCGTGCAGGGAGGAAAAAAACCAAGGGCCGAACGGATGATTGCGTCGTCCGCCCTATCTTAGGGAAAAAGTGCTCCCTGCAATAAGAAAGGTAGAAGAAAATAGAAAAAATGGGTGTTCCAGGGTATAATTTAAGGGAAATATTCAAAGTGCATTTATTGGTTTGGGATAAAACGGAACACCCTGACAAATGGGGAAGTTAGAAGAAAGAAAAATGAAAGAAAACAGATCATAGACATTGTGTACATGTGAACTTGATAAACAAACAAAAAATATATAGTGTTTAATGTACTATGTTGCGATTCTGACATTTAGGAATATTACTGATTTCCAGTGGAATAATTGCCCGTGGGCGCATGAATTTGTATGAAGTTTACCCTTTACAATTATGAATTACAGTGACCTTATGTCTAGTGGAATAATTGCCCGTGGGCGCATGAATTGGTATTAAGTTTAACCTTTAAAATTATTAATTAGAGTGGTCTTATGTCTAACTTAAGCGCGCTAATCCCTTATAATTCTAGTTTTTGTTTGGTACCTCGCGTGCACGCTACCCGTTTGTACGTACGCTTGCCGTCTCACGGCTGATCCTGTACGGCCACTTCTTGGTACGGTTTAGTGGTCGTACCGCTTGCAATGTATTCTTAATACCTAATCTGTGAAGCATCCTCTGAGGGTGAATGCTTTCACACTTGACAATGAGAGTCGCCGCCACAAATCGGTTGCGCCCTCATTGTCGTAATCTGCGTCGAATTTTGACGCTTTATGTGTTTCTGTTTAGTTGATCTGCCAGGAAGCCTGGTACCCCACAGGCACCAGTCCTGCTGTGCAGATTTTTTGGAGTGTGTAGCTGAAAAAAAATGTGGTGAGTGTGTGAGAGTGTGTTAGGATTAGTGCAAGTTGACGTATATAAAAAAAAAAAGTACACAATCATGGCATGCCGTAAATAATATGACACTGCTATATGGTAGTGAAATTCCTGTCACCAGTTTCCTATATCTGGTGACGATGCCTGGGAAAAAATGGCGAGGTTTAGAAAAAACATATTAGTATGACATATTCTCTATGTCGCTTCCTGTGTCATTGTTTTTACTGGCTGAAGCTCTTCTTTCTCTGAAAAAAAATAGCATGATTAATGTTAATTTGCTGCATGGCCGGGCTTACCCTATACGGTGCCGTAATGCCGTTTCTTAATGTGTTGTCGGTCTTACCCCGGTAGCGGAATTGTGGTTACCGGGTGCCGAGATATTCTATCTTAATCTATTGTATTATCGGGCTTACCCTGGCAACGAATTTGGGTCGCCAGGTGCCGAGCGGCGTTACTTAACACTATCTATCTTACTTATGATTGAAAATTAAAAAAAAAATGGCTACTGCTATTAAGCCGAATGGATGGCCTTATTCTATTGCCGAAATGTGCTGTGCCATTACCTGGCAACAGCGGTCAGTAAATTTGCTTAATCCTAGGTTGCGTGTCAAATGCAACCGTCTTACAGCTAAAATTTCGACCAGGGCGATCGCCTGAGGCAATTTACTTCCTCAGGGCACCACCCGCACGAGTCCTAGAAACACCGGTTGTCTCTAGGATCGCCGGATTCCGCCCCCTTAATTCTAGTTGTCGACGTCTATTCTAGGTGATTATGAACTAGTATTAACCTAGTCACAGGCGGCTTACGTTGCCACAAAGCAAAACGTTCCGCCTGCTGTACCATCCTGCTCGTTGCCATTGTTCTCCATATGTTGTCATAGTTGGGTCTGCCCACTGTAACCCCTGTAGACAGCTCGTTGCATGTCTATTTAATGCCCTCTGACTGCCCGCTGCGTCGCCATTTATGTGGGCATTGGACATTGTCCAATGGCATAATGTTATCTTCGCCTTCGTCGGCAATCGTAGTATCCTCCGGGAATGGTTGCGTCCGGGGTCCTCTTCGCCCGTATTGGCAGTAATAATATCCTCCGGGAATGGTGGCGTCCGGGGTCCTCTTCGCCCGTATTGGCAGTAATAATATCCTCCGGGAATGGTGGCGTCCGGGGTCCTCTTCGCCTGTATTGGCAATCGTAGTCTGCTTCTCGCAGTATAAGAATCTCTTCGCCTTTATCGGCCGCAGTAGTATGCTTTTCGCAATAATATTTCACTTCGCCTTTATCGGCCGCAGTAGTATGCTTTTCGCAATAATATTTCACTCCAGCGCACAGGAGGCTTGATTCCCGCTGTAGAAGCCCTACTTACTTAATTTTAGCTAGAAGTCTAGTCATAATGGGGTCGTCGCTAGGGTCATCCCCTGAGTCCAGCGCGGAGTGAGCTATTTCTCCCACCATCCTCAGAAAGACTTCCCTGCAGGTCTTGGCGTCGCTGACCGTGGCACAGAGTGGGTGTAGCATCCCTTCCTCCCAGGGGCAGTTTAGGTGCACCTAGGATTCCAGAGCTTGCCCGGCCAGGCCGCGAGTGCCTCAACCTTACGTGGTTCGTCTGTTTGGTCTAGTCAGTGATATGTTGAGCCAACTGGGGTAAGGGTCATTATCACCTTCCCCAGCTCTGCTCCAATGTGGTGCCTCTTGCCTTCGGTTTATGCCGTTATCATCAATCAGAGTGCTTCAGATTCCTTTTTATGTAACAATAAAAAAATATGGGCGTAACCCGTGTAAATAGTTTATTTTGTGTAAAATGTAAAATATTTCCAGTGTTGTGGGGTTGTAGAGCTTCTAAGTACATAGACTACTTCTGGTCTACTATTGCTACGTCAGCTTTCCAGCGATAATGCTCTTTTTACCTTAATGGAGGTGTTAGTAGGGTCTGTGGCGTCAGGTACCCTGTTATTAGGATCTGGGGGTAGTTATTCGTAGAGTGGGTTGAAAGCATGGTAGGAAGAGGTTGCGCATCGTTGGGCTCAAATAAATGGTGGTCTTGAGCCGGTAATGCTACTAGGATTGCTCTTACAATGAGTGGACTGGGGAGGTAATTCCCGGGATTGCAAAAATATGAAAATTCCATGCAGGTTTGATAGTAATATCCCTGGTAAATGGATGGGATACTCATGCATGTATCTGGATATGAGGCATCTGCACTCATGTACGGATAGGTGTGGGGTGAGGCATAATAATAATATATCCCTGTCATGCGGGAGTATGTAATTAACAAAAAATGGTTAATATATATAATTGTGGCCTCATCTCTCATTTGGAGATGCGCATTATGCTTATTTGATGTTTGCCGACCCACCCCTAATACTCAGGTAGTAGCATCGTGATCCAAGGCGTAGCAGGCCTTCTCTTTAGACGCATGAAGTCTATCAACCCCTTGTGTGTACTTTGTAATGTAGTGTAGCTGTTTTGATCGTGTTCATGTGTCTGCGTTGGTTATGTTGGACGTGAGAAGGTTATTGGAAGGGAGTAAGGTGGTACGATGGTAGCCTGTGCTCCTGTCATCCTCCCTTGGTCCATGTCTGCTTTCTATCCGCTCCTTGGGATAGTAAAGCGTCACGACCTAATCTGGTCTGCCATTTGTAGTGTGAATGTGGCCAGTGGTCGTAGTGCGACTGGCCATGTCCTAATCGCCTGTAATGACTTTTGAAAACTGAAATCCAGAAAGGAAGTTATTGGGGGGGGAGGTCTTGTTTCCTCAGAGCCCCTGTCTGTGTTCGCTTCTAATTAGTGAGCGCGTGTGTGTGTGCCTATGTTCCGCTACACCATGCAGACGGTTGGTCTGTTACAGGCTAAGTCGTAATGTGTATCGCGTGTGTGGGCAGGAGGTGCCCGTGGCCTGTCAACGTCTTTGAGAACGTGCTCCTATGGGCCCAAGGTAAGTTCCGATCTGTCACGTCTTGTCCATTGCTAAATGCTTTTGCAGTGTTAGAAAAATGTATGGTGTTGTGATTGTTTTGCGTTTGTAATTTCACGGTCACTGCCGATACAACAATCGTGTCTGTCACCAGCAGTATTGCAGTATGACGAGATCTGCAAGTCAGTATTTTCGTCATGTTGTGTTTACATTTGTCTGCGTACGTGATTTTTCGCCAGTATGTGAGTGTTGTCACCGTTCTAGATTCCTGGCGGACTAATGTAGCAATTCGTACTATTTGCTAATACTATTTTGTGGTCACTATTCCGTAAGACCTTTGTCTTACGAAATTTCTATGCTTGTGTCTGGGAAATCTATTTTCCCTTTCAGGTGTCACTGAAATTCTATGCCTGGCTTTTGGCCGAAGGAAATGTGGTATTATCTGGTTCTGTAGTTGTATGGGCCAATTTTGGTGTGATTGGAAGCCTGGATAGCTGTTTTCCTGGTGTCCGATTTTCGCTGGGATTTGAACCCGTGATCTTATGTCATTCTCTGTGTTCTATGTCTGCGTTGTGTTTCAGGGATTGAGGTGTCCTCAGTGTGGTTTTTGCTTGTGTTTCTCGTACCAAAAATACCGTTGGATAGTTAGTTTTTGGTACGAGTGTGGTGTGTGATCATGGGTTCGGACCCGGGGTGCTGTAAAGACTTGGTATGCCGCTATTTGTGCCGTATATATTATGGCACATTCCCCGTGTATTTGCAATGCGCAAATGAAAGTACGCATACCTGTGAAGAGTTTGTATGTTTTTGAATTCTCCTCGTAGTGTAATTTGTGAGTTATGAGGTGTTTGGACTCGGCTTAAATGATGCCGTATGTTCTGCTGTGAGAGCTGCTAGCATATTGCTGTCTGTATGCGTGGAGGTTATCCATGAGACTTGCGTTATTGCTGAGTGTGGCGGTATTGGATTACAATGTCTTGCGCGCTCGCTTGTTACTTGTTTTGATAATGCTTTGTGTCCGGCACATGTGTGTCTAATCGGCTTACTCTCTGTGACTGTGAGTAGTGCTTTTCGCACTGTAAAAAAAAGGAAGGAAACTTGTGGTTTAACATGACCGTTAATCTGTAGATCATGAGCCACGGGACTTCAGTTTTACGTGGAATCCAAACCACAGGCCATGGCATTTCACTTCGAAAGTCTCACATGCATTGGCCGCACTGTAAAAGAACCTCTCATTAACTACATTTGTGTCCCCAAATTTTGTGTTACTGTGACGTGGTTCGAGTATGTCCCTATCCGTTGTTCAAAATGTCGTTATACACGAGTGTGTCCGGGCCGCTAGTCGCGTGTTTGGTGACTAGATGCCGGAGGCGATTTTGTTGTTTTTCATTTATGACATTGTTAGTGGAACTGTCCCAATCTATTTTAGCTTCCTGTTTTTCTATCCTGTAATTGGATAGCTACCCGACCTTATGTTCCTGGTATTCAGAAGGTTGCGGGTTTTGAGACCGTCTTTTACCCAGAGTAATTGTTTCTGGCGCCATTCTAGGCTGTGTCTCCGGGAAAGTTCTGTCGAGTGTTAGGATCGTATCCCGGTGCGGTCAGTGAGGATCGAAGGCTATTTCTTGTACTATTGTGTGATTTCCAAAAATGTGCAGGGTTTCCCAAAGTCTGGGATTTTCATCCTACGGTGTGTTAGCGTTTTAGCTTGCGTGTTGTTGTGGAAGTGAGAAGAAAGTCATATTGTAGGCAGTGTAACGTGTCACGTATGCCTATTGAAGCAATATATATAGTTCAACTTGGCCAATTTTTCCTCCATCGGGCCTAATGCATGAGGCAGAGAAGAGAAAAAAACTGAGCTATGCCCCGCTCCGTATTAAGAGAGCACTTTGAAAAGGTATAAAAAATATATTGTATCTCGCCTGTTCACTGCTGTATGCTTTATTAAAGTGGGTTGGCAGGTGGCGATAGTCTGTAAAAATTATGTCGTGAGCAATATGAAAAATGTTTAAAAGTGAGAAGTAGGACCTGAGCGTGCTATCCACCTAGTTGGTGACGTTAGTACTATAGTAATCTAGTTACGTCTCAGGGAAATCTACCACTTTTGGAAAATAGTTTGAGATTCTTAATTCTTGCTACAATCAGGGCTTTTGCCCGCCGCAAGAGAATATATCAAACTGTGGGACCGGATCATAGAACATTTAGTCATTTCCACCTAGAAAGACCCGCTTAAGCTCTATGCTGTGATTTGATGCTTAAGCTGTGTTCGGAATATCTCTTTCCGGCCTTAAGCCGCGTAGCTCACCTGATGGGCTTCTACTTGGCTTTGGATATTAGCAACTTTACGCTATCTGAGTTATAATATGGACCCTATGTTCAGTACCCATTGATGGCCTGAGAAAAAAAATGCTAGGTGCCCAAAATAAAAATCAAGAAGGATTTAGAATTATATACTTTTGTTTTAGCCATGTTGCACTGCATATACGTGGAGAAGAAAAAAAAATGTGCCGTTTACGTTAGTGAGTCTGTATGTATTTATTGGCGTATTTCTCCCGTGTAAACGAGCTTATGTGTGTCCCTAATATAGGTTCAAGTGATATTAGCTTATTTCTGTGTCCCTGGTGGAAGTCGTTATTCCGGTCCGAGCGTCCTTGCTCGGAATGGTGAAGGGTTCTGCCCTGTTATGAGATTATAGGCCCCTGATATCCACTGAGGCGCTTCTTTGCCATTTTTCGGGGGAGTTTGTAGCAAAGTAAGCCTGGGCCTACTTCCACCGTAGCGCGTGTCTGTAGGTTTGAGTGTACCTGTATTCGAGGGACTAATTGCGCTCTGCGCTACCCTAGTAGAGTTTACGGGAGTGTGTATGTTTTTGCCTGAGTGGTTTTGTGGGGTATGTAATAACACCTTTCCTGTACCCCGTGTACCGTGTGTGAGTGCGTGGTCACAATGTGCGTGCGTGTATCGTGCATCCTGAGGGACTGAATGTAACACCCTCTTCTGCGTTCGCACCTGAGGTACGAATGCCGGTGTTCGCCTCCGTTCTGGCAAACTTGCCCATTGAACTGGCGGTAAAGGCCGCTTAATTGCCTGTGTCTGCCCTAGCAATGTGGTGGCGTGTAGCCTGACCGCTTTCTGGCCTGTGGCCACGGTAGACTCCTGCCATTGTGTTTGCCTATCTGTGTGGGTGTATGTAGGCTTTATGTACTGTAGGGCGGGCTCTATGTCCTCAGCCCATGACGTGGTTACGTCCCGTTGTCTCCCTGTCATATAATGTGTTTCTGAGAGTCCTGGCTTCAACTCCCTCTCGTTCGTCCGTTCAGAGGGGATTGACCTAGGGTCTGCTGCTCGGTTTGGCAAAATTGCCTTCCGAACTGGAGTTAAGGGATGTGTATTAGTATAAGCTTGTCCCCGCAGTGTATTGGAGTCTAACCTGGCCGTCTCCTGGACTGTGGCCATGGTATCCTCCTTCCCATGTGTGGCAGTACATGGCGAGAGAGACATCCTCGCAAATTGCCGAGTCAGCGTATCCACGCTTATGTCCTCTCTCGGCTGGGCTGGTGGCCCTGCCATGTACTCGAAAATGGCCTTATTGTTCTGGAGTTCGCGGTACTCGTCCCAAATTTGGGTGTACTGACCGTTGAGGCTCATGGCCTGCTCAGCGACTTTTGTGCCATTGGTCCCTATGCGTCGGTGTTCCCTGATAAGTGTCTCCCATTGTTGGAACATAAACTCGTGTCGGCAGTGTAGTTGCCAGTGTGCTTTAATGATCTGTGTACGGAGGGTGGGGATTTTCGCCCGAATCTTGCGATTCTTAGCGCTGCGGATTGGCCGGACGAGGGCTCTTATGATCCGCATGTACTGGGCGTGCAGGAGCTGCTAAAACCTTCTGAGGTAGTCCTGCCTAGTTTCAAAAACTCTGTGCCAGGCAATTAATTCCTGGTACTCCCCAATGCTCCTCAACACAGCTAGGCGGTATAGAGGGGCCATGCTAAATGAAGTATATGTGTCTTCTTATTTGAAAAAGAAAAGAAAAAAAGACTGTGCGTGTTCGGCAGTGTATCCTTATTCTCTCTGATTCTTTCTGGGGCTGGGGGGTTGGTTTGGAAGAAAAAAAAAACCTGTGTAAGTAGTACGGAGCAAAAATGCTGCTCTCTGTCTGGGAAAAAAAATTCACAATTTTGCTTGGCTTTTTGCGGTACGGAAGGGGTCGTTTCTACTACGAGGGCTCTTTGGTTGAGTCCTATTTTACTGTGCGTAGTACCCGGCCTCCACCATCTGTTTTAGATCCCTTATTTGGGGGGTGGTCGGATCTAAAACGGAAGAGTTATTGTGTTAATTTATAAAGAAGTGCCAAAAAGGGGGTAGCTTCCCGTAGTCGGGCAAGCTGACCAATGTAGAGTGTTGTTTAGTGGTAGGGTGCTAGGGGATGCTCTTGTAAAAGATCTAGGTGTATTTTAGGGAATGGAACTTGGCGTACAGGTCAACGCGCTGGCTTATGTGGTCGTCCAGCTGGCTAGTTAGATAATCGACTTGCACGCGTCAGCTATATGGCGCGTGCCGCTCCTGCAGTCAGGCCGGTATGGGAATACAATGATGCTTGCCCTAGCAAGTATCTGGCTACTGTAAGTCACGTCTAATAGTGACGGAGAGTTCAGGAAGGGAGTTAGGGCGTAAAGAAGCGTGTAAACAGTAATGCAGGTGTAATGTACTGACCAAGTGTTTATTGGCCAGTAATATTGAATTATGAGTCCCTTTTAAGGGATGTAGTGATGTTACAATGTGAGAGTACAACTGGTGTATACAAATTGGTGGGTAAGGTTACAAAGTTATAGGATTCTGAACACCTGCTGACTCACTCACCTGATGATACCAGCATAGCCTCGGGCCGCCACACTGTAAGACTGATAATTGATTGAGAGCCTGACCTCCTTAAGACGCCTTCTTATATTCTTCGGCGCTGTGCTGTCAGCATTGTGCTGAATAGCTGTCCTAGTTAATAGTGTGTCGCTGTTTGTAGTAGTGATGCAAGGATTGGGCCAGCTTTCCAGAATGGCTAGCTGTCCTTGCGGTGTTAGTAGATGTTGGTCTGGACTTATAAGGATTGCCAGTTAGGAGATTTAAATAGATGATGGGGGGATGGTCTCCAAGGGGTGCATACCCCTGGGGTACTGTACAGTCTTCTTTTACCAGTTTAGTACGGTCTTTTACTTGAGTCTGCAATGTGATCATTTCACCCTTCAAATGCTCCAAACTCTTTTGCGTTTGACTGGTGTCGTGAGTAAATTGCGACTCTAGTGCACCAATAAGTTATTTACTTCCCTTTTTACCCCTTTCGAAATCCAATTTGATTTCGCTACGAAAATCGGTATTAGACCGTTCCATTTCTGTTAATTTGATCTCTGTTTAAGCTTGGGTTAAATCGATCTTGTTAACCTGAGACTGGATCTTATTTTGTTTTGACTCAATCTGATTGACGTCATTTTGAATGTTCTTAACTTTTCATTTCATTTCATTTCTTTATTTCTCCATGGTAATATGGTAATATGTTAATATACATTTGGGGGTCTTCAAATCATAAAATACATAATTATTCATAATATACATTAACACATAATTATACATTAAATACATAATTGCAGGGATACAGGTAAATACAATAATCAATATACAAACACTTACATCTCTATGCACATTGCCTCGAATTCTTCTACTGAATATATTGCCTTGTCTGTGAGCCATTTTTTAAATTTTAATTTGAATGCGGAAATGGTGCTGACATTTCTTAGTGTTACGGGCAGCAAGTTAAAATATTTGGAGGCAGTAAACAAGGGATCTTTTTCTGAGTTTGAATTTCGTTTTGTGTGGTTTCAACTAAACCCACATCTGTCCTCAGATCGTTAACCTGAGCTTGCATTATCCTAAAATTTGTGCTAACGTCTTTGACAGTTTCTTCTACCTCCTTTTGACACTTTTGAACCTATTAAGATTAGTCTATATAGACTGTAGACTGGTCTTAACATTTGTAATCTCCTTTTGAAGATTAGCCTGAACATTCCAAACTTCTGTTTTAACATTGCCAATGTCAGTTTGAAGATCTGTTTTAACATTACTAACTTCTGTTTTAACATTACAAACTACTGTTTTAACATTACTAATATCTGTTTGAAGATTAGTCTGATTATAACTAACTTCTGTTTTAACATTACTAATATCTGTTTGAAGATCTGTTTTAACATTGGCAATGCCAGTTTGAAGATTAGTCTCCATAGACTGTTGTTTCGTTCTAACATGACTAGCATAAGCCTGAATTTTCCTAGAACTATCTTTAAGTTCTCTCATGGATGTCTGTATTTTATCAAGTTCACCCCGGAAGCGTTCAGCTACTGCATCCTTTACAATGTTACGATTTCGGGAATCATTTTCATAAATGTTGTTGAATGTGTTTTTGTTTGAGTTTTAATATTCTCAATGTCCTCATTGAGATGAACTAACTTTCCTTCAATCATCTCAGACATTTCTTGAAGTCCGCAACAGTGACCCCCTGGTTATCAGCCATTATTCAACAAAATACACTTGTCACTAGAAAAACATGGGAATACTACATGTGAAAGTATAGCAAGAACATTTGCACACAACCACCATTTGCCATAAAGATGCGTATTTTCATTGTCTGGCGTTACCTTATAATTAAACTTAAAATAAATTCATAATGTCCAATATTTTTCTGAGATTTCCTAAACACCCATATGCGTGACGTTCTAAATCAATGATGGTCCTTGATTCTATAAAAAACGAAATTAAGTTTACAGAATACATCCTTCCATAAAGATGATATCAGCAATAATCATCAGCCGGAGTACAATAGGACTGATCACTTACATGTAACTCTCATGTGTATTACAATAAGCGTCAAACTCAACTGAACATGTCAAAGAAGATTACTGTGAATAACTCTCATTGAACAGGTTCTAGTCGTTTATCACAAATAACAAGTGGTGGCAACACTTCAATACAATTAAATCAAAATCTGATAATGGTTGCAATACTACATAAATATAACAAGTATTTCGAGTAACATCGTAATTGCTTGGTTCCACAGGAATTCCAATAATTTGTGCCAAAATATTGGTTCACCATTATCTATTTTCCTTCATCACTACCACAACGAATCACGATGTCCTAATTCGTGCTCTGTGTAGCATGATCATAAAACTGGTCTCCATTCCCTGGTATTCCAATTTTATTCTAGGCCTACAAAGTGGTTGCTAACTATGGCTCTGGTAATGCAGTTTATTCTCGCCTATACGTTACTGCACCATGTAACTATGGCTCTAAATCTGGTATTCTAGTTTTATTCTCGCCCAAACGTTGGCCGCCATATAACTATGCACCCGAAATCACCTACCAATACCTGGAGAAACCCTCGATGACAGCTGGATCGTACAACCTGAAAATCCCCGGCTAGAAAAACCCCCAAGTCCTACCACCATGTAAAGGAGTAATAGGGTAATCAGTTATACTAACAGGTTGTGTTAAGAATGACCAAGGCTTCAAAAGAAAATTACTAGCCCATGAACATGAAAAACTTCTCAAAGAGAACTATCTCAAAGGGTGGCATGCCCTGAAAATACCTATCAATGGCCTTCTTAACACGAAACTCCCATCACCTCGATAAAATATCACACAATAAAATTTAAAATGAGAAAAACAAAATTTATTCATGAAGAACATGACTTAAATAAAAGAAAAAACCCTGTCGTCGAAACTACCAAAAGAACAGAGACGATAATCTGCCACAAGAAAATCCATGAGTGAATTGTTAATATCACCTTCCCACTTTGGTGTTCACATTAGTCATTACTTTCAATATAACGACAAAAATCCTAAATGTCAATCTCAGAATAATAGTAATAGATTTAAATATTAGACTGGACATCGAACAAACATGATTTAGCACGCAATAATATGAAATATATTATCTGTAACGATACCCTAATGCTGTGGCATTAGTCAAATATTATATACAATAATTTACAAAATGTATACATTATTGTGTTTCTGGACACTTAATGTTGGTCCCAATACTGACTTGAATCATATCATTCATATTAGTTAAATTCCTGGTAAATATTCCTTAAAATAGGCTTGATTTCACCAAGCGATCAAGCTAAGTGAAATTACTTGTCAACATTCATGTTTAATAGAAATGGCATGGTCATAATAAATTTGTAAGGCTTCATTGAACAGCTGTGGTAATATAATTCGATAAAACACCCAAATTATCCAAACATTGCTCAGAATCAGTTAATATAAAAAACGCGTGGGCCTGATTCAGCAATGATCAACAGAAGACTATGTCTCTACAGGCATGAAATACAATAAAAACACCTGGGTTTACACTACACCAAACAGCGGGTGTTAGGCTATTCTGAGTATAATAATGATTGGCACTCACTTGCTCACAAGCTCTTACTGGCTCAATCTTCTATACAAATATGCATCAACAAGCATTATACCACAAAAAGAGCATTATTAAATATATATGCCTAATATATGCAACTGTGCATCTTAATATAGGTGACCAAAAAATCACATAATGATCTGCTCTACACATAGAAATCGGTTGTAATAGCCTTCAAATACCTGTTAACAAATCTAGTTGCTTTCACAAAAGAACCTATATTCGTGCTTGAAAATATACAACTAAACTGTAGCACGTTGTTCAATGATATGGAATCAAAATATTCCTTTAGGCTACAAATCTTGCCTTACAAAAATTTACATCATGTGTTGTGCTTATATAGTGACTTAAAGTCTTTCCTCCTTGGGAATAATTTATTCAAAAACTTGGATGGTGTTCATAATTATGCTGTATTAATTCCACATACTATTGCATTAAATGCAATTATTTCCATTACGTTTATAAAATATACTTGTCTCAGCATGATATCAAAGACTAAATTCATCTCAAATTATTTCCAATTATAAAGTTAAAATGATCCTTCCCCTAACTGGAATCGCTTCCGACTTCTGTGAATTCAGAAATATTAATGGTTAACACCTACAGTATGAACGCAGGTCAACTTCGCTAGCTGGTCCACTGACTATCCATTAGAGAAATCCATCAATAGATCCTCACACACAAAAGCTAATTGCTCTCCATAAAAATAATTCAGGAAAGTGAATCAAAACTATCAAGAAAATAAGCATCGAAAACTTCCAAGTATCAAATCGATGTGAGGAAAAACAAAGTTCCGCTTTCAAATACGCTGTAGAAATATCAAAAGAGTACATACAAATATGTACTAACCACTAGAAAAAGTCTATCAGTGTCTTAAAAACTGTTAAAATGAAACGCAATTAATGTTATTCTGATATAAAAGTCTGGAGATCTACCCCTAAAATGGTCTTCTTGACAATGAAAATACGAATATTTAATTAAATTACTACTGTGAATTTACTCATAAGTTAATCATCAAATCTATAAAATACACAAGGGATGAATTCATTAAGTGAACAATAATCCCGGATATACAGCAAGTCAGTTTCGACAGAAACATCGAACCGAAACTCGTGCATGTCCATTTGCGCTACTGAAGAAATGCTATGGCAATTGTAATAGCTAACCAATGCTCCACTAAGCGATAATAAAATGAGTTGTCTTGCCAGTACCTTGCGTTGCCTCTCGAAGCGTTGTAAAAAGATATATATGTCTTACTTGCGTCCACGCTAGAATCAGACAAAACGTTCTTCCTCCTTGGACCTCCAACCTGAAACCAGGAACACACCGTACTCGATCAGCTGTCGGTCGGCTCCCCGCTCCCTCATCGCTCAAGCCAGGATCGTCCGTACACACTCGTGAAAACGCACAGTTCCAGACAGAGTCCGTCATAATGTCACAGCTTGCAATAGCATTCGCCAACAACCACTAATGCATTCCAAATGAGGAATCGTTTCCTTACTGGATGATACAGTTCGTAGATTGTGTGTTTCATCTCGCTAATGCCTCGCATGCAGTTACCCTATACGATTCAGCCTGCCATACTAGGAACTAGTAATGCAATATGAAAGTTCCCCACTGATGTCTCGGACATAAAAATGCCTCTTAGAAGTAGCATAATGCACTGGAATTATAGTCTTGTCGCTGGCATTTGTTCTACTCAAGAATACATACTACCATAGCTCGTGAAAATTTCCACACTGTTTCACGTAACGGCGGCTTGAACCATGGACACCGCTGGACATGGAAATATTATCCCGCGTGTCAACTACGAATTGTTCTGTCTATCCCAACTCGATAAGTTGCAAATGGGTTTAACACAACGTTTAAACTCCATTGCTATACCGTAACTGCGGTGTAAATTGTCACAAGTTATACGTTCACTCGCGATTACACGATAATCTGACCGGCGGAAGTACAGCTCGCTTCGTGGTCGCACTGATACCGTGGCTAGCCGAAAATATGTTTCAAACTCACTCTCGCAGCTGTGCCTAGCCGCAGAAAATGCTGGCCGACTGTTCATGTAGACTTTTCAAGCGGAGTGATACTCGCGAAGAGCTACTAGCCAAGTGAGACTCTCTTTCTCCGTGCTCATGGCCGAGGGAAGACATCATCCCCCTCTCCTCATTATCTATATCGATATGTCAATATATCGTCTGTAGCTTGGATTAAATACATGTTACTAATTCAATTAACATGCTAGGTTCCAGTTTACATGTATAATAGCCTTCTAGTATGGAAACACACATTCTAAATTCTTCATAATTTCGTAAACAGCTCTTATTTTCTTCAAAACAGTCAAAACAATTCTCAAGTTGGGATCGATGCGAGATATTACGTCATTGATGAATTTATTGATTGGCTCGTGCTTCGGCCGTCCATTCGGAAGTGTTCGTAGCCTGCCATATGGAAACGAATAACTCCCTCTTACAACTTCTCAGCTGCAGAGAATGATTTGTTTTGTAACTGCAACTACGTCACACCTCCTGGCGTAACTGTACACATTACCTGGACTAAAAACCTTACAAAAAACGGTACAGTACGGTCAAATTAGGCTTCGAGACGGAAAACATTAAATGACAATGAATTTCTTCAAAAACATGTTCTATAGGATCCCCTGAACATCCCAGAAAAATCGCCAAATTCAGCTTGGGGAACACCTCTAAAATTTTCAAAAAACGTCCGCCATATTGAATTTTTCAAAAAACTGCTATAACTTATGCATGAAAAGTAGAAATAAGGTGCAGTTATCGCCAAAAGTTGTGTTTCGACTTTTAGATGTTGTACTTACTATGAAAACTCCCAATCAAGTCGGGGACCGTCCTTAAATTTTTGTACTAAAAAAATTCTATAGCTTACGAACAAAAAGTAAAAGCCTAAATGCGGTTTCCTCAAAAAGTTGTGTTTCTAATTTTAGATGTATTACTTACTATTAACTCTTGATGTTGTAATTCATATTAACAGCCTAGTCGGGGACAGTCTTTAAATAAAAAAGAAAGACGCTTGATATCATAGATTTTTGTAAAAAAAATTGATGTAACTCTTGAACGAAAAGTGAAAAGGATGCTATTCTGTCTACAAGTTTAGATTAACTTTCACAACTTGTGTACATCAAATAACTGGATATATACGAGGGGGAACGCCACTAAATTAGAAAAAACACGTCATAATTAACTCGTATATTGCATAAACAAATCTAATGTTCGTAACAGAGTATTTAGAGTTTTTGGGCAAGTACATGTACAATGGATTTACGATTGTTCAAAGGTTACATAAAAATAATTTTGGCTAAAACTGACATTACAAAATATTAGTACTATAAACAAGAATACACAAATTGCAGACATTTTACATTGAAGATAACATTTATTAGACATTGACACATATTAAGACAACATTCATTTGTTTTCAACTCGTCTTCTCTTTGAGGTTTATTTGGGGGCGATACAAGACCTCTTTTGTACAGAGACGGCGGCGGTGGCCGCATCATTGGTTTCATTTCGATCAGCTCCGGGTCATCCTCTTCGTCGTCGTCGTCAAGTATGTGCGTTTGTTCAGGCATGCATCTCCTGCACATATGGCGCACATGGTGGTATATGGGTGGCCTCCTCTCCTGCATTCGCAGTTTCTTGTGCAGTCTCCTTTGCATCCACACCTCACCATGTGGAGGAGACGTTCAGGAGCGGGCGGCAACGTAGATTGAATAGGAATGTGCCTTCCAAATTCGAGTCTCCCTTCCCAATCTTGCGGTGGAAGACGGTTGCCCTTCCAAGCTTGAACCTGGTGGTAGACGCGCAGACAGTGTTGACGTGCCGCAGCGGAAGAAGAAGGAAGGCTAGAAACATTCATGACGAAGTTTGGTGGATTCTTTCCCAAGGTTTGGATGTACTTCTTAAATCGTGCTTTGTCAAGGCCCTCTCCTGGGTTGCCTCCGTAGAGCTTGATGAAAAATCCCTGTCCTGAACCAAAGAAAACATAGGTAATGTACAGTATACCGACTTCTGGTAGTCGGAGAATTAAAAGATCATACCGGTATTATAAAAACAAGTACGAAAGAATAGAACTAATATACCTGCAGCTGCAATTTAACCTTGTGTTGCGGTTTCGTCCAGGAAAACAGTGACTGTTTTACGGAGTTTTTGGTCGTTGTGCAGTTTATTGAAGCCTACCAACGGACTCTGGTAATAAAAGGCGGAGGTGGTATCACATCCCAACATTGCGTGGACAAACAGTAAGTGAGCTCTCATTTCTCCGAGACCTTGATGCAGCTCCTTACTACTGTAAATCTTTTGGGAGTAGGTTGAGTAACCCGGAACTAACAAAAAGATGCAATGGTCCGGCTGCGTCAAGGCTGCTATTAAAACAAGAAGATCTGAATCAATGCCGACTACGACTGCTCTTTCCCTAGATTCGGCCTCTTTTTTTTGTAGTTTCTACAATCAAAACATCCGCGTCATTTGGTGCATGGAGGACTGGGATGTTTGCTGCCTGAAATGCTGCTCCTGGAAGGTTTACGAAATTCGTCTTGTTGTCAACGTTGGATAAAAACTGTTCTTTGGTGCAATCAAAATGTTGGAAGATGTCACTTCTACCCTAGATGACAACTTTCCGATGCAACGGCGACCATATGCAGCTTCTTTCGTGCTCTCCTCGTAGCCGCCGAACACTATAATGCCATTTTCCCCGTGATGCCTTCGTACTGTACCCTCATTCTCATTACCAGAATGCCAATTATTAGAGCGCAACGTGTAAGTTAGTTGGAAACCCAGAGAGCGGTTCAAAAACACATGTTTCGCGGCCCACTGACTGACACTTGAGCTGAGCTATGCAGGGAACACCCGAGCGCATGCGTTGGCAGAGCTGACGTCACGACTGGTTGGTCAGTGACATTGATTATTACATCGACCGTCACCAAGAGATTAATTATGCATATAAAACGGCAATAAAAGCTTTTTATACGTTTTGAAGCATTATGATATGTGTGTCATAATAGCAGGTCACGGATTAGCAAGTACTTTAATGCAATTTAAGGAAGCCGGACGGAGCTATTGAGAGGGCGGCGCTAGACTGAGATCGACCTAAGAAGACCTAGAAGAGGACGATCGAAAATGAAATTGCAGAAGTGGACAAGAACTGGAGTCAAGTGAAGAGAATGGCCAGGAACCGTACTGCGTGGAGAAATTTCGCCAAGGACCTATGCTCCGGAAGGAGTGGCAGGAATTAAGTGAAGTAAGTGAATGCAATTGAAATCTCAGGAACATGGAAAATATGATAACTCTACATCAAGTTTGCCAATTTTGAGTACAGGTAGCTTTGAAGTCAGTGCAGCTGTAGACGCGAGATTGCCTGCTCGGCAGGGGAGTCAGAACATATTATATCACTCTAGGAGACATATCTACAGTTGGACAGGTGATTGTATTATCATATCACGCGGGTCGGGAGTGAAAGTCCGTGTTGTTTAACTTGTAAAACCACTGTACATCGTGGAGATTCCCGGTGACGAATGGGACTTCAATTTCTTTTACGCACAAGCTATTGCGGACTAAGAAGCAGTACAGTATGTCAGAATCAACTGTTCTCTATAAGCAAGACATGTGCTGTTCTCGTGAAGTCAATACTCGACTATTACAAGCTTAAAGACTTATTAGAAATGCAAGCGCAGTTCGCCGTGTTGGACTGGAAAGTGTAAAGCAGGTAATTCTTGTGTGTATTTAAGACAGTGAATGATATTATTCAAGAAGCGTTCCATTATATAATTGCATGGATATCGTAACTGTTTTATTATTTACGAATCCTGAACTATGTTTTTCTGACATCACAACCGTGTTTAGTAATCTAATGTCAGTAGGAAGGACTGTAATGTGTCATATTGATTCACCCATGGCTGGTCAGACGCAGTAAACATGAGTGTCACTCTTGTACTGGAATTACGAACACTCTCAATGCATCCGGCTTAGCTCCACGCGCTTTTGTGTGCTTGCCAGAAGACGTGTTCGGTGCTAACAGTGATGTGTTATGCAATGACAGGTTACCACGGTGCTAGTAAACTTTCAACTCGAGCCGCGATGAAATCGTTTTACTACGGTTATATGGACCATCAGCTGTGATGAAAGGAACTTTCTGTGGTGTGGAGGATGACAGTTCGACCAGGATGGGAGGAATCCTGAGAACCAGGTGGAGCCAGGGGAGAGATGTCTGGTGTTCCGGGGTTCAGTTCTCATGTCCCTGGAGAATTTCTACCATTGCCGTATGTAAGGAAGGAATCGTTATGAAGGGCATGCCATTGTTCTTCTGTGAGCTCCGAGATTCATCTAAGGTACAGAAAAAGTCCCATTAATCGTAGTAAAGTGTTAGCATTATAAAGTTGTCAAATGGCCACATTTTATAGGATTTTTAGTAGCATGTCCAAGAATGGAGTTTAGGCATGATAATCTTGTCAAGACTGATTCTATTCTAGACAGGGTTTTGATCATAGTAAAGGATTCACCTATTTTTATTAAATGCATTGTTTTTTAAAATTGTTGTAATTGTAATTTCAAGCTATTTAATTGGGAATTTAGTTAATGTAGAGAAGAGGATCCTGTAGGTCAAGATTCTTCATTCCACGTGTTTTGATAGTGAATGAACACTCGTATCATGTCTAGTTAAGACATTATCCAATTTTGGTAGACTCAATTTCGAGCTACAAATATGGTTCGACTACAAGAACTGTTATACACTCGAACGTTGGATTTCTTTCTTTAGGTTGATTATTAAAATTTGTAGTAAGCTTATTGAAGCTGTTTTAATGGAGAAAGTGGATTCTTTTGCTTTGTTAGGAATTTCTATTCTGTTCTTTTGGCAGAAAGATAACCATAGTGTTTCTAACCGATCAATTGGAGTGCTAATTGTTATGATTACCCAGACCGGTGTTGTAGGGCACTATTCGTCGTTCATGAAACCATTCGAGTAGTTTATTACGATATTTGGCTTGATCCTATTTATTTCTTCAGTGACATTTTGAGATTTTGAAATAAGATCGTTTCGTTAGATATTTTTGAGATCCATAGTAGATGGATAATATACATGTGCTACTTACACAGTTTTGATTCATGAAGACATTCATCCTATTTATTAACGTGAATCCCAGATTAGATTTATGTGGAGGCAGATCTATCGACAGATTTGTGATTATAATTAAACATTTTGAAAGCAACGTACTTTGATCACAATGAAAAATGTAAGATTACTTGAAACAATAAGTAAATATTGATTAATTAAAAATGTAACGAAATCTGCATAATTCTAGCTACGCTATTCTTATGTGAATTTGAGCTGTTAATTAAGCCTAGCTATGGAATTCTTTGTTCACCAAGGGAGGTGATCATTTAAGGCTTTGATTGAATGTAATGCAATGTTAATGGTTATAAGAATGCTCAGTGCAGCATAATATGTGATAAAGAAGTCTTGTAGAGGCTACTGTCGTTAATTGTTGAAATGATATTCAGATAAATATTCCGAGTTGTAAAATGAATTACAATCCACTTAGATGGATTTTTGAAACCAAGTGTAATTATTGCCTAGGGCATTGAAATTTCAGTATCTTTCCATGTGAATATTCTGTAGCGAAAAATCATGCATAATTTCGAATCCTAGAATCATTGCGACGCCAATCAGGTTTCATAATCATCCCTATTTCTGATTTGGTGATGATAATGTATTATAGGTGTTTGTTAATAAAAATCGACTTAGCTTAATTGCTTGGCCAGATGAAATGGATAAAATTACAATATTACAAGCAACCACAAATCGAGTAGGACACTAATGGAGGGTGTCAGTTTTGAATCTTGCAAGTAACGATCAGGAATGTGTTACACCATAGATGCACATATGTATTATAACATTATTTTTTACGGGCATAAATTTGTGTATAGGTCTATAAATATGAAATTTCAGGAACTCGATAAAAATTATTTCATCCTTTTTCAACATTGCTGTTGTATTATAAAATATTGTTCTGGTTTAAATGATGGTGAAATGCAGTCATTTCCAGTAGGGACTGGGAACTAGCATTTATATTCAATTCTAGTTGAAACTTCAGGTGGAAGTTAGACACTTCGCCTGTGTCTTAATATAGTGACTTTCACTATATTCTTCGTTTTTTAATAAATCATTTTAGTCCATTTTAAATCTTCGAAGTGTGATGTTATATAGAAATAATAAGAGAACACGCTAAGAAGGCCAGTGGAGGGTATTTCGGTGGTTTTCCACACACCAGAGGTTAGGTTTTTCGTAATTCTCGTACTTTTTGAGCTTCATTTTCGTCGTTTACCATGGTTTTTCTTAACGTAGTCTCAGTTAGGAATTCCTATACCCCATTTTCCTCGTCACTAATTGGTGGAATCAGGGGGTTTTCTAGCCGGGGTTTTCAGGTACTACGATCCAGTTTCCATCGAGGGATTCAATCAAGCTGATGGTAGGTATTTACGGGTACAGTACGTAGTCCTTGTAGGCATTGAACACATCGTCTTAGGTTTCTGGGTGAGGCCAATGCACGCGGTGTATAAGATCGCCACCGTCTAGAACGAAATTGGGGTTTTCAGGCATCTGACTGCTAACCTTGCAGACTTAAGACCAGCACGGAGCCCAACGTTGTCGAACAAAGCCTGGAGATATGGCGCCACCTCGTGCCGTAAGCAGTCTTCCCACTCCTCCTCGGTTCTTACGACACAGGCGATGCACATTGGTCCTTTTGCACGATCTGGGCGCTCAAAATGTAAGAAATAAATGTCTTGTATTTTCATGTTGAATGACATTTTTAGTATCAGCAATGTCAGAGGACCTCAGAACTGTACTTATATGTCTTATTTGTTCACCCCCTGGAATGTGAAAGACTGCCGAAGTAGGACGTTTCTTATCGCATCCACAGCTGGAAGCAAAGCTGATTATTTGTATTTGAATCTTGTGCTTGTAAAGACTTATTAGTTAGCTATCGTCGTCGTTTGCCAGTGGATATGACAGACTATGATATGATCTTTCTTTATGAAATTTTCAAAATCTTATAAAAATCGCTGTGTTTATGAGATAAACGTTTGAAAAGAGTGAATTTTTGATATAAAATAATTCTTCTTTTATGGGTTTTCAGACCAGGAAATTCACAATTGTCAACCATTGGTGAATTTATTTCCATTAGCCTATAGCCTACACCCTATTATATTTCCTGTGTAAAAATTATCTGCAACTTTTTGCAACTTTAGCTTTTGCTCTCGTTTTAGTGTCGTCGTAAGGATTTTCGTGGAACAATCTTTACGATGCTTGGCGCTATGTGGGTGGAAAAGCCAAAGGATTTGAACCTATCTAGTAGAAAACAGCGATCTGAAATCCCTTGGACAGTCTGTTAAGGATAATGTTAGAAAAAATCTTATTCATTTTTCCTCGCAGTAAAATAAACCTGGGTTGCCAATCGCAAGATCTTAAGAAAGTGTGTCACAAAATAAGAATAGCCTGGAAAGGAATATGGAGAGGGAATACAGGTAATGTGGGTCGTCCTTCCCTATCAATCGTGGAGTGTAGTGAATTTTCGAAATGAAGGAAATTACGACCTTTAATACAAAAAGCAGGAAGAAGCTAGCGTTAGCGTTACTCAAGTGAGTACGGTATACGCTTAGAAGGAAGGAGAGACCACTGAACTTATTAAAGAACAAGAAGTTCCGTGAAGAACTATACAGCCTACTTTTCATGCCAATGATTATTCTACAGTATATGAACCTATTTAGAATAATGACGGTATTAAGTTGGTAATATCGAAATATCTAATTAGTTCAAAATATACCTGGTATAATGTAGCCTAATAGAGCACTACATTTGGCAGCCCTGGTGACTAAATACATTCTTAGTTCCATCTCTTAAGGTACAGAATACAAAATTTGGTTGAAATCTAATGGACGTTACATGCTGTTAGACATTGGATCTATCAGCACGCGTAAAAGCATGTTGGCAACAATACCATGCGTGTGCTGGTCAGAAATAATCTGAAATTTATGATATCTTGTTGTGCCAATTTTGGATGAAATCCATTTGTTAGTATAGAAGTTACATGTATTTTAAAATTGGACATATCAGCAGGCATAGAATCATGTTGGCAGCACTGCCATGTATTAATTACTCCAAATTAATCTAGAATGTCAGGTGCTATACGTGTGCAAAGTATAGAGCTGTTGGCTTGCATACTTTCTGATATATTGATATTAGGGTAAAAAAAATATAGACAGCATTTATTAACAGTTGGCAGCCCTGATTGCTCTTAACAATACCTATAGTCATATCTGCTATGGTACACATAGCACATACGAAATTTGGTTGAAATCCAACTGATAGTATAGAAGTTACATGTATTTAAAAATTGGTACTATCAGCAGGCTTTCAATCATGTTGGTAGAACTGACGTATATAAGTTACTCCAAATTATTCTAAAATGTCAGAATATACGTGTGCATAGTTTAAAGCTGTTGGCTTGCATACTTTCTGGTATATTGGTATTTGGATAAAAAATAGAGAGAGCAATTATTAACAGTTGGCAGCCCTGGTGGCTCTTAAGAATACGCTCAGTCATATCTGTTTATGTACAGATATTACATACAATATTTGGTTGAAATCCAATTGACAGTGTAGATGTTATATGCATTTAAACATTGGACCTATCAAAAGGCTTACAATTATTTTGGCAACACTGTCATGGTTGGCCTCCTGGAAATTAAACTGAAATAGTATTATCTACAAGTGTGCAAATTTTGGAATAGCTCCCATGCATACTTTGCAAGATATCCAACATGGAGCTCAAATTTCTAGTGCGTTTTTTCAGCAGTTGGTAGCACTGACATCATTTTCAATTAATGACGTGAGATATTCCGGTGCACTTCTTTACTCAAACTAAATTTGGTATTGATTGCTGCAGCCGTTTAGGAGTTGATAGGGGGGGTACACACACACACAGCCAGACAGACAGACAGACAGACAGACAGAAGGACAGACAGACAGACAGACACACATTTTCTCGGATCGATCTCATAAGTCTACTTTTTCCTCATTTTTGCAAAATGTGAAAAGTAGGCTAAAAAATGCCGAATTTTCTGCCAGTTTACCGGCGTTAATTAAAATCTTAATCCAGTTAAAAATATTATTATTTTTAGCCTTCTTTTCACATTTTGCAAAAATGAGGAAAAAGTAGACTTATGAGATCGATCTGGGAAAATGTCTGTCTGTCTGTCTGTCTGTCTGTCTGTCCTTCTGTCTGTCTGTCTGGCTGTGTGTGTGTGTCCCCCTGTCAACTCCTAAACGGCTGCATCTATCATCACCAAATTTGGTAAGAGTAAAGATCTATATTTGAATATCTCACGGCCATATTTGAAATTGACGTCAGTGCTACCAACTGCTGAAAAATCGCAATTGAAATTTCAGCTCTATGTCGGATATCTCAGACGTTATGCATGCGAACTATTCCAAAATTGGAACACGTATAGATAATAACATTCCAGATTAATTTTCTGAAGGTCATATATGCCAGTGTTGCCAATATGATTCTAAGCCTGCCGGTAGGTCCAATTTCTAAATGCATGTAACTTCTGTATTATCGATTGGATTTCAACCAAATTTCGTATGTATTATGTGTCCTACAACACATATGACTGTGCGTATTCTAATGTGCCACCAGGGCTGCCAACTGTTAATAAATGCTCTCACTATGTTTCAACCCTAATGTCAATATATCAGGAAGTATGCAAGCCAACAGCTCTAAACTTTGCACACGTATAGTACCTGATATTCTACCCAAGTTCGGTGTAATTTATATACATCAGTGCTGCCAACACGATTCTAAGCCTGCTGATAAGTCAAGTTTTAAAATGCATATAACTTCTATACTAACAAATGGATTTCAACCAAATTTCGTATGTGCTTTGTGTACCATGACAGTTATGATTATGCGTATTCGTAGGAACCAGCAGGGCTGCCAACTGTTAATGAATGTTCTTTCTATTTGTTTTTTAATCCTAATATCAATCTATCAGAAATGTATGCAAGCCATCAGCTCTAAACTTTGCACACGTATAGTACCTGACTTTCTAGATTAATTTGGAGTATCTAATATACCTCAGTGCTGCCAACATGATTCTAAGCTTTCTGATAGTTTCAATTTTAATTAAATGTAACTTCTATACTAACAATTATTACCAATTGGCACTAGGCTATAATAGATCGTATTATTTCAGATTAATTCTGAGCATCACATACATGACATTGTTCCCAACACGATTTTACGCGCACTGATAAATCCTATATCAAGCAGCATGTAACGTCCGTACTATCCATTCGTCTTCAACCAAATTGTGTATGTGCATTCTATACCTTAAGAGACGGAGCTAAGAATATATTCAGTGTCACCAGGGCTGCAAACTGTTGTGAGTTACTGTACTAGGCTACATTATTTTAGGTGTATTTCAAACTGCAGTATTTAGAAATGTTGGTATTAGGAACGTTATATCGTTATTTTTGCAGATAGGTAGGTCTATATAGATTGGCATGAATCTTACATTTTAAGAAAAGTAGGCTGTTTAGTTCGTCACGGAACTACTTGTTTTATTATTACTATTATTATTATTATTATTTTTAGGCTAATAAGACAAGTTTAACCTCAATTCTTGTTGTTGTTGCTTATTTTAGGGGCTGCGACATCGTGGTCGTATAGTCCCACGTATTTTGGGTGTGTCTGTGTAATTTGTGTGATAACCTGTGTTATTGTGATGCCTGTACTACTATTTGTACATTTGGGATAGGATTGGGAAGACGGCGGCCGTGACCTTAAGTTAGGAAACATCTCAGCATTTGCCTGTAGTAGAAGTGGGGAAAATCACGGAAAACCTCTTCCAGGATGGTTGGGGTGGGAATCGAATCCTCCTCTTCTCAGTTTTGCCTCAGGAAGCTTATTTTACCCCGTACCAGTCCTCACACCAGGAATTAAATTTATTGGGAGAGCCAGGAATCGAGTCCGGACCTCCGGGACCACTTCCAGGATGGTTGAGGTGTGAATCGAACCCTCCTCTTCGCAGTTTTGCCTCAGGAGGCTTAGTTTACCCCGTACCAGCCCTCACACCAGAATTAAAATTTCTTGGCAGAGCCGGGGATCGAACCTGGACCTACGGGGTGACAGTCAAAATTAAATTCTTACAAATGAGAATAAGGAAATGGTTTTACATAATTCTCAACAGTTATTTTATGGTTCATAGACCATTTATATATGCAAAGGTATTTTGCGCGGCCAGATACCCTAAAAGGACCACTGTGCGATGTGGTGGAACAATTGGTTTGGATTTACAACGACCGGTTCCTTGTTGATCACGAGTGTCTTCTTCATGGCAGCAAAGGTTGTCATTTAATCCTTCCGTGTTAGATTGACGGTGTCAAATGACTTCCCCACATTACTTCTCACCGCCTTTTCGCCCAATTCTTCGGCCAAATCACAATTGACGCTTTCGTCTGCAATTATTCCAGTTGACAGGGAGACGAGATCGTTGGATTTCTTAAAGAGAGAATGTTGTTTTAGCCACTCAACGAATTTCTTCAAGTCTTTGGAGTCTTGAGACTGCCTGGACAACACCACCTAGAGAGAAAGCCTTGCGATACGATTTATGACGTCATAGCCTTCCGGCCGTCAGCGAGCGCGCTACCCAGCACTGCTGCTATGTACAACCTGTGAGGAAACGCGACTGAGTGTTTATGTGTCAAATTACGTTCTACAGACGCGAATAAATAAATAACGTAACCATAAATGAAACATATGGTCAGAAGTTGATGCGATCGATACATTACTCTAGCTAATAAATCGACGTTTTCGATCATAATCGATAAGTATGCATTTCGGACTTTGCGAGTGTGAACTTGACCGAAAACACTGATGTCTCAATAAATGCGATATATAGAAGAATTCGATAGAAAACTTGAAAAATATTCACCCCATTTTAACGAGAGATGTCGACTACACAACGAGAAGAAAATACACAACAACAACTAACCAATTAATCTGTAACAGTTAAAACAGAAATTAATATCTACTGTATAGTCAATCATATCTGTCCAAAGGTGTATGTTTGATTCCCATCTCTGCCGAGAAATATAATTCTAGTTAGTTATTGTTGATTATTGTTGTTTTAAGGGGCGCAATTACGAGGTCATCTGTCCCTAAAAATACAATTCTGATTTGAGTGTAAAACGAAATTCACTCAGCCTCATGAGTTAAAACTGAACTGAGAAGAAGTGGGTTCGATTTCTCCTTTCTCCTCCAGGTAAATGCTGGGATTGTTCCTAGCAGAAGACCATTGTCACCTCCTTCCCAAGAGCAGATGACCTCGTAGTTCCTCCCCTTAAATCTACAATACCTAACCTTCCCAATTCTAGCATCACAATACACACATACAAATTCTACCCATATCCAAGTACACATGGCTGATGACAGTGATGTCATAACCCACTTACAAATCAACAACAACAACAACAACAACAACAACTAGCCACAGAAAGTTTTCATGCGTGATATGAAAACAGGCTAGTAATGTCATGCCTATGACAGAAAAGGTTACCTACTGAAATGGAACAGAGCAGCAGTCATGAGACATGACAACATTTACAAAAGAGGAAACATTTTGTTGTTGATGATTCATATAGGGGCATGATGTGGTAATAATTTAGAAACAAACACTTGTTATAGAGTAATCCTACAGTAACAGTTTTCATATGGCAATATTTACAATATCAGGCATGGCATAAGCTTACCCGACAATACATAAAACATGCTAATTACCAGTGATCTTAGCACTTTGTATTCAACAGAATACAGTGAGTCATCTGCAAAAACATGTTCTCATATTTTCTATGTTACACAAACTGTGTTGTTTTGTTAAAAAAAACTAAAAGATGACCATATCTGTCCTTCACTAGTTAAATAAATATCCATATCCAAGTATACATGGCTGATGACAGTGATGTCCTAACCCACTCACAAAACAACAACAACAACTAACCACAGAAAGTTTTCATCCATGATAAGAAAACAGGCTAGTAATGGAATGCCTATGACAGAAAAGGTGACCTACTGAAATGGAACAGAGCAGCAGTCATGACACATGAGAACATTTACCAAAGAGGAAACTTGTTGTTGTTGATTCATAAAGGGACATGATGATTTAATAATTTAGAAACAAACACTTGTTATAGAGTAATCCTACAGTAACAGTTTTCGTATGGCAATATTTACAATATCAAGCATGGCATAAGCTTCCCCAACAATGCATAAAACATGCTAATTACCAGTGATCTTAGCACTTTGTTTTCAACAGAATACAGTAAGACATCTGCAAAAACATGTTGTTCTAATATTTTCTATGTTACACAAACTGTGCTGTTTTGTAAAAATAAAAACTAAAAGATGACCATATCTATCCTTCACTAGTTAAATAAATATAGCCTTTTCATAAGATCCTTTCTACTTTTCAATACAAAATTGTTGTATTCCCTATTATATTGGTAGCACGGAATGAAAGTAGAACGAGCGATAACATTCTCTATAGTACATGAATTAGCCAAAATACCTTATCAAACGATGAGAAATAAATCAGGAAATGATGTTTTAATAGATGTCCACTGTCTGTGACTCACCCAGCCATCCCAAATAGCATCACGACTTATGTAGGCAGAATTCCAGCTGTGGCCACCATTGTCCACATCAATCATCATCAAACCGGCATTGCCAACCTCGCCCTTACGGTACTATGCCACACCAACACTCTTCGATTTGTCCAATCCAATGGTTTTTGACGCGTCCAGATCAATGTTTCCCCGCTGGCTGCGCTCGTCCAAGGCCGCACCTACACCCTACCATTCTAACCTTCGTTATGTGGTATCCAATGGTTTTTGACAATGGTTACAGCCTAACGCGTCCAGATAAATGGTTTTGTGCTGGCTGCACCCGGCCAAGGCCGCACCTACACCCGACCTTCTACCTTAGTTTTGCCCAATCCAATGGTTCTTGACAATGGTTACAGTCAACGCGCCCAGACCAATGGTTTTGTGTCAACCATGCCGCGCTAGCTGCGCGCAGCCAAAGTCGCACCTACACGTGACCATTCTAACCTTCGTTTTGTCCAATCCAATGTTTTTTGACAATGGTTACAGCCTAACGCGCCCAGATCAATGAGTTTTGACAATGGTTACTGCTTAACGCATCCCGATGATTTCTTTGATCAACAGTGATTTTGTATCTCACATGTTGGGAACAATGTGTGCGTGCCGTTAGAGTGAGCCGTGATGACAGTGGAACGAGATGCAAGCGCTCTAGAAACATGGCATCCGTTTTTAAAATAGCAACTTTAGCACATATATGAGGTTCAGTAGTGACAATTCAAATTGAAATCAACGGTAGCTATGAATGAAGATAGAAGGCGCTATAAAATTCTCTAAAATACATGAATTAGCCAAAATACCTTATGAAACGATGAGAAATAAATCAGGGAGCGATGTTTTAATAGATATTTCCTCCTCCGCTGTCTGTGACCCACCCAGCCATCCCAAATAAGATCACGACTTATATAGAGAAAATTACAGCTGTCAGCGCTATTGTTCAAATCAATCGTCATCAAAACAGTACCATGACAGTTCTGCCAACCTCGCCCTTATGGTACTATGAAAAACAAAGAAGCGCCCAGTTCAGCAGCTAGTGCGCACCACTTAGTTCATTACATCGTGCGCCGAATTGAATCGTTTATTCACCATGGATTGTGGAAATTGCCTCATAACGATCTGTAATTTCAATCGGCGATTCTATGATCAACTGTAGTAAATATTTGGTTTTTTCCCGCACAACTGTGGTTTTGAAAATGTTTACAGCCTAACGCACCCAGATCAATGGTTTTGTGTCAACCGCGTCCCATTAGCTGCGCACGGCCAAGGCCGCACCTACACCCGACCATTCTAGCCTTCGTTTTGTCTAATCCAATGATTTTTGACAATGGTTACAGCCTAACACATCCAGATCAATGGTTTTTGAAAAGGTTACAGCATAACACGCCCCGATGAATGTTTTTTTTAATCAACAGTGTGTGCTGCTAGAGTACGCCTTGTTGACAGTTCAACGAGATGCAAGCTCTGTCAGAACATAGCAACCGTTTATAAAAAGAGCAATAAATATAAACACATATTTATGTAATTTAGCACATAACTTATATGAGGTGCAGTATTGATCAGGTTTCCTAATTTCAATGTTGATGCAAGTGTATAAGCTGCGTTTTACTTTCATTTAGAATTAATATTATATTATTTACAGGGTGGATACATTTTTAGGCATTTGCACCTTCAACAGTCCTTATGCGAACACTTCCTAAAAATACTCTCTAGCATGTATGTTACATTAGATTAAAACTTTTAAAATAGGCCTACATTAACGTTCATCCAATGAAACTAGATGTAAAGAAACTTACAAGACTTCATTCCGGATTGTGTTCCATTTTATCTGTGAAATTGAAACAAAAACCCTCTTAGAAATTGTATGTTAAAATTGCATGAAATATCCCATTTAAAGCGTACACTTACCCTCTCCATTCTAACCTTCGCTTTACAATCACTATTCTCCAAAACACTCTGCTGCTTTCAGAGCTATTTACCACTTTCTGGACTGGTCGTTTAATGTGACTGTACACAGAGTTTATTAGTTGCATTTTAAACTGACATCTCCACTTTAGGAAAACTTCTTGCAATCAGTTCAACGTTTGGTGGGCTAACATTACACTACCTATTGCAAATGCCAATTCATTGTTCATCCTATACTTCAGTGGCGGCCGGTAACAAGGTTGCAGTGATGCACAACGACCAGATTAATTCAAGAAAAACAATTAATACCGTAATAATATTTTTAGTAATAAAAGCTGTACGTTTCCTTTTATATGTATATGAATTCATAATTCTGTTCTTTAATAATTCAGGAAATCTTATAGTAAGTTACTGTGAACTGTCTGAGAAAGCAAAGTGCGCCAACCGGCTAGGAGCCAGGCCCGAGCACCGACCAGATCTCAATAGTGAAGGGTAAGGCAGAGATATTAGACCGAGTAGGTCCTATCCCAACAGTTAACTCGGCTGGCCGTTGCCCGCTGATTGCAACAAGGGAGCCGAGGAGCGGACGGAGACATCTGAGATGCTTCGTCAACTGCCGATACCATGTCTTGCAGTTTTTCATGTAACCTAACTATTTAATCCGGTAATCCAGTGATAATGTGATGTTCTCTGAACTGCGGCATTCGTGACGAATAAGATACATCCGTTTTACCGCGCAATTGAATACAATTTTCTTTGATATCAAGCAGTCTTTTACCCCCCCCCCCCATTAATGAAAAAGGACAACACCCATAACAATTATCCACCAGCCGCCACTGCTATACTTACAGATTAGTAATTAGCCATGTACAAAAGTGGATCAAGTAACACAATATTAATTGAACCAGAGGGTCATTATCTTAGTGCGCCCTGGAAATCGCGGCAAACTATGGCGTCATTTGGCTGGTCAGGTGCGGAGCGAGTAGACCACGCATTACCCTGCTCCGCTGACTCATATCGTTAGATCACAGGTGTTTTGTCATTTATATGGGTGTGTATCTGCAAAGTTTAGAAGTTAGTGTTGCACGTTTAGTGAGTATTGTGATTACTGTGATTGTTGGTCATGCCGAGACACCAATTCACATTGCACGAACGTGTGTATATCCATAATTCGTATATGAAAAGCAGAAAGTCTTGTTCTGAAACAAGATGAAAATGTCGAATCAAGTTTCCAGGAAGACCAGTGCGTAATGCCAGTACAATTAGGAGGCTCGCCAAACGATTCAAGAAAACAGGCACCGAAAATAATAAACATTTTAACAGACAACGTTGTGTTCTTACAGAACGGGGACACCAAGAGCCAGCTGATGAGCTAGCTTGGTGTACTAGGCGAAACCCCACACAAGACACGGCACAAACCTAGCAGAATTGCTGAGATTGTTGTCCATTCTTTCTTCAGAAGATGTCAGGTGTGTGTAACAAGAGAGGGAGGACATTTTCGGCATCGACTATGAGCACTGTACATATTATTGAACATGGTTGGTAAAAGTGTTCAAGTGTGCACCAACCACCGACTGAACATTGTACGCGTGCCCACGATCAGCGCCAGACAACGCCGGCTCAGCTTGCCGTGTTTACCGGGGCGCACAATGATAACGACACTGTACATACAATGAAAGAATATTGTAAATTTCCCAATTTCTACTGAACGGCCATGAACAGTTATTGGACAAGCTTCCTCCTCTTATGCTGAGCCAAAGGTTTGGGTGAAAACCTGTCGTTAACATTGTGTACAAAATTATTAATCAAGATATTACTGGCAGTGCCCAGTACAGTCTTTCCAATTAATGCCCTGGCATGCTTTGGGCAGCTGTGCCCCATAAACAGTACAGTGGGTAGACATCTTTGTGTTACATTCACCAAAACACTCTGCTGGTTGCAGTGATGCAAAAATTCTGTCTTGTAACTATTGAGCAGCTTACTCATAACAACAAAAGTAAATCCAGCACAGTTGACTACATCTCCATGGGGATAGCACAGTCCTCCTCACTTATTGGCATTTATTAGGCTGGCGTGATCACTCTGGCCTGCCTCATCGCAAAGAAAGACTTTGTAATAATTGCAATCATATCGCTTTAAAAAAACATACGAGCAATAACCACTGATGTAGTGTAAGAAAGGCCAATACTCATCTTGTAGGACTTCTACATCACTATCATCAGCAACACAAGCATCAAGAGCACTTATGTCACATGTCTTGTCTTCTTCAAAATACTCGCTCACTCCAGCATTGAGGTTCAGGATGCTCTGAAGGCGCAATTTATTCTCCACCTCAAACACTTGCCTCAGGGAAATATTGTACTGGCTCCCTGCCAGTTGGCGATATTTTCCAAATCAAGCTTCTAGGTTATCTGTCTGTATGAGAATACAAGCAATTGCCAGGAATAGTTTTTCACTTTACCCTTTGTTAGCAAGTGAACTTGCTCTTTTAAGAAGTCTAATGTATCCTTCTTCTCCTAGGGAACTTACTCTCCAAGTTCTTAAATAAACTGTCCATAACAGATATAGTATCCTTAACACTTTGTTGTTCATATGCATCAGGACCAGTATACACTGAATGGGCATTCCTTATAAGTTCTTCAATTTCTAGCACTGTACCTAACTGTCTTGGTAAAGACATGTTATTACAGCGTTTCACTTCTGTATTCGATACATACAAGGAGGTACTCAAACCTTCTGTTATCTTAATGCAGCAACGCAAGTGTGGAATAGGATTTTCCTTCATTAAAATAAAATATAGGCTATACAAGATTCCTCCCTAATGCAATTCCACTCAGGATGAAGACTCACACTCTTTAACTTCACCTTCAATTCCTGAAAGTTTCTAAATGAAACTGCATACTTTCAGCGAGAGCCTTCGATAAACTTTCATTATCAATCCTACGCCTCCTATCATCTGGATCTTCTCGGCAGACAGTTGCAGTGTCAGTTAAATACACTGGGCAGTTGGGGAACTGAGATGGGACTGCTCCTAGGAATTTAATTCGAACATTAACTTACGACACAATCATTTTATCACATTAATTAATTACTCTATTTATTCTAAATTTATTCAATCTCCAACCTAATTCACACACACCTCTTCCCCCACCCCTATAAGAAATGTAATGAATTAGATTACTGCAATAGAAAAAAAAAGATTAATCAGGGCCTGCTACAGGTCTCTAACTTCATGCAGTTAGCTTGCAATACAAACCCCAATAGAAATGTGAATACTATCCATATTAACACCCACTTATACCTCCCACTTGAAATTGATAGCCCAATAAAACAAATAAACCTAACCTATGACATTAGCCTGTAGCACATAATTTAGGTTAGAAAATTCTGACTTCTACATCTAAATGAATTTTCGTGATCAGAAGAGCTAGCCTATGCTAAAATTTAAGGATAGGACTATCTGCTAACTAACCTCTAATCTTTCTCGGTTTATACAACGGAGCAGTAACTAGCTTTCCATTCTTTTCATCATACATACTAGTGGTCTATTGAATCTCATGTGGTTTGAAATGGATGGCACACACCTACAAGAAAAGAGACCTGGTTACAAAGTTCCTTCCTCCCATTACACTAAACTTGTGAGAATTGGGGCATAAGTATTGATGTAATACGTACCATAGAATATTTCGTAGGAATAAAATCCTTGCGGTGAATAGCTCGTATCCATTTCGACTTCTCACCTTCATCATTAGGAAATGAGAAAACGTTTACTTTCGGTCCATTGGCGTAATTGCCTTTACAATTTCTAACACTGCACTTAATATGCACAACTTTACACTGCACTGATAACCATTAAGTATAACCGGGTAGGAAATCTGAGAAAATCAGTACCTGGGACTGTAAACACAACACACAACACGCGGAAACCATACCATAACCTGCAAACTCGAATGTTATGTCTCAATGTCCACGGCCGGGCTTCCGTGACGTCACTCGCTCATCAACTTCATATCGCAAGGCTTTCTCTCTAGGTGGTGTTGGCCTGGATGCCAGCAAAGAGACGTGTTGTTCATAGGTTTCACTTCTAATTCCTACAAAGGCTTCCACTGCTTCCTTCACTTGTAGACTCGCCGGCAAAGTGCGAATCCAACGGGCTATTATTGCATCAGAGATACTTCGACCGTGTGTCAAAACACCGCTGACTTTCATTCATCTCATCAAAACTTGCTCGATGGTAATGTCGGTCCATACTCCACACCAAAATTTATCCGATCGGCGGACAGTGAAATAGCTTTTCTTGACGAACACTCAAATTTCTTGTTTGTCAAAGTTGATTCAAATTGAGCCATGCTCTGAAGATAGATGTGAGCCTCTTTGGCGTAGTGAATTTGTCCTGCGGCATGCAGGCAATTTAGCATTCTTTGAACAGCGGATAGGTGAAGGCTCCAATCTGCGGATCTTTCCGCTCGAAAAAAGTCATGAGTGATCGCTGTCCGTCAAAAATATTGCAGCCACTGTTTTATTAAATCCAAGATGGCGGGCATTTTTAGAAAATTTAGGGGTGTTCCCCAAGCCGGATTTTTTGGCGATTTTTCTGGGGATGTTCAGGGGGTCTTATAGAACATGTTTTTGAAGAAATTCGTTGTCATTTAATTTTTTCCGTATCCGGCCAAATTTTGCCCTAATATGACTGTACTACTTGTATTTTACGCTCTTTCCAATCATTGCTAGGCTTTCTTAAGAACTCTTTGTGTATTTTATTACGTTATTGAACTTGGCTATTCAAGCCTTCTATTCTGCCTAGCTTAAGAGGCATCTTAACCACAACAAATGAGTTATGAATGTGCAGTTACTGCCAACACTTTGTATCCATTTATCGCCTCATTGGCGTGGCAATTGTAAGTGGCCACGGGAGACCCCTGCCTTTTTCTATTTCACGTTCAATCTATCTCTTGCTTCGATGTGCATCCTCAGTGGGTAGTCAAGCGATTCTTTACTTGTTTCATTCTTGAAGCATCTTAGAATGTTATTTGAAATATCGCCCCGTAAGATTTGTGGTAATTCAATAACAGCTTAATGCTACTTGTTTGAACTTTCGCCAGTGACCTGAGTAGCCCTATACACTACTCTATTTCGTGTCCGGTAGGGATAGTGCACTTGGTGACTGCCTGATGGTTTATTAATCAACAATTTTCTTTGCATTATTGCATAAAGTTGTAGTTGCAATTTACTTTGCTAATTTCATTTGCAACTTGTTAATACACACTCGTGGTTGCTATTTGCGCAAGCAAGAATTATAACCTATTTTAACTACAAATCCTATTTATATTTAAAGTTTAAATTATTTTATTATACAGTATGGTGTGTTCTGTCCACTCTGGAGTTCTTAGCCTTGAATAATCTTCTTCCTTGCCCTGTTATAAACAGTGTTATTAAACATTCAAATTTGTTACTTTATATTAAATTTAGTGGATTCGTTCTTTGTTGCCTAATCTTGCTTTCATTCCTAAGCCAGTTCCCGTTTCTCAAGTCATCTTCCTTCAGGCAGTGTTTAAGCCTTGTCTTGCCACTCCACAGGCAACAAAATATGTCTTCCCAGACATCCATTATAACAATTTCAATCAATAGCATAACATCATGTACATCTTAAACATCTAGCTTCTTATATCCCTTCGTATTATATCTAAATCTCTACCATTTGTGTCATGGAGAATAAAAACCTTGATTACAACCCATCATCATGCAAACTTTTAAAAAATCTCACTATATCTATTTCTTACGTGTCCTTGGCCATACAAGGCCACAAATACGGAACTACCTTGTCACTTATTTTGATTACTGTAGCTCTAACGTGCTGAGTGTTATTATTTTTATATTTTATACATTCGTTCTTAAAAGCTGAACTGGTAAAACTATTGACGACCAAGTCACGGAAGTGACATGTGCATGTATTATGTGCTGTGACTGAAATAGACCAAAGGATGGATGTTATTATTTTTATATTTTATATTTTAAATATGGCGACTGGGCGTAACATTCATGGTTATATAGCCATAATGCTGATAACAGTGGGTCCTTAATTAGAACTATCTTAATGCAGTGTACTGTGCCCAACTCTAGGAATGGGTATTCCAAGTTTCAGACACCTAGATATCAAGGGAAAGGCTGTAGCCGCTTTTGAAAGTTCAGATATTTGAATATCGCGCTACATTGCTTCGAGAAGCATTTCGAAGAAATTTACCGATAGTTGGATGTCAAGTGACGTAGCGAGTAATAGCAGAGGTTGAGGCTATTTATTGACTAAATAGTTAACTATGGAGTAGAGACTTGAGACTGGGATCAGATTACTGGCACGGCCAAATGAAAGAGAATGCAATTAGTATCAAGTAAATCGGACCAGGGATTCAAGAGATATGAGGATTTCCAGATATCAGGCGATGACGCGTGACCCTGACCGTTTTGAATAAAAGCCAGCTGGAGCAGGCATGGTCAGCTCATTCTAACACAAGCACTTGGCAAGCAAGTTGCGTCTACGCTGAGCCAAGGCACATGGTTGCCGAATCTACGCAGAAGTTCTTTTCAAATCGTGATAGTCACGAGAAGTGCTGCGCAAACGAGTTGGAACTTAGTAAGTTTCTGGTGAGGAGAATCACTGAGGTGATTGTTTTTCTACAGACATTGGTGGAAATATTTATATTTCTGCAAGGACATATGCTAGACTTTGTCTAGGAAATAGTATTTTGTCACAGTCCAGTAGTAACTTAATACTTGGATGTTTAAATCCATTTCAAGTCAGTTTTCATTTTTGTAACTAGTTAACCACTTCGATCTGTCAGTACACTGAAGACTAGTCTATAACGGTGGCGTTCATTAGTCTACGCAAGGGAAACTGCAGGTTGCTTAGCGCATGGCAGATGGTGATATTAATAAACCATGCCCAGGGAACGATCTTCAGAACAGCCGTTAATTGCTTAGACTGTCAATGTTTTTCTTGTACTGATGAGATTACAGTGAGTTATGTTACAACTGACATATCTAAGAAGAGATCACTTAGATCTGACCCTATATAAACAAACTGTTATGGCTTTGATAGAAGCCCATATTAAAATGGAACCACAGTTTATTCAAACGTCGAAAGATACTACCACTATGTCTGACTAGACGAATTGTGGGTCTACAATGGCGGCCGATACAAGGATTATACGTGCTTGTCCGATAGGGCATGTCTACGGATAAATCTGGTACAGACCAGGTTTACTACACTTCAAGACCATCAAGAAATGTAAGCCACATTTGAATTATTTTATGCCTAGCTAATTGGAACAAACTATTTTTCTGCAGATGACCAACACATTTTTTTCGTCGTATTTAAATCTTGCAATGATTTACGCAAGACTTGTTAGAGTTATTCTGAGCATTTTTCAGCACTCAGAACAGTTTAGGATCGATGACCGAGCATTTCGAGCATTTATTTGAATTTTTCATATTTTAAGGAAACCACGGAAAACCCCCGATGTAACTGTAAAAGTTAAATTTATTTTTGTTGAGGAATGGATATTTTTTCCATATTCGAAGGTTCGAACATGTGGATTCTCACATAATGAGATGATAATTAAACACATTTAAAATGATATAAATAATAATAATAATAATAATCCACTAATAATAATAATAATAATATTCATAATTTTTCTAAATAATTCGTGGATATTATATTTTCTAATAATCATATGTATTGAGAAAGAGCCTATGAAGTAGTTTAATCATTTCTAGTTTGGAACAGGAGATTTTCCGAAGGATAGTGGTTAGCGCAAGCCCGCATTCAACCAATATTTCAGTTCTGGTTGAACAGTTGATATTTGCTATGAGCGAAGTATATTTTTCAGATAACACGGAGAGGCATGAAACGGGAAGCAAATGATATTTGTATCAAATAGGATATTTTTGTATTTATATAAAATCATGACGTAAATACACTCGAAAGTGAAGTAAAGATTTTCATAAGTATGGTAAATTCACGGGTTGAACTGAATGGTAAAATAAAATAAACTTGTAAGTTTATTAATCTTCCAATGTTGATAACAAGCAGAGGCTTGATTTATTGTATAAATTTGGGAAGATAATTTATGTGTGGAGTAGTTGAAATGCCATTCCCAGGTGCGCATGTTTAAGTCGCAGGAATGAAGAGGTTTTTTCGAGCATCAATCAAATAGCAGGTTCGATGGCTCAGGTTTATAGTAGGAGTATTGGAACCACACATTTCGTCGGATGAATGACCCGAAGGTTATTTCTTTGAAACCATCAGTTCTTATTTCAACCTTGTTTACGAATTCCATTTAGACTTTGATTTTGCTAGAACCCGGATTTGTCATGATAGTAGTTTATTCTTCTTCAGAGGAAGACCTTTTCCGTTGTTGTTATTGTAATATTGTGTTCTTACACAAATAGTAGAATGGGCCACTGCCAAGTTAAAAATAATTCTTTAACCACGAATAATTTGAAGGATATTTTCAATCCTAGTGCCATGAACTAAATGAATTCATTATAAAACTACAATTCTAATTTCCGCATTCTGTCGAAGAATTGCAAGTTGTGAAAGTTGCTAAGAATGGCCATGATTATAAATATTTTTATAATATTGTTCCCAAGGGGAAAATCAAATAGTTGAATGGTTCAACCATTTATTGATCAAGTTGATGATTCAGAAATCATATATTTTGTTTGGAACTTGAAGTTCATAATCGAGTCACTTCTCGAATGTTTAATGTCAGAAGAACAATTAATTGTTGTTGTGCTTCGCACAAGTTCTTCGATGCTATGCTCAAGGTCAAATACTTTTCAGATGTTATTAATATGTGTTAATAATTTGTGTTGCCTCGATGATAATAATATTTTCGACGATATATTTTTGAAACTGGAAAAACAAGTGAAAGTTTAAAAATTCTATGAACATTTATTCTACGAGTGTTAATATCATGTAAATAGTCAAACAGTGATCTACGTTATTTCCAGTATAGACAATTAATTTTGAGCTGGAATTAAATATTAATAATTTTGGAACACAGTCCACAGGACTATTAATTGGACTTGTGTTTCCAAAAAGATTGTCAAATGTGTTTGGAAAATTTCTGTATATTGTGTGTAAATAAGAGTGTGGATCGCCACACGTGGATGATGCTGCTTTGAGCATTCTTGCAGTCAGATTTTAACTTTAAATAAACTGAGATAATTTTACCAGATGTGTTTCACCCAATTAAATCTCCTTCTATCCTTATTGTTGCATTGAGCCAAAAATCAGTAAAGCATTTTTTAAATTTGATGTCGTTTTTGCGATTTGCTTTAACCCATCTGGCGCTCCGGGATATTTTGATTCTCGTGCTGACTGATTATTGGTAAAATGCATATGTGGTCGTGCGGACTCCGGTCTAAACGGGCACATAAAATAAGATAGAGAGAGAAATGGCGCCCAACGTGGGTCCCGATTTAGACATGGTCAATCGCATGCCGATTTGAAATTGTGATAATTTTTTTTGAAATATTTTGGGAGTTGAGAGATGTCTGGTTTGGATGAATAAATTAGTAGGAAACCCAATTAGTGGGGAAAATTAAAAATTTAACTTGGTTAATAATTAGAATGGGTTTGATTATTTTGATAATGGCTTAACCATTAGGGCGTCAAGTAAATTCAGTAGTAAACGTTCGATGACTGGATATACACATTATTAGAATCCAGGTGGAGGATATTTGAGAACTTGCATATTTTTCTTGTGATATTGTGGTAAATGTAATTCGTAAAAGTAGAGAATTTTGTTTTTCCATCACGTCGATATTAGGACAAATCTCATTTTATTATAGTGTTCCAATTAGCTATTCATATTTCTTGTTCTAGTTATAAGCTTGTGTTTGCCACTGTTGTATACCCCTAAGTTTTGAATAATAATTGAAATTATGGAAGAAATGATGAGGATGATGAGGAGTTTGGAGGAGAGTTCAGAAGAGGCTGGACTGCGTGTAGCAGCCATTATGAAAGAAAATACTGAGGCTTTGGAAAGGAAACTTAAACAAAATTCTGATAAACTTAAAGAAAGTTTAAACGATAAACTTAAAGAAAATTCTGATAATTTGAAAGAAAGTTTAGATGATAAACTTAAAGAAAATTCTGATTCTTTAGAAAATAAACTTAAAGAAAATTTAAATGATAAACTTAAAGAAAATTCTGATTCTTTGGAAAATAAACTTAAAGAAAGTTCTGATTCTTTAAAAAGTAATTTGAAAGAAAATTTAAACAGAAAATTTAATTCAATGGAAAGTAAATTTAAAGAGAATTCTGAAATTTTGAAAATGACACTTGAAAGTAAAATGAATAAATTATGCGATAAAACACATGAGCTCGAAACTTCATTAGCTACTAACGCAAGTTTAATGGACGAAAAATTTCGCGATGCCGATCTTCGATCCCAAAGCTTAGCTGATAGGATAGAACATGGTCTTAGGAGAGTTGGTGAAGACATGGTCAACCTGGAAGTCAGAGTGAAGAAGGAGAGTAACGAGATGGGAATTCTAGTTGTTCAACGTTTAACGGAACAATTCAAAGAACTTGTCATGGGAGAAATAAGAGAAGGTGTGATTAGCGAATTGCAAACTGAAATCAAAACCACAGTTGTCAATGAAATTAAAGACACACTCAAGCTGGAGAATCAAGAGGGAATCAAGGAGATTAGGGAATCTTTGTCATCCCATATTGAAGTAATTGCCAAAGATATCCAAGCAACTCAGAAGGACATATCAGATATGACAGGGTCATTGAAAAGTCATGAGGCTGTTATGAACCAGATATCCATTGATGTTAAGGGCAATTGTAAAGAAACCGAAGCAATTAAGAAGATGGCAGAAGAAACCAGAAGGAACTTGAGGCTATGAAAACTCAAATCAAGGATGAGAAACAGTCTGATCATCTTTTAAAAATGCCAAATGTAAGGGGAAAGGAACAGATACAGATAAATCTAGGAGGAGCTAGAGAGACTGATAGACAGGATGAGGTCAGGACAGTATTTCAATCCAACCCCATAACTGTATTTAAGAATATAGAAGATAAGCCTTCTAAATTTTCAGGGCGAGATTCTGTAACACCCGTGGAATTTTTGAGAGAAGCAGGTGATTACCTGAAAGATTCTAAGATCCCTAAAGAAAGACAGATCCGAGTGATAGGGAAGTTTTTGGAAGGTCCTGCACTTCTTTGGTTTAGAGCATTTAGATCCACTCTAACCACTTTTGAGGAGTTTTCTCGTGGGTTATTGAAAAAGTTTTGGTCCCCGGAAACCCAACAGCAAGTCAGAGCAGAGTTATATTCGAAGAGATTCTCGACGTCACAACCTACTCGATACTCTACGTACTTTTCTGGACAGCTGTCTAAACTCCAACATTTAGATCCGCCGATGCCAGATAACGAGTTGATTACTGCATTGATACGTCAGTTTCCAGCAGACGTCCAGAGGACTTTGATCGCTGCTGATATCTATAATATGGAACAATTTGATGAAGTATTACAGAAGCTGGATCATACAAACGCACAATTCTTCCATCAGAAGGGAGCAAAGAATAACAACGCTGTGTATGCTGTTATGGCTGATAGTTATTCTCAGACACCTCGAGAGATTCGAGAGGAGCGAGAAGAGAAAACGCCGAGGGAAGATCCAAATAAGAGAGGATGGAACCAATACAGTAACAGATACAGTTACAAACCATATGCGAGACCGGATGGTGGTAATCGATACAACACTCGATGGAGAAGACCACGAGATAGTCAAGGAAGGTACCAGGAAAGAAGATATTATGGTAGAAACAACTACAATAACAGAGGGAATGTAGATACTCGTCAGTCGAATGAAGAGTTTAACAAGGAGACGAGGAAAAATTTGGAAGCAAGACACCAAGATAACTTGCAATTTTTGGAGCAGAGGCCCAACGAACCAGGTCCATCGGGAACACAACAATCCCGGGGGAATGGTAATGAAAAAAAAAACTTCGAATTCACAGTAGAAGATAGAATTTTGAATACTTTCACTTCCAGAATTATTAAATGGCAAGCAGAGGATGATGACTTAATTCAACAGAATGACGAACGAAAAGAAATGAGTACCAGAATTAGAATGCCAATTATATCATGCGAAGTATTCGGTATGCCTGTCGATACTTTGATCGATACTGGGGCTATGCTTTGTCTGGTGAGTGAGAAGCTTTATATTCTGTGGAAGCTCAAAGAGAATTTAGAGGAAATTCCAGTATCAGGAATTAAGATCCAAGGAATAATACCCAATAAAATATCTCTGTGTAAAACACAATTATACTTATGTATTACGATTGGAGGACATGATTTCCGACATGTATTTGTTGTAATGAAGGACATGGCTTTTGACATGATTTTGGGAGCAGATTTCATTCAGAAATATCAAGCAGTGATAGACATGAAGACAGAGACGATTAAATTCAAGAATACCGAAGAGATTAACTTCGAGGGAAAAGAAGAGGAAGACATCGAGGGAGATGCTCAATGGTCTCTGATTTTTCATGAAGCTGAGGGAAGAGAAGTCTACACTGAGAAGGAGTCCCCAGAGTTAGGGAAGATTTTGGAAGAGTATCAAGATATTTTTGACATTAAACCTGGTGAAATTAAAGATTTTGAATATCATATTCGTGTAAATGATGATGCACCTTTTCATGCTAAATTGTATCCAGTAGCAGAAAAGCATCGAGAAAGAGTAAAAGTGCTTATCAAGGAAATGGAAAGTATCAATGTGATTGAAAAGTACACTACATCTTATGTCAATCCATTAGCAGTAGTGTCTAAGCAAGATGGAAGTCTGAGACTATGTTTAGACACGCGAAATTTGAATTCAAGATTACCGCCAGAGTATGACAGACCACCAATCATTAGGGAATTGTTAAGGAAATTCCAAGGCAAGGTCTGGTTCTCTAATATTGATCTCACTTCGTCCTACCATCATATTAGGCTTAGTGAAGATTCTAAGAAGTTTACAGGATTTATGTTTGACCAGCAGACATATGTATTCCGCCGTTTACCATTTGGAGTCAAAACATCTGGATCCGTTTTGATCAGAGCCCTGGAACAAAATTTGAGTCCTGAAGTAAAAGAGATAGCAATTCGTTATATTGATGATATCTTAATTGCATCCGAGACTAAGGAGGAACATTTGTTAAATCTTCAAATGTTATTCGCAGATTTGAGAAAAGCGAACTTCAAAGTAAACCTTCGAAAATGTCAGTTCTTTCGAAAGGAAATAAAATTTTTGGGTCACATTTTGGATGGAGAAGGATACCGTCCCAATGAGACGAAGATACAAGCAATTGCAAATTTCCCTAGACCTACAAGAGTGAAAAATGTCCGCAGTTTTCTCGGGACATGCCAATTCTTTGCAGGGCATTGTCCGAACTTCACCAAGACAGTTGCGCCATTACAGGAATTGTTAAAGAAAGGAAATAAATGGAAATGGGATAAAGATTGTGAACAATCATTTCAAGATGCCAAGAGGTTATTGGTAAACAGTGTGAAATTGGAGTATCCTGACTTTACCAAGAATTTCATCATAGAATCTGATGCATCCACCGTAGGGATTGGAGCTATTCTACTTCAAGAAGATGAAGACCACAAGAGACATTACCTGGCGTTTATTACCAGGAAACTTCGTCCATCAGAGAGGAATTATTACACCACAGAGTTAGAAGCACTTGCTGTAATATTCGCATTGGAGTCGTGGAAGAAAATGTTAATTGGACATTCAGTCATTGTGAGGACTGATCACCACGCATTGGAGTTTATCTTGAGAACAAACTTTGCCAGTGATAGAATAACTAGATGGTCACTTTTTATTCAGCAATTCAACCTAGTTATTGAACACACTCCTGGAAAGTTGAATGTGGGAGCTGATTTGTTGAGTAGAGCAGTGGAGTCTACATCTAAGGTTTTCCAAGTTAACCTGACGCAGGAGGATGAAGATACCTTGAGAAGGTTAAGGTTATTGCATTTATCCCAGAGGAGAGACCGACGTCTTAGGAACATTTTTCGTTTTCTACAGGGAAACATGGATCCCAATGATGATGATTTTGTGGAAACTGAAAGAATTTCCAGAGATTTTATGATGTTAGATGGTTTAATCTACAAGTTTGCAGATCCCGACCATACGAAGCTGAGAGTAGTGATACCTCCACGATTGCAAAAACCCATTATTTGGATGGCACATCGAATCGCAGGTCATGCTGGAGTAGATAAGACAGTCAACATGATTCAAGAGAAATTTTCGTGGGAGCGAATGCGACAAACTGTCAGAAACACTATTCGAGAATGCGACTTATGCCAAAGGAGTAAACATAATTCTAGATTATTGAGAGAATTACCAAGGCCTATTATTCCTTCCAAGCCTTGCGAAATCTTCGCGACTGATTTATATGGTCCTCTCCCAAAGTCTAAAAGAGGTAACCGATATATTCTGGTGACTATGGATGTTTTCAGCAAATACACCATGTTATATCCAATTCAGAAGGCAAACGCAAAGTATTGTGCGAAGAGAATTAGAGACAGCGTAATTCCGGAAGCAGGCAAACCGGAATTCCTTTTATCAGATCGTGGACCTCAATTTACATCTTTGGAGTTTCGAACCATCATGAATAATCTTGGGATTAGACAATTGTTTTGTTCTATTAGACATCCAGAGAGCAATCCAGCGGAACGCGTGATGGCTGAAATAGCAAAATTTTGCCGCCTCTATTGTCCAAATGAGCATTGGAAATGGATGGATGTTCTTTCTTTAGCATCCAAATCCATCAACTCTACGATTCATGAGAGTACTGGACAGATTCCTATGTTGCTACATCATGGAATTAAACCAACACGATTATGGGATCGAATCATCTCTATTCCACCTGAGATTGAACCAAGTCGTCAGATGAGGGAAACTCTAGCTTTAGACAAGTTAAGGAGCCAAGCTGAGAAGAGAGAGCGCAGAGTGAGAGGAAAGCGTTTTCGCAGACCCTTGCGCGTAGGAACTCTTGTTTTAGTGAAAAGACCTACACCCTCTGACGTGCAAAATCGAGTGTACTCGAAATTTGCAAGCCTTTACGCTGGACCCTATCGTATTGTGGAAGTAAACAATAATGGAAGCTATGAAGTAGCCAATACACGAACTGGTAACATCGTGGGAACTTATAATGCATCGAATTTGAAGATCTATTATTCAAGAACCAGATGATTTAATGTGTAGATAGGAAAAATAATTTTTTTTCAATTTTTATTTTTTGCTAGGTGTGGGGTGGATGTGCCCAACTCTACGAATGGGTAATCCAAGTTTCAGACACCTAGATATCAAGGGAAAGGCTGTAGCCGCTTTTGAAAGTTCAGATATTTGAATATCGCGCTACATTGCTTCGAGAAGCATTTCGAAGAAATTTACCGATAGTTGGATGTCAAGTGACGTAGCGAGTAATAGCAGAGGTTGAGGCTATTTATTGATTAAATAGTTAACTATGGAGTAGAGACTTGAGCCTGGAATCAGATTACTGGCACGGCCAAATGAAAGAGAATGCAATTAGTATCAAGTAAATCGGACCAGGGATTCAAGAGATATGAGGATTTCCAGATATCAGGCGATGACGCGTGACCCTGACCGTTTTGAATAAAAGCCAGCTGGAGCAGGCATGGTCAGCTCATTCTAACACAAGCACTTGGCAAGCAAGTTGCGTCTACGCTGAGCCAAGGCACATGGTTGCCGAATCTACGCAGAAGTTCTTTTCAAATCGTGATAGTCACGAGAAGTGCTGCGCAAACGAGTTGGAACTTAGTAAGTTTCTGGTGAGGAGAATCACTGAGGTGATTGTTTTTCTACAGACATTGGTGGAAATATTTATATTTCTGCAAGGACATATGCTAGACTTTGTCTAGGAAATAGTATTTTGTCACAGTCCAGTAGTAACTTAATACTTGGATGTTTAAATCCATTTCAAGTCAGTTTTCATTTTTGTAACTAGTTAACCACTTCGATCTGTCAGTACACTGAAGACTAGTCTATAACGGTGGCGTTCATTAGTCTACGCAAGGGAAACTGCAGGTTGCTTAGCGCATGGCAGATGGTGATATTAATAAACCATGCCCAGGGAACGATCTTCAGAACAGCCGTTAATTGCTTAGACTGTCAATGTTTTTCTTGTACTGATGAGATTACAGTGAGTTATGTTACAACTGACATATCTAAGAAGAGATCACTTAGATCTGACCCTATATAAACAAACTGTTATGGCTTTGATAGAAGCCCATATTAAAATGGAACCACAGTTTATTCAAACGTCGAAAGATACTACCACTATGTCTGACTAGACGAATTGTGGGTCTACAATGGCGGCCGATACAAGGATTATACGTGCTTGTCCGATAGGGCATGTCTACGGATAAATCTGGTACAGACCAGGTTTACTACACTTCAAGACCATCAAGAAATGTAAGCCACATTTGAATTATTTTATGCCTAGCTAATTGGAACAAACTATTTTTCTGCAGATGACCAACACATTTTTTTCGTCGTATTTAAATCTTGCAATGATTTACGCAAGACTTGTTAGAGTTATTCTGAGCATTTTTCAGCACTCAGAACAGTTTAGGATCGATGACCGAGCATTTCGAGCATTTATTTGAATTTTTCATATTTTAAGGAAACCACGGAAAACCCCCGATGTAACTGTAAAAGTTAAATTTATTTTTGTTGAGGAATGGATATTTTTTCCATATTCGAAGGTTCGAACATGTGGATTCTCACATAATGAGATGATAATTAAACACATTTAAAATGATATAAATAATAATAATAATAATAATCCACTAATAATAATAATAATAATTTTCATAATTTTTCTAAATAATTCTTGGATATTATATTTTCTAATAATCATATGTATTGAGAAAGAGCCTATGAAGTAGTTTAATCATTTCTAGTTTGGAACAGGAGATTTTCCGAAGGATAGTGGTTAGCGCAAGCCCGCATTCAACCAATATTTCAATTCTGGTTGAACAGTTGATATTTGCTATGAGCGAAGTATATTTTTCAGATAACACGGAGAGGCATGAAACGGGAAGCAAATGATATTTGTATCAAATAGGATATTTTTGTATTTATATAAAATCATGACGTAAATACACTCGAAAGTGAAGTAAAGATTTTCATAAGTATGGTAAATTCACGGGTTGAACTGAATGGTAAAATAAAATAAACTTGTAAGTTTATTAATCTTCCAATGTTGATAACAAGCAGAGGCTTGATTTATTGTATAAATTTGGGAAGATAATTTATGTGTGGAGTAGTTGAAATGCCATTCCCAGGTGCGCATGTTTAAGTCGCAGGAATGAAGATGTTTTTTCGAGCATCAATCAAATAGCAGGTTCGATGGCTCAGGTTTATAGTAGGAGTATTGGAACCACACATTTCGTCGGATGAATGACCCGAAGTTTATTTCTTTGAAACCATCAGTTCTTATTTCAACCTTGTTTACGAATTCCATTTAGACTTTGATTTTGCTAGAACCCGGATTTGTCATGATAGTAGTTTATTCTTCTTCAGAGGAAGACCTTTTCCGTTGTTGTTATTGTAATATTGTGTTCTTACACAAATAGTAGAATGGGCCACTGCCAAGTTAAAAATAATTCTTTAACCACGAATAATTTGAAGGATATTTTCAATCCTAGTGCCATGAACTAAATGAATTCATTATAAAACTACAATTCTAATTTCCGCATTCTGTCGAAGAATTGCAAGTTGTGAAAGTTGCTAAGAATGGCCATGATTATAAATATTTTTATAATATTGTTCCCAAGGGGAAAATCAAATAGTTGAATGGTTCAACCATTTATTGATCAAGTTGATGATTCAGAAATCATATATTTTGTTTGGAACTTGAAGTTCATAATCGAGTCACTTCTCGAATGTTTAATGTCAGAAGAACAATTAATTGTTGTTGTGCTTCGCACAAGTTCTTCGATGCTATGCTCAAGGTCAAATACTTTTCAGATGTTATTAATATGTGTTAATAATTTGTGTTGCCTCGATGATAATAATATTTTCGACGATATATTTTTGAAACTGGAAAAACAAGTGAAAGTTTAAAAATTCTATGAACATTTATTCTACGAGTGTTAATATCATGTAAATAGTCAAACAGTGATCTACGTTATTTCCAGTATAGACAATTAATTTTGAGCTGGAATTAAATATTAATAATTTTGGAACACAGTCCACAGGACTATTAATTGGACTTGTGTTTCCAAAAAGATTGTCAAATGTGTTTGGAAAATTTCTGTATATTGTGTGTAAATAAGAGTGTGGATCGCCACACGTGGATGATGCTGCTTTGAGCATTCTTGCAGTCAGATTTTAACTTTAAATAAACTGAGATAATTTTACCAGATGTGTTTCTCCCAATTAAATCTCCTTCTATCCTTATTGTTGCATTGAGCCAAAAATCAGTAAAGCATTTTTTTTAATTTGATGTCGTTTTTGCGATTTGCTTTAACCCATCTGGCGCTCCGGGATATTTTGATTCTCGTGCTGACTGATTATTGGTAAAATGCATATGTGGTCGTGCGGACTCCGGTCTAAACGGGCACAGTACTGTGAATATTGATTGATTCCTTGGATCATAAGTTATGGTTTATAATGTTTGCATGATTCGGACGGCCACCATATTGAAATTCTTTCGCTGATCTTGTTGTTAAACACAAAACGCTTCCCACACGAAGGATTATTTTTCAAAATTTTTAGAGGTCCGATAACTATTTTAGTCGTAATTTGATTCAAGCTTTGAATATTTGGGTGACCACTATTTTGTTTTCGTTAAGTTCGCAGCGATGCAATATATATCACTGAGGTGCTCTTTGATAGTGTTACCTCAGTACTAAGTTTGGTTCAATTCGGTTTCTTCATGTTTGAATTGATAGGAGCGACAAACATACATACACACGAACATCAGACACACGGGCATTTCGTCCGTGTTGATATACTGTAAGTCTACATTCATTTTTAACAAAATGCGTAAGTAGGTGAAAAACTGTTTAAACGAGATTGTATTCGTAGCATTTACTCCTGAATCTTGGTTTTGATTGAAATATACCAATTGGCAGCGTTACGTGTATGAGTAGGAGGTGCATTGTCATGTGCGATGATATGAACATAACTTACAGGTTACTGAAGTCTGTCTGGAGGAACATATAGTGGCCTTCACAAGCAGAAGTCAAACAACAAACGCGAGGACATTGGAGTAATATAGCTTACACTTTAAACATGCGAAAGATTTGAAGGACTGTTTTTGAACCGCCGAGATGCGCTGCACATTACCAAATTCATGTTCAAGGTTGAGTTCACCGAACATTCTTTTGATTAACTTCACAAACGTTAAGAGTAATATTTATGGCGAGCGTTAGACAGGAATGCTGTATTCGTAAATATTCATAGAGAAGACGATATCGTTACTGAAAATAATTAATCAAAGAAATCTCAGTATTTCTAACAATTCTAAAACCATATACTTCAAGATTAAGATCTAAGTACAAGTACTTATAGGCAATTAACTATCAATTACATTTTGATAACGGAGAAATTGTGCAAAATGCCTAGACCTCGAGCTCTCCTTTAACAGAGATGACAAATCCGCGTAATTATAACTCATTTCATGAATGAGCTCAAGCATGAAGATGGTTGCTAATGATTCCCTCACTCACAAACACTCTACCTGTATATCCCCTGTACACACAAACCATAGCAGAGCTATATTCGTAATTGCTATGCTTTCCAATCACTACTAATAGGGCTCATTTAGATAGGTATGGCAATTTGGTTTGCGACTGTTTGGGCAGTCATTCAAAACTACAGCTTCTGTGTATTGTAAAAATCAATCCCGTTGATAGCTGAACTGTTGGAGTAAGGACCTGACTCGCATGAACTCTCGGGGACAATTGCAATGTGTGCCATGTGGAATTGTGGTTCACAGCTCATGGCTATATACTTTTTGATGGTGGTGTTCGCACCTTGAAGATCATTCTTCTCTGCTGTGTACTTTAGGAACAATCGACGAACAACTTATGGTCCTTGGATATCGGTATTTTGTGGGTTTATTTACAAATATGTAAAAAACGTACACATTTTTAGCGCACTGTAACTCTACAAGGGTTCATGTCTTATTATGTCGTTGTATCTATATCCGTTAAAAGTTTGGGATAACATGATTATCAGCCGTATGTATTCTGAATGAATATGTGAAGTGGCTTTCGTATTCAAAGTTACTGCTATATTCCACACTTGGGTGTCTTGGGTGCTAGGTTGGTTATTATAAGTTCTGCGTTTGGGAAAAATTACATCCCTATATTGGTAAGACTAAACGGCAAACCATGGAAAACTTATGTAAGGAAAGATGTTGATGAGAGTAGAGACCATTACCAGCAGGTACATGAAGCTGCTCCTCAAATTGAAATCAAACTTTTTTGGTTGCTCGTTTATCATAAAGAAAAACAAATGTAATGCCAAAACAAAAACAGTATCAGAACAGACGCTTTGCAACCGGAATGTAATACCATGACCCCATAGGGCAGGGAGTTGGATACCCTCAGTAGAAGATGTGAAAAGCAGCTAGGCTTTGAGTTTCAGAGATTAAAGAGAACAAGTAACTCAATTCACAATGGAAGTTGGCCAAACAGCATTTCAAATGGTATACGTAGTGGGAATTTAACAATACAAGATCAAGAGTGAATTTAAACGAAATTTCGATTAATGATGATCAAGGATTGTCTTGCATAACAGCATGGCCAGTAAAGAAAGTCAAGAAACACGACACTCGGAACACGTATCACAAGTCATCAATGAGATCTCAGTCAAACAATATTAGGCAACAATTTTCACTTTTACGACTTGGAACGTTCCTCAGAGCAAGGTGATAAACTAGTGAGTAAGCAAAGAGGCAGTCTTGAGGGAAGCGGAACATCACTCGGCTAGCTGTACAACTAGCATCGCGAAGGAAATCTGTTGAGCTCTTGTCATTGCTAGAAAAATACCACCGGTATGCAAGAAGAAGGTGTGTGGTAATTTTCTTTTATGTTCGACCCTGACTATTATATATCTGAAAACTGTATCATAATGATGGTCATTATAACACTATTTTTCATTATGAAACAGTTTCTCCCACCAATCACAGCTCAAGAAACAGTTGTTTGACCAATTAGATAAGGATACCTTCGCGCATGCGCTCAAAATCCAACATGTCTGTATAAATTACCGAAAGTGCACCGTCCATATGTTCGCGTAAATAAACTGGTGAATATGAGACAACAAATAGCACTGTACCTTAATATCTCCAAATCCAATTTCTACACAGCGCGTTGTTTTCAAACGCATTCGTTGACATTTTTAATGAATACTGGTGTTCATTCTGCACATATGGCATTGAAGCACACAGAGCGCATGCGTCGGTCGGTCAAAGAGCTTGGAAATCAGAGATATCCTATACTCAGCGCAGCACCCGATCACAAACACTGCGGTCACCCTTTTTAAAGATAGTGACGATAGTGGCATTCTTTAGGTCATTGTCATGTCTAAAAAGATATTTATGAATATTTATGTTAAAACATATAATAAAGTTATAATTATCGTCGAACATAAACAGTCGTATGCCATTCGCCTTTAATGGTAATTAAGACACTCGTATGGAAATTATAAAACTCGCATACGCTCGTTTTATAAAGATACTCGTGTCTTAATTATAGCCATTATAGGCTCGTTGCATAATGTACTATTGCACAACATTTAATGCGTGAGAAATCCAGGAACTTAAATGCAAGGCGGTGGCATTCCCTACTGCTGATAATTTAATATCAAGAGCAACTGTAATGAAAGGCCATACAGTCATCTTATTTTTCCCGTAAACTGTCCTGCAAAAGTAGACTTTAGACCACGTGGTGTAATAGCTGAGGCCCGGGCTTGCTTCCCGGCACTGGTAAGAAATTAAATTATGTTCCCAGGACTGGAGTGGGGTTCACTCAGCCTCTTGAGGCACATCTGAGGTGTGGTAAGTTCGATTCCAATCTCAGCCATGCTATAAATGTTCTTCCATAGATTACCATTTCTTTTCCAGACAAATACCAGTAAGGTTTCTAACTTAAGGCCGCGGCCACCTCCTTTCCGAACCTCACCTCAGTTACAAATATACACACATCTGCAGATACCACAACAACACAGGTCGTTAGGCAAATTCTATCCCTCTTTCTATTTATATACAGTATACAGTATATACATACCCATGAGCACGAGCTGCCAGTCGTAACAATTCTTCGATACAATGACACCTTCCTGATTTTAGCTGATACTCGAATTCATATCTGTTTGAACATTCCTTTACTCATCATCTGAAAACCACTGACACGTTTACGAGCAACTTGAATCGCAATTGTGTGAAATATCAAGTCAGCTTTTTACAGTTCTACTGTACGCCCTTGCTCATAAATACTTGGTTGTGCATAATATTTTGATGAGTTATCGGCATAAAAATTCTTTTAATTTATATATGCTGTCAGTTTCGTCAGCCTTACTACCAGCCATCATTATTATTTGGTTCGTCCATCTCTTGGTGTAGTGGCCAGCATTCATGGCCGTAGGATTGGAGGCCCGGGTTCGATTGCCGGCTCTGCCAAGAAATTCAATTTTCGTCTGAGGGCTGGAACGCGCTACAGTCAGCCTCGTGAGGTAAAACTGAGAAGAGATGCGTTCGATTCTCACCTCAGATATCCTGGAACTGGTGTTCCATATTTTCCCACTTCTACTCCAGGCAAATGCCTGGACGGTTCCTAACTTGCGTCCATGGCTACTTCCTTCCCAATCTTCACCTGTATTACAAATACACACTAGTACAAACCACACAATCACGCAGGTAGTCAGACAAATTCCCCCTTCCCACACACACACCCAGGTAAATGAGCACGATGCCAAAGCCCCTCAAATGAAACAACTGCTACTATTAAGCTCAAGTTGTTCGGAGTAGTTTTCATTAGGTTATTACGTTCGGTGCTTTATTAAACATACAGATAAAGACTGCAAAATGAGCCTTGCTTTACCTTGAACTCGAGAAGGAAGCATACACACTGATCTGTTTCGGAGCTGAAATCAAGAAATCTTGGAACGCTGGAAGGAGCACTTCTCCAATCACCTAAATCGTCCATCAGAAGCTGCTGAAGACTTCCTCTGTGATGTGCCGCAACAACCTGAACAACTGTGGTTGGCAGTACCTCCTACTTATCATGAATTCAGTGCAGCTCTCACCCAATTGAAACCCAGAAAAGCACCTGGCCCAGATAACATCCCTCTGGAACTAATTCAAGCCGGAGGTCATTCCCTCAAAACAATAATTTTCATCCTCATCCTCAGAATATGGGAATCAAGAAAGGTACCTGGAGACCTAAAGAATGCCACTATTGTCACTATCTTTAAAACGGGTGACCGCAGTGTTTGTGGCAACTACCGTGGTATATCACTTCTATCAATTGTGGAGAAGATTCTTGCAAGAATTCTACTTAACCGACTCAAGGTTATCTCTGAGAGGTTCCTCCCAGAGTCACAATGCGGATTTAGAACTTCCAGAAGCACAATTGACTTGATTTTCTGTGTGAGACAGCTACGAGAAAAATGTAGAGAACAACAGAATCCACTCTTCTTAGTCTTTTATGACTTGGAAAAGGCATTTGATTCGGTTCCAAGACCAGCCATGTGGGCAGTGCTGAAGCGGTTTGGTTGCCCTCAGCGTTTTGTAGATCTGATCAAGGCTCTCCATGATGGCATGACAGGTCAGGTTTGCCATCAGAATAAGATGTCCGATGAATTTCCCATTACCCATGGACTGAAACAAGGCTGTGTACTGGCTCCAACGCTTTTTGCGCTGTACTTGGCTGTAATGCTTTATGATTCACCCACAAACATCCCAGGTGTGGAGGTCAAGTATCGTTTTGATGGAGGGCTTTTCAACCTAACTCGTCTCCGCTCCTTGAGGAAAACTCAGGTTACTAAGGTTACTAACATGTTGTATGCAGATGATGCTGCGTCACCAACTCTCACACCAGAAGAGCTGCAAGAGTCAGGTAACTGTTACAAAAGTGCATGTGATCGCTTTGGTCTTACCATAAATGTCAATAAGACTAAAATCTTGGCACAACCTTCACCAGGCACACCTCTTCCTCAGTTCAATATCTCCATCTCAAATTTTCCATTAGAACAGGTTGACCACTTCTCGTACCTGGGCAGTACCATTTCTGTGAGCTGTACCTGTGAGCAGGATGTGGATAAGAGAATTGGCGCAGCCCATGCAGCATATGGACGATTAGCGCACCGGGTCTTCATGAATAAAGATCTGTCCATGAGTACAAAGCTTATGGTGTACAAAGCAGTAGTCATTTCTACATTGCTGTATGGCTGTGAAACGTGGACCCTTTACCGACGTGATCTTAGGAAGCTTGAGCGTTTCCACCTACAAAAACTTCGATCAATCCTGAGGATTAAATGGGAAGACCGCATTACCAATATTGCTGTTCTGGAAAAGGCTCAATTCAACAGCATAGAATCATCCATAATAGGTCACCAATTTAGATGGATTGGTCATGTCCATCGGATGGATGATGTGAGATTACCTCGTCAAATGCTATATGGTGAGTTATGCTATGGCACCAGACCTCATGGTGGTCCTAAGAGGCGCTACAAGGACCAATTTAAGCAGACCCTGGAATTGACAGGTCTTGATTCACAAACCTGGGACATGCTGGCTGAAGACCGCTCAACTTGGCGCCGTACCATCTCGGATACTGTAAAGACGTTTGAAAGGGATCGACGCATACATGAAGAGGCCAAGCGTCAAGCTAGGAAACTTCGAGCAGCCCAACCACGTCCTCCTCCAGCAATACTATGTGACTTGTGTGGACGCTTGTTCCAAGCCAGGATTGGACTCCTTAGTCACCGTAAACACATCCACAAACTGGACTGAAGGAAGAAGATTTATACTCGGATTCGAGTTAAAGCCGATGACGATGATGATGACCTCACATCCTAATTTTGACAAGGTGCGAGTACTCATGTCACGGGACTGTCAGTGTACTGCGGGCTTGAAACAACTAGTAGGGTGCCCTCTGTAAACACACACACATTCTGTGCTACGAACCGCTAACAACTATTTGGCACGTTGCAGTGTTTAATTATATTAAAACCCAAGGAATATACGTAGATAATTATATATTGTACTTGGGTATTCTACAAAGCAATGTACCTAAAATCCTAAAATATAACTTACCTCTTAAATTTACAGCTACCAACCATGTTAATACATTTTGACTGTGTGTGTGGCGTAGCGGTAACGTTCATGCCTGCTGTACTCAAGGTTAAAGGATCAAATCCTGGTGCAGTCACTTGACTGTATATGTCTTTCCGTATACGCAAGTGTGTATGCTTCCTGCTCGAGTTCAAGGTAAAGCAAGGCTCATTTTGCAGTCTTTATCTGTATGTTTAATAAAGCACCGAACGTAATAACCTAATGAAAACTACTGGCACATTAAAGATCCCCTTTAGGGCAAATTTCTGGCACCCTGCGTCTCTAAAAGCCGCAGTAGTTAAAAGCGACGTAAAACCAATAATATTATTGTTATTATTATTATTAATATTAGTAGTATTATTATTATCAATACTTTCTATGCAAATAGTGATCTCTTATATTTTTACGGAGTTCGAGCCCTATAGGGAAAGGAGAACATATCATCGGCTGTTCTCTGTCAGACAACCTGTTGCGTTCGCAAGCTGACGTGTGGTTTTGCGCGATTCGGTAACTGCACTCATCAGTCACCAAAGACCATTGAGATTAAGGGAGATCACGCATTCTGCTAAATCCTTAAATCAGTCGCTCGTAGTTACGCTTTTAAACATTGAATATCTGTGTTAGCTAATAACATAATTGATAGTAAACCAATGATTATTATAAGACTTCCTTATTTCAATGCGGTTCAATTTTGATTTGTTGACTGGCACAATGCTTTAATAATTATTATTTTAATGACTCGTTTCAGTAACTAATTAATTAACTAATTTATTGATTCATTCATTTAACCATTGATTTTAATATGAAGCTATGTTGGCTTTCGATAACCCATTTAGTCTGCAAACCTGCGTGTTTCAACGATATGCCTTTATGGTCCACATACCTTCGAATTTTGTAGAATATGAAAGTCCAGGCTGTCGCCCCGGAGGTCCGAGTTCGATTCCTGGCTCTGCCCAGAAATTCAATTCTGGTCTGAGGGCTGGAACGGGGTACATATTTCACCTCCTGAAGCGAAACTGAGAAGAGGTGGGTTCGATTCCCATTTTAGCCATTCTGGGAGTGAGTTTCCATGATTTACCACTTCTACTCCAGGCAAATGTGCGATGGTTCCTAATGTAGTGCAACGTCCGCCTCCTTCCCAATCCTCACCTGAATTACAAATACGCACGCTTATATTCCCATCTCAATAAAAAAGATTTTTAGACGATTTCTACACACCCAAATGCACGCGGCTAAATGACCATGTTATCCAAGCCCTTCAACCTAAACAACAACAAAAAAAATCAAATGAAGACTTATGGGATCTACACGTACCAAATATCCCTATATATGTATGCATGTGCCTGTCTCCCTTTCAATTCCCAAACTACGAAACCGAATCGATTCAAATTGGGTACTTTGGTAGCATTTGTAAATGACAACTCCAAGTCACGTTTAATAATGCCGCTATCATAATGAAAACTAAATAGCAGCTACCAGAGCGTTCAAATCTAAATTCAAAAAGCGGCTAAACTAATAATCGTATTCCTACCACATTTGCGTAAAACAAGCGCCCATGTTTGGAGGCCTAATCTACAAAGATGAATAATTTCAAAATGGCGACCGTGTGAAATACAGATATTATATCATCCAAAACATACGATCCAATGAAGCAATGCCCACGGAAGTTGGCATTTAGGTCATTTATCAAAAGGCCAATGTGTTACCAACGTAACAAATTTATGGGACTGAATGCTATACGCGGCCAGCACCTTGGAATTATAAAAGAAAAAATAACAATGAATCTCTACACATATGAGCTACAATAACGAAAATTATTGAAATGTAAGACCACATCCGTTGCCTTGAATGCTCAAGGCAAAATAGTAGTGACTAAAACATTCAAGATGGTGGCTGTGCGAACTAATTAAATGTACAAATCATTAACTAAAAATGTAATTCCGGAATTAAGGTGAATCTTGGCAAGAGATGAGTATTATAGAAATTACCCCACTCGAGTTAGTCATGATAATATCACACTAAAAATAGCTCACAAGGACCATCTTGAACTTCCAAATTAAATTAATAAATTTCAGCTTTTAGAGCGAAAATTAGTAATAAGTTAGAACCGTATATGTCTTTCCGTATACGCAAAGTAATAAAACTGAGATTCAATATCTTCAAGATCGTGGCTAGGAATTTCATTAAAATATACAAATAATTAAAACGGACCTTGGTAACTTAGAAGAGCCATTCGAGGGGACATATATATTGAGCCCGCTGAGCTCATGTCTTCGGTATTTCTCCAAGAGCATGCTTACTCTGTGATGCATACTAGTGTAGAACGCACTCTGAAACATCCTGATGATAATATTGCCATTTTGACGTTGGCGAGGATAGTTTATTTTCTTCCTGAATATAATTTACTCACAATCTTGCTACTGTATATTTCAGGAACGTAAAACATGTAATGCTACAATATTTACCACCTTACCAGACCTTTGTAAGTGGTAAATTGTATTTTTGGAAAAGGTGTTAGCACCGCAGACATGCGGAGTTCATGTAAGTAAATGCTCACTGACTTACAATTTCTTTGAAACCCTGAAGCAGTTCCTGTAATCGACACAACGTTTTGAGAGTCCGCTGAGACTGGACGCGTATGTTATATTTGTCCGTCATTAGACGAATACCACGTTTTTGTGCAAGTGCACAATATAAGTTGTGCGTGAACAATATCTACAGCCATCGAGCTGAGTGTACTATAGAAAGCCACGATAAGTATATTTTTCAGCCACACAAGGCCAGTGCTACGATATTTCCAGAAGGAAATTTATCGGTGGGTGAAAGTACCATTTTTCTATGTTTCACCACGTGAAGAACTTGTAATAGTGTGAGTGACCACGCCGTGTGAGGTGGTACGCTCCACGTCCAGAAATATCAAGGCTACATTGAACTACGACATCCTATTCTACAGCATTTTCAATATAATCAATAAATATGGCACGCTTGTGCATATTTTTCATGTGATGGGTGTGATTTTGAGTGATTACCAGTGCTTTGTAAGTTGTAAATTCTGTGTGTGAGATATCACCCGAATATCTCTAGAATCAGTGGCAGGAATTGATAAAGGCCACTTTTGTTTAAACCTGCACCAGTGTGGTATCAGTGTTTTCAATTTTGTACAGTTTAAAACCATTAACTTCTGTGAATTTACCACACAATGTCGTGTTTGAGTGACTACATGTTCGTCAAATTGTATTCTACGTACGTGGGGTCCAGTATGGAGTAAGAAACCCTTCATGCGAGGGAAACGCTCATGAAACAACTACCATGAAGGTGGAATGTCCAGCAGAGATGTCGAGGACAAACATTGTGAAGGCGGACATGATCTACAGACCATGGAGATGGAGGAACAAGATGGACAGGCCGAGGTCCAAGACCTTAACTATGGAGCCTAATAATCCTTCCACAGGATTGGAGTTCAATTACCCCTCTCATCCTGGAAGTGGACAGGTGATCAACCATGTTTGAGAAACCGTGAGTCCTGTAAATCCTTCATTGTTCAAATTGTCTGGGCAGACATCATTAGGAGTATTTCAAAGCTGAAACTTGATAGAGACCACTAGGCAGGACTATGTTTAGCTAGTAATTTCATTCTTGGTACTGGGATCAATATTTGTGAGACACCCTATACCGCCAAATCTAAGTGCGGGAGTGCACATGTACTTTATGTATTTCAGTGTAATATCAGCGATGCTAAGGCTGCATTTCATGTCAGAGAGCTGACAACCTTCGAAGTGAAGACCAGTTCTTCGTAATTTTGGGGACACCCTATATTTATACCCCTCATTTCGGTTTGAATTCATATTCACGTATCAGTTGGTTAGGCGAGAGATCCTACCACATTTTTCGTATGATTTAGTTAGCATTTGTGGACACATTTATACCACACAGTACTGAGTGGGATCCTACACATGAACAGTTAGTGTGACTCAACCTGGATGTGAACCTAGGAGTATACAGACGTATCATTTGTAACCAACACAGCAGAGAAAGGTGTTGTTTAATTTTGACATGTGCCAGGCCGACAGCACATAACCCACATTGTTAGGAATAAGCGGAGAGATGTAGTAGAACATCTCCGAGCCCAAAGCAGTCAGTACTGCTAAGTGTATAGTCTACGTTTAGTGATGTTCGAAACTTTAATATTTTGGGGCTACATGACCGCGTTGTCGCAGCCCCTAAACTAAGGAACCAACCAACCAAACTTTAATATTGTTATATCTCTGACCAGGGTAAATTTTGTGGAGGGACACTCGTATTGAATGGGAACTATTGATCTGATAATCAACGGAACCCACAGTTTTAACACAAGTAAAGTGATTTTGAGCTACATGCTATGAATGACACAGTTAGCAGTACTGTGCAGCGCGCGACTAACATAACAGGGTTTTACCCAGCATTCCCAGTGAGACCTACATTTTATTGTTGTTTTCTTTTGACAAATGACGTTCACCTGTCATTTTTGGAATGTGGAGACCTTCAGACTAGGAGTATTATATAACATGCTATGAAGACGGTCATTGACGGCCAAATATATGATTTGTTACCGCAATAAGCGAGTCCAACCCCTCCTCCACGTGGTGGGAGAAGGGCAACGGCATGAAGTAGGGGATTGCCTGTAGGGGTGAAGTACAGTGGGGACATTGTGTGCCCCGGGACCACTACGGTAGCTGTGAAGGCTCTATGGGAACCCTGACGGGGCTCTGGTGAAGCTACGATAGGCCTAGCAAGCCAGTAGTGGATAACATATTTGCTTTCAAAACAGGAACAGGCCTCGGAAAGGACGGATATGCTAATGGACTACGAGTTGGTACATTAAACATACAGACACTGACAGGAAAGGTGGAGGAGATTGTAGATGTGATGGAGAGAAGAAAGCTGGATGTACTGGGCTTGGCAGAAACAAGATGGAAAGGAGAAGGTCGCAGAGAACTGAGGAAAGGGTACCGGTTGTACTGGAGTGGGAACAGTGAAGGAAGGAGCAGTGGAGTAGGAGTAGTTGCGAGAGATGGAATGAAGGAAGAGGCAAAGGGAATAAGTGACAGGATCATGAAGATCAGAGTAACTGTAAAGGGAAGAAGCCTGGAGATAGCCCAGGTATATGCCCCTCAAGTTGGATGTACAGCTCGAGAGAAGGAAGACTTTGAGGAGGAGCTACAACAGCAGTTGAATGGGCAGAGCATCATTGTCATGGGAGATTTGAATGCACATGTAGGAAGTGAAAGGCAAGGATATGAAAATGTAATGGGAGCAGAAGGATGGGGCAGCAGGAATGAAGAAGGGAGAAAGTTGCTGGATTTTTGCAAGAGAAACGGTTTAGTGGTAGGCAACTCCTGGTTCCGGAAGAAAGAAAGCCACAAGGTAACGAGGTACAGCAGTGATTTAACAAAGAAATCTTTGGTAGATTACATGCTGTACGACTGGGAAATGAAGAGAAGTGTCAGAGATATAAAGGTAATACCATCAGAGGCCTTAGATAGCGACCACAGAATACTTGTTATCAACCTGGGAGTTGTTAAGGATAGCAAGAGGAGAGAGTACCAGGAAAGGAGAATCAAAGTATGGAAACTCAAGGAAAAGGATGTCAAGGAAGAATTCCAGAAGATAATAAGGCAAAGGATGCCAACAGGCAATCCTAAAACAGGGGAAGAGGAATGGAAGCAATTCAAAAACCCAATGGTGGAAGCTGCAGTGGCAGTATGTGGAAGAACAAGCAACATAAAGCGGTGTAAAGAGACACCATGGTGGAATGAGAGAGTAAAAGAAGCTGTGGGAAGGAAGAACAAGGCTTTCAGAGTGTGGTTCCAGGAAAGAACTGATCTGGCAAGGGAAGATTATAAGATGAAGAAGAAAGAAGCAAACAAGATTGTCGCAGAGGAGAGAAAGAAGTGGATGGTAAAGTGGACAGAGATGATCGAGGAAGACAGCAGAGGAAATAAGAAAGTACTTTATGGGATGGTCAAAAGTAAGAGAAGAGGTCTGCGAGAGGATGTGGTAATGGTGGACAAAACAGAAATGAGGTACACAACAAAGAGACACTCAAGACAGTGTGAAAAGAGTACTTCCAGGATTTGCTGAATCCAAATGGCCATAGGGAGGAAGACAATGTATTTGAAGATGGACAAGACAACACAGGAATGGAAGAGGACCTGACTTGGAGAGAACTGGAGATGGCTATAGACAAGATGAAAGGAGGAAGGGCACAGGGTGTGGACGAAGTGAGTGTTGAAATGGTGAAGGCAGCAGAGGAGGTTGGGCTGTACCGTGTGATGAGGGTGATATGGAAGGAGAAAAAGACCCCAGAAGATTGGAAGAAAGGATTAATTGTCCCAATATTTAAAAAAGGAAGCAGAAAGGAGTGCAGAAAGTACAGGGAAGTCACACTCATACCACACTGTGCCAATATATATGAAAAGATATTAGAAAGTAGAATACGAGCCAAAGTGGAGAGGAAATTGAGAGAGGAGCAGTATGGATTCAGACCTGGGAGATCAACAGTGGATCTCATATTTTCAGTGAGACAGCTCCAGGAACACCACTACGAATTTGGAGAGGATCTGTTGATGGCCTTCCTGGACATCGAAAAGGCCTATGATAGTGTGTGTAGGGAGAAGGTTTGGGAAGCAATGGAAAACATGGGAGTGGAAAAAGGGACTGTAGTCAGAGTGAAGGAGATGTATTGTGGAAGTGTGAGTTGTGTGAAAGTTGGAGGGGAAAGAACAGACTGGTTCAGACAAATGAGTGGCCTGAAACAGGGTAGTGCACTGTCACCCCTTCTCTTTATTGTGGTTATGGACGAGGTAATGACACGTATAGCAGGAAAGATAGGAGAAGATAAGATGAAAGCAATGGTGTTTGCAGATGATCTCATGGTCTGGGGAAACAAGGAGGAGGAAATTCAGGAGCAACTGAAGGCTTGGGAAGAAACAGTGGGAGAGTACGGATGGAAGTTCAACATCAGTAAATGTGAGATCCTGTTAACGACCCGGAAAAAGGACAGACCAATGAGTGGGATAACACTTGGAGGTGGACAGCTGAAGAAGGTGGAAAGTCTCAAGTACTTGGGAAGTATAGTGGAGGAAAATGGGAGAAATGACAAAGAGATTACGGAACGTGGCAGACAGGCAGAATCATTTCTGAGAAGCATTAGGAGCTTAGTGTGGAATAAAGATGTCCCACAAAAAAGCAAGGAAGTGTTATACAGAAGCTACTATATCCCAATACTGACCTATGCTTCAGAAACGTGGACAATGAAGAAAAGAGACATAAGCAGAATACAGGCAGGTGAAATGAAGTTCCTGCGAAGTAGGATCGGAGTAACAAGAAGAGACAGGGTGAGGAATGAAAAAGTCAGGGAAATAGTGAAAGAGGAGCCCTTGCAAGGTAGGATTGAGACATCAAGACTGAGGTGGTTTGGACACTTAAAGAGAATGGATGAGAAGATGATTCCCAAGAGGATACATGAGATGCAGATGCAGAAGAAACGACCAAGGGGAAGACCAAGAGATAGATGGCTGAAAGGAGTGGAGGAATGTGTCAAGAAGAGAGGCGAGGACTGGACCAGAGTGACAGCGGAGAGGTGGTGGGAAGAAAGGACTAAGTTGCGAGGCTTATGTTCCAAACAGACCCAGCCTGGGGCAGGAAACTGTACCAGATGATAATGATGATGAAGCGAGGACAAATTCCGTCTTAATATTTTCGCTGGTGAATTAATATCATCTAGGCTGTGTTTCTATCTCCCAAAATTTTAATAATGGCACCCCGTCGTGTTCGTTTAGCCGCCATTTTGGACACGATGACGGCCTAGGGTGGGGGCTTAACGAAGCCCTGAGAATCAAAACGATCTAAAATTTTTCCGAGCATGGTCTCCAATCAAAACGTCCCTGATTGGCTGAGCACTTATTGGGTCCTTCCCGCCACACAGCCGCAATCAAATCCGCCATTAACCTCAATTTAACATAACCTAAGTTACTTAAATTACAAATATTAATAATGTTGGTGAAGGGTGGGTGACTTGTGGATTAGATAAGCCATTTTTAGTGTTGCCTTCTATAGATTTGTGGTTTTTTGGCAATCTCGTTATCTTGTAGACATTAAGATAAATAGTTATAATTCGGGGGCCTATCACTCAGTAGCGGTTTATCACAACAGTAGCAACTATTACGAATAGCAGTACTATAGTAAGATTTTTCTGCACCTTCGCGAAATAGTGGCGGTGGTTTGAGATTATTTTTGACTGCCATTATGGGGTTTTAATAGTTTTTCATAGAGCATTTTTGTTGTCTTGTAGGCATGATTGATTTGACATGTTAGGTCTGCATGTAGCCTACAGTTTTTTTCTTCTTCTGGTTTTTGGAATAATGCTCATTCTCATTAAGTGCAACCGTGTTGACCGACTGAAAGACATTGAATATTTCGTTTACTAAGGCAGCACTGAAATATGGGTTGCAACACGATATGGACTTGGAACTTATGTTCGCTTAACAAAATAACGATACATCAACAAGTCATCCTTGTAATCTCTGCAAATAATAAAAATATTTCCCATCCAATATAGGCCTATTCATGTTGAACGGTAGAAAGTTATCAACCTTTATTAAGGCAACACTGAAAAATGTTCATTTTGATCTAGCCTACTTACTCGGAGTCCTCTGCATCAATGTCCCTAGAGGTTCAGTTTTTTAAATTCTCCCTTTCCTATGGTCAAATAACACATGGATGTTCCCTATTTTTCTTAAGGGGATTCAATGATCTTATGCTGAACTAATTAAGAATAGGGCATATACCCCAACCCCTTAAAATATGAAGTTATCAGGATAAAAATAATGTCCATAACCATCAGAAACTTGAGAACACAGATCAGGAGAATGTTGATCGACCATGGATGCAAGACCAGAAAATCTTAAAGAGACTTCATTTAGAGGCTTGGAACATCATGGTCAAGACCCCTGTACTTGGGTGTGTGCTCAATTTGTTTGAAAACCCATTGACAGATCATAAGTTAATCTGTGGCTGGAATCCACTCCGTCCTATGCTAAGCTGCGAGTACTGGGCACCTTTAGTGTTCTGTGACTACTGTATCAATTTCTGAAAATTGTGTCATAGGCCTATGCATAGACAAGTCGCTGAGAATGTTCTCTGAATGGTGAATACCAGTAGGCTAGCCTACTTAGCTGCCTCCTTCACTAGCATTTCCAGGCACCTGGTTAGTTGGTAAAATGAAATAGAAAAATCACTTGAATGATTCAAGTTGTCCTTGATTGCCCTCGAGGGACAGTGTACCCCATTCCAGATCTTAGTTCAGAATTAGTTTCCTTGACGGAGTTGGAGAAACAGTCACAATACCTATGGTACTACTAGACCTAGTACGGTACATGTAGATGGAAGCAACCACTAGGTAGCTTATGTCCCATTAGTTGGGAGTGTTGGGGAATGGGAGATTGGTTCAACATTTCAGCCTATGTTGTATATTTCATTAATATATGAGATCTAAAAGTGTATCATAGGAATATTAAAGCAAACCATAATATATTACCAGCTGGTCAATTGGATACAACAATTCAATGAAACATTCTGTTAATAATTAGGAAGTGTCGTAGGCAACCAGAGAAGCGACACAAGAAAAAACACCTGAGTCTTCCAGACAGTTGTAATCAACTGTATTTCACATAGAGAAGAATGACTAAAATGGTTCCTCATGAAAAAAACAACTGGTCAATGGCTTGAAAGACAGTAGTAAGGAATTACATGCTGTCAGTAAAAGTGGAGTTAAGAAAGATGTCTGGAATATTTAAATAAGTAGTTGATAGCCATGATTTTTAAAATTACCCTAGTTAATTGCACCTTAATATACTGCTCAAAAAAATTAAAGCACCACTTTTTTCAAAGGCCACCAAATTTTGAAAAGTTGACCTACAAGCTCGAAATCTCAGTATGACGTTTATCCTGACGCCTACCAAGCATATGCTTCAGCACAACTCCCCAATTTGAGTAGTTTCGGGGTAGCACCCCGAAAACCAGCCCATTTTCGAAAACCGCAAATTGATGTTTGCGAAAAACGCTGCAGGACTTGTCGCAGGTTGCCAATGCAGTCGAAAATGAATGAGTCTTGCTCTTAAAGGTTCCACAAACACGTTGAAATCGTTACATTTGACGTTTGGGCATTTTCAACCCCCTTCATCATCCCCTCAACATGGACTACCATTGGGGGGTCTGAGAAGGTACCGGGTGTGTTTAACCACCTGAAAACCTGCACACCGTCCTCAGTTGCTGATTGCAGTAAGTTCTTAAGGCCTCCGGCAATGTCCACACCCCCTAACACCCTCAACTGGCATGGGACCAAACCACCCCTTCTCGATTCACCCCTAAGGAATGTTTTAATCGAGATGTTTATCAGTGCTGCTAATGGGGGGTCTTCCCCTAACGTTTAAAAAAAGGAACTGTGCCTTTGTCACCACCCCTTCCCCTGCAACCCCCGTTTGTATGATTTTTCGAATCAGGCCCTTTTTAAGGGCTGAAACGACGTCTTAATCGCTGAAAGGGCTGTAAAGGTCCTTAGAAGTAGTGGTGACACGAAATCAACCCCTTCCGATCGATGATTGACATTCCGTCCCGCAAATTCGAAATTTTTGCACCCCCAACCCTCCCTGTCTAGACGCGTAATGCGTCATGGCAGAGTTTTCAGAGTTGGATCAAAATGAAGCTTATGGCCTGCAATGGAGCCCAAAACAGCAGACTGGGTAGAAATTCATCGGTAGGTTGGGAAACGGGACAAAAAATTTTCAAAAAAGTGTACAGCCTACAGTACGTACGCCCATGCTTAGGCAACCCACATCACGTCCGTGCGTGTGGGTTGCCTATGATCGGCAATAGGTTACAAAGTTTGGCAATGGGAGAAAAATGACGTGATGTGGGTTGCCTATGCATTGGTGTACTTACTAGAGGCTGTTAACTTTTTTGAAAATCTTTTGGTCCCGTTTCCCACCCTACCGATGAATTCCCATCCAACCTGCTGTTTTGGGCTCCATTTCAGGCCATAAGCTTCATTTTGATCCAACTCTGAAAACTCTGCCATGACGCGTTACGCGTCCAGACAGGGAGGGTTGAGGGTGCAAAAATGTCAACTTTGGGGGATGGAATGTCAATCAAACATCGGAAGGGGTTGATTTCGTGTCACCACTACTTCTAAGGACCTTTACAGCCCTTTCAGCGATTAAGACCTCATTTCAGCCCTTAAAAAGGGCCTGATTCGAAAAATCATACAAAAGGGAGTAGCAAGGGAAGGGGTGGCGACACAGGCGCAGGTCCTCTTTTGATACGTTAGGGGAAGACCCCCCCCATTAGCAGCACTGATAAAAATCTCGATTTAAACCTTCCTTAGGGGTGAATCAAGACGGGGTGGTTTGGTCCCTTGCCAGTTGAGGGTGTTAGGCGGGGTGAACATTGCCGGAGGCCTTAAGAACTTACTGCAATCAGCAACTGAGTACGGTGTGCAGGTTTTCAGGTGGTTAAACACATCCGGTACCTTATCAGGCGCCCCCAATGGTAGTCCATGTTTAGGGGATGATGAAGGGGGTTGAAAATGCCCAAACGTCAAATGTAACGATTTCAACGTGTTCGTGGAACCTTAAGAGCAAGACTCATTCATTTTCGACTGCTTTGGCAACCTGCGACAAGTCCTACAGCGTTTTTCGCAAACTTCAATTTACGGTTTTCAAAAATGGGCTGGTTTTGGGGGCGATATCCCGAAACTACACAAGTTGGGGAGTTGTGCTGAAGTATGTGCTTGGTAGGCGTCGGGGCAAACGTCATACTGAGATTTCGACCATGTGCAGTCAACTTTCCAAATTTGGTGGCCTTTGAAAAAAGTGGTGCTTTAATTTTTTTGAGCAGTATATGATTAGTAGCCTACCGGTATGTGCAAGATTTTAAATGGTAGGTTTTCCTGTGAACCAAAAAACAGCTCTTAACATGGATTATGTTCAGGTTAGGCCTACAAGTTATTGGGAGGGAGGGTTATTTTACATACCTGTTGAACATAAAATGAGGTTTTGATTAGAACTCTGTGGGAATGTTTAAATGGTTTGATGATACAGGATTTATCAATCCCCTTTCTATGCATCTTTTAAAAACATTTTAACAATTCATAAATTACTGTCATCATTGCTAATGCTGTAATCTGTCATGTTTATTTATGCAGCATGAGGAATTAGGAAACATTGGTAGGATTGGTATATTGAGTGGAGATATAGTAGGATAAAATGCAACTGTGTCATGGAAACCTAAGATGTATTTTTATTTCTCAACTTTATTTTCTGTAGACTCCAATACAGCCCACCACCAGGGAAAAAAAAAGTGTTGGTGATGTTTAATGAGAGCAAATCTTGAAATACTGTGATTTAAGTGGTTGATATCAAAAGCTGTAGAGGAAAAATGAAAATGTGAAGTCACGCCCAAGTTTATGAAGCCTTCCCAGACTCGGCTGAAATTATCTTCGATGCAAATCAAGTCTCAATAGTTAAAACTTTAGGACGACCTTTGACATGAGCACTATAATAGGCCTACATTTAGGATCGACATAGCCTGCAGTAGGTCTTGTGCTACTCTATGCACCTGGGCATGTTAAGAAAAAACTCAGCCTGCAGGTTAATAAGGTATTATATTACTATAAATCTATCTCAAGCAAATCCAAGAAGTTACCAGACTGAGAAACTACATATCAATATTTATACAAAAAAAGGGTGGCAGTGCAAACTGCACTTTTAATCCTTGCTTCATTAGTTAAACCATAATATTTGTACATAAATACAGTAAGGACTTCACATTACAAACGGCCACTTAAATTATATGCCTTATTAGGCATAACCTACAAATTACATGTCATGAAATTGGTAAATATAAGCAGACAGCAACATCAATATGCAATGGTCTATAATGTAGTTTTATAGTGCACAAAAGTTATTGTACTGAATGTATTTCGAACTGACGAATAAAACTGGTGGAAACGACAGCCAATTGATTTTCATCCATTACATCCAAAGTAGTAGAAACTTTTAGTTGATTGGCAAGAGTGTTGATTTGTACTTTTATTTTCACAAATTTTGATGAACAGTGTCACGCTTCAATTTAAATATAAACGCACATACAATTCCTCAACAATAAGTGATTTGCACTTCATACTGTCATGAACTGGAATAGATTTTTAGCAATTTAATAGATGTAGAAATCTATTCCTCTCGCCACCAAATTGGTGATAATTGTAAACAAACCCGCGGGCAGCCAATGGCTGGTAATAATTGCCAGCCAATAACAAGCCAGTTTGATGCGGATCATAATTCGCGTTTCACTCTCATTGCGTTTTAACTTGAGGTGAGGAATCAGCTGTTCGTTAACGCCACGGGGTGCCATTATTAAAATTTTGGGAGATAGAAACACACTCCTAGCAAGTTGTTAAAATAGGTTTATCTTCTAATGTAAAATGACCCAAGTCATGTATAAAGGCTAGTAACCTATGTATTTATTGTGTCTTAGAACACTGTTATTATTGATATTCCAGCGAAACCATGAGCTGTAGAGCCAGGTCGTCCGATGATTGTAAGCCGCGCAAGTGTCTGTAAGTCGCGCAACGTGTTATTGTTACATGAGCCATTCTTACCTCAATGTATTAGAGTGACCAATTGTTAGTCTTATTTTCCGAGAAACACTGAGGAGATTTCTTAGGCCTTCGACTGGTGTCTTATTATGATCCAACTAAATATTTACATAAACCTGAACCTAAATCATTATATTCACTCTATTATATCGACGTGATAATTAATACATAATTTGAGCCTGGTAAACTTGAAACATTTGTTTTTGTAATATTTGCTCCGACGCTTGGATCTCCATCAATTCCTTATGGAGGTGAAACTTAAATGAGCTGACACTATTTTGCTATTCGACGACAGGAATCGCTGGAACCATTAGTCTGTAATCTGTGGTCCGCGTGATCCTATGCAACATAAGTCGTAGTGATGACTACGCAATTGCCAACCTAAATGACATGCTCAAGATGACGATTGGGGGCAAACAGCTTTCCCAATTCGCGAAGGCAGGCTTGTGTGTGTATTTTATCTTATTCTGAGTGCATTTATCCAACCAGTTACCCAACTAGTTTATAAGAGTGAATGTTTCCATGCAATATATATATATATACATATTATAGACTGTGGTCTCCTATTATTAGCTCTTGTTTTAACGTTTTGGTTATCGACGCATCTTTTCATAACATTTTATTAACTTCAGGATTTAGATAGAATTTAAATGTAATTGTAAAGTGGACGTGGTACTACCCTAACTTCAGGGAATGGTTTGCCATTATGTTAAATGTAAATTTCACCCAGTCATTTGCTTGTAACTTGCTTTCGCGTAGATTCTCTTTGTGCCACGAGCCTAGTATTGTTGTTGCTTGTTTTTTTGTGTAATTAGGACCTTCGCGAGGGTTAGTAATTACAGTTAGGGATTTAGTTGACTCATTTTATGTAACTAGTTAGCTGATTAGCCGATTTTGAAACCCTCCGAAGTAGTATAGGGGTTTCTTTGATGAATAAATAATTCACGAATTTTTACTTAAGACTGAATCTCTTTTATTTATAGTTTTGTGTTTTTGCGGATGAATTTCTTTGGGCGTCTTTCACTGCATACGTACATATGACCCAGATCCCCTGGATCAAGCCCCTCGTGCTATGCAAGCCCATTTAGAAATGCATCCAATCGTCTCAGGTATGAGTTCAGAGGAAGGGGTCATTCGAAGTGCCATTCTTTCGGCGGATGGTACCAGGATAACCTCCTCTAACAGGCTCAATATAGACTGCAGCGGCAATGATGAAATTTAAAAGAAACACTCCCTACATTTTATAGATTTGAAGCCATTCTTTTTCAGCGTTGCAAATACAAAATAGTCCTTTGTAACTCTTCAGTCGGTCAACACGATTGTACCCAATGAATGAGCGGGGTACAATATAAATATGTAACTACACTCCTGGAAAAATACATGTATTAATTAGATTATCCTATATCGCCCCATGATTTGTGATAATCTAATTAATACATATATTTTTTCCAGGAGTGTGGTTACATATTTATATTGTATCCCACCATTTCATTGGGCACAATCGTGTTGATCGACTGAAGAGCTACAAATGACTACCCTAAATTTTAGTCCTACAAAGGCAGAACTTCGTAGTGAATGAAGAACAGTATGTTGCTTTGTATGTTAAAAGCATAAGGATAATCATTCTATACAGTTAAAGACTAGCTCGGTGGTGCAGCCATCTAATCATGGCACAGTCAGTTGGCATTTTAAGGTGCTCACCAAGGAATGGATAGTTTCTTGCCTATTCGATGTCTCACGGACCTGTCAAGTTGAAATTGGTGGGGGGTTGGGGTCTGATTGGAGTGTTACTAATGGCCGTGCTAATTTTATAAACATGTTACAATGTAATCAACAATGTAGAAATTTTCCAGAGATATTTCGGAATGCAGTGCAAGGTACGAGGTTTTATCGCTCATAAAATGGGCCAAGTGTCACGAAGCTTACAAAGGAAGGACATGGTAATGTGATGACGTCCGAGGAGGAACACTTACCTCCAAGGGTGGAGAAGTCTTGGTGCTATCAATCCGAGGATGCAACACAAGTGAAATCTAGGTTAGAAAACAAAAGACCAGTAAACAAAGAACAAGTTTGGCGTACAAGTGCAAACCTCGACATTGCCACTTTTGTTCGATAATGAGTTATACAAGCACACTAACGGGTTATCTGTGATGGAATATGCCATTTAAACTACTCGTTCAAACCCATTATATTTTAATTAAAAATGTTTTTATAGAGTTTAAACAGTGTTTAATCCTATAATGAAAATAATTCGTGAAAGAACACAACATTACAGTAGAGACAGATAACTGTTTGTTATATGCTTTCTTTTCCACCGGCCGCGGTGGCCGAGAGCGCTGACGCGCTACCTCGTGCCTCGCTGGCATCGGGAGAGCGTGGCTTCGAATCCCAACTCAGCCGTCCTGAAAATGGTTTTCGTGTTTTCCCATTTCCACCACCAGGCAAATGCCGGAACGGTTCTTTTCAATAGGTCCTTTCAAAATCCTTTCCCTGACCCGTCCTGAAAGGAAAACGAATGCCCATTGGCTGCATTAATACAATTATGTGCTTTCTTTCTGACTGTTGGTCCTGTATCACACGACACTCGTAAGTATGAAAGCTTCTACCAGTACTGGTATAGACGCGTCTACTACCGTGTGATTTGTACCTTCTGTCCTAGGTTCTGCCTTCCATGGTAGCTTCCATACAACTCACGTAATTCGGGGCATGGCGGCGCAGCGGTCAAGCGGTTGGCCTCTCATCAAGGTGGACTGGGTTCGATACCCAGTCAATGCATTTGAGATTTTCGAAGTAAAATGCCATGTCCTGAGGTTCGGATTCCACGTAAAAGGAGGTCCCGTGGCTCATAATCTCAAGATTCACGGTTACGTAAAACTACAATCTTCCTTTTCAACTCACGATATTGAACAGGTGCCATTTTCCCCGGCAGTTTGCTGGAAAATTGAGCACAAGTACCTATACACATACAGTAAACACAGAACGTGTCATGTTATTAATATTATTATTATTATGGGGTAAATACACAGCTATTAAAATTCTAATAGCTATCATGAATAGTATCCATCCGTGGTTTTGAGCAGAAAGTAGGGAAAATACAGATTTAAATGAGAGAAAAAAAAACAATTTTCCCCACCAATGTTTATCATTTAAGTCGTCCTCGTAGACAATGTGAATAAAACTAAGTTGAAAACTTGCTGTACGAGGTAGGGAGAATATAATAAAATAATTTAAAACAAGTCAAATTTTCCGCCGTTGGATAACCATCAACCCGGGATATTTAAAACAGTGAGCAGGCGCGATACCACTCGCACACTTTCCAAACGGACCTCGGGACTAATTGTTGCACAACTTATTAACGCGTATGGTTAAATATCCAATTATTACAGTTAGATCTTGCAATTATTCAGTACCTGGCATGTTTTCAAAGTTTCTTAAAGCAAGATTCACGACCACTCTGCGATATTAATGCGAATAACAGCTAATATTACCCTCAAACGGCAACCGTCCTCCATGTTTTATTTCTTACAACTTGGCACACGATATGCTTCGCTCATAAAAGCAGGTGTACTGACGAGGATGAATAGAATCATGCAGGATTTTGTACCAGCGATCACAACAGCTTTCTTGCCAGCAAGTGCCATGTGATACGGTATATAAAACTTAGTTTTTCGTTTAGCCTTGCATTGCTATGAGCCTCATAACGATCCATATTTCATACTGCTATGACCACCCAGGCCCGAGGAAGAGTTGGTTTACAAAATTAACAACTATTTTCAGAACCGTCAGATCACATTTAAACTCCGTATACACGTTGACAATAAGGTCCTTCAAGAGTTATTTAAATTTGATTATGATCTGATAAACACTTTTAATGTAATGATCTTTCTAAGCGAGCCCTCCGTTAGACTCCGTAAAAAACGGCACATTTTTTGTTCAATCAGCTATAAAATTGTAACGGGTTACAATACACAGTAGATCTTGTGTATTCATTTTTGTGTGTGTGTCTGTGGGAAGTAGACTATGAGAAGTGCTAAGAAAGGAAATAAGAATACGAGGAGGCGGGGGCCTATATATTTCATGTTTCAGAAGGGGGCGGACAGAAAAAGTTGAGAACCCCTGCTCTACATAGCTAAACGCAGAATAAAATAAGGAAATGTTTGGTGTAGCTTGTTTTTATGTAGGACTACGGGTAATGTTTTTATTGACGTCTAAACTCGAGTATCTATACTTTTTTCCCCGACATTTGGTAGTTAGCCCAGGGGCTGGTCGGATCCTTTAAAAGCACCACCATAGGTTTGTCTATGTTGGTTGAAACCACAAAAATCCAAGGCAGCGCTATAATTATGCGTACATAGAAAGGTGAGGAGTGAAGTAGTTTGCCATTGTTTTCCTTACTGAGTCAGAACAATAGCACTGACCCTATGAGTTGTACCTTTCACAGCATCCAATGGTACAGTTCACGCCACGGTTTGTTGCCGGTGAGCCCCGATTTCACAGCCGTACAGGGGACGGGCGGTGAACCTCAGGCATGTGAAATTAATAACGTGAGTTTTCTTCCGCGCTACTGAAAACTCGCGTATCAATTACACATGCGTGAGGCTTGCAGACTGTCCTCTGTGCGACTGTAAAACTAGGACTGACCGGCCAAAAACCGTGGCGTTAACCGATTGAGTTGCTACGCTGCATAGGAGATGAAGGTCTGATCTGGTTATTTCACTTGGTGAGTAGGATTTATGTGACAGGTGAGGTACCCCCTGATTTCAAGAAGAATGTAATCATCCCTATACCTATGAAAGTGGGAGCTGATAGATGTGAAGATTACCATACAATCAGCTTGATTACTCATGCTTCAAAGATCCTGTCTAGAATAATTTACAAGAGGATTGAAAGCCAGATAGAAACGGAGTTGGATGAAGACCAGTTTGGGATTCAGGAGAAATGTAGGGACAAGGGAATCTGTACTAAGTCTTAGGCTGATTTTGGAAGGTAGAATAAGGAAGGATGGCATTTGTAGACTTAGAAAATGCTTTTGATAACGCTGGTTGGACTAAATTGTTTGACATTTTGAAATCTATTGGAATAAATTACAGGGATAGGAGGGTGATCTACAATCTATACAGAAACCAGACAGCAGCCATTCGGGCTGAAGGACATGAGAGAGAAGCTGATATTCAGAAAGGTGTTAGGCAAGGCTGCAACTTATCACCCATACTTTTCAATCATTACATTGAACAAGCAATGAAGGAAATTAGAGAAAAATCAAAGTGGGAGTGAAGATTCAAGGAGAAATAATTTCAACTCTGAGATTTGCTGATGACATCGTCATTTTGGCCGACAAGCCTGAGGATTTGAACGAGTTTTTGAATGGTAAAGACTCCGTCTTACGGAAAGAATACGTGATGAAAATTAATAATTGTAAAACAAAAATACTAGAATGCAGCCGAAATAAATCAGAAACCTCTATGGACATCAAATTGGCAGGTGAAAAGCTGAAGGAAGTAGGAGACTTCCGTTACTTAGGAAGCAAAATAACCAGTGATGGACGAAGCAAAGAGGATATAAAAAGTAGGTTGGCTCAGGCAAGGAAAGCATTTCTACAAAAAAGGAATCTGTTGACATCGAATATAGATTTAGGTATTAGGAAGTCATTTTTGAAAGCCTTTGTCTGGAGCGTGGCGCTCTATGGAAGTGAAACTTGGACTATTGGTGCAGCAGAAAAGACGAAGATTGAAGCATTTGAAACGTGGTGTTACAAGAGAATGATGAAGATCAGATGGGTCGATAGGGTTACAAACGAAGAGGTATTAAGGCGAGTGGGAGAGGAGAGATGTTTCTGGCGACTGCTAATGAAGAGAAGAGGTAGGTTAGTAGGAAACATACTAAGACACCCAGGAATAGCAAGCTTAGTTATGGAAGGAAGGGTCGAGGACAAGAACTGTAGGGGTAGACCAAGGTTAGAATATGTTAAACCGATTTCCTCGGATGTAGGGTGTGGTAGCTATGTAGAGATGAAACGATTAGCTCAGGACAGGGAGGCGTGGAGGGCTGCATCAAACCAGTCAAAAGACTGAAGACTCAAACAACAACAAATGGGAGGAAGCCATGTCAGTAGACTTACGGGCACGTAAAATATTCCCTACGGGGCAAATTCTAGCACATCAGCGTCTTTAAATGTCACAGGGATGAAAATCAATATTATTCTTATTCTTGTTCTTGTTTGTCTTGTAGTTGTTGTTCTGGTTGTTTTATTCTTATTCTTATCGTTATTCATTTATAATGGCTGGGCGTACTTTAAAATTATATAAATAAAAAGACTCCTGACCAATCTCGCGGCCGGCGCATTTCACTAATTTCAACCAAATCCAACCTGAACCTATCCATTTCCCTTTCTAAGTTTTCTATCCTTCCGCTGCCTACCAGACTTCTAACATTCATCACTCCGATATGAGATTTCTTCTCTGACCCTTGTGTTATGTTAACTCCCTCTCGGGTAGTCCCCACTCGGAGATACGAACGGGGGACTAGTTAACCTCTGGATTAGGATTTAACAAGTGCAGGGCTATCATCACATGTAATTGTGCATAGTGAGGTGCATATCACCTGGAAGACCTATAGGGCTGCAGTTTCCCGTTGCTTTCAGCCGTGCAGCAGAACGCAGTATAGGTATTCTTTGGCTAATACTATCAATATCTTTAGCACCTATAAGACAAGTAAAGAATTGCTTTATTCTGAAAGGGTGCTAATCCCCTTCAGAATAAAGTAATGAAGCAATTCTACTAAGAAAACAAGATGTTCAGTAGAGAACATATAGGCCAATTTCTCATAAATTCCTGGGTATAGTTATTGTAACGTGACAAATGTACGAGAGGAGATGTCACTTCTATCTTTAAAAAAAATTAGTAGTTGCATGTATCGCCTTCTAGTGGAGGAATTTGAAACTATTCTGCGACCTTGTGCCTTGATTAACTCGTGTAGTGCCTACCAGATGGCAGGCCAGTTGCTATTAGCACAGTCGGATCTATATCGATTGTATTTTCGTGGATCGAATGCAATTGTTTTTGCGATGAAGTTGTATTTTGTCATAAAAGTAATTATTACCCGGATTCCATGATGTAATGGCACGAAATGTAAAGCTCCCGAGTTTTGAGGGAAGGATTCGCCTGTATTAGGCATCATAGCCTTGGAAAATATCCACGGCATGTATATTTTACATCCATTCAGTTTCGTTTGACGTATTAATTAATATAAAATTAATATTTAAATTATTGTATAAATCAAATACGAAGATATCAACCAAAGGTATTGTCAATGTTCTATTAACGTTACTGTTAAGTTATATCGTACTGGTGCTTGATCTTCGTGTGTCGTTTGTTGTATTTTGTGACGTGAGAATGTTGTCTTATATCCTATTATATATATATATATATTTTGCTAAACGTGTGTTTAGCTTGGCAATCATGTCCCAGTTGTAAAGGTAATGAGATGATATAATGAGTTTGATATTATGTGGGATCTGACCTATCAACGTGTTTTAAATATTATATTTATGCAATATGTAACTTATCTATGATTATTTTACATTTCATGGCATCTTTGTTTATATCGAGCATGTTTATGTATTTTTAACTTTTTATTCTTAATTTTATTTTCCCTTTGCTCGATATTGTAGTGTGCCCACTAGGGGTCTGTTTTTATTGGTCATTCACTTGACGGTTAGGTATCCTTGCTTGGTCATTAAGTTTTTAATTCTGTATTGTTTTTAACTATGACTGCGATAGTCAGCTGATCATGATAGAGGATATATTGGATTGTCAATTTCATCTGCGTACCTTTTTGAAATAGTTAATTTCAGTTTTGGCTTAATCTTTTAATTATTAATACGGATTTAACATTCTAATTGTTTACGATCCTTCGTTATACTTGTTTTAGTAAGAAATTTGTTACGTATGAACCTACTACTAATTGGCTATTTGATTCCGGGACATGTTTATTACGTATTATGTTTTAAGGTAAATTATATGTAAATGTCCTTGAAAATGGCCTGCTTTTTTATTTAATTAGTGTCAGTTCTTGTCTATATAAGTGTCCTCCCGCTTATTTGTTTAATCTTGAAGCTCTGAGGTTATTTTAGCACGCATGTCCACGAACTTCCATCAATTGGTACTACTGAATCAAATCTCAATTTTCTTAACCTAAGTGAACATCTACATAACCTTACTATTCTATGTCAGTACTCTGTCTATTAAGTAATGCCAGGTAGAAAATGGTAGCAGAGCTCGTCGATTCATATTTCTTAGTAATCATATTAAGTGTGGGGGTGACAATTAGGTTAGGGCATTATTACTGAATATTGTACTAATATTTCTTAAGTTTTTTTTCATGCTTGATTGTACGAGACTACATGGATCTATCAAGAAATCTGCGCTCAATTTCTTCACTAATAACGATGAACTTACAAAAGAGTTGCTGTTACGGGGAAAACTTTCAGGCAGCAATTGGTTCGATGATTGGCTGCCTCTAATTTTTGAAAGAAGTTCTTGTTAATATTCTTACTTGGGAACTACATTTATGGCTTAAAGGTGAGTGCAACATTGATATTGTGTCTTTTGTAAATTCTTTAATTGCATTAGGGTGGATTTTGTTCGAAAATAGGTCTTCGTCTTCTCAGATTTATAGTTTTGAATTTTGATGTGTACCTTGATACTTCGATTTCGGTGTCTATTGAATGTTTGGGCTACTTGTGACCCTGAATTTTGTGCTGTATTAAAAGATCTTCATGCTAAGTTGCTCGAGTGTGTTAGAAGTTATTTAATGGTGTTAATGATGATTATTCTGTTTGTGATTCGGAGTGTTCTCATGTTGGCTAAGCTGTTAATAATTTACCTCCTAATAGCCTGATATTTCATCACCTATGATCTCGAATTATTTAATTAATAGTTTTATGTGAATTCTAGGTCTGTTCATAGAAGAGGAGGGGAAAGGTTTGACCAATACTGATGATGCCTATCATATGCCAACGAATCATTACTTTCTGATTATATTTTTTTAAAAATTTGTTCTCTACGTATAACTGTGATGACTACTCAAGATTTTTTTTATTATTTTTGAATTTCCCCATAAAATTTCTACTTGCATGTTTAACTGGCAGATGTGTCCGGGTAGCGATATTATGGAATTGATAACCTGCTTGAAAATATAGGTAGAATTAAGGAATTTTTCTGTGGTTAATTGTTGGTTGGAGTACATGATCTTTCAATTAGTGTTTCATTTTATCTCTTGTTAGGTAGGGTACCTATTTATCCTATGACGAGTGTAGTATGTTTTATAAATTGTGTATGAGAAACAATATGTATGAAGTATATTTATGGCATGTGCGATTGTGGTAATTGAGCTTTGATTTTTACCTTTGCGAGGGAAATCATTTGATATCCTTAGTTAAAATACGGTTAGGTATATTTATTTCAATAGTCTGGTTGTGTAAGGTCAATTACCAAGTATGTAAGTTGTATATCATGGAAAGACCTTTCAGCCAGAGTTCGCTAGGTATTTATATGGGGAATTGCTCAGTTGAGTGTGGGTTGAATTTCATCTCTCGATACTTTTTATATCAGATATTGGACTGGTATATTAAGATGACAGAAGATGATCGTGGTATGAAAGGTAAGTACTTTACGTAAAAGATCCCATAATGTTCTACAAGTTGGTGTACTTTTGGCCACTTAATTTGCTTGCTTGATCAGGGAAGTAAAACTTACAGAAAGTGTGGAATATTATATTTTGGTAATGTTTGGTTAAAGGGTAAGTGAAGCTATAAAGGGCTATAGTGTTTTTCCAGATGCGTTCTTTTGGTTCGTTTAATTTCTGTATGAGCTGGGTAAGCATGGTGTGAAGTCAATGTATAATTTTGTGTTTTGATGAAGGAAAATGCTAATAAGGATCATAATGTTTCTTATGAAATGCGTGCTGTGTGCGTTTAAGGTATTTCTGTCTAATCCGAGACAGCATATATGTAAGTGAGGGTTGTTTGCCGGTACGTGTGTTATGTGTTGGTGTTTTAACGAGTACTTATTTATATTCTGATATATATTCTTAGGGGTATTTTACGGATGGTAAATTGTAATAAATTAATGTGGGAATTTTGAGGTTATGTATGAAGGCGTGAAAGATTTTGTGTGTTTGTGTTTGTCTGCACGTTATTTTTTGATAATTATTATTTGTCTTTTTCTCTAATTTGGATTTTGTTTCTCGTTCTCTTTTAATTTTTGTGTCGTTTGTTCATTGTAGCATGAGAATCGCTCATGATTTTGCTTACCAAGATACACTATTAAGAGTAATTATCTTTGGCTAATTAATTTGGTAAGGGGATAGTTGTGTGTTTTTGAATTTAATTTTATTTGGAGGGCTGTTTCCTTTGATTCGTGTATGATCATTTATAAATTCTACTAGGACCTAATTGGTCGATTGCATTATGTGAAAGTAGGTAAAGGATTTTAATTTCTTCTCATGGAATCTCCTCTGGTTATAATTTCTTTAGATTAATTTATTTTATATTAAAAAACTTGTTATTGTTTATATGGATTTGTATTTATGTAGTTCATACTTAATTCTGTTATGTAAAAATGAAGGATCTGTAGTTTATATGTGTATTTTATTTTCCTGGTTGACCATCTTCGTAAATTTATTTTAATTTTAATTTTTGTTTTGGAGTTTTTCTTGATTGTAACTGTAGTGTGTCGAGAACACAATAACTATTACTCGATGGAGTACTATATGGTTTCACATAACCATCATCAACTGAAGAGGGAAGAATACTGGCAGTCTGGATCATTGCTATACGTATCCAGGGCCCGGATATAGTGATGTACTTGGACTTGTCAACGAACCCTGCATACGTCAAACTATTGAAGAACAAATATGTATATTTTGAAACTTGTAATTAAAAAAAAGATTATCTTCCTATATTGAAGGTAAAGTAAGAATTTATAATACTTGGCATGCTATGGATATCTACTGGGCATGAAGACTTGTGTACATGAACGTTTTTGTTAAAGATCTATTATGTATTTGTATGTGAACGAACTTACGGGTGTTAAGTGTTCATTATCAACTAATCTTGTGACTGTACATCTTTTCTATTTCTACTTCTACATGTCTATCTCCTCTGGAGTGTCGACATGTTTGGTGGGAGAGAAATCTGTAACGTGACAAATCTACGAGAACAGATGTCACTTCTATCTTAAAAAAAAGAGAACATTAATTAGTTGCATGTATCGCTTTCTTGTGGAGGAATTTGAAACTATTCTGCGACCAAGTGCCAGGATGTACTCGTTTAGTGCCTACCAGATGGCAGACCAGTTGCTTTTAACACAGTCGGATCTACATCGTTTGTATTTTCGTGGATCGTATGTAATTGTCATTGCGATGAAGTTGTATTTTGTCATAAAACTAATTATTAACCAGAGTCCATGATGTACAGACACGAAATGTAAAGCTTCCGAGTTTTGAGGGAAGGATTCGCCGGTATTAGGCATCCTAGCCTTGTAAAATATCTACGACATGTATATTTTACATCCATTCAGTTTCGTTTGGCATTTTAATTAATATAAAATTGATATTTAAATTATTGTATAATTCAGATACGAAGTTGTCAACCAAAGGTATATTGTCAATGTTCTATTAACGTTAGTAGGGGGGGGGGGGCAGTCAGAGTTCTAACTCACTCTAGGACCCACCTTGCCCCACTACTAAGCCTCAGTCATGTAATATTTGTGATAGTAGGCGAACCTATGGTCGGATGTTGACAAATCAGGTGTCGTTGGACTCGAGCTGACGTCCTCTTTCCTATGGACCACTCGTTATATATTTTTTTTGAAAAATTGTGTTTATGAAAGTAGGCGATAGTACGAAAACCAAACATGATAGAACGTTCAGCTATAGTTCAAACGAAAGGTCTTTATGTCCTTTATTTTCTGTAATTAAACGTTTTTATTTGTTATGTTTTTTAGAAAAAAAATCAATTTTGAAATTCCTATATGTTGGAAAATAACAAGTTTACAAATAAGTTTGTTTGACATAAATGACAGGTCCCTAGACCCTCTGCCCCCAAAATTAATTTATGTCTCTAGGACAAAAAAATTACAGTAGTGGGGTAAGGAGAGTTCTCCTCCCCAGCCTACTTACCTAGGAACTTTGCTGATATCTCCCGAACGTGTGATCGGATTTTAACGAACGAGGTGTTGTTGGCGTTGGGATGACGTCCTATTTGCTAAGAATGTGTGTTAGTATTTAAAATAAAAAGGTTTTGAATTTTTTGTTTTTTGGATTGGAGCTATTTTGGAAATGGTGAATTTTAGAAAAAGGTTTGTTTGACGTTAATGAAAGGTGGCTATGCCCTCTAGGGGACAGCAAGATTGAAGTGTGTAGGAGGAAAAACAAAATGATAGCCTAGTTTCTCGCGAACATTGGTGATAATTCGCGAACGCCTGATCGGATTTTAACAAATGAGGTGTCGTTGGACACGACCTGATGGGTGTTTTGCTCTGGACTGCATATTATATTTTAAATGTTTTTCGAAAATTTTTGGTTTTGAAAGTAGGTGATAGTTTGAAAACCAAACTTGATAGAACGTTGTCCAATAGTTCAAACGAATGGTCTCTATGACCTTTATTTTTTATAATGAAACTTTTTACTTTTCATGTATTTTTGAAAACAGTCCAATTTTCAAATTCTTATATTTCGGAAACTAGGAAGTTTACAAAAGAGTTTGTTTGATATAAATTAAAGGTCCCTGCCCCCTCTACCATGAAAATAAATGCCAAGTCTCTAGGACAAAAACTATGCATTTTTTTAAAATAGTGTTTGTAGACAGAGAGAGAGCCGGTAGCGCTTGGCGTGTGTTCCAACGAGGCTATGACTGGCCATGGTAAATACAGGAAATGGCTATTTTGAGGGGCAGCAGGGCAAGGGGTCGCTTTCTGATATTTCTTTATGACGAACGAATGAAGGCGAATATTTTCAAAAAATCTCTCATGCTGATCATTAAAAAACATGTTAGTAAACGGGTCGTGGGTAACATGACAAATGATAATAATTGTATGAGTTGAATGAAAGCGGGAAACGTGTGTAGTTGTCATTAAGAACTTTACGAACTTGCTTTGTATGTATGTCTGACTGGCAGCCAGAACGGAAAACAGAATATCTGCTCGAGAGACCTGCTTGGAGCCTGGCTAGCCGGCTAAGACAATGGATTGTGGGTGAGAGCTGACAACATTGCTGTCAGGTGATAACAGTTTGGAACAATGTGGCAACTCTCTAACAGAGATGGTATTTCACATCCTTTCAGCCAGGACCCGAGCAGCAGCAGCAGCAGGCAGGGCATCGCAGAGAGAAAAGTGGGGAGAGGGGAAGGGTGACCACAAAGAGAGAACAGGAAATCACGTGACCACTGCAGAGCGGTGAGGGGGCGGGGCCAGAGGTAAGGGGAGATGTGAGGGGAGGAGTGGAGAACCCATGACAGCCAAAAGCTGAACGAGTTGTATGTAAACATGGAGTGAAGGAGTGAGACGCAGGTGTAGAGAGTGAAAGACAAACATGTATGGACATGCACGATGCGCGGAGCGCCATACACAGAGCTCTCGTACAACATGAATCAATAAAATAAATAAATAAATAAATAAAGTGCACAGATTCATAAAACATGTAATTTATTGATCCAAGAATTAAACGTAGAGTTAAATCCTAACCATTTTACATATAGTTTATTTCCTTTTTGTTTCAACACTTTTTCCACAAGACAATGTTTAGGAAAGGTTGTTTTCTGAAGTTCATGGAGATAAAATCTATCTTTTATGAGTTGATGGTTGAGGTCCTGGAGTAAATAGGCGACTGGGCTGTCCATGTTGACTTGACGAATTCGAAAAAATTCAGTCCCCCACTGAGGTGTGTAGCCCTTATTGAAGGCAGACTTAAATTTGCTCACACGAACAAAATCCCCAATTTTCAGTCGGTGACGTTTAGGGTCTCCTGTTTTTATGGGGTTAAACAGTTTATCCAGTCGCTGGATATTTTTGGTCACGAGACGTTGCTTGCTTCCAATCGTTCTTTGTTTGGTGTCATTGTAACGTGACACTAGCTCTGGTAACATGTCCAAACAGCGATAAGGGCCTTGAGCGGTAAACGCTTCCCACATATGTGTTTTCAATGTTCGGTTAAACCCCTCGACCACGCTGGCTTTGAGATTTCTGTACGTGGTGTAATGGTGAATATCCTTAGATTTGAGAAAACTAGAGAAATCCTTGTTGAAAAATTATTTCCCCTGGTCAGTTTGTAGTAACAGAGGTTGGCGTTAGGATTGTTGAATAATATGTTGAAAAACCTTGTGACTAGTGGACCAGACTTGCGACGCACAGGTTCAACAAACGCCATTTTGGAATAGACATCAATGACGGTTAACATATAGCGTACACCATCGTTAACGCCAGCATAGGGTATCATTTCAACCAAGTCAGCCTGCCAAAGTTCATCCACACCTCGTGAAATCACCTTGAGTCGTGGATAGTGATGCCTAGCTGGACGATGCAACTCATGATCAATACCCATTTTCATGGGTGAGGGCTTAAACAATAATTTTGGCATTTCGAAGTTCTTGTTCAATTTCTTGAATTCCCCAATCGTGACCGGTATGGCCAGCTTGACGTGAAGCATGCAACAGCTGTAGTCGCTGGATGAGCTTAATTGTATTGTGCCAGTAGGTAACATCCACAAGGGGTTTTAATGGTTTAAATGTCACTCCCGAAGCGGAAGCTTTACGACGACCACTTTGACGGGTGGGAAATATTTTTGCAATGGTGGTTTTATATTTTTTAGATATATTGGCATTCACTTGTTGAGTGGGATCATACTGTCTTTTCTGGGCATGGGTATCCAATAAAATTGATTTATATTTGCCAAGATCCTCTGGTGTATAATCATGGGAAGAGGGTGTTCGAGAGGAGAGCAGCTTTAACAGTCCTGGCGTTAATTTATAATTGATGTTCTTAATGACAGCTTTAGTACGAGCAAATTTAATGGATGAATCACCAATTTTAAAACTATCATCCTCATTGCGAACACCATACGTGGTATCTGTGTTTCCAATAAATAGATCGGTGAAATAGGGTTCCAGTGTTGATCCAAAATATTTTATTAAAATCTTTTTCAGTTGAGCTTTATGTTGAGGGGTGGCCAAGGGTTGTGAAAACGGAGACGATCTGGAAGGGCAAGGTGTTTCGACCATGACCAAGGATTTATTTTTTCTTAAAAACTCTGCAAGGAGTGCGGCCTTTTTTCGAGGCGTTAACACTTGTTCCTCGTTATCCTCAACTTCGCTAACACTAGTCAAATCTTCCTGTTCCTGTTTCTCTTCCTCTTCCTCAGGGTCCTCGTGCAGCGTCTGAGTGTCTTGTGAAACGGTGGGTAGCGTTTCAGATGGCTTGAAAGAGGGTTTCAACATGGCTTTTAGCGGAGGTGCTAAATGTTGTTTAATAAACAAAGCATGATCTGCACGTGCTCGTTTCAATTGACGAAACTTTTGGCGAATAGTATTTTTGCTCTAATAATATGCTTTTTCAATCGACTCTCTGCTAACGCCATGGTGTCTTGACAAATGACTTCAGAGGGAATGAGACAGTGCCTTAAATAGCAATAAAATGATCAAACCCTAAGCGATACCGTCCTTGGTTGAGTTCACTTTGTTTGTCAATCACTAAACAGGCATGACGTTGGGTATTCCAGCACTTGGCACCCAATTCTGTAAACATTTGAAAGGTCATATCCGGATTTTCATGTTCATTATAAATGTGACGACTGTTCCTCTCGTCCTGGCGAAATTAAACAATGACATTGGCATTGTCACGAATCAACTGTTTAGACATTTTAGAATACGTTTGCCCAAGATAGAAGCAATCGATATGTTTGTGACGACCCATGCGGACATAGCTTTGAATGATGTCTTGTCGTTCAGTGGATACATCATCGAAAATCATGAGTGAATCAGGCTTTACCTCATCCGGTGAAATAACATTTTCAAGCATGGAAAATGTAAAATACCCCATATTCTCATTTTGTAATCCAGACATGATTTGATCCAGAAACACGTAGAGGGGTTGGTAGAGAGATTTTGCAAAAATATAAATATTTTGAAAACGCAGACCATTGGGCGCTGTAATGAGTGTTAGCAAAAGATTGGACTTTCCACAGCCGGAAGGCCCCACATTGATGCAGCGAATGGAAACAGTGAACCATGGCGTTGTTCACGTGATGTGGGACAGAGATGGGAAACCATGTCCCCCACGGGGAATGACTCTTGCTGCTTAATAATCCTCATTTCAACTAAGGCTTAGAGAGCCTAGCAGGCTGTCTATATACAGGACACAGAGCCTTGTCATAGAAAGAGTAGACTCATACTACAGGTTGACGATGGATGTCTTTGGACGTGCGTTGATGGCCAAAGCTAGCTCTGTCCCCATACATGATCCTAAACAAGAAACAGATCCTGATAGGAAACACTATGTGGATAGGTCAGTAGTTCCACGCACAAAACAGGGAGATTATGACTTTAAGGGAAAGCGGTTTACCCATGTAAAACATCCTCAAGTGTCTACAGATGTTACTACAAAAAAGTATGTGGATAACAAGGTGTATGAGTTTCATGATTAAGTGCCTCAGCTTACAGTGAATGGCTATAGCGCTAATCACCATCGGATTATTCACGTGGAAGACCCGCAAGACGAAGACGATGTCTGTACCAAGCGTTACGTGACCTATGAAATGTAAAGGCTTATACATTTATCCCATCTGTATTTTTAGTGTATCTGACAAATGAAGATCCTGTGAATGACAGAAAACATTTACCGCTAGTCCATGACCAGCATCTGACCTATGTGCTTGCTTCGGGTTTAAACCACTATCGATTACACTATGATGGAACCATTCACATGAAATACGCGATGCCTGATGAATACCATTTACAAATAGAGATAAATGGTCATAGGATGTTAGTCCATAACCATGAAATGGTCAATGCAGGTGACGAATTATACTTTCATCTCATGTTGACATGGGATGAAAAGCAAGCGGGAAAAACCATAGACGATTTCCCACTTTATGTGGAATTGGAATATACTGCCATGAAATAACAACCTAATGTTAGTTGTGTCTTAAACTTTCTTGTTAAAGGTTGTTGGTCTTCATCATCATGGTGAAACAAAGGTATGTGGTAAAAAAGACTAAAAAGACTAAAAATAAGACCATGTCTTTGGCCAAGCCTAGGCTTAAGACATTCGTGGACAAGCCCTTGCGAAAGAAAAACATTAAAAATAATGTGTTGACCATAAGAAAAGCCCTTCGAGCAGAACAGAGACATGTTATTCCAAAACGTCTGCGACAGGTTTCAAACCAAGGGATAGTGATCCCCATCCCCAAACAAGCGAGATTTTTACCTGCATTATTTGCCAGTTTGGCTGCTCTGGGTTCACTTTCGGGCGGGGCCAGTGCGGTGGCGAAAACCATTAAAGCCGCGCAGCAGGGTAAGCAACAACTCAAAGAAAGTCAGCGACATAATGAAACGATGGAAGCGATTGCTATGGGGGCTAGAAATGCCAATTTAAAGCCAGCCTTTTATCAACACGGATTTGGAATTTCACCATTTCAATATATAAAAAAAATATTTTTTTACCTCAGCCATACAAGACATGCCCTGACGCATCAACAAGTGGAAAGCTATGCTAAATAACTAAAGCTTTCATATTTTCTGGGTGTAATTACGCGAAACCAATTACCCCCACGACCCTGGAAACAGGAATGTGCTGTTGTCAATTTGGATGATCACCGAGGACCAGGAACGCATTATGTAGCTTATGTCAAAGAGGGATCCACTGTATTGAAATTTGACAGTTTTGGGAATTTGCCCCCGCCCATGGAACTAGTGACCTATTTTGGAAACAGGATCAAGATATATTATAATGTGAAACGTGAACAAACGTTTAACTGCCACCAGTATGGACGCTTGTGTTTATTTTTTTATATAAGACAACAGTATGTCGGCAGAAAGTAAAACGTTTACACTGCATGGACGTGGACCTGAAGTCAGCCTAGACTTTTACCCGCCTATCGAATTGAGTGAAAGACATTACTTATGGTTTAGGACTTGTTTCACTTGAAACGTACGATCAAATATACAACATACGTGAAAATATGAACAACAAGTTTTACTATGATGATTCTGTGCTCACCCTGAACTCTTGTGGATACACGATCGATGACATTTATGAACACATGTATGTGGTGTTGGTCAATGAATATGGTTTAAAGTCATTTCTCGATGGAACGCGCAAGATTGAACTTGTAGGAAATACCAACACTCATCGCTGCAGTATTTTGTCTACATTCAAAATTGACTTTAAAACACGGCCCGATTCCATTGGTCCATTACTAGGATTTAAACCACGCGTGTTGGAGCCAAACAAAAAACATGAATCAGACCATGAAGTGAAATTCATTGAGGACCATCATGTGTCGGTGACGTGTAATATTATTAGCCAAGTGTACACCAATCAAGAACCATCGCATTCGCTTTATGACTTTATTGTGACATCGCCCAATGGGTATTTTATTCGTGAAAACCCTCCAGTGGTGCTTTTTCATTTTGTGGCTGTTGATGGTATTAGTAATATAACAAGACTGGTCAATAGAGATAAACAACTCATTGATCTAGATTCTTCCGCTCCAGTGACTTACAAGTTGGTGCCTAAGCCACTATGAAGTTTGTGTATAAAGCCACAACACCATCTAGGAATGGTGTTAGTTGTTTGCCACGTGAATACACGTTAACAGCTCAAGACAAGCAGATTTTACAGCATTTGGGTTACCACGTCAACCCTCATGATGAATTCTATCCTAGAGGTAGCGAACCACATCGAGGAGCAACCAGGGGTGGTAAGAATTGATCTCCATTCCTATCAAGTTCAAACACTTGGACTCAATAACAATGATTATATTCAATTTGTTATCAACAACCAAGATATTTTCACCCTACCGCATGAAAGTGTCATTCAGATTGAAGGTCGGCTCACCAAAGCCGATGGCTCTACACCCGCCACATCCAAGTTAGCCAACCATGTTTTTGCCTTTCTGTTTTCTGAGGTGCATTACGTGATTAACGATATTGTGGTGGATAGCACTCCAGTATTTCCAGTTTCATGAAACTATATCCCTCTTATAGTGAGGAAGAAGGTAAAACACTTTGCATGGCGGGTTGGTGCCCTGACTCGACCAATGACTGGATGGTACACACCGATGGGACCTTTACCAGCGCATTGTGGTGAACTCAAGGCAAGTGCTTTATCTGGTGAGAGACAAGAGTGTTAATAATGCACTCAAGGGAGCCAACAATGCCCCCATAGATTCAAAAATTCAACTACAACGCTTGCTATGGAAAGTGCCCCAAGTGACCATTGACGATAGCGAAACACTGGACATACTCAAGATGGAAAAGAGAGATATGCCTCAACCCATGGTATTTATAAGCTGGGCACTCCATGAGTACCCGCTATTGCCCACCTCCAACACACACTTGGTCTGTAAAAACAGCTCGCTATACAGAGAGACCTCTCTACATGATCGTGGGTTTTCAAACGAATCGCAAGTGTCAACAAACCAAAGATGCCACGCAATTTGATCACCTGCAATTGAGAAATGCACTTTTTTTCCTCAACGGAGCTGTGTTTCCCTTTGAAGGACTGAATTTGGATTTTTCAAAAAAAAGGTTTGGTCCCCTGTACGACTTGTTTTCTAAATTTCGATGATCGTATTATCAAAAAGAGAACGGCCCCATGCTGCTACCCCAAGAGTTTAAGGCAAGAGCACCAGTGATTGTCTTTGACTGTTCTTACCTGGAAGAGTCTGTCAAGCCATCCAATATTGACATTCGACTAGATTTTGAAACGCATCACAATGTACCAGCCAATACGACGGCCTACTGTTTGATTATTCATCACAAACAAGTCAACTATTATCCACTGTTCAACCAAGAGACGAGTGTATAAATAACAGGTCAACCCACGTCAAGCCGCTCAGTCATGCCTTGCTTTAAAGCCTCAAGGGACGTCACATCCAAGAATTTAAACTCTGAGGCACAACGTTTCAAGAATTTTGCAACGTGGCCGGTGCCTTTCATAAACCCTAAGCCTTGGCGGCCGCTGGTTTGTATTATTTAAAAACAAGAGATGAAGTGAAATGTGCCTTTTGTCCCATCATCATAGACCACTGGCAAGAGAGTGATGAACCCATGCAGGAGCATCAGCGCTGGTCACCTGCCTGCCCCTACCTATGCAGAATGGAGGTGGGAAGTATACCCTGTTATTCAAGCTAGCCTTCACTCGGGTCTTTGGGTGATGAAAAAACAAGTTACCATACGTGTGGACTGTATGGTGTCAACGGTGCTTCGGTGAGCAGCTCACCATCAAAAACGCCTAGTTTAGAGACATTGGGACATCATCGGTGTTATGGACGTTACAAACACATGACACTATATTGTTGTATCGGTTGGTATCGTCCCTATCCCAAAATGACAAAAGCCTGTAAGACGTGTTATGATAATAAAATGATGTAATTCTTAAATTCTTGTTTTTTCATGTCCCCCTGTCCTACCCTGACCTATTTTTTTTATTAAAAACTAGCATGGCTGCTAAGTCCATGTCATGGGTACTCCTTAGTCATTGATCGTCAGTCAGTCGTCAGTTGAAATCGGTCCAGGCAAGCGTCAACATGTTGCGCACACTCATTGTGGATTGCCAAGGGTTTTAAAATTGGTGACAACAAATTTATATTCAAACAAGTGGCCATTATCGATTGTACCACTTTTTGGATATCGCAAGCTACGCATTTGGTATTTAAACCGCCCAATGCTTTTGATTTGTTGTGTGAAAAAGACCGTAAACAAACCCAGTGGATTGAAAATCATAGGCATTTAGACTGGAATCAAGGAAGCATTTCCTATAAATATTTGGACGTGGTCATGAAAGCGCACTTGTCCTCGGCCAATGTGGTATTTGCGAAAGGTAATGAAAAACGTCAATGGTTGCAACCATTTTTGGCGTCTTACTGTCAATGGATCGACCTCGTGGAGTTGGGAATCCCATCCCTGCAAACGCTTATGGATACTAGTTCCTCTGGCAACATTACCCATATAGCCCTAGACTATATGTGGCATCTCTTTCATTTGTTAACCACCCTTGCCTGTTGGGAGTTATTGAACAAAATTAAAAATCAAGATTTACCTGTGAATGACGCCAGTGAGATTTCTACAAGCGACGTGTAAACATCTACAGCACGTGATATCATGGAGAAAGGCAATGCTATGGACAAAGCCACCGGCAAGTTCCTTGTATGCAAAAAAAAACTAGACAGTTTTACCAAAGTGGAACTATTGGCGCTCCCCAAGTCGTTCATTTATTAAGTGGCTGCCAAAGCGGTGAAAGAAATCTGGCAACATGTACCAAAATCATGGACTCAAGACCCTGTGTTGAGTGAATTGCAACCCTGTACGGATAACGATCATCACAAGCAAGTGGCCATGGCAAAAAAATACCCTCTATGCGTCAGTGCGCGACTTGTCAGCTAGTGAAACTGTATCACGGTCATAAAAGTCCGTGTAAAGACTTTGTCGAATCATTCCACGAGTGACATGGCGAGATAAAATAACAACAACAACGAACACAAACATCGTCCACGGAGGAGGAGGAAGACAAAACCTTTTCACCATCGATGGAAAAGGATATGCCAGAACCGTACTGGCAATGGCGTCTTTGAGAAAGTAATTCAATACTTACCTTCTGAAATCCATCTTCCAGGTTATCGTTTTTGTGGACCGGGAACTCATCTCGCAGCGTGGTGATGTACCCATTAATCTTTTGGATCAAGCATGCAAGAAACATGATCTTCCTTATCTTCTTCTTATAGTCATTCTGGTTTAAGACATGTGGTAGACAAATTGTTATTGAAAAAAGCTAAAGAACGTTTCACATCCTGTGATGCCTCAGTGAGAGAGAGGATGGCAGCCCTGGTTGTGATGAGTGCTATGAAAGGAAAGTTGATGATTTATGGACATAAACATTGAGTACTTGAGGAGTGAGGAATTGGGATTTGTTTGTATTCTATTTGTTTGTCAATCCCTATGGCTATGAAATAAAAACAAAGGTTTACCAGAGCATGATGTTTTTCAATTTAAAAAAATCGTGATGTTGATGGGCTGATTTTCCATTTTCACATTTCACACATGATGAATTCACACATTTGCCAATTTGCAATTTACAGTTTTAAAAACTGTCTGGTTCAAGTTTTGAGATTTTGATGATATAGATTTTCAATTTTGTACACTTTTAAACAATGTCTGTTTGAAGTTTTTGAATTTTTATTTTTCAAACATGGCCATTTCCAGTTTTTTAAAATGTCCGTTTCAAGTTTTGCGTTTTTTGAATTTTGCTGATACCGAAGTATGGATTTTCCATTTTGCTGTTTTCACATTATTATTTTTTATTTGGTGTATGTCGAAACTTGAGATTTGTCAATGATGTTCATGTGTGTGCTTGACCATGACGATGCTGCAGTGAGTTTATGGGACTGCGGAAACGTGGAGGCCTACGACTAGTGCAGGTAAGACTGTTCTTACAAAAATATTGTCTATTGACCGCTACATTTCAAAGAAAACAAAACTATTGACAAAACAAAATGACTATTGACCAATTGTTATATATAAGTAACAATTCCCCCCTCCCCACCCACCCTACCTCACCGTGTTTGCTCTGGTCATACATACACACTAGCTTTCTCTCTACTCATGCATTCACACCTGTCTTTCGGGAACAAACACAACCACTTTATTTATTCCCAAAGCACATTCTAACATGCACACTTATCCCAAAAGAACTTATTAGTTTACCATTTACATTACAAAAAAATTAAATACTATTCGTTAAAGTTACTAAAAAGAAATATTACTTATTTTATATTTACAAAAACTACAACTCTGTACAGTTTTAAATAATTAAACTATATACCATTTTCCAATTCCCAAGTCTGTTAAATTTAAAATTTAAATAAAAATAAGGTTGCATACAACTTTTTTTTAAGATCAAAAGCTCCAAGTGGGTTGTCACTATTTACAAAATCTATTATTTACAATGTAAAAAACCAATATTTACAGAATACTAAATCTATGAGTTTCAAAAGGCCATGTCCCTAAACGAACAAACAGAAAAATCACACCTCCTCCTCCTTGCGATCATAACCCCAGGGCAGGCCGGTGAGCAGGTCATCAGCCCACACACGTTTGTTATCCATGGAGGCGAGGGTGCGTTTTCTCTGTTCCACAAGATGCAAATGATGGTTGCTGGATCGTATCCTGCACTGTGTATGGGACATAGCTTTGCCGGTGCGTAAAACCGCTAAGTAATCGTCTACACGTAGCGATTTTACCACTGCCCTACGTACACCTTTTGCTCTTTTGGCTTCCTTACAGTCTAGTGTGCGATAAGGATACATTTTAGAGGCCAAACCTACGAATTCCGTCATAATGGAATCACCGCATTCATCTTTTAAAATTCCCATTGACTACTTGTTTTTTATGGGTAGCTGAAACATGTTGTCAGCGCTATACGAAGAGGTGTCGAACCAGTCACTATGCTGCCTCATGACGTCATTGGGGTTGCAGTGGCGAATGTTGTAAATGAATGAGTCCGTATCCATATACAAAAGAGAGACGTCCTCAAAATGGCGTTTGGCAAACTCATAGTGACTCGATACATGACCGATTTAGAAAAGTCTAAAATGACTTGGTCCAATTAAATGGGCTTATCCATGGTCACGCTGGTCTTACTCAATTCAATAGTAGCCAAATTCTCATCGATAATGTTGATCGATTTGAAATTTGGCTTGGCAATGTACCCCCGGGCACCGTAACGTCCTTCCCAGACATTGACCAATTTAATGTCACGGTATTTGCGGACATTTTCCATGGACTTGCCATAGATGCAGTTTTTCATTAATTAAAAAATAATAATTTCAAACTGCAGTGTTGCCATTTGCCGGTGCTCTATGTTGAGTTATATGTATGGATTGAGCCATGGTTTTTGGGCAAAAGAAATACCCCTGTGAATTTTCTTCAACACCAAGCCTTGGGCGAGGCATTGCACCAATATTTGGATATGTAGCACATACCGATTTTTGTTGTAAAGTGTGACCATGAGTTTTTCAATTTTCACTTTACTGTCAGGGGGAACCATTTGCTCAAGGCAGAATGGGAAATCGGCATGTTGATCATACAAGGATGAGGGATATTCAATATCCACTTCTAAGACATATCCACGGCCAGTTTCTTGGATAGCCTTGATCACATCAAATTCTGACACTTGTTTGTCTGTCAGCCAAGCAAACTTCCCATAGGGCAAAGGCTGACTCATGGCGTAACCATACAAATTATTCACGTCATAGTACATTAAGTACGATTCTGGTTTGTCTGGTGAATAATCAGGCATGTAGACATTGTTCACTTCGGCATGGCGTTGGTTAAGCAACCCAAAGCCGCCACGAATGCCCTTTTGAAAAAATAGAACCTTATCTACATCTTTGAGTAAACCAATTCCACTTGCGTGTATTTCAAAGCGGCATCGAACGAGAGCCCAGGACTCGTATAATAGTGAGCCGGGTCAATGGGTTGACACAACTCACGGAATTTTTTAAACACATCGGTGAGCAGCATTATATCCAGTTTTTGGTAATGCATAGCATATTCACCTAGCGCCTTGGTATCATACACTCGCCAAACTTGACATGGATGTGCATAGCCTTCATCGGAAACGGTTCTGCGTGTTAGTTTCGAGTAAAATTTCTCATGTGGTGGGAGATTTCTTTGCTTTAACACGTCCCAGCGGTTACAGAAATTATACGGGAATATACCTTTCCGAATGGACAATTGAAATTGCTCAGGATCATTAAAATGCATTCTAGTAATTTTTAATTCATCCTCATTCAAGCCATTCACAAGGCTGTCTAGCAAGGATGCCATAAACTTAAAAGAATCCAAAAATCGAATGTTAAAGTCGCCCAACCTCCATGCCAGGGCTGTAAAACGCTCATGGTTTTGAGGAATAATGGTAAACGAGCCCTTGTTGACATGACCCAATTCCCGAAATAAAAACTGATAGTCATAATTCGCCAGATTGTGGAAAAAGACACTGATGAAACGTTGAGCTGGAAAGTTCAAATTGCATTTACTATGCGCAGCTCCACGAAACTCTCCCGTAAAGTGTAAGTGATCACGAACGGTGCCTTCAGCACTGATCAGTGGCTTTTCGCAAATATGGCATGTCGTGGCATGCTCATACTGCTGCTGCTGTTGTGACGTTAGGCTCACGGGTACTGGGTGGCCCAGTAATCCCTGTACATGGTCGGCCAACTTAACAAGTTCATCCAAAAACCATCTGGAACAATCTGGCCCCTCACGGGATTTGTAAATGGATTGTGTGTGGTCATAGGCACACACCACATTAAATCCTAAGGCAAAGGGCTCTTGTTTTTGGATGGGTGTGGTTGAGCTGATGGCTGGATCTGGTTCACATCCCGCCATGGGTGTGGTGAGGGCTTCGAAATCTGCGTACACCACATAGGGGACAGTGTCACGCTTATGAATGTTGATAAATTTCAACACAGCTCCCTTGTGGTATTATCAATCTCACCGCATCCTGAGAAACGCAAACTACTCTATGACGTTCTAAAAGCCTAGGGGTTGTAAAATATTCCAGACAACGGTCGCAAATGTACTTCTTACCATTATGCTTGGAAGCTTGACTGTTTAGCAATCTTCTCAGGCTTTTAATCAGGCAATAGTGATTCACCTTTCCCGCAGATAAATATAAAAGATGAATGTGGTGTCTTTTCGGTTCTTTTGTGGCATAAAGAGTACCCACAATCTGATTACCATTAAGGCCATACACCATGAACGAAATGTCCTGGTTGTCTTGTTCAAACCAATGGATCTCTGTTAAGTCCTTAGGGAACGACACTCGAGTTAAATTTGAAGTTTGTTTTAATTCAACAAACTTGGCCTTGTAGATTCCGGGTCGACAACTGTTACGTTCTGCTGGCTGCAGAAACGCGGCCTCAGACCACAGGAAGCAATCATTGTCATGGTTATTTATATTGACCACAGCCTTTTTCGAAGCTATTGCTGGTGGTGTTTTAATAAAGCTAGACCCAGCATTCAACGGGTTGAAATGACAAATGTTAATTTGCAGGTAATGGATTTTGTTTAACGCTAAACCACTGGGTCCTTGTTGCAGTTTATCAAATTTTGATATCAAGGCATTAACCACATGGCATTGATACCAATCGTTCAGATTATCGGCTATCAAAAGCTCTTGCATTTTACTGCCAATATAAAATGGTTTCTTATGCTCACCGTCCTTGTTTTTATATATGAAATCATACAAGAGTTGTGTGTTGACCTTTAAAGCCGTATGCAACCTTTGCGCTGTACAAATTTGTTCTTTAAAAATTTCGAAACAAGATTCTACAAAGGTTTTGGGATTAAACTCTATCTAACATTCACCACTCGACCAGAGCAGACACGTAACTTGAAACAGGACTCAAGGGGCTCCCAAGTTAATGTATCGGTGGCAGTGGCGAAAGACAAGATTTTTATAAAAAAAATAACAATCTCACCAGAGTTTTCAGCCGTTGACTGCTCGGTAAACAATGGTCCCAAACACACACGTTCTCAACAGCACTTGTGAGGCTCACACTCTAAAAAGAAATAAAATAAACCACCATGAGTATATCCATTCCCAATAGCACCTTTGTACAACCTCAAAAAAAAATCTAACAGTTTATATATATATATAATTGTGTTTAAAAATCTTACCTTGCTTTGTAAAAAAAAGCCCTGCGTTTGCCTTTTTGTAGGTTCAAGTGGAATGGGGTTTCTGTCTCTCACAACAGGTATGCAGATTATCTAAAACAAACAAATTAAAACAATTCATCAATGAAATGGTAAACCAATAATAATTTAAACATTTATTAGCATAAAAGTAAACTAAACAGTGTTAATCCCGCACTTACCTCAAATATATAATGCATCCAATAGGGTTACTAATTGGAGGTTGAGCACACGAATGCAATTCGTTTTATACACATAAGACACAGCCTATGTTTACACTGTAAAGTTTAAAACAGTAATGAGTAATGACTGACTGTGTGTCATAATATGATCAACACTCTAATATCCCCTGCCCTCCTCTCCCAACCCCTCGCCCTGTGTCCCTCTTACTACAGCCGTTAACATCGATCTTGCCCTGCAATTGGCTATGGCAATGGTAGGGGGAGGAGTTATACTCGCTTACTGCATTATTTGTCTGAAGTAGTTGTGATACTGTTCGACCTTCAAGTCACCTCTACGTCACTGTAATTTTCCATTGGCCTGTTGTGAGCTCTAGCTCAAATTCCTGAATCGCGATAACATGTCACATCCTGTCACCCAGCCATCCAGGCACCAAGCAGGCCTCTCGAGCAGATATTCTGTTTTTCGTTCTGGCTGCCACTCAGACATACAGTACATACAAAACAAGTTCTTAAACATATTAATGACAACTACAAACGTTTCCCGATTTCATTCAACCCATACAATTATTATCAATTGTCATGTTACCCACGACCCGTTTACTAACATGCTTTTTAAAGATCAGCATGATGAATTTTTTGAAAATACGAAGTATGTCCAGAAAGTAAGTTCCGTTTGGTAATAACATTAAATTGTTTACAGATACAGAAACATTATTTATTGCACAAAATTCTACAACCCTTAAACTACTTTCCCACATAACTGCTGAAATGTTGCAGGCATTTGTCGTAGCGTGGCACGAGTTTTTGTATACCTTCTTCATAGACGTGTTCCGCCTGTGTCTTCAATTAGTTGTACGTTCCGCTGCAGCGCAGTTCCGCATAGGCGCGGTAGACGCTCTGTATCAAGGAAAAGAAACGTGCGCCATTTGGAGAGCGCTGTCTGCCACGTACGCGTTGTTGTGCATGTTTACTCGTACAATGTCGGTGTAGATTGAAAATCCCGCCGCTTGTGAAATCAGATCTGTGATTCGTTTTCTGAACGCTAGGAAAGTGAAACCAATTGAAATTTATCGGCAAATTTGCGAAGTGTATAGACAAAATGCGATGAGTGATTCAATGGTTAGAAGATGGGTCCGACAGTTCAATGAAAAACGTAGTGAAGTGCACGATGAAGAACGAAGTGGGCGTCCATCTTTGGTTACAGAAGAACTGGTTCACGATATTGATGACAAGATCCGGGAAAACCGCAGGTTTACAATTAGTGCTCTCGCTATGGAATTCCCCAAATCTCACGATCACTAATTCATGAAATTGTTACCGAAAAACTGAACTTTCGTAAACTTTGCCGACGTTGGGTACCAAAGATTCTTACGGAGCAACACAAAACAAAAGGATGGGTAGTGCACTTCAGTTTTTGACCCGTTACAATGAAGGCGGCGAAGAATTTCTGACACAGATAGTCGCAGGAAATGAAACTTGGGTTTCTTACGACACCCCTGAAAGTAGGCGGCAATCAAAGGAATGGAGGCACACTTTATCCCCAGCAAAGGTTAAGCCGAAACAAATCTTGACACCTCGGAAAATGATGTGCACAGTGTTCTTGGACTGGAAAGGCATCTTACTCATCGATTTCTTACCGCGTGGTCAAACAATCAACGCAGATGGTTACTGCGAGGCACTTAGGAAATTGCGCCCAGCAATACATAATAAGCGCCGAGGGTAGCTGTCAAAAGGTGTTTTTTTTTTCATGACAACGCACGACCACACACTGCAAATGTGACGTAAAACCTCCTACAGGGATTTGGCTGGGACATGTTTGACCAGGCTCCGTATAGCATTGACCCCGCTCCTAGTGACTTTCATCTGTTCACACATCTCAAGTCTTTCCTTGGAGGTCAACACTTCAACAATGACGACGAGCTGAAAGAAGATGTTTCCAACTGGTTGAAGACACAGGTGGCAAACTTCTATGAAGACGGTTTCCAAAAACTTGTGCCACGCTATGGCAAATGCCTGCAAAAGCTCGGCCGTTATGTGGAAATGTAGTTTAAGATGTGTAGAATGTTGTACAATAAATAATTTTCTGTGTATGTACACAATTTAATTTTATTACCAAACGGAACTTACTTTCTTGACGTGCCTCGTAGTAAGCCTACATACATCACAGTGACACAGGTTATCAGACAACTTCTACACACACCCCAGTACATTATGCTACAAGAACATGATGCGGCAAAAACCTCTAAAGAATGAACATCAAACACAACAACAACAATAGACTCTACCGCGGATCAAGGACAACGAATTCTAATCGCTGCAGTCGAGTGTTGCAATATGTGGTGTTATAAGTAAATACTGTATATAATATATTCAATTGCAAATACACACTATATATGCTTAACATTATAACGTGTGAGTAGTTATAAATTGAACCTGCTTGGATTTCATTCACGAACCTCCAGACTATGAGTCCGGGCCGCTACCACAACGCCACAAATGCCGTATGCTGGTAGCCTACTTAGTTAACAACTGGTAGAGTATAACTCCATGATATTTTTTCTTGTAATCCACGTTTTCCTTAGTGTCTTCTGCCGTTTCTCTAAACCATTTGCTACTAAATATGTATTATTTTGTTCGGTACATTCCTGAAAGGATATAAACTTACGATGTTACGGAAATACATGGATTTACGAGCAAAATATATCGGCCTTTGTGACCCAACGGGACGGCACGCCCAAGCACTATATGGCACCGTCAGCCTTAAGAGTTAGTCTCTACTGTGGTTTCACATTCTATTTTAAAATGCTAATATCCTACCAGCCATCTCCTTGAGGAGAGTTTAAACCTCCCTATGTACGGTGAGTGTATTTGGTAAGGCCAGGCCTTGTTGAATCGTAAGTTACAGTTAGGTTATTATATATGTATGATTCAGACATCCACCATCTCAAAACTATTTGACTGATGACCTTGTAGTTTGGGCAAAAGACTCTTCCCACATTAAGGTAGAGATCGGAAGATCAAGTTAGTCATAATTTGATTTAAGCTCACAACATTTGGATGGGTGCCATTTCTTTTTTGTTACGATGGCGGTGATTTACAACATGACACTGAGTTGTCCCGTACTAGTGCTACCTCAGTACTGAACACGTACTTTAGAAGCAATGGATACGTCACAAGGTGAGACTCGAACTGTACTCGTGTGATAATATACAGGGTGATTTTTTCCACCGTGTGCAAACTCTAGCGATTGATTGCGGAGAGGATACAGAACAAAAATGGTCTAATGAACGTCTGTCCGGAAATGTATGGTGTCCATGCTAGGGACCAGTCTTCCTTGCACGTTGCCTAACAGGCCTGAACTATCGGAGTTTCTTGCGGGTGACCTTGCCTCCCGTGCTGGAAGACGTACCATTGATGATTCGCAGGGTTATGTGACTGATGGTGCTCCAGCCCACTTCGCCGTTAACGTCCGGACGTATCTCAGTTGTGTCTTCCCTCATCGATGGTTTGGACGAGGAGGTTCAGTTGCATGGCCTGCTCGTTCACCAGATCTCAACCCGTGCGATTTCTGTTTTTTTGGGCCATCTCAAATGTATCGTGTATGCAGAGCCCATTCCAGATGTGGAGACACCGGAGCAGCGTATTCATGCTGCCTTTGACACTGTTCGGATGCAGCCTTGTTGATGTGAACGTGTAAAGCAGAACATGCTACGGCACGTACACGCATGCGTCGGGGCACATGGAAACTATTTTCAACACTTACTCTAACTGTGGTTCCATGGTACAGCGTGTATTAGACCGCCGTCTCTGTAACAATGGATGATCGAATAAATGGTCCCTAACAAACAAACCATGCATTTCCGGACATACGTTCATTAGACCTTTCCTGTTCCGTACCTTCTCCACGATCAATCCCTGGAGTTTGTACATGGTGGAAAGAATCACACTGTATGTTCCAATCTAAAGGGAAAGCCAAAGGCAACCTTCTTCGCTTGAACGCAACCCGCCGAGTTTGATGACGGAGAGAAATTTATAATATAATCATAAAAATAAAATATATAAGAAGTGAATTGGAATATATAAATGATCAGATTATAATGGGCTATGTAAATTATTTACCGGTGCTAGAAACGTGCAGTATCGACAAGTTACTTGAGTCCTCGCATACAAAAAAAGAGTTGACAAACAAGTTCTCCGTATAAAAACTGGATTGGAAGCGAGCCGAGGGGCGACGAATACACGCTTACGTCACGTGCAAGAAGACTGCCAAAGCTAGTCACGTGAGAGCAGTATCCAATCAGAAAAATACAAATTTAAGAGCAGTAATTAGATGACAATTATTTCTACATATTTTTGGAAATGATTTGAAAATATTAAAATAAACGGGATTTCAGAAATGGATAGGCCACTATACTCAGATTTTTGATAAGATGAGTTATAAAGCTGATAATTGTAATAGCAGTGTAACAAAGATTTTAGCCATGAAATTACGTGTTCGACGCTATCAATGTTGATAAGGTGGGGGAAACAGTCCTTCCATCGAGGTCTTTTGCCGTGAAATTTTAACTGTGAAGACGAATTGGTCCAGGGCAAGATTAGTGCGGGGATCGTAAGAATTATTGACGGGGTGGACTAAGCTCTTGACATTCAAGTGACATGTGATAGACGGTGAAAGTTTATTATACATATTGGGAACTTAGAATATTTCAGCGATTGTAAGAGTGTCAAAAATACCAGTGAATTGTATCAAAAAGTCATCAACGCGAATGTGTAATAACTTTATTCAATTGAAGAGTATATTGACGACGTGAATAATATTACTATAAATTATTGATATATAAACCTATAACCTATATACGAGAATTGTTCGAAAATTATAAGCAACAAGTATTTATGATGATTAGTTAGAACATTGAAAATTTCTACGATCATCACTACAAAATATTAGTTGATTTAAGATGGATTACAAACGTTAGTCAACAAAGATGCAGTATTTGAACATTTCGGCGATGTTGGAGATGCCACACTGAACTCAAGGAAGAGAAACTGAAACTATGACAAATATGTGGATCACCGGAGTGACTTACACACCAAGATGAGATGTAATAGAACATATATGGATATAAAAAATAATATCAGTCTAGAGAATTGGAACCAAATAGCTACAATAATTAATTTCCAATGTTTACTCGGGAATTACATTATCCAAAAATGCACAATATGAGTACAATTAATTCCACCGACGAGATCTTCGAGAGAGCAGTCGTTCGAATTATGATTTCGTCCGGTTCATCTGAAGCAAGAAGCGAACGTGTTCTATGCAGTAACCAGACCATGCAGGCCTATGTTAAATGGGGTCATCGGACAACACGATATCGAACCCAGGAAGGCAAGGGTGCGATCAGCCTTAACTGGAGTAGATTTCCATTCAATATTAAGATGATGATAATTGTTGTTTTAAGGGGCCTAACATCTAGGTTATTGGTCCCGAAGCAGAGATTTCCATTCAAGAACCTCAGAATACACCAGGCTTGGAGATGCTGGATTTGGCCTGAAGGTAGTGGAGCAATTAGACTTATATTTGTAGTTTGGATAATTGTGTGGATGATTTTGATCTGACCATGTTCTAATAGCTATCGACGATGTTTAGTATTTCATGTTTTATCTACGTAAAATATTCTAGTTTATTTGAAAGTCATCGTTTTTCGATCTTCGATGTTTGGATTTATTCTACAATCGTATTTTTCGATAAATTTTATTCGATTTTCGTTTTTTGCCGAAGGAGAAATTTAATGGATAAAATTTATAGATACATTTCATGGGGAAATTTTATGGATGAATTTTATGGAAAGATTTCATGGATAAATATTATTAATATTTTAGTATTAACTTCGAAGATTGTCAGTTTAGAAGTTTTGTGAGATTCTATGATCCTGTTGTGATAGATGGATCGATAAATAATGTTTTGATGGTTTTGCTATGGCAGCCATGAACTAGTATTTTACTGGAGTCAGCGAGGATATTTTATATTCACATAAGACAGCATCGTGAACGATAGAAGTTATGACAACACTACACCAGATGCTAACAAATATTATAATTATGGTATAGTCACGTAACAAAAGGAAGGATATGTTATTCAGTAATTTAAATACTGACAGGGAGGAAATGAAGTTTATTATTATTTAATTATGATATATATACACAGAAATCCAAGATGAAATTCGCACCGATAATATAAAACATAGTGGTTATTTTTATGAAAATAAATAATGTATTGGGGCCGATAACCTAGATGTTAGGCCCCTTAAAACAACAATTATCATCATCATCAAATAATGTATTGTCGAAATGGGAACAGTGAGATTAGGCAAGTCGCTAATGAAGGTGATAAAAGCACGACAGGTATACGTTTATGCAAATACGATAAGTATTATGGTAATTGAAACGTTTCTTGGCTCACTCTACGACTTTCCCTCAGAAAAGGTAAATGGTAAGACTGTACTAGAGGTAATGTAAGGTATATAGTTGCTACGGCGGTCACTAGATGGATCCACTTCCTGATTTGGCAAGTTGCATTAAAGATAGTTGCATGATTTCCTGGTAGAGTGCAGTATGAGGCTACTTGCTAGTAAGTTATGAACATAACTTGTATTTGTTCTGTTTTTGTAATGGCATGACGACAATTATTGAGTTGGAATTATTAACAAGATTGTGATATGTTCTTGACCTGAGAAAATGTAACTGCTCGTACGGGAAGTTGGTTCGGGAAGAAAGGGGGCTTGTCCTCCTTATTAAAGGTCCCGATATGTTATTCTAACCATCGAGAATATCTGATCATCTGGTTACATTAATAGAAGTTGGAAATTTGTAAGCTTTATTGATACACTACATCTGGGTGGAAATTAGTCCTAGATTTAGAAGAGCGAAGTATTGACATTAAGGCATTGTTAAAATGAGTCAGTTCGAGCTACGTATGGAGATGTTTTATGAAGATTTGTTCCTACTTGTTAATATTTTAACATGTTAACTGCGTTAACTATTGGAACTAGATCGAATAATGTCGCCGGTATATTGGTATGTGTATGTATTGCAGTAAGTAGGTGCACATGGAAATTGACCGGGTAATGTCTCAATATTTAATTATTTGTTTGGAAGTGCGATGGCCTAGCTGAGAGAAGAAGTGTTTTTAATTTTTGGTCAGACTCGTGATTTCTCACTGTAGCAGCTGACATTCATTTAGTGTGACGTAGTTAATGTTTTAAAAATCTCTTTTAATTTCATAACGTTTGCCCTCTTTAACTACGAGTAGAATTATACATATGATCCCGTATAATTTATTATTTATTCATTTTTTAACTTGTGTGTTATCAGCAGCGCAGTAAGAGTTTCGTATGTCTTTTGTCAACTGTCATGGCAGCTATAAGATTATTAAGTATGTAGACCGATAATAAGTGATAAGTTACGTGAAGATCGACGTGGAGCCATTAGTAAAATTTACGGAATTTGGATCACTATCATGTTATTGGAGATTGCTAATATGAATTGGTTCATATTTACTTGGGCGATAAGAAGAACATGATGATTAGATGTATTGAAGAAAGAAAATGTATGATGAAATATTATATTGGAAGAGATGTTTTTGATCCTATGAGAGTCCGTATATCCACTGATAGACAAATCTTGTCGTCGACCTTAAGATGCAGCCGGTTAGAAAGATCGTATGTGGATGTTTAGTTATGACAAGGCAAATGAAATTAGGATACCCCTCAGAAGTGAGTACCTTTCCTAGGTCCGGAACGCACACCTTATTGTAAATGTTTTATATGTTGTATGTATTTATGTTTGTTTAAATATCTTTGTACTTATAATATTTTGGTGAATAGAGAAAGTAAGTTGAAATGAGCCTCGGTATTATTTCCAAATGTAAATCTAAGGGATGTTTTCAAACAGATCTTCTGGGTAGCATTGCTAAAATATGGGTCCAGTCTTTCCAATCTTTTTGTATGTCAACTTCTCAGTAATGACAACACAACATGTATTATGGTGATATGATGATAAAAGTACGACAGGTATACGTTAATGCAAATACGATAAGCATTATGGTAATGACAACACAACATGTACCGTATTATGGTAATGAAAGACGATGAAATATATAAACAAGTACTGTTTATGTAATTTATGTTGATGAAAGGCATATATTGTTGAATTATTGATATTGATAATGGCAAATAAGAAAGAATATGAAGTGGGTATTGAACTCCGTTCAGTAATTTAAGTCGACGAACGGAAATATATTAAAGAAGGATTGTGCGTTTATTGTAACACTGTATAGGTCTTGTTGAAGTCTGTATAAATACTTTATGAAGTTATGAACGATATTTAAGTTATTGATACTGATTTATAAAAGCGTCAGCGGAAAGGAAAGGAATAAAATTATGTAAAACAATTTTAAGTAACAACTAATGTGTATCAAGTATATATATGTAATATCAGTATTATCGATTTATCACGGATTTGACACTATAACTAGAATTGACTTAATCATAGTTAGTTGATTGTGAGAATATTGAACACTATTAGATAGTGAGTAATATGAGGCATATCAGAAGATATTGTAAATTAGAAATACTGTAGGTTATCGAGACTGGCAACGATAAATGTAAATAACAATAACATTGAAAGGATTAACTATTTTGATATCTAATAATTTAATGAGTAGAGTTAGGAAATAAGGAAAACTATGTATAGAGTTAAAGAAATGGCTGTAAATAGAAGGACATAATAATAATATGGAAATATGTCGTTAACAATTTATTTATTATTTTAAGAATTACTGGATAGACGGCGATATCTGCGGACAGTTGAACGTTTATTTAACTATTTAATAAGGATTGATAGATGTCCATTTACCGTAATTTTCGGTGATGTTTTTTGAAGTGAGATATTCTTATGTAGGGTATTTTTAATATTTTGATTTAAATTTTTGTGATTAGGATTATTAATTTGATATTGCTATTTAGATTGCCTGTTCCTCTTATATTAAACCACGATCTCTTCATTTAATAACTTAGTTCCCAGTGTACTACTGCATAGATACTGGCGCCCTTTGCGTTTATTTTTAACCGTTCACCTCCAATCATTTTTTTTGTTGGAATCTTGTATGTATCTAAGTAGTGGCACATTCGTGTTTTCAGTAACTGTGTGTACGACGAGTTCATAACTTGCCAACTAGCAGGGAACTGTTGGCTTTTCGAGCTGGGGATCAGCATCCCTTTCGATCCTTTCCATCGTTAGGATATAGTCAATTGTCTTACCTAACGTGGGGTATGTCATATATTTAATTGGCTGGCCAAAAACGGAGCTCGATTACTGTAGAGGTATTTGTGTCATTGTTATGCTCAGACAAGGGACTCGATCTTTGAAGGGTCATATTTTGAATGTTATACCAGCTGTTGACGATTTTCGGTCATGTCAATGTAAATAAAAAAATAGATGTAATGGTTATTAATAATAAAATTAAATGTAGTTATTGAATGAAGGTATTCGGATGTAAGTCAGGATAAGTGATATTTGATCACGAAAAGGGGGGAAATATAACGAGTTTATGGACAGGCATTGTTATAAGTTAGGATAATTTATCATAAAATTTCTCAGTCGATGGTAGTTAGAAAATGGTCAGGTATCCATATTTTTGTCGAAGCTGTTTTCTCCCTAGTTTCTCCAAGAAAGAAGATTATGTCAACGGCTGACATGGAGGCTATTAAGGCCATGTACAAAGTGGTTCAGGAGAACAAATTACAGATGACTGGTGTTGTTGATACATTACACTAAATTACACATGAAAACAGTAAGAGAATGCAGGATGAAATCAAACAGATTGTAGACACAGTTAAGACAAGTTTGAAGGAAGAATTAGCACAGGCACACGTCAAGAATAAGAACAACATCACATTCATTCAAGAAGAATGTAGGGAAAACGCAGAGGGAAATAGGAAGGCTCGGGAAAGAAATAGAATAGCTCAGGAAGAGAGTAGAAAAGCTCAGGAAAAGTATCAGGACGAAACTAGACTAGCTCAAGAACAGAATAGAAAAGCTCAGGAAAAGTTTCAAGAAGAGAATAGAAGAGCTCAGGATAAGTTTCAGAAAGAGAATAGAATAGCTCAGGAGAACACGAAGGCTCATATTGAAATGGTAGACGTAATTGTAGGCACTAAGCGCTGAAATGAACATGATGCACACTGATGTCACCACAGTAAATACAGACCTAGATACACTAAAATTAGATGTCCCTAGACTGGTAGTAAAAGCTCTGATTGAAAACAATGAGAGTATTATCCAATTGCGGAAGAAAATGCAGGATAGAATTGAAGAGGTAGAACAGGAGAATAAAGTGAGTATCGAAGAACCACAAAATAATTTGAATCACGATTACCAGGTAACACAAACCAGTCCAAACCACTTAACGGAATCCCATGACTCTTTAAAAAAAGGTTTGCTAATATCAGTGTCGTAGTAGATGATTTGCAGGCTATGGTGGCTAATCAGAAGAAATTGATCGAAGATGATATTAATATTGATGTTACTGAATGTGTTATTAAAACTATGGATGTCGTATAAGGAATATATATCGGAGATGCATTCCAGAATGTTAGTTATTATAATAAGGTTGAACATAACTTGAATATCAGTATGTCTAGTTTAAGAGAGGAGTTAACTAAGAGGATTTATGATGTACAGCAGGCTAGTTTTTTCACGATTTCTGAATACACTGATAGGACTGATCCAAACAAAAGTCAGGTATTAGTAGAAATTAAAAATACGATAGATGGATTAAGGGAAGAATTAAATAATACTAAACGGAGCCAAGAGTCAGAAGTAAAAGCACTTAATGCTAAACTACAAAATTTAAATCTACAGGAATCTGCTAACGCCCAAAACCTAAGAACAGATGTAAGGAACGAGATGAGAGAAGACCTTAAGGAATTATTTCGCGACAAAGGAGATTAATCGAAAGAAGATCGAGGAATATCGGAAGCTAGAACTGCTAGGAGTGAGGAAGAAATAGAAAATATCAGGAGTTACGAACAATTAAGGCAAGACCAACAGCCAGGATTGGTTACGTTGAAACAGGATTTTAAGTCGTAGGAAGTTTTTACGAACCAGGAATAGAGAGATCTGGTGTTCAGAGCGTATTATTTCTCAGACATTTTAAAGACAAACCTTCTAAATTCACTGGGGGTAGGAAAAATTACCGCAGTTAAATTTCTGCGTGAAAGGCGATGGTACATGGGTGATAATAGAATCCCTAGAGAAAGAGTGATGCGAATAGTTGAAAAATTCCTAGACCAGGAAGCATTAATACGGCATAGAGCGTTCAGATACACATACCACAATTTTGAAGAATTTGCGGATGCACTTCAAAAGTGATTTTGGTCGATCGAAGTTCAGCAGGATATAAGGGCTGAAATATATTCGATGAAGTACTTTTCTTCAACACCAACACGTTATGCAAATTATTTTACCCTCCAGTTAGCAAAATTACAGTATCTACAACCGCCACTTGCTGAAGGAGAATTGGTGCAGGCTATTTCGCGTCAGTTACCGACAAATGTACGTCGATATTTTATCGTGCCGACTGTGAGAACATAAGAATCGATGGGAGAATTATTGCGACGCCTAGATAATACTAGCGCCATGACAAATACGCCAAGCAGAAATATCAGACAGGAAAATAGAGATATTCATACAGTTCTTGTGGACCAGACACAACAAACGGAATTGGAACCAACAAGAATAGGTCCAATACGTACTTTCTATTTTCAAGAAAATCGATATGAGCCAGGTTATAGAAGAACAATAAAAGGACTACCATATCAGAATAGATATTGGAATAACGACCAATGAAGAACAGGATACCATCTCAGTAACGAATACCGAACAAGGAACTTCTAATGTGAAAATAGACAAAACGGCAAATGATATCGCCGAAATAAGAACTGGAATGATGAGAATTTCGCCAGGCAGCAACAACAACAATCCCGTAATCATAATTGGAACACCAAAGATTATGTACGGCAAAATACGATCAAAGACATAGAGAAAGTCAATAATATCTAAGGAGTTTACGGCAGAAAGAAGGAAATAATGGTCAGAACGAAGGGAGCATTAGATGCATAGAACCGCTTCCCTCAACGAGTATGCAAAATCAGAACCTAGACTCGAATAGGGCACAGCATAAAACTCCAATTACCAATTGATAACAGAGAAGGAGGAGGCAGAATTACTCACTCTTGAAATTGCGATAAATGAGATGTATCAAGCTACCGACGACGACCTATTACATGAAAGAGAGGAGCCTGAGTAAGGTAGAATAGTAAAATTGCCTATTATTCAAATAGAGACGGAAGGAGAAAGATTAAAGACGCTGCTGGATAATGGAGCAACATCCTCGTTCCCATCTGACAAGGGAACTGTCCATACGGTCATATCGAAACCGACAATGAAATTTCGTAGAGATGATGACGAAACCATAAATTGTCGAAGTACAAAACATTAGCTGCCATTTCTAACTGCAATATATCGAAATCTTGATACAAAATCCGCGTGACAACATAACTACTGGACAACCCTTGCGTCTTGCTGTCTCGTGCGGCTCACGGCGGAGTGGAGTTGCACTTGTGCTGGAGAGAGAGAGAACGAAATGGCAGGCTACCACGCGCCAGGGACACTTCATTGTTAGGGAACGAATGTGAAACATAAATGAGGTTTGTTAATCGCATGATAACAACAGAAATATTTTTGGCACCATGCACAACGAATGTGCACTTTGAGGCTCATTGTTCTTCACATATTTGAAGGCAATATTTCGCAGGTACTTCGAATTCGGGAGGTCTCTCCGTTGTGTAATTGGTTGCGAACCACGGTTAACCATGTCCTTGAACCGTGGGTAAGAACATTGAAAATGAATTAAGTATTGCATTTTCAGTACGCTGTTTCTCTCATATACATCAAACTGAGCGTCTTCACAATCCGACACAATATCTGTTAAACGACGATACAAAGCTTTCCATTGCCGGAAGTAAAACTTATCCAAGAGCTGTATTTTCCCTGTAGTGCCGGGAGGAATCTGGAGAATGTCTATACTGTAGCCTGGAGGAATGTCTTCAAGACAGCTTTTATCACTATAAATAGTCCAGGAATCTAATAGTAGCAAACACTTCTCTTCCGCAAATGGGATAAAGGATTCTTTAAACCAATATTTTAGTTCATATTTCCCCATATTTCCTGATTTTGTGGTTGTTACCGGCATAAAACATTTCATTGGAAACTCTCGGACCGAAAGTTCCAGTTGCCTCATGTAGTAAAATGAATAATTTCGGGAAACGTTTACCGGCCAAACTAATTGTAGGCATAATTGCGTACGAACGGGTGAGTGCATGAACTGATTGAGCAACTGTCTCTGCATGTTTCTCACTAACAAACGATAGAGTCCTTTTCGCTTTCATTTCGCGCACGAAACCAATCTGATCTGTATTGTATATTGAAGAAGGGGTGTAGTCTAAAAATCGCTCTTTAGCTGCTTCTACAAATTTCTTTACGACGTGACCTTTTTCGTCTCCTTCTTGCAGATACGTACGGGATGTATACGATGTCGCAGCACCTAAAATAAGCAACAACATAGTTTCTCCCTCCCCTGTTTCCTTATCACCATACACTATCATATCACTACCATTGAGCGATCTGAATAACATGTACTGTATTAACCCTTTATAGGGCAGAACTATTATTAATATATGTTATTTGTATTTATTTAATTATTTTATCCTAATTTTAATTTATACATTATATTTGTGTTATCTTTTTAATTTATATGTTTATATTTTATAATGATATTTTTGTATAATTTTTATGGTCTATTTTTATAATTCTAATTTTGTGAGCTAATTTTTTAAATTGTAGAAGCTTACTTAATTTTGATTGCAATTTTAGTTTTTGCAAGCATATTTATTTTCATTATTTTTCATCATATTTAATTTTTTTACGTTTCAATTTTAATTGTTTCTGTAAAAGGAATTAAATTTCATCAAGCATCTTTTTCACGGAAATAACGTAATGCATACTCTAGAACATTAAGCCGGATTCATGACTGCTCTCTCAAAGGAACATGTTAACTGCCTAGCACCGAGCGCTCAGGGTTACGCGCACGCTTCAGCCGGTCACCAGGGCTGTCCACGTCGAGCTATATGCTAGCCCGTGCAATCCTATTGGAAATCTCCGTGCTGATTTCAGGACCTTCCATTTCTAAATGGCAGCTAATTTTTTGTACATCGCTAATTTATGGTTTCCTCGTCATCTCTACGAAATTTCATTGTCGGTTTCGATATGACCGTATGGACAGTTCCCTTGTGAGGAATGTTATAACCTTCTAGTAAATGGAAAGTCGATTACAGCGCTCCATTAAAGTCAGAGGAATATTCAATGATAAATCGATGAAATGTAGAATTCAGGTGTTAATGGAATTTACGGCAAATAACTACAGGTATGAGCATATATTTATAGTCCTTTGAAAAATTAATTTTGATGCAATTTTAGGGATTGACTTTATAACTAAAACAGGAGCCATTAATGATCTAAGAAGAGGAATAATTAGATATAATGAGAAGAGTATTGAGACAGAAGACTCAGAAGATAAGGAATTCGAATACCTCAAAGAAAATAGAAAATTTTTTAAGAAAATTTGGAAAATATAGTACATGAAATTGAAACCGAAAAAGAAGCTCCGTATGGATTGAAGATTGATGGGTATGAGGATTACCAAGAGAAAATGGAAGAAAGAGTCCAGGATAATGCCGATGTGTTCGATGACAAACCAGGAGTAATAAAAGGATTTAAATACCAGATCAGGTTAATTGATAATACTCCATTCCAGAAGAAGTTATACCCTATCCCTGAAAATTACCGGACAGAAATGGCCGAAATTATAAAGAAGACGGAAAGGGATGATATAATATCGAAACAAGCTATGTCATATTTGAATCCCATAACAGCTGTTAAGAAGATGGATGGCAAATTAAGATTATGTCTAGATGCAAGTGGCATTAATGATAGGATTCTCAAAGAATTCGACCGTTCACCTAAAATCAGAGAATTGCTTCGTATATTTAAAGACAAGACTTGTTTTTCGGTCATAGATATGACGGTATCAATCTATCACATAGAGCTAACAAATCATAGCAAATGCTACAATGGATTCTTGTTTAACCGGAATAGATACGTCTTCACCAGGGTGTCATTTGGAACTATTAACTCAGAACCAGCGTTCATTAGAGGATTAGACAATAAGTTGACTGATGAGGTGAAAGCCAATTTCTTATAATATGTAGATGATTTAATTATATCCTCAGAATCGCCGGAGGAACAACTAATTCAACTTACAAAGGGACCTAATGGCAATCGGATTTTTGTAATTTTTCCCGCTTCGGGTACGATAAGTTCAGACCTCGAACAATAATTTCCCAAAGCCGTTCAATGCCATATTCATAAATTCTCGAGAAAATCGACTTAGAAGTTTTCCGAGCGCTTCATATTCAGTAAAGATGTTACCAAGTTCGAGCAGGACGCGTGGCTCACCCGGTAACATTCGGGCCCAGTTATCGCTGGGACGATAGTTCGAGGCTCACTTCGGGTGCTATTTTTTCTTTCAATTCATATACTACTAATGTGATTGAAATAAAAAAATCATCTTCAGGCGGATTGTCGTCCTCCACGCCCGACATTATGATCTTCTTGATCGAATGTTAGAAAAAATCACCCACCACTCCCAGAAACACTATCTGCTTCTGTGGAAACAAACGGTCAAATGCTACTTCAAACAGACATCCGTTGCGAATGACGTCGTATGAATCCCTTCCACCCGTCCTGGAATGCCCACAAATCTATTGTGCTAGAGCAGCTGTGCCCACTTCGCAGGTAGAAGAACGTGACAAAGGCAAACGATACACGCAGAACTGTTATTCGAAATACTGACAGATCTCAAAGGAACCGCCATATTGAAATATTGCATCACATTCAATTTTACTCATTCCATTGTATACATTAATTTATTCATCTATTTATATATTTTTGTATTAATCTACAAGGTGTGAATATTATTGCTGGAATTTTTTTTGTCACTTATTCGCAATTTCAAATAGGAGATAATTAGAAATGAGACGTGTGTCTTTTCATTGGAAATTATAATTATATATCTGTGAATTATTACAGATTTGACGATTTTTATATTTCTATCACATTAGTAGTAGCCTATATGAATTGAAAGAAAAAATATAAAGCACCCGAAGCGAGACTCGAACTAGCTCCCAACGATTACTGGGCCCGAACCTTACCGGGTGAGCTACGCGTCCTGCTCAATCTCGGTAAAATATTTACTGGATATGAAGCGCTCGGAAAACTTCAAAGTCGATTTTCTCGAGAATTTATGAATATGGCATCGAACGGCCTTGGGAAATTATTGTTCGAGGCCCGAAATTTACGTACCCGATGCGGGAAAAATTACAAAAATCCGATTGCCGTAGGGTCCCCTTGTTAGAATACTATTTGGCAACCTGCTAGGAGCTAATATAAAGGTTAACTACAGAAGATGACTCTTCATTCAAGAGAAGATTAAATTCTTAGTTCATACTATTGATCAGCATGAATAACATCCTAACGAGGACAAGACAGAAGGAATCTTAAAATTTACTAGATCAACTAAGATTAAAGGGATACGCGAGTTTGCAGGTTTATGGTAGTATTTTAGCTCACATTGTCCAGGATATTAAAAAATTATGGCACCTCTCCATGAATTATTAAAGAAATATAGTAGATGGAAATGTGACAGCGCCACAGAAGAAGCGTTCGTTCAGGCAAACGAGTTGTTGAAGAACAATATAAAATTACAGTATCCAGATTTCGAAAGTCCATTTCTCATTGAAACAGATGCTTTTTGAGTAGGGATAAATGCAGTTCTATATCAAAAGGATCAAGAAGGAAACAACCACTACATAGCATTCAGTAGTAGGAAACTCAGACCGCATGGAATTAATTTGTTCACCACCGATTTGGAAGCACTTGCGGTAATAAATGCACTGCAACATTGGAAAAAGATACTGCTGGGGCAGCAAATAGAAATCAGGACGGATCACAAAGCTTTCTAATTTATGTTGAAGTCCGACTTATCTAGAGATCGAATGACGAGATGAACTATGTCTTTACAATAGTTCAATGCAACTATTATGCATCTTCCAGGGAAAGATATCTCACTAGCTGATATTCTATCCAGAAATCCAACAGCAGAAGAAAACGTTGAGATAAATGCAGTACAGACGGATGACGAAGACCAGGTAACACAAAAGAAATTAGAACGGATGGCGTTATCTCAGAAAAGACACGCTCCCTTTAGGAAAATGTACAGACTACTCACGGGTAGGATGAATAATGAGGATGAAGATTATCAGGAAACAAAAAGGAAGTCAAAACATTATGTAGTCAACGGTGAGATAGTATGCAGATACATTGACCTAGAACACACTAAAATGAGAGTTGTGGTTGCTACAAAATTAGAGAGTCCTATCATATGGCTCGTTTACAAGAGTATTGTACATGGTGGAGTAGATAAGACGTACAGCACCGCACAGGAGAAGTTTTTTTGGATAAACATGACGGACGTAACTGCTGACCTGATAAGTTCAAGTGAATTGTGTCAAAGGAACAAATATGCTTCTGAGTTAGTGAAAGAAAGTACGAAGTTAATTATTCCGACAAAACCATTAGAACTTTTCAGTCAAAATGTCTTTGGACCAGCTCCAAAGAGTGTAAGACGTAACAAATATCTACTAGTAACCATAGATGTATTTTCCAAGATCGTTTTGTTAAATCCAATGCATAAGCTACTTCAAAACCAGTTTTGAGACATCTAGAGAAGAGTATTATTGAAAATCAGGCAAGCCTGAAATGTTATTGACGGATCATGGTACTCAATATACCTATGTTGAATTTCATGATGCCATGCAAAGGCTAGATATTAGGCATATCTTTAATTCCATAAGATATCCCCAGTCAAATCCTACAGGGAGACTGATGCCGCAGGTGGCAAAGTATATTGGACTGTACTGCTCAGATAACCACTGGAATTGTGTAAAGATATTGCCTCTCGTTGAATTCTGCATAAATAATACTCGACACGAGAGCTCCAACGATATTCCAGTCACGCTACATTTTAATCAGAAGGCAAAACAACCTTGGGACAGGAATTTTCATATTCCGGAAGGTATCTAACCATCGAAGAATAGAAGAATTGAGTTAGCTAGAGAACACTTGAACAGGCAAGCTGAGAAACGATTAAAGAGAGTCCAAGGAAAACGTTCCAGCTTACCATTCAAGAAGGACGATTTGTTCTTGTAAGAAAACAAGTGAAGACTGCTGTATCTAGGAAGATATTCAAAAAATTTTATTCTTTGTTCAATGTACCGTTCAAGGTAGACACTGAATTCGGAAATAATTGCTACGGAATCGTTGGAGTTGATAACAATCAAGTAGTGGGAAATTTCAACCACGGGAAGTTAAAGATATTTTAACCCAAGATAAATAATTAATGGAATAAAATACGGTTCAAAAGATATAAGGAATATAAAGTTAATGAAAGTATAAGATATACATAATTAACGGAGTCAACGTGGGAATGAACGCGTATTTTAGAAGCAATGGATAAGTCACAAGACGAGACTCGAACAGTACCCGCGTGATAATATAAGTTTCAATTTAAAGTGAATGACTTAGGCAAGCTTCTTCGCATGGACGCAATCTGCTCAGTTCGACGGTGAGAAAAATATAAGGTAATTATATAAATGAATTATATAAGAAGTGAATTGGAATATATAAATGATCAGATTACTTTGTCTATGTCAAATTCGTACCAGAGTTGGAAACGTGCAGTTTTGACAAGTTACTTGAGTTCTCGCATAGAGAAACCTGGTTAAAAAACAAGTTCGCGATATAAAATACTGGATTGGAAGCGAGCCAAGGGGCCGGCGACTACACGCGTACGGCACGTGAAGGAAGACCGCCAAAGCAGGAGAGACGTATCCAATCAGAAAAATACAATTTCATGAGGAGTAATTAGACGACAATTATTACTACATATTATTGGAAATGATTTGATAATATTAACATCAATAGGATTTAAAAATGGTTAAGCAAGTATACTCAAATTTTTTAGAAGATGAGTTACAAAGCTGATAATTGTAATAGAAGTGTAACCAAGATTTTAGCCATGAAATTACGTGATAGACGAAGTCAATTTTGATACCCGGGGGGAAAGCAGTCATTCCATCGAGGTCTGCTGTCGTGAAACTTTGAACAGTGAAGACCTATCGGTCCAGGGCAAAATAAGTGAGGGGTTCGTAAGAATTATTGACGGAGAGGACGAAGCTCTCACTGGTCGAGTGATATGTGATAGACGGTAAGAGTTTATTATACACAGTGGGAACTTATAATATTTCAGCGATTGTAAGAGTGCTAACAATACAAGTGAACTGTATCAAAGTGACTTTAACGCGAATGTGTATTAACATTATTCGATTGAATAGTATATTGTCGAAGTAACGAATATTACTATAAATTATTGAAATATAAACCTATAACCGATATACGAGAGTTGTTTCAAAACTATAAGCGACAAATATTTATGATAATTAGTTACGAACATTACATATTTCTACGATCTTCACTACAACATATTTGATTATTTAGGATGGATTACAAACTGGAGTCAACGAGGAAGCTCTATTTGAGCATTTCGACGATGTTGGAGATGTCACACTGAACTCATGGAAGGGAAACTGAAACTATGACAAATATGTGGAAAACCGGAGTGACTTAGACACCAAGATGAGAAGTAGAAGAACATATATGAATAAACAATGTACTATCAGTCTACAGAATAGGAACCAAATAGCTACAATAATTAATTTCCAATGTTAACTCGGAATTACATTATCCAAAAATGCACAATATGATCACAATAAATTCCACTGATGAGATCTTCGAGAGAGTAGTTGTTCGAAGCATGATTTCGTTCGGTTCATCTGAAGCAAGAAGCGAACGTGATCTATGCAGTAACCAGACCATGCAAGGCCTTATTAAATGGAGTCATCCGACAACTTGACATCGAACCCAGGAAGGCGAGGGTGCGATCAGCCGTAACAGGAGGAGATTTCCATTCAAGAAGATCAGAATACACCAGGTTTAGAGATGTTGATTTTGGCAGAAGGTAGTGGAGCGATTTGACTTATATTTGTAGGTTGGATAATTGTGTGGATGATTTTGATCTGACCATGTTCTAACAGCTATCGACGATGTTTATTATTTCATGTTTTATCTACGTAAAATTTCCTAGTATGTTCGAAAGTCATCGTTTTTCGATGTTCGATGTTTAGAGTTATTCTACGATCGTATTTTTCGATAAATTGTCATCCGAAATTAGTTTTTCGCCCAACGAGAAATTTTATGGATAAATTTTATGGATACATTTTAAGGGGAAATTTTATTGATAAATTTTATGGAAAGATTTTATGGATAAATATTTTTAATATTGTAGTATTTACTTCGATGAATGTCAGTTAAGACGTTTTATGAGATTCTATGATCTTGTTGTGATAGATGGATCGATAAATATTTCTGAAGGTTTTGCTATGGCAGCCATGAAATAGTGTTTTACTGGAGTCAGCGAGGAGATTCTATATTGACATAAGATAGCATTGTGAAGTTCTAGGTAATTCGTCGTGAACGATAGAAGTCATGACTACACTAGACCAGTTGCTAAAATATATTATGATGATGGTAATAAAAATTATTGTCACGTAACAAAAGGAAGGAACTGTTATTCCGTAATTTAAATACTGACAGGGAGGAAATAAAGTGTATTATTACTTACTTGTATATACACACACAAATCCAAGATGAAATTCGCACATATAATATATAACATAGTGGTTATTTTTATGAAACGAAATAATGTATTATCCAAAGGGCACAGTGAGATTAAGCAAGTCGCTATATAAGTTAATTAAATTAGGATAAGAATTATGGTAATTAAAACACAACAATTATTATGGTGATGAAACCACGATGAAATGTATAAACAAGTAGTGCTGAAGTATTTGATGTTGAAGAAGGGAATATATTGTTGAATTATTGATATTGATAATGGTAAATAAGAAAGAAAATGAAGTGGGTATTGAATTCCGTGCAGTTACGAACAGAAATGTATTAAAGAAGGATTGTGATTGGATTTTTAACATTTTAAAGGACTTTTTGGAGTCTGTATAAATATTTTATGAAGTCATCGGCGATATTTAATTTAATGATGGTGATTTACGAAAGCGACAGCGGAAAGGAAAGAAATAAAATTATTTAAAACCTCATTTAAGTAACAACTAAAGGATAGAAGTCATATGTAATATCAGTATTATTGATGTATCACGGATTAGGCACTATAACTAGAATCAACTTAATCGTTCGTTCCATAGTTTGTTGATTGTGACAATAATGAACACTCTAAGGTAATGTGAGGCATATCAGAAGATATTCCAAAGGAGAAATAGATTATCGAGACTCACAACAATAAATATAAATAAAAATAACATTGAAAGGATTTAGTATCGTAACATTTAATAATTTAATGAGTAGAGACAGGAATTAAGGAGAATTATGTATAGAGTTAAAGAAATGGTTGTAAATAGAAAGACAGAATTATTATTATGATTATTAAGGATATATTATATGGAAATAAGTCGTTAACAATGTATTTATTATTTTAAGAATCATTCGATAGACGGAGAAGTAAGCGGACAGTTGAAAGTTTTATGTAACTCCTTAATTAGGATGGATAGAGGTCCTTTGACCGAAATTTTCGGTGATGTTTATTGAAGTAAGGTTCTTTTATTTAAAGTATTTTTAAAATTTTTATTTACATTTCTGCGATTAGGATTTTTATTTTGATATCTCTGAATGACGTCTTCATGAATAAATATTAACAGGCGGTATTTAGATTGCCTGTTCCTCTTATATTAAACAACGAACTCTTAATTCAATAACTTAGTTCCGAGTGTACTAATGGTAAAAATATGGCGCCCATTGCTTATTAGTTTTATTTTTAACCGTTCACTCCTGAGATTCTACGTCCTCCATCTATTATTGTTGGATTCTTGTATGTAGCTAAATATTAGTACATTCATGTTTTCAGTAACTGTGTGTACGACGAGTCCCTAACTTGCCAACTAGCAGGGACTTGTTGTTTTTTTTCTAGCAGCGAATCAGCATCCCTAGCGATCCTTTTCATCCTTCGGATACTGGTTGGTAGTTACGTGAATTTTGAGTACAGTACCAAATGTGGTTCGATTTGGTTTAGTTGTGTTTGAATTGATAGGGGATCGATTTGCACACATACACGGCCGCCATCCTCAAACTATTGGACTAATGACCTTGTAATTTGATCAAAAGATGCGTCCCATATGAAGGTATTTTGTTGCAAAATTCGGCGGAGATCAGATGATTAGGTTTGTCGTAATTTAAATTAAGCCTTGATCACATGGGTGGCTGCCAATAAGTTTCAGTCAAAATGGCGGTGTCATAAAACATGACACTGAGGTGCCATTTGCTTGTGCCACCTCTGTACCAAATTACGTTCAATTCGGTTTCACCGTGTTTGAGTTGATAGGGGAAGGGGGGGGGGGCAGACATACCAAATCATGCACACACACGTACTGAGACCAATATGCATTTTTGATTATGCAAATAGTCTCATGTTGAATTGTGAAGCTTGCAGCCACAATCCAGAGCATAAAGCAATTATTTGCGGCTTCTTTGATCCTTGAGGAGATGAGTAAGTTAATGCTTTAGCAGAGGTTTCGCCGTATGACCACCATAAACCAACAAATCCAGGAACAACACGAACCGAGTTGAATGAACTACGCGGCCATGGGAACGCCAGTTGCCGGTTTGCAATAAGAAAGTTTCGCCCAGCAGTGTGCAAGAAGGGCGGTGGATTGAAGATAAACGATGGAAGATCTTAAGCCACGCCCACTTATGAAAATGTAGGAGAAATAATTGTTCTGCAAAATTGAGTGTTGCATCAGGGTAATTTTAACCTCTCAATAATGCCCCGAAAACCTGTAAAAAGTCAACATTTGAATTAATTGGAAATATTGGGATTGTAAATTTGGTGGGGACGGAATATTTCAATGAGCTAACCAGGAAGAAGGAAGCTGCCCACGCATATAAAACTCGCAAAATTCCGGGACAATGAATTTAATCACGGAGCTCCGTCATATAAAATTGAGCGTTCGAATTTTTCATTGAGTTACATCATTGAGACGTTTGGAAAGAGTGTAAGAAATTGAACTGCATTTTGTCACTATCCTAGCTTTTTCATGGATTTTAGATTTTGAAATTCCCCTCTCTTGGACATATCGCAGTGGATCCTTCAAAAACTCTGCCAGGTTGGGGTTAACACACAGTCTCACGAGCCCTGTTGATGCGCGAGCCCTCTCTGGTCTGCATAGCCCCAAGAGCGAATGTGTACAAGTATAAATAACATAGTGTCTTGTCACGTTAGGAGGCGACAGTTATTGAAGCTTCGCGCTCTGATAGAATACGCTTATTAAAGTGAAGTTATAAGTCAGTCTGAAACCCGCGCTGTTTTGTATTTCGCGCAGGTGTGAATTTTAACGAGCAATACTTTATGTGTGAACTTAATACTGCAAAGTTTATTTGGCAGAGACATAGGACAATGTAAATGTAATTCGCATTGTAATTACGAACGGTAGAACAGAGATACGTTGAGTGTCGGGAAATTTAGGGATAACCATCCGAACTAATAATGAATGTTCGCCAGTGGCGTTAGCAACTGGTCGGGCAAAACCGGGTGACCCGAGTAGCCTGGAAAATGCAGTTATACGCAAGTTAGGGCCTGACGTTTTAAACGCCGCGCGCCGATAAAGTGATAAAATATTATGTTGGTCATGTGTTTACATGAATATTAATTCAACAATATTCATCCAGCCCACCCACATCAAGAACGCACGAGGAGAAATTCGCGGTGACTTGAGGCATAGCCATTGGAACGATTGCCCCTGACAAGGATCTGCAAGGGGTCAATCAGGGAGTAGGAGGCACGAGTAGGCTTCCGAGATGATGGCGGTATCACCAGTTGGAGTAGGTTGACTACCACAAAATTATATTTTGTGCATCAACATGCTTGTTGTAACAGAAAGCCTAAGGCAGGAAGCCAATTGAGTTTAGCAAACCAACCATGTTTTATGCTGAAATGAAGCATGTTTGTTTGAGATGGGGTCGATTCGACCACCAGGTTAAAGTAATTGGAATGTAAGTGATGTTTTAGTTAATCAAGACACAGTAGTGTTTGATTTGTGTGTGATCTGCGAAGAGTCGCTGGGGTTGGGTTGGCGGTGCTATGTGTTTTATTTTTGTGTGCGGAGGTGTCATTCCCGCTTCATTTCGCCGAGTGTATTGTGATAAGGATGTGCCATGCCCTCAGTAAGTGAGGAGGTAATACGCCCACTAATGTGATCTACTGACTGTATACTAGGGTTCATCCTATTTGAGGTGCTCCGGATGTATACGAGCCTAAATCTGCAGATGGAGTAATCTAGTGGATTCCCCTGCCATGATAATTTGCGTTACGAGGTTCGAAGGTAAGGCCACTGGGCCTCCTAGCGAACTATTATACGGCACGCCCCAACCAGGTAGCTGTTGTTAGTCATTGGGAGGCCAAGATGGGCCCACCCACAGTGAAGGTCTGCGTGTCTGTCCCATTGCTTGATGTCTGAACAGCTTCTTAAAATAATATGATTTGAAGGAGATCTAATGCAAACCTGGGTTGCTAAACGATTTAATTTGGGGTAATGTTTATTATGTTTTATGCTGATGCGTTCATGTGAGTACTCTCGATATTTAAACGAGATTCCGCTCTGGTGAGAGCCATGATTAATGCATGTTCATGCATATTTTCTTGTTTTAATTTGTGTCTGAGATAACGTAATCACGGGGCTATAGCTAGCCGTGTTGTGACTAGTGGGTGTAGAGAACAATGACCCGCTCCTTTTAGAATGGTTTCCTTTGGCACGTAATATTTACTGTATTATGTTGAAGGGTTTGAGCCCAAGTTCAGTGTAATGTTTGTTTTGTTTACCTTATGTACATTCCTGATAGCTTACCGACCAACACCCAGCACCAATCATGACGTAATGCATGCATAGAGGGAAATGATTGGAAATTTTGGTACTTATTCCAACCCAACACAGTCGTTCAATAAAATAAGACCACCTTGAATAGAATATTAGATTTGACGAAATGGTTGGACACATTGAGAGTTTATCAGTTAATGGTTGGACACTTTGGGCGTGTGAGTTATCATTTGGACACTTTTGTGGGTTATATTTTCTTAGGGCCTATCTTTTCGCCCAGATGTGTTTGTTTCGTGTGTGTTCATCTTATTTTCTTTTAAATTTCAAGGGATTTTTCTTTTGTTGTTTTAAAGGGGGTAGTTTGTCTTTTTTGTTTTTAGTTTATTGTGTTTGTTTTCATGAATAAATTCGATTCATTTTAAATTTACTACTGGCACATAATTTATAGAGTAAGTTCTAGTGATCCTTCGTCAAAAATCCCAGGATTACTTGTGTAATTTAGAGTCACACCGGACAGGTCACGACCCCAGAATAGAGAGTTCATCCTGGTAGACCTATTAAAAAGGTACATAGGGTTTCGGTGATAAACGTATAGTTATCCGTCCCTATGATATTGTATCTATTCTAGTATTTATGCTTGGATCACGGAGAACGATATAAGCCAGGTCAAGCTAGCCGGTGCCTTTTTGTTTTGTGGTGCATACTATGCTCTACAATGGTGCCCACTCACTTGGTTCTTAGTATACGGTGGTTTCGAACTTTTGGACCCACTGATACTCATGACACACAGGTACGTAGCGTAGGCTCTATGTTTATGATGGCGCCCAACAGGGGGAAGACAAGTATGTTTACGAAGGCGCCCGAACTTATGTGACAAATTACAATTAACGGAGTGGATGTAGGGTCTAGAAGTTTGTGTAATAAAATACAGAGAACACTTATTTCTTTGAGATTTTAATGTAGAAGCAGCGTTCCTTGGGCATCTATGTTTTTAATTTATTAATTAATTAATTAATTTATTTATTTATTTATTTTAACAGGAAGGCCTGGAGCCACATGATTGATTTATGTCCACATTGACGAATCGGGGATAGTAATGTAACTTCCTGAAGGGTATTTTAATGGCTGGAATGTACTCACGAAACAAACAAAGGGATATCTCCTCAAGTAGAGCGCTCAATATTCAGATTGGAGAACTACTTGTTTTGTGCGATTAAATTTAAAGTTAAACAATTGAGCAGGCATTTAGAACGACGAATGGTATCTCATTTTATGGTGGTAGGTGTACTGTTATCATGAGGCGTGCCCTATTTCTCATATAAGAGTATATTTTGTGTGTTGTGGAGATTGCAACCGTAGAAGAGAATCGAGCCATTATTGAGAGCTCTCGTACGCAAACCAACGAGAAACTAGATCAATTGAAAATAGATAATATAGAAGAGATCGAACAATTAAAAACTGAATTAAAGGCCGACAGTGCGGAACAGTCGGTGGAACAGTTTAAAAAATGAAAATAAACAATAGCGAGCAGTTCACACAACTAAAAGCCGACAATAGTGAGCTGTTCACACAATTAAGTGCCGATAGCGCAGAACAGTTAGCGAAAGTTACGTCAGACACTACCGAACAATTAAATAAAATGGAAATAAGCCTAATGCAGTCAATAGCATTTAGTGAAGACAAACTTTCTCGAAGCTTAGTCAAATACAACAGGCTTGTAATCTAAACACGGAAGGTTTGGGGCAAGCGCACAAAGGGCAAGTGATGACGTTAAGTGACGACATGTCCGGGCTATTAGTCAACGTAGATAAGGGAGCAGTGAAGTTCGCGGAAAGATGGAATCTGGTTGAAGTCGAGCAGGAACACATTAAAGAGATTGTACTTGAGAGCAACGCATTAATAGGGGAGATGCTTTATAAGCTAGAAGAAGGTCGCAAAGAGGAAGCAAAAAAGGCAGAGGAGACATATCTGAGCTGTCGTGAGGGATAAATAAAACATGTTTACGTGTGGGAACTGAAGTGAAGAAAGGCCGGCAGAGGTTAATTAAACAAATGGATGAAACCCGAGATCGCATAAGGGAAGTCGAGAAGGTGTTACTGGCACGCAGAGGTGGTCAAGAAAGGAATATTATTAAAGGAAAAATAAGGTCACCAGAACATGAGGACCTTATTCTAGAATTACGCAGTAGCGGGAAAGATGGAAATAACCAGGGCCATACCAATACGTGCCTAGGGCTAAGTGAAAGCCTTTCGAGCCAAGGAGCTGAACGGACAGCGACACGCGAGTGTATGGAGGGTTTCCCTTACTTCCAGGGGCATGCTTCAACAACCCACGAAATCCAAATTTTGACGCAGTACGTGCAGGTCATTAGGATGCAGGATAAACGCCCTAAGAAATATGTAAATGATGGCTCGGATACCCTGAAGGCCTTTTTAAAGGAAGTGGAGAGCAACTTCTTGGATCACGAGATACCCGAGACAAGTTAATTAAGTACAATGGAGAAGCTGCTTGGCGATAGCGTTTCAGATACATTTTCGATGACGAGGAGGGCTTCAAGCAAGCATGTCTGAGGAAAGACTTGAGGCAATCTATACAACCGAGTTTGAGCATGGAATTATACAGTCGTATATACCATGCCACTCAACCAACACGTTATGCAGTGTATTTCACATCACAGATGTTACGCTTATGGGATTTGGATGTCAGCCCGGAAGAGGCGGAGCTGGTGGTGACGATCGGCAAGCAATTACCGTTGCAAGTGCAACAATTTCAAGTCGCTGCTAATGTTACAAATGCGATCCAAGCAGAGGAGTTGCTACGGAAGCTAGATGACACTACGTTGCACCCTCGCATGAGAAACACCAAAGCGGTGGAACAGGTGAACACTGCACAAGTGTACCACGCTGAACAGATAAACACTAGAAATCAAGGGATAAAAACACGGGAGCCATACCACGGCGATTGTAAAATAATCAAAGAGCGCCCGCGCCGAGATTTGAACCAAGACGGTGGGACCAGCGCCGTGATACAGGGTATAGACCCTACCAACGAAGGCGTGAGGATTGGAGGCCTAGAGATGAGCCGTACCAGTGTACACGGGAGGACAGGCGCGGCGGTAGGCGGCCCTGGCCAGGACAGAGAGAAACCCAAGGTTATTCGGGGGACAGCCGTCGTGAGTGGCAGAGACAGCACGAGGTAAAACAGAGATATCTTGGCAGGAAAGAGAGGGACAGGCCAGCCACAGACAGACTGACGCTCTCTGTAGAAAACGTCCATTAAAGGAGACCAAAACACAAAAGTCGACTTGCCCTCAAAATCAAAGTATGTATCAGGCAGTGTTCAACTATATATTTGCTTTTGCTCTATGCCTCTCCGCAGGCCAGTAAACGAAGGAAACATGAGTATCTGTGACGTCACAGCGCCGTAAGTGGTGAGTGAGCTATCCGCTCCATTCAGTTGATTCTTGCAATACGCACGCTGCTACTCTTATGTTGATTAGTGTTGTTTATTATAATCGAGTGTGATAGGTAGTTGGCAAAATGCCTTCGTGTAGTGTATACAGTTGTAACAGCAGAACGAGTAAAAACCGAAACTGTAGAGAATAGAAGTACATTTCCATAGATTTCCAAATCGAAGTAAGTCGCTACGTAGATTTAGCAGTTGGGTACAATTTTGCAAGAGGAAATATTTTTCTCCCGGTAATGGGGCTACTGTGTATTCAATGCATATTAAAAGACAGACTATCATGAAACGCAACTTTTGAAAATGAAGTTGATACCTACGGAAAAGCTACAAGGTCCAAAATTGAAGCTAGGAGCTGTTCCTTTAATAAGGTGTCCGGCGCCGACAGACAGATATACTTCTCATGCAGGAATGCTAATTCATGTGGAACATATAAAACACGTTCACACCGGAAACCTAGAAAGTTACCACAATCTTCGTTGAAATACGCTCCTAAAAGAGTTCATTTCTCGTACAGTGGCTTAAAGCTCAGGTCAATGATTGCTGCACTGGACTATAATTGGAACATCACTAAATTTAAAGTCGGTACCAAAACTCAGTACCCAAAATGAACAGGAGCCTGGGTGATAAAACATAAATTCGAAGCGTCAAACGATGGAAGGAAGAAGGCAATAATGAACAAAATTAACCTCTCACAAACTGATTATAGTAGAGCTTCACCTGAAGCTCAAGCAATGGATCTGTCACTGCCTAAGAACATCTCTCCAATACCTCGACCTTCCAAGGACGACCTGATGAAGAAGTACATCTCACGATTTCACATGTAACAATAAATGATGTACCGTACTGCATATCAAAATAATATGTCTATATTTATCGTAAATTAGACAATCCTAGAACTCTCTTACATATTTCTACTGTTCTAATTTAAGGTGACCGTGGTGGCGCAGCGGTCAAGCTGTTGCCTCTCACCAAATTGTTCTGGGTTTCATCCCCAGTCAATGCATGCGAGATTTTCAAAGTGAAATGCCATGTCCTATGGTTCGGAATCCACCTAAAAAGAAGGTCACGTGGCTCATAATCACACGATTCACGGTCACGTAAAACTACAATCTACCTTCCTTTGTTTGAATTTACAGCTGGAAGCCCACATAGGTGCCACTGGGTTCCGGAAATATGTTTCTTATGATGTTGACAATACATGATGGCACGACAATTCTGTTATTTTTACCAATCGCAGTCCATGAATTTACCCAGGAAGTGAACTGCTTGTAACAAATAAATCGCCAAGTTCTATTTTTTGGATTTAATGCTGTCAGTAAACGTTTCTTTGCCCTGTTCATTGTTTAAGCTCATGTTACGCCTTGCCATTGTCAACACTTCGCGGTCTAAAATAAGCCTTGAAAATGAGGGATTTCTTGTTATACACATAAATTCTTCCAATTTCACTGCTTTTACATTGTCTAATTCACAACAGCATACATTTTCTTCATTCGTATCCATGATGGTACACTCGTTACACTTACACCAATTTCGTATGCCGGCTCGGCCTGTAGTGTTTACTATACCCATTTCATGATCGCTATCTAAATGGACATCAGCAAATGTCGTTCGTTCTGGTTCAAACTGATACGGACGAATGTCATTTACATCCATTATAAGTCCTTTGACTAACACTAACAATGGCAACAGAAGAACACGGCAGCAGCAGATGGAGTGCGGGAAAAGACTGCCCGAGCTTATGCACAGCAACAAGGCTTCTATGTATACTCGAGAGAACAGTGACGTCTCGAGCAGTTACTAGTTTTGCACATAACTTGAGAACGGTTGGACGTAGAGGCATCGGATTAACTGCATTGTTATTAAATTCCCATGTTGCATATTTAGCAATAAATAACGAAATATGTGCTTTGTGTTGTGATCTCCTTTAAGCAAGCAAGGGGATAGCCTGAAATGTGCCTGGATCGAGAAAAATTTGCTATTAGCCAACATCGAAGAATGGGTTGTTTCACCGGAGGACTTCACGAACGAGGCGGCTCCACAATCACAACATTGCCTGCAACAGCTACCTGTGATTATAGCTAGAATTGGTGGACTAAGGTTTCGATGCTTGGTAGTCACTGGGTCACAGCTGTGTCTAGCATCAGAGGCCCTAATTAAGACCTTAAATAAGCAACAGAGGATACCAACCATCCCGGTACCCCAAATAAAGTTCAGAGGTGTAATTCCAGAGAAGACAGCTGTTCGTAAACACCAGATTCAGCGGGACCTAGACATAAAGGGACACCAAATATCGCAAGTGAAAATGGTTTTGGAAAAGATGAATTTTAATATCATTCTGGGCCCTGATTTCATCTGTGACCATCCAACAATCATAGATCTACGCAACGATGCTGTAATGTTCAAGAATGTGGAAGGGATATCTGTAGTAGACGTGAACATGAACGGGGTGAAGCAAGGAATAGAATCGAATACATGGATGCTGGAGACTATTCAGGAGGAGCGTCAAGAGGAATCACGGGTGAGAGATTCGAACCCGGAACGTGTGTACGTGGGCGAAGACGTTGAACAGGGGATATGGTCAATGGCAGTAGAAGAAGACGGCAGCGAAGTCAGTTTCGGCACATTGCTACAAGAGAAGCTGAATGAGGCCAAACTCAGTAGTGAAGATAGAGATCGCTTGGGCAGAATTCTAAGAGAGCAAGCCATTGCATTTAATACTTTACTATGGGGAGATACGCAATTTCAAGTACGCCATGCAAGTGGATGATTGGACTCCATTCAAGAGCCGATTGTACCCGATACCTGAGAAACATCATGCAGCCGTGAAGAAAATTATAGTTGAAATGTTTCACGCGAACGTAATATGCAAACCCCAACACCATATTTCAACGCTATTATGGCAGTAGCGAAACCTAACGGTTCTGTAAGGGTGAGCGTAGACGCACGCACCCTCAATGCCAGGCTCGTGCCTCAGAATGACCAAACACCCCTACTTAAAAGTATTGATGAAGGTTCATGGAAAAAGAATATATTCGTCGGTGGACCTTGCCAGCAGCTATTATTCCCTAGAGCTGGAAGAGAAGTCGCGGTTAATAACTGGGTTCCTTTTTGACAGACATACTGCGTATTCGCCGGGTTACCATTTGGAGTTAAAACGGCAGGGTCAACACTAATTCGGGCCCTAGACCCAAACTTGTCAGAGGAAGTAAAAAAATATGACAGATATGTCGATGACATATTGCTGGCGTTGCAAAATATTGACGAGCACATGAAACATTAGGAAATATTTTTGAAGAACCTCAAAAGGGCAAATTTCAAGATCAATCTAAGGAAGTCTCACTTTCTCCAACATCAGATTTTATATCTGGGCCACATTGTCGACGGAGATGGAGTTAGACCACGTCCTGTAAATATAGAAGCCATAAGGAATTTCCCTAGACCGACCAGAGTAAAACACGTGAGGATGTTTTTGGGGACCACAAACTTTTTCCGAGAGAACTGACCAGGATAAACGGAAATAGTAGCACCACTACAGGATATGCTCAAGAAAGATAATAGGTGGTACTGGAACGAAAAATGTGAAATCCTTACATGATCTGAGTTCAAACCGGTGTAAGCCAGGTTGGTTTCTATCCTCATTAGGTGAAAGTATTTTAGTACGAAAGGACCAAATACTTAAAATAATTTTGTAGAGAATGATTATTATTAACTATTTTGGCAGAAAGAGTGCCTTGAATTTAGAATTCAAATATGTAAATAATTACAAATAGTATTGATAAAGGAAGTTATAACTGGGTTAGTAAGTGCATTGATTTTAATTGTAGGAGTTTTGCTTGGAGTGGCATTTTTAACTTTATTGGAGCGTAAGGTATTAGGGTATATTCAAATTCGAAAAGGGCCTAATAAAGTTGGGTTTGTTGGATTACCACAACCGTTTGCTGATGTAATTAAACTTTTAACTAAGGAATCAACTTATCCTTTGTTATCAAATTACTTTTTGTATTATTTTTCTCCTGTTTTTAGATTATTCCTAGTTTTATTAGTTTGAATAGTTTATCCTTTTTTGTCAGTGATGTTTTCATTTAATTTAGGATTATTTTTTTTGTGTTGTACAAGTATAGGAGTTTATACAGTTATAATTGCTGGATGATCTTCTAATTCTAATTATGCCTTATTGGGAGGTCTTCGGGCTGTGGCTCAGACAATTTCTTATGAGGTAAGTTTAGCTTTAATTTTGTTATCATTTGTGTTTCTTATTGATGGATATTGTTTATTGAATTTTATAACATATCAAAATTATACTTGGTTTATGTTTTTGTCCTTTCCTTTAATGTTAGCCTGATTTGCCTCTTGTTTAGCTGAAACTAATCGAACTCCTTTTGATTTTGCTGAAGGAGAATCTGAATTAGTATCAGGATTTAATGTAGAATATAGAAGTGGAGGTTTTGCATTAATTTTTATAGCAGAATATGCAAGAATTTTATTTATGAGAATGTTATTTTGTGTAATATTTATGGGAAGAGATACTTTTTCTTTCTTATTTTTTTTAAAGTTAACATTTTTGTCCTTTGTTTTTATTTGAGTTCGAGGAACACTTCCTCGGTTTCGTTATGATAAATTAATATATTTAGCTTGGAAAAGATTTTTACCTTTGTCCTTAAATTTTTTATTTTTTTATTTGGGGTTAAAAATTATTATATTTTCTATTTTAATTTAGTGTATTTATTTTAGTAATGTTAATAGAAGAATTTAACTTCTGTCTTATGTTTTCAAAACATACGCTTTCATAAAGCTTTATAACTAATTTACTAATTTATCTCAAGTTATGAGAACAAGAGGATTAATTAAGTAGTAAGCGAAATAAAGAACCGTCAAGATTTGTCCAGTTAGGATATAAGGGTCTTCAACAGGACGTGCACCAATTCACGTTAATAAAATAACAATTGTTGTTATTGATCAGAATAGAATTTGATTAATTGGATAAAATTGAGTACCTCGGAATCTATTACTGTTGTAAAATGGTAAAATTAATAGAATAGCAATGGATATTACTAGAGCAATTACACCTCCTAATTTATTAGGGATAGATCGGAGAATTGCATAAGCAAATAAGAAGTATAATTCAGGTTGAATATGGACAGGGGTAACAAGAGGATTGGCCGGAATAAAATTATCTGGATCTCCTAGTATATAAGGTTCAAGGAGGCTTAAGAAAATAAGAGTTGCTACTATAATAATAAACCCAAAGAGATCCTTAAAAGAAAAATAGGGATGAAAAGGGATTTTGTCAACATCTCTATTTAGCCCTAAAGGATTATTAGAACCTGTTTGGTGAAGGAATAATAAATGAATTATAACAGCAGCTGAGACAATAAAAGGAAGAACAAAATGGAAGGTGAAAAATCGAGTTAAGGTTGCGTTATCTACACTAAAGCCCCCTCAAACTCATTGGACAAGTTCTGTTCCTAAATATGGGATAGCTGACAGAAGGTTGGTAATTACAGTAGCACCTCAAAAAGATATTTGTCCTCAAGGGAGGACATAGCCTATAAAGGCTGTTCCTATAACAAGAAATAGAATGATGACTCCTGTTATTCATGTGTGTATATAATTATAAGAGCCATAGTACATTCCTCGTCCTACATGTAAGTAGAGACAAATGAAAAAGAATGAGGCACCATTGGCATGAAGGGTACGTAGGAATCAACCATAATTTACGTCACGACAAATATGAGCTACACTATTAAAGGCTAAATCAATATTTGCAGTATAATGTATTGCTAAAAATAGTCCTGTTGCAATTTGAATTATTAAACAAAGTCCTAAAAGTGAACCGAAATTTCATCAAGCAGAGATATTGGAAGGTGCTGGGAGATCCACTAATGCTCTATTGGCAATTTTAAATAAAGGGTGGGAGGTGCGGATTGGTTTATTCATTAGTTTTTAGGGCGAAGAGGACCTTGAAAAATGTTAGTAATTTTTACTATAGCAATAAGAGTTAAAAATAAATAATTTACTAATATAAGTGTAATTAAATCTGTTGGTTTATTATATAATTTAGTAAGGAGATAATTGGATTCATCATGCAAGGTAATTAAATCATTATTAATATTATTCATTTCTTCATTAAAATTTAATAGATTCCATAAAGTTGAATCTGTTATTAGAGATAGAGAAATTACTAGGGAGGATAAGAATAACATAATAATTAAAGATTTAGTTGGAATTGAGAAAAGTTCATTGGATGCAAGTGTAGTAATATAAATAAATAATACTAATATTCCACCGAGAAATACAAGAAATAGAATATAAGAAAATCAAAAAGTTGAAGTTATTATTCCAGTTGTTAGGGCTACAATTAAGGTTTGTAAAATAATAATTAATATTATTGCTATTGGATGATTTACTTGGGTAAAAATTATTGCATTTAATAAATTGGAAATTATAATTCTAAGATTTAATATACAAAGGGTAGTTTAAATAAAATATTAATTTTGGGGATTAATGATAAGAAATTTTCTTTCCTTTGAGTTTTAGAAGTATGTTACTTATTATTGATTTACAAGACCAGTGTTCTTATTTAAACTACTAAAACGATGGTAATACTTATTAATTGAATTGTAGTAATCTTGGTCTTTTTAAGAGGTGTATGGGTGTTTTGTTCTAATCGAAAGCATTTATTAGCTACGTTATTAAGATTAGAATTTGTTGTTTTAAGATTATTTCTAATATTATTTATATTTTTAAACATATTTACTTTTGAGTTATTTTTTAGAATAGTATTTTTGACATTTTCAGTATGTGAGGGGGCTCTGGGTCTTTCTATTTTAGTTTCGATGATTCGAACCCACGGAAATGATTTTTTTCAGTCATTTAGAATTTTACAATGTTAAAATTAATTTTTATGCTTGTGTTTTTAATCCCTCTTAGTTTTTTAAATAAGTTTTGGTGGTTGGTTCAAAGTTTGTTATATTTGATAACTTTCTTTTTTATAATGAGATATATTACATTAACAGATTTTTGTAATTTGAGTTATATTTTTGGGATTGATATTTTGTCGTATGGTTTAATTTTATTAAGATTTTGAATTTGTTCATTAATAATTACAGCTAGAGAAAGTGTTCATCATTATAGGTATTTTAATTCTTTTTTCCTTTTTTTTGTAATTTTTTTATTATTAATGTTATGTTGTACTTTTAGAAGAATGAGATTATTTTCTTTTTACTTGTTTTTTGAGGCCAGATTGATTCCAACTTTGTTTTTAATTTTGGGATGAGGGTATCAACCGGAACGATTACAGGCGGGAGTGTATTTATTATTTTATACTTTATTGGCTTCTTTACCTTTATTAGTAAGTTTGTTTAATATTTATGGATTTTATGGTAGATTATATATCGGACTATTAAATAATATTAGATTATCAAGAGTGTTATTTTATACAAGATTGATTTTAGCATTTTTGGTTAAAATACCCATGTTTATTGTACATTTATGATTACCTAAGGCACATGTTGAAGCCCCAGTTTCAGGTTCAATAATTTTAGCAGGGGTGTTATTGAAATTAGGGGGATATGGATTATTACGAGTTTATTTAATGTTAATCAAGCTTGGATTAACTTATAATGTAATTTGGATTAGAATTAGTTTAGTAGGTGGATTTTTAATGAGTTTGGTTTGTTTGCGTCAAGTTGATTTGAAGGCTTTAATTGCGTATTCTTCTGTTGTTCATATAGGAATAGCTTTAGGGGGAATAATAACATTAACAGATTGAGGATTTATAAGAATGTATACGTTAATAATTGCTCATGGGTTATGTTCGTCTGGTTTATTTGCTTTAGCTAATATTTCTTATGAACGATTAGGAAGACGAAGTTAATTAATTAATAAGGTTTTAATGAATTTTATACCTTCTATAACATTATGATGATTTTTATTGAGATCATCTAATATAGCAGCCCCTCCATCATTAAATTTAATGGGAGAGATTGGGCTATTAAATGGCTTAGTAATATGATCTTGACTTTCAATAGTTATATTAATATTAATTTCTTTTTTTAGAGCAGCTTATTCTTTATATTTATATTCTTATAGTCAACATGGGATAATTTATTCTGGTGTTTATTCTTGCTCTATAGGGTACACTCGAGAATACTTATTATTAATATTACATTGATTACCTTTAAATATTTTAGTTTTAAAGGGTGATTTATGTATTTTATGGTTGTATTTAAGTAGTTTAAATAAAAATATTGATTTGTGGTGTCAATGAAGTAAAGAGTTTACCTTAAATCATTTTATGATCAGTATCAATTTGTTTTATTTATTTCTTTTTCTTATTATTTATAGCAATTTTTTTGGTAATAATAGGATTTTATTTTATTATAAATGATATAGTTATTTTTATTGAATGGGAGATTTTTAATTTAAATAGATCTTCTTTAATTATAACTTTTTTATTTGATTGAATATCTTTATTATTTATAGGATTTGTTTTATTTATTTCTTCACTAGTAATTTTTTACAGTGAAGAATATATACACGGGGATTTAGCGATTAATCGGTTTATTATTTTGGTATTGATATTTGTTTTATCTATGATATTTTTAATTATTAGCCCTAATTTGATTAGAATTCTTTTAGGATGGGATGGATTAGGTTTAGTTTCGTACTGTTTGGTAATTTATTATCAAAATGTGAAATCTTATAGAGCTGGGATATTAACAGCTTTATCTAATCGTATTGGTGATGTGGCTTTATTAATGGCTATTGCTTGGATATTAAATTTTGGAAGATGAAATTATATTTATTATTTGGATGTAATGAAGAATTCTAGAATTATATATATTATTACTGCATTAGTAGTTTTGGCGGCTATAACAAAGAGAGCTCAGATTCCTTTTTCTTCTTGGTTACCAGCAGCGATAGCAGCTCCGACTCCTGTTTCAGCCTTAGTTCATTCTTCAACTTTGGTAACTGCAGGAATTTATCTATTAATTCGATTTAATACTGTTATTGTTGACAATAGATTAGGTAAGGGACTATTATTAATTGCTGGTTTAACAATGTTTATAGCAGGATTAGGGGCTAATTTTGAATATGATTTGAAAAAAATTATTGCTCTTTCTACATTAAGACAATTGGGATTAATAATAAGAATCTTGGCTATAGGATTTCCTAAATTAGCGTTTTTTCATTTGCTTACACATGCCTTATTTAAGGCATTGTTATTTATATGCGCAGGTTCTGTAATTCATAATATGAAAAATTCTCAAGATATTCGATTTATAGGTAACTTATGCAGACAAATACCTTTAACAGTTATTTGTTTTAATGTTTCAAATTTAGCGTTGTATGGTATACCTTTTTTGGCAGGGTTTTACTCAAAGGATTTAATTTTAGAAATTGTTTCTTTAACTTATTTAAATATTTTTAGATTTTTTTAATTTTTTTTTCTACTGGACTAACTGTATGTTATTCCTTACGATTAGTTTATTATTCAATAAGAGGGGATTTTAATTCTTCGTCGTATCATTCATTAAGTGATGAAAGATGAATTATATTAAAAGGTATGTTAAGTTTAATAATTATAGCAGTTGTAGGAGGTTGTATATTGAGATGAGTAATTTTTCCTTCTCCTTCTATAATTTGTTTACCATTTTGATTAAAGACTTTAGCTTTAACCGTTAGTTTGCTGGGTGGATGAATAGGTTATGAATTGTCAAAATTTTCCTTATCGTATAATTTACAGTCTTTAAAGTTTTATTTGATATCTCATTTTATTGGATCCATATGATTTATGCCTTTTGTATCTACATATGGGGTTAATTTTTTACCTTTGAAGTTAGGAAGTTATATGTATAAGTCCTTTGATCAAGGCTGAAGAGAGGATTGAGGAGGTCAAATAATTTATAATACTTCAGTTAAATATGCTGGGGCTATTCAGTGGTGACAAAATAATAGAATTAAGATATATTTAATTAGTTTTGTTTTGTGATTTATTATTTTATTAATGTTATTATTATATTTAAATAGCTTATATGTAGAGCATGACATTGAAGATGTCAGGGAAATTATTTAATTTTTAAATATTTATAAATAATAATTTATTATTTATACAATGAAAATGTATTGTTTTTTTTAACTATATAAATAGAAATGTTAATGGAGTTAAACCATTTAAATAAAAAGTTAGCAGCTTTAATTTGATCCTCTCATTTCGGCTTAATTGGAAATAAATTTCACTAATATTATTAACAGTAATATACCGCTTCTTTGGTTTCAATTAATACTAAAATAAGTTCACAAATAAGGATGGAATCATCTAAGATCAAGTCGAAATTGATTGCAATATATCGCTTCTTATTTAAGGAAGATTGAATTTCAATACTTTTTGAATGCAAATCAAATGTAATACTTAACTACAACCCTATGAAATTAATAAGCTCATTCTAAATTGCCTTGATTTCATTCATGGAATAACCCAATTAGGAGAATAAATAAAAAAAATATTCTGACTAAAGTTCATGATGTAATATCTGATGTTTGTATAATGATAGACACAGGTAAAAGAAGGGCAATTTCTACGTCAAAAATTAAGAAAATAACAGCAATTTAAAAAAATCGGAGAGAAAAGGGTAGGCGTGCTGAGCTTTTAGGATCGAATCCGCATTCAAATGGTGAATTTTTTTCACGGTCATTAATAGATTTTTTTGAAAGTATTGAAGCTAGAATTATAACAATTATTGCTAAGGTAATGGAAATGATAGATATAATATATATAATTCAAATTATTTATTTTGAATGTTCAATCTTTTTGATTGGAAGTCAAATGTACACATATATATACTAAATAAATATCTACCTCATCAGTAAATAGAAATATAAAGGAATAATCATACAACATCAACAAAATGTCAGTATCACGCAGCAGCTTCAAATCCAAAGTGGTGATTAGGAGAAAAATGACATATTAAATGTCGTAGTAAACATGTTGATAAAAATGTTGTCCCGATTAAAACATCTAGCCCATGAAATCCTGTTGCTATAAACAAACTAGACCCATAAGAAGCATCCGCAATAGTAAAAGGAGCTTCAATATATTCATAAGCTTGTAAGATGGAAAAATAAATTCCTAAAATAATAGTGAAAAATAAACCTTGTGTTGTTTGACTATAATCTCCTTCCATTAATCTATGATGGGCTCATGTCACTGTAACCCCTGAGGCAAGGAGGATTGCTGTATTTAATAAAGGAATTTGTAATGGATTGAAGGGATTAATTCCTGTGGGAGGTCATATTGCACCTAAATCAATATTAGGGGATAGTCTTCTCTGAAAAAATGCTCAAAAAAAAAAGAGATGAAGAAGAAGATTTCTGATACAATAAATAAGATTATTCCTCAACGAAGTCCGTAATTTACTGAAAGGGTGTGTAATCCTTGATAAGTACCTTCACGAGTGATATCTCGTCATCATTGAATTATTGTTAAAATTGTGATTAAAGTTCCTAATAATAAAAGAGAATTATTAAAATGATGAAATCATTTTACTAATCCTGCAGCTGTTACAAGTGCTCCAATGGCTCCAGTTAAAGGTCAGGGGCTAGGGTTAACTAAATGGAAAGGGTGATTAGAGTGTGTTGTCATAATTTACTTCTCTAGAATATAATGTGGTAAGGACTGCAAAGACATAAGATTGGATTATTGCAACAGCTGATTCTAATGTTAATAGTGCAATTTGTGCAAATACAAGTCCTGACAGGAGTATTATGGTTAATGAAGGACCGGTATTACCTAGTAGAGTCAGAAGTAGGTGTCCAGCAATTATATTAGCTGCTAAACGTACAGCTAGAGTTCCTGGTCGAATTACATTTCTGATAGTTTCAATACAGACCATAAAAGGTATAAGAGCTGCAGGTGTGCCTTGGGGAACTAGGTGAGCAAATATATGTTGGGTATGGTTGATTCACCCATAGATTATAAAACTAAATCATAGGGGTAGGGCTAATGCTAGAGTTATTACTAAGTGTCTTGATCTTGTAAAGATATACGGGAATAGACCTAAAAAATTGTTAAATAAGATTAATGAGAATAATGCAATAAATATAAATCTACTTCCGTTATGTCCCGTAGGTCCAATTAAAGTTTTAAATTCATTATGTAATGTTTTAATAATCGAGTATCAGATTATACTATGGCGTGAAGGTATTAATCAATAAATGAGAGGTAGAATTATTATTCCTAGGAATGTACTTAATCAATTTAAGGATAAATTTATAATATTAGTTGAGGGATCGAAAACGGAAAATAAATTTGTTATCATTTTCAATTCAAGGAAGTCTGAGGAATATTAGACTCTTCAGTTGCTGGGGAAATTGGTTGATAAATTAAGAAGAAGTAATTAATAATGGAAAAAATGATTAAAACTAAAGAAAATATTGAAAATAAAAATAATCATCTTAAAGGGGATATTTGAGGAATAAAGAAATATTAAATCTATTAATGATTTTAGTATGACATACTAATGTTATTTTTTAACTAATTTCTTCATCAAAAGTAAACGTTAATTACTATAAAATGGTTTAAGAGACCATTACTTACTTTCAGTCATTTGATGAATTATTATTAATAATTCAGTTGATAAATGTTTTAGTATTAACTCTTTCTAAGACAATAGGTATAAAACTGTGGTTGGTTGGTTCTTAAGTTTAGGGGCTGCGACAACGCGGTCATGTAGCCCCGTGTACTTTGGGTGTGTGTAGAATCTGTCTGATAACCGGTGTTAATTGTGATGACTGTATTAGTGTGTGTTATCTGTTATTTTAATTTAAGTACTGCAACTTAGAATTTATCAAATAGTTCCTACTTTTGCCGCCAAGCGCCACCGTCAACGACTACTAGGCTAAGTTCACAACTCAGCTGCTAGACGCCACCGCAGTCGGCTCTTGGCAACGAACTTAGAAACCTAAGAGCGTTGTTTACAATAACCTATCCAATTTAGCTTCACACAGGTGCAATTAGTGGAAGGTTCTTTAACATGCCATAAATCTATGACATGGGACCGCCGGCTTTACTTCCCCTCCGAAGGAAGGCATACTGAGGGATTTTTAACGCTCTTAAAAAATCCGACGGCTTCGGCCGTGTTTGAACCCGCTATCTTGGGCATAGAAGCTCAGCATGCTACCGACTACGCCACCGAAGCCGCATAAAACTGTGATTAGTCCCACAGATTTCTGAGCATTGTCCATAATATAAACCTGGCCGGTTAATAAAGAAGCTTGTTTGGTTTAGTCGACCAGGTGTAGCGTCTACTTTTACACCTATCGCAGGGACAGTTCATGAGTGTAGTACATCTGCTGCTGTTACTAGTATTCGAATTTGTGTATTTAAAGGTAAAACTGTTCGATTATCAACGTCTAGTAATCGGAATCCGTTATTAGCTATTTCATTATAAGGGATTATATAGGAATCAAATTCATGGGGATTAACGAAGTCAGTATATTCATAACTTCAGTATCATTGATGTCCTACAGTTTTTACAGTAATAATAGGATCTAAGGATTCATCTAATAAATAAAGAAAACGTAGGGATGGAAGGACAATAAAAATAAGTGTAATAGCGGGTAAGATTGTTCAAATTACTTCAATTGTTTGTCCTTCTAACAAGTATCGATTAGTATATTTATTAAAGAATAACGTTAATATAATGTAAGATACAAGAATGGTGATTATTAATAGAATTAATAATGTGTGATCGTGAAAAAAGATGAGTTGTTCTATTAAAGGAGATGCACTATTTTGTAAATTTAAATCTGATCATGTTGCCATTATTCTAATAAAAGGTTATTCTTTATATGTAGAGCTTAAATCTACCGCACTTATCTGCCATATTAGAAATTAGTTAATATAGGTAATTCTGAATAACTATGTTCAGCAGGAGGTAAATTTTGGTATCATTCTAAGGAACTTACTATGTTTAAGGAGAATAAAATAGGACGGTTGGAAATTATACTTTCTCAAATAATAAAAATAAGTAGGATGATACCAACAAATGAGATAGTTGATCCTAAGGTAGAGATTACATTTCATGAAGTATATACATCTGGATAATCAGAGTATCGTCGTGGTATTCCTGCTAATCCTAGAAAATGTTGAGGGAAAAATGTTAAATTTACCCCTACAAATATAATTGTGAATTGAATTTTTAATCATTTAGGGTTTAAGGATAGCCCTGTAAATAATGGATATCATTGAACAAATCCTGCTATAATAGCGAATACTGCACCTATAGATAAGACATAATGGAAATGGGCAACGACATAATAAGTATCATGTAAAATAATATCGATTGATGAATTAGCTAGAACCACTCCTGTTAATCCACCAATAGTAAATAAGAAAACAAATCCTAATGCCCATAGTAACGATGGACTATAATTGAATTGTGTCCCATGAAGAGTGGCTAATCATCTGAATATTTTAATTCCAGTTGGCACGGCAATAATTATTGTTGCTGAAGTGAAATAAGCTCGAGTATCTACATCTATTCCTACTGTAAATATGTGATGAGCTCAAACGACAAATCCTAATAAACCAATGGCTAACATAGCATAAATTATTCCTAATGTTCCGAATGCTTCCTTTTTTCCACTTTCTTGTCTAATAATATGAGAAATTATACCAAATCCAGGTAAAATTAGAATATAAACTTCTGGATGCCCAAAAAATCAAAATAAGTGTTGGTATAGGATAGGATCACCTCCTCCTGCAGGATCAAAGAATGAAGTATTTAAGTTTCGATCTGTCAATAATATGGTAATGGCTCCAGCTAAAACGGGTAAAGAAAGGAGTAAAAGAAGTGCTGTGATACCTACAGCTCATACAAATAGAGGGGTTTGATCTAAAGATATTCCTGGGGCTCGTATGTTAATAGTAGTTGTAATAAAATTTACTGCCCCTAAAATTGAAGAAATTCCTGCTAAGTGAAGTGAGAAAATTGCTAAATCTACAGAGGCACCAGCGTGAGCGATATTTGCAGAGAGTGGTGGGTAGACAGTTCAACCAGTCCCAGCTCCATTTTCTACTAGACTTCTTGCTAATAATAGAGAAAGAGAAGGAGGTAGTAATCAAAATCTTATATTATTTATTCGGGGAAAAGCTATATCAGGGGCTCCTAATATTAAAGGGACTAATCAGTTTCTGAACCCTCCAATTATAATTGGTATTACTATAAAAAAAAATATTACAAATGCATGGGCTGTAACAATTACATTATAAATTTGATCATTCCCAATTAGATAACCAGGTTGACCAAGTTCTGCACGAATAAGTATTCTTAATGAAGTTCCCACTACTCCTGCTCAAGCTCCAAAGATAAAATAAAGTGTTCCGATATCCTTATGATTTGTTGAGAAGAGTCATTGTTGCGGTAAAATGGCTGAGTTATAGGCGATAAATTGTAAATTTATTTAGGAGATTTGTCTCTTTTATCAGACCTTTATAGTCATGAATGATATTAGACTGCAATTCTAAAGGAGTAGAACACTACTAAGGTTTAAAAAATTGGTATTTTATTTATAGCTTTGAAGGCTATTAGTTTAATTAACTTAAAACCTTATAATATATTAAAGATTAATGATCTAAATAATAATCCAAAAGTTGAAAGTATAGTAAAGGTTGATATTATAATATAAAATTGATTACTATAAAATTGCTTGTAATTTCATTTAGTTTCTCTGTAAGAGAAGAGAAATGCAGTGAAGGTAACACGAAGATAATAAAACAAAGTGATTAATGTTGTGATTACTATTAAGGTAATAATTATTAGTCTGTTAAGTTCAGCCATAGCTTGGATAATTAGTCATTTTGGTATAAATCCGAGGAAGGGGGGTAGGCCCCCTAACGAGAGAAGTAACGAGAATAAACAAAATTTAATTTTTGGGTTGTTATTTATTATAAGAAAATTTTGATTAATATGAAAGATTTGGAAGGTATTAAATAAGAAAATAATTGATGATCTCAGGAAAGAGTAAATAAGGAAATATAATTCTCACAAGTTTTCGCCAGAAACTATAGCAGCGATCATTCATCCTAGGTGATTAATGGATGAGTAGGCTATTAATTTTCGTAAGGATGTTTGGTTTAATCCTCCTAAGGAACCAATGGAAATTGAAGAAATAATAATGATTGAAAAGAAAATATTTATTTTAATGGTATAAGACAACAGTATTAAGGGTGCAATTTTTGTCATGTTATTAAAATTAAATTATTTCTTCAATTTAGTCCTTCTATAGTTCCAGGAAACCAAAAATGGAAAGGTGCTGCTCCTATTTTTAAAAGAAGAGCTGAACTGATTATTAATAGAAATACTTCATAATTTATTATTATAATAATATTTGATATTAGGAATATAATAATTAAAGAGAATAATAATAGAGAAGAAGCAATAGCCTGAATTAAGAAGTATTTTAAGGATGCTTCAGTTGATAGAATATTTTTTGTATTAGATATTAATGGAATAAAAGATAATAAATTGATTTCTAATCCTATTCAAACACCTAATCAAGAAGTTGATGAGATGGAAATTAAAGTACCTATAATTAATGTACTTAAAATAAAACCTTTGAAGGATTTTTAAAAATTAAAAAGGAGGTAAATCCTATTTACGGGGTATGAACCCATTAGCTTATATTTAGCTTACCTTTTTTTATGAATCTAAATATATTTAGGTGTATGATGCACAAGAGTTTTTGATACTTTAAGGAGTAGTTTAAATCTACTAAATGTAATGAAGGTAAAAAATTTTACATAATTTACTCTATCACTGTAATCCTTTAATCAGGCACTTCATTTAAAGGTAGTAGATTATATATATAGACATAACTAATAGATTTATAAATATTATAATTTATGTGTATAAATATATATATATATATATATATATATTTATTTATTTATAAAATTTCTTAAATGTGTAGGTACTAAAAATAAACTTATAATTAAAAAAGTGTTAATAGGATGAATAATATTATAAAAAAAAGTTTTTTTTTTGCCACCCCATCTTCCGGGACGTGGAGGTAATTTCAAGGGGGGTTGAAATTATTTTCTATTTCAAAAAGGGTCTTCTCCTGTGAACATGATTCACTTTATAAAATTTCTTAAAAGTGTAGGTACTAAAAATAAACTTATAATTAAAAAAAAGTATAATAGAATGAATAATATTATAAAAAAGTTTTTTTTGCCACCCCATCTTCCGGGACGTGGAGGTAATTTCAAGGGGGGTTGAAATTATTTTCTATTTCAAAAAGGGTCTTCTCCTGTGAACATGATTCACTTTATAAAATTTCTGAAAAGTGTAGGTACTAAAAATAAACTTATAAGTAAAAAAAAGTATAATAGAATGAATAATATTATAAAAAAGTTTTTTTTGCCACCCCATCTTCCGGGACGTGGAGGTAATTTCAAGGGGGGTTGAAATTATTTTCTATTTCAAAAAGGGTCTTCTCCTGTGAACATGATTCACTTTATAAAATTTCTTAAAAGTGTAGGTACTAAAAATAAACTTATAATTAAAAAAAAGTATAATAGAATGAATAATATTATAAAAAAGTTTTTTTGCCACCCCATCTTCCGGGACGTGGAGGTAATTTCAAGGGGGGTTGAAATTATTTTCTATTTCAAAAAGGGTCTTCTCCTGTGAACATGATTCACTTTATAAAATTTCTTAAAAGTGTAGGTACTAAAAATAAACTTATAATTAAAAAAAAGTATAATAGAATGAATAATATTATAAAAAAGTTTTTTTTGCCACCCCATCTTCCGGGACGTGGAGGTAATTTCAAGGGGGGTTGAAATTATTTTCTATTTCAAAAAGGGTCTTCTCCTGTGAACATGATTCACTTTATACAATTTCTTAAAAGTGTAGGTACTAAAAATAAACTTATAATTAATTTCTTTTGATTATCATACTTTATAAAAAGGAAAATGTTTTTATAAAACAAGTGTTAAATTTTAAAGTAATTTGATTAGATTTATGTACACTCCTTTAGTAAAAATTGATTAAAATTAATGTAAAAATTTATTTTGTAAAATGAAATGATAAGTTCTGGTCTTTTAATTAATTTTGTGATTAATTAAATGGAAAGAATTAACTAAATTTATAAAGTAATTTTAAAAGAGTTTTTATCCTGTCACAATTGATCAGTTTAAATTTATATAGATGTAATTTTATGTTAATATATTTCTGTGAGATAAAGGAGTTATAAGAGGAAAAGATCAGAAACACACTCTTATGTTAATTAGAATTTTTATATAATGGGTCAAAAAACAGCTTAGATAAAAAAATTCACGTGGCAGTAACAGAAAAACTGATAGATGGACCCTCCAAGTTCAATCTGTTATATATATATATATACGTATATATAGTAAATGTAATATCTTATAGAGAAGTTTATTAATCAATAAGAACTTAAAAATATGCAGATCCTTTCGACCTATTAAAGACCTATAGGATAGAGGCCTAAGAAAGGATCTTAAAAATATTTATGACATTGTAGAGGATCGCAATCTTTATTCATATTATATATTTATTTATATATATATAAATGTATATTGTAATATAATTAAATATACTATATATTGAACCCATGGGCCATAGGGTCCATGACGGTCGAATCCATGTCCTTAAGGAAGAAATGAAAGAAACGTATAGTTTCTTGAAGGAACGGAGAGAGATTTTAAGCCTGGAATATAGCTTAACATTGTGCAAGCGACTAGGGACAGATGTTCCTTAGATGAGATCACCCCACTCGACATTTCAGAGAGGGCTGGTCACGAGTATTAATAACTGAGTGGAAATTTCCACCGTGATAGAAAGAGAAGCCTGAATCGGAATTCAAGCTGACGTTGCTGGATTTTGACAACGCCGCATATGCACCAGAAGAGGAATAATTAAAATTAACACGTTTACGAGCATAATAATGAGTAAACAAGCACAGCACAGTGAATCATTTTGAATGAGAGATTTTTCAGTATAGAGAAACCATGTAATAATTGTGCAGAAATAAACTGCCGACGTAAGACGACGTCATAGGGGAATTACCTAAGCCTCTGTGGAGGGGAGAGAGCAAAAAGAATGCAACACCCACACAATTGAGGACGAGAAATTAATTAATATCTCCGAATTGCACGATCGATTCTTAGGTGCAATAAGATCATTTGACATTGAGAAGACGAGCTTTCGGAAGGTATAATTTTTATATTTGTGGCACCATTATTTTAGAAGTTGACCACAGGAAAGGCTTGAGTCTTATTTTTTTGTAGTAAAACAGTATAAAGCTTCGGGCGTTTCCAAGCCAATCATGCAGTATTCAGACAGCCAGAGGGCACGTCACTGTGTCACATCGCATGCAGTCCTACGAGCATTCCGTGAGGGGAAGTGCTGCTCCACGACGTAGAAGTAGTCATTCCGACAGTCCGTGAGGGGACGTAACTCTGCGTTACATCGATAACAGCTACCAGTACTCCTTGAGGGGAGAAACGCTGTTTTATACCGCCGAAGTAAGATCCAATAGCCACAGGCGTCACAGTAGTAACGACTTGCTTGCCTCCATAAGGAGCGGTCAAGACGAAATTTTAAAGTATCGCCGTAGTGAAGTATTAGGAAAATCCTAATTATAGGATTTAGGCCCGACTGTATACAAGTTAAAGTGAAAATTCATAAGATATAGTCATAGCAGGCTGCGAACGTCGGACTTAAAGGCGATAGGTCGTTAAATGTACGAACGAATAGATCATAACGTACGGAAGTATCGTACCAGACAGATAAACTGTTATTTAAATTGAAGAAACCTAAAAAGGAAGAACAGAATAAGGTTCGAACGTAGGAGTGTTAAAACAGTTCAAATAGATAGAATAGGAGACTATAAACATTAGCTCCAGAAAGCAGGCGAACAATTCTAATAGTACTAGAATCGAGAAGTGCTAGCTGCTATAAACTGAATCTATAGGTCTTAGAGGAGACCTCGATCCATATAGACTTTCGGTAGGATCGATAGACAGATCTACAGAGAAGCCGTTCAAGCTAGATAAATAGCCGGTTATCCAGGATAGGAATAGCAGAATTGAACTCCAGGGAACAGTAGATGTTTCGGGACTTTCGCATTCTTCAGAATAGGAAGCCGACATCGGATAAATTCAACCCTTGGAAACGGGAATTTAAGAAGATCACGTGTGAGAGGCTCAGAAACACGGCCTAGTGATCGAGTAATTGTGACGTGTAAAATAATCAAGATTGTGTGTTAAATAATATTTTTAGTGTTTATTATGTGTTCAAAAGGGACACATCAGTATATAAAAATGTCGTCAATATTAAGTGTTTTAGATATATGTTTATTTGTGTTTTTACGTAAGATGAATACCTTTAATATGGTGTAAAAAGTTCAAAGTGGGCCCAAAAATGAAACACCGCACCAGATTTAAGATCAGGGATGATCTGGAAAATATGTGAGTACTAAATTCATTTTTATTTTGGTGTCAGAAATTGATTGTGTACGAACTCACCGGAGTTGTTGAGTGAAAGGGATGTGTTTTAATAAATAAATACTGAATAATCAAGAACACGGTCTGAACAATAATAAAATAAATAGAGAAATTATAAATAATTATGTAAAGAATAAATCCCGTAGAGGTAATATGTGAATAAAGGGTTAATGTATTTAACAAATGTCATAAGAGCAAGCGAAATATCATTAATTATCACGAAAGACATTGAAATAAAGTAAAGTTGAGATATGAAAGAAATAGCTTTTGAGCTGGTATAAAGAATAAAGATAATAATAATAATTAAATATGGAAATGTTAAATAAAAATCAAATAAATTGATATGAACATAAGAACGTTAAGCCTTAACGTATGTGTAAGAAATGAGGTTCAATGGAATATTTTAAAACAGGGAGCGATTTATCGACCACGGAAAGACTAATATGAGAATAAAAATAATATGAATTGTTACTAAAGAGATTTTATCAGTTCTTGGGAAGACATTTTCGGCTTAAAATAATGCATAGCGCATAATGAGCGCAAATATAATATTAAAGTGTCACGCTAGGAACGCGTAGTGGTTAAATACTTGGTACATTACTTATGGAGGGTAGTTGATTGCAGGGAATTGATAATTGTGTAAGTCCTCTATTTGTGACATTAGTATCACGAGGCATTGTGTATGTATTTAAAAGGGGAGCTAATATATGGTATTATTGAGCGTATGTCATATGGGCCACGGCCGACTCTAAATCGCATTTTGTATAAGCCCTCTGTATGGGATTGATTCCCGAGGCACCTGAAGAGATTCGAATGCAGGATCTTCTTATGATAAAAGCCCCTGTAATTCTCCGTCGTCGTATGTGTATTTAATCTTCCCAATCAATGAGGACCCTCTCATAATTAATAAATGCCAAGGATACGGAAATGGTCTTTGAACCAAAGAATAGTTGTTTGAATGTTACGGTACAGTAAAGCCCGGTCTCCCCAGAACTGGATAGAATGGGAAGGTTTGTTTTGAAAGCCTTGAAAATAAGCTACTAATGTTGGGTCAGACAGGATGTCTCCGCCACCCTAACGTGTCATAAATCGCACCCCATGTAGTAGAGACTAGCTCTTTTAAAAGCGAGGGGGAACAGAGACCGTCTCGTAAGCTGTTAGAAAGAGAAATGAAAACACCAGGAGTGTTTAAAGTTGTTAACGACCCGGGCGTTGAACCGAGGTCCTTAAAGATGGATATTTCGTTTGCCGGTTCAGATCGTAGTTTCTTATATGAGAATGGTCTATTAAGACATAAGAGATAAATAACAATCCCTATTGTAATAGTGTATGGACGTGGGATTCCACGAGTTGATTGAAGGCAACTGAGTTCGGGAGTAACTATAGTTTTTTTGACTGTGTCAAGTACCTTCACGCTCTGGAGTACACAATTGATTTTCTGATTACCTTAATATGTTTGTGAAATAAAGAGAGATGATAACAACTGAATGTGTGGACATGCCCAAAATATTGAATTAGATAATTCACATAGATTTTAAATATAATTATATATTTGTTTTTGAGAAATAAGAAAATATAAAAGACAGTGTTTGAGGTGTACAAGAATGACACCATAATAATGTAAATGCATGGAGCCAAAGAGCTCGGAGTTATGTAAACTTAATGTTAGTGCTTTATGGAAGTGAGATTAAGTAAGAATTGTTGGTTTATGTGGAAACCACAGGTTTTGAATACAATATTTGTTTATTTTATTTTGTGATCCCTTGTTCATTTGGAACAAGCAGTTGATATTTGGGTCAGTAATTAAATTGTTTAAATGTTTGTAGCGCCATTAATTTTATTAATTAAATGTGTTTAAAATAGGAGTTGATTTTGTTGTTATTTTTGCAAGTGTATCCTCTAATTAATCCAAATATGTGAGTCACAGAGTGGGGGAACTTACCGCTGCCCCGAAATCCCGAATTGAGCTACGCTGGTATACTGTGATTGGCATATTTCTTGCTAAATGGGCACAGGGGGATATATAAATACTGTGCTGGATTAATAACTAGAGGAACACTTAAGTCGGTCATATCATGTAAAATTAAAGTAATAATAGGAATAGCTACAACGTAAAATATTAACTGACCGCATGGGTCCCTGGAAACTCATACCGAGCAGCCCTGAATATATTATATATTATAAACCCCCTAGCAAATCTTTCGATTTTGGCGCCCAGTACGCAGGGCTGAGTTTTCCTAGGGAAAACCCGAGTTTTTCTCGAAAAATCAAAATTTTCATTTTTGAAAAAAATGGTTTTTCGAAATTTTGAATTTTAAATACTTCCATAAAGGTTTTATGAAATTGAATAAAAGTAGTAAAAGGGTACGTTGTAAGTGAATACCCGTACCAAAGTAATATTTTAAAAGAAATTGGGACACACCGATTCAGAGTATCATCTCTCAAGCATGTACTAGTGTGGTGGCATTTGTGGCCCACTGTATTCTTATATGAGAAAAGATGGTGACGATGATGGAGTTAAAGGAGTGTTTGGATGAACATTTCCAAAAGAATAGGGACGAGATAATAAAAATAAGTACGCAAAGTACGGAAGATGCAAAGAAAGAGAATAGGGAAGAGAGGCAGGAACTTTTGAACGCGATAAAAGCCGATAGTAATGAGAAGTTGGAGGCGATAAAAGCCGATAGTAATGAGAGGTTAGAGGCTATAAACAAGACATTGGGCCTCCAAAAGGATGAAAATAACGAAGTGTTCGAATCCATAAATGATAGTTTAAATAAGTTGAATAGCCAACAGACTGAAAACAAAGAAAGGTTAGGATCCATAACTGAAAGTTTAGAGTCAATAAAAATTGATAGTGCTAATATGGGCACTAAATTAGAGAATATTGAAGTTAAGACTGATACCATGGGAACTAAATTAGAAGCTATCGAAGCCGACGGTATAAACATGAATAAGGAACTGAAGGCTGAGATAGAAAAGATGAAAACAGAAAGTGGGGAAACCATTAAACAACAGTGGGAAGTGATGAAAACGGAGACGTTAGAGTCTCTGAAAGCCAACAGTAAAGAAAACAATGGAGTACTGAAGGCTGAAATAGTAGAGACAATGGAGATAAAATTTAAAATTCTTGATGAAGGGTTTGACACTAAGTTGGAGACTAAGCTAAGTGAAATGAAAGAGGAAAGTAAAGGATTTTACTCAGGAATACAAGTCCAAATAGAGACTATGAACAAAAATAGTATAGAATCCAAAAAGGAGTGCCAAGATAATTTTAAAAGTATAGGGAATAAAATTGATACCATGGAAAATAAATTTGGTTCTATAGAAACTAAATTAAATAGCATGGAAGAATCTTGTAAAAAAAATTTAAAGGCATGTGAGGAAAAACTTGTAACCCAGATCCAAGGTGTGCAGAAAAAATTGGAAGCTCAGATAAAATCTAACAGCGATATTTGTGAGGCCTCCCGGGAGGAAATAAAACAAAGCGTGAATAAGCTAGGAACCCGATTTGGAAAGGTGGAGAAGAAAGTAGGGACCCTCGAGAACAAAATTGGTGTAGTTCAGACGGAGGTAACTGAGATGAAAAATCAAAATCTAAAGGACGTTAAGGAGATGAAAGATCAAATTGATCATTTTACCGGGCAGGTAGATGAGAATCTGAAGACATAACGAAACGAAAATAGATCAAAGGTTAGGTGTATACGAGGGGCATCTCCAGAGTGAAAGAAAACAACGAGAGAACGAAAGTAAGGAAAGTACCCATAAAATAAATGAAATAAGTCAGGGTATTATTGAGGTTCAGGAAACCATCGGAACATTAAAGGTTCATGTAGGAAAAACCAATAAGGAAATTAGTCAGGTCCAAGATGAAATGATGAAATTGTATAAGAGTCAAGAGAAAACTGAGGGAAGGCTTGAAGGAATGAAAATAGATATAGTCAAAGGACGAAAAGAAGTGGAGAAGCAAATAAAGGAGATACGAGAGGGCCTGGAGACCATAGGTGACGTTAAGCCAGAAATTATAGACCAACATGCTAAGATCATTAAGAAAGAGGTAGAAGACCAAATAAATGAATTCAGGGATAGCTTCAAGGATGAGAAATTCCACTTCCAAAAGGTAGAGGAAGATATTAAAAGGAATCAAGAAAGAATTCAAAATGAATTAAGATCCCGATTGGAGAGGACGGAACTTAAGAACAGTCAAATGGAAATCCAACTCATGGCAAATGAAGAAAGTGCCCGAAGAGAAAGGAAGTTAGAATTCGAAAATCAGGAGGAGTTTCCAAAGACAGGATGGGTAGATTCCCGTGAACAAGGCACAGATACGGAGAGGGACTTAGGAGGGGAGAGCCCTTATAAGATCCCAGGATATCCAATGGCGATGTCAACCCCGTACACGAATCAGACAAATGGCCAAATAATAAACATTATTAAATCCAATGAGGATAGACCAGTAAAGTTTACGGGTAATAACATGTCTATTACTCCAAAATACTGGCTAAAAGAAGTGGCAGAGTATCTAAATGAAATGAAGGTTCCTCAGGATCGGAGACTGAGAGCTATTGAAAAGCTGTTGGCAGGTGATTGTCTCACCTGGTTCAGAAGCTTCAGATACACTTTTGATACGGTGGAAGGCTTTAGGGAAGCATTTTTAAAGCGATATTGGGCAGCAGATGTCCAAGAAAACTTAAGGCTAGATCTGTACTCTAGGAAGTACAGCACCAATGCACCTACTAAATACTCGGAATTTTTCACCGCTCAGCTGTGTAAATTCCGCGAACTGGATATTGCTCCGGCAGAAAACGACCTGTGTGCTGCCATTGCAAGACAGCTTCCATATGAGATTCAGAGGCTGCTAATCTCATCCAAAGCCAGAAGTGCTGTGGAAGTGGAAAGCGTATTACGTCAGTTAGATATGACGACTTCGCACGTAACACCTCGGCATCAGAGACAAACTGAGCAAGTACACATGGCCAGCAGTCAGGAAACTGGAGAAAAACCAGCGACCAGGAATCAGTCCACCAGTACGGATACTCAAGGACGAGATCGAGAGTATGGGCACCAGGAGCCTAGAAGGATACAGCCATATTACCGGGGAGGATATCGAGGAAGAAATCCTAGAACGACGGGTTGTAGGCAACAGGAAAGCCGCCCCTATAACAATAACCAGCAAAGGCCGGACAATAGAAAGAAATGGGAGAATTATCCCAGGAGAAATTTAAGGCCAGACGATAGGGATGATGAATATCGGGCCGAAATAGAAGAAAGATATCAGGAGAGTCTTCGTTATATGAACGAAAGACCAGATGAACCTGATAGGCAAAAAGTCCGTTGGAGTGAGGCAATCAAGAACCGGAAATCACCCGACCGACTAGACGGAGCTCAAAGCTTGGAACTACAAGCTCAGTTGAAGAATGAGGGAAAAGGGAGCCCTCAGGATAAAAAAAAACTCCAAATTTAAATTGTCAAAAGTGGAAACATACCAGGAGCTGGGAGGAAGTAGAAATTGTAAATTGGATAGCTAGACCAGATGAACTAATTAACGAGGATGTGGAAGGAATCCCACCTGTTAAAAGAGAACTACCTATAATTATGCTTAGGATAGAAGGATTACTGGTCAGAGAATTGATTGATACTGGATCCACAATAAGTTTAATTACACAAACCCTTTTAAATGAATTGGAAACAAGGGGCCGAGTACTAAAGATTCCCACATCAAGTGTAAAGATTAAGGGAATTATCCCTGAAAAATCTTTGACATGTAAATTTCAGGTATACATTGATTTAATCATGGGTAACGCTGAAATTTCGCAGTGCTTTTTGCTGGTAAATCAATTACCGTATAATGTCATATTAGGTATTGATTTTATCCGTGAGAACAAGGTCATTATAGACCTAGCGCAAAACTGCATTAGAATTCAGAAAGAGGATGTGGATGAACAAAACATTAACCTACAGGATCAGGAGGCGAAAATAGCAGAACAGGTATGGCATATGGAAGAAGTGATTGAGGAAGATTATAAGGACATAGAAAAGATATTTGAAGTCCTCAACATAGAACTCGAAGATAATGTGGAAAATGAGTTCGAGACCAACCTGTCAGGAAAAGTGGAGGAAGCTAAAGTCAGCCTCGAAATTAAGGAACAGTTAAAGAAACTATTATTGGATTATAGGGACGTATTTGATTCCAAGCCAGGGAAGATTGAAAATTTTAAATACGCGTTCCAAGTCAACGATTGGGCACCGTTCAAACAAAAACCATACCCGGTTGCGGAAAAACATTACCCACAAACCAAGAAGACACTGCAGGAGATGATGAATGCAGGTGTTATAGAAAAGATGGCGACACCATATGTTAGTCCATTAGTGATTGTGAGTAAACCGGATGGCTCAGTAAGGGTGTGTTTAGATGCCAGAAATCTAAATGCAAAAATCATACCAGAAAATGATTCGGCACCACCCATTAAAGAAATACTGAGGAAATTTAAAGGCAAGAAGATTTTTACAAATATTGACATGACTTCTTCGTATCATCATCTCGAACTGGAAGATAAAACCAGCTTGTTAACTGGATTTCAGTTCGATCAACAAACATACTGCTTTAGAAGATGTCCGTTTGGATTAAAGACTGCAGGATCCGCATTAATAAGAGCGCTGGATCGAAACCTGTCAGAGGAAGTGAAAGAGTGCACTATCCGATACGTAGATGACATTTTGCTTACCTCGGAGAACATTGAGGAACATTTAGAAAATTTGAAGAAATTATTAGAAGACCTAAGAAGGGCAAATTTTAAGATAAATTTAAAGAAATCGAACTTATGTCAAAGGCAAGTGACATTTTTAGGGCATGTGATTGACAAGGATGGTGTTAAACCAAATCCATGCAAATTGGAATCGATAAGGGATTTTCCAAGGCCTTTGAAAGTGAAGAACGTTCGCCAGTTTTTGGGATTGATTGGTTTCTTCTCAGGACATTGTCCATCATACACCAAAACTGTTGCACCACTACAGGACCTTCTGAAGAAGGGGGGCAAGTGGAAATGGACGGAGGAAGCAGAAAAAGCATTCGTGGAGGCCAAGGAAATGCTCTTGAACTACGTGAAGCTAGGATATCCTGATTTTAATCAGAGATTTATCATTCAGACAGACGCATCCCAGATTGGAATAGGGGCAATGCTATATCAGGAGAACCCGGAAAACCCTGATAAGAAGAACTATCTAGCTTTCACAAGTAGGAGACTGAAACCACACGAGAAAAATTATACGATCAGCGAGATCGAGCTGTTAGCGATATTGCACGCGTTGCAATATTGGCGGAAGATCGTATATGGGTTTCAGGTCATTCTAAGGACGGATCATAAAGCCTTAACCTTTCTGATGAAGACTGATTTATCCAGTCAAAGGTTGATGCGTTGGGCTTTATATATTCAACAATTTGATGTCAAGATAGAGTACTGCCCAGGAAAGGAAAACATAGTTCCAGACTACTTAAGTAGACAGCCAGAGTCCATAGAAGAGGAAGTAATGGCTATAGATTTGGAAGACAGGGATCAGCGTACTCTAAATGAGTTAAGAAGCATTAGTCAAAGACAACGGGAGGATCCATGGATGAACATGCTCATATCATTCCTTGAGGGAAGCTTGATAAGAGGAACACCAGCGTACACGGAAGCTGAGAAGATAGCACAAGACTACACGTTTTATAATGGGTTATTATATAAGTTTGTGGACTCTGACCATACGAAATTAAGGATTGTTGTACCTGCAATTTTGCAGAGGAAAATAGTATGGTTAGCCCATAGATCGTTCGGACATATGGGAGTCGACAAAACAGTCTCGATGCTGAAAGAAGCATTTATATGGCCGAGACTGAGAGAAACTGTAAGGGACACGCTAAAGACATGTGACTTATGTCAAAGGATTAAACCTAATGCATTCCTGATGAGACAGAAGCCTATACCATTGTTGCCCGAAAGGCCCGGCCAAATCATATCTATTGATAATTTTGGACCTTTGCCAAAGGCAAGAAGAGGAAATCGACACATAATGGTGGCTATGGATGTCTTCACTAAAATGGTTGTCCTTGCTCCCATACAGAAGACTAGTACCAAACAGGTGTTAAAACGACTTAAAGAAAAAGTGATACCGATTCTGGGGAAACCTGAGAACTTGTTGTCGGATCACGGCAGTTGTTTCACCAGTGTAGAGTTCAGACGAGAATTAGAAAGACTTGGAATACGTCAAATTTTGTCAAGTATTCGCCATCCTGAGGCAAACCCTGTAGAGAGAGTTATGAGAGAAACGGCCAAGTACTGTAGAATATACTGTGCCGAAGAAAATTGGAAGTGGATAGATATTTTGGATATGATTGAATTTTGTATAAATAATTCAATCCATGAATCCACAGGAGAGATACCTATAACGTTACATCGGAATGAGCAACCAGAAAGACCTTGGAATCTGGTAATTCCTAGACCAGCAGACGCTCAGCCGGGAAGAGATGTACGAATTAGGAGAGCCTTTGAGCATCTAAAAGCTCAAGCCGATAGGAGGCAGAGAAGAAATAGGCATAAGAGGTATCAACGACCATTATTAGCAGGAGAAATGGTGTTAGTGAAAAGACCAGCCATTTCGGATCCAGGGAACCGTGTGTACAAGAAGTTCCAGAAAATGTACCACGGACCATATCAGATAATCAGAGATTTGAGGAATAACGCATATAGAATTCGGCACTGTGAAACGGATCACGAAGTGACCATGAATTCAGCAAATTTGAAATTATATTACCCTCCCGAAGAGTTTGATGAAGAAAATGAACAAGCCCTGGTCATGGAAACATTTAGAGATGAATCCGCTTTTGACATAAACAAGAATGAGGAAGAATAGAAAATAGAGTTCAAGCATTCGAGTGAGAATGCGAATTGGAGAAAGTATATTGGGGATTTAAAGAAATAATTGAATTTATTGAAGAAGAAAATTCCAATTTAAGAAAAGAAAATAATGAAATAAGGAAACGGGTAGGGATAGACCAAACCCGTAAGGGAGAATGAGGTTCTGGGAACGTAAAGTCCAGACAAACAAAGAAAGAAAGAAAGAAAGGGTAGGGACAGAACATACCCGACCTACACAATTACCGGATACGACTTAAAAGAAGTAAAAACAACAGTAAATACGGATGACGTTATGATGGATTCGACGATAAAGAAATACAAAATTAAATTGAAATAAATTTCCTCAAAATTTTCGAAAATTTATTTACCTAAGGAGGGGAGAGATGAACCCATGGGCCATAGGGTCCATGACGGTCGAATCCATGTCCTTAAGGAAGAAATGAAAGAAACGTATAGTTTCTTGAAGGAACGGAGAGAGATTTTAAGCCTGGAATATAGCTTAACATTGTGCAAGCGACTAGGGACAGATGTTCCTTAGATGAGATCACCCCACTCGACATTTCAGAGAGGGCTGGTCACGAGTATTAATAACTGAGTGGAAATTTCCACCGTGATAGAAAGAGAAGCCTGAATCGGAATTCAAGCTGACGTTGCTGGATTTTGACAACGCCGCATATGCACCAGAAGAGGAATAATTAAAATTAACACGTTTACGAGCATAATAATGAGTAAACAAGCACAGCACAGTGAATCATTTTGAATGAGAGATTTTTCAGTATAGAGAAACCATGTAATAATTGTGCAGAAATAAACTGCCGACGTAAGACGACGTCATAGGGGAATTACCTAAGCCTCTGTGGAGGGGAGAGAGCAAAAAGAATGCAACACCCACACAATTGAGGACGAGAAATTAATTAATATCTCCGAATTGCACGATCGATTCTTAGGTGCAATAAGATCATTTGACATTGAGAAGACGAGCTTTCGGAAGGTATAATTTTTATATTTGTGGCACCATTATTTTAGAAGTTGACCACAGGAAAGGCTTGAGTCTTATTTTTTTGTAGTAAAACAGTATAAAGCTTCGGGCGTTTCCAAGCCAATCATGCAGTATTCAGACAGCCAGAGGGCACGTCACTGTGTCACATCGCATGCAGTCCTACGAGCATTCCGTGAGGGGAAGTGCTGCTCCACGACGTAGAAGTAGTCATTCCGACAGTCCGGGAGGGGACGTAACTCTGCGTTACATCGATAACAGCTACCAGTACTCCTTGAGGGGAGAAACGCTGTTTTATACCGCCGAAGTAAGATCCAATAGCCACAGGCGTCACAGTAGTAACGACTTGCTTGCCTCCATAAGGAGCGGTCAAGACGAAATTTTAAAGTATCGCCGTAGTGAAGTATTAGGAAAATCCTAATTATAGGATTTAGGCCCGACTGTATACAAGTTAAAGTGAAAATTCATAAGATATAGTCATAGCAGGCTGCGAACGTCGGACTTAAAGGCGATAGGTCGTTAAATGTACGAACGAATAGATCATAACGTACGGAAGTATCGTACCAGACAGATAAACTGTTATTTAAATTGAAGAAACCTAAAAAGGAAGAACAGAATAAGGTTCGAACGTAGGAGTGTTAAAACAGTTCAAATAGATAGAATAGGAGACTATAAACATTAGCTCCAGAAAGCAGGCGAACAATTCTAATAGTACTAGAATCGAGAAGTGCTAGCTGCTATAAACTGAATCTATAGGTCTTAGAGGAGACCTCGATCCATATAGACTTTCGGTAGGATCGATAGACAGATCTACAGAGAAGCCGTTCAAGCTAGATAAATAGCCGGTTATCCAGGATAGGAATAGCAGAATTGAACTCCAGGGAACAGTAGATGTTTCGGGACTTTCGCATTCTTCAGAATAGGAAGCCGACATCGGATAAATTCAACCCTTGGAAACGGGAATTTAAGAAGATCACGTGTGAGAGGCTCAGAAACACGGCCTAGTGATCGAGTAATTGTGACGTGTAAAATAATCAAGATTGTGTGTTAAATAATATTTTTAGTGTTTATTATGTGTTCAAAAGGGACACATCAGTATATAAAAATGTCGTCAATATTAAGTGTTTTAGATATATGTTTATTTGTGTTTTTACGTAAGATGAATACCTTTAATATGGTGTAAAAAGTTCAAAGTGGGCCCAAAAATGAAACACCGCACCAGATTTAAGATCAGGGATGATCTGGAAAATATGTGAGTACTAAATTCATTTTTATTTTGGTGTCAGAAATTGATTGTGTACGAACTCACCGGAGTTGTTGAGTGAAAGGGATGTGTTTTAATAAATAAATACTGAATAATCAAGAACACGGTCTGAACAATAATAAAATAAATAGAGAAATTATAAATAATTATGTAAAGAATAAATCCCGTAGAGGTAATATGTGAATAAAGGGTTAATGTATTTAACAAATGTCATAAGAGCAAGCGAAATATCATTAATTATCACGAAAGACATTGAAATAAAGTAAAGTTGAGATATGAAAGAAATAGCTTTTGAGCTGGTATAAAGAATAAAGATAATAATAATAATTAAATATGGAAATGTTAAATAAAAATCAAATAAATTGATATGAACATAAGAACGTTAAGCCTTAACGTATGTGTAAGAAATGAGGTTCAATGGAATATTTTAAAACAGGGAGCGATTTATCGACCACGGAAAGACTAATATGAGAATAAAAATAATATGAATTGTTACTAAAGAGATTTTATCAGTTCTTGGGAAGACATTTTCGGCTTAAAATAATGCATAGCGCATAATGAGCGCAAATATAATATTAAAGTGTCACGCTAGGAACGCGTAGTGGTTAAATACTTGGTACATTACTTATGGAGGGTAGTTGATTGCAGGGAATTGATAATTGTGTAAGTCCTCTATTTGTGACATTAGTATCACGAGGCATTGTGTATGTATTTAAAAGGGGAGCTAATATATGGTATTATTGAGCGTATGTCATATGGGCCACGGCCGACTCTAAATCGCATTTTGTATAAGCCCTCTGTATGGGATTGATTCCCGAGGCACCTGAAGAGATTCGAATGCAGGATCTTCTTATGATAAAAGCCCCTGTAATTCTCCGTCGTCGTATGTGTATTTAATCTTCCCAATCAATGAGGACCCTCTCATAATTAATAAATGCCAAGGATACGGAAATGGTCTTTGAACCAAAGAATAGTTGTTTGAATGTTACGGTACAGTAAAGCCCGGTCTCCCCAGAACTGGATAGAATGGGAAGGTTTGTTTTGAAAGCCTTGAAAATAAGCTACTAATGTTGGGTCAGACAGGATGTCTCCGCCACCCTAACGTGTCATAAATCGCACCCCATGTAGTAGAGACTAGCTCTTTTAAAAGCGAGGGGGAACAGAGACCGTCTCGTAAGCTGTTAGAAAGAGAAATGAAAACACCAGGAGTGTTTAAAGTTGTTAACGACCCGGGCGTTGAACCGAGGTCCTTAAAGATGGATATTTCGTTTGCCGGTTCAGATCGTAGTTTCTTATATGAGAATGGTCTATTAAGACATAAGAGATAAATAACAATCCCTATTGTAATAGTGTATGGACGTGGGATTCCACGAGTTGATTGAAGGCAACTGAGTTCGGGAGTAACTATAGTTTTTTTGACTGTGTCAAGTACCTTCACGCTCTGGAGTACACAATTGATTTTCTGATTACCTTAATATGTTTGTGAAATAAAGAGAGATGATAACAACTGAATGTGTGGACATGCCCAAAATATTGAATTAGATAATTCACATAGATTTTAAATATAATTATATATTTGTTTTTGAGAAATAAGAAAATATAAAAGACAGTGTTTGAGGTGTACAAGAATGACACCATAATAATGTAAATGCATGGAGCCAAAGAGCTCGGAGTTATGTAAACTTAATGTTAGTGCTTTATGGAAGTGAGATTAAGTAAGAATTGTTGGTTTATGTGGAAACCACAGGTTTTGAATACAATATTTGTTTATTTTATTTTGTGATCCCTTGTTCATTTGGAACAAGCAGTTGATATTTGGGTCAGTAATTAAATTGTTTAAATGTTTGTAGCGCCATTAATTTTATTAATTAAATGTGTTGAAAATAGGAGTTGATTTTGTTGTTATTTTTGCAAGTGTATCCTCTAATTAATCCAAATATGTGAGTCACAGAGTGGGGGAACTTACCGCTGCCCCGAAATCCCGAATTGAGCTACGCTGGTATACTGTGATTGGCATATTTCTTGCTAAATGGGCACAATATATATAACAACTTTTATAGTTTATTTATTTATTTTTATTAATAGATTGAAGTATTTTATTAAAATACGCATTTATTATAAATTGACCAAAAATTTGAAGTATATAGGATAAAATACAATAATGAAAAAAAAAGAAAAAAAAATATATTTACCCATTAATTAAATATTTGTTACGGTTCTTATATTATATAATTGGATAAATATATGGTACCTTATTGATTAACCGCGGGCGCGAGCTTTTATTATTTTTTATCTTTTTAATCTATTTTTGTACCATGACTTCATATGTTTCTATAAAAGTTAAGAAAACCTTTTATAGGGAAAAGATACAATAATATTTGAGTTTTAGATTTAAAAAATATGAATTTGGGGGGGAATTTATATTTTTTTTAAAAAAATTATTCGATTATTACTATCATTTATGAATTGTTTTCTGGATTTTAGGCAAATTTATATGAATTTGAGAAAATATCTGATTATGAGAAACGAATTGTAACGAACATGATCAAATGGCTTGATTGCTTGAGTTGTGACACGGTTGTTGAATGAGATTTTGAAGGTTGGTGAGAAACGAATTTTATTGGATGTTAAATTTTGATTTGGGTTTTGAGGACTGGGATGAAGAATCGATTAAAATGTTTGGTTGGTGAGAAACGAATTGTAACGAACATGATCAAATGGCTTGATTGCTTGAGTTATGACACGGTTGTTGAATGAGATTTTGAAGGTTGGTGAGAAACGAATTTTATTGGATGTTAAATTTTGATTTGGGTTTTGAGGACTGGGATGAAGAATCGATTAAAATGTTTGGTTGGTGAGAAACGAATTGTAACGAACATGATCAAATGGCTTGATTGCTTGAGTTATGACACGGTTGTTGAATGAGATTTTGAAGGTTGGTGAGAAACGAATTTTATTGGATGTCAAATTTTGATTTGGGTTTTGAGGACTGGGATGAAGAATCGATTAAAATGTTTGGTTGGTGAGAAACGAATTGTAACGAACATGATCAAATGGCTTGATTGTTTGAGTTATGACACGGTTGTTGAATGAGATTTTGAAGGTTGGTGAGAAACGAATTGTAACGAACATGATCAAATGGCTTGATTGCTTGAGTTATGACACGGTTGTTGAATGAGATTTTGAAGGTTGGTGAGAAACGAATTTTATTGGATGTCAAATTTTGATTTGGGTTTTGAGGACTGGGATGAAGAATCGATTAAAATGTTTGGTTGGTGAGAAACGAATTGTAACGAACATGGTCAAATGGCTTGATTGCTTGAGTTATGACACGGTTGTTGAATGAGATTTTGAAGGTTGGTGAGAAACGAATTTTATTGGATGTCAAATTTTGATTTGGGTTTTGAGGACTGGGATGAAGAATCGATTAAAATGTTTGGTTGGTGAGAAACGAATTGTAACGAACATGATCAAATGGCTTGATTGCTTGAGTTATGACACGGTTGTTGAATGAGATTTTGAAGGTTGGTGAGAAACGAATTTTATTGGATGTCAAATTTTGATTTGGCATTTCAAGCCACGAAAAACCTACTGGTGAATAGCATAAAATTGGGTTATCTTTATTTTTCGAGGAGATTTGTGTTTCAAGCAGACAAATTTATGATAAGCATTGGAGCCATGCTGTTTCAGCAGTGGGGGCGTGGTGGCTCAGCGATCTAGCTGTATGCCTCTCACCAAGGCGGTCCGGGTTCGATTCCCGGTCAATGCATGTGAGATTTTCGAAGTGAAATGACATGTCCTGTGGTTCGGATTCCACGTAAAAAGGAGGTCCCGTGGCTCATGATCCCGAGATTAACGGTCACGTTAAACTACAAGCTTCCTTCCTTGTTTCAGCAGTGAACATGAAACTGCTCGAAGTTCCAGTAAGGAAGACAAACCGGACAAATATCAGCCTGTATTATTACAGTATAACCATAGTTGATTTTGTATAACCATATAATCACCCCCAAACAGACAAACTCCGGATTTTTTTCACCATTTTAGCATTTCACCTAACATTAGATATACTACAATTAGCATACACCGGCAGTTGCATTACCAACTCGTCCCGTGGCTCATGATCCCGAGTTTAACGGTCACGTTAAACTATAAGCTTCCTTCCTTCCTTGTTTCAGCAGTCAACATGAAACTGCTCGAAGTTCCAGTAAGGAAGACAAACCGGATAAGTTTGTATTATTACAGTATAACCATAGTTGATTTTGTATAACCATATAATCACCCCCAAACAGACAAACTCCGGATTTTTATCACCATTTTAGCATTTCACCTAATATTAGATATAAGTTACTGCAACTAGCATACACCGGCAGTTGCATTACCAATACTGCAACTAAATAATTGTACATACTGTAAATATTTTTCACCTGTATTCTCAAACATAGATGTTATAACCTAAGTGTAAAGGATCTGATGATGATCGCTTGACGATCGAAACTGGTCATCGTAGTGTATTTATTAATCTCATGTAATTTATTTCAGTATTAGGGCACAACCCAGCTCTTTTTGGGTACATTCGTGTTGACCGACTGAAAAGCACCAATTTATTGTTTACTTAGGCAACACTGAAAAAAGGCTTCAATCCTCACCATACCAGGAAACTGCACCTAACTGCTAGATAAACGTTTTGGGTGGTACACATTGCCTGTGCTATGTACACGACAGTTAATTTGGAGCTCACACGACCCCTACGCACAAAAGTCTTCATTATGGCCCTTAACGACAATCATCGGCAGAGGAGTAAGAATAGAAGGTAACTAAATGGATAAAGGGTCATTCTTTCGGGCACGAGTGATTCCCAGCAATTTGTGGATTTGAAACAGATATTCTCATTCTCCTCGGTACATGGAATGAAGAGGAATTTCAATCTGCCTATAGCTGCATGCTTGGGAGGTTGGCGGGAGTGACTTGCGAGAACACCGAATGGGCTTGTGAGAAGAAGCGTGGGATATGCGAGGAAACAATACAATCTGTGGGAAACATGACATTCGACCAATCCCAACACATGTTGTCCTCAGCATGCGCAAGCCGGTACACCCTGAGCTCGACGGAATTATAACCCTGCCTTATCTCAAAACAGTTGTCAGACTGCCGAGAAGACGTGCAACTTGGTGTAGACGCTTTGCGTCCATAAATAATGTCAAATACGCCACAAGCCCTGGCCATCACGTCAGGTTTGTATTCCAATTCCCAAAATTTTACATTTATCTAGTTGCGGTTGTATAAGAGACAGCATACCACTGTCCGACTTGTGTAGCGTTCAGACCTTCCTATTCAAAGAGACATCCAATCCGTTCACGAATAGCCTGGCCATGATGGACAATAGCTGACCGTAGAATACCACTCGCTTACCTACCTGACAATGCGTAACTGGCATGGTGGGGACAACGTGAAATCTGATTGGCTTGCCCACTATTATGGTCAGTGGTTGAAATTAATTTAAGAGGATTCCACCTTGCTTCCTGTAAATTATAGAGCTGAGTTGAAACGAACTGAGCCACAGCGATGCAGGAATTTTGACGTCATATTTACTTATCCACGACATACACAGCAGAGTGTATCACCTCAAATACAATGGATGGTAAACGATAGTTCAAACTAAAATCTTCTAGAGCCTGCATGTATAACGTATACACATATGTAGCAAGTAGTTCCGCGAAAAACTAAATACCCTACTTTACTCCTAACAATTCTCCCACTGAGACATTTAAATAGTTAATTTTGTTCGTTTTGTCAAATTGTTTAACATTAATTTTTCCTTATATTCTACATATTTCGTTTCTCGTGGTGGGACTGGAAGAATTGAGAATGGGGAAGGATATCACGGTGCTTGCTGCTGAAACTAGTAAATTATTAAACGTGCGTTGATTACACGTTTTACTCAAGACACAAAAGCAGAGTATATGGTGGATTCATGGTGCAAGCGTGTGAGAGGAAACTTACTAGAACAATTACCCTCGGCTTCTTGTAGCAAGTGAACAAAAGGGCACTGAGTTAGCATACGGAACAATACAAGCTGACAATTGCTGTGCTTGATGAATGATCCAGTTTGTTCATGCCACTGTGTACATCTAATTAGTAAGCAAGAGAAAGCTCAGTTCATGTACTGCTTTCAGACAATATGTGCCACTGATTTCCAAACATTACGTTCTTTGAAGTTGATTGAGAGCTGATTAAGGGAGAAGGATGTGGGTAACTACCTCATTACAGTACATCTGCTGATCTGTCAGTATTTCAGTCGTTATTGGTACCGTATGACAATGAATATGACGAAAATGCAGTGGAGTTTCTTGAGGCCGCTTTCGTACAAAAATGCTACATCTTAAATGCCTTCAAATATACTCAACACTGAACTAAAGGAATTTAAAAAATGATTTTCGAGTTTCGTCCAGATGCTTAAACAGGTTAGAAATGGTAAAATTACGACGATGCAAAAGGTGTTAAACCAATGGACCTTATACCTTCAATCCTGACAGTGAAGGCCCTAATCATGATCACCTCATTGTGAATCTTCACTCAGTCTTGTACAGTTACGTCCGCCTCGTTGCGTATAGGTGAGCCTTCTTGACTGTCGACGTGGAGGTCTGGGTTCGATTCTTGGCTTTATGAAGGAATTCAATTCTGATCGTTAGGCAAAACTGAGAAGAGTGGAGTTCGATTCCTATCTCAGCTATCCTGGAAATGATTTTCCATAATATCCTACTTCTACTCCAGGCAAATGCCGGGATGAACCTTACTCAAGCCAGGCCGCTTTCAGTCCAAATCCTTTCTCAATTACAAATGCACTCACTGGCACAGAAATCACAGTGACACAGGTTATCACGCAATTTCGAAACTCGCCCAAGTTCACGGGGCTACACGACCATGATGTCGCAAAGCACCTAAAGAATCAACGACAAATGTACAGTGACGTGCGGTAAATGGTAATTTAGGAGAATAAGCATAATTTCCAGTTCGTGATGTGCCCTTATCCAATTTTTTGGATATTTAGAGTCCTAGGCACATGTTTGAAGACACAGCAAATTTTAAATCACGCGCTCCATTCCTTCTCGAAGGAATTAGAAGGTTTTACTGAGTGCGTGTAGCGTGCATATCGACCAACGGAACTGCATTTTTATGAGAAAAATTGTGGTATTTTCATATCTCTTTCTTTCCTATTGTTGCATCGAATCGAAAATCAGTGAAGCAAGTTAGAACTAGTTTTGTTTCTTTGAGTTTCACCCATATGGCGCCTTGAGATACTTTTGAGTCTCGTGTTAACTGATTTTCGGTGACATGCATATGTGGTCGTTGGACTTTGGTCTCAACGGGCACAGTAAGTCTCTGAGCACTGAACTGTAATTTAATTCCATTCAATACTAATGTATCGGCCGATGAATAAACGACTTACTGTTACTAGCAAGTGAAAAAGGAGGAATTTTTGAAGATGGTTATTGTTGATAACGAATCATCAGGCAGTGATACTCAATGCCAGCTTAGTTTAAAGTCATTGATATGGAAATGTTTACAACAATTGTGTAAACATTGCGGAAAATTTCCTGTAATTCATAATACTTGGGCTAAAATTGGCTCGGTGGAATTCTAGGCAGAATATTGTAATTTTGTATGTTACCTTTCATATTGAGTAAAAATATGAGTTAAGTCAGCCAAACCTTGAATACATAGAGCGTAAATCATATATAGAGCCTATTGCTGAGGAAAGCCCCTTACAGACTGAACGTGCTAAGCATGTCCCGTGTACCAACTGTCTATGACACGCTCCATTCCCTCGCCTAATTAGACGCAGGCCCTTACTACGAGGGAAGATGAGCCTGATAGGTCGGACATATAATCAATATCATGTATATGAGCTGTCTGAGATATTATTATATCCGTGCCGTGGGAGACACATGCTGTGTTCCCAAAGCTCGACCAATAGGACGAGTTCATCTTCTCATCACTAATGGAAACACGATTCTTCCAGATATTAAAGAGGGCACTTCCAATAGGCCTAATTGATCAGTGGTTCTACTAGGGCCTCTACCTTTGTGATTACGTCCACCATATCAATTACAACTCGCTGTAGGCGGGTTCCTATGGTACGATAACAAACATTGTAGGTACTCATATTACTTCAACGCTGCCGATAACAGCAGAAAGAAGGAAGCCAAGACTAGGTAGGTTTTGTTTACCAACTCCCACGTGATTTGATGATTCGTAATTCGTGCAGAGTTGTACTGGTTAAAACTGGAGTTCGGGTGATGATAACAATAATCATACGACAGTTTTTAAGAGCATAGGCTAGCCAGTCTGCATCTATTCTGTCCCTGTCATCAGGACGCCGAACAAAAACCTTATACACTGATGGCCACGATGTCCCTACTCCGTTGCAATTGACAAAATATGCAATACTGTAATGAAACTACTAATTCTCCTAACCTGGAAAATGACCCACTCACCGACTGTCCATCCAACTCTGTCTCTATACATAATGTTAGCTTTGTGCCCTTACATTTTGGATTAAACAAAAAGTTTGTATATATCCAAAAGATATACTCAGATTGATTTCTGTCGGTTAATCTGATTGACTGTTGGTTATGGGTTAGCGTCAAAACAACTGGAGCTAGTGTCATGTAAATTCGTAGATTGTTACAGAAGAGGGCATCACTATAATAATGCTAGGCTGCAAATTATAATTACCAGGTAAACCATCTGCCCCTAATAATATTGGTTTATGCACCCGAACTATCATTGGTATCAGAAAGGTCGATATTTCTCCGCTTGCAACCCGTATGGAATTAATGCACCGCAAGCAAATCCCGCAAACGATACTGAACCGTGACATTTTTCCGTCCATGTGACTACAGGCTAATACGAGGGAAAAACAATAGTGTTCAGTATTGTTTGCGGGATATGTTTGCAGTGTATTAGTACTATACGAGATGCAAGCAGATAAATATCGACCTTCCTAACAACACGCGTTATTTGGGCTTCATAAAACAGTATTATTAGGGACAGATGATTAACCTGGTATAGCACAGAGGGTAATAGATAGCCTTATATAGTTCTTTGTTCTTACCTTTGAGTGATTGGTACCCTCGGACCAGAGAAGGCAGAGGTGGCGGAAGGTAAGGGTGACAACACATCATCGCCTTCATATCACATGTTGATATAACATTGGAGGGGAGACATGTCATTTCGTCATTACATAATTTGTGATATGCTCCTTCTTGCATGCAGATATGCCTAAATCGGACCTTCGATATCATTCAGCTGCGATGACTGCTAAACATATCATAATTCTCCGACCAGGAGGAGAGGAAGAGAGGTGATTGTTTATTTTCTAAGGACTTGGGACATATGCGTAACCCTCCCCCTGCACTTGGGTGTGTACTGAGCATGTCTGGCATGTGTTTCTGTGGTAAATACATTTTCGTCATTGTAATTATTGGGGATGTAGGAATAGGCTAGGTGTGATAAGATTTGAAATACGGTATCATTCCGGCATTTGCCAAGAGAGAGGGAATAGAACGTGGAAAACCACGCTTAGGATGGATGCTGTAAACACCGGGATTCGAACTTTTATCTCCGGACTTTCAGCTTACCATTGATATCAAAATGCAGAATATAACTTGCACAGCTACCCAGCGGGTTGATCTTTGCTTGGAGAACTGTTTTATATATTTCGGTCAACCTAACATGACTGCTGTTATCTGAACAAAACAAAATATTGGGTTTACGTCCCTTTTACCTACTGCGGGCTTTAGAGACGCCGGGGTGCCACAACTTTGCCCCGTATGGGATCATTGCCAGTAAAACTACTAAGGTGGCTCCATTGCACTTGCGCACCCTCAAATGCAAACTAGCTGCGCCAGGGTTCGATCCTGAACAAAAATAAAGGGTATCAATGCTACCCACAAGAAGGCACTTGCCAGAAGCATTAATTAATATATTCCCTGCATATATACGGGGACTAACCCGTCATCGAAGGGTATAAGCGTCATTCAATGCGTTTCACGAAAGTATATCACAGCCTGAAGTTTGTGTCATTGCATACTTCCTCCGTTCATCTAATGATCTCTGCAAGGGTTTGTAAGGTCAAAATGCTATCCATCTAAATATGTTCATATTTACAGGGCACCCGGGAATGTTCTCCACAGCGGCTACATGCTGCTGCAAGAGTTAGAGTCAGCAGTTACGTTGGCAGCACGGTAAATTTGATTCTCGCCACAGACATTCATAACAGATGCTAGAAGTGTTGTCCTTGTGTTCGAAGACAGACTTAAACACGTCTGCATACATTGTCGAAGACTTCCACTAAAGTTTCTTGCGTAATGAACTGCCCATAGCTAATGATATTCACTTCAAGTTCATCAATCGTGTTTGGATTAGTTTGTGAGCCGGAAACACGAAATTTACTTATAAAATCCCGAACGGTATCCCGGTTTGGACACTTTGAATTAGGAAACCATACTTGAATTTTTAGTTTAACATTTTCTGTAAACCGATCGCCTTCGCGATAAACGTACAGTATTGCACCAAAAAAAAGCTCTCTCTTCAGTAGTAAACATTATTGCCTGTATACTGTTGCACTCTTCCAATAATCTATCTGAACGTTCGCTAACTGCAATAGACACTGACGATTTTGACAGCCTACAGCCCACACGTGTAGCAGTCACTGTATCACTATCCTGTCCAGGACACCGTGCTGCCAACAACTAAACTGCTGACGCTACCCCTCGCAGCAGCATGTATCCGCTGCGGTGAACATTACCTGGCGCCCTGTGTCTTCCATTGTTTTTTGCTCCATACATTTATATATTTAAACTAACCATTTTCGTGAAAGAAGGGGCCACCTATTGAAGACCTCTTTGTAAATTCCTCATCTCTTTGGATTATAGTGTATAAATGATTTCCAGCTTAGCATAATCGTGGAGGTTCCCTTTAATTGGGTAATTTGATTAGTACGTTATTAACGCCACTGCTTTTTGAAGCTAACCCATGACCAACGGATTGATAGGAAGTCAGAGAAACATACGAACAGGTTACACATCATTGGAGTTTTAGTGGGAATCCACGGAAATCACTCCCAGGATTGCTGATGTAGGAATCGAACCCGCCTCTTCTCACAGAATGTTCCTAGTACATGGGTCTGACTACTGCGATTTCCAAGCTCCTAACTTTAAGCTCCTTGCTGAAACAAAACCAACAACTTACAGTATTCGAAGGAAACACTGGACCATTAGTAATGTACAGAATATGTATGTATAGCTCAATTTCATGTGTGGTTGACCTTCACATTTCACCGCTGAAATCAATAATGACCTCCTAAACACAATTGTTATTAAATGGAGGATGTCAGTTAGGGTGTCACCTATAATTTGGTTTTGAAATCGTATCTGAAGGGAGATAAGTTAATATATCTCAACCCAAGGCTTCAACACATCTATTTTGTGTTTGTTGTGACCTAGTGGCCTGACGTCACCACAATTTCTGTCCTTGCCCGCCACAATGATATACTGTGAGGAGTAGCGCCGACTGAGACTCCCATTACTTGCGGTTCACTCTCTCTGCCAACAGGAACCACTGTTGAGGAAATAAATTGAGCTCGCTGATCGGGAGATAGATCCTCATCCCTCTACTTCCTGACTCTCCCCTGCTCCACAAACTTACAAACAACAGTGGAAGTGAAGGAGGGACAGGCAAAAGTGATCCTGCACTTCAACGACCAACTTGACTCGTGCACACTGTATTTCCTGGCTGCTGTTTTTTATGTGTCAAGTTCTCCCAATCAATTTTTAATGAATATCTCTTCGTGTGGCCAAACGTTTCCTGAGATTCTATTGTCCACAATTAGGAGCAACTTATAAATGCTACGTTAACAGTTTGACGTGAAAGTTCGCTGTGAAAACCGACTCGTCATGACGAGATATTGCTGTTCCAATACTGAGAGCAAGATTGGTGTATCATAAAACTAATATTACTTTGTTGGACACCTCCAGTAATTTAATAATGTTCATCAGGATTGTGTTGGTGATGATAATAATAATAGTGATAATAATAATATTATAATAATAATAATAATAATAATAATAATAATCAAATCTGGAATTAGGTTGGTTAGCTATTAATTTCATTTACAGTCAGCGCACTAAGTAAAGTAACACACACCGGTACGTTCATATTGATGAAATAGCAGATTGGAACTCTTCCGTGCCGCATTACACACACATGCAGGGTAACAATATCTTAAATGTTTGAATGCATTCAACTTTCACCTTATATAGCTACAGCGCCTTGAAAGAATCTATCAATGTGGTGTTGTTATTGGAACTGATCTATTTTCTATAGTACTATATTTTCAAGATGGCAGTTGCACAAAATAATTAGTTCGGTATTCGTGTGACGAATATACGTGTTGTGTCTTATAAAAGACACGAGAACAGATCCCACATCGCTCAAACAATAAGCTAAGTTTATATCCAATTCCAGCCTGACCATTCACTAACAATCACGGATATCACACTAAACAAGCAAACTTGAAAGTCAATAACCACTGGCAATATCTCAAAAAGAAAATCAGGGTGTATCTTAATTATACCGACAGAGAAAATCAGGAACGCCCTGCGTTTTATGTAAAAGACGATGGCTCAGCAAATACGGCGAGTTCGTCGATTTGAATCGCATGCCCGGAAGTAACAAAGTAACCTCGTTTTCTAGAAGGGAAAAATTTTCCCCGCCAATCCGATTGCGGCATCGTCTCTTACTGTACATTACACGCAGAACGTCGCTGATTTTTTTTGTCGGAATAATTAAGACATACCCTGTATATCTAACGAATCACAGCAGGTTACACGCGCTTATAATAACTGCTGTAACAAAATAAATATATATATTTAAATATCATTACCCACATACTTGGGGACATAGATTTAACGGCCTGAGTGTAGAGTTTCTGATGAAGATCGCTTGACGATCGGTACCAATCATCCAAGTGAATTGATTTATTAATCCCATGTAATTACTTTTCAGGTTTAGGAAAACACCCATTACAATTGGGTACAGTCATGTTGACCGACTGAAAAGCATTAATTTCGATTGTAGACTATAGAGTAAAATTTAAATATTGTAAAATAATTATTGCCGTCATGGGTTACTAAGGAAGAACTATTAAATGTTCTGATAACAGAGTATCAATGTTAATCTAATGTTAATTTTTTCAATATCGGTGACAGACAATCGAAGGATTGATTTTAATTTCAAGTTATTTTAATTTTTGTTGATCTCGTTGAGGTAACGAAGGACTTACGTTAAACTTTTCATTTTTATTAATATGTTTAAAATGAAGTCAAAAACTCTGAATTTGACAATGCATCATATACATTATTTATTGATTCAAATTGGAATTATTGTCTTGCAACGAATGGGATCAGCGGAGGATTTATTGTCAAAATCATATTTATAAGTCGTGTTTTGGAGGAATAAATAGCGTGGAGTGTTGTGTTTCATCTTATAGAAATGTTCGGTGTTGTTGTTTTCAGCTAGATCCTTTGCTTGGTTCAGTAGGTCAAGTTCGTGCATTGTGGGATTTGGTTTGATAAAAGCCACCTGCCAATGATTCCTTATATCTATGAGATTAAAGGATTCTTTTTCGACCGAGCTATAGAGCGAAAAAAAAAATCCAAACCAGATTCCAATGCATGAACTTAAAGAAATATAGCGTGTGTATTCCGTTCCTACCGGCATGAAACGTTACCAGTCGGGCCATTGCACTTCGTATTTCCACGGGAACGGGCACATTATGAAGTGGCTTTTCTTATGACTTAATTATAGGAAGCCACTTACAGGGTATTACATTACTGCTAATTTTCGTTGGTCTAACATAAAAAAAGATACGAGCCTTACAGTAGTTGCATATTATGTCTAACATCTGACATGTTATCCTACTATGAAATTGAGATGAAATATATGTGAAGTCATGTGACATGTTATCCTACAGCTTGGACATTCTTAAAATGTTAATTTACGTTCCATTTTCATACTGGTACCATGTTGAATGTATAGATTGAATTGGAGATATGCTACTGTCTCACTTGTTTCAACAAACATCACATATTATACTGTAAATTAAGAGGAGTAATGAAACCATAGTCTCTAGTCTATCTGTATACTACTAGAAATAATGTTCAATACAATCAAATTTCCCAACTCCTGCTTGGTGTAAAATATTGTAATATTGTAATAAAAATTAGATACACCGTAATTTCATGTAGATTTTGTTAAAATGACGCATACTTTTACGATAAATATCGTTTAAATCGATAATCAGGTAGCAAAAATAATTTCCGGGACTAGGGTTCGAACCTGTGACCTCATGATTCGCAAACCAACACGCTATCCTCGCAGCTATAACAACCACAGGCATTTAGAACACACGACGGGTACTTATTTTCAATTACCGCCATGAAAGACTAACACAGTGGCCGTATAAACACATCGATGTTTATTATATTCATAACTGCATTTCCGCAATGTGGGTTAATATCTGAATAGCCATTGTGCAGATACATAATACTGGGATTGCCGACTAGCTACAATGTTTCATATTAAAGCATATCATCATTTAAATACTGATAAGAAGACTTTTACCATGTGGTTTGTGTTTCAATCAGTTGACACCACAGTTCGCATAACTTTGCATTGAAAAACACGTTACTCGAGGAGTGGATGCCCATCACTTTTATCCAGAGATTTAGAAACAGGCCCTTAAGAAATCATAATGGTTTTCCGCAAATATCATATAATGCAATTCTCACACTAAAGAACGACAACTTGCAGATGATTTGTAGTATGAATAGCTGTAATGGGGCCTCTAAATATTGGAGTAAACCGTATGCGATAGTACGTCGTGGTACCAATTTCTGCCACCGCGCACGCTCATTGTTTCCTGTTACACATTTCCGTCAATCCCACTTCTGTCACTTTTTTCAAAATCACTTCCAGAAAAATATCCACTCCCGGCACTAAAAGCCATAAACTAAATAAATAAATCCAGCAACCGAGCGGAAAGATGTTACACATCAAAAATTCATTTAGTTAATGTTTTTTTTTTTTTTTACCCTCCAGGTTGGTGGAACCCACGGACTCAGCGAGAGAACTCACCACTACCGCCTCTACGGGCAGTGTCCTAGAGCTGGGAACATCGAATCGGAAGGGATACAACTGGTGAGGTGTGATTGGCACCTCGCCCAGGCAGCCTCACCTGCAAAGCGAACAGGGGCCTCATGAGGGAAGGTAAGGGATGGTTAGGATGGATAGACAAGGAAGAGGGAAGGAGGCGGCCGTGGCCTTGAAGAAGGTACCATCCCGGCATTTGCCCGAAGACGAAGTGGGAAACCACGGAAAACCACTTCGAGGATGGCTGAGGGGGAATCGAACCCCCTCTACTCATTTGGGCCACCCGAGGCTGAGTAGACCCCGTTCCGGTCCTCGTACCACTTTTCAAATTTCGTGGCAGAGCCGGGAATCGAACCCAGGACCTGCGGGGCGGCAGCTAACTATGCTGACCGCTACGCTACGGAGGCGACTTATCATTATTATATCCTATAATTTCAAGAGGGGCGCAGCGCGTTGAATTCAGTCTGTTATTCTTATGGCTTATTGCAGCAAGGTCCCTTATATGAAATTCCCTTCATGTTTCGTTGCATTGCACAATTGCATTCTGCATGATTCCATATTACCTTTATTACACCCGGGCACTGTCTTGAAGATTTCGAGTTCCTGTTATTTTGCTTTGGCCATGCGATACTCGTAAAGGTTTCTGCTTTAGGCCTATTACAATTTTTCGTTATGATAGTTCTAAAGGATATAAAGTTCTTTTTAGATAATGCTATTTCAGGATGGCCGCAGTGTGCTATATTTAGTGTGATATATGTATCACTATCACAACCGACGTATTTTATATAATACATGTTTTGCCTTAATTGTGCAATAACATCCTGAGATACTAATTTGTCTACTTTAATAGTACGCCTAGCCACCATCTTGAATCTATGGAGTTCCTGTTCTATTGACTTCGGCATACGAAGTGACATATAAGGTTTTACAGTACTAAAATACTACATTTTGTTATTAGTCGTATAGCTAGTGGATACCGAAAGTAACTAATTTATATGGAAACTAGCAACCCTCCCCGGCTTCGCCCGGGAACAGTGATGAATGCAAGGTGATAGGCTACTTTTAACCAAGGTCTTATAAGATTTCCTTGTATACGACATTAGTCGTTTTCCCTCCAGCAGTGAACACGAAAGGATTTCGGTTTGATGTAACACGCGATAGAGCCACGTAAAGCTGTCCATGAGAAAAACATTCTCCACTGAGATCAACTCCAGTCACGCTAAGTGTCTGACCCTGTGCTTTGTTTATAGTCATGCCAAAGCAGACTCTTACTGGGAATTGTACTCGTTTGAAATGATAAGGCAAATCTGAAGGAATCATAGGAATTCTGGGTACTAGGACTGTTTCTCCTGTACCACAGCCAGTTAAGATAGTTGCTTTAATGAAACAGTTTTTCAAAGTTTTCACAACCAATCGCGTTCCATTGCATAACTATGGTGGGGGTAAATTACGTAACAATATAATAGGCACTCCCACTTTCAAAATAAGCTTGTGCGGTGGCAAGCCAGAGGGAAGTAAAGAATTCAGGAATTCTGTAGGGTATTGAACAGCTTCTTCACTATCGACTACTGCGTCTACTGAGTAATATAGGCCTACATGAGTCTGGGCAGTGAATGTGCAGAGCACCAAGTGATTAATTTTCACAACTTGTTCGTTTGTTGGCGATAATATTGCTCCTTCTTTAAACCATGAATGAGACTTGTTAGATAGGTCATGGATTTGAGGATAAACGCTATCAATCAATTCTTGAACGCTGCTTACTAAAACACAGAAATCGTGACAGAGGGTAGTTTTCACGTCAATGACCGGTAAATCTCCATTTCCGACTCTAAGTAACGAATTAGCAAACATACTATTATCTCCTGAAGATAAGAGTACTCTCATGTTAGTTTTGAGTGCCAATTTTGTTATATCCGGCCATATGTAAGATCTTTTTAATCAAGCGTTCACTTCGTCGGCTCTCGTTCCTCTGGTAACAACTGGTAAGATTTGACGAAATTCTCCGGCGAACAAAACTGTGTAGCCATCCATAGGTGTGTTCCGATTCCTTAGATCACGCAAGGTCCTGTCTACAGCTTCAATGGAAGTTTTGCGCGACATTGTAGCCTCATCCCATACTACTAAAGAGCAATTTTGGATTAAACTGGCAGTGTTACTTTGTTTTGAAATATTACATACGTTTCCATCATTACTGCTGACTTTCAAAGGAAGTTTAATTGTTGCATGTGCTGTTCTTCCCCCTTCCAAAAGAGTGCCTGCAATTCCAGATGATGCGACGGCAAGAGCAATATTACCACTAGACCTCACTTTGGCGAGAAACAAATTAATCAAGAACGTTTTGCCTGTGCCTCCAGGAGCATTGAGAAAAAAATATCTTACCTTCCTTCTCAGTGATGCTAGATATGATGGTGTCATAAGCTTGTTTCTGATCGTGGTTCAGACAGTGTTCTTCTTGAGCAACGGTTTGAAGGAGCCCAGGACGATCGCTGAAGTACTTATTATTGTTTGGCTGTAAGTTACAGTTATTTGGGAGTGGAAGTCCAAAATCTTTGATAGATTTGTTAGCAATGGATTGCACTATTTTGTTGACTTCAGTCAGCCCTTCATCGAACACACGTATGTCATAGTTTAATTCTTAAAATGGTGCCTCTTTTTGCTTTCTGATCAATATGTCTTCTGACATGCTCTTCCGGTGATTATTCCAAAGACCTAATAGATCCGGAACTTGGCAAAAGACGATAATGATGGAAAACAAATATCCAAGTGAACTTTCCGAACTACACAGAGCAGCTTCTGATAATGTGTTTTCCCAGTGAGAACCATCTTCCAACAATCCCTTGACTCTGCATGCTTTCTGAAATGAGTCGTAAGTTATTCCTTCTACAGTCCTTAAATAATGAAAAGAAGTAGGACCTTTGACAATATGAAGTAACATCCTTAGATAAAAAACATTCACTGATGTTGGGATGGACTACATACACTCGTCCAAGTGCATCAGTTCTTTTAATGTCATCGTAACCATCAACCGGCTCACCCTGTTTCCTCCGTTGAAATTTTCTGTTAGTTTGATTCCAAGTGTAATAACTTGGAGCCTCGTCATAAGTAAGAGTCTTCCAAAAATCGTCACCTGTACATAACTTAAAGAATGCTGTTAGCGTAGTATCACGAGGAATAATGGCAATATCAGAGGCAGTATTTTCAGTGAAATATACGCGTTGCCCTTTTTCTAAATGGACTGCAAGGTGAGTGATTGTAGGTGCTCTTTCATGTACACTGAACGATAAAATTCGCCAAACTGCCTCGGAGGTGCAACTATATCTTCCAGATTGATATTGTTGAACCTCATTTGTAGATTGAATGCTGAAAGTAGCCTGATCGTTGCCTTATTTATGTACTTACATACAAATTTAATGGATTTGACGGAATTACATAATTCGACGTTGATGTCTGCGACAAAAATTTTAAGGAGAACCGGATTATAGGGAACCACCCATCGGTTATCTATTTCATTGTTCCTGAGAGTTGCACTTTCTCAGCCGTCATCAGGTGACAACCTACGGTACTTGGGGTAACCATCATTACCAGTAGATGAGCAGTTTTGGAAATGTTTTGGATACCTTTTGGTGCAAACTCCTTCACGCATGCAAGGCGAATTTGCATTTAAAGCACCACATGGACCGTGAATCATGTGCTTTGACACGCTATCATGTAATGTCGGATCGGATTGTTTATTGGGTAACTCTGCAGAAATTACACTGTCTATCTGTTCTGATGTAATCGAATTATGCAACCATAGTAGAAGATGGATGTAAGGCAAGCCACGTTTCTGCCATTCGACAGTGTACATGTAGCAGCGAGTTTGGCCAAAAATTTTCTCTTTATTAATTAGGAACATTAATTTTTGAATTTTCAAGTGAAATGCCCCGTTCACTATATCGTATCTGTTTTGTGGTGATGTATTTTCAGGGAGATTTTCTTTAATTTCAATCCAGTTAGAATTACAGGTAAGTGTAATGAACAAATCAGGTTTACCATATTTTCTGACATAAGTCATCGCATATTGTGTTCTTTCATGAAGATACCTTGGCCCTCCTGTAAATGAAGACGGCAATATGACCAACTGACCGATATTTCCAACATGTTCATTTTCCCGCAAAGCATCTTGTAAATGGATATAATTTTCCACTCGTAGCTTTGCCTGATTATTCCGTATGTAGGCTAAACGTTCCAATTCAATTTTAGCATACATATCTACCAAATACTGGTTTAGTAGCATTCCAAATCTAAGTATTGTATTGAAATCATTAAGTCTGGTCATTATTCTGTAACGGTAATAATTCATGCATGACACCGATTTACGTATCTGTTGTCCATTGTTCGGGTCATGTTGCGAAATATTAATGGAATAGCCATCTTCGCCTCTACATAATATTAAAGGATATTGCAAGCTATCATACGATCTGTGAATTTCAGGAATTTTCTGAAGGTTGTTATCTCGACTACGTAATACTATCTCCCTTCTGTCAAACTGTTGCCCAGCTATTACAACAGCTACTTCACTCGTAGAAGGTGCAATAAACCGGCCGCGATGTTCACCGACAGGAATTTTATCGGCGTGGATAACAATATCGGAATCCATTACGTTAGGTGGGACATTATCAGTCGCTGCGATGAAAGATTGGACGTATTTATCATGACAGTGTAACATTTCTTGCAAAGACCTCACTAAGCCATTGTTAAGGGGTTGTATAATGATGCTATATCTAGTAGAAGCTTGTATTTCTAGATCCGCTATGAAATAAATCTGTAGGAAATATGATCATTAGGTTCAGGGGGATACAGACTGCCGGCCAAATGGTACACTTGTCCTTGAACCTTAAATGTCGGCATGAAGCCACGTTCGATTACTTGTGTACTCATGAAGGAGGTCATTTGAAATGTATTATTATAATGACGTATTGTGCCCAACTCTAGGAATGGGTATTCCAAGATTCAGACACCTAGATATCAAGGGAAAGGCTACAGCCGCTTTTGAAAGTTGAGATATTTGAATATCGCGCTCCATTACTTCTAGAAGGGAATGGAAACTTTATGCAGCCAAGAGCATGTCATGTGACGTAGCGAGTAGTAGCAGAGGTCGAGACTATTTGTTGATTAAATGGTTAGCCATGGAGTAGAGACTTGAGACTTGGATCAGATTACTGGCACGGCCAAATGAAAGAGAATGCACTTAGTATCAAGTGAATCGGACCAGGGATACCAGAGATATGAGGATTTCCAGATTTCAGCGTGATTCAGCGTGGACCTGACCGTTTTGAATAAAAGCCGGCCGGCCCAAGCAACATCAGCTCACTTCGAACCAAGCTCTTGCATGACAAGGTGCTACTGCCACGTTGAGCCAAGGCACATGGTTGCCGGATCTACGCAGAAGATATCTTTAAATTGTGATAGTCACAAAAGTGCTACGATACATGTGGAACATAGTAAGTTTCCGGCAGAGAGAATCACTAAGGTGAATGTTATTTTTCTACGGACACTGGTGAAATATTTTATTTCTATATGGACATATGCTAGACTTTGTCTAGAAAGTACTTTGTCACAGTCCAGTAATAATAATTAAATACTTGGATATTGTAATCCAATTAGTCAGTTTCATAAATTGTAACTTGATAACCACTCCGATCTTTCAGTATATTGAAGGCCAGTCTATCACGGTGTTGTTCATTAGCCGACGAAGGGAAACTATAAGTTGCTTCGCGCATGATAGATGGTGATAAGCCATGCCCAGGGAACGATCTTCAGAACAGCCGTTGATTGATTTAGACTGTCAGTGTTTTCTTGTACTGAAAAGATTACCGTGAGTTATGTTACAACTGACGTATTTGAGAATAGATCACTTGGATCTGACACCATTTAAGCGAAAGGCTATGGATTTAATTGAGGCCAATATTAAAATGGATCAGCAGTTACTTCAAACTTCATGAAATATTTCCACTATGTCGTGTTAGACAGATTGTGGGTATATAATGGCGGCCGATACAAGGATTAGACGTGCGTGTCCGATAGGGCATGTATCTGGATAAATCTGGTACAGACCAGGTTCACTACGCTTCAAGACCAACGAGAAATGTAAGCCACATTTTGACTTTATATTATGCCTAGCTAATTGGAACAAACTCATTTTCTGCAGATGACATTTGTTTTTCTTCGTATTTAAATCTTGCAATGATTTACGCAAGACATATTAGAGTTATTCTGAGTATTTTCAGCACTTAGAACAGTTTAGGATCGATGACCGAGCAGAACGAGCATTTATTTGAATGTTTCATATTTTTTGATAATCACGGTAATCAGCCGATGTAACTGTAAAAGTTAATAATTATTTTTGTTGAGAAATGGATATTTTATCCATATTCGAAGAATCGCACATGTGGATTCTCACATAATGAAATAATAATTAAACATATTTACAATAATATAACTAATAATAATAATAATAATAATAATAATCCACTAATAAGAATAATAATGATTTTCATAACTTTTATAAATAATTCTTGGATCTTATATTTTCTAATAATCACATTAATTGAGAGAGAGCTTATGAAGTAGTTTAATCATTTCTAGTTTGGAACAGGTGATTTTCCGAAGGAGAGTGGTTAGCGCAAGCCCGCATTCAACCAACATTACAGTTCTGGTTGAACAGTTAATATTTGCAATGAGCAAAGTATATTTTTCAGATAACACGGAGAGGCATCAAACGGGAAGCAAATGATATTTCTATCAATTAGGATATTTTTGTATTTATGTAAAATCATGACGTAGATACACATTCGAAAGTGAAATAAAGAGTATCATAAGTATGGTAACTTCACGGGTTGAACTGAATGGTAAAATAAAATAAACTTGTAAGTTTATAAATCTTCCAGTGTTGATAACAAGCAGAGGCTTGATTTATTGTATAAATTTTGGGAAGAAAATTTATGTGTGTGGAGTAGTTGAAATGCCATTCCCAGGTGCGCATGTTTATGTCGCAGGAATGAGGAGGTTTTTATTTGAGCATCAATCAAATAGCAGGTTCGATGACTCAGTGTTAAAGAAGGAGTATTGGAACTACACATTGCGTCGTATGAATGACCCAAAGGTTATTTCTTAAAAACCATCAGTTCTTATTTCAACCTTGTTTACGGATTCCATTAAAACTTTGATTTTGCTAGAACCCGGATTTGTCATGATAGTATTTTATTCTTCTTCAGAGGAAGACCTTTGCCGTTGTTGTTGGAATGTTGTGTTCTTATAAAAATAATAGAATGGGCCACTGCCAATTAAAAATAATTCTATAACCACGAATAATTTGAAGGATGTTTTCAATCCTAGTGCCATGAACTAAATGAATTTATTATGAAGCTACAATTCTTATTTCCGCATTCTGTCGAAGAATTGCAAGTTGTGAAAGTTACTAAAATGGCCACAAATATAAATATTTTTCTTAATAATGATTCCAAGTGGAGAATCGAATAGTTGAATGGTCCAACAATTTATTGATCAAGTTGATGATTCAGAAATCATATATTTTGTTAGGAACTTGAAGTTCATAATCGAGTCACTTCTCGAAACGTTTAATGTCAAAAGAACAATTAATTTTGTTGTGCTTCGCACAGTTCTTCGATGCTATGCTCAATGGTCAAATACTTTTCAGATGTTGTTATTAATATGTGTACATAATTTGTGTTGATTCAGAAAGAATAATATTTTTTGACAATATTTTTTTGAAACTGGAAAAATAAGTGAAAGTTACAAAATTCTATGAACAATTATTCTACGAGTGTTAATATTATGTAAAAATTCAACCAGTGAACTACAGTATTTCCAGTAAAGACAATTAAATTTGAACTGGATTTAATCATAAATAATGGATATAATTTTGGAACACAGTCTACAGGACTGATAATCAGACTTGTGTCTCCAAAGATAATTGTCCAATGTGTTGGAAAATTTCTGTACATTGTGTAAATAGTAATGTGGGTCGCCACACATGAATGATGCTGCTTTGAGCATTTTATTTTGCAGTCAATTTTAAATTCAGAATAAAATGAGATAATTTTACATGATGTGTTATGCCCAGTTGAATCTCCTTCTATCCTTATTGTTGCATTGAGCCAAAAATCAGTAAAGCATTTTTTCATTTGATGTCGTTTTTGCGATTAGCTTTAAGCCATCTGGCGCTCCGGGATATTTTGACTCTCGTGCTGACTGATTCTTGGTAAAATGCATATGTGGTCGTGCGGACTCCGGTCTAAACGGGCACAGTATGTGCTTCAAGAATTCTTTACTCATAGGGTGGTTTCCTGTCATAAGTGAATGCAAAGGTTCGGGAGGGGGAAGGATTCCTTCTAGTTTTACTATTCCCTGCAAACAACATATACCTTTTTATTCCTCTTTCCATTTTTAGCTGAACAGTATTGGCAGACAACATACATTTAACCAAAAGATACTGAAGCATCATTTATATAATTTATGGAGGAATCATAATTCATCGCAGAATTCTCTTTAACGGACCACAAACCATGAAAGTTTTTTCCCTGTGTCAAAGGAACTTGTGCGAATGACTCACTTTGTCTTTGTGAGGTCATTCTTTCTCTCTCTTGTGACAATCGAGAAATTCTTTGTTGCTCTGTTTCATTGCTACGTGATAAGCGCATTTTTTTTCGATGTCAATGAATTTGGACCTATATCCGTCTCACGTCTTGGCATGATGACTTAAAATCACTGACTGGACTATTAATTATAACGAATTCATATCAGGCGTAATTCAAGAATGGCAAGGTGCAAGAAACACAAATCCCCCTTCCTAGAAAGCAAATACATTTGCCATTGATAGCACAAATGTTTGTAGATATCCGTACTGATTATATTATATTATATTATATTATATTATATTATATTATATTATATTATATTATATTATATTATATTATATTATATTATATTATATTATATTATATTATATTATATTATATTATATTATATTATATTATATTATATTATATTATATTATATTATATTATATTATATTATATTATATTATATTATACGCCAATCAGTATAATTTAATATAATATAATCCTCCTTCCGTCCAATCTTAACTTGACTGTGTTTCACAGGCAAAATGAAGAAAACCCGAGTTACACTTCCAGGGAAACTGCAAACACAACCACCTTTCTCAGGAGTATTAACTCAACACGATTGGACGGTTTGCTGCTGGCTTCTATCAGGGGCAATAGGTTCGCCGGCTAGCTAGGCTGTACCAGAGATGATAGACTCGCCGATAGCTAGCTCGTACTCTGTCGCCTTAGTAGTTGAATGAACATGGTCGGAAGGAAAAAAACGTAAAAACGCTTATAGTGGGCGATGTATTGAAGATAGACATATGCTCTTGCGGAATTTTTTGTAGAACTTTTCATGCTGAAGAATTCTTACACTCATAGTATTTAGATATTTTTTACGGTTTGCCCAGCGTAAGCTTACAAAGCGCTCGGACGCCAGTTTTTTTTCGACTTTTCCACTGAAATCGTTACTGCTCGGCTTCCTTTGAGCATAAATAAATTAGTTTCTACAGAAAAAATCCTCGAGATATCCTTTACAGTATGGTGGAAACCGCATGAAAATCCATTCAGTGGTTTTCGAGTTTGCCCGTAACAAACAGGAATCGGGGACTTTGTTTTATACTAAGGAGATATGTTAAGATCGCCGCTGTATGCTATATTGAGTGTGATGATCTGTCGACTATCGCAATTTAGAGCTCTTATGATACTCACACTTTGACAAGATGCGTCCTAATTAACCAATTTCATTTGGAGTAGTCCATGTCAATGTTCAGATAATTTGCGAATCTACGTAGAGTATGTTCTTTTCCCTAGGCCATACAAGGTCAAATATAAGGTTATACCTTGGAACTAAATTCCGTTCCTGTAGCTCTTATGTGTTGAGAAATATTATTTTATAATTTCAAGGTGGCGGCTGCATGTAATATTCTCGGTGATATAATCATGACATAAGTAGCTAAGGGTCCTTAATAAAACTATCTGAATGCTAAGTAGTGTGAACGTTCATTCATAGCATTATAAGTTATGAATTATATTGTTTGCATGATTCGGACGGCTGCCATCTTGAATGTGTTTGGCTCATGACCTGGTAGCTTGGTGGTTGCCAGACTCTTAACGCATTAAGGTATGTGATTTCCGAATTTTTTAGATATCAGGTTATTAGTATAGTCATAGGCTAATTTGATTTAATCTGAACATTCAGGTAGCCGCCATTTCATTTACGTTAAGAAAGTGGCGATATTGTAAGGTTCCTGTGAGGGATGCCTGTACAAATAACAAATCTAGGGGGTGAAACTAATCTAAAATAGGGGGCGAGCTTGGCAAAGGCTGTAAGAGGTTGGGATTGTTTTATGAATGGAGACCGACAGTGCGATCAGCAAGGATAACTCCCCAATGTACTGTTTGACGGGGTAGTTCTAGGTGAAGGGGTAGTTTACAAGAGCTATTAAGTTATTAAGCAGAGTGCAACTGCTGCGCCACGCGGTCTACTGCGAGTCGTATGCAACCGAGTAAACGGAGAATTCGCTAGTGTCAGCTTGGAGCAACCGTGCTCAGCTGACTACAAGAAGCAATATTAAACAAGTACACAGTAAGGCTAATTCTAAGTCCTACCTAAAGAGGAGTCTAATAGTGTAGGATCTTACTATCTAAATAAATAAATGAATAAGACCAGTGGCTTCTATTGTTTCTGAATTTAATGTGCACCTCGATCTGGAGGTACACTGATAGAGCTAGCAGTTCAAATAATAATTAATAAAGATAATCACAGTCCAAGCACAGGGGGAGGTGAGTGTGTAGTGTGGTGTTTAAGTGTGGTGATCGCTTAACACTTACCCGTCCAGCTGACAGCAAAGGTTTGTCACGTCGGTGCACTAATCAAGTGATAGAATGGTGACTGATTGATCCAGAGTCCCTGACCTCTGGGGTTCTTATACCTTTTGTGTGCTCGCTCGGCGGAATCCTTACATTCCTACCGAGTCGTGCACCTTTCCCGGGTCATTGCCTGGGCTACGAGGCTACTTGAGTTCATGTGTGTTCTGATTATCAGTCATGTAATTTATAAGTTGTAATTTATAGTTTTTTTTAGATTAAAGTTTGTAATTTTGGTGTTTTGGGGATTTTGCTTAGGGGATGGGGTTAGCGTACCCTAGGGGTACAACAACCCCCTTTATAGGGTTAGTTATCGTCCTCGATAACTGGACGAAGACGTGGGGGAGGTTTTTGAAAAAATAGGACATCTTCTTCTTTCTTGATATTCTTCTGTCTTCTGTTCTTCTCTTCTTTTCTTCTGTCAATTTAGCTGGTGTTTGTATGGTTGGCGTCGTAGGGGGTGCGTTGGTAGCCTCGTGGAAGATAGGGGTAAGTCATAGGGTATATATGAATTTAGTGATATACTCGTAAATGTCGAAATTTGAAGGCTGAATATGTGTGCCTTCTAATAATTGGGTGTCCGGGTGTGCTTAGCGTTCAAGTGTAAGTGTTTGTGAGGAGGGGAACAATATTTCTTTACATTTCTTTTTTAAAAATTCAACAATGGGGTGTGAAGCTTACTGTTTTTCATATGATATCTTTTACTTGACGGGTTATAACATTGATCCCTATAGTATGTGTAATACAAAAACATAATAACTTGTTAACCAAAACAGTACATAATATAAATATTTCAATTTCAACAATGTAATTTAAGGGGTGCAGGAACACACGAGAGGAAAAAACATCCGAGGGTTGAGGGGGGGGGAGGTGATTTATACATATATAATTACCGTACCTCCGGTGTGGATGAAAAACTGCCCTCGCGTGCCCTGCACGTGTGTAAAAGGGATAGAGTAGAGAGAAAGGATGAAATAAATGTCGCAGGGTGTAATTAAAGGGTTAAATTTAATAGTGTTTTATTGTTTGGGAGAAATGCGACATTTTTACAATGTGGAATTTAGAAGAATAGAAAGGGAAAAACAATGTGTACCATAAAATCATCCATATGTTTTCATTTCTTTGCAATATTTGTCTAAATAGTAACAACATTTTTTTTATATTTTCCTAAAAAATTCATGTCATCATATTATTTATAAGCATTAGAACCATTAAAAATTAAAACAAAACTATGTTAGTTATATCAATCTTCCATAAAAACAAAAACAAATTCTCTTAATTATATAAACCTTCTATAATAACAAAACCAAATTCCCTTAATTATGTTAACATTCTATAATAACAAAACCAACTTCTTTCAATTATATATTCTGTTACTATCGTCGTTGCGCAACTATACGATTATTAATATCGTATTCTATACCCGTTATTATTATGGTGAGTGCACTCTAACTTAATATTTAATCATAACCTATTACCTATTACCTGCAGGTTATATGCTACTCGTCTATAATATATATTCTATTGCATGGCTTGCTCCCTGTGGGCGAGCGAAGTCATCTTGGCTGCACAACTCGTCCTTTACAGAGATAGGCGCGAGTTGTGTGGCCGTAATGCACCTCTCATTTTAGGTGTCAATTTTATTTGTTGATCCGACCTCCAGTGGAGGATATCCCACAGGTATATCTCCACTGTGGTTCGGATGTTCGCCTGAAAATAGGTATTGTGTGGGGGGGACTGTGTGTCGGCCGTGTGAGTATAAAATGTGGGGGCGGGCAATTTGTGTAAAACCAAAAAAAACATATTGTTAGTGCATATAATTAGTAGCAATTTTGTGGGAATCCAAAATACATATGTAAATTTATTATTTTAGAGGGTATTTACCCTCGTCCTCTGTGGGGTTAACCTGTGGAGGCATATAGAGAAACAGTGCATTTATTCATTAAATCACATTTTACCATTGTTATTATTAGTTTCGGCGAGCGCCCAAAATGGAGCTACTCCCGATGCATGCCTTCAAAGTGTGCACCTCCATGTGTGCTGTGTCTGGTATCAGCGCCTCAGGTTCTTAACCTGCGCTGAAAAGTAAATACATATTTATGATTATAATTTACAGATTTCTAATTACTGTTGGCCATGTGTTATTTACTTTCTTTGTACCCTTGTATTTCCTTATACTCATTCCTCTTTCTCCTAGAACCTTGTATTACTTTAACCTTTATTCCTTACTGGGTATATATTTGTATTTCTTTCTTCCTTCTTACTCATCATCTCTTATAACTTCACTGTAATTTACTCCTATTTATTTCTGTTCTATATCATTGCTCTACCTTTTCCTTCGTTCATTATTGTATTCACCTTTGTCTTTCTATTTTCTTTCTTACTCATTATATCCTATAACTTCACTGTACTTTACTCCTATTTATTTCTGTTCTATATCATTGCTCTACCTTTTCCTTCGTTCATTATTGTATTCACCTTTGTCTTTCTTTATTCATTCCTATTCATTATATCCTATAACTTCACTGTACGTTACTCCTATCTGTTTCTGTCCTATATCAGTGCTCTACCATTTTCTTTCGTTCATTATTGTATTTGCCTTTGTCTTTCTTTATTCTTTCTTACTCATTGTGTCCTATAACTTCACTGTACTTTATTCCTATCTGGCGTGTGCATGATCGGATTCAGCGCTCATATCTATAATTACTAACAGTATGCCTGGGTTGCATAATTTTACTCACGAGATACATTCTTTTGCCTTTATGCCGTAAAAAAATACGGATTCGTATGATGGTGTAATTGAACCAAGGTCTGTCCAATACGCAGGGTGGCATCGGAACTAAGAGAGCCTAGAAGGACTTCCTTCGCCAGTGGACCAGCTAAATACGTAACATGGTATGGGGCATTAAGTACGTATAGTAATCCTAGTGAACTTCGTCAAATTTGCAATGTAGTATCGGTAATCCGAGTGACTACGAATGCAGATTGCGGTATGGAAAAACTACGGTTTCTGTTTAAAGCGGCTTACCCAGTTGACCCATACGTATAGTGGTTTAGTTTACTCTTACATAGCCTGCGCTAGGAGTTACCTCCGTATCGAGTGACCTCCCACTCGCATTGTCATCCTTGGTCTATGCTACATGTGCAAATTGCACCCCTATCCGCGCTGTGTCCGGTCTAACCGCCTCTTATATTGCCACTTATGCAATATCAATATTCTTCTTCCTGGGGCACAATAATGTCTGTAACCTCGGCCAGGGAAAAGAATCGTAGTTTCATTATTTCATTGTAGTTTCATTATTTCATTGTTTCATATATATCAGTATATTTCTCTCCGTGGGGCACAGTAGTAAGTTAACTGTAACCTCGGCCAGGGAGAGAATCGTAGTTTCATTATTTCATTGTAGTTTCATTATTTCATTGTTTCAGGTATATCAGTATATTCCTCTCCGTGGGGCACAGTAGTAACTTAACTGTAACCTCGGCCAGGGAGAGGATCGTTCATTATTTCATTATTTCAGTATTCCATTTCATTATTGTATCATTTCATTTCTTATATTCTGTTACCATTCTCTTATTTCCTTGTATCCTTTTATTATCATATTCTGTCACTATCTCTTTATTTCCTTGTCCCCTTTCATTATCATATTCTGTCACTATCCCCTTATTTCCTTATTTTCTTATACCCTTAATTCATTATTCCACTTCATAATCCCACATATTCTTCCTATTTACCTGCCGCTGCAGGACTTTGCTCCTATTGTAGAGCATCTACTTAATTTTACTTACTAACTAACGTTAAGTCCTAGGGGTCGTCTTGGGAAGGAGGAATTATTAGACCTCCGTCCGTAGGTATAGTTTAGACGACGTTAGGGCATAAAATATGGTATAACGGACCCTGTGTTTTCTTAGGGGAGACAGGCTAGGTACTTCCCCCAACACAGGCGCTTGCCTACCCTAACGCGTCACCACTATGACCTCTCGTCGGTCGTCAACGTTGAAGTCTTGTTATGTCATGTCCTGGGTACAATTTAGCAATCCATCAACATCTATTTTCACCTGGAAAATATTCTCACATTCATTTAAGTGCATCTCCGTGCGCAAACCATGAAGAATAAGTGTCAAGCGGTATTATGTTGTTTTATGGTGTTGTGGTTATACGGGGGGTGGGGGGGGGGGACAATTGTGGCGGCACGGTGCACTATATTTGCGCCTGGTCCGTCGGATTTCCAGCTAATATCAGCTGCGTATTATTCCTTCTCACATGTTAGTAGGTAAGTGAGGGATGTGGAATGGTATTCCCGTGTTATTGGGAAGTTGTAGGTATGTTAAAAAATTTTAATTATTGGTAACGGGATGGTAAGAGAGGTTCAAGGAATCGTGGTCCTATGGGGATGTATGGAAACGTTAAATGGTAGGAATTCTCGACCGTTGTAGGTGAGGATTTTATTGTGTAGGATCTGGGTGTTCAGCGTTGGTTGTTAGGTACCGTGCTGAAGGATGTAGATTAGCATTTATGCTTTTAATTAACATGCAGGGTGAAAACATTGGTGATAAAAATGTATTATTGCATGCACTTGTGTTAGCGGGTTAAGCCTGGAACGCTAGCTGTTAGCTCTAAGGTTCCGAATGTTGATTAACATACAACCACGAGCGATAAGGCATGGTGTACACCCTGGTAATTGCATGATTACCAAGTGCCTTGCGTTAATAGGGGATAAGTGTACAAGTGTTATCTGTATAGTGTTTAATGTGTATCTTGGGAGGGAACTGTGCATTGCGGCTTGGACACACTAGTCGTAATATATGGCACCTGTCGCCATAATAATATGTGACTGCTGTTCATGCTCGTAATATATGTACTATACTTATGGGCTATATAGTCTAGCTTGAAAAACTGGTCATCTATTATTATGATATAGTATAATCCCTTAACTAGAGGTATTGTCTAGAGATATTGTCTAGAGATACTGTCTAGAGATATTGTTTAGAGATATTGTCTAGAGCTGTTGCCTAGAGATATTGTCTATAAATTCTGTCTAGATCTACTGTCTAGAGATATTGTCTATAGATACTGCCTATAGATACTGTTTAGCTATATTGTCTATAGATATTGTTTAGAGATACTACGTATAGGTATTCTAGACCAGGTTATATTGCAGCGCACTATATGTGTGCCGTTAGTCCCTCGTATAATGGGGCTGATCGCTGCAAAAAAATATAATATACTATCCACCCTATGGGAATGAGGGGGAGTCATAAGTGTGTATTGCTATTTTATTAGCTGGGAGTATGGTATATATAAATGCCATCTATACGTTAAACAAGGCCATAAATACCCCTAAGTGTGGGATTTTAATTATGGATTTCAAAAGGGTTAAAATGCACGGGGGTTGTATTAACGTGCTGTCACTTGAAATAACTCTGCTCGTCTAATTCTGAAAGATAGTATTTTGTATAATATCGCTGTATCTCAAAAAAAAACTCCTAATTGGAAAGTGGATTTATATATTTCTGTGGTCACGGAGATATGCTCGCTTTGTCCTATATTTAATGGCGTGTCTATATAAGTGTGTATCTGAGGGCAAAAGTGCATTAAAGCCCGCTAAGAGATAAAATATGGTGTATTTTGTGTGACGCGGCGCTGTGTGAATATTACCGCGAATACTGGCTTTTGGCCGCAAAATATGCTATCCCGGTGTTAAGTATTGAGGAATGAGAGGGGTAAATCAAAATAAAAGTATTTGTTTACCCTACTTTGTGTAGTGTAATTCGACAATTAGATGTCTCTCTTCTAGTGCCGTTTGAATCTGGCGCGCGAGATGCGGCCTGAATACATTATGGCTGCTCGCTAGTTCCCCGTCACGTGGGAGGCGTGTCTGGAGATAACGTGTGTGTATGTGAGATATCAACTATCGCCAGTGTGAGGCGTGACCTGTAGCTCTGATTGGCTGGCAGGCTGTAGTAGGTCTTGTTTATCGTAGCTCTATTCTAATTGGATCTGAGCTGCAGTAGTGGGTTGCAAGCACGAGGGCTTTGTTATTGTTCCGTAAATGAACTGTCAAACGCACGTGTTATGTATGTAATGTAATGTTTATCATCGTTTTAAGGTATACATCTGGTGTATTATGTAATCGGTGTAAAGGGCATTAGCTGTCCGTCTGTATATTGGGAAGCTACGCATGTTCTTTTACTGCGGAATCCTAATGGGATTACGCTGTCATTATATCGTACCCAAGTGTGGCAAGCGATATGTATATAACCAATGTGTTTCTTGTATAGTATATATGTAGTATGCAGGAGTGTGTTTTACATATCCGGAAGCATATGTCGCCTTCCTGTGGCTGTAAAAATTCTAGGTAATACTCTGTAGAAAAGTGTTCCAGTGGTTTGCAATTTCTACTCCGGGAAAATGAAAAATAATGCAGGGCGCATTAATATGCTGGGTGCCCATCTATATATAAATGGTTTTGTGTTTTATTTCCCCTTCTTGTGGGAAAGTTAAAAATGGCGTCTATAATATATATTTATTTGCCCTGTATTTAATTCACAAAGTGTACTAATTTGTACTGGGAATGTATTTATGCGTGTAACGATTCCCTGTGAGTGTAGTGATATTGGGTATTACCCCATAGGAAAAATGTTTCCGTGGTTTACCCCTGTCTACTCCGGGAAAATGAAAAATAAGGCGGGGTGTACCAATATGTGTATTCACAGTGAATATTGCATTCCGCATATTGAATTGTCCTTGGAGAAGCATAATGGGCTACCTTCATCGGGCATTCTGCTGTATGGCAGTGAGAATTATATAATGTATTCTCTTGACCGGATGTGTTTGTGTAAAGGTGACGTATTCCTATTTTGTATATTCTGTTTGTGAGATCAAGTGTATATTTATTCGTTTTATATTAAATAGAATCATCGGGCCTTTACTAATCATTATCTATAAAATTCGGCATGATTATGTTTATGGTCGATACTCATTCCTTATCGTAATCCCAGGAGGGTAGGCTAACACCTGCTCTTGACTTTTTACGCCTTAGGAAAACGTAGAATAGCTATTGACCATTTAACGTATTTATTGCCGAATATGTTTACGTATATACGCTCACGGCTGATATCTATCCTATAGTGTTTTGACCCAGGAAAGTAGGCACACACCTGCTTTAGACTTCCTCACGCCTTAGGTCGACTGTAGGACATTTATGGGCCATGGCGTTATTGTGTTACTGATGGACATACATATATGTATGTGCCATGTCGTATCACGTTGCCTCAAAATGAAAATATGTAAATTTATTATGGCCAACTGATAATCGTAATGTTAATTGTTTATCTATTGTGTGGATGTAAACTAGAGGGGATCTATGCAAGGATTTGTGGTCCTCTTGGAGCCTTGTGGCATCTATGAAAATATTAAAGTATTTTATATAATTATGATTATCATTTCGTCATCAAGTAGACAATTACGAACAGCTTGTACTTAGCATATGGATGCTAGATGAGTTCCTACGTAGACGGTGAGAGGAGTGACCCCAAGCGTCTAGACTTTATCTATTCGTTCAGTCGGTCGTAGACTAATATTATGTAATGATCATTATTTTTTTTTTGTAATTCAAATGATTTTCCTACTCCGTCGACTAATGGTAGTATTTCGCATTGTATGAAAACTGTTCATTTTTTCTGTCTTTACGACGGTATTTGGTGGTCAATTCCACTTTGATCTAGAAAAAATAGATATTTAAAAGATCCCCTATGAGGATAAAAAGATATGGGACAGAGTATGTGTTGACGTCAGAAGCGCTGCATGAGTTGTGGCGTACTTCCGTCTCGGTTGTCGATAATCTATGGACGCAAGCATCCGCCTTGCCTGCAGATCACGATTGAGTGTCTGTGTGGAGGCTTGCCTTACTAAGTAGCCTATGTGAAGTGAATTAATATTTATGATTAAAAACATCTTGTGGCTTACAGTGTATTGGATAATATGTATTACGCGTAAGTATACGTCAACTTATTTCCCAGTGTTACCTAACTGTGTGTTCAGCTGACCTATATATGGTGTCCGCTGTGACGGTATAATAACCTGTGTTATTGTGTCACTTCCTATTGGCTGTGGTGGTAAAAATCCACCTGTGTGCTATCGCAATTGTGTGCGTAATGATACTAAGTGTTGCTATGTTCTGTTATAAGTATTACTCTGCATTGGCAGTAAAATTCGCTAACCTGTGTTATTGTGTGTCTACTATATGCCTGTGCGAAATGTCGTTCACCTGCATGAGTGTAGAAGTATTGCGTTTCATCCTAGAAATGCCGCTAACCTGTGTTCATCGTGTGTATGCACTGCGGCTAACCTGTGTTATTGTATTGTCTGTACTTTCGCTATCACGGGAATAATAGCGTTCGTTAGAGAAATCGTATTAATGTACTGTAATGTAGTATGTTAGGCCCTATGTACTATTTTATTGGCCTATTCTGTGACAATGTAGCCTATCGGCCTGTTATACCTCCTTAATATGGGGTGATTATTGGAATCCGTGCACTTTCTAAAATTGTCCAAGTAAAATATTGTGTACAAATCTCTTATAAGTGTTCACCATCCATGGGAGTGTTATTTCCTATAGTGTTATGGGAAATATATGGAATCGGCCAACATGTATTACCTCTACCGGAATTGGTCATCGGTCGCTTAATGGTTGTGACCATGTGTGTGAAAATCTAAATGCGAATAATTGGGTTTAAAAAATGTGCGCTATTTATGAATTTGTATTAATGTAAAGAGTGTAGACATTTTCCTATAATAAAGGAATCCTGCTGTGGCCTTCATGTGGGTAATTGACCCTTTGTATCGCACGGTCATGTGTGAGTGTGGTATTCTACGTGACTTTGCGTAAATCACTGTTGCTAGGGAGTGAGCGTGTATCACTGACGGCGCGTTCCGTTTCCTGTTACTTCCGCATGTTACGACAGAGGCTCGACCTCGTTTGCCGTGTACTGTATATGACATGTGCAAGATTCTGCCTACAATGTATTGTCTGCAAAAACATTTATGCACCTTACATATTATAAATGTATAATTATTATCAAAAATATTATGTTGGTATCTCCTATGGGGAATCTTATAATCAAAGATCAATTATATTGTGGGTTCAAATCGGGATTGGTGGTGACCACTATTTCTGACTGTGGTTACCAGGTGCCACATTATACTTGGCGCTATTGCCAAGGTTTATTTGGCGTATTTTGTCTATGGGAATCTATGGGAAGTGTAGGGCATATGTACTGCTAAATATGTATCTAGCCGTGTTCTATTTACGGCTAGTGTATGTTAACAAAATGCATTATTTTTACCAAAACATAGTACACAAGAAATATAACCTGGTATACCTTATTATACCTCTTACAGCTAAACATGCAACTTATAATTAATCCTCGTATCATGCAGTGTTGGGAGTTTCCGGTGATTGCTAGTTATGAGCATGGCTACTAAATGCCATAGCGCGTAGGGCGCTTGTTATACTTTATATATCCCTGGGTTCGAACTATGTGGAGGAAAATATATCTTTTTATTCCCAAATCATGGTGATTAAATATCCTTGTTTTCTATGGCTCTGGGGACTGGGGAAATGTGGATCTAGCCTATGTGGGACTGCTGCGTGTGGAACGTACCTCGACATTTCTTGTCTTTTACCTACACCTAAATGCTGTGTGGGAAAGAGAAATGGGCTATAAAAGCGAGTTATATTATTCGTAAGGCTATTACGTGGTCTATTTAACTGGTATTATAGGGAAATGTACTTTTAATTACGTAGAAATAATGTGTTTTGATTTGGGAATTTCCATTTTTGAGCTATCTCAAGTAATAGCATCGTCTCCCTCTGATTGCCAAAGCGGCTTTCGCACCTGGTATCCATTCAAGGGATGCATTCTCCGTTCGAGGCGTCTGGAGAAGGGTAATCTTAGGTTTATTTATCCTATCCTCTGTTTTGTGGATTGTGATTGGAACTGTGCGGTGAACTAGTATGGTTTTTCGGCGTACTGCCCCCGTAAATTGAATTATATTGAGACCACGATGGTTGTATTGGCAAATATGAAGAAAGTTATGGCTGTCATAGTTGAGACGTGGATATTCATGACGTAGGCACGGATGACGCAGACTTCATGCAAGTAGGCTGGTTGAACTGAGATTCTTGGTGACGTCATGATTTTGTTCGAGAAAGATCTGAGATTTACGACGCAGTCGCAGGGAAACGAGGAATTGTGCTAAGGAAGAAGTTACGCTATTGGAGGAAAGGCTCGAACCAATGAACGATAGTTTGGAGGGAGACGGAGATTACTGAAACTACCATATTTAATTACTTTTGGAATGCAGAATTGTGGAAATCTATTTTCAGTTATGGCATTGATCTGGAATTTTGAAGAAATTAATTTTGAGTTTTTGAAATTTGAAAATCCGTCAAGTATAGCCAAAGTTAGAACTTCTAGCTATGACGCAGGAACAAGCTATGGAAGGGATGGATACGCCCCTTAAGAAGTTGATAAAAGGTCTTGCACAGCAGAGAGAAGCTCTCATGATATCTCAATTTCTCTTGTCTGATAGTCGTTTTCGAGTGATTCAGTGAAGCAAGTCGTTATTAGCGCGTGGTAAAGCCCACCGCATCGAACGAGCACGGAGCGTGCAGCAGTTCCATTTTACGGTGATTGAAACTAGGCGAAGTTGAAACGCACACATTAACGAGTCTACAAGAATATATATCAAGAGTTGACTAATGCCTGTATGCTAATTCTATTGTGCATAACAGTATTGAAGTGTGTAGTAAAGTTGAACATTTTCACGATTATAATTTGGAAGATATTGGCATTTTAAGACGGTAGACAAAAGTGATTTTCTCGCCACCTGAGAAGCACTTTTATAATATCACATTCTACGCCACGGCTGACACGTGTATTGCAAGCGTGATACGGAAGATTGCATTTGGTGATACAACGCTACATTCTACAATGCAACAATATAATCTGGCAGTACTTTCAATTATTATTATAACAGAAGTGGAGATGGAAGACTAAATCTTTAATGCAATTGGGACATATATCAATGGAGTGAAATGGCAGCATGGAACTTCGTTAATCGCCATTCTACAAAAGCGAGCATGTAGTGAACATCCAACTACACTCATGCATCGTAGTCCAACGTTGAATTATATCATATGGCAGTGGAAATATTTTCATACTCTACAATTATGAATATTTCTGCGGAAATAACTGCAATAAACTTCATGGCGAATTTCTACCAGAACTTCAGGGAACTATCAAGAGAGGCCAGGGTGGACCCGGCTCACAAAGAAGAGTTTTGCCAGAACTTCAGGGAACTTTCAAGAGAGGCCAGGGTGGACCCGGCTCACAAAGAAGAGTTTTGCCAGAGGGATGTCTATCGTCTACACGGAGCAGTGCAATTTCCGGAGGAGGAAGCAGTTCTATTCTCCGAGGGCACTGGTTCCAAGTTCGAGGTCGGAGCACATCTTTACGCTGGTAAAATGGAACCATCAGCAGTCTTCTTTGGAAATTTTCCTCTAGAACGTCAATCAACAGATAAGGTAGTCGTGAACGTTTCTTGTTTTATTTGAGCCATTTAGCGATATCTGAGCAACCATTTTTCCCATATTTTCTGTCCCATATAGTTTGCCCCATATTCTTGCTTTACATTTCTGTACTCAGTACACTTCGTTAAGTTATGCATTTTTCTACGATTTATTGAGACATTATTATGTCATTGGCATAGTTAAATAATTTTGGATCAGTTGAGACTGATATTAAATATATACTTTCAGTAATTTGCATATTTTTTGTAGTCACGATTTGACTGTAAATTTAATGATTTTCTATGGCAGATTTGAATTCAGACAGCGTGTCACTTTATTAAAGTAATTCTATTCAGTTAATTACTTTGACCAATTTCCTTTCATCCTCAAGAAAGAAGAATAATTAAAAGATTTTAGAGCGTTAAAATCTATTACTTTGTCGACGATCTTGGAAATACTAGTCGTTTTATGAACATGATTGCAACATAGACATTTATCGTCAGTTCTGAAATACCATTGCATTATAGACAATTTTATGAAATATGAACTTTGATTACGATTTATTGAATACACTATAGTAATGAACTTTTGATAGGAGTTTTTCTCAATTCTAGATTGGAACAATAATGTTTGCATTCCACAGTCTAATTGTATTCTATTCGACTATTATGCAGTTTAGATGAAATTTGATTGAAGATAGTATTTTTATACTACGTTACTTTGAAGATATTAATCTCAATTTTGATAGACCAGAGAGGCGTGTTTAATCGTATTTGCTATTAAATTTATTTGTGATTGGCAAATTTTTACTTCATATCGATTCATGAATGAAACCCACGAAGGTTAAATATAATAACAGTTATGAAACAATTAATGAATATATGAATTTTTAAAGTGGAACTATGGATGTATAATCGTTAGTTCAGTGGACGTGTGAAAGTCGCTGATGAATAATGCCCTTGAATAAGTGAAGGAGGTTCCCACAGTAATAGTAATGATGTTGAAGAATTTGTAAGTGGAGGTTTTTGTATGTATTGTGGAAGATTTTTATGCCATATATAGTGAGATATATGATGAATTCTGGGCCTATTTTATGCAATTTTGTGCATTTGGAGCGAGGTATTTTTCCGCTGAGTTTATTGTCCAGGTCCTTTGAAAATTAATCATGTGAAGTCACTGTTAAAACTAACAAGAGTGTTTAAATAATTTGAGATAATGATATTAGAATGGAGGTTACCGTCACAAATAATAATAATAATTATTAAACCTTATTAAACCTGAATCTAACATTTAAATATAACTAACCTTCATTGGTCGATTATGTTAACCCGATTTAAGTAATTATCAACCGGATAAACGTGTGGTTTAATGTATTTCTAAAACAAATAAAATTAATATTGTAAATAATTATGTAAATATCTTTAATAATAATTTGGAACGAAAGAGATTAGTAGAGGCGTGTATAAATATTTCAATTGTCGTTTGACAATATTATAAACAATTTAAATTGTTATAAACTATTAATGATCTTTTGTTATAAACATTAAGCGTTTTGTTATAATACTCTAAACAACGCTATATAAACATTTGGATTTTATAATTAAACAAGTTTTGGGATTATTAGAGTAATCCAGTGACATTTGGATGGAGCATTTAAGAGATTTGCGTGATAATATTTGAGTTGAGTTGAGGACATTTAAAGTGTTTTGAGACGGAGCTAGGCTCTGATGTAACTAGCAGATGCTAACGTTGGCTGGACAGGTGAGTCCATTTGACGATGTAGGCATGCGACATGATGCAGGGTGGATCGCAGCTGGCCAGACAACTGGTTGATAGAGGCCAAGGTCGCCTACATAGTAGCCTTGCGGCTATTAATAAAAGTGTGATGTTTTTTAAAAGGAAAACAATTGCTATATGTCTCGTCCCAACTCCCTTATCCATTCCAAGTGTATTATAATTATTACGTTATTTTGAGCTAGTGAAAGATGAAAATTTGTATGTAGAGTATACCAGTCCTACAGGAGGACATGATTACGTTGACAATGGCTTCTGATTGCCACGTGTATTTTGTTGAATTTTTGTTAAAATCATTCCCTTTATGTGAAATAAATTATTGTACAGTTTAAAGTTTCTTGTTTCCGTTTTGTTTCATTTTGAATATCATGGTGGAGGTTATTGTGAGGGCATACTTTAAGTGATCCAGTTGACAACCCAGACCCGAGATTAATTGAAGAGGTAAGTAAAGGTAAGTATGAACCCCCCGTATATTTTGGCGTGTTCCACAATAATTTCTTGTTAACTGCTGTGCTCTAATCTCGGTAGTATCTGTCAGTGCCATTTTCATTGATGTAGCTGTGCCGGTGCGATTGATTATTGGCAATCCGATTGAGGGGGCGGATATCTGACAGCCTACTATCCGGAATATCGGGGACAGTACCTTAGGACTATTGCTAGCCGACGTAGGCGCTAAGGTCCTAGGGCTTAATGGAAGCGTTGGGATTGAAATATTATTACACGGTATAGTGACTGTGTTTGCATGTGTGTCATTCCCCATAGCAAGCTTTGGATGTGGCATGGCCACGGCCGTCCCCTTCCTAATAGGAGTGGGCTTTATGGGAATGGATGTGTTAATTACTTTAGGTGCATTACTTGTATTGACTTGTTCCATTGGGGTAGGTGGATGTGTGAATAGGTCAAATGTAATAAATTATGCCTGGAGCTGACGGAAACGCTGCCATTTCTCGGCGTATTGCCGGGTGAATGCTCTGGCTTGTTCCGTTACTGTCGTGGTGGTAATATTCACCTTGAGGTGTGAGCAGGGGCTGTATAGCTGCGTAAATCTAATTATGTGTCCACAGGGGTGGAAATGTATACCGCTATTAGTTTATATTGATCATATTATTGTGTGTGGCAAAAAAAGGAAATACCCATGGTATCCGTAACTCCTAAGAGGAATGATCTGGGTAGGCATCTGTGATTTGGGTGCCCAGTCGGCTATAATGGGCCTCCATCTGGGTTTAGTGGGGAGTTATGATTGCCCGTGGCGTCGTGAATCAATATAGTTAAAGGGTAGGGCGAGATTCTGTCTGCCATGGTTATATTCATCATGGGACCATCCCGTGACGTGCCTAAGATGTTTCTCTTTTTCTGATTATCGTTAGTAATCCCTGGGTGCAATGTACTGGTAATATTCTGGATGGTTTTCATGTGTGCACTGTATAGGGATGTATATAGTGTACGCCTGGGGATGTTTTTGGGAACGATCGTTGACCCTCCTAGAGTGTGGGGGAGTTATCGGCCTATGGTGCGGAGGTGTACATACGTGGCGTGTATCCTCCGTATATGGTGCGCGACGGCCTGTGGGATCAGCCCTAAATTGTGGAAGGTGATTTTCTGGGTAGTCTTGTGGTGGGTTCTGAGAGTATCGTATGGCCCTTCTATGGTGTGGGGGAATATGAGTGTGCTCGTATAGAGGTGATTGCGTTCTCTGAGGCCTATTATTCCAGTGTTGAGAAAGATATTGAGTTCGCCTCCGGTATTCCTCAGGGTATCATTCGCCTGCGGAATATTTTGTGGGGTTTGCAGGGGTATGTTGAGCGGGTATGTCCTTGGTTTCGCCGCGTAACCTGGCGTTGTTATAATTGTTGTCCTGCGGGGTGTTATCTAATTCCGGGCGTTTTTGGCATAAGCGCCTATCCCGTGAGACAATCGGGCTGGTGGGGGTAGAATGTGGCCCTTCCGGAAAATCAGATCGCTGATTTCCTTGTTTTTGAATCAATGATGATGCATGGCCAACTGGGACCTTGTGGTTTTTTGTAATGATTCGCTGAATAGTGTGCTGGAGGCTTTCGCTGGTGGTTTGAATGTTTGCAATGAGGGCTGTATTGTCAATTTCCCGCCTAGGTTTACCTAACCGCTGGATAAGGGCATGTAATTTGTTGTGGACCTGCTGCGTTTTATGTAATAACTGTGCCTCGAGACATATTATCGTGGGGTTGAGGTCCTCGGTGGTTTGGGTGTGCCGGTTATGTTTTGTCTGTGATTTGGTGTGAGGGGGTGCGTTATCTATTGTCTGAGGGTTTTGTCCCCGAAGACCTAGGGCCTCAGTTTCTAATTGTGTCATTATATGATTATTATTGCTCGCGCCTATGCGGTCCGAGCGCCTAATAATTACCTTGCCCTGGGGCTTATCTTCGCCCTGGGTGTGCAGCATGGGCGTATGTAATGGCGTGTGTTTCCTCTCCATGTAGGTATCCGCTCGTTCCCTACTATGGGAAGTATCGAGTTCTATTTCTTAGGAATTGGAGTTGGGGGAAATATCTCCTTAAATTGGTTGTTATATTCCCTATTCCACGGGGCTGGTAAATAAAATATTATTACTGCTATCCTATATAGGCTCTCGGGGATCGAACTTGGTGGGCAATTAATTAATATGACCCTATATGAACTATATATTGTGTGGGCGTAGCAAATGTGGGGTCTCAAGTGGCTGATTACTCTATAAGGGTGGCGTTACTGAAAGTGTCTCTATTAGGGCGGGTCTGGGTGGGTATATAAATTCGACTGGACCCTGATCTCAAAAAAAATTCCCAATTTTGGGTGGCGTTTGCTTGGCTAGTACGAGGTTTTAGGGACCTTTTCCGCGGAGATTCGTTGTCTGAACCCCCTCTGACGTTGTTTTAATACAACGTCGCGGTACTCAGCGCCTCCATCAATTTGTAAGGTTCCTGTGAGGGATGCCTGTACAAATAACTAATCTAGGGGGTGAAACTAATCTAAAATAGGGGGCGAGCTTGGCAAAGGCTGTAAGAGTTTGGGATTGTTTTATGAATGGAGACCGACAGTGCGATCAGCAAGGATAACTCCCCATTGTACTGTTTGACGGGGTAGTTCTAGGTGAAGGGGTAGTTTACAAGAGCTATTAAGTTATTACGCAGAGTGCAACTGCTGCGCCACGCGGTCTACTGCGAGTCGTATGCAAGCGAGTAAACGGAGAATTCGCTAGTGTCAGCTTGGATCAACCGTGCTCAGCTGACTACAAGAAACAATTAAACAAGTACACAGTAAGGCTAATTCTAAGTCCTACCTAAAGAGGAGTCTAATAGGGTAGGATCTTACTAACTAAATAAATAAATAAATAAATGAATAAGACCAGTGGCTTCTATTGTTTCTGAATTTAATGTGCACCTCGATCTGGAGGTACACTGATAGAGCTAGCAGTTCAAATAATAATTAATAAAGTTAATCACAGTTCAAGCACAGGGGGAGGTGAGTGTGTAGTGTGGTGTTTAAGTGTGGTGATCGCTTAACACTTACCCGTCCAGCCGACAGTAAAGGTTCGTCATGTCGGTGCACTTATCAAGTGATAGAATGGTGACTGATTGATCCAGAGTCCCTGACCTCTGGGGTTCTTATACCTTTTGTGTGCTCGCTCGGCGGAATCCTTACATTCCTACCGAGTCGTGCACCTTTCCCGGGTCATTGCCTGGGCTACGAGGCTACTTGAGTTCATGTGTGTTCTGATTATCAGTCATGCAATTTATAAGTTGTAATTTATAGTTTTTTTTAGATTAAAGTTTGTAATTTTGGTGTTTTGGAGATTTTGCTTAGGGGATGGGGGTAGCGTACCCTAGGGGTACAACAATATGTAGCATAACAATGAGGTGCACTTAGCTTGGTCTCTTATTTACTCCTCCTGTCAAATCGTGTCTTAAATATATAAGTAGCTAGCTAATTTCCCAAATTAAGTCCTGCGTTACTGACTAACCTCTTCATAATACACCCATACACTATCTAGAATGTATGAAATCCCTTTCTTTCTGCCTTTGGCATACAGCCATATATACCGTGATATCTTATTATTTTCATTATTCCACAGTTTTCTAAAACAGAATTTTATTATTTACTGTATATTTTACAAATTTAATATAGCGACTGCACGGAATATTCAATCTAATAAAGTCATCACTCAAGTAGGAAATGCTCCTGTTATAAATATTCATGCGTGCTTACTACCATGAACATAGCTTCACTGCAATGTAAATTACGGATTAATGTGTTCGAAAATATTGCATGGTCGCTGTCTTGGTTTATTAAATCTTGTTACTCGTGCCTCAAGTACTGCCCATTGGATAGCTTAGATTTAAAATATTAAATGGTAAACAGAAGTTTAATGTCATCGGAACTTTATTTAGGCTTTGAACGCTCATAATGGCCGCCGTTGTCCTCGTGAGCATGGTGGATACTGCCCCGTTCTTCTCCAACTGGATTTCAGACAACACACGATAATTCATATGGATTTATTCTTCATCATTCGCCCCGTGGCGAAGCCATTTTTGTCTAATCATTCACAACGGCTGTGAGTGCAGCTTCAGCAAGTCCGTAGATTGCAGTTTGAATCCCGGCGCTGACAATGGCTATCGTGAGTGTGTATTTTTCCTGTTTTTTTTTTTTCACATTCCATCTAGGAATGTGAATGAATGAAATCCCTTTCTTTCTGCCTTTGGCATACACAGCCATCTATACCGTGCTACCTTATAATTTTCATTATTCCACAGTTTTACTAAAACAGAATTTTAAGTCTGGGGGCACCTCCCACATCTCTGTCCCTCTTAGAGTAACACACACGACTACAATAATTATATAATTACAGGTTATCAGCCAATTTCAATACACACACATCTACAGGGGGCTGATGACCAAGACGTCATAAGCCCCTTAAATGAATAACCAACAACAAACATCTTAATAATTCAAAGTGGAAACAGTATAGGAAGTTGCTCTGCTCGACAGTTTTTTGCGAGTATATCCTTTGACTCCGTAAGGCTCACTTGTTAGTCGCCAAGGAAGTCAAGATCTAGATTAGACTGGTTCTAAATTTGTTAAGTTTCGATGATCAGACTCTATTTTAGGCCTAACTGTTATATTTAAAAAAAAGAATGTGTGTTCTGGGCACTTGAGCGTCAGATGTATAGTGAGTTTTTACAATTTATTCGAAGCAGTATACGAGTAGGTCTACATGTAATTTGGTGATACTACGGGAAGTTGTTGCAGTGACTTATTGACCACTTGATTCATTTTATGATACGTATTTGTTTGAAGTGCATTTTTGTTCGTGAATGTATGGGCAGTTGGAAGTTAGATTTTGTCAAATCGCAAGTCGTTTATTATTCTAATAATATTTTCAAACTAATACGTAGTCAAATGGGCCTTAGTGTCCTAGAGATTGTCCTGCTCCCGGTTCTAGACCCACCATTTACTAGAGACATCACGTTGACTTACTTCTCTCGATTCTCGAAATGAGTTTATCCAACGCGTCATCAAATTCTGTCGGATATCGTACCGTTTGTTGCGGTTGTATTTCTTTGTTCACAGAGAGCAGCATCCCACTGTATGGTCATTAGTGTTCCATAGTTCCCAGTAGAATGGCATACTTGTGTGAAATAACCGTGATGGGGGTATATTGCAATATCTTCGGTTTGCCCACTGTTGTTGCCAACGGAGTGAAGAGAGAACATCTCAAGCGTATTCCAGCCAGCCACCCTTTTATTGTCACTCCGATTCTGTATCCACTGAACTGGGGAGCGTCACGAATGGCCACGAATAACACGCCTATTAGTTTGCTGGCTATTTTATACCTCGCTCGCATTTAAGGCCATTTATAGGTTACGTTGGTATCAAATTTCTTCGCACTCTCCTGGATACTCCAGCTTAGATTGCAACTTCTGTATGACTAATGTTTCATTACCCCTGAGTATCGAATTAAGAACCACATAGAAAAGGTGTCATGTGACAACGGGACAATGATATTTAGTAGTCACTGTACAGAACGATGGACTTAGGGCTTTTCAACTCAATCACTTTCTATGTCACCAAATATAAATAAAGATGAGGATGGAAACCATATTCAGCACGCGAAATTCATAGTGTTATTCTAGAGATAAATAGTCTCTATCTCAATCTTACAACTTGTACTTCTACACTAATGGATAAACAGGTAATTCAATTCACAGGAATGTAATGATGTAGGCTTGGCAATTATTTTCATGAATGACACTTATTCCAGGTAAACGATGCAGACCTTAAACCTATAAAAAGCTATGAGAAATATTGAAATGGCTGGGAAACGAACAAATAAATTGACGTAATAACCTGCTCTGTACGTAATGTATATAATCATGTTAACAACATCGTTGTGATGTAGACGGCTATGGGATGACCACGTGGCACGCATGGATGGGAGCACATTGAGGGGAGTAAGCCACTCTGCAGGCAGAATGATGTTCAACAAAACGTGGATTGGTGGATTCTCTAAACTTATGGAATGTTGTTTATAGATTCTATGATTATGATACACTCTTTGTAGATGATGAATGGATCAGTATATTATCTGATTATATACCGAAGGAGTAACAATATTAAGCAATAGTGGATGGCGGCTGTAGCCTACGACTAACGTTTCACAAATTTCCCTTTAAGAAAGACTGAAAGACTTATTTTCGTGGTTTTTAAGGATCTTGGGCATCGTGAGATTTTAATCCCATGTACTTGGATGTGCTGATAATTTGTATCATAGCTTGCGTTATTGGAGTGCCAGTAGTAGTGTGCTTATTTGTAATTTAGGTGAGGATTTGGAAGGAGGTGGTCGTGACCTGAAGTTAGGAATTATACCGGCATTTTTCAGGAGTAGAAGTAGTAATCGTCGGAAAACCACTTCCAGGTTGGGTGAGGAGGGAATCAAACCCATCCCTTCTCAGTTTTGCCTCACAAATCTGAGTGTACCCCGTCCCAGCCCTCAGACCAGAATTGAATTTCCTGGTAGGACCGGGAATATAACCTGGACCTCTGGCATGACAGCTAAGAATGCTAACCGCTATACCACGATAAGAAGAGGATTTATAATCTTTTATTGATTCTATACACTAAATTCGGGTGCTCTTTCAACGCTGTTATACAGGTCGTCCAAACATCGGTTAGCACTCAGACGTTTTCACCACAATAGGGACTACGGAGTCCCTGAACTAACCGTGATACGGATATTTAGCTAGGTGGGTAGATTTTGTAATGAAGCACGTGTAAGGGGCGTGACATCCTTTACTTAAGATCACTCGAATTTGATACAAGAACTTCCGAATTTTTGATCTTATACATACTATTGCTGCAGTTTATTATAAAATAGGAATTTGGATAAGTAGGCCTAATGAGAAATTACACGACATATTGATTCTTATGTGACAGTCTCCAATTCTTCATCACATCGACTAGCTGTCGTGGCGCAGCGGTAACGATCTCGCCTGCTGTCCCCAAGGTTACAGAAACGAATGCTGGCACAGTCAGCAGTGTAAATAGATTTTCTGGCAATTTGACGATCCCCTTCGGGAAAAAAATCCGGTACCCCGTCGATTCTAAAAACCACAGTAATTAAAAGGGTCGTAGAACCAATGGCATTATTATTATTTTATTAAAATTATTATCAATACTCTTATTATTACTATTCTTGTTATTATTATTATTATTATTATTATTATTATTATCACCTAGCAAAGTTACACCTTAGTCCGTGTCTTCCCTGAATCTTATAATAACATTCCTTTGTGGTTATTTATTTTTGAGATTTTACCGATTAACATATTGCTTGCTAGGATGTCATCGCATCCCTATCATATTTAAACGCTATGGCATTTTACAAAAACATATATTTCGGCCTACAGGGTGTATCAAAATAGCGGTGCCTAATATTAAGGGAATGAATTAAAACAAAATAGCTTCCCCAGCCACTACTCCCAATTCGAGCCGATATCTCCCGATCCAATGGTCGGAGTTTCACGAATGAGGTGTTTTTCAACTCGGGCTGACGGGGGCTTTGTATATATATATATATATTGTTTTTTTAAATTGATTTTGTTTTGTTTTTGAAAGTAGGCGATAGTTTGAAAACCAAACAAGATAGAACGTTGTGCAATGGTTCAAACAAATAGTCTTTATGTCCTTTATATTTAGAACAAAACTTTATATTTTTAACATTTTTTTTTCAAATCGTTGAATTTTGAAATTGGCTCTATTTCGGAAACTAGGAATGTTACAAAAAGTTTGTTTGACCCAAATAAAAGGTCCCTACCCCCTCTACCCCCTATATAAATTCCATGTCTCTAGGACAAAAATTGCGTAGTAGTGTTTGTATAGTAATTCTGCTGTAAGTCGGGTGTGTGCTTGAGTACGTATGGCTATGTTCATAAAGGGTTTTTAAAATAAAAAAGAGTGTTCCATAGCAAAGCTCCCGTCAGCCCGTGTTGAACAACACCTCATTCGTGAAACTCCGACTATGGGTTCGGGAGATATCGGCTCGCATTAAGAGTAGGGGTGGTGAGGGAGCAGAATCGGCCTTTAATAGCCTGCTCAAAATATTTGTCTAAATTTGAAATCGTTATCTCCTCATGCTTTCCTATTTTTTTTTATTTACAGTATATTATTGCAAAGCGGAGTGAGACTTTAGAGGAAGCTCGAAACATGAAACCAGATTTATCTGTTGATATCAGGAGTATGGAGATTCTCAACATAGGTTTTAAATTTTTGTCACCTTTCTTTTCGATGCAATCTTACCAGTTATGATATGCAGTGGGCTAAACGGGTTTTGTTTGCTTTAATAATAATATTAGCCCCCTTTCGAATTTGGTAAAAAAAAGAAAGCAGATTCATGAGGTCTACACGTGTCTTTCTGTGTGCGTGTGTGAGTGTGTATGTGTGTAAAATCATAATTTGCGTCTGTCCCCCATATCAAATTCCCAAACGACGAAAGCTAATTAAATTAAATTGACTAAAGAGCAACCGTATGTTTTATATTGCCGCCAACTTAACAAAACCCAAGGGTTCAATACTTTGATTTAATTACGACTACACTGACCATCGTATCTCTACCAAATTATGAAAAACCAAACCCTTGTGTGCGAAGCGTGTACGGTTAAAACTACAAGGTCATCAGCTAAATGATTTAAAGATAGCAGCCGTGCCAATCATGCAAACATTATACGCCATTACGTATCATCCAATGTATCAAGACTCACAGTACTTGGCCTTCAGGAAGTATTATATGGGCAGCCTCTGTTATCAATGCCATGACTATGCGAAAGTGCATATTACTCGCAGCCGCCATCATGAAACTATAAAATATAAAAAATAATAAATATTTAACACCTAAAAGCTAGAGTAAAGGTAATTAATAACAAGGTAGAACCGAATGTGAGGCCTTTTAAGGCCAAGGTAGGACAACAGAGACATCATACATTCAAGATAGTGACTGCGCGATGACTTAGGTCATTGAAATCGACAAATTAGATTAAAATTACGTAATTAAGTCATATAATGGTAAGGTTTGATTAGCATGTAAGGGTTCTCATCTGTAATAGTCAAACGTTCATCACACTGAATAAAACACACAGCGGCCATCTTGTAATTTCAAAATCAATTAATTAAGAAATGTCAGTATCATACAGCTACAACAACTAAAGTTAGTAATAAGGTAGAACCTCATATGTAGATTTGTATGCCAAAACCAAAAGAATAGCGAATCCATATATATTCAAGATGGCGTCTAGGCGTACTGTTGTAAGATACAAATAATTAACTCAGGATTTAAATGCACACTTAAGACGAAATTTGGTGCACGAGGAGTATAACGTAAGAAAACTCAGTAGTGTGATACATCTATCACACTGAATACACCGCGAAGATGGCATCCTGGAATTCTATCATTTTAAAATAAATAACTCTATGCCTTAGAGCTACAATAAGGAAAATTTGTGAAAAGGTAGAACCTTATATGTGGTATCGTATGTCCGAATCAAAATAACAGCTACTCCAAATTATATGATGGGGGTACTCGTTAAACATAATAATGAACCATTCAGAATAAGATGCGCAATGAAAACTAAACTGAGCAAGAATGAAGTACTATGCACGGGACATTTCTGAAGTGTGACATAAGGATAATATACTGAATACAACACTATTTTAATGGTGGGGACAAGCATACTGTGCCCGTTTAGACCATAGTCCAACGACCACATATGCATGTCACTGAAAATCAGTTAGCACGAGATTCAATAATATCTCAGAGCGCCATATGGGTAAATATAATACAAAAAAACGAGATCTAATTTGCTTCTCTGTTTTTCGGCTCGATGCAGCAATAAGGATAGAAGGGAGATTTGAAAATACCACAATCTCTAAAAAAATCTCATTTTATTTATAGTTAAAATTTACTATTTAAAAATGCAAAAATAGCATTAGGATGCATGAAAAAGTTTTCATACATGTAACACACAAAATAGAAGTATCGACACATATGAAACACTATGAAATTTGAACTAAAGCAAAATATCAGTCCTGTGGCATTGTCCAAAAATGTATCAAAATTATTTACAACTGTAGGTTGTTCAGGGCATATTTAATCGTCCAGCCTGAATCCAACTTGACTATTTTCACTCGTAGAATATTTACAAAGATTAACTAGTTCACTTGTTATCAAAAATCACTTACTTTTGTACGTTCAATTGTTTAAATAAATTCCTATCACTTTTCCAAGAATCACAAATTCACATTTTAAATCGGTGTGTTAATTATCATATCATTGAGTCATCACAAGAAAACAATAAACATTTGACGGACATCAGAGCATCAACAATAACAATTGTTTAAACATTTGAGCATGGATTCGAAGAACTTGGATCATGAGAAAAATTTATTATATCATCTGTTATCGATCCGATAATTAAAATCATGAATATCATAATTCAAAAACTATAAATTCCATTAATTGGACAATTAACCAAAACATATTATCCATCTGACAATTAAATCACAAATTTAATTATTAAAACTTCATCGTTCAGATCATTGGAAAGTTCATATAACAGTAGTAACAAATATTATCATCCATAAGTTATTAATATTCATTTAAATATGAAATATTTATTTTCACAAAATTTAAATATTTATAAGTTTTGGAACTCCAATAAGATCAAAATTATCCGTGAGACAGTAGTGGCTGTTTACTAAATAACAATGACAATATTACTTCAAGCACCGGCCCATTCCATTAATGCGTCAATAATTATCTAATCACATTCATATTCGATCAACGGTAAGGTATCGTCATAAACTAAAGATTTGTTTATAAAAAAAATCGGGTTGTTCAATACAGGGAAATACATGTAGAATACGAGAAAATCATATGTGAAATTTAACCATGATGGTTGCATGAAATAACCATTGGGTTATCTACTTCGAAGAGAGTGTGATTCGTTATTATTATACTTTCATGTATACTTATCAACATAACTATATAATGAACCCATGTGCCATAGGGTCCAATGAGGGCGAATCCATGCATTTGGGGAAGAAATGAAAGAAACGTATAGTTTCCAATGTAACTTAAAGAAAGATCCATCCAGGATGCTAGCCTAAGGTTGTGCAACCATCGAGGACCAGGTGTTCGTGAGATGAGATCACCCCTCTTGACATTCAGAAGGGAGCGAGTCATGAGTATTAATAACCGAGTGGAAAGTTCCCAAGATTAAACAAGGAAGCCTGACTCGGAAATCGAGCTGAGTTTGCTGGAAAATGACAACACCGCTTATGCGCCAGAAGAGGAATAATTAAATTTAACCCGTTTACAAGTATAAAAATGAGTAAACAAGTACAGTACAGTGAATCATTTCGAATGAGAGATTTTTTAGTAAAGAGAAACCATTTAATAATTGCACTGGAGAAAACTGCAAACGCAAGACGACGTCATCGGGGAATTACCAAGGCTGGTGTAGGGGGGAGAAAGCAAAAGAAAAGCAACACCCACACAACTGAGGACGAGAAATTAATTAATATCTCCGAATTGCACGATCGATTCTTAGGTGCAATGAGATTATTTGACAATGAGAAGACGAGCTTTCGGAAGGTAAAATTTTTATATTTGTGCCACCATTATTTTAGAAGTTGGCCACAGAAAGGACTAGAGTCTTATCTTTTTGTAGCGAAAAGGTATAAAACTCCTGGCCTCACCAAGCCAATCATGCAGTTTCAAACGGCCTGAGGGCACGTCACTGTGCTACATCACACACCGAATGCAGTCATTCCGACAGTCCGTGAGGGGACGTGACGCTGGAGCATCAACAGTAAATGCAGTTATTCTGACAACCCGTGAGGGTGTTACTACGCATCAGTATTCAGACGGCCGTGTGGGGCGTAACTCTGCGTCACATCGAAGACAGTTACTAGTACTCCTTGAGGGGAGAAACGCTGTGTTACACCGCAGAAGTAATATCCAATAGCCATAGGCGTCGCAGTATTAACAACTTGCTTGCCTCCATAAGGAGTGGTAAAGAAGAAATTCAAAGTATCGCCGTGTTGAAAGAGTAGGAAAATCCTAGTTACAGGATTTAGGCCCGACAGTATACAAATTATAGTGAAAAGTTCGTAAGATATAGTCAGAGCAGGCTGCGAACGTCGGACTTAAGGCGATAGGTCGTTAAATAGACGAACGAATATATCATAACGTACGGAAGTACCGTACCAGAAAGATAAACTGTTATCTAAATTAAAGAACCCAAAAAGGGAAGAACAGAATAAGGTTCGGAACGTATTTCAGAAACGTAGGAGTGCTAGAACCGATCAAATAAAGAAGCACGGAGACTATAAACATTATCTCCAGAAAACAGGCGAACTATTCTAAAAGTACTAGACTCGAGAAGTACTAGCTGCTATAAACTAAATCCATAGGTCATCGAGAGGTTATTGAGGAGACCTCGATCCGAATAGACTTTCGCTAGGATCGATAAGCCAGATCTACAAAGAAGCCGTTCAAGCTAGATAAATAGCCGGTCATCCAGGATAGGAGTAGAAGAATTTGGATTCCAGGGAACAGTAGATGTTTCGAGACTTTCGTATTCTGCAGGATAGGAAGCCGACATTGAATAAATTTCACCCTTGGAAACGGGAAATTAAGAGGTCACGTGTGATAGGCTCAGAAATACGGCCTAGTGATCAAGAATTGTGAAGTGTAAATTTATCAAGATTGTGTGTTAAATTAATATTTTTTTGAGTGTTTATTATGTGTTCTAAAGGGACACATCAGTGTATAAAAATGTCGTCAATGTTAAGTGTCTTAAATATGTGTCAAGAAGTGTTTGTACATAAGATGAATTCCTTTAATATGGAGTAAAAGTTCAAAGTGGGCCCAAAATGAAACGCCGCACAAGAATAAAGATCATGGGACGATCTTAAAAACATGTGAGTACTGAATTTCATTCTATTTTGGTGTCAGGAAATGGTTGTGTACAGATCCACCGGAGTTTTTGAGTAAAAGGGATGTGTTTTAAGAAATAAATACTGAATAAACTAGAACGCGGTCTGAACAATAATAGAAATTTGAGAAATTATAAATAATTATGTAAAGAATAAATCCCGTAGAGGAAATATGTGAATAAAATGTTAATGTATTTAACGAATGTCATAAGAGCAAGCGAAATATCAGTAATTATCATGAAAGATATTTAAATAAAGTAAAGTTGAGATATGAAAGAAATAGCTTTTGAGCTTGTGTAAAGAATAAAGATAATACTAATAACTAAGTATGGAAATATTAAATAAAGATCAAATAAATTGATGTGAACATAAGAGCGTTAAAGCCTTAATATATGTGTAAGATATGATGTTCAAGGGAATGTTTTAAAAGGGAGCGATTTATCGGCAATGGAAAAGATTAATATAAGAATTAAAAATAATATGAATTGTTACTAATGAGATTTATCAGTTCTTGGGAAGACATTTCGGCTTAAAATAATGCATAGCGCAAAGGAGCGCAAATAATATTAAAATGTCACGCTAGGAACGCGTAGAAGTTAAAATACTTGGTAAATTACTTATGGAGGGTAGTTGGTTGTAGTGAATTGATAATTGTATAAGTCCTCTATTTGTGACGTAGTATCACGAGGCATTGTGTATGTATTTGAAAGGGAGCAAATGTATGGTATTGAGCGTAGGTCTATTTAGCCGTTGGCTGACCCTAAATCGCATTGTGTATAGTCTTCTATAAGGGAAAGGTTCCCGAGGCATGTGAAGAGATTCGAACTCAGAATCCTCTTATGGTAAAAGCCCCTTAATTCTTCGTCGTCGTATGTGTATTAATCTTCCCAATCAATGAGGACCCTCTCATAATTAATAAATGCCAAGGTTACGGAAGTGGTCTATGAACCAAAGAATATTTGTTTGAATGAATACGGTACAGTAAAAGCCCGGTCTCTCCCCAGGACTGAGTATAATGTGAAGGTTTGTTTTGAAAGCCTTGGAAAGGAGCTGCTAACGTGGGTTAGACAGAGAGTCGCCCAGTCACCCTCCTTGTCATAAATCGCGCCCGAGTATAATGGCCTGGCTCTCTTAGAGTGAGGGTGGGCCGAAACCGTCTCGTAAGATGTAGTAAAGACACCGTGAGTGTTTAAAGTTGTTAACGACCCGGGCGTTGAACCGAGGTCCTTGTAGATTGATATTTTCGTTTGCCTGTTCAGATCGTAGTTTCTTATGTGATAATGGTCTTATAAGACATAAGAGATAAATAACAATCCCTATTGTAATGGTGTATGGAAGTAGGATTCCACGAGTTAATTGAAGGCAACTAGGTTTCGGGAGTAACTATAGTTTTTTGACTGTGTCAAGTATCTTCACACTCTGGAGTACACAAGTGATTTCCTGATCACCTTAATATATTTGTGAAAATAAAGAGAGATGATAACAGCTGAAGGAGTGAACATGCCCAAAATATTGAGTTAGATAATTAACATATAATTTTAAATGTAATTACACATTGGTTTTGAGGATTAAGAAAATATAAAAAGTAGTATTTGAGGTGTACAAAGAATGACACCATTATTATGTAAAGCATGGAGCTAAAAGAGCTCGGAATTATATAAAACTTACAGTTGATGCTTTATGGAAGTAAAACTAAGTAGGAATTGTTGGTTTATATGGAAACCATATGTTTTAATACAATATTTGTTTTATTATATTTGTGATTCCTTGTTCATTTGGAGCAAGTAGATGATTATGGGTCAGTAATTAAATTGTTAAAATGTTTGTAGCGCCATTAATTTTATTAATTAAATGTGTTAAAAATAGGAGTTGATTTTGTTGTTATTTTTGCAAGTGTATCCTCTGATTAATCCAAAATATGTGAGTCACAGAGGGGGGAACTTACCGCTGCCCCGAAAATTCCGAATTGAGCTACGCTGGTATACTGTGATTGGCATATTTCTTGCTAAAAGGGCACAATAAGCCATCTAACCATAACTATGGTTGATGCTTAACTTAACACCATATTCATTCACGTGATATTATTTCACTATTTGACAAAATTCACCTTTTATTACACATCATATTTTTTCCCACAGATTATTATTATTATTATCACACATTAATATTTTTATCAAGCCACCGTTTGTTATTCCAACCCGAAGCTACCTAGCTCCTCCTATAAATGTATTACAAATTTCACCATCATCTTAATTCATTTTAGATCGTGTCTACTCTGGTCAACAATTGTCATATAGTGACATTCCAAAATAATATATTATTTACACAAATGCAAGGAAGCCATATTTGATACAGGCTTCTTATATCCCTTTTCGAATACCTTCCGCGTCTTAACATGATTTAATTCCATAATGCAATTATAAAATGCTCCAAAATTCATTGTATTACTTCAGAATGTGGGCGTGCGTAAAACCACTAGTCATCGGATAAAAACTATCCGAAGTAGCTAAGCTGTTCCAAACTTCCAAATTTATTATCCACATAACCACACCCTACATCCGAGGCCATCTGATTAACATATTCTTACCTTGGTCTACCCCTATAGTTCTTGTCCTCGACCCTTCCTTCCATAACTAAGTTTGCTATTCCTGGGTGTCTTAGTATGTGTCCTACCAACCTATTTCTTCTCTTCATTAGCATTCGCCAGAAACATCCCTCCTCTCCCAATCGTCTTAATACCTCTTCATTTGTAACCCTATCTAACCATCTGACCTTCATCATTCTCCTGTAACACCACATTTCAATAGCTTCAAATCTCCTCTTTTCTGATGCACCAATAGTCCAAGCTTCACTTCCATAGAGTGCGACGCTCCAGACAAAGGTCTCAAAAATGACTTCCTAATACCTAAATCTATATTCGATGTCAACAGATTCCTTTTCTGTAGAAATGCTTTCCTTGCCTGAGCCAACCTACTTTTTATATCCTCTTTGATTCGTCCATCACTGGTTATTTTGCTTCCTAAGTAACAGAAGTCTCCTACTTCCTTTAGTCTCTCCCCTACAAATTTGATGTCCATAGAGGTTTCTGATTTATTGCGGCTGCATTCCAATATGTTTGTTTTACGTTTATTAATTTTCATCATGAATTCTTTCCTCAAGACGGAGCCCATACCATTCAAAAACTCATTCAAATCCTGAGGCGTGTCGGCCAAGATGACGATGTCATCAGCAAATCTCATACTTGAAATTATTTCTCCTTGAATCTTCACTCCCACTTTAAATTTCTCCCTAATTTCCTTCATTGCTTGTTCAATGTAAAGGTGGAAAAGTATGGGTGATAAGTTGCAGCCTTGCCTCACACCATTCTGAATACCAGCTTCTCTCTCATATCCATCAGCTCGAACGACTGCTGTCTGGTTTCTGTACACATTGTAGATCACCCTCCTTTCCCCTGTACTTTATTCCAATCATTTTCAAAATGTCAAACAATTTAGTCCAATCAACGTTATCAAAAGCCTTTACTAAGTCTACAAATGCCATGAACGTTCTCTTATCTTTTCTTATTCTACCTTCCAAAATCAGCCTAAGACTTGGTACAGCTTCCTTTGTTCCTACATTTCTCCTGAAACCAAACTGGTCTTCACACAACTCCGTTTCTATCTGGCTTTCCATTCTCAAGTAAATTATTCTAGACAGGATCTTTGAAGCATCAGAAATCAAGGTGATTGTAAGGTAATCCTCACATCTGTCAATTGCTACTTTCTTCGGTATAGGGATGATAACATTCTTCTTGAAATCAGAGGGTACCTCACTTGTCTCATAAATCCTACACACCAAGTGAAATAACCTGATCAGACCTTCTTTTCCTATGCAGCGTAGCAACTCAATCGGTATATCGGGGGCGTGGTGGCGCAGCGGTCAATCTGTTGGCCTCTCACCAAGGCGGACCGGGTTCGATTTCCGGTCAATGCATGTGAGATTTTCGAAGTGAAATGCCATGTCCTGTGGTTCTGATTCCAAGTAAAAAGGAGGTCCCGTGGCTCATGATCGCGAGATTAACGGTCACGTTAAACTACAAGCTTTCTTTCAATCGGTATATCATCTCTACCTGGTGCTTTGTTCCTGCTTAAGTCTTCCAATGCTCTGTCAAATTCTGATCTCAATATTAAATCTCCTTTTGAAACCTCATAAATTTCCTCATCCCTTTCCATTACATGATTCTCAATCTTCTTTGCCTGATACAAACACTCTATGAAAGCTTTCCATCTCTCAACCTTTTCCTCCCTATCTGTTAGAGGCTTTCCATTTGTGTCCTTAATATTACAGCATTTTGTCTTCTTTTCCCCAAATGTATTATTAATCCTTCGATAAGCTGTGTCTACTTTTCCCAATTTCAGAAAATTCTCTATACCTGCACATTTATCTTTCAACCATTCTTCTTTCGCTACCTTGCACTTCCGGTTTACCTCATTTCTCAGACGTCTGTATTCTGCTTTCCCCTTTTCATCTCTTACGTTCTTGTGTTTCTGGCTTTCATCCATCAATTCTAGTATATACTGAGTGATCCACGGTTTTCTACCTATTCATTCTTTCCTACCAATGTTTTCTTCTGCGGATTTTGTTATTTCATTCTTCAAAAATGTCCATTCGTCTGCAATTGAAGTTTGTTTAGGGTTTTTCGTTAGTCCTTCCCATATACTCTTCTTGAATATTTCGTTTACATCCTTCTCTTTCAGTCTGTCTATTGCCCACTTTTTTGGCTTTTCAGTTTCTTCAACTTTAATCTGCATTTCATAACAACCAGATTGTGGTCAGAGTTTATGTCAGCACCGGGATATGTTTTAAAATCCAAAATCTGGTTTCGAAACCTCTGCTTGACAATAATGAAGTCGATTTGGTAACGCCTTTATCTCCTGGACTTATTCATGTGTATATTCTTCTATTGTGGTTATTGAATAAGGTGTCAGCTATGACCAACTCATGCTCGGTGCAGAATTCAATCAGCCTGCTTCCTCGATCATTCCTTTCACCTAATCCGAAATCTCCTACTATCTTCCCTTCTCTTCCTTTTCCTACCACAGCATTCCAATCTCCCATTACTATAACATTTTCATCACCCTTGACGTACCTCAGTATTTCATCTATTTCTTCGTAGACCTTTTCAACATCTTCATCATCAGCTTGACTGGTAGGCATATAGACTTGTACTACTGTGGTGGACATAGGTTTTGTATTGATTTTGGCTACAATAATCCGTTCACTATATTGCTCAAAATATTCCACCGGCCGTCCAAGTTTCCGACTCAATATGAGAATAACCCCTGCTTGGCCATTGTTTGATTTAATGCTAATGACCCTGTAGTCTCCTGACCAGCGCATGTCACCAATTCCAACCAAATCCAACCTCAACCTATCCATTTCCCTTTCCAAGTTTTCTAACCTTCCACTTCCTAGCAGACTTCTAACATTCCACGCTCCGATCGGTAGAATGTCAGATTTCCTCTTTGTCACTTCTGTGATGTTAACCCCCTCTCGAGTTTACCTCCGGATTGGAATTTTACAAAGGAGGAGGCCATCATCACATGTAATTATGCTTAGAGAGGTGCATATCCTCGGGAAGAGCGTTACGGCTGTAGTTTCCCGTTGCTTTCAGCCATGCAGCAGATCGCAGTGTAGCCATTAGTTGGCTTATAATATCAATATCTTAGCCGTCTATAAGACAAGTAAAGAATTGATTTATTCTGAAAGGCTGCTACTCCCTTTCAGAATAAGTAATAGAGCATTTCTACTAACAAAAATACTAACCTTCTACTACCAATTAAACAACAAAATTCTACTAACGAAAAAATACTCAAGTTCTACCAACAACAAAATGCTACCACTAAAACTGTCTTTCACCGGGCACACTCACATGCATCCTCACACATCACAGTCTAATGAAACAATGAACTATATCTAAGAAACAATGCGGCTGCCACCAGTCACATTCACACACCACAGTATATTGGAACAATGAACTATATACAATAAACAAACTGACTACATACTTACAACTAAAACTAACTACATACAAAGAGTATACCTGTCGAGAATTAACAAGGAGGTTAGGTTCAAATACGTACAGATTGCAATGTAGAATCGAAATACTTACAAAAGGCAACTGAAAATCAAAATACATACTAAATGCAAATGAGATTGAAAATATGTACAAAATGAAATAGAGGTTCAAAATACTTACAAAATACAATTGAAATTGAAAATACACAATGCCATTCAGATTGATAAACTGCTTCCCACAAATTGAAGATATAAATCAAAGAATAGATTTAAACAAACAAACCTGAATTTCATTTAAATCTGTAGAACACTTCCATTTTAAAAACAAGCTCTTCCATTTTAAAAACAAGAAGTTCCGTAAAGAACTAAACAACCCATTTCCATACATCCCAATTATGTTTATTGCCTCTATAAATACACAAAGTTTTAGTTATTTAGTTATTTAGAATTTAGTCTAGCTAATGCCCACCAGTTACGAAGTTTATATGTTGATAACATAATCAAAATACAAATTATTTGCTGTTCGAAATTCCATTACGTTATCGAATTTTATGACAATTATTTGCAAAAATCTTTAGTAAGCTTAACTAAATATAGTTAGTCTTGTGATTTATTTATTGTTTCTTATGGAGCATAAAATCGAATAAAAATAATTCAAATGTAGCTTACATTCTTGTAGATTTTGATGATGTCAACCTTCTGGTTGGTTCCAGATTATTTCCATTCTTCAGTCCTATCGGACCCGTACGTAAATCCGTGTATCGGCCTCCATTGCTACCCGAAGTTAGTCTAAGAGCTCATGACTGTTATTTCCATAGCTGACTTGAAATGTTCTTGACTTGCAATGTTCATGACGAATGTCTCATTAGCGGTTGGTATTAGCATAAAGGTGATTCGATCTCTAAGATCCATGGTAATAAACCAGATGTAACTGCGATACAACAGTGACACATTCAGTAAAATTTGATACTCTGATAATCTTATTTGCTTTGGTTCAGACCTGCAGTTCTAGTCGTAACTAATCCTATGGGTCGAGGCTATGCACCTCCCAGACACGCGTCACACACGGCTGGTCCATCGTAGGCTAAGTCCTGACATCGGGAAACGGATTTCTCCAGCCCCTCTAAACTCCTACCGGGTGAGATTACGCATCTCCCAAATTGCGTCAGACTCAATTGGTCCCGTACTTTGGCTATGTGGACTGACCAAGCAAGACTGGTATCTGATGAATACTGTGATGTTGTGGTGGTTGATCTTTAAGTTACCAAGCCAACAGCTTGTCACTGGTGAAATTGGAAACAACAATTATGTTCCAATATAATTAAATATGGTTTGTAGACTAAATCTACCATATGTCCGATGCAGCTAAGAATTTACTATGTGTAAACTGCATGTTGAAGTGTAACACTTGAATTCGCTTCGCAAAAAATATTCAAAGTTTCACAGTGCGTGAAATATCCTAACACTTTGACCACTACTTGGTCCGAAGATTTACAATACTTCGCGTAGAGTAACTGCTTACTAGCACTTGATGATAATAATGCAACCATGCGCTGCGAAGAAGTGATAGCGACCGTGCGGTGAGAAGATGTGTAGTGATAGTGACCATGCGCTGCGAAGAAGTGAGATATTAGCGACCAAGCGCTGCAAAGAAGTGTGGTATTGAGTTCTGCTCTGGCTCCAATTTATACTCCCACGGCGTTCCATGCTGGAGTCCACGTCACAAACTGTGTCGTCACAGCGAAGGAATTCCTGAATACAAAATTGCCAATATCTCTGCTTCTATTGATCCTATTTCCTTGCAATATAGTTTATTCTTCTCCTTTTCTTCGTGTTAGAAAAATGATGTGCTTCCCAAATTTCCAAAAAATCGGGAACTATTTAATCATAAAATAGAGCCTTTGTGATGACATACAAGCCACGCTATTGCCTGCATTTCTTTCCAAATGTTTCGAGAACAAATTCCGTGCGCCGTTAAACTTTGCCTGGAATTCAAATATGTGCCTCGGACCTCAAATATGGACTAGTGAATAAGGGAACATCCACCCCTCACATACAGAAAAATAAAAATGAAATTTTAATTTTTCTAGTCCTCTCTCCAAATTCTACTTATTTATATGGCTCTTGAGTAATAGATTTTCCCACGATGTTACCAGTTCGTAGATATCTTGTCATAACTTTCCTCGATTCGACAAGTTTCAAAAAAAAAATTATGGCAAAAGTTTGAATCACTCCCATGATGTTGTTTTCAAGATTTTTCTCTACCTCTTGGTTCCTTCCGCCGTTCTGCGGAAAGTATTCAGTTCTTCTTCGGCTTCATCTTCAAAATCAAAATCAAAATCTGTCAATCAAAAAGTAATGACTTTTGCGGTCGGTTCCTTCTTCTTTTTCTCTTTTGATTTCTGCAAACCTGAGCTACTGGGTTTATCCCGCCTTAACTGTTCCATGTATCGTTTACTTTCCATATGTCGCTCTTCCAAGTATTGACTCACTTGTTGCTTAAACTCATCGCTCGTCCGTCGGAAATTTTCGTTCCGTTGGAAGTTTTGGTTTTTCCTCCCGAAATAACGCCTTTCCTGGTATTGCCTCTGGTTATCTCTATGCCTCTTCCATCGACTCAAGTTATTATTTGTTCCATTGGGCCTCGTATATGGTCTGTTTTGATAAGACCTGTTATTAATCGAATTCCAGCCTCATTTATCCCTGTCATCCCTCGACGCTTTCCTGATGTCCACGTGACGTCGTTTGAGAGTACTGATCTGCCATTACTGCGTAAACAGTATGTTCATTCTTTCCACCCTTCTGGTGAAAATATTGTGCATTACTATGGTCGAGTATCTGTAGTGCTTCGTCAAACTGTTCCATATTATATATGTCGGCTGCTATAAAAGTTCTTTGTACATCAGCAGGAAATTGTTTAATACGAGCAGTGATTAAAGCATCATCCGGCATATGTGGATCCAAGTGCTGCTATCTTGATAAGTGTCCGACAAGGAATGTCGAGTACGTGTGGGTTGAGACGTGGAATAGCGCTTCGAATAGAGCTCTGCCCTCACCTGTTGCTGTGTCTCAGGTGACCAGAACTTTCTTAGTAACGCTCTAGAGAACTCGTCATAACTGTTTAGATAGGATCGAAACGCTCTAAACCAAGTAAGTGCGGGCCCGTCTAAACATTTGCCAATAACTCGGATTTCTCGTTCGTTAGAAATCTTTGAGTCTTCCAAAGAGTATTTAGCCTCCCTCAGGAATTCTACGGGGTAACATTCCCTAAACCTGAAAATGTTGAAGGTTTGTCCTCTACATTTTTATATAAGGTGATGGGAGTGGTTTGGACAAGTCTCGGAAACTCATCTTGTTTCTGAGAATAAGTAGCTTTACTCGCTTCGCTCGTTTTCTCCAAATCAACATCCATGCTGGGAGCTGAAGGTTTATTTGATACATCTACTGTACGATGTCCTTCGCCTTATTTTGGTAATCAGTAAATTTGCTGGTGAGTTTCCTGATATTCTCCTTTAATTCTGCATTTTCCTCTCCTACTAATTTCTTTATCTCATCAGTACTGTTTATGCTGTGAGAACATTTAGCCCGTTTTCTGTCTTCTACCTGTTTTCTTATATCTTTGATATCCCGATGGTTTTCCTCCGATTGTTTTCTAATTTCTTCTGTATCCTTCCGGACCTGTTCGGTTACTTTCCTGACCTGTTCTGTTTCTTTCCTGATTTGTTCTGTTTCTTTCCTGATCTTTTCTGTTTCCTTGAAGTTATCCTTCACATCTACAGATATTTTATTCATGATTTCTTCATGACTTTTCATTGAACTTGTCATATATTTTATGTCTTTCTGAGCTGTTTGGATGTCTTTTGACATTACTTGTACGTGTGATGTCAGGGTTTCCCTAATTTCTTTAATTCCGTCCTGAGTTTACTGTATAAGGTCCTCCTTCTCTTCATTGATCACAATGGTTTTTATTTCTGTTGTCAATTCCTTGACCGCTCCCTCTTTCATTTCCCCTACTACTAACTCATGGAAATGTTCTGACAAACGTTGGACTACCTGAGTTGCCATTTCGCTGTATTCTTTTCGAACACGAATTTCCAAGTTACCCATGTCGTCTCCTACTATTCTAAGGCCTCTTTCTATCCTATCAGCTAGCGTTTGAGACTTATGATCAGCATCATGAAATTTACTGTCCATCGTGATCGCGTTAACTGCTATAGACGTTTCGAGCTCTTGATTCTTTTCATAGTCCTTTTATCTCCCAACCTTTCCCTTAAAGAATCTAAAGAGTGAAATTTTATCTTAATTTAGCTTGTAAAGAAGAGGAATTTTCCTTTAATTTAGCCTCTAGAGAAGTGGAATTTTCATTTAATTTAGCTTCTAAAGAAGTGGAATTTTAATTTAATTTAGCTTCTAAACAAGTGGAATTTTCATTTAATTTAGCTCCTAACGAAGTTTTAGGAGTTTGTTTTAAGAAATCTGAATTTTCTTTTAATTGAGGCCTCCCATTCCAAAACTTTAAAAAAATGAGTTCCCTACGGCATTGGGTAAGTCTTCAACAGGGCTAATTTATAAAGTAATAATACCGTTCCAAACCTTGTCAAAACCTATTATAATAGAGTTTTGAAATTCAGTAATCATTCCAGATCTCTCTAACTCCATCGCCGATATCGTTCAAAAACTTGCTATATCCAAGCAGCCAATGAATGCTATGCATTGCAGTCAAGTGATGTGATCTATGGCATCTCTTGGAAAGAGAGTTACTGTTCTGAAGCTGAATATTTTGTGATCTTATTGCTGTTGCTAACGTGATTAAAACATCATTTAACGAAAAATGAATTGTGACAGAACTGTACCACCATCCCCAGTAAGGCTAGGACGAAAAAGAATGAATGATCCAAGTAAATGGAAGAGAACAGTTATGAATATGACAAGGTATGTATGAGGGTTAGTACAATGAGGTTATGAAAATACCTGTTTATTATGGATTATTGCAGCATGATTTAGAGTGCGATCCTCAGTTTTATTCATACTGTTAAATTTATAGTTTACAGGTACTCTCCTATGGAACCACCAGCCTACCCAGTATGTGAACATAGTGGTAAAACATTGAAATGCAGAACACTGACGATGAAGGATGTCCAAGTTTTTCACTGAAATTTTTACAATTCACGGAATAAAATAGACAAAGATTCTTTCATTTTGAAGCACCTTACAGTACATACGCCAAAGAGACATCGTGGTTCTGGCGAAGGTAATAATAGAGGAATAAGTATTAAGTATTTTGTGAGGTTACAGAAAGCAGAAAAATTTCGATTTCAGGTGTGCCAGTCAGCTTTTCTTAATATCCTGCATGTATCCAAAAATAGGGTCCAGAGAATTGCACGCAACTACTCGCAAACTTGACGCCCTTCGAAAAACGTGGGGGAGCACGAATTCAACACAGACATGTGGAGCAAAGGGAACGCATTCAAAGATTTGTAGAATCTTTCAAATGTACAGAAACCCATTACTGCCGGGGAAAGTCCATCTCAAGGCATCATTTACCTGTTGATTTGTCAATCAGTAATCTACACAAAATGTATAATGCTTAAGCACCCTCTAGTTCTCAGAAGGTAAAGAAAACCTTCTTCAGGAACATTATTACTAGAGAGTACAATCTGGGTTTTGGCAACCCAGTTACGGATGCATGATCAACGTGCATTTCACTCCAGTAGAGAGTAAATCTTGAGACAGACATAAACAATAAAAACGAGTTGTTGATCAAGTTGAGAGTCCTAAAATTACGGGCAAAGGCATTTTTTAGTTTCCTAAAAGAAGAACAACCAGGGGTAATTCAGTTCTCGAATGATTGTCAGAAGAATTTGGTGTAACCCAAAAGTACCTGATCAAATAGCATACTACAGCAGGCAGTTGTACACTTACAACTGCACTATCGTTCAAGGATCTTCAAAATCTAAGTTGACAGAGGATAAAGTCACAGTGATTACACGGATGGAACATGAATTTAAGAAAGGTTAGAACGAGATATTATCGGCTGTTTGGCATTGTTTAACTGAATCCGATTTGTCACGTTCTTCTATCATTAGGCTATGTCCAGATGGGTGTGGGGGGCAGAACCGTAATTCTGCAATGATCACCAAGGCCAGCTATATCTTATCTCAAGTAGCTCCAGGAAATGTAACACTCATTGAACTCATTTTCCCTGTCCGTGGGCACTCATTTTTACCGTCAGACAGGGTTTTTGGTAACATCTAGAAACTCCTGAGAAAGATACCAGCGATTTACGATCCCACACAGTATCATTATGTATTGAAGAAATTTGGAAAGGTGAAGATTGCGATGTGAACAACTGGAAAGAATATGCACGCCAAGTTTTGAAATTACCTGAAAGTTGGCATTTCAAGTTTGCACCAGCCAAGAGATTCGTTATTGAAAAGACATTATCAGGCAGGATAATTGTCACTGGATAACCCCACTATAATACTAATATATGAGAGGGAAAATCTGTGATAAAAAGAGGGAAACGGTTTGGTGACTGCGTCCCTGAAGTTGTGTCAAGAGGTGTGGTATTGAATCCAGCGAAAGTAACGGACGTCAATGCTTTGCTGGCCAGTATTTTGGTGAAAAGTGGGCTGGCGATGAACGCTGTCAGTTTTTCAAACACCTGTTCAATCACATTGAAAGTACAACACAAAGTGATGATGGGAACAGTGACGAATGTTTGTACTGTGAACACACTGATGCTACTCAAGATCAGGACCTAAGAAACTGATGTTTTTAGGTATTTGTTTTCCACCATTCGACGTGCATTTACCTCTTTACAGGAAATGAAGCACCAATTTGATGCTGATTTGATGTTGTGTGAACACACCGCCTTTCTGTAGAATATTGAGCAATAAATACATGTTGTGTCTTTCATAATTATTTTCTTTTAATACTGATAATTCACTTGGCATATGTTATGCAATTTACTTAACAACTGGGGAGAAGGAGGAGGGGGGGGGGGAGGCAATCCCGAATCTCTGTACTTGAGTGGTCATTCCTAAACTGCATTTCTCCACATGATATCATTCCATAACTTTCTTTCTCCATTCTGTCATTCCAAAACTCGTCAACTCCAATTCTCTTTTTCATTTTTCACACAATTACTTCGATGAATTTATGTAAGATTCTCACAGACTCACCAGCAATGCCTTCTTCACACGCGCGGGCCATTTACGCTGCTGGTGAATGTCATAATAGCCCTAAAACAGTTTTAACACCGGGTGTGAGGCAGCCCGACTCGGTTTCCGGCCAGGCTTATTTCTCTTTTTGAGTTTTTTTTTCATGTTCACCGCATATCTTTTTTCACCATGGTCCTACTTGATGGCGAACCTTTCTCAACAAAGATTCAATAACAACTAACGTAGAGAGCCTTATTTCATAGCGGTATATTTCAATTCTATATGAAGCGGATAATCATTCACTGTTTTCCCAGCTTCCTTTTCCTCAAACGTAAGCATGAGATGAATGGATAATTCATCCCCAGCTTTTACCGTTTGATGATTGTGGACCAACAGCCTATCACGGTTTAATTCTATTTGTAATTGTTTCTCATCAGGCATCGCATATTTAATATGAATCACACCATCATAGTGCAATCGATAATGTCTTAAACTAGAAGCAAGCTCATAAGTAAGGTGGTGGTGGACATTCACCAGTGGTTGTGGGGAATGGCTTCTGTCATTGCCCAGTTTTTGATTTGACAGATACACTAAAAATGCAGATGGGACAAATTTATAAAGCCTTTTCATTTGATAGGTCACGTTACGTTTAGTGCAGACGTCATCTTCGTCTCGAGGCTCTTGCACATCAATAATACGACGATGATTGGCTGAATAGCCCTCAACGGTTAGACTCTGGACCATGTTGTATACGCTTAACACTTTGCGATAGACATAGGTTTTTGTAGCCACCTCTCGAGACTGTTTTGTCAAAGAGCCGGCCGTGGCCATGGTTACACTAGCTCGCCCAAACACGTGCATTGTGATAGACGTTAACTAACCTGTCCTACTCACCGCTCACCTATATATAAACCTTATTCACACGTGAAAAAACTCAGTCGTCGTCCCTATGTAATTAATGAAGCAACCCCATGCTTTGCCAGTCTCTCATTTAGTTTCAGAGCTATCGCTGGCCGTGTGTGAACCTAAACGTCATGGCACCCTATTCCCGTCTACCGTTCGATGTATCATCGCGGGGCCTTCGGGGTGTGGTAAGACCAATGTTTTGCTCAACATCATTACCGCTCCCTATGGCCTAGGATTTCAAAATATTTATATTTTTACCAAATCCTTTTACCAGCCTCTGTACGTGTATCTGGAGCAAATTATGTCTTCGTTAAATAAAGAAGCCATGGGTTATTTTACATTCACCTCACCTCAAGAAGTCATTCAACCAGATCGCATTCAACCAGATTCCATTATAATTTTTGATGATATTGCCACACAACTTCAGGCCATTATTTTAGTAAGAGACGCCATAAACAAGTGGATTGTTTTTATCTGGCTCAGACCTATTCTAAAATTCCCAAACAGTTGATTCGCGACAATACCAATCTCATCGTTCTCTTTTGCCAAGACTCTAGAAATCTCTATCATATTTTTCAAGATCATGCGACTCCTGATAATTATGTCCTTTACCGCTTTCACACAATTGTGTGCCTCATGTTGGAACCATCATCCCCATGCCTGTTTGGTCATTAATAAACACAGTGAACGATGTGAGAGACGTTATCGCTTGGGTTTTGATAATTTTATTTCTCTTTAAAATGACCCATGGTTTGACATTCCCTGTTAGTGTGTTTTTACCTTCACCATGGCGAGTGCTATAGGTTACAAGATATATGTTCAAATCATGCAGCGTATTATTGAGGCACGAAATAAAATTCGACATATATTTCGTGAATTACAACGTTTAAAAAACACGAATCCTTTGCCCATGATAAAACATGCTCCATCAACAGTTGATCCCATGAGGTTCAAACCAAATGCTTCTGCTACTGCTACTGCTACCTCTCAAACCAAACCCTTAACAAGTTCAAAATTTACTCAAACAGATTCAACACGGCAGGTCATCAAAAACCTACCCAGACTCAATAGACTCTTTAACCCTATAAAAAGGGCTGACCCTAGGTGACATCGCCTTAAAAATGGAGATTTTGTTCGTATCAGTAAGCATAGAAGTGTGTTTTCAAAGTCATACACTCCGCAGTGGTCGACAGAAATGTTTAAAATTCGTCAAGTCAAGCTAGGTCAACCAGTAACTTATCTTTTAGAAGATCAAAGCGGTCAACCCATTGAAGGACAATTATATTATGATGAATTGCAAAAAACATTATATCCCAACGATTATCTCATTGAACGAGTAATTAAAGTCAAAGGTGCAAAATATTTTGTAAAGTGGTTAGTGTTCCCTTCTACGTTTAATTCGTGGTTCAATAAACATCATTTTTGTAATAAAACCCTATTTATTTATTTAGATATTAATTAATTAATCAATTTATTTATATATTTATTTATTTATTTATTTATTTAGACTAAATTTCCCTTTCCAAAGAGATGTATCAAATTACCTTTCACTAATCCCCACTTTCTGTTTTTTACATGTCCAATGACCTCTTTTGTTCCACCACATGACATTCCTTTATCATCATGTTATGCACCCACCCATCGTTTCAAACTTAGCGCTGCTTTATATGTCCATTACGGACCAAGACTATAACATACTCAGTATAAAGCCACACCAACATCACAGCGCTTGGCACACAAACACAACGTCTCTTCAAATCTGGTTTCATACTTTTTTCATGTTTTCCTCAAATATCTGGAAACATAACGGGAACGCCCTTTTTAGACCAAAAGCATGGTTTCAACTCTTCAACACCTACATCCCTGTAAAGAGGACGACGAGACGAAAACACCATCATGGGCATCATAGCCATAACTTGATCCGTTTTCCAAATATCTCGAAAAATAACAAAAACGCATCCTCGACCAAAAAACATGTTTCCAGCTTTTCATCTTTTCAACACCTACATCTCCATAAAGAGGACGATGAGACGAAAACACCAACATTCCCGTCATAGAAATCACTTGTTTCGTTTTCCAAATATCTTCAAATATAACAAAAACTCATTTTCGATCAAGAAACCATGTTTCCAGCTTTTCACCTTTTCATTACCTACATCCCCGTAAAGAGGACGACGAAACAAACAAAAAATAACATCACACACGTCATTATCACTTTTTCGGTTTTCCCAATATTAGGGAAAATAACAAAAACCCATTTTAGACCAAAAACACATGTTTTCAGCTTTTCAACTTTTCAACACCTACATCCCCGTAAAGAGCACAACGTGACGAAATAAAGAATCTACGCACGCCCTCCTACCATCACTCCTTCCTTCACAAGGCCGTCAGGGGCTCACAACTTCCTTTCGTAAGCAGAACTGTCCTCGTCTCACTACTCAAAGGAATATTGATACAGTAATTACGGGATGCTAAATTCAAACATGGAGAGGTGACTTCAAGTGAAGCCTCGAATTAACAAGAAAAATTCAAGGGTTAATTCCTTAACTTTAATGGTTAGTAAAGGGGTAGTGGGAATGGAGGAAATGAGTAATTAATGTCTGGAAAATTTTATTGTTTCGAACGAAACGCGACGCGGAAGATAGTCAAACGAACACCTTTCGTAGCACTAAAAGTTTGGTTGAGCATTTTTAGATTGACTCTATTGCAGTTTATAGTTTAAGTTGAGTTGGAAATGAAGAGCAGTTAAACGCTCTTAAGTTTGAGGTGTTTGCCGATGTGATAGTTGTCTGTACAGAGTGTATTGCAAGATTAGAAGTTTCTAGAGTTGTAAATAAAGTTGAATGGGGCAAGTAGAAAATCCTTGATAAAATTTGAAATTAGTTACGTTCAATTTATTATCCTGTAAAAATCCCTCGACGGAAGCAAAGTTTGATTTTCGAAGTAACACAATTCCAGAATGACCCCCACGTTGGGAGGAAAAGATTCCCCCTTATTTGACACAGATAGTTCTAGAAAGTTTTTAAGAACATGAAATGGCCAGCCTGATCAAGCTTAGGCGAAGCTATATGAAATCCCTCGTAGGAGACTTCTAGCAAGTTGTAGCCGTTTGCAAAAGTTCCTGTTTTGAAGAAAATGCGCATTCAAACAACTTGAGATTAAGATTGATTAATGACCCTTAAAATGTGTAGTAAAACACTTGGATGTTAATGAAGTTAATGACTGAATGAATGATTCATTATATATTATATATTGTAGACTCTAAGAGGAAATTCGGGAAAGTTTTTGAAGGAACCTTGATATACAATTTAAATACAAGCATTACAAAAAATTCTTGAGAACTATTTCCTCTATTATTGCATTTGGTCACCATTCTGTAACATTCATTTGATTTTTTGCGGGTTCCATAGATTTGGTAAGACTTTGCCTTTTGTAGAGTGTGTTGTGTTTCAGTCTTCAGTCTTTTGACCTGTTTGATGCAGTCTCTTTGCCTCCCTGTTCTGAGCTAATCGTTTCATATCTACATCTATATTTAACACCTAACAATACTTCATTACTATTTATTTAATATTTCGATAATCATTCGTATAAGCCTGGTCTACAGATCTTAGATTAAGTAAGAATATAAAACTTAAGTAGCGATATGACGATTCTTCCAGAGTGTATTGGTAGTGGGTGTATTTACAACCGTAATGTTTACATTATTCTTCGCAGTTTACGACAGAGTTGTTTTTTTTATTATAATGTGTAGCGGCTAGCATTCTCGGCTATTGCCCCTGAGTTCCGGGTTTGATTCCCACCTTTGCCAAAATATTTATTTCTGGTCTGAGGGCTGGACCGGGATACACTTAGCTTTAAGAGGCAAAACGGAGAAGAGGTTTGCTCTATTTCCCCCTCACCAATCCTGGAATTGGTTGTCCGTTGTTTCCCACTACTACTCTAGGCAAATGGCGAGATGGCTCCTATCATCACTTGAATTACAAATACAGTATACGCATTACTAGAGGCACCATAATAACACAGGCTATCACAGAGATTTTTGTGTGTGCACACATCCAAGCAAACGGGACTTGATGTCCATTTAGTCCAAGTCCCTCAAATGCAGCAAGATCCAATTCATCTTCAAACAATAAACATATAGGCCTAAACGAATTGACTGAGAGAGTATGTTGTGTTTTCCTGAGCCTCGAATAATGATCTAAATACTGGTCTGTGATCCCCAGATAATGACTGAAGGCATGTAAACAATCTAACAGTTGTCACGCGTTCAGTTGGGCTTAACATCCATCCACGCAACGCATCGGGGGCGAGACGCGATGAAACTTTGTGGAGGAAAAACACGCACTCACGCAAGAAGAACGAGTTGCACGTTACTATGCGTGTATGAGTATGTTTGTGCGTATGTGTCGTAGCCGTTCATGATGGGCCACATGCAACCAGATTCCCTCGTTCCAAGCTATGGTTTAGGATAGCTATCTTAATTATTTTGTCTATAGCGCGTGGATGTCAACATGCTAGTGGCTGGAATCCCATGTATTGAACATTGCATTCCTAGTATCGAGTTACGAGTATATCCTGTTGCCACATTGCTCCTCTACAATTGAATGAACAGCTAGGCTATTTGTGTTACATCCAAGGAGAGCAAGAAAAGGATGCGAGAGTTCATATGATTTTTATACTTTATTTTATTCCGCGTTTGTTGCTGTTGTTGTTGTTGTTGGCTCATTTAAGTATTTGCGACTTTTTCGTGATCTCCATATATTAGTGTATGTGTAGAATTTACCTGATGAATTGTGTTATTGTTGTGAATGAATTAAGATGTTTACTTGTCCTTATTTTGGTAAGCCTCCGTGGCTTAGGTGGCAGCACGCCGGCCTCTCACCGCTGGGTCCGCGGTTCAAATCCCGGTCACTCCATGTGAGATCTGTGCTGGACAAAACGGAGGCAGACAGGTTTTTCTCCGTGTACTCGAGTTTTCCCTGTCAAAATTTCATTCCAGCAACACTCTCCACTATCATTTCATCTGTCATTCATTTAATCATTGCCCCAGAGGAGTGCGTCAGGCCTCGGCAGCCGGCATAGTTCATATCCTCGCCGCTAGATGGGGGCTTCATTCATTCCATTCCTGACCCGGTCGGAGACTGGAAGCAGGCTGTGGATATTCACTTGTACTTATTTTGGTCTAACTCTGGGGCAGGTATCCCAGAATATCCCGGTATTTAACTGGATAGAAAGACCCCGGGAGAATCCACGCTCAGGATGCCCGTTATCATCGCGCAGCCTATCTATTCTACCGGTACATTGCTGTTAAAATCAGCACATATTTAGCAGTGGGGTTTGATCATTGAGAATGGAAGTAACTTATTCATTCAATCTACGAGTAATGTAATATATAGCTTCTATGGGATACATTTCCGTAAGTAAGTGGTTGGAATGGACGATATAGTCCCGGAGGGTTCCTGGTTCAATTCCAAGCCTTGGCTCAATGTTTGGGTGTTTGTGACGACTTCCTCATTCATGTGATCCTCATTACAACGCTCAGGTCACCTACAGTCATCCTGTAGACGCGGTTTAGTAGAAGAACTTATACCAGTCCATTCAAAAGGCCACACGCCTTTGTAATACAGCTGGGATATGTAGTATAGTATTGTTGTCTATAGCTGAAGTTTTGCATACTGGGTTGTTGAATTGAATGAGAGAATAATTTACCAAACATGAATTAGCCAAGTTTAAATAATATGGACACTTTTGGAGCAAGAAACCATGTATCCAATTAAAGTTGAAATTTATTAACAGCAGCAAGAATTACAAACTGTTTTATTTATGCAGAGTATTTCACATTTGTATCTTATTCAAAAAACGTGCTTGAACATGCAGCAAACGGCATTACATCTGCACACAGAACTTGCATGTGGCAACTGCTGACCCACAAGCTATGGGAAGCACCTTAATACTGACAATACCTTGAGTCATGTAATATCTTTGAATGCCAGAGGATTAGGCAATACTCTTCACATGCTTTCCTTCAATGTGTGTACGGGAATGAGGCAGTCTTTCTTCTCTAAAAAGCATAACAGTGAAATGCGTTTAAAGGGGAAATCAATGAGAGTATTGAAATTCTTCAAATAACATCACTGCACGTCTATAGGATGTTACTTCGATACCTTAGTCAGTCGATGAACTGTGTATTCATTGGAATCGTCTTATAACAAACATAGTTCTAGTTGAAATCATGCATTCATAATAATAATAATAATAATAATAATGTTATTTTTACGTCCCTTTTAACTACTCTGGCTTTTAGAGACGCCGGGGTGTCGGCATTTTGCCCCGAAGGGGAACTTTAATGTGCCAGTAAATCTACTGACATGGCTGCCTTGCATATGCGCACCCTCAAGTGACAGTTGACTTCACCAGGACACGAACCTACAACCTTGGGCACAGGAAGCGAGAACGTTACCGCTCAGCCACGCAGCCAGTCAATCATGTATCGTTCCTGCTTCAAAAATCCCGGCAACTCTATGTCATGTAAGCACTTTTTATTATTCTGGCTTGGGGACTATTCATATTCATAAAATGTGTATCTTGGTGCATCCCTGCAGTAGTCTTATAATTTGTGAGTGATTGTTTATTAATTATCCTTTACTGCCCACAAGTGGTCTGAGTTTATTTCAGATGTACCTGACATATTTTCTTACATTTTGTAGCACATTCGACTCACACACTTTCATCCTCTACATCTGCCATATACGTATGTGATTATAGTGCAAGCGGAAGCTCTAGTGTGCTCAGTTCGAGGAGAGGTAACGTCTTCTAGGAGACCTATTGCTGTTGTCTGTCGAAGGAATCGACTAGCGAGCTCGACCTGAGGAACACCTATCCGGAGGACCAGACCTGCCTATAAATCAGAAATCGTTTCGCTCAATAGCAGTAAGGTACACTGTACACTTCTCGTTTCATACAGCAAAGGTAGCCCACATCAAGACCATACTCATTGGCGACTGTATAAGGATAACTGGCTACTTAGCCGTATCGGATTTTACTTACAAATCTGTACAATACATTCACGAATACATGAGACTGGAAGCTGCAGGGCCTTTTCCTTCTCCCTCACTCCTCGCTGAACTTACTGTACGATATGACAGAACAGCTCAAAACGGGGCATTTTACAATTCCTACATAGAATCCCGTCTCTATGGGAAAAGAAAACCATACCTTCAACGGTTTCACCACGAATATCTCAAATTCTGAGAGTGATAAAAAATGGGCCCTGTTTGTGTTATCAGGGGCCGATAACCTAGATGTTAGGCCCCTTAAAACAACAATTATCATCATCATCATCATGTTTGTGTTAGACAAAGACTTGGTTTTTGCGGAAGAAATGGGGTTTATTACCCCGCCCCCTCCCAAAAAGAATAGAAAATAAAAGGATGTCATTATTTCTGTCTCTCTTAGACAAAGTCTGCGTTTAATTTCATTGTTAATCATTACTAATATATTCGGTCAGGGTATCTCTGTCAGCATTCCTCTCAACCATGAGTAACATTGAAGAAACTTGCTTACTGTCGACCAGAATATTATGTGCACTCGAGTTTGAAGGTTGTTTGTGAAGTACCAAATAGGCCTACATAAAATCCAATACCATCATCATTTACGCAGTTCTATTTTACGTTAGTTTATGTATGAATGGCATTTTTCATTTATATCTTAATATTTTTTATCGCAGTTTGAACACAAAAAGAGCCCGCTCTTGAGCATGTTTCAACCATACGTAAATATTAAGAATCAGTTTCTCAAAAACCCGTCATCAGATCAAATCCAAATTTTAACACAGTATACATTAGAATGTTCTATAACAAGTTTATAAATTTCAAAATATTGCGTGTCCAAGAAACAATCTTGTTATCATTCTTGTAAGATAACTTTTTCTCGGCTCGTGGTGGTTGGAAAATTGCGTTCTGAGTCGCGTTGTAATCCTTATATAACAAATGGTTATGCTATATGACTGAAATACGCAAATGAATTCACTAATTTTATATCGGTTTGTATTTGTGCGTGATAAAATGACATGGCTCAGCTGCTAGCCGATGCGGTGATAGTTATATAGCGTTGCCGTGACGGCTCACACCCGTGTGGCATGCCGCGCCTCGCTTGAAATTGCATGGGCAGATTCCTTCACTTTTTAAGATCGTCTGTCCGTTAGATTTAATGCTAGATTAAAGATTTCCTTCAGGGCAAAATTCAGGCAACACTGCGTCCCTAAAAGCCACAGTACTTAGAAGGGATGTGAAACCAATATTATAATTGCCGGACCCCGTCGTGTTGGGGTAATGCGTCTGCCTCACACCCGGAGGCCCTGAGTTCGATTCTCGGCTCCCTTAGGGATTTTAGAAACTGACTTGAGGGCTATTAGGGGTGCACTCAGCCTCGTGAGGACAATTGAGTAGCTGTCTGACAGTGAGGCAGCGCACCAGTCACGGAGACCAAGATTAACGGCTGAGGGGACCCGTCGTGCTGACCACGCATCACCCCATAATCTGCAAGCCAAATGGCTGGGCAGCAGTCCCTTGGTAGTCTTAGGCCTTTCATGGGCTGTAGTGCTACGGGATTTGGTTTTTATAATTATAGTTATTATTATTATTTAATTGACCTAACGTTAAACAGACGTAGGAAAATGAAAGTGTTATTGGATTATCTGTACGCCTAATGGCTATTTCATAAACAACCACCAAACTCAAGTTCTCATAATATATTGGTCGACAGTAACACGCAGTTGTCCAGAAACACGTCGATGCTTTATACAATCTCGACCTAATGCACTCAAATCCAAGTTATGGATTTAAATGGTCGTTGAAATTTGTCACAGCATAACCTACAGATGCATGAACTGAGCGATACGATTAAAATAAATATTCATAACAGAATTCGATTGCTTTAAATAGCCAGCCGCCAAACTGTAAAATTTACTATACGAATAAGTAATCTCGCAAATACAGAAGACAAGGCAAAAAGTATAAATGTGGCAAGATACCGATGACAAGGAACCTTACGTTCCGTAACGCCTGAGATCTGGAAAAAATGTGTAAAATATGCCATACAAATTGAAAAAAAAATGGGAAAATGACCACCTTCCGGATGATGTTGAAGTACAAGTTGTAATTAATCCTGACAATTCCAATTCATTAAAAATTGAAGACGATATTTTTGGCGATGAATTTCAAAATAACTTGAAGCAATGTATAATTGTAAGTAGACAAACGCATATAAAGAAAACATAGAAAACTTTAAAATAACCTAAAAATAATAAAATAACGTATAGCTGCTATTGGAGGTCCAAAGCCCTCATCAGAAAAGATGATAGAAAATGTTTTTCATGACTTTTAATACCTTTTGCTTGAATTAATGATGATAATCAAAAGTAAATCGTATATAGTGAAGGAATCTTCCCATGCAATTTCAAGCGAGGCGCGGCATGCCACGCGGGTGTGAGCCGTCACGGCAACGCTATACAACTTTCATCTCATCGGCTAGCAGCAGAGCCATGTCATTTTATCACGTACAAATACAAACCGATATAAAATTAGTGAATTCATTTGCGTATTTCACAGTCATATAGCATAACCCCTTGTTATATAAGGATTACAACGCGACTAAGAACGCAATTTTCCAACCACCACGAGACGAGAAAATGTTATCTTACAAAAATGATAACAACTTTCTTTCTTGAAAATGCAATATTTTGAAATTTATATACTAGTTATAAAACATTATGATGTATACTGTTTTAAAATTTGGATTTTATATTATGAAGGGTTTTTGAGAAACTGACTCTTACAATTGACGCATGGTTGAAACACGCTCAGAAACGGGCTCTTTTTGTGTTCCAACTGAGATAAAAAATATATAAATAAAAAATACCAAACCTACATACACTAACGTAAAATAGAACGGCGGAAATGATGATGGTGTTGGATTTTATGTAGGCCTATTAGGTACTTCACAAACAACCTTCAAACTCGAGTACACATCATATTTTGGTCGACAGTAGGTGTACAATTTCATATGCGGAAAAAGTCTAATTCTTCAACATTGTCTTTAAGATATGATTCAGCACTCTGTGAGTCCATTCAATGACTTCAAGGCAAAACATACCATATACGAGAACGATAATATTGTACATGTGATAAGAATAACCCAGCTTAAACTGATAATATTTCTAGTGATTAATTTAATGAAACAGTTTTGATCTTTTGATATAATTTCAAAAACATTCTAATAGAGCCGCATATGATATCATCGACCCATTTTTATAATGATATAAATATAATTGCCTATGTTTAGTCCACATGCACCGCCAGAGGATTTACATAACATTCCAGTATGATGTAATCACTGGATATCAGATCTGCTGATTAGCGATGCATTGATTTTGTCGAAACATTAATTGCTATTATTAATTACCGTCTGTTGCCTTTGAGAGGAGTTTCATTTGGCCGCGTGAAGCTTTGTGAAAACACTTACGCCGTCAACTATTTTTGCAGTTGAAACGTATATGCATCAAAGTGAGAACTAATTACAGCCCAAGCTCACCTCCGGTATGGCGCTGAAAGTATCTCCATACATCAGTGATCGCGCCGGTATTGGAATGGCAAACGATGCAGATGTAAACAAACCCATTTCACTGAACTGACATTTAAGAGAGCAAATTTTGTCACTGGCGGACTGTTCAATGGTTTTGATTGAAGTTTTATTGCCAAGTCGTTGTGTCTGAAATTTTGTAACAGGCCTGTATAGCCATCATGAAACTCTCTATCAATTAGGATCATTATAGAAAGCTTCTCAGTTAGTCAACCAAAATTGTGCCCAATTAGATTAGGCGGGAAAACAGTTAAACCCCTAACCTGAAAGAAATATTACTTTAAGTGTTTACCACGAACTAACACTGAAAAATGGCGTCTAATACTTCAATTAGAATCATGAATGCATTCAGTAGTGGTGGTGGGGCAGACTATTGTCTTCAGGGGCAAAACATCTACTGTAGATCATCTGTCCCTAAGATATTCATATGAAACAATGTCATCCGTTCTGAATGTACGTCAATATTTTTTCGCACGTTATAAATAAACTAACAATGTTAAAGAACGATTCGATGCTGGTGTTTTTGTAGCTTTATTTATGGACTCAGAAACCCAGAACACAAGCCCCGTAAACTTTGGTTTTTGACTGATATTTTATAAAGGTACCTATTTATTCGGAAAGTCTACTTGCTGGTTTAGTGTCTAGCATTCTTGGCTGTCATCCCAGAGGTCCGGGTTTGATGCCCAGCTCTACCAAGAAATATAATTCTGGTCTGAGGGCTAGAACGGAGTCCACTCAGCCTTGTGAGGCAAAACTGAGGAGAGTTGGCTTTGATTCCCTCCTCAGCCATCCTGCAAATGGTTTTGCATGGATTCCCCACATCTTCTCCGGGTATATGCTGAGATGGTTCTTAACATAAGGACAAGACCGCTTCGTTCCTAATTTTCTCCTGAATTACAAGTACACATCCTACTACAGATATCACTATAACACAGGTAGGCCTATTCAGACAAATTCTACACACATCCAAATACAAGGGGCTAATTAAGGTGGAAATAGGAAATTACAAGGTGCACCATTCAGATTGAAAACGGGTTAGGTCAAAGATAACCATCGAACGTAACATATTTCTTGTAAGGTACGATATCGTTGCTTTGCGACATCGTGGTCATTTAGTCCGGAGTACTTGGGTGTGTGTAGGGTTTGTCTGATAACCTGTGGTTCTGTGGTGTCTGTAGTACTGTGTGTAATTCTTATACAGGTGAGGATTGGGAAAGTGGTGACCATTGCCTTAAGTTAGGAACCATCCCGGCATTTAATGAAGTGGAATTGGAAAACCACGGAAAATCACTTCTAGGATGGCTGAGGTGGGTTCGTCGAACCCTCCTCTTCTCATTTTTGCCGCACGAGACGGCTCGGACCCCGTTCCAGCCCTCAAATACGAATTAAATTTGCTGACAGAACCGGGAATCGAACCCGAAACTCCGCGGTGACCGCCAACAATGCTAGCCATTACGCAACTAGGTGGTGTTAGGTACGTAAACGAATGGTTATTGTGGATAATTTAAAAATCTCAGGAACTTTGGTCAGGATTGTTTCAACCTATGCTCCATGTAACGAGTCGAAGCATGATGTAAATAGATTTTTTGAGACATTAAGTGATGTAATAGTGAGAGTTAACAATAATGATAGTGCAATACTGACGATGATATTCAATGCTAAGATAGAAAATAATCGTAACGGGTTTGAGAAGGTAATGGGTAAGAGGGGTGAGGACATGGAAGCGAACACCAATGGGAATTGTTTATTACCTTTTTGTGCTAGCATGGTATTATAGTCCGGGGCACCTTAAATAAGTTAATAGACAAAAAACGTGTAGCCAACATAAATGGCCGTCCCCTATACCTACGTAAATGTTGGTTTATGCTTGAATTTCTTGAAGTTAAGTTGTTTCCATGTGCCAGCACATTGTCGCCAACCCTGCTTAAAATCTCGCCATCTCCAAAGACCATAATACCACTAACATTTGTTACCACACATTTGCCGACATTTTTCTGGCGATAACTCCCAGAATGCATTTTCCATAAAGTCTCCCAACATTATAATTACGACTTTCACTAATGACTATTATTTGAATAATTTCACAGATTTCTTTGGAATTTCAAGTCTAATGAAGTTGTAACACCTTACACAAGGTAAGCACAACTCATATTCATCGATTAAAACGTTTCTTACAGTTATTATAGACTCTTGATTATAGAATATGTGTGTTCAAACCCACTAGTCTGAGATGTTTGGAAGCATTCATTTATTTAATTTATGGATAAATTCTCATTTAGATTTCATCATGAGGCATAAAAAACACGAAAACAAGATTGGAGATGGATTGGAGAAACTCTACGAAGATCACTGGCGAATCGAGTACGATTTGAGTAAGTAGCCTAGACCTACAAAATTAAAAGTACAAAGTTATTTAATCGTTGTTTCATTTATTTTTATGTTCAGTCAGAGTACAAATAACGTAATAAAAAAACCTTAATGATCTTTGGAAATTTTGAAATAATCTTCTGACTGCATTTTTCGTATAATTCAAACACAACCTAAAATATAGCCTTCGGAAGTTCACTCTTAGTAACAAATTCTTAGGCCCAATTCGCTTTCTAATAGTGTAATGTATCTTATTCTCGACGTCCAAGTTCCGTCAGCCATAATATTATAATACATTGCTCATGTTACTCGTAAGCTTGGAAGTAGTCAATGATTCACACTGGGCTGGTGGTAGTGTGAATGTATTGGTGATTATTTATGTAGCTTATGCGTAGTTGGCTATTGACCTATAGCCTACTTAGTAGTAGGCAGATAAAGTATTTATATTAGGCCTATATTTATTTGTTTCAGTCTTGGTTGCGTCAGATTAGTGTGGTAGCCTTCAACGAACTTCAAGAGATGTGCAACATGAATCGATCATCATTCTGAAGAGCCATATATTCACATGTGCACTGGATATGCACTGAGCTCGAGTCACAGATGAAAATTTTCATAGAATACCAACAATATCTCATACCTCTCTTTTATATAGTTCTCGACATACGTTACTGCACCACTGAATGTCTGGGTGAAAATTTCTGATGTACTTCAGTTGGGTGAGACAAAGTCATTGTTCGCTACTTGGTTAGATGACACAATTTGGGCGAAGCCATTGGTTGCAATAAGTTATAAATATTGGTCGCAACTATAGCCTACTTGTATTATTAATTCTGAATGAAAGTAGAATGCGGTTATACACTTGCATCGGACATGAATGTTACGTTTACATACCTTGTGTCCTTATTTCATCTTCTGGGCGATATTACGTATTGAAATTAGGAACCCTGGTCACTACTGCACCGAATATATGTGCATAAGTACATAAATATTCGTTTTTATGTATTGCTCTTTAAAAACGGCTGCCATGTTCCAACAGCGCTTGCATCTCGTTCAACTGTCAACAAGGCGCACTCTAGCGGCACACACCGAGGCGCACACATTGTTGCCAACATGTGGGATACAAAATCTGCTTCCTTTGGTCATAAATGAATATTTTTTCTAAAATAACCTCCCTCGAGAATAGTGAAAACCACATCAAAATCCATCCAGTGGTTCTCGATATTACCCGTTACATCCAAGAATCGGGGACTTTGTATTATACTGTGTAGAGATGTGCACCGAAAAATGTAAGCACTTTGATTTTTAGAAACCATTTGAGTAGGCCTAACACTTTCATAATAATGTTATTAATATTGCGATCATGTAGAAATGAGCGGAAGTGTATTGGACGTAAGCACATTGTAGGCGTAGCAAGCAGCATTCGTGGCAATGCTTACCCGCTGAACTGTTAGAACACATCTCTGAAAAATACATCTCTAGAATAAACGAAACCATTGGCCGCTACTAGGCCAGGTGACTGTGTGGATGAATATTACTGCTTGCAATACAAGCAAGTGGGTCTGGGGTGTAAGCCCCAGGTTAGGTTTGTATATAGAGCCTTATTCTGCGTTCACCACGCTCGAACTAAGCGGCAAAACCAATGCCAAACAATAATGTTGGCACTACTGAAAAATGTAATAACACCCTTTAGCGATGAAATGTTCAACTCTTGTATCTTTGTCACATTACATATTACTGTAGAAAATTTTCCAGATTGTGGTGGAGGTTGACTCGTATATTCCGCTACCGTAACTTAAATATCTCAACTTTCCACAGAAAATTGTATTTTGTTGGTACCTTCTCGTCCCATGTGCTAGGTAACTTCCTAGAGCATGCGCATTGTCAAAGCTACGGACGTAGTCTAAATCCTGAGATCCTAGAATGTATTTCCTAAGTATTTAATCTCCTTAACGGCCTGTTTTCCAATCGCTAGACAAAATTTCGGTGTAGCGTACTCCCAGCATCAAACGCCATATTGTGTTTTTCAATCGCTAGGCTGCCAAGGGAATTAATGTGGTGGGTAAGTTGGTCATATTTATTCGGCGCTATTTGTGCTCAATATGCATTAAACCTTCGGAGTAGAGACACTCCGTAGTTGCTTGTTTTATTCCACCTACCAGCTGTGAACACTATGATTCGTATCATGGATTTGTATTTTAATTGCATGAATCTTTATTTCATGGCTTGTTTCCGTTTATCGAAAAGTACTGTGATGGCTGCGCTAGAATTATTAACTTCGGTACGTACACAGGTAACGATACTTGTATACATTATACGGCAATAGAAAACTAAGAATTTCAAAGATCTCGTATACTACATAGTTTAGACATTATTAAAATTAACCTCACGACACGTGAATAAAGAAATAACAGGCAAAACCGTTGGCCTGGATAAAGATTATTGATGCGTGACTTCCCCTACTGTGCGTGACAATAACCAGGGGTGTTATATATTAGCTAACACGGCCCGTGCTACCTCAATTTTTCATATTAAAGCATATCATCATTTAAATATTGATACGAAGCTTGAGGCCATGTGGTTTGTGTTTCAATAAGTTGACACCAGAGATCGCATTTGCGTTTACCGTTCAGAATTCAACTTTGACCAATCACATAATACCACACGGTACCATATGCGTGGGGCTGGCAACATTTTATTTCTCCTATAAAACACGACCACCGTAGCTGACACAACTGAAATTGGTAACTCTATATGACGCATCACTCCGACGTAACTTTTGTAAGGTACAAAAATTAACCAAAATAACTGTAGTCATGGTCAGGAAAAAATCTGGAGATGATGTAGTAATGGTAATAGTAGTAGTAGTAGTAATAGATGTTTACTCCTTCACTGTCTTTAAACCAGCCGCCGTCCCAAATAGGATCACGACGTATATAGATGACATTCCAGCTGAGTCAGCCATTTTCAATGTTAATTATGCACTATTACAGTATTGCCAATTCCGCACTTACAGTACTACTTTATATAAACGCAGTACCATGAAACAAAATAGCGCCAAGTTCGATCCAGTTTGCAATGGATTGTGCAAGCTGTTTTTGTCTAGACCAATAATGGTTAGGTCGTTAGGCCTTACAAACACCCCTGGTTTTTGTCACGCACATTAGGGGTAGACACGCATCAATAATTTTCATCCAAACCAATGGTTTGTGCCTTGACCAAAAATTTTTAGGCAGTGAGACGCTGGTTTTGCCGCTAAGTTCGAAACAGGGAATCCTTGCGATTAGCGTTCATTACAGTGGTGAATTCTGTTCTACATACAAATCTAACGAGAGGCTTACGCCCAGATCCCCTTGCTTGTAGTGTAATGTAGGTCTAACCAAGTAGCGACCAATGGTTTCGTCCAGACAGTCGTCTAACCAAGAAGAGTCCGATTATTTGTGTTTTCACATAATTACAACATTACGTGTGTCGTCTAATGTATTTTGTATCGGATATGTTGGTAACTAATTACGTCAATGTGATCGCTCACAGCGGCAGTTTCACATACTAAATATGCTGTCGAACATGGCTGCGGTTGTTAAATATACAATAATAAAAGCACATATTTACGTCAGTTAGCACATACTGTACCTATCCGGTAGATAAGTGATCAAGGTTAGTAGTTACAATTGAAAGTTTGTCCCCCCCCCCCTAGCCGAAAGATGACGCAAGGTCTGAAAATGATATATTATGAATGTGAAAAGGAAAAGAGTGATACGTGGTACAGAATTAATCTGAAATTTCACTACAGTATATAAGTCGTCTTATAAAAGGAAATAGCGGGTGGGTTACAGACAGCGAAGGAGAAAAAATCTATTAGGACATAATTTCCACAATATTATTCATCATTACACAAGGTATTTAAGTATTCTACTTGGTTCATCACTCCTGAAGTGTTACCTCTATTACATATGGCATTTTGCCTTGAACATATTTGCTTGAAGACGGGCTACTATTTTATTTTAGAATATGTACTGAAAATTTTAAGCACTTTGATTTTTAGAGACCATTTGAATACCACTATCATAATAATGCTATTATTATTATGATCATGTAGAAATGAGCGGAGCATGTAGAAATGGGCGGAAGTGTGGAGGACGTAGCAACATAGTAGGCATAGCCAGCAGCAATCGCGACAACGCTGCCTTCAGTTCAATGCTGAACCCATATTCCCTCTCATATATACCGCTCTCGCAAGTTAAATATCTCAGCTCTCCACAGAAAATTGTTTTGTGTTGGTATCTTATAATTTTCGAGATATTACTCCGTCGATAAAGCTTGCCTTTCAACGACTGTATTCAACTCGTCAATTTGTCAGTGAATTCAATGAATTTTCTGCAAGTGGCTTTTAATGTGCCAGGAGACGAGAGGTCAGGAGAGTATGCTACCAACCATCTCGCTTTGTACGGCTAGCATATTTTGGCAGTTGGTCCAGACTCGATTTACGGCTCTGCCAATAAATTTTAATTTTGGTGTGAGGGAAGAAAAACTGAGAAGAAAAGGGTTCGATTCCCATCTCAGCCATATTGGAGGTGGTTCCGCACTTCTACTCCAGGCAAATGCCGGGATGGTTCCTAATTTAAGGCCACCTCGTTCCCAATCCTCATCAAAATAATAAATGCACACACTAATACAGCTGTTACGAACAGAAACGTCACTTCGTACTTATTTGGGAAAATGAAAGATATTTATTTACAAGAAAATACACACACATTACAAATAACACTCAAAAGACTCCATCTTGAAAGCACTGTTCCTTGTCCTTTTCTCACAAAAAAAACAAAAATAACTGTTGCCAACTGTCTGTCACATCCTCCCACCGTTGAGGAAAGACATCCTCAACTACTCCTCATATCTTGCAGGAACATTGACAGTTCTACCGGAACGTGTGGTCTTTGGGGTTTGAACACCAGTTCCAGTCGGCTCTCCTAAAGCAGTAGCTGTTTTCTTATTCAAGCCAGTCCTAAAAGGTGTGCTGTCTTCATCAGGTACTTCTAGTGGGTAGAGTCGCTGTATCGGTCTCAAGAGTTCTCCTTTAGATGTAACAACCCTTGCAAGTCTTGTATTACCATCAGTTCCAGGGAACAAGTCCACAATTTTTCCAAGGGGCCCATCTATCCTCTTAGTGCCATCTGATCCGACTAGGACAATGTCACCTCTCATGAACAAAAGAGTTGGTTTACAACTCGGTTTACCGAGTGCCAAAAAGTCCCAGATATTCCTGCTGGAATCTTTTCTTCAATGCCATTCTTAGGTTCAAAAGATGACGATTTCTTTGATTCAGGGTTATAGCATCCAATGCATCACATTCTGGAAATCCAGTTGTCTTAATTTCTTGTAGAAAGCAGGCAGGGGTGAGTGGACTTATATCTTCATATCGGTCAGATATGTTAGCGGTCTTGCATTTATGGTGGCTTCTATACTGCAGAGAAGGGTAAGCATTTCTTGGTAAGTTAGACAGGCTTTACCCAAAACTCGTTTCAGAAGCTGTTTAATTAGACGTATTAACCTTTCCCAGAAACCTCCCCACCAAGGAGCACTAGGGGGATTAAATCTCCAAGTAATACGTTCAGCCGAATAGTGTTTGGAAATATTCTCCCAGTCAACACTTTGAAACGCGTTATCTGTACCCGTGAAATTTTTACCATTGTCTGAGTAAATTACAGAGGGGCGTCCTCTTCTTGCTACAAACCGCCGGAACGCTTGCACAAACGCCTCTGTGGAGAAAGAAGTAACCATTTAGAGATGAACAGCGCGATACACCGCACATGTGGAAACTACAATCCAAGATTTACTTTCATCCCTCAGGAACGCCGGACCTGCCAAGTCCACTCCTATCATTTCAAATACACAGGCTTCCCGTATGCGGCCCAGGGGCAGAGGGGCCTGAGCGATTTCGGTATGTTGTCCATCATGCCTCCGGCACTTGACACATTTTCTTATAATTTTTCTAACTGTCCTCCTTCCACCGATAATCCAGAAGCGTTGTCTCAGATGATTAAGAAGAAGTTGTACTCCAATGTGATTTTCTTTCACGTGCTCATCCATAATCAAGTGAGAGGTGAAGACATGGTTCGCCGGGAGAATCATTGGGAACCTGAATTGCTTCAAATCTTCTCGCAGTAGTAGTCTCGTTTTAACCCTGAGAACACCATCTTCCAGGAATGGATGTAATGAAGATAGACGTTTATCAACTAATCAGTGGAAGCTTTCTCGTTCAATTATAGACATGAGTCTAATTTCAGCCCTTTCTAACTCTTCAACTTGCAGATTTTCTTACGAGATCCTGTCATGTCTAAGATAATTCTTACAGAAACGAAGAATCCATGCGATTAGATGAACTATTCTGTGATAGCTGCAAAAATACCTGGCATACCAGCGGGGATCTTCATTGGTTACAGTCATAGAATTCACAGGGTTTTTCTTCATTTCCTTTGCGATACTCTCTTCGTCATACACCACGTTTGTTTGAGGCCAACAATCTGGAGATTCGTACAACCAGGCTGGTCCCTCCCACCATCGAGAGGTTGCTAATTGCGAAGCAGAACAGCCACGTGACGGTAAATCAGCTGGATTCAATGAACCTGGAACATGTCGCCAGCAGTTTCAATTGGTCAAGTTCCTGATCTCATTCACACGATTGCGGACAAACACCGACCAGTTCTCAGTCCTGCAGATCCATGCTAGAATTGTGGACGAGTCAGACCAGAGAAAAAACTCATGAACTTCCAGTGAAATAGATTCCAACACACATTTAAGCAACCGTGCACCAATTGTAGCAGCCAGTAATTCCAATCTGGGGATTGTCACTTACTTGACGGGGGGGCACACGAGATCTTGCATCACATAACTGTACACTCACTTGATTGTTGGAATCGCATGTTATGAAGACTACTGCTGCGTATGCAATTTGGCTGGCATCACAGAAGATATGAATTTGCACATGGTCACTTCTTCCAAACCATCGAGGAATCTTGATTTCTACCAGGTGAGGTAGATCCTTTACCCAGGCCAGAAACTCGTCTCTGAACTTCTCATCAACTGCACTATCCCATCTTATATGAGTCTTCCAGGTCCTTTGAATCAACAGTTTGACACAAAGGGTGACAGGACATGTCACACCAACTCGATCAAAAATTCGATGTGCGAGTGACAGAATTGTCCTTATCGTCACTTCTCCCACCTGAATACTCTTCAACCAATGCAAATTTAAAGCAAGTGTATCCTCCTGTCGATCCCATAACAGTCCCAAAACAGATGAAAGGGCAGACTGGTCATCATCCTGAGAGAACTGCCATCCCCTCAAATTAAAACTGCCTTCTGATAATACCCTACTAGCTTGATTGATGAACTCTCCCACCTCCGATTCCCTGTCAAGGCTAGTGACAACGTTGTCCACGTAGAAGCTCTGTAGAAGTCTCTTGATGAACAGGGGATTGAATTGCGGGTTTTCCAAGTACTTATTCAGGTGATACTCCAAGACAGCCACCAGGAGAAACGGACCACAAGGTAAGCCGAAAACCAGCCTGGCATGCTTCAAGAGTTTGTAATTAATCCCAACGTCCTGCCACATCAGGAAGCAGATATAGTTTCGATCTTCTTTCCGTATGCTTATCTGAAGGAAGGCCTTCTCAATGTCTGCAATAATTCCTACTTTCCTCTCTCGGAATCTAAGAAGAATAGCAGGAATTAGCTCAATCAGGTTGGGGCCATCATACAAACAATATTCCAAAGCAGGGGTTCACACTTCCTTCGCTGAGGCGTCAAATACAGGAAGAACAGGTGTCGTTGAACTAATTTCCTTCAGAACAGCTCAATGCGGTAGATAGTGTCTGAAGTTTTCATCCTCCTGAACCGGTTCAATAACACCACTCCTTTCCCACTCGCTGAAAATATTTTCATACGTCTCGCCTAGTCCAAAATTTTCCACTTTCTTCCTTGTGTTGACTAACCTCTTCTCAGCCATGACCCTATTAGATACAAGAAATGATTTGTTTTCTTTCCAGGGTAAATGGACTTCATGCCTAAATTCTCCATTAATAGACACGGTTTTCTGAAAGTGCTCCATTGTTGCAAAGTTTTCTTCAGTTTTAGTTTTCCTTACGGCAGGATCGCTGATACCTAGCACGTCCAGTTCCCACAGATTTTCAACTGAAGCATCTCTGATAAAGAGAGAAGTGACAAGGTTGGTCATGCTTGACTGATCTCCAGAAACTACTTTACCCATCACAGTCCACCCCAGCAGTGTCTCAATACATACAAGACCATTGCTTAGTGTACATGTCCAGACATAAACTTTCCAGCTACATCAGCGCCTATTAATAGTTCAATGGGACCTTCAGTATCATAAATCTGTATCCCTTTTGCACTTCGTTCTTGCAACCATGGGCCCTTTAACATAGTATTGTACCCTGTAATTACTTGTTGCCCTAAGACTTCAAAATTGCAGGCATAAGGCTTTCCTAAACTCTCTATGTAGATCCTATAGCACATATGCTGGCTCTCATCTGTGACTACCCCACCAAATAGTGAATGGCGTAGCATTTACGTGCGATGACTAGTGTAACCTAACTACTGCGCAACTGATTCAAGCATATAAGATCTCTGACTGCCAGTATCCAGCAGAGCCCTTACCTCCATTGCAGAGGATTCTCCAATGAACTTCACCTTTAATGTTTGCAAAATAACACCTTGCATACCACTACGTTCTTCATTTGATATCAAAGAATGAGACTGAAGTTTCTCATTGGTAGCTTCAGAGGAATGTGTTGGGCCTAGACATATTAGGCTGTTATGTTTTTTGCTACAGGAATCACATTTTAACTGACTTCTGCACATCTTTGAAACATGTCCTTTCTTCAGACAGAGAAAGCATGCTCTCTTATTCTTCACAATTGAGACTCTCTCCTTTAAAGCTATCTGCTTTGCCACGGAGCAGTTTGAACTAGCATGGGACCTATCCCAAAATATACAGTTTAGTTTAAGATTACAATCCACAAGTGCAGCTGCGGTAGGTGGCGATTCACTGTAAATGTTAATTTTCTTCGTACCATTCGACTTGTCAGGATTCACATTGATGTTACCTTTACTTGGGATGGCCAATTTGATCCTTTCCTCACTCTCTACTTCATTCTCCAGGAATTTCATCAAACCTTTAAGACGTTCACTAGGTTCACATTCCTTCCCACCGCCACTCCTCTGCCAGGCACGTAACACATCTATAGACAAGCATGCTTCAATCATAGGAAATAACATTGCTGCATATTTCTCGGAAGTTACACCTAGGCTCTCCAAAGCACCAAGTTGAGTTTCGAGTCTGTCATGTAATGATGAGATGTCAAGACTACTACACGAATTCATCATTGTCAATAGTTCTCTAGTGTAGACTTCCACCAACAAAGAATCTTTGCCAAAACGTGATTTAAGTTTCTGTATTGCTTTAGGGTAATTTCCACTTGTGGCTGGAAAACTGTCAACGATGTCGCGAGCTTTGGAGTTTCGCAATGTTGCTTGGATAAGATATTCGTATTTATCGGCATTATCTAACTCTTCATCTTCATCAATCTTTTGAAATTGATTCCAGAAACCTAACCAATCTCGTAGATTTCCACCAAATTTTTGGAATTCGATCTTTGGAAGGCGATATTTACTTTTTAGGTTATGAGTGTTACTGGTGCTTGCTGTTGACTGGACTTCGTCTTCACATTTTCTCTCCATTGCAAGAGCATCGGAAACAGCCGCTGCTAACATTTGAAACTTGCGTTTATAGGCATCTACTCCGTCTACTTCTGTGATCAAGTCTTCTTCTGACACCGCGTCTTCCATGAGGTGTTGGAAGATCTCCTGGTCCAGATTACTTATGAGGTTAGCCGTCTCTTCCACTAAGGCGTAATATCCTCGGATAGCGACTATGTCCTTTATTTCTTTCTCCAACAAAACTTGAAGTGAAGCTACAATTTTCGTGAACGATGCACGGTATACACCACGTGTTCTTATCAAACTTGGAATATCGCTCATTTTCCTTTCTATATCCTGTCACGGTCGCCAGATGTTACAAACAGAAACGTCACTTCGTACTTATTTGGGAAAATAAAAGATATTTATTTACAAGAAAATACACCACATTACAAATAACACTCAAAAGACTCCATCTTGGATGCACTGTTCCTTGTCCTTTTCTCACAAAAAAAACAAAAATAACTGTTGCTAACTGTCTGTCACAACAGCCATCACAATAACACAGGTTATCAGACAAATTCCACACGGCCAAGTACACAGATCTATATGACCATGATGTCGCAAAGCACCAAAATCAACTAACAACAACTGCTTTCTACCATTCCAAGAAGAAATCATAGAGTTGTCATTCCAGTCTTATGCCCCTAAAATCCACGACTAGTTCGAATGGTTTTAGGCCTACGAATTGGAACAACCATCGCCTTGCATCGGGGGCTGCGTGGCGCAGTCGGTAGATGCGCTGAGTTTCTAACTGAAAGGGAGTGGGTTCGATCCTCACCCAGGTAGTGGATTTTAGGAACAAAACTACCACTTTCGGAAACGCAAATAACACTGGGGTTCACTTAAGCTACACCAGTAATGAGTACCAGGGTAATTCCGGGGAGCAAAGACAGCCGGGCATGGAGCTGGCAACTCCATCCCATTTAGTGCGGATGTCACAAAAAGTGGAAGCCTCTACCTTCCACTAATCCCAGGGCCTCCATGGCTTGTACGGAGTTGACTTTTTTTTTCAAATCTTCTTGAATCTCAATAGGGATTTGCCAATAGGCTTTCAACAGCTTGTCTCAATTCTGCCTCCTTTATGTAGACCTATACATGCAAAAAATGAGTACGGTACTTAATCAAAAATAAAGAAGTAATAAGTTAATATGTACCCTACTATTCTATTTCTCTAATACTCCTACTCCTATTGTAAATCCTTCCCTGAACACTCATCTTAAAACAGAATGGTCTGCATTTTGGGACTAATTATAAAAATGTACCCTGTAAGAAGAAACGAACATGCTCATCTATAGCTTCCCGGCAAAACTGGAAAAAAAACTTGAATAAGTATTAACGTTTCTGTTCTTAGCATGTTATATGATGCTTTAAATTCAATCTAGAAGAGGTAATTTAAGTTAACTTCACTACCATAATACTGCTTAAGAGTTAGAATGTTGAGGACTGATGACCAAGATGTCCCTAACTTGAGCAAGGACTGGTTCACAACTTTATGTAAAATGTATTTTCGTAAAAGGGCCTTTACTTACTTTGGATCATTTGCGATACGTGTTACACAGATGTATGTGCTGACTTTTTGGTGTTAAATGATGTAAGTTGGCAACACCAAATGTGGCGGCCATGTTGGTTTTCTAGTAACTTATTTATGGTGGCCTGGACTATAGCTAAGGGTCCACCTCCTGGCTGCTATTCTTGGCTGTCACCACGGAAGTTCGGGGTCAATTCCCAGCTATACCAAGGTATCAATTCTCGTCTTGTAATGGTCCCAATTTGTGACCAGAATGAAGTAATCTTATATATTTTATTATTATTAATATTTTTTTTAATTTCACATTTTACCTTTTATTAGTTATCTCTAGGCCTATGTTAATATGTTAATATCTATTATTATGCGATAATGTAGAATATTGTGGGAATTGAAAGATCTTGGATCTTTACTCTTTATATTAGAAATAAGTTAGGCGCTTGACAGAATACTATTTCTAAAGAAAATACGAACAAGAGAAGAAGAGGAGTATTTCGCTGAAGGTTATCCCATCAACTGCTTTTTGGAAAGGGTCATGCATAGACATTAATGTCTTTCACTTCAAGAATTCTACTAGTAAACAAATCTTACTAGGAAGGGATTCTATGGAGACTCGCCATTAACAATACCTGGCCGGCAAGATAATTGGGCTTGTGTACGAGGAGAGTACGGTAGGTGAGCAGTCCTTTGCAACATTATTGGGTAGTTTATTGACTGAGGAATAACCCACCCACCAAGGGAAGATGATTAAGAGAAGGAAGTAGATTTTGGATTGGAGAAAAAGGATAGAAAAATAGGAGGAGAGTCCCACAAAAGTTATGAATTTGACTTTCAATACATTTAAAGGTGGTTGCCACCGCAAGTCCGTGCTCGGATACCTAAAGTGGGTACGAGCTTGGTCGAAGCTGACGGGAACCTCAGCTAAGACTTGGGCAGTTTGCCAGAGAAAGGCTTTAGTGTATTTCCTCCCAAGCACGAATAAAAGTACTATAGGGAAGGGTGATGGTCTGGCCAGACAGATAGTAAAAGCTTTATTGAGTATGAACGAGGGAATAAACCTAGGAAGAGCTAGGAAAGCCAGGATCCTGCCTAACTGTAGTATTAGAGAAATGATGAATCCAAAAACAAATATTTAATTTATTTAACAATTTAAAGAAGTTAATATTTTTGACAATTAAATATTTTGCAATCTTGTTAACAATTTGGGGTCGCAGACCTCCAACAACATTCAGAAATTGCTACAGGCAAATAACAATTCTTAAGGTTTTAAACCTAGTACTAAAACCTTGATAAGATTTTAAAAAGGGCAATGAAATGATTAAAGTTTAAACATTAAATTGAGTACAAGAAGTGTACTATAAGAAATTTCTGAAAGAACATTCTAGAGAGAATAACAAATTCGAAAATAACAACAAGGAAAACATAAAGCATACAATAGAAGTTACTACAACTTCTTATATTTAAACAGAATTACTTTATGAGAATTATACAAAAGAGGGCAGGTCACTTACTGTGAAACCTGAAGAGGTAATCAAAAAGAAGGTTCTAGACTTCCTATGTTTAATTAGAAATCACGAGCCAAATGGGGCAGTTTACATTTCGTGAGACCTAAAAATAACTCACTCAAGAGTTGAAAGAATTGTTTTCCCTAATTTGAAGGGAGAAACAATGTAAGTTTGAAACGTGTGCTGGACACGCAATTATACAGAGATTAATTAATTACACATGAGAAAAAATGGGAGGGCACATCTATAGATTGACACCTCGTTGAAACAGACCTAAAGTTAAAAATTTATTACGGATTGTTAGTAAGAGGTTTAGGAAAGAGAGATGGGGATTGAGGAAAAATGTTCATGGCCTTGTTTGAATATAAACGGACGATCGCGACGCGGTGGGTAGATTATAGGCTAGGGAATAACCCACCCACCAAGGGAAGATGATTAAGAGAAGGAAGTAGATTTGGGATTGGAAAAGAAGGATAGAAGAATAGGAGGAGAGTCCCACAAAAGTTATTAATTTGACTTTTAATCCATTTAGAAGCGGTTGCCACCGCAAATATGTGCTCGGATACCTAAAGTGGGTACGAGCTTGGTCGAAGCTGACGGGAACCGCAGCTAAGGCTTGGGCAGTTTGCCAGAGAGAGGCTTTAGTGTGTTCCCTTCCAAGCACGAATGAAAGTACTATAGGGAAGGGTGATGATCTGGCCAGACAGATAGTAAAAGCTTTATTAAGCGTAAACGAGGGCATAAACCTAGGAAGAGCTAGGAAAGCCAGGATCCTGCCTAACTGTAGTATCAGAGAAATGATGAATCCAAAAACAAATATTTAATTTATTTGACAATGCAAAGAAGTTTGAGGAGATTAACAATTGTGCAATATAATTTGGATAAACATAGTTCATTTGAACCTTTTAACAAATAAGGTCGCAGACCCCTCAACATTAAACGGTTGCTCCAGGCAATTGACAATTTACAAGGTTTTTTAAGCCGTGTATAAAAATCTTGGTAAGATTTCATAAATAGGCAAAATGGAATAATTAAAGTTTTAACATTTACAGGAGTACAGGCAGTGTACTATACGAAACCTCCGAAAGAACATTCTAACGAGAATAACAACTTCGAAGATAACAAACTGTAAAACATAAAGAACAAAAAGGAAGTTCCTACAACTTCTTATATTTAAACAGAATTACTTTGTGAGATTTATACAAAGAGAGCAGGTCACTTACTGTGAACCTGAAGAGTTAATCAAAAGGAAGGTTCTAGACCTCTTATACTTTGAATAAGACTCGCAAGTTAAATGAGGCAGTTTTCATTTAGCGAGACCAAAAAATAACTCACTCAAGAGTTGAGAGAATTGTTTTCCCTGCTTTGAAGGGAGGAACAATGTAAGTTTGAAACGTGTGCTGGACACGTATCACAAAGATTATACAGAGATACTTAATGATAAACCAACAAAAATGGAAGGGCACTTCTTGGAATGACACCTTATTGGAACAGACCTAGATTAAAAGTTTATTGCAGATTGTTAGTGAGAGGTTTAGGAAAGAGAAATGGGAATTAAGGAAAATGTTCATGGCCTTATTTGAATATAAGCGGACGATCGCGACGCGGTAGAAAAGTTGAGCAAGCACTGGTTTTCACTATAGTTCATTGAAACATATGAAATGTTCACTGTGGAGACACCAAGTTTATGGAAAAGAAAGTTATTGCAATTATAGGAAGAACTGATTGCACTATATAGGTGAGAGTCTATTTCTTGAAACAGTTGTAATTTACAATTAAATACGCCATAGAATGTTCCAGCGGTGGAAGAAAGTTAGTTATTGCAAAAATTTATAAGGAAGATTCCTCATTTTAACTAGCATTTTCACAGTGCGTGAACAATACTCGACGACAAGACTCGCAGATAGAGAACAAGGTCTAGAAGGTTCCAGAACGACCTTAGCAGAAAATGGGGTTGAGAAAATCCAACGGAGGAAATAGTTTTATAATTATAGGCAGTGGGTATTAGATAATATCCCACGTAGTGAGAAGATTTCTCATTTGGCAAGCATAAGAAATGCTGCTTTTCACTAAGATTAGCTTGATTAAACAAAAGCTCAACATGGAAAATCCCTCGGAGGATGATTTTGCCCCAAAATAAGTAATTTCACACTGCCTATAAAAGATAGTTAAAAGCATGTGGCAGGTAAAATCATGAAGATGAGGTTAAAACTTGAAGCAGGTACTTAACTTTGTTGCATGGCGAAGGTGAAGTTCCCTTAACCGATACTTAATGCGCCAACATGGCGTAGAACGTAGAGAGTGTCTCTTGGTCTGAGGAGACCGGCTCTAGTTGAGCCCTGACTGATCAAGTCAACTGCCGACTGAGAAGTGAGAGCAGCTCAACGAAGCACGGAGAGACCACGGAAGGGGAAAAGAGTGGGGGGTAGGAGACAAAAGGAGAACATATAAACATTGCCAACTTTAAAGAAAGAAAATAATCTTCTTTTGCTGAGCTGGTCTTCAAAGAGTTGACAACAGTATCTGGTAGCCAAATGGATATGGAATTCCTCTTGCGCGAGGAAGAGTTAAAGAGCTTCAGAGATTTGTTATATGACGCTAGGTGGGTCACAGAATATATATCTGGAACAGACTCATACAAAATATAAGAGATTTGCACATAAAGGAGAAACCAGATGATCACTGTTGGTGTTTGACAAAGAGGAAGGAAGGAACGTGCAAAAGCATTCAAAATTATAATCTCAGGTACCGTGCATTCCAAGAATGCACCACGCGGTAGAAAAGTTGAGCAAGCACTGGTTTTCACTATAGTTCGTTGAAATATATGAGAAGTTCACTGTATAAACACGAGAGTTTATGACAAAAAAAGTTATTGCAATGATGAAAATATCTGGTTTCACTAGGTAGGCGAGAGTCTATTTCTTGAGAAAGTTGTAAATTACAATTAAATGTGCCATAGAAAATTCCAGCGGTGGACGAAAATTCACTATTGTAGTAATTTAGAAGTGAGATTCTTCAATTTTAAATAGCATTCTCACAAGTAAGTGAGAAATACATGACGGCAGGACTTGCAGATAAAGTACAAGATCTGGAAGGTTCCAGAACGATCTTAGCAGAAAAATGGGGCTAATGAAAATCCAACGGAGGAACTAGCTTGGTGAATTATAGACAGCGGGTATTTAGATAATATCCCACGTGGTGAGAAGATTTCTCATTTAGTTAGCGTAGGAAAAGCTACTTTCTATTGAGTTTGGCTTAGACAGACAAAAGCTTAACATAGCAAATCCCTCGAAGAATGATTTTGCCCCAAGTAATCAATCTCACGCTGTCTATAAAATATCGTTAAAAGCATGTAATCTTTAAAATCATGAAGATGAGGTTAAAACTTGAAGCTGTACTTATCTTGGTTAAATGTTAATAGGGAAGATCCCCTTGACGGATGCCTAGAGTTCCAACATGGCGTGGAGTGAAGAAAGTGTCTCTTGGTTTGAGGAGACTGGCTTGAGTTGAGCCCTGACTGATCGAATCAACTGCCGACTTAGTAGTGAGAGCTGCTCAACGGAGCACGGAGGGTACAAGGAAGGGGAAAAGAGTGGGGGGTAGGAGACAAAAGGAGAACATATAAGTATTGCCAATATTGTAACAAAAAAATGATCTCTTGCTGAGCTGGTCTTCAAAGAGTTGATAACAGTTGATACTAGCGCAGCATGGTGAGTAAAGAAGTAGACGTAGTCCTCTTGCTCCAGGAGAAAATAGCTGGCGATGGTAACAGGATCTGGTAGCCAAATGGATATGGAATTCCTCTTGCGCGAGGAAGAATTGAGGAGCTTCAGAGATTCGTTGTTATATGACGCTAGGTGGGTCACAGAATATATATCTGGAACAGACTCATACAAAATATAAGCGACCTGAATCCCTAAGAGAGAACAGAAGATCACTGTTGGTGTCTGACAAAGAGGAAGGAAAGAACATGCAAAAACATTGAAAATTATAATCTCAGGTACCGTGTATTCCAAGAATGCACCATACTGGGAGGGGCAGACACCAACAGGGAACAAGAAAAACAAGTAAACATTTAAAGGTAATAAGCAATTGCGCAGTAGTCTTGTGATCTGACCATTAGTGGTCAAGACTCTGACTTCCCTGACTCTCCCATCCCTTCCAGGGTAACACTCGGTCACTCTTCCAAAAGGCCAGACTAGGGGGGGGGGGGGGGGGGTGAAACATCCCTAACTAAGACCAAGTCCCCCACTTTAATGTCGGGACTGGAAAGAAACCACTTCTGCCTCCGTTGCAAGGAAGTTAAATATTCCAAGTTCCATCTCTTCCAAAAAGAATTACGGAGGGCTTCAAGTTTACGCCAAACAATAGGTAAATCAGAATCCCTGAAAGAATTAGGAAGGGGAGGAGGGGCAGAGAGAGAAGTGCGTGTAAGGAAGCGACCAGGTGTAAGTGGAAGGAGGTCATCAGGGTCATTGGAAAGCGGAGTTAAAAGGCGAGAATTATCAACACTTTCAATCACGAAATAGCTGGAAGCTGAGAGAAATAAAGCACTAGTAAAGATTACGATACGATGCGAAAGAAGAATTGACAAGTTTAAACAAAGCGTATAGAGACAAGTACATCTATTCAGGACAAGAATATACCAAATAAACAAAGAAACTATGCGAGTAGAAAGCAAGAACGCCATAGGTAACAAGCGAGTAGCCATAAACAATGACCTCAAGTTATAATGAGTATCAAAGGGATTACTCAGAAAAATACTTAAGTCAGCGAGAAACGTGACATAACAAGTATGAATGCAAAAACACATCGAATGTAACGACGAGAAAAAGTAAGTTTGTTCATCAATGAACAATAAGATTTCAAAATATGTAAGCAAAGTGAAATACATGAGCGCGTGAGAAATACGCAACGAAGTTTTGAAACAAGGAACGAAGCAGTTATAGAATACGAGCATGAGTAAGTGAAAGACGCAGGCAAGCGCGGCCTTGACACACATAGTACAGGGAGATAAGGCATATAAATAGCTGAAGGAGTCCTTAACTGGAACAAGTTTATTTTGGGAAGTAGGTGAACGGCTTCTGTACTTGCAGGAGCGGCTCACTAGACAATGGTTGGCAATCAGCCAAAGTTGAGATAAGAGAAACTTGCTTTGAACTGTGTCAAGCGTACAGGAAATAAACAGTGACTTGACCTTCCTCAGGCTTGTATACAAACAAGTCTGACAAACAAGCAGTTCAAAGTATACAAACAACATTTGTTGAATCAGCTGTAACTTAAAGCAGATATTCAGGTTGACCGGCATGCAGTCAATCGTAACTTGGACGTGAAAAAGCAATTTAAAGCTATATGAAATAGAGTAGGAAATCAATTTCGCATAATTGAGAGGATCACGAAATCGGACAATTTTCAACAGAAAGAAGCTTAATTCTTCCAAACAGAGAAGAAAAGCTGGGACATTGAGAAGAAGGTTATGCATAAGAATAGTTATTCTTGATGTTATAGAATTCAGATTTTCAAACGGTTTCATGAGCGACTTCCAATTGTGAGGAAGGAGGGAGGAGCCGACCGTGGCCATCCTTCTAAATAACGAAAGAAGTGAAACATGGCGTACAGCGAAGTGATGGAGACTGATAGCCATGGTTTTACACAAGGGGAAGATAGTTTTCGAGAAAGAGTTTAAGCAATTACCTGCTATAAAAAACGACATAAGAAGGTAGACGAAGTAACACAAAGCAAGGCGAACTTGAATTGCTATCTTGTGCGGGAAGAAGGAAAAACCATTTAAACAACTTACAGAGGTAGCGTAGTTGTTCACGATAAGACATCGTTTCGGCAAGTGTTTTTCAAAAATATTGAGATCTGAAACATGAGCGTTCTCTTTTTCAGAAATGGGATTTATGTCAGCTGTAACGAAATGACATTGCGCTTTGGTTTGAACACTGGGATGCTGAATTTCACCAGTAATAACCCAACCAAAATCGGTGTCTCTGGCGACCACGGTTGAAGATAACTTACGTGTTTGTTTGCGAAGGCACTTCCAAAAAACATTGGCACTGAAAAGTACATCAATGGGACCTTGAGCATTAAACTGAGGATCAGCTAACCTTAAGTGCGAGGGAATGTTTAAACCGGAAGTATTATTAGAGTGACTTGGAGTGTCCTTGCCAATACTGGTAAGAATGAGACAGTTTAAATTAAGATTGGTGTTTCTTTGGCAAACGTCTCTGATTTTCAATTTTGAAGACTGCAAGACTTGAGTTTTCAAATTGTCAATGCCGGTCACATTGATAGAAGTCGGCGATGACAAAAGACCTAGTTTTTTAATCAACGATTGCGAAACAAAGTTATGAGTTGAAGCGGAATCGAGAAGACCACGGGTTCTAAACCAATTTCCAAATTTATCTTGGATTTCGAATTGTACAGTGGTCAAAAGGGTTTGCGCACTATGAAAAGTTTCGGCGTTAGAAATGCAGGAAGAAGCATTAGTTTGTTCGGAGCTGCTCTGCATGGAGCTTGAAGAGGCGGGTGCTGATGACCTCGATTTATCGTGAACGTGCAATAAAGAATGATGCGGTTTTTTACAATGGAAACAGAGATTTGATGACGTACAGTTCGAAGAAGAATGCTTAGGTGACAAGCAATTGAAACAATGTTTGCTATTCAAGACAAACTTCCTTCGATCTTCGACAGACAATTCTTTAAAGGATTTGCACGAATACAATGTGTGAAGCTTTTTACAGAGCGTGCATTTTAACGATTTGTTGAGCGGCCTGATATCTTCTCTTACATGATTGAAAGAAGAACGGGTTTGCTTGTTCTCGACAGATGGGGGCTGATGTCCCTTTGAAGAAGCAAGTTTTTTTTCAAAAATTTGACACTGAGGATTCGTTTCAACCTTTTCGCACTGAAATGCGAGTGCTGTAAGGACTTGGCATCGGCTGTTAAGAAACGAGATTAAGTGTTCGAAGGAAAATTCTTCCTTGCGAGCGAGTTCAATTTCCCAAGCCTTTAAAGTTGAAAAATCGAATCTTGATGTAGCCAGATGAATGAGTATGGTGTCCCATGTTTGGACAGGCTGCTTGAGTTGGTATAATGCTCTGACATTCAACTGTATAGAATCTAAGAGGTCTCTTAAAGAGGTGACGTCATTAGGTTTGACGGCTGGTAGGTTGAAGAGACAACGTATGTGGCGAGCTACACTCAAGCGTAAATTGCCATATCTCTCTTTAAGGAGATTAAAGGCGATGTGGTAGTTGTCTGCGCTTAAAGGCAGTGACTCCACCAAGGCTAAGGCCTCGCTTTCCAAAGACGTGCGGAGGAAATAAAATGTATGTATGTCAGGGATCTCGATATTTTCATGAATTAGGGAGCAGTAAAGTTCGTAAAAAGAATACCATTCACCTTCCTTTGCCTGAGAAGAGCGGTAGGCTTATCTTAGGAAGTAACGGTTTCGGTTTGTTCTTGTGAACTGAAGCGGGTGCGAACTGGGCCGGATTGATGACCCTAGTGTCCGGTTCTGAGATATTGCAAATCAATTGGTGGGCCTTGGCAATCCCTTCAAAGTACAAGGGTTCGACCTCGTCCCGATCCGATTGAAGTTCTGGGAAAGCGGATTCAATCTCGGTTTGAATTTGATCATAATAATCATAAGACCGTTCGTACAACTTAAGGCGATGTGTCAAGATGTCTAAATCACACTCGGCGGGATTTAACTTGTTGATAAAATTTCTGAATCTAGTGAGTTGCCCTTTATAGGAAGAACGTCTAGCAATGAGAGTTTCATCTTTTTCAGTAGGAGCCATGATAAAGAGAATAAATTAAAATACAACTCACGAAACTGTAGAACCTTGGAGATGCTGTCAAGTTTGCAGCAGCGAATGGGTAGAAAGAACAGGACACACCAAAGGAGACAGGAGCGGCCTCTTTCCCGTTCACAGGCTTTGCATGATGTAGTTAGAGCTGAAAAATCCAAAGCAGATATTAATAATTTGCAAAGTATTGTCAAATGACACTTGACAAACAATAGAAATAAAAAATGGACTCACCCGGGTTTCTGGTACCAAACTTTGGGTAGTTTATTGACTGAGGAATAACCCACCCACCAAGGGAAGATGATTAAGAGAAGGAAGTAGATTTTGGATTGGAGAAAAAGGATAGAAAAATAGGGGGAGAGTCCCACAAAAGTTATGAATTTGACTTTCAATACATTTAAAGGTGGTTGCCACCGCAAGTCCGTGCTCGGATACCTAAAGTGGGTACGAGCTTGGTCGAAGCTGACGGGAACCGCAGCTAAGACTTGGGCAGTTTGCCAGAGAAAGGCTTTAGTGTATTTCCTCCCAAGCACGAATAAAAGTACTATAGGGAAGGGTGATGGTCTGGCCAGACGGATAGTAAAAGCTTTATTGAGTATGAACGAGGGCATAAACCTAGGAAGAGCTAGGAAAGCCAGGATCCTGCCTAACTGTAGTATCAGAGAAATGATGAATCCAAAAACAAATATTTAATTTATTTAACAATTTAAAGAAGTTAATATTTTTGACAATTAAATATTTTGCAATCTTGTTAACAATTTGGGGTCGCAGACCTCCAACAACATTCAGAAATTGCTCCAGGCAAATAACAATTCCTAAGGTTTTAAACCTAGTACTAAAACCTTGATAAGATTTTAAAAAGGGCAATGAAATGATTAAAGTTTAAACATTAAATTGAGTACAAGGAGTGTACTATAAGAAATTTCTGAAAGAACATTCTAGAGAGAATAACAAATTCGAAAATAACAACAAGGAAAACATAAAGCATACAATAGAAGTTACTACAACTTCTTATATTTAAACAGAATTACTTTATGAGAATTATACAAAAGAGGGCAGGTCACTTACTGTGAAACCTGAAGAGGTAATCAAAAAGAAGGTTCTAGACTTCCTATGTTTAATTAGAAATCACGAGCCAAATGGGGCAGTTTACATTTCGTGAGACCTAAAAATAACTCACTCAAGAGTTGAAAGAATTGTTTTCCCTAATTTGAAGGGAGAAACAATGTAAGTTTGAAACGTGTGCTGGACACGCAATTATACAGAGATTAATTAATTACACATGAGAAAAAATGGGAGGGCACATCTATAGATTGACACCTCGTTGAAACAGACCTAAAGTTAAAAATTTATTACGGATTGTTAGTAAGAGGTTTAGGAAAGAGAGATGGGGATTGAGGAAAAATGTTCATGGCCTTGTTTGAATATAAACGGACGATCGCGACGCGGTAGAAAAGTTGAGCAAGCACTGGTTTTCACTATAGTTCGTTGAAATATATGAGAAGTTCACTGTATAAACACGAGAGTTTATGACAAAAAAAGTTATTGCAATGATGAAAATATCTGGTTTCACTAGGTAGGCGAGAGTCTATTTCTTGAGAAAGTTGTAAATTACAATTAAATGTGCCATAGAAAATTCCAGCGGTGGACGAAAATTCACTATTGTAGTAATTTAGAAGTGAGATTCTTCAATTTTAAATAGCATTCTCACAAGTAAGTGAGAAATACATGACGGCAGGACTTGCAGATAAAGTACAAGATCTGGAAGGTTCCAGAACGATCTTAGCAGAAAAATGGGGCTAATGAAAATCCAACGGAGGAACTAGCTTGGTGAATTATAGACAGCGGGTATTTAGATAATATCCCACGTGGTGAGAAGATTTCTCATTTAGTTAGCGTGGGAAAAGCTACTTTCTATTGAGTTTGGCTTAGACAGACAAAAGCTTAACATAGCAAATCCCTCGAAGAATGATTTTGCCCCAAGTAATCAATCTCATGCTGTCTATAAAATATCGTTAAAAGCATGTAATCTTTAAAATCATGAAGATGAGGTTAAAACTTGAAGCTGTACTTATCTTGGTTAAATGTTAATAGGGAAGATCCCCTTGACGGATGCCTAGAGTTCCAACATGGCGTGGAGTGAAGAAAGTGTCTCTTGGTTTGAGGAGACTGGCTTGAGTTGAGCCCTGACTGATCGAATCAACTGCCGACTTAGTAGTGAGAGCTGCTCAACGGAGCACGGAGGGTACAAGGAAGGGGAAAAGAGTGGGGGGTAGGAGACAAAAGGAGAACATATAAGTATTGCCAATATTGTAACAAAAAAATGATCTCTTGCTGAGCTGGTCTTCAAAGAGTTGATAACAGTTGATACTAGCGCAGCATGGTGAGTAAAGAAGTAGACGTAGTCCTCTTGCTCCAGGAGAAAATAGCTGGCGATGGTAACAGGATCTGGTAGCCAAATGGATATGGAATTCCTCTTGCGCGAGGAAGAATTGAGGAGCTTCAGAGATTCGTTGTTATATGACGCTAGGTGGGTCACAGAATATATATCTGGAACAGACTCATACAAAATATAAGAGATTTGCACATAAAGGAGAAACCAGTTGATCACTGTTGGTGTTTGACAAAGAGGAAGGAAGGAACGTGCAAAAGCATTCAAAATTATAATCTCAGGTACCGTGCATTCCAAGAATGCACCACGCGGTAGAAAAGTTGAGCAAGCACTGGTTTTCACTATAGTTCGTTGAAATATATGAGAAGTTCACTGTATAAACACGAGAGTTTATGACAAAAAAAGTTATTGCAATGATGAAAATATCTGGTTTCACTAGGTAGGCGAGAGTCTATTTCTTGAGAAAGTTGTAAATTACAATTAAATGTGCCATAGAAAATTCCAGCGGTGGACGAAAATTCACTATTGTAGTAATTTAGAAGTGAGATTCTTCAATTTTAAATAGCATTCTCACAAGTAAGTGAGAAATACATGACGGCAGGACTTGCAGATAAAGTACAAGATCTGGAAGGTTCCAGAACGATCTTAGCAGAAAAATGGGGCTAATGAAAATCCAACGGAGGAACTAGCTTGGTGAATTATAGACAGCGGGTATTTAGATAATATCCCACGTGGTGAGAAGATTTCTCATTTAGTTAGCGTAGGAAAAGCTACTTTCTATTGAGTTTGGCTTAGACAGACAAAAGCTTAACATAGCAAATCCCTCGAAGAATGATTTTGCCCCAAGTAATCAATCTCACGCTGTCTATAAAATATCGTTAAAAGCATGTAATCTTTAAAATCATGAAGATGAGGTTAAAACTTGAAGCTGTACTTATCTTGGTTAAATGTTAATAGGGAAGATCCCCTTGACGGATGCCTAGAGTTCCAACATGGCGTGGAGTGAAGAAAGTGTCTCTTGGTTTGAGGAGACTGGCTTGAGTTGAGCCCTGACTGATCGAATCAACTGCCGACTTAGTAGTGAGAGCTGCTCAACGGAGCACGGAGGGTACAAGGAAGGGGAAAAGAGTGGGGGGTAGGAGACAAAAGGAGAACATATAAGTATTGCCAATATTGTAACAAAAAAATGATCTCTTGCTGAGCTGGTCTTCAAAGAGTTGATAACAGTTGATACTAGCGCAGCATGGTGAGTAAAGAAGTAGACGTAGTCCTCTTGCTCCAGGAGAAAATAGCTGGCGATGGTAACAGGATCTGGTAGCCAAATGGATATGGAATTCCTCTTGCGCGAGGAAGAATTGAGGAGCTTCAGAGATTCGTTGTTATATGACGCTAGGTGGGTCACAGAATATATATCTGGAACAGACTCATACAAAATATAAGCGACCTGAATCCCTAAGAGAGAACAGAAGATCACTGTTGGTGTCTGACAAAGAGGAAGGAAAGAACATGCAAAAACATTGAAAATTATAATCTCAGGTACCGTGTATTCCAAGAATGCACCATACTGGGAGGGGCAGACACCAACAGGGAACAAGAAAAACAAGTAAACATTTAAAGGTAATAAGCAATTGCGCAGAAGTAGTCTTGTGATCTGACCATTAGTGGTCAAGACTCTGACTTCCCTGACTCTCCCATCCCTTCCAGGGTAACACTCGGTCACTCTTCCAAAAGGCCAGACTAGGGGGGGGGGTGAAACATCCCTAACTAAGACCAAGTCCCCCACTTTAATGTCGGGACTGGAAAGAAACCACTTCTGCCTCCGTTGCAAGGAAGTTAAATATTCCAAGTTCCATCTCTTCCAAAAAGAATTACGGAGGGCTTCAAGTTTACGCCAAACAATAGGTAAATCAGAATCCCTGAAAGAATTAGGAAGGGGAGGAGGGGCAGAGAGAGAAGTGCGTGTAAGGAAGCGACCAGGTGTAAGTGGAAGGAGGTCATCAGGGTCATTGGAAAGCGGAGTTAAAAGGCGAGAATTATCAACACTTTCAATCACGAAATAGCTGGAAGCTGAGAGAAATAAAGCACTAGTAAAGATTACGATACGATGCGAAAGAAGAATTGACAAGTTTAAACAAAGCGTATAGAGACAAGTACATCTATTCAGGACAAGAATATACCAAATAAACAAAGAAACTATGCGAGTAGAAAGCAAGAACGCCATAGGTAACAAGCGAGTAGCCATAAACAATGACCTCAAGTTATAATGAGTATCAAAGGGATTACTCAGAAAAATACTTAAGTCAGCGAGAAACGTGACATAACAAGTATGAATGCAAAAACACATCGAATGTAACGACGAGAAAAAGTAAGTTTGTTCGTCAATGAACAATAAGATTTCAAAATATGTAAGCAAAGTGAAATACATGAGCGCGTGAGAAATACGCAACGAAGTTTTGAAACAAGGAACGAAGCAGTTATAGAATACGAGCATGAGTAAGTGAAAGACGCAGGCAAGCGCGGCCTTGACACACATAGTACAGGGAGATAAGGCATATAAATAGCTGAAAGAGTCCTTAACTGGAACAAGTTTATTTTGGGAAGTAGGTGAACGGCTTCTGTACTTGCAGGAGCGGCTCACTAGACAATGGTTGGCAATCAGCCAAAGTTGAGATAAGAGAAACTTGCTTTGAACTGTGTCAAGCGTACAGGAAATAAACAGTGACTTGACCTTCCTCAGGCTTGTATACAAACAAGTCTGACAAACAAGCAGTTCAAAGTATACAAACAACATTTGTTGAATCAGCTGTAACTTAAAGCAGATATTCAGGTTGACCGGCATGCAGTCAATCGTAACTTGGACGTGAAAAAGCAATTTAAAGCTATATGAAATAGAGTAGGAAATCAATTTCGCATAATTGAGAGGATCACGAAATCGGACAATTTTCAACAGAAAGAAGCTTAATTCTTCCAAACAGAGAAGAAAAGCTGGGACATTGAGAAGAAGGTTATGCATAAGAATAGTTATTCTTGATGTTATAGAATTCAGATTTTCAAACGGTTTCATGAGCGACTTCCAATTGTGAGGAAGGAGGGAGGAGCCGACCGTGGCCATCCTTCTAAATAACGAAAGAAGTGAAACATGGCGTACAGCGAAGTGATGGAGACTGATAGCCATGGTTTTACACAAGGGGAAGATAGTTTTCGAGAAAGAGTTTAAGCAATTACCTGCTATAAAAAACGACATAAGAAGGTAGACGAAGTAACACAAAGCAAGGCGAACTTGAATTGCTATCTTGTGCGGGAAGAAGGAAAAACCATTTAAACAACTTACAGAGGTAGCGTAGTTGTTCACGATAAGACATCGTTTCGGCAAGTGTTTTTCAAAAATATTGAGATCTGAAACATGAGCGTTCTCTTTTTCAGAAATGGGATTTATGTCAGCTGTAACGAAATGACATTGCGCTTTGGTTTGAACACTGGGATGCTGAATTTCACCAGTAATAACCCAACCAAAATCGGTGTCTCTGGCGACCACGGTTGAAGATAACTTACGTGTTTGTTTGCGAAGGCACTTCCAAAAAACATTGGCACTGAAAAGTACATCAATGGGACCTTGAGCATTAAACTGAGGATCAGCTAACCTTAAGTGCGAGGGAATGTTTAAACCGGAAGTATTAATAGAGTGACTTGGAGTGTCCTTGCCAATACTGGTAAGAATGAGACAGTTTAAATTAAGATTGGTGTTTCTTTGGCAAACGTCTCTGATTTTCAATTTTGAGTTTTCAAATTGTCAATGCCTGTCACATTGATAGAAGTCGGCGATGACAAAAGACCTAGTTTTTTAATCAACGATTGCGAAACAAAGTTATGAGTTGAAGCGGAATCGAGAAGACCACGGGTTCTAAACCAATTTCCAAATTTATCTTGGATTTCGAATTGTACAGTGGTCAAAAGGGTTTGCGCACTATGAAAAGTTTCGGCGTTAGAAATGCAGGAAGAAGCATTAGTTTGTTCGGAGCTGCTCTGCATGGAGCTTGAAGAGGCGGGTGCTGATGACCTCGATTTATCGTGAACGTGCAATAAAGAATGATGCGGTTTTTTACAATGGAAACAGAGATTTGATGACGTACAGTTCGAAGAAGAATGCTTAGGTGACAAGCAATTGAAACAATGTTTGCTATTCAAGACAAACTTCCTTCGATCTTCGACAGACAATTCTTTAAAGGATTTGCACGAATACAATGTGTGAAGCTTTTTACAGAGCGTGCATTTTAACGATTTGTTGAGCGGCCTGATATCTTCTCTTACATGATTGAAAGAAGAACGGGTTTGCTTGTTCTCGACAGATGGGGGCTGATGTCCCTTTGAAGAAGCAAGTTTTTTTTTCAAAAATTTGACACTGAGGATTCGTTTCAACCTTTTCGCACTGAAATGCGAGTGCTGTAAGGACTTGGCATCGGCTGTTAAGAAACGAGATTAAGTGTTCGAAGGAAAATTCTTCCTTGCGAGCGAGTTCAATTTCCCAAGCCTTTAAAGTTGAAAAATCGAATCTTGATGTAGCCAGATGAATGAGTATGGTGTCCCATGTTTGGACAGGCTGCTTGAGTTGGTATAATGCTCTGACATTCAACTGTATAGAATCTAAGAGGTCTCTTAAAGAGGTGACGTCATTAGGTTTGACGGCTGGTAGGTTGAAGAGACAACGTATGTGGCGAGCTACACTCAAGCGTAAATTGCCATATCTCTCTTTAAGGAGATTAAAGGCGATGTGGTAGTTGTCTGCGCTTAAAGGCAGTGACTCCACCAAGGCTAAGGCCTCGCTTTCCAAAGACGTGCGGAGGAAATAAAATGTATGTATGTCAGGGATCTCGATATTTTCATGAATTAGGGAGCAGTAAAGTTCGTAAAAAGAATACCATTCACCTTCCTTTGCCTGAGAAGAGCGGTAGGCTTATCTTAGGAAGTAACGGTTTCGGTTTGTTCTTGTGAACTGAAGCGGGTGCGAACTGGGCCGGATTGATGACCCTAGTGTCCGGTTCTGAGATATTGCAAATCAATTGGTGGGCCTTGGCAATCCCTTCAAAGTACAAGGGTTCGACCTCGTCCCGATCCGATTGAAGTTCTGGGAAAGCGGATTCAATCTCGGTTTGAATTTGATCATAATAATCATAAGACCGTTCGTACAACTTAAGGCGATGTGTCAAGATGTCTAAATCACACTCGGCGGGATTTAACTTGTTGATAAAATTTCTGAATCTAGTGAGTTGCCCTTTATAGGAAGAACGTCTAGCAATGAGAGTTTCATCTTTTTCAGTAGGAGCCATGATAAAGAGAATAAATTAAAATACAACTCACGAAACTGTAGAACCTTGGAGATGCTGTCAAGTTTGCAGCAGCGAATGGGTAGAAAGAACAGGACACACCAAAGGAGACAGGAGCGGCCTCTTTCCCGTTCACAGGCTTTGCATGATGTAGTTAGAGCTGAAAAATCCAAAGCAGATATTAATAATTTGCAAAGTATTGTCAAATGACACTTGACAAACAATAGAAATAAAAAATGGACTCACCCGGGTTTCTGGTACCAAACTTTGGGTAGTTTATTGACTGAGGAATAACCCACCCACCAAGGGAAGATGATTAAGAGAAGGAAGTAGATTTTGGATTGGAGAAAAAGGATAGAAAAATAGGAGGAGGGTCCCACAAAAGTTATGAATTTGACTTTCAATACATTTAAAGGTGGTTGCCACCGCAAGTCCGTGCTCGGATACCTAAAGTGGGTACGAGCTTGGTCGAAGCTGACGGGAACCGCAGCTAAGACTTGGGCAGTTTGCCAGAGAAAGGCTTTAGTGTATTTCCTCCCAAGCACGAATAAAAGTACTATAGGGAAGGGTGATGGTCTGGCCAGACGGATAGTAAAAGCTTTATTGAGTATGAACGAGGGCATAAACCTAGGAAGAGCTAGGAAAGCCAGGATCCTGCCTAACTGTAGTATCAGAGAAATGATGAATCCAAAAACAAATATTTAATTTATTTAACAATTTAAAGAAGTTAATATTTTTGACAATTAAATATTTTGCAATCTTGTTAACAATTTGGGGTCGCAGACCTCCAACAACATTCAGAAATTGCTCCAGGCAAATAACAATTCCTAAGGTTTTAAACCTAGTACTAAAACCTTGATAAGATTTTAAAAAGGGCAATGAAATGATTAAAGTTTAAACATTAAATTGAGTACAAGGAGTGTACTATAAGAAATTTCTGAAAGAACATTCTAGAGAGAATAACAAATTCGAAAATAACAACAAGGAAAACATAAAGCATACAATAGAAGTTACTACAACTTCTTATATTTAAACAGAATTACTTTATGAGAATTATACAAAAGAGGGCAGGTCACTTACTGTGAAACCTGAAGAGGTAATCAAAAAGAAGGTTCTAGACTTCCTATGTTTAATTAGAAATCACGAGCCAAATGGGGCAGTTTACATTTCGTGAGACCTAAAAATAACTCACTCAAGAGTTGAAAGAATTGTTTTCCCTAATTTGAAGGGAGAAACAATGTAAGTTTGAAACGTGTGCTGGACACGCAATTATACAGAGATTAATTAATTACACATGAGAAAAAATGGGAGGGCACATCTATAGATTGACACCTCGTTGAAACAGACCTAAAGTTAAAAATTTATTACGGATTGTTAGTAAGAGGTTTAGGAAAGAGAGATGGGGATTGAGGAAAAATGTTCATGGCCTTGTTTGAATATAAACGGACGATCGCGACGCGGTAGAAAAGTTGAGCAAGCACTGGTTTTCACTATAGTTCGTTGAAATATATGAGAAGTTCACTGTATAAACACGAGAGTTTATGACAAAAAAAGTTATTGCAATGATGAAAATATCTGGTTTCACTAGGTAGGCGAGAGTCTATTTCTTGAGAAAGTTGTAAATTACAATTAAATGTGCCATAGAAAATTCCAGCGGTGGACGAAAATTCACTATTGTAGTAATTTAGAAGTGAGATTCTTCAATTTTAAATAGCATTCTCACAAGTAAGTGAGAAATACATGACGGCAGGACTTGCAGATAAAGTACAAGATCTGGAAGGTTCCAGAACGATCTTAGCAGAAAAATGGGGCTAATGAAAATCCAACGGAGGAACTAGCTTGGTGAATTATAGACAGCGGGTATTTAGATAATATCCCACGTGGTGAGAAGATTTCTCATTTAGTTAGCGTAGGAAAAGCTACTTTCTATTGAGTTTGGCTTAGACAGACAAAAGCTTAACATAGCAAATCCCTCGAAGAATGATTTTGCCCCAAGTAATCAATCTCACGCTGTCTATAAAATATCGTTAAAAGCATGTAATCTTTAAAATCATGAAGATGAGGTTAAAACTTGAAGCTGTACTTATCTTGGTTAAATGTTAATAGGGAAGATCCCCTTGACGGATGCCTAGAGTTCCAACATGGCGTGGAGTGAAGAAAGTGTCTCTTGGTTTGAGGAGACTGGCTTGAGTTGAGCCCTGACTGATCGAATCAACTGCCGACTTAGTAGTGAGAGCTGCTCAACGGAGCACGGAGGGTACAAGGAAGGGGAAAAGAGTGGGGGGTAGGAGACAAAAGGAGAACATATAAGTATTGCCAATATTGTAACAAAAAAATGATCTCTTGCTGAGCTGGTCTTCAAAGAGTTGATAACAGTTGATACTAGCGCAGCATGGTGAGTAAAGAAGTAGACGTAGTCCTCTTGCTCCAGGAGAAAATAGCTGGCGATGGTAACAGGATCTGGTAGCCAAATGGATATGGAATTCCTCTTGCGCGAGGAAGAATTGAGGAGCTTCAGAGATTCGTTGTTATATGACGCTAGGTGGGTCACAGAATATATATCTGGAACAGACTCATACAAAATATAAGAGATTTGCACATAAAGGAGAAACCAGATGATCACTGTTGGTGTTTGACAAAGAGGAAGGAAGGAACGTGCAAAAGCATTCAAAATTATAATCTCAGGTACCGTGCATTCCAAGAATGCACCACGCGGTAGAAAAGTTGAGCAAGCACTGGTTTTCACTATAGTTCGTTGAAATATATGAGAAGTTCACTGTATAAACACGAGAGTTTATGACAAAAAAAGTTATTGCAATGATGAAAATATCTGGTTTCACTAGGTAGGCGAGAGTCTATTTCTTGAGAAAGTTGTAAATTACAATTAAATGTGCCATAGAAAATTCCAGCGGTGGACGAAAATTCACTATTGTAGTAATTTAGAAGTGAGATTCTTCAATTTTAAATAGCATTCTCACAAGTAAGTGAGAAATACATGACGGCAGGACTTGCAGATAAAGTACAAGATCTGGAAGGTTCCAGAACGATCTTAGCAGAAAAATGGGGCTAATGAAAATCCAACGGAGGAACTAGCTTGGTGAATTATAGACAGCGGGTATTTAGATAATATCCCACGTGGTGAGAAGATTTCTCATTTAGTTAGCGTAGGAAAAGCCACTTTCTATTGAGTTTGGCTTAGACAGACAAAAGCTTAACATAGCAAATCCCTCGAAGAATGATTTTGCCCCAAGTAATCAATCTCACGCTGTCTATAAAATATCGTTAAAAGCATGTAATCTTTAAAATCATGAAGATGAGGTTAAAACTTGAAGCTGTACTTATCTTGGTTAAATGTTAATAGGGAAGATCCCCTTGACGGATGCCTAGAGTTCCAACATGGCGTGGAGTGAAGAAAGTGTCTCTTGGTTTGAGGAGACTGGCTTGAGTTGAGCCCTGACTGATCGAATCAACTGCCGACTTAGTAGTGAGAGCTGCTCAACGGAGCACGGAGGGTACAAGGAAGGGGAAAAGAGTGGGGGGTAGGAGACAAAAGGAGAACATATAAGTATTGCCAATATTGTAACAAAAAAATGATCTCTTGCTGAGCTGGTCTTCAAAGAGTTGATAACAGTTGATACTAGCGCAGCATGGTGAGTAAAGAAGTAGACGTAGTCCTCTTGCTCCAGGAGAAAATAGCTGGCGATGGTAACAGGATCTGGTAGCCAAATGGATATGGAATTCCTCTTGCGCGAGGAAGAATTGAGGAGCTTCAGAGATTCGTTGTTATATGACGCTAGGTGGGTCACAGAATATATATCTGGAACAGACTCATACAAAATATAAGCGACCTGAATCCCTAAGAGAGAACAGAAGATCACTGTTGGTGTCTGACAAAGAGGAAGGAAAGAACATGCAAAAACATTGAAAATTATAATCTCAGGTACCGTGTATTCCAAGAATGCACCATACTGGGAGGGGCAGACACCAACAGGGAACAAGAAAAACAAGTAAACATTTAAAGGTAATAAGCAATTGCGCAGAAGTAGTCTTGTGATCTGACCATTAGTGGTCAAGACTCTGACTTCCCTGACTCTCCCATCCCTTCCAGGGTAACACTCGGTCACTCTTCCAAAAGGCCAGACTAGGGGGGGGTGAAACATCCCTAACTAAGACCAAGTCCCCCACTTTAATGTCGGGACTGGAAAGAAACCACTTCTGCCTCCGTTGCAAGGAAGTTAAATATTCCAAGTTCCATCTCTTCCAAAAAGAATTACGGAGGGCTTCAAGTTTACGCCAAACAATAGGTAAATCAGAATCCCTGAAAGAATTAGGAAGGGGAGGAGGGGCAGAGAGAGAAGTGCGTGTAAGGAAGCGACCAGGTGTAAGTGGAAGGAGGTCATCAGGGTCATTGGAAAGCGGAGTTAAAAGGCGAGAATTATCAACACTTTCAATCACGAAATAGCTGGAAGCTGAGAGAAATAAAGCACTAGTAAAGATTACGATACGATGCGAAAGAAGAATTGACAAGTTTAAACAAAGCGTATAGAGACAAGTACATCTATTCAGGACAAGAATATACCAAATAAACAAAGAAACTATGCGAGTAGAAAGCAAGAACGCCATAGGTAACAAGCGAGTAGCCATAAACAATGACCTCAAGTTATAATGAGTATCAAAGGGATTACTCAGAAAAATACTTAAGTCAGCGAGAAACGTGACATAACAAGTATGAATGCAAAAACACATCGAATGTAACGACGAGAAAAAGTAAGTTTGTTCGTCAATGAACAATAAGATTTCAAAATATGTAAGCAAAGTGAAATACATGAGCGCGTGAGAAATACGCAACGAAGTTTTGAAACAAGGAACGAAGCAGTTATAGAATACGAGCATGAGTAAGTGAAAGACGCAGGCAAGCGCGGCCTTGACACACATAGTACAGGGAGATAAGGCATATAAATAGCTGAAAGAGTCCTTAACTGGAACAAGTTTATTTTGGGAAGTAGGTGAACGGCTTCTGTACTTGCAGGAGCGGCTCACTAGACAATGGTTGGCAATCAGCCAAAGTTGAGATAAGAGAAACTTGCTTTGAACTGTGTCAAGCGTACAGGAAATAAACAGTGACTTGACCTTCCTCAGGCTTGTATACAAACAAGTCTGACAAACAAGCAGTTCAAAGTATACAAACAACATTTGTTGAATCAGCTGTAACTTAAAGCAGATATTCAGGTTGACCGGCATGCAGTCAATCGTAACTTGGACGTGAAAAAGCAATTTAAAGCTATATGAAATAGAGTAGGAAATCAATTTCGCATAATTGAGAGGATCACGAAATCGGACAATTTTCAACAGAAAGAAGCTTAATTCTTCCAAACAGAGAAGAAAAGCTGGGACATTGAGAAGAAGGTTATGCATAAGAATAGTTATTCTTGATGTTATAGAATTCAGATTTTCAAACGGTTTCATGAGCGACTTCCAATTGTGAGGAAGGAGGGAGGAGCCGACCGTGGCCATCCTTCTAAATAACGAAAGAAGTGAAACATGGCGTACAGCGAAGTGATGGAGACTGATAGCCATGGTTTTACACAAGGGGAAGATAGTTTTCGAGAAAGAGTTTAAGCAATTACCTGCTATAAAAAACGACATAAGAAGGTAGACGAAGTAACACAAAGCAAGGCGAACTTGAATTGCTATCTTGTGCGGGAAGAAGGAAAAACCATTTAAACAACTTACAGAGGTAGCGTAGTTGTTCACGATAAGACATCGTTTCGGCAAGTGTTTTTCAAAAATATTGAGATCTGAAACATGAGCGTTCTCTTTTTCAGAAATGGGATTTATGTCAGCTGTAACGAAATGACATTGCGCTTTGGTTTGAACACTGGGATGCTGAATTTCACCAGTAATAACCCAACCAAAATCGGTGTCTCTGGCGACCACGGTTGAAGATAACTTACGTGTTTGTTTGCGAAGGCACTTCCAAAAAACATTGGCACTGAAAAGTACATCAATGGGACCTTGAGCATTAAACTGAGGATCAGCTAACCTTAAGTGCGAGGGAATGTTTAAACCGGAAGTATTAATAGAGTGACTTGGAGTGTCCTTGCCAATACTGGTAAGAATGAGACAGTTTAAATTAAGATTGGTGTTTCTTTGGCAAACGTCTCTGATTTTCAATTTTGAGTTTTCAAATTGTCAATGCCTGTCACATTGATAGAAGTCGGCGATGACAAAAGACCTAGTTTTTTAATCAACGATTGCGAAACAAAGTTATGAGTTGAAGCGGAATCGAGAAGACCACGGGTTCTAAACCAATTTCCAAATTTATCTTGGATTTCGAATTGTACAGTGGTCAAAAGGGTTTGCGCACTATGAAAAGTTTCGGCGTTAGAAATGCAGGAAGAAGCATTAGTTTGTTCGGAGCTGCTCTGCATGGAGCTTGAAGAGGCGGGTGCTGATGACCTCGATTTATCGTGAACGTGCAATAAAGAATGATGCGGTTTTTTACAATGGAAACAGAGATTTGATGACGTACAGTTCGAAGAAGAATGCTTAGGTGACAAGCAATTGAAACAATGTTTGCTATTCAAGACAAACTTCCTTCGATCTTCGACAGACAATTCTTTAAAGGATTTGCACGAATACAATGTGTGAAGCTTTTTACAGAGCGTGCATTTTAACGATTTGTTGAGCGGCCTGATATCTTCTCTTACATGATTGAAAGAAGAACGGGTTTGCTTGTTCTCGACAGATGGGGGCTGATGTCCCTTTGAAGAAGCAAGTTTTTTTTTCAAAAATTTGACACTGAGGATTCGTTTCAACCTTTTCGCACTGAAATGCGAGTGCTGTAAGGACTTGGCATCGGCTGTTAAGAAACGAGATTAAGTGTTCGAAGGAAAATTCTTCCTTGCGAGCGAGTTCAATTTCCCAAGCCTTTAAAGTTGAAAAATCGAATCTTGATGTAGCCAGATGAATGAGTATGGTGTCCCATGTTTGGACAGGCTGCTTGAGTTGGTATAATGCTCTGACATTCAACTGTATAGAATCTAAGAGGTCTCTTAAAGAGGTGACGTCATTAGGTTTGACGGCTGGTAGGTTGAAGAGACAACGTATGTGGCGAGCTACACTCAAGCGTAAATTGCCATATCTCTCTTTAAGGAGATTAAAGGCGATGTGGTAGTTGTCTGCGCTTAAAGGCAGTGACTCCACCAAGGCTAAGGCCTCGCTTTCCAAAGACGTGCGGAGGAAATAAAATGTATGTATGTCAGGGATCTCGATATTTTCATGAATTAGGGAGCAGTAAAGTTCGTAAAAAGAATACCATTCACCTTCCTTTGCCTGAGAAGAGCGGTAGGCTTATCTTAGGAAGTAACGGTTTCGGTTTGTTCTTGTGAACTGAAGCGGGTGCGAACTGGGCCGGATTGATGACCCTAGTGTCCGGTTCTGAGATATTGCAAATCAATTGGTGGGCCTTGGCAATCCCTTCAAAGTACAAGGGTTCGACCTCGTCCCGATCCGATTGAAGTTCTGGGAAAGCGGATTCAATCTCGGTTTGAATTTGATCATAATAATCATAAGACCGTTCGTACAACTTAAGGCGATGTGTCAAGATGTCTAAATCACACTCGGCGGGATTTAACTTGTTGATAAAATTTCTGAATCTAGTGAGTTGCCCTTTATAGGAAGAACGTCTAGCAATGAGAGTTTCATCTTTTTCAGTAGGAGCCATGATAAAGAGAATAAATTAAAATACAACTCACGAAACTGTAGAACCTTGGAGATGCTGTCAAGTTTGCAGCAGCGAATGGGTAGAAAGAACAGGACACACCAAAGGAGACAGGAGCGGCCTCTTTCCCGTTCACAGGCTTTGCATGATGTAGTTAGAGCTGAAAAATCCAAAGCAGATATTAATAATTTGCAAAGTATTGTCAAATGACACTTGACAAACAATAGAAATAAAAAATGGACTCACCCGGGTTTCTGGTACCAAACTTTGGGTAGTTTATTGACTGAGGAATAACCCACCCACCAAGGGAAGATGATTAAGAGAAGGAAGTAGATTTTGGATTGGAGAAAAAGGATAGAAAAATAGGAGGAGGGTCCCACAAAAGTTATGAATTTGACTTTCAATACATTTAAAGGTGGTTGCCACCGCAAGTCCGTGCTCGGATACCTAAAGTGGGTACGAGCTTGGTCGAAGCTGACGGGAACCGCAGCTAAGACTTGGGCAGTTTGCCAGAGAAAGGCTTTAGTGTATTTCCTCCCAAGCACGAATAAAAGTACTATAGGGAAGGGTGATGGTCTGGCCAGACGGATAGTAAAAGCTTTATTGAGTATGAACGAGGGCATAAACCTAGGAAGAGCTAGGAAAGCCAGGATCCTGCCTAACTGTAGTATCAGAGAAATGATGAATCCAAAAACAAATATTTAATTTATTTAACAATTTAAAGAAGTTAATATTTTTGACAATTAAATATTTTGCAATCTTGTTAACAATTTGGGGTCGCAGACCTCCAACAACATTCAGAAATTGCTCCAGGCAAATAACAATTCCTAAGGTTTTAAACCTAGTACTAAAACCTTGATAAGATTTTAAAAAGGGCAATGAAATGATTAAAGTTTAAACATTAAATTGAGTACAAGGAGTGTACTATAAGAAATTTCTGAAAGAACATTCTAGAGAGAATAACAAATTCGAAAATAACAACAAGGAAAACATAAAGCATACAATAGAAGTTACTACAACTTCTTATATTTAAACAGAATTACTTTATGAGAATTATACAAAAGAGGGCAGGTCACTTACTGTGAAACCTGAAGAGGTAATCAAAAAGAAGGTTCTAGACTTCCTATGTTTAATTAGAAATCACGAGCCAAATGGGGCAGTTTACATTTCGTGAGACCTAAAAATAACTCACTCAAGAGTTGAAAGAATTGTTTTCCCTAATTTGAAGGGAGAAACAATGTAAGTTTGAAACGTGTGCTGGACACGCAATTATACAGAGATTAATTAATTACACATGAGAAAAAATGGGAGGGCACATCTATAGATTGACACCTCGTTGAAACAGACCTAAAGTTAAAAATTTATTACGGATTGTTAGTAAGAGGTTTAGGAAAGAGAGATGGGGATTGAGGAAAAATGTTCATGGCCTTGTTTGAATATAAACGGACGATCGCGACGCGGTAGAAAAGTTGAGCAAGCACTGGTTTTCACTATAGTTCGTTGAAATATATGAGAAGTTCACTGTATAAACACGAGAGTTTATGACAAAAAAAGTTATTGCAATGATGAAAATATCTGGTTTCACTAGGTAGGCGAGAGTCTATTTCTTGAGAAAGTTGTAAATTACAATTAAATGTGCCATAGAAAATTCCAGCGGTGGACGAAAATTCACTATTGTAGTAATTTAGAAGTGAGATTCTTCAATTTTAAATAGCATTCTCACAAGTAAGTGAGAAATACATGACGGCAGGACTTGCAGATAAAGTACAAGATCTGGAAGGTTCCAGAACGATCTTAGCAGAAAAATGGGGCTAATGAAAATCCAACGGAGGAACTAGCTTGGTGAATTATAGACAGCGGGTATTTAGATAATATCCCACGTGGTGAGAAGATTTCTCATTTAGTTAGCGTAGGAAAAGCTACTTTCTATTGAGTTTGGCTTAGACAGACAAAAGCTTAACATAGCAAATCCCTCGAAGAATGATTTTGCCCCAAGTAATCAATCTCACGCTGTCTATAAAATATCGTTAAAAGCATGTAATCTTTAAAATCATGAAGATGAGGTTAAAACTTGAAGCTGTACTTATCTTGGTTAAATGTTAATAGGGAAGATCCCCTTGACGGATGCCTAGAGTTCCAACATGGCGTGGAGTGAAGAAAGTGTCTCTTGGTTTGAGGAGACTGGCTTGAGTTGAGCCCTGACTGATCGAATCAACTGCCGACTTAGTAGTGAGAGCTGCTCAACGGAGCACGGAGGGTACAAGGAAGGGGAAAAGAGTGGGGGGTAGGAGACAAAAGGAGAACATATAAGTATTGCCAATATTGTAACAAAAAAATGATCTCTTGCTGAGCTGGTCTTCAAAGAGTTGATAACAGTTGATACTAGCGCAGCATGGTGAGTAAAGAAGTAGACGTAGTCCTCTTGCTCCAGGAGAAAATAGCTGGCGATGGTAACAGGATCTGGTAGCCAAATGGATATGGAATTCCTCTTGCGCGAGGAAGAATTGAGGAGCTTCAGAGATTCGTTGTTATATGACGCTAGGTGGGTCACAGAATATATATCTGGAACAGACTCATACAAAATATAAGAGATTTGCACATAAAGGAGAAACCAGATGATCACTGTTGGTGTTTGACAAAGAGGAAGGAAGGAACGTGCAAAAGCATTCAAAATTATAATCTCAGGTACCGTGCATTCCAAGAATGCACCACGCGGTAGAAAAGTTGAGCAAGCACTGGTTTTCACTATAGTTCGTTGAAATATATGAGAAGTTCACTGTATAAACACGAGAGTTTATGACAAAAAAAGTTATTGCAATGATGAAAATATCTGGTTTCACTAGGTAGGCGAGAGTCTATTTCTTGAGAAAGTTGTAAATTACAATTAAATGTGCCATAGAAAATTCCAGCGGTGGACGAAAATTCACTATTGTAGTAATTTAGAAGTGAGATTCTTCAATTTTAAATAGCATTCTCACAAGTAAGTGAGAAATACATGACGGCAGGACTTGCAGATAAAGTACAAGATCTGGAAGGTTCCAGAACGATCTTAGCAGAAAAATGGGGCTAATGAAAATCCAACGGAGGAACTAGCTTGGTGAATTATAGACAGCGGGTATTTAGATAATATCCCACGTGGTGAGAAGATTTCTCATTTAGTTAGCGTAGGAAAAGCCACTTTCTATTGAGTTTGGCTTAGACAGACAAAAGCTTAACATAGCAAATCCCTCGAAGAATGATTTTGCCCCAAGTAATCAATCTCACGCTGTCTATAAAATATCGTTAAAAGCATGTAATCTTTAAAATCATGAAGATGAGGTTAAAACTTGAAGCTGTACTTATCTTGGTTAAATGTTAATAGGGAAGATCCCCTTGACGGATGCCTAGAGTTCCAACATGGCGTGGAGTGAAGAAAGTGTCTCTTGGTTTGAGGAGACTGGCTTGAGTTGAGCCCTGACTGATCGAATCAACTGCCGACTTAGTAGTGAGAGCTGCTCAACGGAGCACGGAGGGTACAAGGAAGGGGAAAAGAGTGGGGGGTAGGAGACAAAAGGAGAACATATAAGTATTGCCAATATTGTAACAAAAAAATGATCTCTTGCTGAGCTGGTCTTCAAAGAGTTGATAACAGTTGATACTAGCGCAGCATGGTGAGTAAAGAAGTAGACGTAGTCCTCTTGCTCCAGGAGAAAATAGCTGGCGATGGTAACAGGATCTGGTAGCCAAATGGATATGGAATTCCTCTTGCGCGAGGAAGAATTGAGGAGCTTCAGAGATTCGTTGTTATATGACGCTAGGTGGGTCACAGAATATATATCTGGAACAGACTCATACAAAATATAAGCGACCTGAATCCCTAAGAGAGAACAGAAGATCACTGTTGGTGTCTGACAAAGAGGAAGGAAAGAACATGCAAAAACATTGAAAATTATAATCTCAGGTACCGTGTATTCCAAGAATGCACCATACTGGGAGGGGCAGACACCAACAGGGAACAAGAAAAACAAGTAAACATTTAAAGGTAATAAGCAATTGCGCAGAAGTAGTCTTGTGATCTGACCATTAGTGGTCAAGACTCTGACTTCCCTGACTCTCCCATCCCTTCCAGGGTAACACTCGGTCACTCTTCCAAAAGGCCAGACTAGGGGGGGGTGAAACATCCCTAACTAAGACCAAGTCCCCCACTTTAATGTCGGGACTGGAAAGAAACCACTTCTGCCTCCGTTGCAAGGAAGTTAAATATTCCAAGTTCCATCTCTTCCAAAAAGAATTACGGAGGGCTTCAAGTTTACGCCAAACAATAGGTAAATCAGAATCCCTGAAAGAATTAGGAAGGGGAGGAGGGGCAGAGAGAGAAGTGCGTGTAAGGAAGCGACCAGGTGTAAGTGGAAGGAGGTCATCAGGGTCATTGGAAAGCGGAGTTAAAAGGCGAGAATTATCAACACTTTCAATCACGAAATAGCTGGAAGCTGAGAGAAATAAAGCACTAGTAAAGATTACGATACGATGCGAAAGAAGAATTGACAAGTTTAAACAAAGCGTATAGAGACAAGTACATCTATTCAGGACAAGAATATACCAAATAAACAAAGAAACTATGCGAGTAGAAAGCAAGAACGCCATAGGTAACAAGCGAGTAGCCATAAACAATGACCTCAAGTTATAATGAGTATCAAAGGGATTACTCAGAAAAATACTTAAGTCAGCGAGAAACGTGACATAACAAGTATGAATGCAAAAACACATCGAATGTAACGACGAGAAAAAGTAAGTTTGTTCGTCAATGAACAATAAGATTTCAAAATATGTAAGCAAAGTGAAATACATGAGCGCGTGAGAAATACGCAACGAAGTTTTGAAACAAGGAACGAAGCAGTTATAGAATACGAGCATGAGTAAGTGAAAGACGCAGGCAAGCGCGGCCTTGACACACATAGTACAGGGAGATAAGGCATATAAATAGCTGAAAGAGTCCTTAACTGGAACAAGTTTATTTTGGGAAGTAGGTGAACGGCTTCTGTACTTGCAGGAGCGGCTCACTAGACAATGGTTGGCAATCAGCCAAAGTTGAGATAAGAGAAACTTGCTTTGAACTGTGTCAAGCGTACAGGAAATAAACAGTGACTTGACCTTCCTCAGGCTTGTATACAAACAAGTCTGACAAACAAGCAGTTCAAAGTATACAAACAACATTTGTTGAATCAGCTGTAACTTAAAGCAGATATTCAGGTTGACCGGCATGCAGTCAATCGTAACTTGGACGTGAAAAAGCAATTTAAAGCTATATGAAATAGAGTAGGAAATCAATTTCGCATAATTGAGAGGATCACGAAATCGGACAATTTTCAACAGAAAGAAGCTTAATTCTTCCAAACAGAGAAGAAAAGCTGGGACATTGAGAAGAAGGTTATGCATAAGAATAGTTATTCTTGATGTTATAGAATTCAGATTTTCAAACGGTTTCATGAGCGACTTCCAATTGTGAGGAAGGAGGGAGGAGCCGACCGTGGCCATCCTTCTAAATAACGAAAGAAGTGAAACATGGCGTACAGCGAAGTGATGGAGACTGATAGCCATGGTTTTACACAAGGGGAAGATAGTTTTCGAGAAAGAGTTTAAGCAATTACCTGCTATAAAAAACGACATAAGAAGGTAGACGAAGTAACACAAAGCAAGGCGAACTTGAATTGCTATCTTGTGCGGGAAGAAGGAAAAACCATTTAAACAACTTACAGAGGTAGCGTAGTTGTTCACGATAAGACATCGTTTCGGCAAGTGTTTTTCAAAAATATTGAGATCTGAAACATGAGCGTTCTCTTTTTCAGAAATGGGATTTATGTCAGCTGTAACGAAATGACATTGCGCTTTGGTTTGAACACTGGGATGCTGAATTTCACCAGTAATAACCCAACCAAAATCGGTGTCTCTGGCGACCACGGTTGAAGATAACTTACGTGTTTGTTTGCGAAGGCACTTCCAAAAAACATTGGCACTGAAAAGTACATCAATGGGACCTTGAGCATTAAACTGAGGATCAGCTAACCTTAAGTGCGAGGGAATGTTTAAACCGGAAGTATTAATAGAGTGACTTGGAGTGTCCTTGCCAATACTGGTAAGAATGAGACAGTTTAAATTAAGATTGGTGTTTCTTTGGCAAACGTCTCTGATTTTCAATTTTGAAGACTGCAAGACTTGAGTTTTCAAATTGTCAATGCCGGTCACATTGATAGAAGTCGGCGATGACAAAAGACCTAGTTTTTTAATCAACGATTGCGAAACAAAGTTATGAGTTGAAGCGGAATCGAGAAGACCACGGGTTCTAAACCAATTTCCAAATTTATCTTGGATTTCGAATTGTACAGTGGTCAAAAGGGTTTGCGCACTATGAAAAGTTTCGGCGTTAGAAATGCAGGAAGAAGCATTAGTTTGTTCGGAGCTGCTCTGCATGGAGCTTGAAGAGGCGGGTGCTGATGACCTCGATTTATCGTGAACGTGCAATAAAGAATGATGCGGTTTTTTACAATGGAAACAGAGATTTGATGACGTACAGTTCGAAGAAGAATGCTTAGGTGACAAGCAATTGAAACAATGTTTGCTATTCAAGACAAACTTCCTTCGATCTTCGACAGACAATTCTTTAAAGGATTTGCACGAATACAATGTGTGAAGCTTTTTACAGAGCGTGCATTTTAACGATTTGTTGAGCGGCCTGATATCTTCTCTTACATGATTGAAAGAAGAACGGGTTTGCTTGTTCTCGACAGATGGGGGCTGATGTCCCTTTGAAGAAGCAAGTTTTTTTTTCAAAAATTTGACACTGAGGATTCGTTTCAACCTTTTCGCACTGAAATGCGAGTGCTGTAAGGACTTGGCATCGGCTGTTAAGAAACGAGATTAAGTGTTCGAAGGAAAATTCTTCCTTGCGAGCGAGTTCAATTTCCCAAGCCTTTAAAGTTGAAAAATCGAATCTTGATGTAGCCAGATGAATGAGTATGGTGTCCCATGTTTGGACAGGCTGCTTGAGTTGGTATAATGCTCTGACATTCAACTGTATAGAATCTAAGAGGTCTCTTAAAGAGGTGACGTCATTAGGTTTGACGGCTGGTAGGTTGAAGAGACAACGTATGTGGCGAGCTACACTCAAGCGTAAATTGCCATATCTCTCTTTAAGGAGATTAAAGGCGATGTGGTAGTTGTCTGCGCTTAAAGGCAGTGACTCCACCAAGGCTAAGGCCTCGCTTTCCAAAGACGTGCGGAGGAAATAAAATGTATGTATGTCAGGGATCTCGATATTTTCATGAATTAGGGAGCAGTAAAGTTCGTAAAAAGAATACCATTCACCTTCCTTTGCCTGAGAAGAGCGGTAGGCTTATCTTAGGAAGTAACGGTTTCGGTTTGTTCTTGTGAACTGAAGCGGGTGCGAACTGGGCCGGATTGATGACCCTAGTGTCCGGTTCTGAGATATTGCAAATCAATTGGTGGGCCTTGGCAATCCCTTCAAAGTACAAGGGTTCGACCTCGTCCCGATCCGATTGAAGTTCTGGGAAAGCGGATTCAATCTCGGTTTGAATTTGATCATAATAATCATAAGACCGTTCGTACAACTTAAGGCGATGTGTCAAGATGTCTAAATCACACTCGGCGGGATTTAACTTGTTGATAAAATTTCTGAATCTAGTGAGTTGCCCTTTATAGGAAGAACGTCTAGCAATGAGAGTTTCATCTTTTTCAGTAGGAGCCATGATAAAGAGAATAAATTAAAATACAACTCACGAAACTGTAGAACCTTGGAGATGCTGTCAAGTTTGCAGCAGCGAATGGGTAGAAAGAACAGGACACACCAAAGGAGACAGGAGCGGCCTCTTTCCCGTTCACAGGCTTTGCATGATGTAGTTAGAGCTGAAAAATCCAAAGCAGATATTAATAATTTGCAAAGTATTGTCAAATGACACTTGACAAACAATAGAAATAAAAAATGGACTCACCCGGGTTTCTGGTACCAAACTTTGGGTAGTTTATTGACTGAGGAATAACCCACCCACCAAGGGAAGATGATTAAGAGAAGGAAGTAGATTTTGGATTGGAGAAAAAGGATAGAAAAATAGGAGGAGGGTCCCACAAAAGTTATGAATTTGACTTTCAATACATTTAAAGGTGGTTGCCACCGCAAGTCCGTGCTCGGATACCTAAAGTGGGTACGAGCTTGGTCGAAGCTGACGGGAACCGCAGCTAAGACTTGGGCAGTTTGCCAGAGAAAGGCTTTAGTGTATTTCCTCCCAAGCACGAATAAAAGTACTATAGGGAAGGGTGATGGTCTGGCCAGACGGATAGTAAAAGCTTTATTGAGTATGAACGAGGGCATAAACCTAGGAAGAGCTAGGAAAGCCAGGATCCTGCCTAACTGTAGTATCAGAGAAATGATGAATCCAAAAACAAATATTTAATTTATTTAACAATTTAAAGAAGTTAATATTTTTGACAATTAAATATTTTGCAATCTTGTTAACAATTTGGGGTCGCAGACCTCCAACAACATTCAGAAATTGCTCCAGGCAAATAACAATTCCTAAGGTTTTAAACCTAGTACTAAAACCTTGATAAGATTTTAAAAAGGGCAATGAAATGATTAAAGTTTAAACATTAAATTGAGTACAAGGAGTGTACTATAAGAAATTTCTGAAAGAACATTCTAGAGAGAATAACAAATTCGAAAATAACAACAAGGAAAACATAAAGCATACAATAGAAGTTACTACAACTTCTTATATATAAACAGAATTACTTTATGAGAATTATACAAAAGAGGGCAGGTCACTTACTGTGAAACCTGAAGAGGTAATCAAAAAGAAGGTTCTAGACTTCCTATGTTTAATTAGAAATCACGAGCCAAATGGGGCAGTTTACATTTCGTGAGACCTAAAAATAACTCACTCAAGAGTTGAAAGAATTGTTTTCCCTAATTTGAAGGGAGAAACAATGTAAGTTTGAAACGTGTGCTGGACACGCAATTATACAGAGATTAATTAATTACACATGAGAAAAAATGGGAGGGCACATCTATAGATTGACACCTCGTTGAAACAGACCTAAAGTTAAAAATTTATTACGGATTGTTAGTAAGAGGTTTAGGAAAGAGAGATGGGGATTGAGGAAAAATGTTCATGGCCTTGTTTGAATATAAACGGACGATCGCGACGCGGTAGAAAAGTTGAGCAAGCACTGGTTTTCACTATAGTTCGTTGAAATATATGAGAAGTTCACTGTATAAACACGAGAGTTTATGACAAAAAAAGTTATTGCAATGATGAAAATATCTGGTTTCACTAGGTAGGCGAGAGTCTATTTCTTGAGAAAGTTGTAAATTACAATTAAATGTGCAATAGAAAATTCCAGCGGTGGACGAAAATTCACTATTGTAGTAATTTAGAAGTGAGATTCTTCAATTTTAAATAGCATTCTCACAAGTAAGTGAGAAATACATGACGGCAGGACTTGCAGATAAAGTACAAGATCTGGAAGGTTCCAGAACGATCTTAGCAGAAAAATGGGGCTAATGAAAATCCAACGGAGGAACTAGCTTGGTGAATTATAGACAGCGGGTATTTAGATAATATCCCACGTGGTGAGAAGATTTCTCATTTAGTTAGCGTAGGAAAAGCTACTTTCTATTGAGTTTGGCTTAGACAGACAAAAGCTTAACATAGCAAATCCCTCGAAGAATGATTTTGCCCCAAGTAATCAATCTCACGCTGTCTATAAAATATCGTTAAAAGCATGTAATCTTTAAAATCATGAAGATGAGGTTAAAACTTGAAGCTGTACTTATCTTGGTTAAATGTTAATAGGGAAGATCCCCTTGACGGATGCCTAGAGTTCCAACATGGCGTGGAGTGAAGAAAGTGTCTCTTGGTTTGAGGAGACTGGCTTGAGTTGAGCCCTGACTGATCGAATCAACTGCCGACTTAGTAGTGAGAGCTGCTCAACGGAGCACGGAGGGTACAAGGAAGGGGAAAAGAGTGGGGGGTAGGAGACAAAAGGAGAACATATAAGTATTGCCAATATTGTAACAAAAAAATGATCTCTTGCTGAGCTGGTCTTCAAAGAGTTGATAACAGTTGATACTAGCGCAGCATGGTGAGTAAAGAAGTAGACGTAGTCCTCTTGCTCCAGGAGAAAATAGCTGGCGATGGTAACAGGATCTGGTAGCCAAATGGATATGGAATTCCTCTTGCGCGAGGAAGAATTGAGGAGCTTCAGAGATTCGTTGTTATATGACGCTAGGTGGGTCACAGAATATATATCTGGAACAGACTCATACAAAATATAAGCGACCTGAATCCCTAAGAGAGAACAGAAGATCACTGTTGGTGTCTGACAAAGAGGAAGGAAAGAACATGCAAAAACATTGAAAATTATAATCTCAGGTACCGTGTATTCCAAGAATGCACCATACTGGGAGGGGCAGACACCAACAGGGAACAAGAAAAACAAGTAAACTTTTAAAGGAAATAAGCAATTGCGCAGAAGTAGTCTTGTGATCTGACCATTAGTGGTCAAGACTCTGACTTCCCTGACTCTCCCATCCCTTCCAGGGTAACACTCGGTCACTCTTCCAAAAGGCCAGACTAGGGGGGGGGGGTGAAACATCCCTTACTAAGACCAAGTCCCCCACTTTAATGTCGGGACTGGAAAGAAACCACTTCTGCCTCCGTTGCAAGGAAGTTAAATATTCCAAGTTCCATCTCTTCCAAAAAGAATTACGGAGGGCTTCAAGTTTACGCCAAACAATAGGTAAATCAGAATCCCTGAAAGAATTAGGAAGGGGAGGAGGGGCAGAGAGAGAAGTGCGTGTAAGGAAGCGACCAGGTGTAATTGGAAGGAGGTCATCAGGGTCATTGGAAAGCGGAGTTAAAAGGCGAGAATTATCAACACTTTCAATCACGAAATAGCTGGAAGCTGAGAGAAATAAAGCACTAGTAAAGATTACGATACGATGCGAAAGAAGAATTGACAAGTTTAAACAAAGCGTATAGAGACAAGTACATCTATTCAGGACAAGAATATACCAAATAAACAAAGAAACTATGCGAGTAGAAAGCAAGAACGCCATAGGTAACAAGCGAGTAGCCATAAACAATGACCTCAAGTTATAATGAGTATCAAAGGGATTACTCAGAAAAATACTTAAGTCAGCGAGAAACGTGACATAACAAGTATGAATGCAAAAACACATCGAATGTAACGACGAGAAAAAGTAAGTTTGTTCATCAATGAACAATAAGATTTCAAAATATGTAAGCAAAGTGAAATACATGAGCGCGTGAGAAATACGCAACGAAGTTTTGAAACAAGGAACGAAGCAGTTATAGAATACGAGCATGAGTAAGTGAAAATCGCAGGCAAGCGCGGCCTTGACACACATAGTACAGGGAGATAAGGCATATAAATAGCTGAAAGAGTCCTTAACTGGAACAAGTTTATTTTGGGAAGTAGGTGAACGGCTTCTGTACTTGCAGGAGCGGCTCACTAGACAATGGTTGGCAATCAGCCAAAGTTGAGATAAGAGAAACTTGCTTTGAACTGTGTCAAGCGTACAGGAAATAAACAGTGACTTGACCTTCCTCAGGCTTGTATACAAACAAGTCTGACAAACAAGCAGTTCAAAGTATACAAACAACATTTGTTGAATCAGCTGTAACTTAAAGCAGATATTCAGGTTGACCGGCATGCAGTCAATCGTAACTTGGACGTGAAAAAGCAATTTAAAGCTATATGAAATAGAGTAGGAAATCAATTTCGCATAATTGAGAGGATCACGAAATCGGACAATTTTCAACAGAAAGAAGCTTAATTCTTCCAAACAGAGAAGAAAAGCTGGGACATTGAGAAGAAGGTTATGCATAAGAATAGTTATTCTTGATGTTATAGAATTCAGATTTTCAAACGGTTTCATGAGCGACTTCCAATTGTGAGGAAGGAGGGAGGAGCCGACCGTGGCCATCCTTCTAAATAACGAAAGAAGTGAAACATGGCGTACAGCGAAGTGATGGAGACTGATAGCCATGGTTTTACACAAGGGGAAGATAGTTTTCGAGAAAGAGTTTAAGCAATTACCTGCTATAAAAAACGACATAAGAAGTTAGACGAAGTAACACAAAGCAAGGCGAACTTGAATTGCTATCTTGTGCGGGAAGAAGGAAAAACCATTTAAACAACTTACAGAGGTAGCGTAGTTGTTCACGATAAGACATCGTTTCGGCAAGTGTTTTTCAAAAATATTGAGATCTGAAACATGAGCGTTCTCTTTTTCAGAAATGGGATTTATGTCAGCTGTAACGAAATGACATTGCGCTTTGGTTTGAACACTGGGATGCTGAATTTCACCAGTAATAACCCAACCAAAATCGGTGTCTCTGGCGACCACGGTTGAAGATAACTTACGTGTTTGTTTGCGAAGGCACTTCCAAAAAACATTGGCACTGAAAAGTACATCAATGGGACCTTGAGCATTAAACTGAGGATCAGCTAACCTTAAGTGCGAGGGAATGTTTAAACCGGAAGTATTAATAGAGTGACTTGGAGTGTCCTTGCCAATACTGGTAAGAATGAGACAGTTTAAATTAAGATTGGTGTTTCTTTGGCAAACGTCTCTGATTTTCAATTTTGAGTTTTCAAATTGTCAATGCCGGTCACATTGATAGAAGTCGGCGATGACAAAAGACCTAGTTTTTTAATCAACGATTGCGAAACAAAGTTATGAGTTGAAGCGGAATCGAGAAGACCACGGGTTCTAAACCAATTTCCAAATTTATCTTGGATTTCGAATTGTACAGTGGTCAAAAGGGTTTGCGCACTATGAAAAGTTTCGGCGTTAGAAATGCAGGAAGAAGCATTAGTTTGTTCGGAGCTGCTCTGCATGGAGCTTGAAGAGGCGGGTGCTGATGACCTCGATTTATCGTGAACGTGCAATAAAGAATGATGCGGTTTTTTACAATGGAAACAGAGATTTGATGACGTACAGTTCGAAGAAGAATGCTTAGGTGACAAGCAATTGAAACAATGTTTGCTATTCAAGACAAACTTCCTTCGATCTTCGACAGACAATTCTTTAAAGGATTTGCACGAATACAATGTGTGAAGCTTTTTACAGAGCGTGCATTTTAACGATTTGTTGAGCGGCCTGATATCTTCTCTTACATGATTGAAAGAAGAACGGGTTTGCTTATTCTCGACAGATGGGGGCTGATGTCCCTTTGAAGAAGCAAGTTTTTTTTTCAAAAATTTGACACTGAGGATTCGTTTCAACCTTTTCGCACTGAAATGCGAGTGCTGTAAGGACTTGGCATCGGCTGTTAAGAAACGAGATTAAGTGTTCGAAGGAAAATTCTTCCTTGCGAGCGAGTTCAATTTCCCAAGCCTTTAAAGTTGAAAAATCGAATCTTGATGTAGCCAGATGAATGAGTATGGTGTTCCATGTTTGGACAGGCTGCTTGAGTTGGTATAATGCTCTGACATTCAACTGTATAGAATCTAAGAGGTCTCTTAAAGAGGTGACGTCATTAGGTTTGACGGCTGGTAGGTTGAAGAGACAACGTATGTGGCGAGCTACACTCAAGCGTAAATTGCCATATCTCTCTTTAAGGAGATTAAAGGCGATGTGGTAGTTGTCTGCGCTTAAAGGCAGTGACTCCACCAAGGCTAAGGCCTCGCTTTCCAAAGACGTGCGGAGGAAATAATATGTATGTATGTCAGGGATCTCGATATTTTCATGAATTAGGGAGCAGTAAAGTTCGTAAAAAGAATACCATTCACCTTCCTTTGCCTGAGAAGAGCGGTAGGCTTATCTTAGGAAGTAACGGTTTCGGTTTGTTCTTGTGAACTGAAGCGGGTGCGAACTGGGCCGGATTGATGACCCTAGTGTCCGGTTCTGAGATATTGCAAATCAATTGGTGGGCCTTGGCAATCCCTTCAAAGTACAAGGGTTCGACCTCGTCCCGATCCGATTGAAGTTCTGGGAAAGCGGATTCAATCTCGGTTTGAATTTGATCATAATAATCATAAGACCGTTCGTACAACTTAAGGCGATGTGTCAAGATGTCTAAATCACACTCGGCGGGATTTAACTTGTTGATAAAATTTCTGAATCTAGTGAGTTGCCCTTTATAGGAAGAACGTCTAGCAATGAGAGTTTCATCTTTTTCAGTAGGAGCCATGATAAAGAGAATAAATTAAAATACAACTCACGAAACTGTAGAACCTTGGAGATGCTGTCAAGTTTGCAGCAGCGAATGGGTAGAAAGAACAGGACACACCAAAGGAGACAGGAGCGGCCTCTTTCCCGTTCACAGGCTTTGCATGATGTAGTTAGAGCTGAAAAATCCAAAGCAGATATTAATAATTTGCAAAGTATTGTCAAATGACACTTGACAAACAATAGAAATAAAAAATGGACTCACCCGGGTTTCTGGTACCAAACTTTGGGTAGTTTATTGACTGAGGAATAACCCACCCACCAAGGGAAGATGATTAAGAGAAGGAAGTAGATTTTGGATTGGAGAAAAAGGATAGAAAAATAGGGGGAGAGTCCCACAAAAGTTATGAATTTGACTTTCAATACATTTAAAGGTGGTTGCCACCGCAAGTCCGTGCTCGGATACCTAAAGTGGGTACGAGCTTGGTCGAAGCTGACGGGAACCGCAGCTAAGACTTGGGCAGTTTGCCAGAGAAAGGCTTTAGTGTATTTCCTCCCAAGCACGAATAAAAGTACTATAGGGAAGGGTGATGGTCTGGCCAGACGGATAGTAAAAGCTTTATTGAGTATGAACGAGGGCATAAACCTAGGAAGAGCTAGGAAAGCCAGGATCCTGCCTAACTGTAGTATCAGAGAAATGATGAATCCAAAAACAAATATTTAATTTATTTAACAATTTAAAGAAGTTAATATTTTTGACAATTAAATATTTTGCAATCTTGTTAACAATTTGGGGTCGCAGACCTCCAACAACATTCAGAAATTGCTCCAGGCAAATAACAATTCCTAAGGTTTTAAACCTAGTACTAAAACCTTGATAAGATTTTAAAAAGGGCAATGAAATGATTAAAGTTTAAACATTAAATTGAGTACAAGGAGTGTACTATAAGAAATTTCTGAAAGAACATTCTAGAGAGAATAACAAATTCGAAAATAACAACAAGGAAAACATAAAGCATACAATAGAAGTTACTACAACTTCTTATATTTAAACAGAATTACTTTATGAGAATTATACAAAAGAGGGCAGGTCACTTACTGTGAAACCTGAAGAGGTAATCAAAAAGAAGGTTCTAGACTTCCTATGTTTAATTAGAAATCACGAGCCAAATGGGGCAGTTTACATTTCGTGAGACCTAAAAATAACTCACTCAAGAGTTGAAAGAATTGTTTTCCCTAATTTGAAGGGAGAAACAATGTAAGTTTGAAACGTGTGCTGGACACGCAATTATACAGAGATTAATTAATTACACATGAGAAAAAATGGGAGGGCACATCTATAGATTGACACCTCGTTGAAACAGACCTAAAGTTAAAAATTTATTACGGATTGTTAGTAAGAGGTTTAGGAAAGAGAGATGGGGATTGAGGAAAAATGTTCATGGCCTTGTTTGAATATAAACGGACGATCGCGACGCGGTAGAAAAGTTGAGCAAGCACTGGTTTTCACTATAGTTCGTTGAAATATATGAGAAGTTCACTGTATAAACACGAGAGTTTATGACAAAAAAGTTATTGCAATGATGAAAATATCTGGTTTCACTAGGTAGGCGAGAGTCTATTTCTTGAGAAAGTTGTAAATTACAATTAAATGTGCCATAGAAAATTCCAGCGGTGGACGAAAATTCACTATTGTAGTAATTTAGAAGTGAGATTCTTCAATTTTAAATAGCATTCTCACAAGTAAGTGAGAAATACATGACGGCAGGACTTGCAGATAAAGTACAAGATCTGGAAGGTTCCAGAACGATCTTAGCAGAAAAATGGGGCTAATGAAAATCCAACGGAGGAACTAGCTTGGTGAATTATAGACAGCGGGTATTTAGATAATATCCCACGTGGTGAGAAGATTTCTCATTTAGTTAGCGTAGGAAAAGCTACTTTCTATTGAGTTTGGCTTAGACAGACAAAAGCTTAACATAGCAAATCCCTCGAAGAATGATTTTGCCCCAAGTAATCAATCTCACGCTGTCTATAAAATATCGTTAAAAGCATGTAATCTTTAAAATCATGAAGATGAGGTTAAAACTTGAAGCTGTACTTATCTTGGTTAAATGTTAATAGGGAAGATCCCCTTGACGGATGCCTAGAGTTCCAACATGGCGTGGAGTGAAGAAAGTGTCTCTTGGTTTGAGGAGACTGGCTTGAGTTGAGCCCTGACTGATCGAATCAACTGCCGACTTAGTAGTGAGAGCTGCTCAACGGAGCACGGAGGGTACAAGGAAGGGGAGAAGAGTGGGGGGTAGGAGACAAAAGGAGAACATATAAGTATTGCCAATATTGTAACAAAAAAATGATCTCTTGCTGAGCTGGTCTTCAAAGAGTTGATAACAGTTGATACTAGCGCAGCATGGTGAGTAAAGAAGTAGACGTAGTCCTCTTGCTCCAGCAGAAAATAGCTGGCGATGGTAACAGGATCTGGTAGCCAAATGGATATGGAATTCCTCTTGCGCGAGGAAGAATTGAGGAGCTTCAGAGATTCGTTGTTATATGACGCTAGGTGGGTCACAGAATATATATCTGGAACAGACTCATACAAAATATAAGCGACCTGAATCCCTAAGAGAGAACAGAAGATCACTGTTGGTGTATTCTTTGAATACACGGTACCTGAGATATAATGTCTACTGCTCCTTGCATGTTCATTTCTTCCTTCCTCTTTGCCAAACACCAACAGTGATCTTCTGTTTTCTCCTTGTTGGGGAAATCTCTTTTGTCTTCATAAGTATGTTTCAGATATATAACTTCTGTGACCCACCTAGCGTCATCTAGTAGCGAACCTCTGAAGCTACTCAATTCCTCATCGTGCAAGAGGACTTACATATCCATCTGGCCACCGGATCTTGTTATTATCTCCAGCTATTTTCTCCTTGAGCAAGAGGACTACGTCTACTGTTTCACTCACCATGCTGCGCTAATATCGCCTACTATCAATTCTTAGAAGACCATCCATCAAGAAGAAAATTTATTTTTGATAAGTTGGTTATGCTGATATGTATACCTTTTGTTTCCTACCCCCACTCTCTCCCCTTCCTAGGACCTTCCGTGCTTCGTTGAGCAAGTCTCACTTCTTAGTCGGCAGTTGAAGCAATCAGTTAAGGCTCAACCAGAGCTAGCCTCCTGACCTAACGAGGCATTTTTTAAATTCCACGCCATGTGGGAACTCTAAGCATCAGTGAGGAACTTCACTTCGACATGCAACAAAGATAAGTACCTTCTTCAAGTTTTAACCTCCTCTTCATGGTTTTAACTTCCACGTGTCTTTAATGATACTTTTATAGACAGTGTGAAAGTATTTATTTTGGGGCAATAATCATTCTTCGTGGGATTTGCCATGTTGAGCTTTCGCTTGTATAAGCCGACTTTACCATAAAGAGCTTTTATTAAGCTATTCTAATGAGAAATCCTCTCACTACGTGGGATATTATCTAATTACCCGCTGTCTATAATTCAACAAGCTAGTTCCTCCGCTGGATTTACATTAGCCCCATTTTACTGCTAAGATTGTTCTGGAACCTTCTAGATTCTGTACTCAATCTACAAGTCCTGCCGTCATGTATTTCTCACGTACCTGTGAGAATTCTGTTTAAAATTGAATTATCTTACTTCTAAATTACTACATAGTGAAGTTTCGTCCACCGCGGGAATTTTCTATAGCGCATTTAATTGTAATTTACAACTTTCTCAAGAAATAGACTCTCACTTATCTAGTGAAACCAGTTATTTTCATCATTGCAATAACTTTCTTTTCCATAAACTTTGTGTCTACACAGTGAACTTTTCATATGTTTCAATGAACTATAGTGAAAACCAGTGCTTGCTCAACTTTTCTACCGCGTCGCGATCGTCCGCTTATATTCAAATAAGGCCATGAACATTTTCCTTAATTCCCATTTCTCTTTCCTAAACCTCTTACTAACAATCTGCAATAAACTTTTAATCTAGGTCTGTTCCAATAAGGTGTCATTCCAAGAAGTGCCCTTCCATTTTTGCTGGTTTATCATTAAGTATCCCTGTATAATTACGTGTCTAGCACACGTTTCAAACTTACATTGTTTCTCCCTTCAAAAGTAGGGAAAACAATTCTCTCAACTCTTGAGTGAGTTATTTTTTTTGGTCTCGCTAAATGAAAACTGCCTCATTTAACCTGCGAGTCTTATTTAAAGTATAGGAGGTCTAGAACCTTCCTTCTGATTAACTTTTCAGGTTCACAGTAAGTGACCTGCTCTCTTTGTATAATTCTCATAAAGTAATTCTGTTTAAATATAAGAAGTTGTAGGAACTTCCTTTTTATTCTTTAAGTTTTCTACTTTGTTATCTTCGAAGTTGTTATTCTCGTTAGAATGTTCTTTCAGAGGTTTCTTATAGTACATTGCTTGTACTCCTTTGAATGTTAAAACTTTAATTATTCCATTTTGCCTATTTTATTAAATCTTTCCAAGATTTTAATACAAGGTTTAAAAACCTTAAAAATTGTCATTTGCCTGGAGCAATTTCTGAACGTTGTTGGAGGTCTGCGACCCCAAATTGTTAACTACATAGAACATATTTATTTGTTAAAGTTACGCTTCTTTGAATTGTTAAATAAATTAAATATTTGTTTTTGGATTCTCACTTTTCCCATACAACGGTTAAGCAAGGTCCTGTACTCCTTGGCTCTCCCTACTCGATGCCCTTAAATCTATTGACAGGGATTTCACCACTCGTTGCATTTGAGCAAAAACTCTTAGTGATAATCTTGTCAAAGCTTCTCTTAGCTTTAATAGCTAATTCTAATTGGCCAGTAAGGCAAGTAAAGCTCGCTACGCCAGCTACCTGCTTGTGGAGATCCTCTCCGAAAACTTATGGTCAATTTCCCAAAAGATAAGTGTTTCTTTTTTGTCTAAGCTTTTAGCCGGCCTTTCGCTGAGTAAGAGCTTAGCCATTTCCAAATGCAACCATTGGGTCACTTACCAAAATCACTTTCCAAGTTATAATTTTTTCGTCACTCCCCTTACTTGAAGCACTTGGTCGCTCTTTTCAGGAATTCTATAACTTCAAAAAATTGAAAATACCAAGCTTGATTAACTATTGGCATTCTTCCAATCGTTTCGAAAAAACTAATTTCTTTGAGAAGACATACAATAAATCGTTTGCTCTCTGTCTGGCCAGACCATCACCCTTCCCTATAGTACTTTTATTCGTGCTTGGGAGGAAAGACACTAAAGCCTCTCTCTTGCAAACTGCCCAAGTCTTAGCTGCGGTTCCCGTTGGCCTCGACCAAGCTCGTACCTATTTTAGATATCAGGAGGTTAAGTTTCTGTGGCAATCGCCTTTAAGTGTGTTTAAAGTGAAGCTTATTAATTTTGTGGGGCTCTCCTCCTATTTTTCTATCCTTTTTCTTCAGTCCGAAACCCATTTCCTTTTCTTAATCATCTTCCCTTGGTGGGTGGGTTATTCCCTAGCCTATAATCTACCCAAAGATTGGTACCAGAAACCCGGGAGAGTCCTTTTTTCAGTTTTTCTATTTGGCAATATTCTGCAAATTATTAATATTCACTTTGAATTTTTCAGCTATAATTCCATCGTGCAAAGTCTGTGAAAGGGAACGAGACCACTCCTGTCTTCTTTGGTGGGTCCCGTGCTTTCTACCCATTCGCTGCTGCCAGCTTGACAGCATTTCCAAGGTTCCACAGTATCGTGAGTTGCATTTCAATCTATTTTTCATAACATGGCTCCTACTGAGAAGGATAAAGATGAAAAACTTACTTCTAAACGAGCATCCTACAAAGGACAAATTACCCGTTTCAGAAAGTACATAAAAGAGCTAGATCCCTCAGAAGCTCAATTAGGCTTATTAAAACATCGCGTACGAGATTATGAACGGTCTTACGAAAATTATTGTAACATCCAAACTGAAATAGAAACTTGCATGCTCAATCAAACCGAAGATCGAGTTGAAGTAGAAAACCAATATTACGAAGGCATAGGTTCTGCTTTCAAAATAATACGCCAACTCGAAGAGGAGCAGAAAAAGGACGCTTCTGTTCTTGGTTCCCTTCACGAACCACAAACTTCTTTCCGTGAGGGTACTCACAAGCCCAAACCAATTTTACCGAAAATTGATTTGCCCCATTTTTCTGGAGATGAATCCGCTTGGGATTCTTTTTATGAATTATTTTGCTCCCTTGTTCACGACAATGAAGACATTCAAGTCATTTACAAGTTTCAGTATTTGAGATCTATCCTCCGAGGTCAAGCTTTGCAGTTGGTCGAAGCACTTCCTCTTCGTGCCGAAAATTATTCCATTGCCTTTAACTTATTAAAGGATAGATATGGAAATTTACGGTTACGCATTCAACGACACATAAGGGCTCTATTCAATCTACCTGCGTCACAGCATAATGACGTCACTAGTCTGCGCACTCTAGTTGACACTACACAGCTTCACGTAAAGGCTTTGTCCCAATTAGATCAACCTACTAATTATTGGGATACTTTCCTAATACATTTAGTGGTTTCTAAAGTTGATGTTGCTACCCTCAAAGCTTGGGAAATCGAACTTTCTAAAGAAGACGACTATACTTACGAGCATTTAGTCACCTTCATAAACGCTAGATGCCAACTTTTAACCGCGCTAGCTAATCAGAGCGAACCTTCATCTCCTAGTTCCAAATTTGAATTAATGTCCATCAAACCCAAAAGCGAACGCTCAGCGTCTAATACCCAAAAATCAGGGTTCAGCTCATCCAAATTCAAATCAAACACTACTGGTTACCCAACTAGGTCTAGTGAACGTCGTGTTGCTAGCTCTATTGTTTTAAATACGCAAAGCGAACCTCGCAAATGTTCAAACGAACCTGTAAAGTGCATACTTTGTAAAGATTCCGATGCCCTATACTTATGTAAATCCTTTAAAGAAATGTCAGTCGACGACAGACGAAAACTAGTTGCTCAAAATAAACATTGTTTCAACTGTCTAGCGCCCACGCATTCTGCTTCTAATTGTAAGTCCACAAGACTTTGTTACCATTGTGAAAAGGCTCATCATACTTTGCTACATCGTCATGATCAGGCAAGGTCATCAACAGCATCCACTTCTCCTAAAAATGATAGTGTTAACAGTTCTAACGCTTCATCATACATTCAAAATGCTAAGTCCATTCGCAGTGCTCAAGTATTGTTGTCTACTGTTCAAATTGAAGTTCAGGATAACTTTGGCAACTGGGTCCGTGCACGCGGCCTTCTAGATTCAGCTGCAACTCATGATTTTGTGTCTAATTCCTTGATTAGAAAACTAGGCCTACCCGTAAACCCCACTTCTATCAATGTGTCGGGCATCAACAGCTCAAAATCGCAAGCTTTACAATTTTCAAAACTAACCATAAGAGATATTTGTCATAGAAACAACTTTTTTAAACTTAATTGTCTAATTCTCAATAGCATTGGAGAAGACACTCCTAGTCACTCGGTTGATATTTCAGGGTTAAACATTCCCTCGCATTTAAGGTTAGCCGATCCTTCGTTTAACATACAAAATCCCATTGACATACTCTTTAGTGCCAATGTCTTTTGGAACTGCCTTCGGAAACAGGTTCGCAAGCTATCCTCAAACGTGGTCGCTAGAGACACTAATTTTGGGTGGATTGTCACAGGGCAACTTCCCCATTATTCAACCCAACCTGCATCGCAATGTTACTTCTCCAATACTGATCTGGAACAGTTTTGGAGGCTTGAAAATGTTGATTCTCCTAATGTAATTTCTTCAGAAAATGAATTCTGTGAGCAACTTTTTTTGAACACGACCACTCGTTCTTCTGATGGCCGGTTCATTGTTCAAATGCCAAGATTACACAATCCCCCCAAACTTATTAACTCTCAGCCTAAAGCTCGAAAAGCCCTCTTGGCTATCGAGAGCAAATTCAAAAAGGAACCCCTTGTCAAAAAGCAGTACACTGAGTTCATGGATGAGTATGAAAGCTTAGATCATATGGAGGTTGTTAACAAATCCGATGATGAATTGCACCCCCCAATTGAAACGGTTTATTTAAATCATCATCCTGTGTGGAAAAACCCTCTTGTAAAAGATAAAATCCGAGTTGTTTTCAATGGTTCATCACCCGACGTTAATGGCAACAGCCTTAATGACACTCTTTATTCTGGTCCTGCTATTCAATCAGATTTATCTGCTATACTTTTAAACTTTCGATTATTTCCCATAGCTGTCATAGCCGATATAAAACAGATGTACCGTCAAGTGTTAATTCAACCAGAACAACGAGATCTTCAAAGAATCTTGTGGCGTGATGAAATCAATAAGCCCATTAAGGTATTTCGCTTGAAAACGGTTACTTATGGCTTAAAACCTTCTGCTTTCCTTGCTATCCGATCCCTACACTTGCTAGCCTCACAAGATGGTCATTTATTTAACCCCAAAGCCTCTGAAGCATTAACTACGTCATTCTATGTTGACGATTACTTGCAGTCCTTCTCTACTTTGGAGGAAGCTTCTTTTGTGTCTTTAGAACTTCAAGCATTACTAAGGAATGGAGGTTTCCCACTTCATAAGTGGAACTCCAACTCCCCTGAGTTTCTCGCCCAATTTCCCATCGAAGACGTAGATCCCTCTTCTGTCGAAATTTGTGGAAACTCCGAATCTATAAAAACTTTAGGAGTTCATTGGTGCACTAGCACTGACACTCTTATCTATAAAGTTACGCTCGCAGAAGAGCTTCCTAATACAAAAAGACAAATCCTCTCTGAAATTGCAAAAATTTTTGATCCGCTTCAATTTCTTGCCCCAGTTATCGTTATAGCCAAACTCTCCATGCAAGAGCTGTGGTCGCTTAAATGTGAATGGGATGACACTGTCCCTCTATCTTTTCTGAATCGTTGGCTCTCGTTTCGCAGCAATTTGCTGGATCTTTCCCTTATTGAAATTCCCAGGAATTTAATCAGCTCTCATTCTGATGCATTCTTTTTCCTCCATGTGTTCGCAGACAGTTCCGAAAAGGCTTACGGTTGCTGTGCATATTTAGTTTACCATGATTCATTCTATGGATCTCTAGTTTCCAACCTTGTTTGCGCCAAATCGAAGGTCGCTCCTCTTAAAACTATCACTTTGCCTAGGCTCGAACTGTGCGCTGCACTCATGGCTGCAGAACTTGTCAAGAAATTACGGGAAGTATTGAAAGTCGAATTCTCGCAAATCTATCTCTGGAGCGATTCCATGATCACCCTTTCTTGGATCGCTAAAAACCCCTCTCACTGGCAAACTTTTGTCGCAAACAGGGTTTCCAAAATTCAAACTCTTTCTTCTGAATGTCAATGGAGGCATGATCCCAGTGCGGATAATCCAGCCGACATTATCTCTCGTGGTTGTTTACCCTCTCAATTGGCAGCTTCCCAATTGTACTGGCATGGGCCCTCGTGGTTAATCAAAGACTCTTCTTCATGGCCTGCTAAACCTCCAGCTACAAACTCCAACTTGCCTGACGCTAAAGTACCTCTGTCTATTGCCTCGTGTCTGGTTTCTAATGCTTCTTATCCTTTGTTGTCACGCTATTCTTCCTTTCATAAATTAATACGAATTATCGCCCATCTCCTTAGATGGAAATATTTTGTGGTTGACCAACCTCTTCTCCCCAAGCCACACCTTACCAATCATGAATTGAATCTCGCCACCATTAAAGTTTTACAACTGACACAGCAAGAAGCCTTTTCTTCTGAGTTGTCTTTGCTTTCTTCTAAAAGAGATCTTCCCAAATCCAGCCGTCTTCGTGCTTTAGCCCCGTTCCTTGATGACCATGGGTTACTCAGGGTAGGTGGAAGGCTCTCGCAATCTTTACTCTCTGAGGACAAAAAGCATCCCGTTATTTTGCCTTCCAAACATCACGTTACTTCTTTAATTATACGTGACTTTCATTATCGTAATCTGCATGTTGGTACACGCACTCTGCTTTGCCTTTTAAGGGAAAAGTACTGGATTATAAATGGAATTCATGAAGTTTCTTCTGTAATTCATAAGTGCATTCCTTGCTTTAAAGCGAAACCTAAAATCAATACTCAATTAATGAGCGATCTGCCCTCTTTTCGCTCTTCTCCTATACGCCCATTTGCTTTAACTGGTGTGGACTATATGGGTCCGTTTCAATATCAACGAAATTCTCCTGAAGCTAAACGCAAATTGTTTGGTAAGCTTTATGTTTCTCTCTTTGTTTGCATGGTTACAGGCGCAATCCACTTGGAACTAGTAACGAATGCTTCTACTTCTTATTTTCTATCAGCTGTCTCTCGCTTCACTGCTAGGCGTGGTGTGCCTTCAGAGATGTTCTCTGATAACGCTTCCACTTTTCAGGGCGCAGCTTCCCTGTGGAAGAAAGCTCTTACTTCCTCTCCTGCCATGGAACAAATTTCTAATTTTTCCTACTCAAAGGGTTTCAAATGGCGCTTTATACCTCCTTACGCTCCTCATCACGGTGGTAGGTGGGAATCTTGCGTAAAGCTCACTAAACGTCATTTAAGAAAAGTCTTAGGTAATCGAATTCTGACTTACGAAGAATTCAATTCACTGTCTGTTCTGATTGAAGGTGTTGTTAATTCTCGACCTTTAACTCCGCTGTCCAATGACCCTGATGACCTGCTTCCACTTACACCTGGTCACTTCCTTATAGGCACTTCTCTTTCTGCTCCTCCTCCTCTTCCCAATTCTTACAGGGATTCTAATCTACCTATCGCTTGGCGGAAACTTGAAGCCCTCCGTAATTCTTTTTGGAAAAGGTGGAACTTGGAATATTTAACTTCCTTACAACGGAGACAGAAGTGGTTTCTTTCCAGTCCCGACATTAAGGTGGGGGACTTGGTCTTGGTTAGGGATGTCTCACCCCCCCTAGTATGGATTTCTGGTAGGGTGACCGAATGTTATCCTGGGAGAGATGGGAGAGTCAGGGTGGCCAGAATCTTGACCACTAATGGACCAATCACAAGACCACTGTCTTTGATCGCTCCGCTGCCATTAAATGTGTAACTGCTTATTTGCTCTCTGTTGGTGTTTGTCCCCCCAGTATGGTGTATTCTTTGAATACACGGTACCTGAGGTATAATGTCTACTGCTCCTTGCATGTTCATTTCTTCCTTCCTCTTTGCCAAACACCAACAGTGATCTTCTGTTTTCTCCTTGTTGGGCAAATCTCTTATGTCTTCATAAGTATGTTTCAGATATATAACTTCTGTGACCCACCTAGCGTCATCTAGTAGCGAACCTCTGAAGCTACTCAATTCCTCATCGTGCAAGAGGACTTCCATATCCATCTGGCCACCGGATCTTGTTATTATCTCCAGCTATTTTCTCCTTGAGCAAGAGGACTACGTCTACTGTTTCACTCACCATGCTGCGCTAATATCGCCTACTATCAATTCTTAGAAGACCATCCATCAAGAAGAAAATTTATTTTTGATAAGTTGGTTATGCTGATATGTATACCTTTTGTTTCCTACCCCCACTCTCTCCCCTTCCTAGGACCTTCCGTGCTTCGTTGAGCAAGTCTCACTTCTTAGTCGGCAGTTGAAGCAATCAGTTAAGGCTCAACCAGAGCTAGCCTCCTGACCTAACGAGGCATTTTTTAAATTCCACGCCATGTGGGAACTCTAAGCATCAGTGAGGAACTTCACTTCGACATGCAACAAAGATAAGTACCTTCTTCAAGTTTTAACCTCCTCTTCATGGTATTAACTTCCACGTGTCTTTAATGATACTTGTATAGACAGTGTGAAAGTATTTATTTTGGGGCAATAATCATTCTTCGTGGGATTTGCCATGTTGAGCTTTCGCTTGTATAAGCCGACTTTACCATAAAGAGCTTTTATTAAGCTATTCTAATGAGAAATCCTCTCACTACGTGGGATATTATCTAATTACCCGCTGTCTATAATTCAACAAGCTAGTTCCTCCGCTGGATTTACATTAGCCCCATTTTACTGCTAAGATTGTTCTGGAACCTTCTAGATTCTGTACTCAATCTACAAGTCCTGCCGTCATGTATTTCTCACGTACCTGTGAGAATTCTGTTTAAAATTGAATTATCTTACTTCTAAATTACTACATAGTGAAGTTTCGTCCACCGCGGGAATTTTCTATAGCGCATTTAATTGTAATTTACAACTTTCTCAAGAAATAGACTCTCACTTATCTAGTGAAACCAGTTATTTTCATCATTGCAATAACTTTCTTTTCCATAAACTTTGTGTCTACACAGTGAACTTTTCATATGTTTCAATGAACTATAGTGAAAACCAGTGCTTGCTCAACTTTTCTACCGCGTCGCGATCGTCCGCTTATATTCAAATAAGGCCATGAACATTTTCCTTAATTCCCATTTCTCTTTCCTAAACCTCTTACTAACAATCTGCAATAAACTTTTAATCTAGGTCTGTTCCAATAAGGTGTCATTCCAAGAAGTGCCCTTCCATTTTTGCTGGTTTATCATTAAGTATCCCTGTATAATTACGTGTCTAGCACACGTTTCAAACTTACATTGTTTCTCCCTTCAAAAGTAGGGAAAACAATTCTCTCAACTCTTGAGTGAGTTATTTTTTTTGGTCTCGCTAAATGAAAACTGCCTCATTTAACCTGCGAGTCTTATTTAAAGTATAGGAGGTCTAGAACCTTCCTTCTGATTAACTTTTCAGGTTCACAGTAAGTGACCTGCTCTCTTTGTATAATTCTCATAAAGTAATTCTGTTTAAATATAAGAAGTTGTAGGAACTTCCTTTTTATTCTTTAAGTTTTCTACTTTGTTATCTTCGAAGTTGTTATTCTCGTTAGAATGTTCTTTCAGAGGTTTCTTATAGTACATTGCTTGTACTCCTTTGAATGTTAAAACTTTAATTATTCCATTTTGCCTATTTTATTAAATCTTTCCAAGATTTTAATACAAGGTTTAAAAACCTTAAAAATTGTCATTTGCCTGGAGCAATTTCTGAACGTTGTTGGAGGTCTGCGACCCCAAATTGTTAACTACATAGAACATATTTATTTGTTAAAGTTACGCTTCTTTGAATTGTTAAATAAATTAAATATTTGTTTTTGGATTCTCACTTTTCCCATACAACGGTTAAGCAAGGTCCTGTACTCCTTGGCTCTCCCTACTCGATGCCCTTAAATCTATTGATAGGGATTTCACCACTCGTTGCATTTGAGCAAAAACTCTTAGTGATAATCTTGTCAAAGCTTCTCTTAGCTTTAATAGCTAATTCTAATTGGCCAGTAAGGCAAGTAAAGCTCGCTACGCCAGCTACCTGCTTGTGGAGATCCTCTCCGAAAACTTATGGTCAATTTCCCAAAAGATAAGTGTTTCTTTTTTGTCTAAGCTTTTAGCCGGCCTTTCGCTGAGTAAGAGCTTAGCCATTTCCAAATGCAACCATTGGGTCACTTACCAAAATCACTTTCCAAGTTATAATTTTTTCGTCACTCCCCTTACTTGAAGCACTTGGTCGCTCTTTTCAGGAATTCTATAACTTCAAAAAATTGAAAATACCAAGCTTGATTAACTATTGGCATTCTTCCAATCGTTTCGAAAAAACTAATTTCTTTGAGAAGACATACAATAAATCGTTTGCTCTCTGTCTGGCCAGACCATCACCCTTCCCTATAGTACTTTTATTCGTGCTTGGGAGGAAAGACACTAAAGCCTCTCTCTTGCAAACTGCCCAAGTCTTAGCTGCGGTTCCCGTTGGCCTCGACCAAGCTCGTACCTATTTTAGATATCAGGAGGTTAAGTTTCTGTGGCAATCGCCTTTAAGTGTGTTTAAAGTGAAGCTTATTAATTTTGTGGGGCTCTCCTCCTATTTTTCTATCCTTTTTCTTCAGTCCGAAACCCATTTCCTTTTCTTAATCATCTTCCCTTGGTGGGTGGGTTATTCCCTAGCCTATAATCTACCCAACTGTTGGTGTCTGACAAAGAGGAAGGAAAGAACATGCAAAAACATTGAAAATTATAATCTCAGGTAACGTGTATTCCAAGAATGCACCAATTATAACTACTACAGGTAGGCTGATCCTCCCGAGAAATGTTACAAAGAAAAATTGTCATTATTGATATTTGAAAGGCGAGCTAAATTGCCTCTTCGACTTCAGAAGTTGGGGTGGACGCGTGCTCTACCTGGGAACGATATATATATGACGGGCGGCCAACTGGATGATTATTATTATTGAATGGCTAGCAGGAGACTGAATGGAGCTGGACGTACAGGCAGGAGGGTTGATCTTGCAGCGAAATGTGATAGAAATTAATATTCATCTGCAACGCTGTGCTAAATTATACAGTTGACTATTTAAGTATGTGAATTTGATAAGACAATCAGTCTCATCAAACTGTGTCATGGTTGCGTTTGAGGCCATTGTCACATGGATGATTTATGGAATTTATTCCGTCATCCACATATAAATTATGGGGAGGATATTTTCCGACTGATGTCTAGATTTAGTTGGTTACGACGCAAGAAGGTGTGTCTTATCTCTTCACTCACTTTTCTCCTAAGATGCCGGGATCATGATATTCTACCGAAATTAATACCTTGCGAACCACCTTTGAGAGCAACGGTTATAGCAAGGCTTTGATCTCTACGGTTCTGAAACCAACAAATAATAATAGGACGTCAGTTGAGAAAAGAGATGTAAGAGGAACTGCTTACCTACCTTACATACATAACACGACGAATCGTATTGCTAAAATCCTACGTCGGTACAACATACGGACTGTATTTGGAACTTCTGTTAAGATTAGGCAACTCCTGCGACCAACTAAGGACAGTTTGCCTAAATTGCAACAACCGGGTATCAACAGAGTTCCCTGTACTTGTGGCAAGGTTTACATCGGGCAGACATCGAGAACAATATGCACTCGCATTAAGGAACATAATACATGCATCAGGCTCATTCAACCTGATAAATCAGCTATTGCCGATCATGCATTAACACCTGGCCATGATGTCATGTTCCAAGGAGTGGATGTTCTTGCCCGTATAAAGCAATATCGTCCCAGAATCATCCGGGAGGCGGTTGAAATACGTAAACAGCCAGATAATTTCAACCGCGACAGCGGCTACAATCTCAGTGAATCCTGGCTACCTATTATCAGAACCCTGAGAAAGTAATTCACTGCTGCTTTCCGTTGTCCCTAACATGGGGCTATAATGGCGTCCATCTTTGGGCACCTTCTATATGTTCTTTGTTGCTTTCTCTTAGCAATCATTGTCGTATTCCAGATTATTCCTGACAAAGAAAGGCATGGTTTCTTTCGAAACGCGTCGAATTTTAATATAATAAACACGGCATAAGCCCAAAATTCAACATTATGAAGAGTAACACGGGCCGTGAAAGTCTAAATGACAATATTAGAAACCTCTATGGGGAGGATATTTTCCGACTGATGTCTAGATTTAGTAGGTTACGACGCAAGAACGTGTGTCTTATCTCTTCACTCACTTTTCTCCTAAGATGCCGGGATCATGATATTCTACCGAATTTTGTTATGTTGAAGCATACCTTCAGAACACCTAAGGCAACGAGAATCTATCGTCGTGCAATCAAGGCGTTATTGATAGAGAGGTTACAGCATACACGTAAGCAGTTGGATTTTATTTCGAGGGAGTTATTACAGCTACATCTACGCCTCTCGAACTTCGTAAGTGAGTAATTATGGAAGATCTTTGATCGTATTTCTTCAGTGCAAGCTAACAGCGTTCTAGATCAGGTGAGGGCAAGACATATTTCCAAATATGATAGGTTATGTCAGATGCAGAAATCTCAAGCCATTAGACTTGATGCTAACAAGGCTGTCGTAAATTTGTCCAGAATGCCCCTAACTGATACCCAACAGGCAGTTCTCGCTAAAGGTTTCAATTTTGCTGTAGCACCTAGAAGAATTCCTATTGAAGAACTTATTACATCTGTAGAATCCTCGGTACATCACCTCACACCTGAAGAGGCCGAGGAAGCCAGACAAGAATGTTCCAGAGTTCTCAAGAACGCTAAGCCACCTAACACCAACTTAAAACAAGGCGAAAGCCGGGCACTTAAAGATCTAAGGGACAATTCTGATATTATCGTTCTCCCCGCTGACAAGGGTAACGCGACAGTGGTGTTGGATAAGGTTGATTATGATTCCAAGATCTCGTCTTTGTTATCAGATCCTGTATATAGGATTAATAGTCGTGATCCTAATACTCCCTACTCAAATGTCACCGTCAAATTGATCAAGCAATCATATATTCCAGCGGATGCAGCGAAGACTCTCCTTCCAGGGTATGCTATTCCTCCGAGACTCTATGGTCTTCCTAAAATACATAAAGAAGATGTTCCTCTTAGACCTATTGTTAGTAAGATTGGTTCTCCTACATATGCCCTTTCCAAATACTTAGGTAGACTACTTCAGCCGCTTCTGGGTAACACGCCTTCGTACATTAAGGATTCCACACACTTCGTGGAAAAGTTGAAAGCTATAACACTTCAGCCGGGTGATATCCTAGTGAGTCTCGACGTGGTGTCTCTGTTTACGAGAGTACCTATTGATGGTGTTATGTCTCTCATTAATGGCTTTTTTCCTGAAGACATCACAAGGCTTTTTATCACTGCATGACCTCCTCCTACTTTCTATGGAATGGGAATTTTTATGAGCAGACTGATGGTGTGGCCATGGGTAGTCCTCTCTCTCCCGTTGTGGCTAATTTCTTCATGGATAACTTTGAAGAGAATGCTTTGTCGTCGGTTCCTTTCAACCCGAAGATCTGGTGGCGTTATGTGGATGACACGTTCGTTGTTTGGACGGAAGGTGAGGAAAATCTTAGCCATTTCCTGGATCCCCTTAATCCCCAGCACCCTTCTATTTGTTTCACCATGGAAAAGGAATCTGGCGGCAAAATACCGTTTTTAGATGTTCTCGTCACCAAGAAAGAGGATGGATCTTTAGGACACAGCTTTTTTCGTAAGCCAACACACACCAATAGATATCTCCATGCAAGTTCTCACCATCACCCTGCCCAGAAACATGATATCCTTACAACTCTAACTACCCGGGCTAGGAGGATTTGTGAAGTGTCTTCTTTACAAAAAGAAATTAATACCTTGCGAACCACCTTTGAGAGCAACGGTTATAGCAAGGCTTTGATCTCTACGGTTCTGAAACCAACAAATAATAATAGGACGTCAGTTGAGAAAAGAGATGTAAGAGGAACTGCATACCTACCTTACATACATAACACGACGGATCGTATTGCTAAAATCCTACGTCAGTACAACATACGGACTGAATTTGGAACTTCTGTTAAGATTAGGCAACTCCTGCGACCAACTAAGGACAGTTTGCCTAAATTGCAACAACCGGGTATCTACAGAGTTCCCTGTACTTGTGGCAAGGTTTACATCGGGCAGACTTCGAGAACAATATGCACTCGCATTAAGGAACATAATAGATGTATCAGGCTCATTCAACCTGATATATCAGCTGTTGCCGATCATGCATTAACACCTGGCCATGATGTCATGTTCCAAGGAGTGGATGTTCTTGCCCGTATAAAGCAATATCGTCCCAGAATCATCAGGGAGGCGGTTGAAATACGTATACACCCAGATAATTTCAACCGCGACACCGGCTACAATCTCAGTGAATCCTGGCTACCTATTATCAGAACCCTGAGAAAGTAATTCCCTGCTGCTTTCCGTTGTCCCTAACATGGGGCCATAATGGCGTCCATCTTTGGGCACCTTCTATATGTTCTTTGTTGCTTTCTCTTAGCAATCATTGTCGTATTCCCCTGACAAAGAAAGGCATGGTTTCTTTCGAAACGCGTCGAATTTTAATATAATAAACACGGCATAAGCCCAAAATTCAACATTATGAATAGTAACACATATAAATTCATTACGTTGAGGAAGATCAGGGTCATCATGAACTCTCTACGCAACAACCCATCTACAATGATCTTCAATGCGGTGAGCTATATAAACAGTTTTACTCCAGTGAAATCAGGAAGCTATCATGCTTATTAAATTCAAGATAATTTATTCAATAATCTCAGTATACTCCAATTTCCCATCAAGTCCCATAATGAATGTAAATTCAGTTGATTCTCTAATTTAAATTTATTATCATTATTATTATCTATGGTATTTTATCCTTTTTTGCACTTGTTTTTATATATTAAATTCATTTTTAAATTCAAATGTTTGACTGGTTTCCTTTAGTAGCTACAAATTACTATAAGGCCACCTCTCACTCCTAAACTAATTATCGTAGGGTTAATTACGTAATGTTTCACTACGGCTGGAGAAAGGAATTTCGCTGCTCTACCTCTGTTTAACCGAGGTGTAATATATTATTTTGATCATGATATATGAATGATCTGGCGCCCTGGCTACATATTATACTACACGTTATGTACTTTCTTTAGTGATGCTGACAACAATAAAGATACATTATTAAATTAAAACACAATTAAATGTTTCATTTTGATCACCCAAATGTGGGCAACTGTTTAATTAGTAACCATTAAAAGTAACGCCCCAAATAGTGGAGCGAGATTCAAGTTAATTAAACCATTACAGTCTGAGCGCTGGGACAGGGTACACTCAGCCTCGTGAGGAAAAAGCGAGGAGAGGCGGGTTCGATTTTGACCTCAGCCATTCTTGAAGTGGTTTTCCGTGGTTTCCCACCTCCATTCCAGGCAAAAGCCGTGGTGGTACCTAACTTAAGGCCACGGCCCCTTTCTACATTTTTCCTAGTTCAATTTCAAATACACACATTAGTACAGACATCACAGTACTGTGCCCAATTTGAGGGAGCCCATAGCCTGTATATGAGAGTCGCTTTTCTGGAGTATATTTTGAAGATGGTTTTGAAGAAAGCACCAATGAAAGTTTATGGAGAGCCTGTAGGGCGAGGCATTACGTCAGATGCGTGAGGTGGATGCGCGCGGGATAGCGAGTCAGGTCACTGAACCATGAACACCTCTTAGTAAGACAGACAGCAGTGAGTGTGCAAGAGCGCATCGCACGAGTATCGTTTTCATGCAAGTTGAGCGTGTATTTCGAAGCGTTCGTTCTGAACTATATTACGAGTACCAGACATATTGCCAGATAATTAGCCTGCGAGGAAACACTGTTTCAGTGTTGTCGGCAGATAGCATTTATATAGTTGGACTAGTTTAGTGTGTTCAACACTCCTGTGGACTAATATTTCAGTTTCACATAGAGCTAGCCCATGTTCTGGAACATATTCCTAAAGCATAACCTAATTTAAAGGATTTATTCTATAGCTAATGTTGGAAAATATGGCAAGCAATATCGTCAGTGTACTGCGCTAATACCAGTTGAATGATAGCAAAGTCATCGTGTACATTCATACTTGTAACACAGACGTATTTCGGAACGGTAAATGACCGGGTGACAATAGTCAACTACAGCAGTCTAGATTACGTGGATTTTTATGGCAGAAGCCATGGTGTTAAAGGATACCATACTGGAATTCATGGTAGCGAACATTCTTGATAAACGTTTGAATAATACTACCATGAATCGAAACGTCATTATGGATTGTTAAACCATATTTGGTGGTGTGATGGAGGTCGATGTAATGGAACTTTGAGACGTGGTGAACAGTCAGCGGGAACATGTGTTTTCGTCCACAAGTGGATTCGAGCCAGTCGCATGTCATGGAGGAGGCATGCTACAACAGGTGGATCCATCGCCGCTGACCAGTATCCAGGGATGTGAATAACATCTTTATCTTCTAGTAATTAGTACGTATGATTTGCAGACTGTAGACTATTTTATTCAACCATTTTAGTAACAACGTTTGATGCCAGCATTTATTTTGAATTATGCCAGAGCATAATGACTGCAGCCACTTTATGGATTTCTAAGCGATGATTCAGCACGTCATGTGCACTAGCATATCCACGATACAGTTTGGTCGTGGAGTGGTGACATTCTTTCAATGCATCCTTGCTTCTATAGTTAGCTAGTTACTTGTCATAGATTTTCTGGTGTACAGATCTGTACATATTGTTTTTTTTTGTTGCATTTTTGATCGAAGGCTATCTTTCTTGGATAGTTGCTTGCGAAGATTTTACGTTCCTTAATGATTCTTGGTAGTTGATTTCAGTAATATTCGATGAGATCAGATACTTCTTCGTTAACTAATGAGTTTGATTTTTCATACAATTAGGATTTTCTAGTAATGATTATAATAATTGATGATTGTAATACTTTCGATAATACTTGATTGAATCATGTTGAATGATTATCGGGATTTTGAAGATCTGTTGGGATCATGAACTTGGAATTTAATTATTTTGACTTGCTGAAATATATAATATTTAATATTAATAATAAATTTATTGGGTGATAGTGAACCATTCTGTGGTGTTCACATAATCGATTTTTGGATCAGATTATAGACAAGAGGTAATGAGGTCGTAATTAATAATGTAATTTGGATTTCTCTAATGAGATGATGATGACATTTTTCGAAATGGAAGTTGCGGTGTAGAGCAGTTGTGTCAATTAGGGAGTGTTTTGTAAGATGACTATTGGAAGGCAAAATAATTGTTAATGACAACTAATGATTTAACTGGCTTGGTAGTTGAGTAAAATGGGGAAGACATGCGGGTACTTACCCCACAGTTTTTATTCTAATCCATTAATTGAAGCAATGAGGTTCAATGGAATTTAGAAAAATGGAAGTATTAATAATGATTAAATGATGTTTTGTGTGTTTGATATTAATGATTTTGGGGGATGAATCCTCGTGTTACGTGTCTCAAAAAGAAGGGTCTGGCCAGAGTAGCAACCCCACGCATTAAACCAGATAACGTCAAGAGTAGAATTTCGGATTCTACTTATTTTTGCTCACACCTTACAAATATTCTACGGAATGACTTTGATATTGCAGTATGATCAATATATTTTGAAACTTTCGATATTAAGTGGAGGTATAAAATGTGAAGCCTATTAATGCTTAGTGATATGGGGCATTCAGAGAAGGCTGAATTCGATTTCGGATGAATTTGTTAGCCGTTATAACTGATCAATAATTCATATAAAATTTAATAATTTCATGATAATAGCGAGTGATACCCAAAAATGTTAATAAGTGAATAAATTTATTTTCTTTTAGAGATTATATTAAATCAACATGGTTGTTGGAGTGATTAAAAAATACCAGACGTGAAAACTTACGATTATGAAATAACTGACTTAGCATCAGATAACCTGGAATAATAGATTGTTCATAGCCAATAGTTTTGAAGGCTTGTTAAATAATTGAGATAACTATTTAAGAATTTTTATTCATGACTTTTCAAATGATTCATTTTGAAACTAAGAATAATATCGAGGATATTTTGGAAATATAATGTTGTTGAGACCTGTATATAATTTTTGATTTGATGTCAGGCCGGACTATTAATTGTCTGCACATCATTAATGTGGTTATGGTGTTTCGAATAACACACATTCCAGCGATGAACTATAAATTTCACTAAATATTGGAGGAACATTTGACTAATTTCGTTATTTAAATTTTGATTTTTGGATTTAATTATTGCCGTTAATCGAATAGGGCATCTTTAGAACAGGGTCCAAAGGGGAGCGATAGGGTGTTGTTTTTATTTCAGGAGTGTATTTAGCGATCTCCCTGCGGAAAGAAGGACTGTGTTATAGTAGGTTGGTTGAATGAATAAATTGACCTGATGCATTTTATCTTATAGAAAACTAGGGTCATTCATGATTTCTTGAAACTTAACTCCTTTCTATCCTTGCTGTAGTGTACATCGGAATAACAGCTAAACTTCTTATATTAAATTACAACGTTGGTTGTTTGCTCATTTTTACCCCGAGATGTTTTTGAATCTTGTGCTCAGCTGTTATTTAGATGTGCGCTTATGTGGTCGTGGGACCTCCGTCAAACGGTCACATAAAGTAAGATAGATGGGTTTTGGCGACAATGTTTGGGGTACGAGTTTGGCTGCCAACATGTTGAGTGGTTTCTGAGTCTTATGCGATTCGATTCCGAATTTCGATTCGAGGCCGAGTGGTATTTGATTTTTTGAATTAGCATAGGAGATGGGTTATTTTGTAGGATTCAAGATCATGAATGCACAGTCTCATAGTTTCATTTGCATTTGTTGGGTTGTTGTTTGTGATTTTCCACAGTAAATTAATAGTAAATGTAAGAATTAATAAGTTATTCGTAGTGAAGTCTCAGTTCACGGTCGTGTCTGCATAATCACTGTACTAATATTTTGGATTTAAGGTTCATCAAGCATTGACAGACATGGTACCCCAGTGTTCTCAATAATCATTATGAGTGAAATGGAAACAGTTACTAGGTTGATCCAGGAGTTGGGTCAGAAAATAGCAACTCAAATGAAAGAGAATTCTGCTTCTCTAGAACATAAAATAGGAACTCATATGGCGGAGAATTCTGTTTCTCTCGAAAATAAAATAACCGATAATTCTGCTTCTCTAGAACGTAGAATAGGAACTCAAATGACCGAGAATTCTTTTTCTCCAGAAAATAAAATGAAAGGTTTAGAAAATAAGATCGGAAGTAAAGTAGAAAGTTTAGAATGTAACATCACTGAAAATTCAAACTCGTTGAAATCCGAAATGTTAGAAAAGATAGAATCGATAGAAAGCAGGATGTTGAGAAAGATGGAATCATTCGAGGGCAAGCTATCTGAAACGATGGATGCTAAAATTGAGGATAGAGTAGTCTCATTGGAAACGAAAAACAAAAATAATGCTAGGAGAGCTCAAGAGAATTTCTTAAGTTTGGAAGCGAGGATCATAGAGACCGGGAATAATTTGAAAGATAATTTGTTCACTAACTACGGCCATATGAAGGAAATCATGCAGGATAGTCGTCGTTTACGGAAGGAAGAGTTAGCTCAACACAAGAACGATACGCAGACGATGGTTAGGTCGTTGGAAAATAAGTTAGAAGATCATGTCCGGAAGATAACAGATGACATAGCAAATTTGGAAATTAGTACGATGAAGGAATGTACATTGAATTCCACACATGTAGTCCAGAAGGTTACATCTGAATTTCAGGGAATAATAGTAGAACAATTAAAGGAAGGAGCAGTCTCGGAATTGAAGAATGAGGTTAAAGGAAAAGCAATTAAAGATATTCAGGAACAGCTTGTGAAAGAAACGCATGATGAAGTTAAAGAAGAGAGGACAGCTTTTTCATCAGAGATTAAAGTAGTGTCTGGAGACATTCAATCTATTCGGGATACTGTGGAAAAATTAAAGGATCAGTTAACGGTTGGAGAGGAAAGTCAGATGAAGAGAATAGAATAATTGAAGGATATAATGGAAATAGATGAAGAGGGAAAACAAAATAGGAAGGAAATGGAGGAGGTTAGTTAAACTGTTAGCATTATGCAGAGGAAATTGGAAGAGTATAAATCAAGATCTAATGAGAAACAGGAAAATATAACTGAAAATACTTTTGAAAATAGAGGAAGATTATCAGAGATAGGTAGGTCAGAAGGAGTCTTTACCATTCGTACTTCTACTCCGATCACAATAGTAAAAAGTTATGAAGAGAAACCGATTAAATTTTCAGGAACTGGAAATGTTTCGCATGTTGAATTTTTGAGAGAGGTTCGCGATTATCTGAAGGGTACTAAAGTTACTAAAGAGAGGGAGATGAGAGTTATTAGTAGATTTTTAGCCTGTCCGGCGCTCGTCTGGTTTAGGGCCTTTCGTTGCAATTTGAGAACTTTGAAGAGTTTGAACAGGCATTATTACGAAAATGTTGGTCTCCGGAAACGCAGCAGAATATCAGGGCAGATTTATACGTGAAACGTTATTCTACGTCACAGCCGACTAAATATTAGAATTATTTCGCAAACCAGCTTGCGAAACTTCAATGTTTAGATCTACCCATATCAACTTATGAACTAATTCCTGCGTTAATTAGACAATTTCCGTTGGAGGTGCAACGAAGTCTTATTTCTGCTAATGTCGAAAACATGGAGGAATTTGATGAAGTCCTTCAGCGTTTAGACCATTCGAATGCTCAATTTTACAAGCAGAGGAATAGCAATCAAGAGAATCTAGCCGTATATGCTGTCTTAACGGATATACAATGTCAGATAACACTTGATAGGAATGACAGGAATGATAGGAATAGTGAAGAGCAAACGTTGAGGGAGTATCACGATAGAAGAGATCAAGATAATAGACAACCTTACGTTAGAAGAGGAAGGTATGGAAACAATTGGAATTCCTGGAGGAGACAAGGATACAGCAGGTCATACCATAGAACAGGTTGCAATCGACAATATGAGAGATCATACAATGACAGGTTCAATGATCAGCAAAGACAAAATCTGGAGCAGAGAGGAGAAGAAAGTCAACAATATCTAAAGGAATTTGATGATGGAGAAATTAACCTAGTACTTCTGGTATCATTAATTCGGCTGGGAAGAATGAAAATACGTCGATATTGGAACGAGAGAGTCAGCAGAAGTAACTCCAACGCAGTATATTTCCAAGTTATACAATTGGAAGTCTAAGATGAAGACTTGGTTCAGCAAGAACACGAGATAAAAGAGTTTGGACAGAGAACCAGGTTACCAGTTATTATTTGTGAAGGATATGGGAGACAGGTACACACTTTGATAGATACAGGTGCAATGCTTTGTTTGTTGAGCGAAAGATTGTACAATTTATGTAAATTAACGGAGGATATTGAAGAAATACCCGTAGCTGGAATTAAGATCCAAGGTATTATTCCTAATAAGGTTACGACGTGCAAGATGCAACTTTATTTAAAGATTAAAATTGGAGGATGTTTCTTCGAGCATATTTTCGTCGTGATGCGAGATATTGCGCATGATTTGATCATGGGAACGGATTTTATCAAGAGGTACAAGGCTATGCTAGACATGGAATCGGATACGATTAAATTTCATCATGCAGGGGATGTTCATTTCGAAGATGAAGGGAAATACACCGTGGGAGAAGTGAGATGGACCAAGGTTTTTGAGAGGCTAATGAGAGAATTGAGCATGTTCCAGTAATGAGGATTTTGTTAGAAGAATTCCATCATATTTTTGATACAAGACCAGGAGAGATTAAGGACTTCGAATATAAGATCCAAGTATGTGATGATAGTCCATATCATGCTAAGTTCTATCCAATAACAGAAGAGTACAGGACGAAGGTGAAAGAGATTATCCAAAACCTGGAGAAGGATCAGATTATTAAGAAATATGTAACGTCTTATATTAATCGCCTGGCTGTCGTACTTAAAGCAGATGGGAATTTGAGGATATGCCTTGACGTAAGATCACTGAATTCAAGACTATTGCCAGAATATGATAGGCCACCTTTGATCAAGGATTTTTTGAGAAATTTCAAGGTTAAGATGTGGTTTTCGACAATAGATCTGACATCTTCTTATCATCATGTTAGACTCAGCGAAGATTCACAAAAGTTCACAGGATTTCTATTCGAACAGCAGACATATGTTTTTAGAAAACTTATGTTTGGGATGAAGATTACAGGAGCAGATTTGATACGTGCCTTAGATCAGAACCTAAGTCAAGAGGTTAAAGACACAATTATATGCTATGCGGATGATATTTTGGTAGCTTCAGAGACTGAAGATCACCACATGTTACACCTGCGAAATTTATTTTTGGATTTAAGGAAGTCCAATTTCAAAGTTAACCTGAAAAAATGTCAGTTCTTTAAGAAAGAAATCAGATTTCTTGGACATATCTTGGATGGTGATGGTTATCGACCCAATGAAGAGAAACTTCAAGCAATTGCAGAATTGTCTAGACCTACTCGAGTGAAAGCATGTACGACATTTCCTAAGAACTTGCCAGTTCTTTGCAGGACATTGCTATAAGTATACTGATATATTAGCACCTTTGCAGAGTTTGTTAAGAAAGGACAATACATGGAAATGGGATGACTCATGTGAAGAATATTTTAATAAGGCGAAGGAGTTAATGCTCAACAGTGTCAAGTTGGAATATCCAGACTTTGAGAAAAATTTTATTATCGAGTCAGATGCATCGAATATTGGGATAGGAGCCATCTTACTTCAAGAAGATGAGGATCGCACAAGACACATTCTATATTTTCATCAGTAGGAAGTTGAAACCATCAGAACGCAATTATTATACCACGGAGCTTGAAGCTTTGGTGATTGTTTTTGCATTAGAGTCTTGGAATAAGTTACTTATTGCACATTCCGTGATAGTCTGAACGGATCATCAAGCTCTGGAATTTATCCTTAAAACAAATTTTGCCTGTGATAGGATCACGAGATGGACATTATTCGGGCAGCAGTTTAACGTGACTATTGAACATAGACCAGGAAAAGCTAATTTGGGGGCTGATTTATTAAGCAGAGTCGAGGAGCCTACTCTTCGGATTTTACCAGTAATGGTTATGCAAGAGGATGAAGATACTTTGAGAAGACTTGAGAGGATACTACAAGCCCAGAAACGATACGGATTGTTAAGAAACATTTATAGATTTCTTAATCGAGACATGGATCCGACTTATGTTGAATATCCAGTTATGGAAAGGATGACACGAGATTATGTATTATTGAATGGCGTTGTGTTTACATCCATCGATCATGATCATAGTTAGCTACGAATCGTCATACTTCCTAGGTTACAGGAAGCCACCATTTGGTTAGCACGTAGAGGTTTAGCACACGCAGGAGTGGATAAAACAGTGTGCATGATTGAAGAACAGTTTACTTGGGAACATATGAGAAACACCGTCAGAGAGGTCATCAGGACATGTGATTTGTGCCAGCGTAGCAAACACAATTCGCATTTGTTGAGAGAAATACCGAGGCCCATTATCCCATCAAAGCCTCGTAAATTATATGCCACAGATATTTACGGACCGCTACCTAAGTCAAAAAGGGGCATCCGATATGTTTTGGTTACGGTCGACGTATTTAGTTAATATGAATGAAAATCCACAGCCTGTTTCCAGTCTCCGACTGGGTCAGGAATGGAATGAATGAAGCACCCATCTAGCGGCGAGGATATTAACTGTGCCGGCTGCCGAGGCCTGACGCACTCCTATGGGGCAATGATAAAAATGAATGACAGATGAAATGAAATGAGAGTGGAGAGTGTTGCTGGAATGAAATTTGACAGGTAAAACCGGAGTACCTGGAGAAAAACCTGTCTCCCTCCGTTCTGTCCAGCACAGCTCTCACATGGAGTGACCGGGATTTGAACCACAGACCCATCGGTGAGAGGCCGGCGTGCTGCCGCTTAAGCCACGGAGGCTTTTAGTTAATATATATTTATTAATTAATTAGTTAATATAAATTGATACATAATTAAGAGGATAAGGGAATGCGTTATTCCTGAAGAAGGAAAGCCTGAATTTGTATTATCAGACCATGGTTAGCAGTTTGCGTCGTGGGAGTTCAGAAATGCCATGAGGGAATTGGATATCAGGCAGGTGTTATGCCCCAAAAGACATCCAGAGAGTAACCCGGCGGAGAGATTGAAGTCTGAGATAGCTAAATTCTGTCGTCTCTACTGTGCAAATGAACATTGGCGATGGATGGATGTGATTCCCATCGCGTTGAAATCAATCAATTCTACGGTGCATGAAAGCACAGGGCGAATTCCATCAGTGTTACATAAGGGAGAGAAACCTATACGACCGTGGGATAGGATCGTATACATTCCTCCAGAGATAGAGCCAAGTCAGAGAGGACGTGAAGTAGAAGCTTAGGGAAGATTGCGAATTCAGGCAGATAAACGCAACAGAAGACTTAGAGGAAGGAGATATAGAGAGCCTCCGAGAGAAGGAACTTAAGTGTTGATTAGGAAGCCTACTCCATCGGATGTCAGCAACAAAGTATATTCGAAGTTTGCCGGCTTATATAATGGACCATTCAGAGTAGCGCAGAGTTTGGATAATGGCAATTATCGAATTGAAGACATTACATCTGGTAACGTCGTGGGAACGTTTAGTGCTGCAAATCTGAAGGAATAATTTTCAAGACCCAGATAAGAATAGAGTCGAAAAACAACTGTAAGAAGGAAAATAAAAATGGAGATTTTTATTTTTAGCATGTGTGGGGTGGATGTGCCCGATTTGAGGGAGCTCATAGCTTGTATATGAGAGTCGTTTCTCTGGAGTATATTTTGAAGAAGGTTTTGAAGAAAGCGCCAATGAAAGTTTGTGGAGAGCCTGTAGCGCGAGGCGTTACGTCAGAAGCGTGAGGTGGATGCGCGCGGGATAGCGAGTCAGGTCACTGAACCATGAACACCTGTTAGTAAGACAGACAGCAGTGAGTGTGCAAGAGTGCATCACACGAGATTCGTTTTCATGCAAGTTGAGCGTGTATTTCGAAGCGTTCGTTCAGAACTATATTACGAGTACCAGACTATTGCCAGATAATTAGCCTGCGAGGAAACTCTGTTTCAGTGTTGTCCGCAGATAGCATTTATATACTTGGACCAGTCTGGTGTGTTCAACACTCCTGATGACTAATATTTCAGTCTCACATACAATTAGCCTATGTGCTGGAACATAATCCTAAAGCATATCCTCATTTAAATATTTATTCTATAGCTAATGTTGGAAAATATGGCAAGCAATGTCGTCAGTGTACTGCGCTAATACCAGTTGAATGATAGCAAAGTCGTCGTGTACATTCATACTTGTAACACAGACGTATTTCGGACCGGTAAATGACCGGGTGACAATAGTCAACTACAGCAGTCTAGATTACGTGGATTTTTATGGCAGAAGTCATGGTGTTAAAGGATACCGTACTGGAATTCATGGTAGCGAACATTCGTGATAAACTTTTGAATAATATTACCATGAATCGAAACGTCATTATGGATTGTTAAACCATATTTGGTGGTGTGATGGAGGTCGATGTAATGGAACTTTGAGACGTGGTAAACAGTCAGCTAGAACATGTGTGTTCGTGCACATGTGGATTCGAGCCAGTCGCATGACATGGAGGAGGCATGCTACAACAGGTGGATCCATCGCCGCTGACCAGTATCCAGGGATGTGAATAACATCTTTACCTTCTAGTAATTAGTGCATGTGATTTGCAGACTGTAGACAATTTCATTCAACCATTTTAGAGATCAACGTTTGATGCCAGCATTTATTTTGAATTATGCCAGAGCATAATGACTGGAGAAACTTTATGGATTTCTAGGCGATGCATCAGCACGTCATGTGGACTAGCATATCCACGATACAGTTTGGTCGTGGGGTGGAGACATTCTTTCAATGCATCCATGCTTCTATAGTTAGCTAGTTATTGTCATAGATTTTCTGGTGTACAGTCCTGTACATATTGTTTTTTTGTTGCATTTTTGATCGAAGGCTATCTTTCTTGGATAGTTGCTTGCGATGATTTTACGTTCCTTAATAATTCTTGGTAGTTGATTTCAGTAATATTCGATGAGATTAGATACTTAGTGGTTACCTAATGAGTTTGATTTTTCATACAATTAGGATTTTCTAGTAATGCTTATAATAATAATTGATGATTGTAATACTTTCGATAATACTTGATTGAATCATGTTGAATGATTATCGGGATTTTGAAGATCTGTTGGGATCATGAACTTGGAATTTAATTATTTTGACTTGTTGAAATATTTAATGTTTTATAATAATAATAAATTTATTGGGTGATATTGAACCATTCTGTGGTGTTCACATAATCGAATTTCGGATCAGATTATAGACAAGAGGTAATGAGGTCGTAATTAATAATGTAATTTGGATTTCTCTAATGATTGGTCATGACATTTTTCGAAATGGAAGTTGCGGTGTAGAATAGTTGTGTCAATTAGGGAGTGTTTTGTAAGATGACTATTGGAAGGCAAAATAATTGTTAATGACAACTAATGATTTATATGGCTTGGTAGTTGAGTTAAATGGGGATGATATGCGTGTACTTAGCCCACAGTTTTTATTCTAATCCATTAATTGAAGCAATGAGGCTCAATGGAATTTAGAAAAATGGAAGTAGTAATAATGATTAAATGATGTTTTGTGTGTTTGATATTAATGATTTTGGAGGATGAATCCCCGTGTTACGTGTCTCAAAAAGAAGGGTCTGGCCAGAGTAGCAACCCCACGCATTAAACCAGATAACGTCAAGAGTAGAATTTCGGATTCTACTTATTTTTGCTCACACCTTACAAATATTCTACGGAATAACTTTGATATTGCAGTATGATCAATATATTTTGAAACTTTCAATATTATGTGGAGATATAAAATGTGAAGCCTATTAATACTTAGTGATATGGGGCATTCAAAGAAGGCTGAACTCGATTTCATATGAATTTGTTAGCCGTTATAACTGATCCATAATTCATAAGAAAATTAATAATTTCATGATAATAGCGAGTGATACCCAAAAATGTTAATAAGTGAATAAATTTATTTTCTTTAAGAGATTATATTAAATCAACATGGTTGTTGATGTGATTAATAAATTCCAGATGTGGAAACTTACGATTATGAAATAACTGACTTAGCATCAGATAACCTGGAATAATAGATTGTTCATAGCCAATAGTTTTGATGGCTTGTTAAATAATTGAGATAACTATTTAAGAATGTTTATTCATGACTTTTCACATGATTGATTTTGAAACTAAGAATAATTTCGAGGATATTTTGGAAATATAATGCTGTTGTGACTTGTATATAATTTTTGAATTGATCTCAGACCGGACTATTAATTGTCTGCACATCATTAATGTGCTTATGGTGTTTCGAATAACACACATTCCAGTGATAAACTATAAATTTCACTAAATGTTGGAGGAACATTTGACTAATTTCGTTATTTAAATTTCGATTTTTGGATTTAATGATTGCCGTTAATCAAATAGGGCATTTTTAGAACAGGGTTCCATGGGGAGCGATAGGGTAGTTTTTTATTTCAGGAGTGTATTTAGCGATCTCCCTGCGGAAAGAAGGACCGTGATAGAGTAGGATGGTTGAATGAATAAATTGACCTGATGAATTTTATCTTATAGAAAACTGGGGTCATTCATGATTTCTTGAATCTTAACTCCTTTCTATCATTGCTTTAGTGTACATCGGAATAACAGCTAAGCTTTTATATTAAATTACAACGTTTGTTGTTTGCTAATTTTTACCCCGCGATGTTTTTGAGTCTTGTGCTCTGCTGTTATTTAGATATGCGCTTATGTGGTCGTGGGACCTCCGTCAAACGGTCACAGTACCACAGATTACCAGACAAATTCTACACCCACCCAAGTACATGGGGATATATTACTGCGATAGTGCAAATCCCCGAAAGGATCAAGAACAACAACAAAAACGGCTGTAGCTGTTGCAAATTCTCCCTCGAAGCATAAGGAGACTCACCGATAAGCATGGGAGGATAGAGGAACCTGTCAGTAATAGACTAAGCCTGTTTTTGTTTTTACTTACTTCCAATTCAGAAAACAGATTAGGCCTTTTAAGGTATTAAGTTGTTCGTTCGATGAAACGGACCACAAATCTATTTACAATGAATTGAGAACAGTTAGACATAATATTCAGGAGGTGAGGTCTGTGTGCAGGCGTATTAGGGCTGACGTATTTCTGAGATAAAATATACTACGGTCGAAATCATGGACATGATCAGTGATAAATTCCAAACGGTACATGACAGACAATCGTAGGGCAATCAAACGGAGGAGTCAGTATACAGGGTTGCAGTACTAGAGGTAGTAAAACCATATCTCGGAACATCGACGTGTCGTCACAGGAAGCAGCGGATGGAATGACAGGCATAGTGTAGTCGATTTGTAAAAGGAAAAGGTAGCCTTTATATAAATGGCTCAAATAGAGGAATATGGCAGACAGAGAGATTTATGTCATGGAAAGGAACAAAAGCAAAGCAAAGGACAGTTCAAAAAAGAAATCTGGGAGGAACGTTTGGATAAATTGGAAGCAAACCCCTTTCGGTATCTTAGAAATGGAGGCAAAGGAAAAATGAGTAGTGTTTTGGTTAATGTTGAGAAATGTATTGTAGATTCCATTGAAGCGCTAGGAAGATGACAAGAATACTTCGAAAACTTGCTAAAAGTAAATTATTTTTGATCGTGTGCCAGATTTTGAGATTATGCAAGAGGACGATGTGGACGGGAACATAATCATGGTTGAGGAAGTAGAATGATAGTAAATAAACGACAATATCACAAAGCAGGAAAGGTAATTGTAAATCTACCAGATATGGTATAGTGGGACGGCAGGATGAAATGGTAGCTTACTGTAGGACAATCGAAAAGGCATTAGATTTGGAAAATCTTCCCGCAGACTAGACAAATCAGAAATCACACTTATTTACTGTACAAGCAAGGTAAAAAGAAAGATTGCAACAAGTATAGAGGTATTTCTTTGGTAATTGTCCCAGACTATGTGCACTCAGACATCGTAGAAATAAAAGTTTGATCATTGGTCGAGAGTAAGATGCATGACAACCAGTGTAGCTTTAGTCCATAACGGGGATATCAGGAACAAGTTTTCAGTATGCACCAAGTTATTGAGTTAGCCTAGAAGAGGAAGGTCTAGTTGTGTTTGTTTGTTGTGGATCTAGAAACGGCATACGATAGAGGACCAAGGGAAAAGATGCTAAGCAACACGAAGGATTATGGTTTCGGGGGAAGGCTGCTAAATGCAATCAATATTATTTCTCTTGATAATCAGGCTGCAGTGAGAGTTGATTGTAGGACAACTTCTCGATTTAGAGTTGTTGCAGCTGTGAGGCAGTCTGTAATCTTCCACAGTTACTGTTATTTTTATATACTTTTATATAAAGGGCATAAAGTGGCTGGGTGGGACTGAGTTGATAAAAGGTTAGCAGTCTGACTAGCACTGATGATCTGATTGTAACGGGATAAATTGTAGAAGGCGTATGAGCTAACTCGTTAGAGAATGAACGGAAGTGTTCATGAAATCACATTTCTAAATTTAGGTGATATCGGTGGGGGAAATACTAAAGAAAACAGAACGCCAAGTACCAGGAACTTAATTAAGTACTTAAAAGACTTGGGATGTGTATTCTCCCAGGATGATATTATAGCGAAAGGGATAGAATCAAGGTGCACAAAAGTCAATGTAGTAAGTTTTCAGTGGCAATCTACTATGTTCTGCGTGAAATAAGTAGCCTAGGTGAAGCGGTGAAACTTTCTCCACCGCTGTCAGTATTTAGACTGATCTTTCTGGATGGATCCAAGATATCTCATAAGCTCTCACGTTTAGAGCAGTTAGTGACGAACTTAACTGCTCTTATCCGGACCGCATACGACTCAACCAGATACGTAGTTTGTATAATACAATCTGAACTGCCCATTTAACAACAATCACATATTCAAATTAAGCAAGCCAATTTGGAGGTCAATCGCCACTTTCAGTATCTTAACAAAGCATCACATAGACTATAACTAACAAATATTGACTAGTTGCATAATGTAAACTGCTACTGAAACTAAACAAGTGTATATATAGTAAATACTCACACCCATACTTTTAGACATAGACTTAATAGCCTAAGTGTAATGGAACTGATGATGAACTCTTGACGATCGAAATTGGTCATCCAAGTGTATTTATTAATCTCTTGTAATTTTTATTCAGGATTAGGGAATAACCCATCACAAATGAGTACAATCGTGTTGACCGACTGAAAAACATTGAATTTCGATATCTAATAATCTGTAAAGTAACTGATATAGTGTAGCATGTATAATTACTATGAAAAATATATGGGAGCAATGTTAGGAGGGCACTCATAATGATCAGATAAAGGCTAAGTCGGCAATGTTCACGATAGATGAGGCTGTTCGTATGAACCACCTCAGATATATTATAGGGGTCATGTGATGGGAATGGGGGATGAGATACTACTTAATAGCTCAATGAATTCGGCTATAGAGGATAAGAGAAGCAGAGTTATACCTAGGAGGCGATCATTAAGTTCAGTGTTACTTGATTTCAAGGCAAGAGGTGTAGAAGAAGAAGAAGAGGTGCTACTAGAGAATCATGGAGGCGTCTTGTTCGCAAATAGTATAGACTGAATGCTCAAAGGTAACATAGACTCAATTGAAATGAATGAATGTATCACTAATAATAAAATAATATATTAACAATAATAATATCCGTATTATTGTTGTGTGTCGTAATAACTAGGACGTAGATGACAATGACACCGAAACAGTAAACAAACTTCCTCTGAGTTGGGTTAGATATTATACAGTCTCGGTCTTCCCAAAAATATCTTTACTTCGTTTTGTACTGGATCTCTTGGAAAACGCTAAGTATGCTACTTGACTAGAAACCATAGCTACCTCCTACTCAATTATTGCTTGTTTTGTAGCACTCACATTATTACACTTATCTAACTAGCAAATATTATTGCATAGATTCCACTATTATATAATTGGAATAAATAATTTATTATCCTTGTCAATGACCAATAATATTAAATAAGGACATTTTTATTTTAATCTCCGAAAATAAAGCATACATTTCCAGTATATACTCCTAGATATTAAAATTAACAATGCGAAACATCCTATTTCTTTATGAATCAAATGCGTCAAGGCTTATTCCACTGATATTTTAGAAGTTGACTGAAGCGCACTGAATATTGTTTCTCAGTCCACGCGTCGTAACAGGCATATCTCAACAAGTTCAGCGTGTCAGTCGGTGTTGATGAATTGAAGAGGAATTCAACCTTGCAGGTGGCTGTCTAGGCGAAGAAAATGTTCTTTTTTCGTACCGAGACGTACCATGTAGTTGAAGCGAGGAAACATCATACGTATTCGCTCCCCCGACACAGGGAGCTCCCCTCTGTTTCCAGGAGTCACCCTCAACCATGTTTCGGGAAATATCTCCCTATCCATGTGGAGGGAGGAATAGGAATGATATGCTGCGGGCAGCTAAATGCTGAACATTCCTCACCTTTGGGGAGAAGAGGACTAAATACATCTTATAGAAGCGTAAAACAAAAGACAGAGAAACAAAAACACTTCGTTTACAAATTGAGAAGTAATTTTGTGTTCTATTCCCTGGACATGATTTTAGTAATAAGCTTCTTTTAATACAGAAATGTTAAGGCCTAGTTATCTTCAGTTGTGGCTAGCATTTTTGGCGGTCACTGGGTTTGATTATCAGCTCTGCCGGGTAATTTAAATCAGGTCAGAGGACTGGAACAGAATATACTCTGCCTCGTGAGCCAATACTGAGAAGAGGAGGGTTTGATTCCCATCTCAGCAATCTTGGAAGTGGTTTTACGTGGTTTCCCACTTCTACTCCAGGAAAATGCCGGGATGGTTCCTAATGTAAGGCCATGGTCACCTCCTTCCCAATACTCACCTGAATAAAAACTACGTACCCTAATACAGCCATCACAATAATGCAGATTATCAGACAAATGCCATGCACACCCACGTACACAGGGCTACAAGACCACAATCTCGCAAGGCTCCTATATCAATCAATCAATCAACAGCAACAACAAATATTCCGTAGATGTTTTCAGCATCATTTTTATAATGCATGGTCTTGAACGATCACAAGCCAAAAGAGGCTCCTGATGCTCGAGAAATACTGTATTACGCCCAGGAAATTATTTGATTTTCCTCTCATCATGTGAAATATTGAATTTTGTAGCTTGGATCACAACAATGCTTCCATACTGTAAAGTTATTCCTCCGTCAATATCAATATTGCATTCGCAATACCACGCTTGCTTTGAAGTCTTAGCTACTTGACGTTTAGGATAATCATACCTGAATGTTTATTCTTCTGTACATCCATGTATCGTTCCGCTGTTGTTGGTATGCATATTAAAACATGCAATTACAGTCCTCATACATGATTATAGTGATTGGTTATTTACTCACTCTATATCTTCCACTTATATTTTCCGTTTGTAAGCACCGTAAATTATGAGTACATTTCCAAATTTTGATTTTAGATATTAAACTTATTTCACATGCTCGATACGTATTCCTTAAATGCGAAATATCCTCGTCGTTTTTGACATGAGATGAATTTATATGTACCAGATTTGTTTTAAAGCCTAATAGCCTTCCTGACGCCAACATCACGAGAGAAGATAGATAACGTGAATGAAGCAACTGAGCAACGAGATGGAAGGAAGCAGCAAATTAGATGATGCCGTTCCAACATTCACCTGGAGTTCAAAATGTGAGACCACGAAAAATATTTCAAGGATGAATGACGGTGGGTCTCAACCCAGTCGCTTGCCATACCCGGAACAACTTGGTTCGATGGACTATAGCACGCAGCTACCAAGGTCGGTTTGGGATTTCATGGCACTTAAATGAATCAAGTACATAGGTCAATGTGATAGCAATACCTTAATTATGAGGCATATTGTATGTAATAAATTATAATATTCACTTCAATAAATACATACCGACATCAATTGGTATAGCTTCTCTATGCGTCGTGAATCTTAATTTATATACCGGAACATCCCTCCTTCAGGATAGCGAAACATAAGAATAATAAGAGTAGTCTTATGATGTAATTATTCCGGCAGATTACCTTGTAAATGAAAATATCAAATCTTTCCATGAGTCACGTGGTGAATTTCTAAATAGGGACTGATCAATAAAATGAAATTGTGCAAATGTTATAAGCCAAGCGTCTCTGTCGGAAATTATTTTCGTTCCCTTTTCTTGCTAGCCGACCACGTGTTGAACGGATAATAGCATGCCTCCTTCCTAGGAGGTTCCAGATTTCTCAGCAACATGAGGGATTTTAGAACTGACATAGGGGCTGGACGTGGTGCATTCAGCCTCGTGAGGACAACTGAGTACTTGTCTGATCCGTGAAACGGCAACCCTAGTCAAGAGAGCCAAGATTAAAGACCGAGAGTACCCACCGCACTGAACACGCGTGAGCCTGCATCCATTAAGCTAAATAGTTGAGTAGCAGTCTTCGGGCTGACCAAAGCCCTCAATGGGCAGTATAGCAGGTTTGTCGGGCTAATATTAAATCAATCTGAAGAATCATGAAACGTCTCGGAAGAGGGACGTAACAGAGCTTGTTTTGATATCCTATGTGTTGCAGTTTTAATGATACTACCTGTACAAATTATGCAGCATATCAGGAGTGGGAAATGCTTGTTGCCGTTAAGCAGTACACACACAGGTTGACACGCACCCGTGGGAAAAGTAGCTTCACATGTCTTACCTGTCTGGTGTAAACAAGAATATTGCGTGCACATTATACATTTGAAGAACGCCAGACGTGGTTCTAAACCAGGGCCATCCAGTCATTGCGCTCGAGAGTGCGACCGCGCTCGGGGAGCATTGGGCAGTCAGACTAGCGCTCCTTGCCCTATCACCACTTCACTGTGGCAGCGAGGAGACTTGAGACAGACGGACGATGTTTGGACCGCGCTGTCTAGATATGTACGTACAGTCGTCGGGCCGGCGGCTTTTGTGGGATTGTTGACATCATATTGATAGGGCTGTTTTGCCATCAAAAATATACCGCATATACAACTCTAATGGTACCCCAATGTATAGGATTTGCAGGAAACGAACGCAAGTATTAAGTAAAGAATATTGTGATTTATTCCAAACTGAAATGTGAACATATTAGAGAGGAAAATTCAACAATATTTAACAATATGAACAGATAGTACAGACCTTGAGTGACTTTTGCTCCGTCATTTTCACGAGCTTTTGGTTTTGGAGGAAACAATCTTCTCCAAATTGGGTACAATATTTCTGGACACAGATATTCGTAAACAATTGCGCAAGTTTCTATCGCTCATCGTCACACGATGTTTACTTTTTGTAAGCTTAAGAACTGCAAAGAAACGCTCACAAATGTACGTTGAGCCGAACATTGACTGAACTGTACATGCATGTTTATACAAAAGGGGTATTCTTCTTGCGGAAAGATGCTGCTTCACCACACTTTTTTATGGTATGATGTTCAGTCATGACCACTGCAAAACTGATTTACTTACACGCTGTCAACAAAGAGCATTGGACTAGACTAGCAACTCATGGATCGGCTGCTCACTTCGGCGTGGCGGGCATACCACACACTCAGCCACCCAAGATCCTCCCACCACTACCAAAACAACCTTCCACCAAATCGCTCGGAGCACTGGGTTTGAGCATGGCTGGAGCGCTGAATGGATGGCCCTGTTCTAAACTATACACACGGTGGCAGTATATCATTTGTTGAAATTATAGGTTTCCCTCTAAAGGAACCTTGCATTACAATTACTTAATGACTTTTGGAAATATACAAGAGTAATTAGATACGCCGGAATTTAATTCGAACAGGGTTAACCTCAGTTCTGAATGCGGGAAGTGAAGTAGAATGCACAAAATTCCGCTGTGGTGCTAAAGGAAATACCAACGCATGATGTGGCACATACGGTCACCTTTGTGTGTTGTTAGAAATGATGGTTGTTCTGAACAATGAGGTTAACTATTTTTTTCACAGCGCCTTTGAGTTGGTCCCAGATGAATTTTGTTTGCAGTAATAAGTTCATCCAGCGTTGTACGTTTACGATTCAGTACAGTTGAACAACTGGTTATAACTTTCATATTTTCAGCTTACTTTCATTCATATGAAACAAGCTTGGGAGCTCACTTGGAGTCAGAGATCTACTGTCGGGGAAATAAGTATAGATACTTGAGTTTAGAGGTCAATAAAATCTTTAACCTTAGTCTTAGATAAGAAAAACCTACACCAAAATTTTCCTTGATTTATTTGTCGTTTAACGATATAGAGTAAATGTTTGCATTGTATCTCGTTAAAATTTTATAGCAGGTTGAACAAAGAAAGGACCGGTTTTTCTTACCAAGTTTACGGAGCGCTCAATTAGAAAGATCATTACGTTAAAAGCATTGATCTGATCGTAACGACACTCTAATACGTCTTAAAGGAACTTATTGTTAACGGGTATATGAAGTTTTAATCTGATCTGACGTTTCTTAAAATAGTTGTTGTGAATTACTTAAAACAACTTTTTCTCGGGCCTGGGTGGTCATAGCAGTATGAAATATGGCTTGTTATGAGGCTCATAGCAATGCAAGGCTTAACGTAAAACTACATTTTATCTACTTTTGATTATCGATTTTATATGGATTGATATTTAATCGGACCATTGTGGGCGGCGATAATACCGTAGCAGCCTGGCAATTTTGCCAGTTGACTACCGTATTTCGAACTCGCTGCGCGCTCGTTCCTACGCACACCAAACTCTGACCTTTGTTCTTCGTTGAGTCATTAGCAACAAGCAGCAACTATCACCGTCTGTATTACCTCTGCATCGATCAAGAAGCCAGCTAAACCGCAGTTAACGGAGGGAGAATTTGCCATGATTATAAGTGCAATATGTTTTTTTTAGAAGCGAGAGAGAAAGTAATAATGATAAGGGGGTTTAGCGAAAATTATCCAAGTGTATTGGAAGGTCGATAGCCACAGTGAAGAGATGTGCCGCTGCAATGAAAGATATTCTTCTTCCTCCCAGAATCCAAAAGTATGAAAGTATGACTAAAGCAGAGCTAATTGTTCACGCCAAACCTCACTTAATGGCACCTAAAAAGAAGTTGGAACAGATAATCAAGAATGTTCGTCCTGACGTCGAACTCGTCTGGATGCCAGTTGCTCATTGTGAGCTAAACCCCATAGAGCTGGTTTGGTCCTACGTGAAAAATAAAATAGCTAAAGTGAATATGAGTAACCAGGCGGAGAGAGGAAGATCAATGGAGGTGATGCGAGATCTCTGTAAAGAAGAGGTCCGTAACACCGGAGCTGTGGAAAAATGCATCAAACACACCATAAAATACAGAAACATTACTGGGAAAAGAATGGGCTAACAGAAGTGGTCCCCGTTGTTGAGCCACTTGTTACAAACTTAAATGACAGTTCATCTGTTTCATCGGGCAGTGATTTTTCAGACGGTTAATAAGGGAGCAGTTTTATAATCTTATAATCTCAATGTGTAAATTACTTCAAACAATAAATCTTATAATAATAGCTTTTCAGCTGACACAGTAGTTTTAAACCTGCCAATGGAGGTCCAAAGCCCTCATTAAAAAGGTGTTGGGAAATGTTTCACTTCTTAAGGAAATGAAATAAGACACGTTTCTGTAACTTGTAGGTAAAATTAGCAGAGGATATTAGCGCTGTACGTAAAGGACGCATATTTCAGGATATAAAGAAGAATTAAATAGTTAAGTTAAATAGACGTGAATGATAGTGTATTTTATTTTTTATTTCTTTTTTTCTTAGTCGTATTACCCTCCAGGGTTGGCTATTCCCTCGGACTCATCGATGGATCCCACATATACCGCCTCCATTTTGAAACTTCGGGTCGGAGATACAACTAGGGGGTGTGACCAGCACCTCGCCGAGGCGGCCTCGCCTGCAAAGCGAACAGGAACCTAATGAGGGATGGGAAGGTTGGGAGGGATAGGCGATGGAGAGATAATGAGGCGGCCGTGGCCTTACGTTAGGTATCATCCCGGCATTTGCCTGGAGACGAAGTGGGAAACCACGAAAACCACGTCAACGGTGGCTGAGGTAGGAATCGAACCCCCTCTACTCATTTGGACCACCCGAGGCGAGTAGACCCAGTTACAATCCTCATACCACTTTTCAAATTTCGTAGCAGAGCCGGGAATTGAACCACGGACCTCCGGGGTGGCAGCTAAGTACGCTGACCACTATACCACGGAGGCGAATATATATTATAATATTTGTATTATAATTCGTCAATTTCACTTAAGGTTCTTAATTTATTTTAATTAATGTCATTTTACAAGTCCTCGTACTGCAGCTCCTTCACCAAGATTTTACTCGTATAAAATAATATCTTTCTTGTCACGTGAGCGACCCATGGTTTAACCCATAAACTTTCACTTTATCTTTACGTTTCTTTTACATACCGGTATTGCCACCACAGAATTCCAACTACCATAATATAGTTAAGTGAAGAAGGAACTGTTCTTCATCCATTTTGCTGGACTATGATAACATATTTGATGTACCGTAGTGTAATGGTGTGATAATTGCTTTGTATAACTGTGAACAAAGTTCAGTTTTATAAAATATTTGATCACATTTATTTGACAAATTTCTTTGGTAGTGTAATACCGGCCTAACACAAATTACAAAACAACAACAGAAATTCACAGACTTGACGGCTTGGAACGCGCGCGTACTATGTTTCACAGGGCAACGTCGCAAGAGTTTCCTCGACTGAGCGCATTGTTCCCGTCGCTTGCTACGATACATTCTTCTCACTTAACCACCTGATTAAAAATCAATCGATATAAAAGCAATTATCCTAAGTAGATAAAATGTAGTTTGTCGTTCAGTCTTGCATTGCTATGAGCGTCATAACAAGCCATATTTCATACTGCTATGACCACCCAGGCCCGTGAAAAAGTTCTTTTAAAAAATTCACAACAACTATTTAAAGAAACGTCAGATCAGATAAAAACTTCACATACGCGTTAACAATAAGTTCCTTTAAGACGTATTAGAGTGTCGTTACGATCCGATTAATACTTTTAACGTAATGATCCTTCTATGTGAGCGCTCCGTGAACTTGGTAAGAAAAACCGGTACTTTTTTTTTCAATCTGCTATAAAATTTTAACGAGATATAATGCAAATATTTACTCCATATCGTTAAACGGAAAATACAACAAGAACAACTTTGATGTAGGTTGTTCTTATGTAAAACTAAGGGTAGGGGTTTTATTGACCTCTAAACACGAGTATCTATACTTATTACCCCGACAGTATGTGTCTGCCGACTCCCCGTACCAATTCCTAAACAAATTGAATAGATCTTACTACAGTGGTAGACCTCACATCAAAATCCTTAACTGATTGCTTAATATTGACAAAATCTTATCAAAAACGAAATTGAGGCCTCGTTAATGTTTATTGCGTAATTGGGCTTCTGTCTAACCAAACATCGGACCCTACTAAAATCTAGCTCATCTACCAATCGCAAAGGAGTGTTACAAATATATGTAAAGGTAAAGCTTTGAAGACATTCCTTCACTGTGGCCTTAATCAACTGTTAGTTATAACTCTTCAGTTAGTCAACACAAATTTACCCAATGACTGGGTGGGGTTACAATGTAAATATATATGTAAATAAACACTCCTGGAAAAATTACATGTATGAGATATGAGCACTGTTATATTAGAGCGATCCTGAATCTCGGGTAATTAATATCTATTAATATGGAGGCTATGTGTATATCTCAAGTGTAATAATCAGTAACATATGCTCCAATAGATACATGCGTTCAAGTGTTTTATGATGGGACATTATGTGCCCAATTTAAAAACGTAATCGTAAATAGTCACCTCCACATTCATTGCCATTTTACAATTTTCTGAAGTTCCCGTGAGCTAATAGAAATCTGGTACAAAAATTGTCGGTGGGTGTGTTTTGGCCTCCTTTCTATTTACTGATTAGCTACTGATCAACTTCAGGTGTTGTTTTTAGGGCTGATGAACTCACTGATCGGCCCCTTGTCAACAATAACTCTTTTAAAAATAAGTGCATACCATGGACGATGAGCCCCATTTCATTATAAGGCTGACGATTTACACCGGCTGGTGTTTGGTGGCAGATAAGTCTTTCGCAAGCCCACGGAAATCCATAAATTTCAGGAAATCCTATAGAATTTCAATGAAAATTCAAAAAACATATTGTATAAAAGTGAATTTTAAGTAGCCTACACATGGTATGTTTCATTTCGTTATAGAATTAACAGTTGATCCACGATTTTGGTTTTAAGTAGGTAAAGCCTGAGATAGTTCCATAAAAGAAAACTATATATACGAAAATGGCTCCAATTTAAATGGCTGACTATATGAAAATCTATTTACGTCTTTGTGTTAGACGAAAATAGAAGCTATACCCATAGGAAATTTCAGATTATTCAGTTGGGCAGCTCGCAGCTGAAAGAAACACAGATAAATAGACAGACAACAAACCAACATTCAGCTTTACATATTAGTATGGCTGTCAATGAACACACACATTTTCTTAATATTTTAAGGAGTGAGATTAAACGAGTTGATAATCTTCATTGGAAACAATTATCAATATTTGTAATAAAGCATAAGTAATAGGTGGATATGATATTACTGTAGCCTACATAAAATATATCAAATTTGATATTTTTGTAAGTGACGGTATAGAATCCCAATGTAAGGATATATATTATAATATGCATTGTATAGTTCTCCGACATTTACAAGTTTGAGAAATACTTTTCTAAAGGCAGGAGAGTTCTTTGGAGCTGTAAAATTAGGAAGTTTTTATAATTTCATAAGTGCATTTAGTTAGTCTGGGATTAGCACATACAGTATATTCCCCACCAGGTCTAGCAAGGTCACTCTTGATTAAAAGGAGGATAATGTTTTGAAATTAACTTAGTATTGTCAATGTTGTGGCCTGATGTGGAATTATATTTAAAACTCCACCTATTTGTCATAATAGAACGTGATTATCGCTAAAAGAGAAAATAATTCACTATCACTCCCCAGTGATATGCACAATTTATGAAACATATTTTGCCTATGGTTTCCTTCTTTCCGAATCACTTTTCCCATAAAATTACACTGTAAAATTTATTTCTGTAATTCAGATGGCGTAGTACTACTCTGGCCAGTTCGGCGAACTAATTATTTTCAAATGTACTGTATATTTCATTGTGCTTGAAAAGTGGCTTGATGCAAACAAATTAATACTAACGTTACATTCGCTTAAATTACGTAATATAATATAATTTTAATCGCATACCTAATAGATGTTGTAGTAAGTTAGCAGCTGTATCCGACGCGCTGAACTCCGCTTAATTAATCTCTCAACTTGAGAGCGAGGTATGGACAAGTTACGCTGCCACTGCGAGCATCTTTCTTAAATTATTATTCTTTCTTTGTTGTTGCATGGACTGCTGGTAAAACGTTCTTCATCTACTTACTGGGCACAGCAATGGTAATTTGCACAAGCGTTTGAAATCAGTTTGTAATGCGAAGTAATATTTTGAAAACGCCTGCCCAGTACTTCGTTGATTATCTCCAACGTTGTGCGTTCTCAGATATTCCCCAGCCTTTGGTTGGCAGTCAGCTGTCCATAACTGTGATTCAGGATAGCTAGGAGGAAAGGTACGGAACTGGAAGGCTACGCTTGTTGTCTGTCAGCCTTATCTGATCGGCAACATCACGGGTAATAACTTAATTTGATTCAAGTTTCTCTGCTAAATAACGGAGGACAATTATATTTTGTTTGTTGTTCTTGTTTCACTTGAGGGTGTTGAACATTGTGGTCATTAAGATCCGTGACTTATTATCGTGTTGGAAGCCATTTTTCAGTGTTGCCTTAGTAATGAAAATTAATGCTTTTCAGTCGGTCAACACAATTGTACCCAACTGTAATAAGTTAATAGTTGTTTCCCTAAACCTGCAAACATAGCGTAAGATTTATAAATTTACTTGGATGACCAAATTTGATCTTCAATCGTTCAACATCAGATCTTCGTAACAACATATTCAGGAAGATCTTAACTAGGCTGCACAATATGTTAAATTGTGAGTTGAACATTGACAGGTTGGAAGGCGGAAAGTCCAAGGAGGTGAAAGAGATAACGAGGTAGCAGCCTGCACAAAGATATTCCTTCCTGTTCAGTGCAGACAGTGGAACTGTTACCTGTTGCACGAGAACGGATGGCAAATCACTCAAACAATAATTTAAGTTCAAATTCTATTCCAACCTGAGCATTCACTAAAAATCACAGATATTGTAGTGGCCCCAACCCTTTACAAGGGTTGCGCCCACACATATACCTAAAGAATTATAGAAGCTACGAAATACCGACATAGTAACAGGAACATGTCAGGTCATAGAACCAAGACAGCCAGCTTAGCAAAGTAAGGAGGAAACTCAGGACATTACACCCTATATTCCGCTGATCCAGAGTGACTCCGCACTTGTAGCCTATAAATAGGAGGTACAACCACGCGCCGGGCTCTCTTACCTGATCGAGCCCTCTCTAGTAATCTTGAAGTCTTACGCTCTTTTTGAGCAGTGCTACGCTAAGACTCCGGTGGGGCGCTGCCCTGACGGATGTCCCAACACGACACCACGGTCATCTGGTAGGGTAAGTGAAGTGTGTCTACGATACTCATTTTCCCTTCTAGTATTAATCTCTTCCCCCCCCCCCTTTATCTAAACCTATTTGCCACCACTATTAAGCAATAAACCCCTTACGTATAGACAAATAATTCAACTTATTATTTCACTTAGTTTAAGAAGCCTTTCCCTCTAGATTAGAAGTTAGGCTATGTTCTACACTGAACGCTGTCTAGCAGTAGGCGCGGTGTAGCAAGCGCTTAGCTTGCTAAGGCTCCCCAGGTAAGTCTGGTGAGTATGGCCCCATAGCTCTTTGCGCGTCCCTTTGGAATAGAGGTTGGGCACTATTCCAACCCCCTACACTTGAGCATAAGGCCCCCGGTGTAACTTAGTAAATACCGGAGACGCCGACACTAGTTTCACACCTAATCCCCATACCGAACAATAATGGGGAGGCGGCCTTTCCTTTCATCCACATACCCAACAAAAATGGTATAGGCGCCGGGTAAAACTCAGTAGACACCGGAAATGCCGACCAGGTTAGTTTCACATACCCAACAAAAATGGTAGAAGCGCTGGGAAACGTGGTTTTGGAGGAAACTCATACAACGAGCTTCCGTAGTTAGAACGCCAGTGCAATAAACCTCTTAAGCCAAGCGAGTTGCGAATTTATTTTAGTAGAACAATGTAGTGGATAATTTTTGCTCTCCACACTAAATATGTCACCCCCTCCCCTATTAGTAATTCGCAACAGAAACCTCTCACTGCCGAGCATTTTAAATATTAACAACTACAATTAAATCAATAAATAGGAATATTAAGGAAAACCAAGTATGAAGAAGCATAGATAACTACCCTACTCTATTAAGAAAATCGCTCATTATTTAAGATTAACGCCCCCCCCCAAATAAACGCTCTATTAAGATACCTATGACAAGATTGTGATATCCCATAGGATTAGTTGGAATAAGTAACTAATTTTGTATTTTATTACAGCAGTGCAATTATATCTTATATATTGTTGTAGGCTATAACATTTTATTTTCAATAACTATTTGTATAGCTTAGTGAAAGTTAGTATTGACAGAGTGCATACTTAGAATTAGGTGACCTTGCAATTACACTTACACATGCACTTCCGCAAGGTATCACAGTAATTAGTTTGTACACACACAAAGTCATAACACGCTACAGTTTCTTTCGCTATGCAAGCAGACCTCAGAGGGAATGCTTATTTGTAACTTGCAACACAATCAGCTGTGACACATGGCAAACGCATGCTGGACACTCCGACCCCCTAGCGAGGGGTTGAACCCGACACCATGCAGCAACTCAGCGAAAAGACGCACGCGAAAGGAAGTGTGCTATCATAGATATTACTCCTGGCACTATTAACTAACTCGCCAGATGACTTATCAATTTGCCTTTTATATTTTTGTTTTACATACATCCCTTAACGTATTGCGAAGCGTGCGATAGCAAACAACGCACTAATAATTTTAAAGATGTGATCATAACGTACACACATAATGTAGAATTGCTTTTCCAGCAGTGCATTTCAGTTACCAATTGAGAAGCCGTTCCCCCACGAAGAAGTAGGAAGGATAGTAAAAGTAGTCAGGTAGGAATTCATGAAGTAGCCAACAGATGAACGGCAATGATAACATAGCATACAAGCGTAACCACAAGATTGGGCACAGCAGGGCAACATGGCAATATTAATCAGTTGTTATCAAGAGTATCAGCGTTATTATATTATTAATAAAGTATCAAGTATCTTGCGGCAGGTACAAGGGTTCACCAAGCCTTGAGATAAAGAATAAAGAGAGTATTTTTCAGGAAGTTGAAGAAGTAAATTGTTGATAAGTATCAAGTATCTTGCAGCAGGGATAAGAGATCACCTAGCCTTGAGATAGGGAAGAAAGGAAGAGATACAGGAGATATTGTTAACATAGCTACGTTGATAACAATTGTCATTTACAAATAGGATTATTGCCCACACCATGCCACAAACCTACGTTTTACGCAAGCCAAATACTAAACACGAACGTCACGCCAAGAAGGAATACATTAGTAAATTCGCAGAAAAACTGTAGGGTCTGGCGGTGGTGACGTAACGCAGGCAAATATTGAGACCTCGATATGGGGTAGCTTCCCTATCGTATCGGATTTGATTATACCCGCTACGCGTTACGGTCAACAAAGTCACCCGGATAAGTCAGATTGGTACTGACAACCGGACACCGAGAGCTATACTTTCGGATTCCTGGAAATAGCCACCCCAGGGAAAACGGAAGAGAGCTAACGGCGCTCCACTCACCCTAATACATGATGATTGTAACGTCAGTTGGGATGCATTTTTATCAGAGTACTCTCAGTCTGACAACAGGCGATATTTTTACAGTATTTTTTACCAAATAACAGGCGGTATTTTCACGGTATAATAGGAGATGTTTTATGGTATTATATATAATATATATTTGAACCTCACGAACGTTAGCACTCATCTGTATCGGTGTACAGTCAGACTATTGGCAGACGCTAGTTTTATAATATTATGATAGAATACTGTTAGCATATATAATATATATTTGGACCTAACGTTCGTAAGCACTCATCTGTATCGGTGTACAGTCAGACTAATGGCAGACGCTAGTTTTACAATATTATGATAGAATACTGTTAGCATATATATTATATTTGGATATAACGTCCGTCAGCACTCATCTGTATCGGTGTACAGTCAGGCTATTGGCAGACGGTAGTTTTATAATATTATATGGTAGGAAGATCATTCGGCAGACGATCATTTCATAGTATTATGTGATAGAAAGATGAAATGCACAGTCGACAAAACAAGACGAGTTCGGTGAACAGATTTTTTTTATTTTTTTTATTTTTTTTAGCGTATGGCTTTTAGTGCCGGGAGTGTCCGAGGACATGTTCGGCTCGCCAGTTTTGTAGCTGCTTCGAGACGGACACCCAATGGGTGAGCTACAAGTACCGTTGGGGAGGGAAGGAGGGAAGTTGGAAAGTAAGGACGAGGAGTTGGAAGGTAGCGGCTGTGGCCTATAGTTAGGGACCAACCCCGGCATTTGCCTGGAAGGAAGATGGGAAACCACAGAAGACCATCTTCAAGGTTGCCGGCGGGGGGATTCGAACCTCCGCGCCTCCCGGATGTGAGCGACTGCCATCAGTCATGCCGTAACCACCACGGCTAACTCACCCGGTGGTGAACAGATTATGATAGGAGATACATTTTACAGTACTATATTAAGAATTATAACTATTCAGAGTAGAAATATGCATACGCTAAAACTAACAAGTGAATTTATAAATTAATAATCTTTCAATGCATTGAGATTATTTGCGACGGAAGAGGATGCAATTTACACATGTATAAAATGCCAAGGGTAACAATGCGAATTGTGAGGTCACTCGGTAAGGGTAACTCCTTAAAACTCCAGGAAGTCCAAACCACTATACGTATGGGTCAACTAGGTTTTGTAAATCCTTTTAGACACTAGCAGTTTCCCATAACACAAAGTGCATTAGTAGATCACTCGGTCAAAGTCATTCCGATACCACATTTCGCATTGGACGAAGGTCACTAGGTTACTATACGTCATTCAAGGTGTTTGTAATTCCCACACCATGTTTCGTATTTCGCCGGTCAAAGGTATAAGTATAAGCCCTTAAAGGCACTGGTAATTCCGATACCACCCTGCGCATTGCACACCATTTGGTTAACGTACATCCTCGTACGCACCCGTACTTTCCATGACACGAAGGCAACAGAATACATTAAATAAATAAAACTATGCAACTACGGTGTATTATGAGCGATTCCATACAGAGCGACTAAATAATTATATTACACAGTAAGGGTAGTAACTTCATTAAAGGTACATATAGGTAATACCATTATTGCGGATACCCGCAACGGAGAGTTTAAACATTTAAGAAATAATTTTAATTTATACCCCCCCCCCCCCCCCTTAGAGGGATTTCTTCATAAACCCCCATCTAGACACACGAATCACCCCTACCCCATTTATATAGTGTACTTAGTTAAGGGAAGGCATTAATATTAGATTTATCAATAAGAATTCAATTAGATACTAAGAAAACCCCATTTCCTCCCCCCCCCACTACCTAACGTGGCAAGTAGAAAAAAGGGTATCTAATAACACACAACTAACAAATGTTTTTTTTTTCCGCAGGAAATTTTAATATGTCAGTAACAAATGTATTTTTTTCAGGCAATATTATCGTGTTAATCTATATTTTCTGAAGGACTATACAGTGCATACAATAAAGATAGGCATCATGGCTGAGAACACCATGTCAGCCACGTCAGAATTACCAAATTAGCCCGTAGAGACAATAAATAATTTCCAGTTTCCATAACCTCCCGACGAAACGGTCGCCAATTCAACGAAAATCCATTTAATCTTAACAATCAAATAAAAACGTACTGCGAATGTCATTTACATAATGTCTGCATATACTGTAACCATTTGATGGGTGCAGGGTTCGAACCTACTTTATTATAAATCGAGAAATGTAAAATAGCTTTAAGACTTTCAGTTACGCATAAGCTAGCCATGAGGAAATCGGAAGTGATTCAGGTAATGACGCAGAGCATTGACAGCCTTATCTGAAGTCACAAGATGCAAGCCGTGTATGAATCACGAGTACAGTCAGTCATGCCGTGAGGTAACGATCAGTGCAGGTAGGCGGGGGAACCACTGCGAAGGTTTGATATCAGCGTTTTCAGGGCAACCCTGGATTGCATCCCAACACAGCAGAATTATTAAATAAACCGTTTTCTTGGAAATAACGCAAAATCACTTAATATTGTTATGTTAATCAGAATAATCCAGGGAATGACGAATTAATCAAGATTAAAATCGAGTAATTTAGGCACAGGGAAAATGTGCTTACGAAGCAGTTACGTCATTAGGCGGGGTTATGAAGAGTTCCTGGGAAGTAGAAAATCAAACCAACTCGCCGACATTGCTGAGGAGCCTTGTAAATTTAATTAAAATAAGTAGACGATCGGTTTTCGGAATACGAAAGGAGAATGTAACATTTAGATTATGGGGAACATAATGGTTATTTTTTCAAAAACGTGCGACGTCTAGTTCAAAAGATAGCTCCGAGAAGAATACCAAATTAGTATATTTTTGCAACTTCCCAATATATAGCCGAGTCTTCAGGCAGAATGTATGCAGTCTACAGTGGACTCCAAGTGCAGGAGTGCTGCATCACATCATAGGCAGTCTTTCAGTCCGTTGGGACGGAGGTGCTACATCACAGTACGTGCAGTTTTGTCAGTCCAGTCGAACATGACGCTCAATTGCAGTATCTAGACCGCAAGTACGAATCGTCAGTGAGCCAAGTTGGGCCATATCAGCGTAAAGAACAATTTTCAGTATATTCATTTGACCGTAGGCGTCAAGGAGCACGGTACTGGTTCACAGTATTCAGTTGGTGTCCGCCGTGGCGAGATAGTTCAGTACATCGAACATAAAGACATCAGGACAAGGTCATGTAGCTTCAGAAATAACTACAAATCTTCAAAATTACAAGTCAGCTGGTTCGAGACCAGACAGAAGCTACCGAAAGTAGAAAGAACTCCGCCTACATAAAATTGTGAGGATAGATGAACAATACGCAACAGAAGTGAAAGTTAGGTCCGAACACGATCGCTACAAACAAGTATCATCTATGAGTTTTTAAATAAAAGCCAGTAAGACAACAGGACCGCGTATCGAAAGTAAAAGTAGAGTCGCGTTTCAGTTTATAAATTAAGGCGCAGTAAAAAATGGAAGGGACCGAACATTGTCAAATAAAAGGAACATTTCGAGCCTTGTTGAAATGAAAGAACAGTCGATAATTACATCGTTTCGCAACATAACGTTGTTAAAAGAGAAGCCAGGTTAAGTTAATAAACCGGTGAGGTTAAACCGTGGATAAACGACAGAACTTTGATTCATGACCTAGGGGTCCGAGCTAGAAGTCATCGTAGGACAGATCGTGCAACTAGAGCGAGGTGAGAATTCGTCATCAGGGGACCAATCGGAAGTAATCGCTTGCGTTCCGAGATGCGACAAGAACTATTACACAGTGTGTAAAGAAATTGTAAATAGATATTAAAATAGGACATAACCCAAAGGTTAACACGTGTAAATTGTCACAGAGTAAATAAGTGATAAAGTGAAAACGTGTGGAAAGGTATAGGGTAATTGTTTAAAAATTAATATAAATTTTATTAAATTGTTTTAATCAAAAATTATTATGTGTATTGAACCCATGTGCCATAGGGTCCAAGGAGGTCGAATCCATGTATTTGGGGAAGAAATGAAAGAAACGTACAGTTTCTAATGTAACTTAGAGAAAGATCAAGCCAGGATTCTAGCCTAACATTGTGCAAGCAGCGCGAGCCAGGTGTTCGAGAGATGAGATCACCCCTCTTGACATTCAGAAGGAGCTGGTCATGAGTATTAATAACCGAGTGGAAAATTCCGACTGTTAGACAAGGAAGCCTGACTCGGAAATCGAGCTGAGCTTGCTTGAAAACGACAACACCGCCTATGCGCCAGAAGAGGAATAATTAAATTTAACCCGTTTACGAGTATAAAAATAAGTAAACAATTACAGTACGGTGAATCATTTCGAATTAGAGATTTTTGAGTAAAGAAAAACCCTTTAATAATTGCACAGGAGAAAACTGCAAACGCAAGTAGACGTCATAGGGGATTTACCAAGGCCTGTGGAGAGGGGAGAATGCAAATGAACAGCAACACCCACACAGTTGAGGACGAGAAATTAATTAATATCTCCGAATTGCACGATCGATTCTTACGCGCAATGAGATTATTTAACATTGAGAAGACGAGCTTTTTGAAGGTATAATTTTTATAATGGTGCAACCATTATTTTAAAAGTTGGGCACGGAAAGGGCTAGAGTCTTATCTTTTTGTAGCGAAAGAGTATAAAGCTCCTGGCAACACCAAGCCAAACATGCAGTTTCAAACAGTCCAGGGGACGTGACGCTGGAGCATCAGTACAGGCAGTTCCAAACAGCCAGAGGGGGCGTTGCTACGCATCAGTATTCAGACAGCCGTGTGGGGGGTTACCCTGTTTCACACCGAATACAGTTTACCAGTACTCCTTGAGGGGAGAAACGCTGTATTACACCGCAGAATTAATATCTGATAGCCATAGGCGTCGCAGTATTAACAACTTGCGTGCCTCCATAAGGAGTTGTAAAGAAGAAATATTAAAGTATCGCCGTGTTGAAAAATTAGGAAAATGCTAATTACAGGATTTAGGTCCGACAGTACACACGTTTACAGTGAAAAGTTCGTAAAATATAGTCAGAGCAGGCTGCGAACGTTGGACTTAAGGCGATAGGTCTTTAAATAAACGACCGAAAATATCATAACGTACGGAAGTACTGTAACAGGAAGATAAACAGTTATCTAAATTTAAAGAACCCAAATAGGGAAAAACAGAGTAAGGTTCGCAACGTATTTCAGAAAAGTAGGAGTGCGAGAACCGAATAAACAAAGAAGAACGGAGACTATAGACATTATCTCCAGAAAGCAGACGAACTATTCTAAAGCACTAGACTCGAGAAGTACTAGCTGCTATAAAATAAATCCATCGATCATCGATAGGTTATCGAGGGGACCTCGATCCGAACAGACTTTCACTAGGATCGATAAACTAGATTTAAAAGAAGAAGCCGTTCAAGCTAGAGAAATAGCCGGTCATCCAGAATAGGATTCGAAGAATTAGGATTCCAGGGAAAAGTAGATGATTCGAGACTTTCGTATTCTGCAGGATAGGAAGCCGACATTGAATAAATTTCACCCTTGGAAACGGGAGATTAAGAGGTCACGTGTGATAGGCTAGGAAAATACGGCCTAGTGATCAAAAGTTGTGAAGTGTAAATCTATCAAGATAGTGTGTTAAAATAATATTTTTAGTGTTTATTGTGTGTTCTAAATGGATACACCAGTGTATTAAAAATGTTGTCAATGTTAAGTGTATTGAATATGTGTCAAGAAGTGTTTGTACATGAGATGAATTTCTACAATATGGAGTAAGTTTCAAAGTGGGCCAAAATGAAACACCGCACAAGGATAAAGGTCATGAGACGACCTTAAAAACATGTGAGTGATGAATTTCATTATATTTTGGTGTCAGGAAATGATTGTGTACAAATCCACCGGAGTTTTTGAGTAAAAGGGATGTGTTTAAATAAATAAATACTGAATAAACAAAAACGCGGTCTGAACAATAATAGAAATTTGAGAAACTATAAATAATTATGTAAAAGAATAAATCCAGTAGATGATGAAATATATGAATAAAATGTCAGTGTATTTGACGAATGTCATAAGAGCAAGCGAAATATTAATAATTATCATGAAAGATATATAAATAAAAGTAAATTTGAGTTATATGAAAGAAATAGCTTTTGAGCTTTTTGTAAAGAATGAAGATATGAAATAATAATAATAATAACCAATAAGGAAATATTAAATAAAGATCAAATTAATTGACGTGAATATAAGAGCGTTAGAGCCTTAATAAAAAGTATAGACATGATGTTCAAATGCATGTTCTTTAAAAGAGAGAAAGTTATTGTCAAAGGAAAAGAATAATATAAAAATTGAGATGTGTATCAATTGTTAATATGATATTATCAGTTCTTTGGATGACGCTAGGCTTAAAATGAAGTATAGCGCAAAAAGAGCGCAATTAAAATAAAATGTCACGCTAGGAACGCGTAAAAGTTAATGTACTTGGTAAATTACTTATGAGAGGTAGTTGATTGTAGCGAATTGAGAATTGGTATAAGTCCTCTATTTGTGACGTAGTATCACGAGGCCATTGAAAGGGAGCAAATGTATGGTATTGAGCGTAGGTCTTATAAGCTATAGGCTGACCCTAAATCGCATTTTGTATAGTCCTCTATATGGGAATGGTTCCCGAGGCATGTGAAGAGATTCGAACTCAGAATCTTCTTATTGTGAAAGCCCCTTTATTATTCGTCGTAGAATGTGTATATCTCTTCCCCAATCAATGAGGACCTTTCATAATTAATAAATGCCAAGATTACGAATGTGGTTTATGAGCCCAATAATATTATTGAATGTACACGAGGAGTAGTATGCCAGGTCTCCCCAAAGAATTGAGAATGAACGAAAAGCTGTTTGTAAAAGCATTAAAGAGAGCTCTAGCTTAGACTAGACGGGAGGGTTCCCGCATAGTCATAAATAACGCTCGAGTAGCACGGTCAGACCCTCGGAGCAGGAGGGGTGTCTGAAGGCCGTCGTGTAAGGAGTAATGAATACACCGTGAGTGTTTAAAGTTATTAACGACCCGGGCGTTGAACCGAGGCCCTTGTAGATTGATATTTCCGCTTGCCTGTTCAGATCGTAGTTTTTTTATGTGATAATGGTCTTATAAGACATATGAGATAAATAGCAATCCCTATTGTAATGTTGTATGGAAGTAGGATTCCACGAGTTAATTGAAGGCAACTAGGTTTCGGGAGTGACCATAGTTTTTTGACTGTGTCAAGTATCTTCATACTCTGGAGTACACAAGTAATTTCCTGATTACCTTAATGTATTTGTAAAACTAGAGAGAGATGATAAAAGCTGAAAACCTGTGAAATGCCCAAATATTGAGTTAGATAATTAACATGTAATTTTAAATGAAATTATACATTTGTTTGATGATTAAGAAAATATAAAAAAGTAGTATTTGAGGTGTATAAAGAATGACACCATTATTATAGAAAGCATTGAGCCAAAAGAGCTCGGAGTTATATGAAACTTATAGTTGATGCTTTATGGAAGTAAAAATAATTAGGAATTGTTGGTTTATATGGAAACCATATGTTTTAATACAATATTTGTTTTATTCTTATGTTATTCCTTGTTCATTTGGAACAAGTAGATGATTATGGGTCAGTAATTTAATTGTTTAATTGTTTGTAGCGCCATAATTTTGATTAATTAAATGTGTTAAAATAGGAGTTGATTTTGTTGTTATTTTTGCAAGTGTATCCTCTAATTAATCCAAAATATGTGAGTCACAGAGTGGGTGAACTTACCGCTGCCCCGAAAATCCCGAATTGAGCTACGCTGGTATACTGTGATTGGCATATTTCTTGCTAAAAGGCACATGGGGGGCATAGAAGTACTGTGCTGGATTAATAACTAGAGGAACACTTAAGACGGTCATAACATGTAAATTAAAGTAATGATAGGAATAGCTACAACGTAAAATATTAACTGACCGCATGGGTCCCTGGAAACTCATACCGAGCAGCCCTGAATTATATCATTAACCCCCCTAGCAACACTTTCATGGCGCCCAGTACGCAGGGCTGAGTTTTCCTAGGGAAAACCCGAGTTTTTCTCGAAAAATCAAAATTTTCATTTAAGAAAAAAAATGGTTTTTCGAAATTTTGAATTTTAAATACTTCCATAAAGGTTTATGAAATTGAATAAAAGTATCAAAAGGGTACGTTGTAGTAAATACCCGTACCAAAGTAAATTTTTTTGAAGAAATTGGGACACAATGGTTCAGAGTATCATCTCTCAGGCATGTACTAGTGTGGTGGCATGAGTAGCCCACAATATTCTAATAAGATGGTATTGAGTGAGGAATTGCAGGGGCTTTTGGAGGCGATAAAAGCTGATAGCAATGAAAAATTGGAGGCTATAAACAATACGTTGAGCCTCCACAAGGATGAAAATAATCAAAAATTAGGATCCATGAATGAAAGTTTAGAGTCACTAAAAATTAAAAGTGATAGCATGGGAAATAAATTAGAAACTATCGAAGCTAACTGTGTAGAAATGAACAATGAAGTGAAGGCTGAGATAGATAAAATAAATGACAAGTTCCAAGGTTTTGACACTAAGTTTGGGGACAAATTAACTGAATTAAAAGGGGAAATCGCAAGTGAGATTAAAAAGGAAAATTAAGAATTTCATTCAGGATTGCAAGCCCAAATACAGGCTTTGAACGAAAGTATGGGAGAGCCCCAAACTAGGTGTCAAGAAAATTTTGAAAATTTGGAAACTAAATTAAGTAACATGGAAGGAATGTGCAAAAAGAATGTAGACGATTGTAAAAATGAACTTGTAACCCAGATTCAAGGTGTGCAGAAAAAGTTAGAAGATCAGATAAAATCTAACAGCGATATCTGTAAAACATCCCGGGATGAAATAAAACAAAGTGTGAATGAGCTAGGAACCCGATTTGGAAAGGTTGAGGAGAAAGTAGGAACCCTCGAGAACAAAATCGGTGTAGTTCAGACCGAAGTAACTGAGATGAAAAATCAAAATCAAAAGGATGCGCGGGATATGAAAAGTCAATTTGAGCTGTTTACCGGGCAGGTAGATGATAACTTAAAGAAGTATGAGGGTGAAATAAATCGAAGATTAGGTATATATGAGGGGCATCTCCAGAGTGAAAGAAAACAACGAGAGGACGAAAATAAGGAAAGTACCCATAAGATAGATGAAATAAGTCAGGGTATTAATGATGTTCAGGGAACCATCGGAACATTAAAGGTCGAAATAGGAAAAACTCATAGGGAAGTAGGCCAGATCCAAAATTATTTGATGATATTATATAAGAGTCAAGGGAAAACTGAGGAAAAACTGGAAGGAATTAAAGTAAATATGGTCAAAGACAAAGAGAGATGGAGAAAAACATAAAGGAGATACGAGAAGGACCTAGATACCAGAGGTGACGTTAAACCAGAAATTATAACAGAACAGGTCATGGTCATCAAGAAAGAGGTAGAAGACCAACTAAATGAATTCAGGGATAGCTTCAGGAACGACAAAAATCAAATCAAACAAGAACTGGAAACCATTAAGAAAAATCAGGAAAGAATTCAAAATGAATTAGGATCCCGGTTGGACAGGACTGAACATAAGAACAGTCAAATGGAAATCCAACTCATGGCTAATGAAGAAAGTGCCCGAAGGGAAAGGAAGTTAGAATTTGAGAATCAGGAGGAGTTTCCAAAGACAGGATGGGTAGATTCCCGTGAACAAGGTACAGATACGGATAGGGACTTAGGAGGGAAGAGCCCTTATAAGAACCCAGGATATCCGATGGCGATGTCAACCCCGTACATGAATCAGACAAATGGCCAGATAATAAACATTATTAAATCGAATGAGGATAGACCAGTAAAGTTTACGGGTAATAACATGTCAATTACTCCAAAATACTGGCTAAAGGAAGTTGCAGAGTATTTAAACGAAATGAAAGTTCCTCAGGATCGGAGACTGAGAGCTATTGAAAAGCTGTTGGCAGGTGATTGTCTCACCTGGTTCAGAAGCTTCAGGTACACCTTTGATACGGTGGAAGGCTTTAGGGAAGCGTTTTTAAAACGATATTGGGCAGCAGACGTCCAAGAGAATTTAAGGCTAGATCTGTACTCTAGGAAGTACAGTACGAATGCACCAACTAAATACTCGGAATTTTTCACCGCTCAGCTGTGTAAATTCCGCGAACTCGACATTGCTCCGGCAGAGAACGACCTGTGTGCCGCCATTGCAAGACAACTTCCGTATGAGATTCAGAGGCTGTTAATCTCATCCAAAGCCAGAAGTGCTGTGGAAGTGGAGAGTGTATTACGTCAATTAGATATGACGACTTCGCACGTAACTCCTCGGCATCAAAGACAGACTGAGCAAGTACACATGGCCAGCAGTCAGGAAACCAGAGAAAAACCAGCGACCAGGAATCAGTCCACAAGCACTGACACTCAGGGACTGGGTCGAGAGTATGGGCACCAGGAGCCTAGAGGGATACAGCCATATTACAGAGGAGGATATCGAGGAAGAAATCCTAGGAATACGGGTTATAGGCAACAAGAGAGCCGACCCTGTAACAATAACCATCAAAGGCAAGAAAACAGAAAGAAATGGGAGAATTATCCCAGAAGGAATGTAAGGCCAGAGGATAGGGATGATGAATATCGGGCCGAAATAGAAGAAAGATATCAGGAAAGTCTTCGTTATATGAACGAACGACTAGATGAATCTGATAGGCAAAAGTCCGTTGGAGTGAGGCAATCAAGAACCGGAAATCACCCGACCGACTAGACGGAGCTCAAAGCTTGGAACTACAAGCTCAATTAAAGAATGAGGGGAAAGGAAGCCCTCAGGATAAAAAAAACTCCAAATTTAAATTGTCAAAAGTGGAAACATACCAGGAGCTGGGAGGAGGTAGAAATTGTGAATTGGATAACAAGACCAGATGAGCTAATTAACGAGGATGTGGAAGGAATCCCACCTGTTAAAAGAGAACTACCTCTAATTATGCTAAGGATAGAAGGATTACTGGTCAGAGCATTAATTGATACCGGATCCACAATAAGTTTAATTACACAAACCCTTCTAAATGAACTGGAAACAAGGGGCCGAGTATTAAAAATCCCCACATCAAGTGTAAAGATTAAGGGAATTATCCCTGAAAAATCTTGAACATGTAAATTTCAGGTATACATCGATCTGATCATGGGTAACGCTGAAATTTCGCAGTGCTTTTTGCTGGTAAATCAATTACCGTATAATGTCATATTAGGTATTGATTTTATCCGTGAGAACAAGGTCATCATAGACCTAGCGCAAAACTGCATTAGAATTCTAAGAGAGGATGTGGATGAAGAAAATATTAATCTACAGGAACAGGATGAGAAAATAGGAGAACAGGTATGGCATATGGAAGAAGTGATTGAGGAAGGTTATAAGGACATAGAAAAGATATTTGAAGTCCTCAACATAGAACTCGAAGATGATTTGGAAACTGAGTTCGAGACCAACCTGTCAGGAAAAGTAGAGGAAGCTAAAGTTAACCTCGAAAATAAGGAACAATTAAAGAAATTATTATTGAATGTTAGGGACGTATTTGATTCCAAGCCAGGGAAGATTGAAAATTTTAAATACGCGTTCCAAGTCAATGATTGGGCACCGTTCAGACAAAAAAAATACCCGGTTGCGGAAAAACATTACCCACAAACTAAGAAAACACTGCAGGAGATGATGAATGCAGGTGTTATAGAAAAGATGGCGACACCATATGTTAGTCCATTAGTGATTGTGAGTAAACCGGATGGCTCAGTAAGGGTGTGTCTAGATGCCAGAAATTTAAATGCAAAAATCATACCAGAAAATGATTCGGCACCACCCATAAAAGAAATACTGAGGAAGTTCAAAGGCAAGAAGATTTTCACAAATATTGACATTACTTCTTCGTATCATCATCTCGAACTGAAAGAGAAAACCAGCTTGTTGACTGGATTTCAGTTCGACCAACAAACATATTGTTTTAGAAGATGTCCGTTTGGATTGAAGACCGCAGGATCTGCATTAATAAGAGTGCTTGATCGAAACCTGTCAGAGGAAGTGAAAGAGTGCACTATCCGTTATGTGGATGATATTTTGCTTACCTCGGAGAATATTGAGGAACATTTAGAAAAATTGAAGACATTATTGGAAGATTTAAGGAAGGCTAATTTTAAAATCAATTTAAAGAAGTCAATTTTTTGTCAAAGACAAGATAGTAACATTTTTAGGGCATGTGATTGATAAGGATGGTGTTAAACCAAATCCATGCAAATTGGAATCGATAAGGGATTTTCCAAGGCCTTTGAAAGTAAAGAACGTTCGCCAGTTTTTGGGATTGATTGGTTTCTTCTCAGGACATTGTCCATCATACACCAAAACTGTTGCACCACTACAGGACCTTCTGAAGAAGGGGGGCAAGTGGAAATGGACGGAGGAAACAGAAAAAGCATTCGTGGAGGCCAAGGAAATGCTCTTAAATTACGTGAAGCTAGGATATCCTGATTTTAATCAGAAATTTATAATTCAAACAGACGCATCCCAGATTGGAATAGGGGCAATGCTATATCAGGAAAACCCGGATAACCCTGATAAGAAAAATTATCTAGCTTTCACAAGTCGGAGACTGAAACCACACGAGAAAAATTATACGATCAGCCAAATCGAGCTGTTAGCGATACTGCACGCGTTGCAATATTGGCGAAAGATCGTATATGGGTTTCAGGTCATTCTAAGAACGGATCATAAAGCCTTAACCTTTTTGATGAAGACTGATTTATCCAGTCAAAGATTGATGCGGTGGGCTTTATACATTCAACAATTTGATGTCAAGATAGAATACTGCCCAGGAAAGGAAAATATAGTTCAAGACTACTTAAGTAGGCAGCCAGAGTCCAAAGAAGAGGAAGTAATGGCTATAGATTTGGAAGACAGGGATCAGCGTACTCTAAATGAGTTAAGAAGCATTAGTCAAAGACAACGGGAGGATCCATGGATGAACATGATCATATCTTTCCTTGAGGGAAGCTTGATAAGGGGAACACCAGCGTACACGGAAGCTAATAAGATAGCTCAAGACTACACGTTTTATAATGGATTATTATATAAATTTGTGGACTCTGACCATACCAAATTAAGGATTGTTGTACCTGCAATTTTGCAGAGGAAAATAGTATGGTTAGCCCATAGATCGTTCGGACATATGGGAGTCGACAAAACAGTCTCGACGCTGAAAGAAGCATTTGTATGGCCGAGACTGAGAGAAACTATAAGGGACACGTTAAAGACATGTGATCTATGTCAAAGGATCAAACCTAATGCATTTCTGATGAGGCAAAAGCCTATACCATTGTTGCCCGAAAGGCCAGGTCAAATCATATCTATTGATAACTTCGGACCTTTGCCCAAGGCAAGAAGAGGAAATCGACACATAATGGTGGCTATGGATGTCTTCACTAAAATGGTTGTCCTTGCTCCCATACAGAAGACTAGTACCAAACAGGTGTTAAAACGACTCAAAGAAAAAGTGATACCGATTCTGGGAAAACCTGAGAATTTGTTGTCGGATCACGGTAGTTGTTTCACCTGTGTAGAGTTCAGACGAGAAATAGAAAGACTTGGAATACGTCAGATTTTGTCAAGTATTCGCCATCCTGAGGCAAATCCTGTAGAAAGAGTGATGAGGGAGACGGCCAAGTATTGTAGAATATACTGTGCCGAAAAAAAATTGGAAGTGGATAGATATCTTGGATATTATCGAATTTTGTATAAATAATACAATCCATGAATCCACGGGAGAGATACCCATAACGTTACATCGGAATGAGCAACCAGATAGACCTTGGAGTCTGGTAATTCCTAGGCCAGCAGACGCTCAGCCTGGAAGAGATGTACGTATTATAAGAGCCTTTGAGCATCTAAAAGCTCAAGCCGACAGGAGGCAAAGAAGAAATAGGCATAAGAGGTATCATCGACCATTATTAGCAGGAGAAATGGTGTTAGTAAAAAGACCAGCCATTTCGGATCCAGGGAACCGTGTGTACAAGAAGTTCCAGAAAATGTACCACGGACCGTATCAAATAATCAGAGATTTGAGGAATAACGCATATAGAATTCGGCACTGTGAAACGGATCACGAAGTGACCATGAATTCAGCAAATTTGAAATTATATTACCCTCCCGAAGATTTCGATGAAGCAAATGAACAAGCCCTGGTTATGGAAACATTTAGAGATGAATCCGCTTTTGACATAAACAAGAATAAGGAAGAAATAGAGAATAGAGCTCAAGCATTCGAGTGCGAATGCGAATTGGAGAAATTGTATTGGGAAATCAAAGAAATAATTGAGTTTATTGAAGAAGAAAATTTCAATTTAAGAAAGGAGAATGATGAAATAAGGAAACGGGTAGGGATAGACCAAACCCGTAAGGAAGAATGAGGTTCTGGAGATTTATAGTCCAGACAAATAAAGGAGAAAGAAAGGGTAGGGACAGAGCATACCCGACCTACACAATCACCGGATACGACTTTAAAGAAATAAAAACAATGGAAGGTACGGACAATGTTATGATGGCTTCGACGAATAAAGAAATACAAGATTATTTGAAATAAATTTCCTCAAAATTTTTCGAAAATTTATTTACCTAAGGAGGGGAGAGATGAACCCATGTGCCATAGGGTCCAAGGAGGTCGAATCCATGTATTTGGGGAAGAAATGAAAGAAACGTACAGTTTCTAATGTAACATAGAGAAAGATCAAGCCAGGATTCTAGCCTAACATTGTGCAAGCAGCGCGAGCCAGGTGTTCGAGAGATGAGATCACCCCTCTTGACATTCAGAAGGAGCTGGTCATGAGTATTAATAACCGAGTGGAAAATTCCGACTGTTAGACAAGGAAGCCTGACTCGGAAATCGAGCTGAGCTTGCTTGAAAACGACAACACCGCCTATGCGCCAGAAGAGGAATAATTAAATTTAACCCGTTTACGAGTATAAAAATAAGTAAACAATTACAGTACGGTGAATCATTTCGAATTAGAGATTTTTGAGTAAAGAAAACCCCTTTAATAATTGCACAGGAGAAAACTGCAAACGCAAGTAGACGTCATAGGGGATTTACCAAGGCCTGTGGAGAGGGGAGAATGCAAATGAACAGCAACACCCACACAGTTGAGGACGAGAAATTAATTAATATCTCCGAATTTCACGATCGATTCTTACGCGCAATGAGATTATTTAACATTGAGAAGACGAGCTTTTTGAAGGTATAATTTTTATAATGGTGCAACCATTATTTTAAAAGTTGGGCACGGAAAGGGCTAGAGTCTTATCTTTTTGTAGCGAAAGAGTATAAAGCTCCTGGCATCACCAAGCCAAACATGCAGTTTCAAACAGTCCAGGGGACGTGACGCTGGAGCATCAGTACAAGCAGTTCCAAACAGCCCGAGGGGGCGTTGCTACGCATCAGTATTCAGACAGCCGTGTGGGGGGTTACCCTGTTTCACACCGAAGACAGTTTACCAGTACTCCTTGAGGGGAGAAACGCTGTATTACACCGCAGAATTAATATCTGATTGCCATAGGCGTCACAGTATTAACAACTTGCGTGCCTCCATAAGGAGTTGTAAAGAAGAAATATTAAAGTATCGCCGTGTTGAAAAATTAGGAAAATCCTAATTACAGGATTTAGGTCCGACAGTACACACGTTTACAGTGAAAAGTTCGTAAAATATAGTCAGAGCAGGCTGCGAACGTTGGACTTAAGGCGATAGGTCTTTAAATAAACGACCGAAAATATCATAACGTACGGAAGTACTGTAACAGGAAGATAAACAGTTATCTAAATTTAAAGAACCCAAATAGGGAAACACAGAGTAAGGTTCGCAACGTATTTCAGAAAAGTAGGAGTGCGAGAACCGAATAAACAAAGAAGAATGGAGACTATAGACATTATCTCCAGAAAGCAGACGAACTATTCTAAAGCACTAGACTCGAGAAGTACTAGCTGCTATAAAATAAATCCATCGATCATCGATAGGTTATCGAGAGGACCTCGATCCGAACAGACATTCACTAGGATCGATAAACTAGATTTAAAAAAAGAAGCCGTTCAAGCTAGAGAAATAGCCGGTCATCCAGAATAGGATTCGAAGAATTAGGATTCCAGGGAAAAGTAGATGATTCGAGACTTTCGTATTCTGCAGGATAGGAAGCCGACATTGAATAAATGTCACCCTTGGAAACGGGAGATTAAGAGGTCACGTGTATAGGCTAGGAAAATACGGCCTAGTGATCAAAAGTTGTGAAGTGTAAATCTATCAAGATAGTGTGTTAAAATAATATTTTTAGTGTTTATTGTGTGTTCTAAATGGATACACCAGTGTATTAAAAATGTTGTCAATGTTAAGTGTATTGAATATGTGTCAAGAAGTGTTTGTACATGAGATGAATTTCTACAATATGGAGTAAGTTTCAAAGTGGGCCAAAATGAAACACCGCACAAGGATAAAGGTCATGAGACGACCTTAAAAACATGTGAGTAATGAATTTCATTATATTTTGGTGTCAGGAAATGATTGTGTACAAATCCACCGGAGTTTTTGAGTAAAAGGGATGTGTTTAAATAAATAAATACTGAATAAACAAAAACGCGGTCTGAACAATAATAGAAATTTGAGAAACTATAAATAATTATGTAAAAGAATAAATCCAGTAGATGAAATATATGAATAAAATGTCAGTGTATTTGACGAATGTCATAAGAGCAAGCGAAATATTAATAATTATCATGAAAGATATATAAATAAAAGTAAATTTGAGTTATATGAAAGAAATAGCTTTTGAGCTTTTTGTAAAGAATGAAGATATGAAATAATAATAATAATAACCAAATAAGGAAATAATAAATAAAGATCAAATTAATTGATGTGAATATAAGAGCGTTAGAGCCTTAATAAAATGTATAGACATGATGTTCAAATGCATGTTCTTTAAAAGAGAGAAAGTTATTGTCAAAGGAAAAGAATAATATAAAAATTGAGATGTGTATCAATTGTTAATATGATATTATCAGTTCTTTGGATGACGCTAGGCTTAAAATGAAGTATAGTGCAAAAAGAGCGCAATTAAAATAAAATGTCACGCTAGGAACGCGTAAAAGTTAATGTACTTGGTAAATTACTTATGAGAGGTAGTTGATTGTAGCGAATTGAGAATTGGTATAAGTCCTCTATTTGTGACGTAGTATCACGAGGCCATTGAAAGGGAGCAAATGTATGGTATTGAGCGTAGGTCTTATAAGCTATAGGCTGACCCTAAATCGCATTTTGTATAGTCCTCTATATGGGAATGGTTCCCGAGGCATGTGAAGAGATTCGAACTCAGAATCTTCTTATTGTGAAAGCCCCTTTATTATTCGTCGTAGAATGTGTATATCTCTTCCCCAATCAATGAGGACCTTTCATAATTAATAAATGCCAAGATTACGAATGTGGTTTATGAGCCCAATAATATTGTTGAATGTACACGAGGAGTAGAATGCCAGGTCTCCCCAAAGAATTGAGAATGAACGAAAAGCTGTTTGTAAAAGCATTAAAGAGAGCTCTAGCTTAGACTAGACGGGAGGGTTCCCGCATAGTCATAAATAACGCTCGAGTAGCACGGTCAGACCCTCGGAGCAGGAGGGGTGTCTGAAGGCCGTAGTGTAAGGAGTAATGAATACACCGTGAGTGTTTAAAGTTGTTAACGACCCGGGCGTTGAACCGAGGCCCTTGTAGATTGATATTTCCGCTTGCCTGTTCAGATCGTAGTTTTTTTATGTGATAATGGTCTTATAAGACATATGAGATAAATAACAATCCCTATTGTAATGTTGTATGGAAGTAGGATTCTACGAGTTAATTGAAGGCAACTAGGTTTCGGGAGTGACCATAGTTTTTTGACTGTGTCAAGTATCTTCATACTCTGGAGTACACAAGTAATTTCCTGATTACCTTAATGTATTTGTAAAACTAGAGAGAGATGATAAAAGCTGAAAACCTGTGAAATGCCCAAATATTGAGTTAGATAATTAACATGTAATTTTAAATGAAATTATACATTTGTTTGATGATTAAGAAAATATAAAAAAGTAGTATTGGAGGTGTATAAAGAATGACACCATTATTATAGAAAGCATTGAGCCAAAAGAGCTCGGAGTTATATGAAACTTACAGTTGATGCTTTATGGAAGTAAAAATAATTAGGAATTGTTGGTTTATGTGGAAACCATATGTTTTAATACAATATTTGTTTTATTCATATGTTATTCCTTGTTCATTTGGAACAAGTAGATGATTATGGGTCAGTAATTTAATTGTTTAATTGTTTGTAGCGCCATAATTTTGATTAATTAAATGTGTTAAAATAGGAGTTGATTTTGTTGTTATTTTTGCAAGTGTATCCTCTAATTAATCCAAAATATGTGAGTCACAGAGTGGGTGAACTTACCGCTGCCCCGAAAATCCCGAATTGAGCTACGCTGGTATACTGTGATTGGCATATTTCTTGCTAAAAGGGCACAGTATAAATATCAATATGTCACATCAGGTAAAAATCACGTGTGTTATGTGTTGCCATATTGTTGTGATAATGTATAAGTTACAATCATGTGGGTGAAATTCTTCACAACGGCAGATCCTGGGTTGGTGAGTACCAAAATGAATTAAACATATTGAGCCATTGTGGACCCGTAATTCGTAATGTATTATTGTGAAATGATTAATGATAAAGTGATAACGGTGAATAGTGCTTTAAAGTGTCACTTTCTAATGACGAAGGCCGTGAAAATGAGGCCCAGTAACGAATTAAATATTGTACAGAAAATACCCAAGTGTGTGTAAGCATACAAATTAATTATTAAAGGGGTGGAACCAAAGTATTGTCGAAAGAAATAAACTAAATAATTGAAATCAGTGACGTTTGTTATGCAAAGTAAACGCAATAGAATTTGAACACAACTTAAGTTAATGCGAAAATAATTAATTCGGAAATTGAAAGATAATTTAATGAAATTTAAAGTAATGCAATGAAAATCCAAGTCAGTGATAAAATAATAAACAAACCTTATACGGTTAAATGATATAATTTAAAAATAATTGCAAATGACCTCAGCATCACGAGTAAAGGCAATGAAAGGCCTAACGAATATAATAGTAATAATAAAAGACCCCAAAAATATCGAAATGGAAATAATATGAAAATGTAATAATAAAAAGTAAATTCATTTATCCTCGCCAGGATATCTGGACCACAGTAATAATGAATTGAGTATCCAAGAAATATTATTGTCGCCAAAATGGGCTAGACCAAATGTAAGCTAGGGCTTGAAATATTGAATTAACGTGCAAGTATCGGGTAATTGTTATAGTCTATGGGAAATTCGTTGGTTGAATAAGGTAAAGTCATGGAATGTGTGCGAGTGAAACAATAAATGATCAATCAAGTATTGTATAATTCTCATGTATGCCAGGGAGCACAAGAATGAAAAAGTATCGTAAGACTGGATAGGTGATATTTTGTCTAGGCGGGTAGCCGGAGGTAGGGTGAAATTGATTCCCTCTTGCGAGCTAGGCCGACCTCTGCAGCCAGGTAGAACATGGCATTTCTAGATTGGTTAGCATTTGTATTTGGAATACCTATCACAGCAGAATAATAATACGTTTGTTTGTCATCCTAATAGCAGAGAATAATTATCCCAAAAAGAAGCGCGAATAAAAGTGAACAATTAGACTGATCGCAGTCCGTATGAACAATAGAATAAAAATGCTTGGAGTCTCAATGGAGAGGTGGTCTGTCTTTGAATGCTAAAACATATGGTTGGAGTTTGAGCTAGGTCATGATACAGGTTTGTTTATAAGAGGTTCGTTGTCTCGCTCAAGGCGAGGGGAGACTAATGAAGGTCGCACCACACGCAGGCCAAGCCATTAAACTGTCACGGTGTTAAAGAATATCTCAATGAAGACCTCATGGTTTTATTTGAAGGATTAAAATGTCGCAGAAGTAATACCTGCCAAAGATGATTATTATTCATGGATTGCTCATCCTGAATGCTATAATAATAATAATGAAATGATGAGTATAAAGAATAATAATAATAATAATAAATCCATTTTTGAAAATGTAAAATTTTGGTTCCATACTCTTAAAGAAAAGAAATACGGGTAAGATAAAAATAATAGAATTGGACTTCGGGGAGTGCGCGCTCCATTGAACATTCAATTCTCAGGGACACAATGCCTGCAATAAAATATAATTTGGCATGTAAGTAGAGAAGTAATTGGTACTCATGTGTAAATAATGTTATTTGTGTTTTGGGGGGAAAATTTGTGTTTGAAATGTGTGGAAAAAAAGATTTAAAAGGATAAATAAATGTGAAGATTAATAAGTTCAGATTATAGCTGAATGAAGGCATTGTAAGAGTAAAAGTAAATATCCTGAGTTCAAGCCTGACCAGGCGGAACTCAGTTGAAGTGACTGATAACCCTTAATTTCGGAGTATATAAGGTTTAGAATCTCTAGACTAAAGTATCAGTGTGCGCAGATGGATCATGACGAATCCATTGGAAAGGAAGCAAGATTGACAAAGGGTCATTATATTTTTTAAATTATGTTTGAAGATCATTTCAACCAATATATTATGTTGTGACTTTATATTTGGAAATATTTGAGTAAATTAAAGATATCAATTTAAAGTAGTTGGTGTTATAGTCCTTTTGTGCTTGTCCTTCCTATAGTTCACATTCTGAGTACATGGTCAGACAGTGGGAATAACTCTACACGCCCTGAGCTGAGCATTTTAACGGATGATGACCTGTATTTCCGTTTTCCTAAACGGCCACAGCAGGGGTCTATAAATTAGTGCTGAATGTGAACATGGGTTGGCAAGAAAGACGGTCGAGATCAAGGATAAAATTCACAACCAGTAAATAAATGACCGCATTGATTAAAAATAAACCTGCTCTATAAATATACAAAACCCCTGACAACTACCCATATTACTTTTATGGCGCCCACCTTTGGGGAAGGTTTCGCAGGAAAAACCTAAGGAAAACTCGGGTTTTTCAAAATTTTGAAAAATCCGGTATTTTCCAAAAATATGAGTTTTTGAATGTTGTTTTTTTTTAATTTGAATTTCTCTTTTGAAAAAAATCTTGCTTCATGTTGAACTTTGAAATTTGAAAGCATTTAACGGGTATGAGTATAACATACCCATATTAAGATAAAATCTCTTGAGTAGAAACTCCCACATTCGGCATAATTATATATCAAATATGTGCATGGATCTTAGGTGTGAGGGAGAGTAGCCCACTATATCTCAGATATAGAAATGGCTTTGAATGAGGAACTACAGAAGCTCCTGGAGGGTATGAGCCTTCAGCTTAAGGAAAATAAAGAGTCAATGAACAATAAACTCGGTGAGTTGGGCACTAGTTTTGACACCAAGTTGAACAATAAGTTTAAAGAAATAGACACTAATTTTGACACTAAATTTAGTGATGTTAGGACTAAAATTGATGATGTTAACAATAAATTTGAAAGCATGAACACTGAGTGGGTGGATAAGTTGAACACTAAACTCGGTGAGCTTGATACTAGTTTTGACACTAAGTCGAACACTAAATTTCAGGAGAGTAAAAAGGACATGAACACTGACTTTGATGAAAAGTTTAGTGGTGTCAACACTAGGTTAGAAAATATGAACACTCAATTTAGTGAACTTATCGCTAAGCTTCAGAAAAGTGAGAAGGCTGCCGAAGCCTCCCAGAAAGAATGTAAAGATAGATTTGACTCTTTGACTATTAAATTTGAGGCTGTCCAAGATAATTGATGTTATAAATCAAAATGTTAGTCATATCTCAGAAACGCAGACGAAGACAGACGAATGTTTCGGGAAAATCGGAAGATAAGTTAGGGATGATGAAAAGAGAAAATAAAAAGCAATTAGATCTCAAATTTGAGTCGATAGTAGGTCAATTTGAAAATAAATTAAGCGACCAAGTAGGGATAAAAAAACAGTAACGTTAATGAAAACTTCAATGGAATTTAAGCGGAGGTAAACCAAATTTCGTTAGCACAGAAAGGAATCTGCGAACAAATAACTCAAAATTTCGAGATTTGCGAAAATTCAAAGAATAAGATGGGCGAAAAAATTGACAGGTTATCAAATGAATTTGAGGCTTTAGAAAACCAACGTAAGGCTGACGTAGGATAGAAAAACAGGTAGCAAACATCGCGACACTAGTAGATGATAGATTCAAAGAGAGTGATAAAGCAGGGGATGCTAGGATGAATAAACACACTATGGAAGTGGACAAACGATTCAAGAAGCAGAATGAACATATATCTGATCACGGGAAAGAAATTCAGACAAATGAGGTCAAGCTAGGGGAAATCCAGGAAAGAATAAGTCCTATAAAGACAAGTATTGGGGAAAATAAGAAACACTTAGAGCAGACCCAGTTGGACCGAAATCAATTGAACGGGAACCTGGAGAAGACCCAAAAACAAGTAGATGCGATGGAAAGAAACATAGAAAAGGTCGGGAAAGAAGTTAAGCAGTGATTAGGTGTTATACAGGTAAACATGGAGTACGAATTACAAATGAAAATGAAGGAAGAGGATCAGACAATCCAAGAATTTACGAAAGAAATAGAGGAAAGAATAGACTATGTGGCTGAAGATTGTAAGAGAAAAATAGACACAATTACAGAAGATAGCTCTTACAAAAAGGATAAGGTTGAACAGGAAACATTCACCCGGTTAGAGAATCTAGAAGGGAGAGCGAACCAGAGTGACACTAGGATGATTGCTATAGAGGAAGCCACTATAAGGAACAATTAAAGTAAGTTAGGTTGGAAGGAAGACTTAGAACGAAGTCAGTGGGAAGAATCGGAGCACCCATACATATACAGGAACCTAAATGAGGGTGAAAGTCAGTTTAGGACACCGGGTCGGCCGTTAGCCGCGTCAACCCCGCATAATAACGCTAACCAAAACCAGGTAATTACGATAATAAGGCCAGAGGCTGATAAGTCTAAGAAATACTCAGGGAATAATGCTTCCATTACACCAAAGTATTGGTTGAAGGAAGTTTTCGTGTATATAAAAGATATGAGAGTTCCTCAAGAGAGACGATTACCCTCTATCGAGAAACTTATGGATGGTGACTGTTTAACATGGTCCCGTGGTTTCCGGTACACATTTGATACCGTCGATGAATTTAAAGAGGCATTTCTAAAAAGATACTGGGCGGCGGATATCCAACAAAATTTGAGGTTGGACTTATACTCCAAAAATTATAGCACTAACACCCCGACGCGTTATTCAGAGTATTTTACGGCACAGTTATGCCGATTCCGTAAGCTAGTTGGGGCTCCAAGCGAAACCGACTTATGTTTAGCCATAACCAAGCAGCTTCCGTATGACATTCAACGACTGTTGATTTCATCTAACGCGAAGGCAGCTATAGAGGTCGAAAGTGTCTTGAGACATTTAGATATGACCACGTCACACTTGCAATCAAGGCATGGTCGAACGGTGGAACATACACACATGACAGACACAAAATCAGAAGTGATTAGAGAGACCAGTAGGAATCAGTCAACCAACACAGAGAGGTATGACAGAGGAGGAAATTATCCAAGGAATGATTCAAGAGGATGGCAAACGCCTCATAGAGGAAATAATAATTGAGGAAGAGGTGCGAGGCAACCTTGGAACCAACGGAGCTCAGAAGAAAGGGGACAACCTTACAGAAAGTCATACCAAGGAAGAGGTTCAAACCATTGGAACCAAAGAAATGGACGACCTGAATATCAAGGTCAGGATTATCAGGCGGAAATAGAAGAGAGACATCAAATGACACAGAGATGGTATGACGAACGCGGAGAGGAACAAAATGTAAAACCACAAGGCAGATGGGGGATGCGATGACAAATCGGACATCACCTGACATCCACGACAAAAGAGGTGCGCTGAGTTTGGAACTGCAAGCACATAACATGAATGGTGTAGGATCTGAAATGGAAGATCCGGATAAAAAAGTCAAAATTTGGAGGGCTAAAAGGGAAACAAACTGGAGGATGCAATGCTGTACATGTAGTAAATTAGGTCGCCAGGCCGGAAGAACTAAAAGAAGAAATTAAGGAAGGGCCAGCAGCTATAAGACGAGAGCTGCCTATTATTATGACAAGAATTGATGGGATTCTATTTCGTAGTATGTTAGACACTGGGTAAACCATAAGTCTTGTTAAACAAGCGTTGGTAAACGAACTTGAAATACGGGGAAGAGTAATAAAAATTCCCATATCCGCAGTAAAAATTAAGGGTATTATTCCTGAGAAAACATTAGCTTGTAAATATCAAGTATATTTGGACCTGCAAATAGGGGATCTTGTGTTGTCTCAGAGCTTCTTATTAGTTGGGAGGTTACCATATAATATTATTTTGGGTAGTGATTTCGTCATTGAACATAGAGTGGTTATAGATCTTTCACAAAATTGCGTGCGATTTCGAGAAGAGAATGACAATCAAGGAGTCAACGTTACTTTACATAAAGCCGAACAGAAAAATGGGGAACAGATATGGCATATGGAGAAGGAACAAAGTTAAGATATGACAGGGGAGGAAATGCTAACCCTAGAAAAGGAATTAGGCACACTTGCCGTAGACACTGAGAAAGAATTGGAACCAGAATTTGAAGCTTGTTTGTTAGAAAAACTTGAAGAAGCTAAAATCTCAGAAGGAAATAGAGAAATTTTGAAAGGAATATTAATAAAGAAAAAAAGATGAATTCGATTCCAAACCCGGCTAGATTAAAAACTTTCAATACGCGTTCCAGGTAAACGATTGGACGCCCTTTCGACAGAAGCCATATCCTGCAGCTGAAAAACACTTTAAGCAAACAAAGGAAGCTTTGCAGAAAATGATGGAAGCAGGGGTTATTGAAAAGGTAGCTACGCCTTATGTAAGCCCTTTGGTTGAAGTAAACAAGCCTGACGGTTCAGTACGAGTGTGTCTGAACGCCAGAAACTTAATCCAAAGAATTATCCCCGAAAATGATTCAGCACCCCCAATAAAGGAAATTTTAAAAAAATTCAAGGGAAAGAAGATCCTTACAAATGTCGATTTGACAAATTCATATCACCATTTAGAATAGGAAGAATGGACAAGCCTCTTAACCGGATTCCAATTTGAGCATGTACGAAAGGAGAATGTAACATTTAGATTATAGGGAACATAATGGTTATATTTTCAAAAACGTGCGACGTCTAGTTCAAAAGATAGCTCCGAGAAGAAGACCAAATTAGTTTATTTTTGCAAGTTCCCAATATATAGCGGAGTCTTCAGGCAGAATGTATGCAGTCTACAGAGGACTCCAAGTCCAGGAGTGCTGCATCACATCATAGGCAGTCTTTTGGTCCGTTGGGACGGAGGTGCTACATCACAGTACGTGCAGTTTTGTCAGTCCAGTCGAACATGACGCAGGATTGCAGTATCCAGACCGCCAGTACGAATCGTCAGTGAGCCAAGTTGGGCCATATCAGCGAAAAGAACAATTTTCAGTGTGTTCAGTTTACCGTAGGCGTCAAGGAGCACGGTACTGGTTCACAGTATTCAGTTGGTGTCCGCCGTGGCGAGATAGTTCAGTACATCGAATATAATGACATCAGGACAAGGTCATGTAGCTTCAGAAAGAACTATAAATCTTCAAAAATACAAGTCAGCTGGTTCGAGACCAGACAGAAGCTACCGAAAGTAGAAAGAACTCCGCCTACATAAAATTGTGATGATAGATGAACAATACGCAACAGAAGTGAAAGTTAGGTCCGAACACGATCGCTAGAAACAAGTATCGCTAGCATCATCTAAGGGTTTTTAAATAAAAGCCAGTAAGACAACAGGACCGCGTATCGAAAGTAAAAGTAGAGACGCGATTCAGTTTATTAATGAAGGCGCAGTAAAAAGTGGAAGGGGCCGAACATTGTCAAATAAAAGGAACATTTCGAGCCTTGTTGAAATAAAAGAACAGTCGATAATTGTAAATAGATATTAAAATAGGACATAACCCAAGGGTTAACACGTGTGAATTTTCACAGAGTATATAAGTGATCAAGTGAATACGTGTGGAAAGGTATAGAGCAATTGTTTAAAATTAATATAAATTTTGTGAAATCAAGAATCATTAGGTGTAGAAATATCAATATGTCACATCAGGTAAAAATCACGTGTGTTATGTGTTGCCATATTGATGTGAAAATGTATTAGTTACAATCATGTGGGTGAAATTCTTCACAACGGCAGATCCTGGGTTGGTGAGTACCAAAATGAATTAAACATATTGAGCCATTGTGGACCCATAATTCGAAATGTATTATTGTGAAATGTTTAATGATAAAGTGATAACGGTGAATAGTGCTTTAAAGTGCCACTTTTTAATGAGGAAGGCCGTGAAAATGAGGCCCAGTAACGAAATAAATATTGTACAGAAAATACCCAAGTGTGTATAAGCATACAAAATAATTAGTAAAGGGGTGGAACCAAACTATTGTCGAAAGAAATAAACTAAATAATTGAAATCAGTGACTTTTGTTATGCAAAGTAAACACAATAGAAGTCGAACACAACTTATGTTAATGCGAAAATAAATAATTAGGGAATTGAAAGATAATTTAATGAAATTTAAAGTACCGTAATGCAATGAAAATCCAAGTCAGTGATAACATAATAAACAAACCTTATACGGTTAAATGATATAAATTAAAAATAATTGCAAATGACCTCAGCATCACGAGTAAAGGTAATGAAAGGCCTAACGAAAATAATAGTAATAATAAATGACCCCCAAAATATCGAAATGGAAATAATATGAAAATGTAATAATGAAAAGTAAATTCATTTATCCTCGCCAGGATATCTGGACCACAGTAATAACGAATTGAGTATCCAAGAAATATTATTGTCGCCAAAATGGTCTAGACCCAATGTAAGCTTGAAATATTGAATTAACGTGCAAGTATCGGATAATTGTTATAGTCTATGGGAAATTCGTCTGTTGACTAAGGTAAAGTCATAGAATGTGTTCGAGTGAAAGAATAAATTCTCACTCAAGTATTGTATAATTCTCACGTATGCCAGGGAGCACATGAATGAAAAAGTATCGTAAGACTGGATAGATAATATTTTGTCTAGGCGGGTAGTCGGAGGAAGGGTGAAATTGATTCCCTCTTGCGAGCTAGGCCGACCTCTGCAGCCAGGTCGAACCTGGCGTTTCTAAATTGGTTAGCATTTGTATTTGGAATGCCTATCACAGCAGAATAATAATACGTTTGTTCGTCATCCTAATAGCAGAGAATAATTATCCCAAAAATTAGCGCGAATAAATGTGAATAATTAGACTGATCGCAGCCCGTATGAACAATAGAATAAAAATGCTTGGAGTCTCAATGGAGAGGTGGTCTGTCTTTGAATGTTAAAACATATGGTTAGAGTTTGCGCTAGGTCAAGATACAGGTTTGTTTATAAGAGGTTCGTTGTCTCGCTCAAGGCGAGGGGTGACTAATGATGATCGCACCACACGCAGGCCAAGCCATTAAACTGTCACGGTGTTAAAGAATATCTTAATGAAGACCTCGTGGTTTTATTTGAAGGATTAAAATGTCGCAGAAGTAATACCTGCCAAAGATGATTAATATTCATGGATTACTCATCCTGAATGCTAATAATAATAATAATAATGAAATGATGAATATGAAGAATAATATTAATAAATGCATTTTTGAAAATGTAAAATTTTGGTTCCATACTCTTAAAGAAAAGAAATACGGGTAAGATAAAAATCATAGAATTGGACTTCGGGGAGTGCGCGCTCCATTGAACATCCAATTCTCAGGGACACAATGCCTGCAATAAAATATCATTTGGCATGTAAGTAGAGAAGTAATTGGTACTCATGTGTAAATAATGTTATTTGTGTTTGGGGGGATAATTTGTGTTTGAAATGTGTGGAAAAAGAGATTTAAAAGGATAAATAAATGTGAAGAATAATAATTTCAGATTATAGCCGAATGAAGGCATTGTAAGAGTAAAAGTAAATGACCTAGTTCAAGCCTGACCAGGTGGAACTCAGTTGAAGTGACTGATAACCCTTAATTTCGGGGAATATAAGATTTAGAATCTCTAGACTAAAGTATCAGTGTACGCAGATGGATCATGACGAATCCATTGGAAAGGAAGCAAGATTGACAAAGGGTCATTATATTTTTTTATTATGTTTGAAGGTCATTTCAACCAATATATTATGTTGTGACTTTATATTTGGAAATATTTGAGTAAATTAAATATATCAATTTAAAGTAGTTGGTGTTATAGTCCTTTTGTGCTTCTCCTTACTATAGTTCACATTCTGAGTACATGGTCAGACAGTGGGAGTAACTGTACACGCCCTGAGCTGAGCACAATACATAGGTTAGGAAGCGAACACGTCGCTTAAGTAAAGCTGGGAAAACATCACAGTAATGATTAATGATTAAGTTTCAGCTATAGTGAAGTTCTACGATGTATGAGAGAGTTTGTTCAAGTTCTACGAAGTATAAAGATGTTTTTACAAATATAAATGGTTGAAGTTCTACGAAGTATTAAGGAGTGTCTACGCATATCAATGGTTGAAGTTCTACGACGTATTAAGGAGTATCTACGAATATAAATGCTTAAGGAAGCATATTGAAGTTTTACAACGATGCTTGTAGGAAGCGGTATCGTGAAATACCACAATGGCGAATATGTCAAGGAGTACATATTACACGTTAGTTTATAAAAATATTAGTATATAAGTCACAATGCAGACATTCAGTAAAGAGACTACATCGCAATAAGTAACAGACTTCAGAGAAAGATTAACCGTACCAGGGTAAAATATTCCCTCTATAAACGAACATTAAGTGTGATTTCTGATTTCAGAATACTGTAATATTACGCTGTACAATTCTGTAATCCCCACAGTAGGACCTAAATGCAGGATGCCAGCCAGGCGAACGAGAACAAGACTGAAGACCCCACGCACATGGAAACAACAACAATCATAACGAACAAAACATAGTAGCCTGTAATCCGATTTAGGCGGGAGCCATCAGCTATTTATTTCAAACACTTGAATTTTAATTTTTCTCTTATATAACTAAACATAACTGCATTTTTATCATGAAAATACTAAAGAACTTTTAAAGGAATTTCACGTTTTATAGAATACGTAACACAATTTCCATTTTCTTTCCTCATCCCCACGCTATAAGGAAGTTAAAGGTATTAGCGCACCCTTGCGGCTATACTTAACCTTGCGTAGCAAAGACAATACACTATTTTCCCTTTCCTTACACACGCTACAAAGGTTACATGCTAGACCGACAGGGCTAACTATTACTTAAGTTCCTCACAGCATCATTTTACATCGTAGGAAAATTACAGATGTACAGGCACCCTCGAGGCAGTACTCTGCTTGACGACGTCCTACGCAAGTCACGCACTGGTCCGAGAGCGATGGTCACACCTTAAATTTCCTATGCGCTTTCATACAAGCTAAATATTTTAACTTCATTTCTTTCACTTAATATATCAGTTGAAATTCCATTTTTTTAATGTTAGCAACACAATGTTCATATTTCAATGAAAATTTCAAGTATGCAAAATACGCAGCAAATATTAAATAAAAATGCAACATGGAAAGAAGCAAGATACAGAGAACTATCTGCTATAAACTGACTGACTTGTAAACTACCCCACCCTCTTGCCACACCTACCACCCCTTAGTACGTCACACTTTCACTCACTCCCCCATCTACGAAGGAGAACAGAAGAGAAGAAGGACAATAAGAAGAATACAAGGCAAAATACAGCTAGAAGAAAATAAAAGAAGAAGAAGAAAGAAGAAGAAAAGTCTAGATTTACACCACCATGTCTAGTCCAATAAGCGAAGTCGCTTATTAAAACAGGAAGGCGTCTTGTAGTGGGCCCAACCCTTTACAAGAGTTGCGCCCACACATATACCTAAAGAATTATAGAAGCTACGAAATACCGACATAGTAACAGTAACATGTCAGGTCATAGACCCAAAACCGGCAGCTTAGCAAAGTAAGGAGGAGACCCAGGACATTACACTCCACATTCCACTGTTCCAGATTGACTCCGCGCTTGTAGCATATAAATAAGGGGTACAACCACGCGCCGGGCTCTCTTACCTGATCGAGCCCTCTCTTGTAATCTTGAAGTCTTACGCACTTTTTGAGCAGTGCTACGCTAAGACTCCGGCGGGGCGCTGCCCTGACGGATGTCCCAACACGACACCATGGTCATCTGGTAGGGTAAGTGAAGTGTGTCTACGATACTCATTTTCCATTCTAGTATTTATCTCTTCCCCCCCCCCCTTTTATCTAAACCTATTTGCCAACACTATGAAGCAATAAACCCCTTTCGTACAGTCAAATGCTTTATCTTATTATTTCACTTAGTTTAAGAAGCCTTTCCCTCTAGATTAGAAGTTAGGCTAAGATCTACACTGAACGCTGTCTAGCAGTATGCGCGGTGGAGCAAGCGCTTAGTTTGCTAATGCTCCCCAGGTAAGTCTGGTGAGTATGGCCCCATAGCTCTTTGCGCGTCCCTTTGGAATAGAGGTTGGGCACTATTCCAACCCCCTACACTTGAGCATAAGGCCCCCGGTGTAACTTAGTAAATACCGGAGACGCCGACACTAGTTTCACACCTAATCCGCATACCCAACAAAAATGGGGAGGCGGCCTTACCTTTCATCCACATACCCGTGTAAAACTCAGTAGACACCGGAAATGCCGACCAGGTTAGTTTCACATACCCAACAATATCACACTGAACTAACAAACATGAAGGCCAATAACCACTAAAAAATCTTAACAAATATCACATATAACTACCAAATATTGACAAGTTAAGTAGGTTTATAATAACTCCTGTAACAGAATAAATGTAAATTTGTAAATTTGTAAGTACCATCTACCACATACTTGAAGACATAGTTTTAACGGCCTATACCTAGGGACTGATGATGATCGCTTGACGATGGAAACTGGCCATCCAAGTGAATTTATTAATCTCGCGTAAATTTATTTCAAGTTTAGGGAAACACCTATTATAATGGGTAAAATCGTGTTGACCCTGAAAAATAAAATCGATGGATTAGTGTACTTAGGTGTGTGTGTACGTGTAAATTTTTGCCTGATAACCTGTGTTATTATGATGGCTGCATTAGGAAAACAGCATTACGTTAATTGTTGTGTTGGATACCATGTCGCCGTCGGACAGTAGGGCGTGCTTGAATCACGCAAAGGATTGTATAGTCGCAGAGACGACATGGCACGTCAACTCAAGCTAAGGAAGGTCTATTAGGAGTCTCCTTTTAACCAGAACACATGACATCAGAATGTATGATTGATACGAAATAAGAGGATTTTGAGGGGTGTCACTGACAGATGGTAGTCAAATTTAGCATAGCAATTTTGGAAGCAGTCAGGTATTTAAATGATAATGCCGATATTAATGATGTTAGCCTATGTGTTCAAGACCTTGTTAATTATTGCGACATTTAGAGGCTTCATGGAGCCGAAATATTTCCCCCAACTGTTTTTCTACGTGCCCGAAAAGCTGTTTACACAGCTATCCTGCTATTTGAAATCCCTCAAATGCCAACTGATGCTCCGGAATAAAAAAAATCTGGTTGTTACCGAATTATGGATCATTCACGGTAGAGGATAATAGCACAAACTATGTCAAACATTAGGAATTTGATTACGATAATTCATGGTATTTATGCTGGAACAGCAAGTAGGCCTAGTGTTTCAGAAGGAAATTTATACTGCTGATGCCGCTTAAGTTATATGATGATACCCCTGGAGAAATTAAATATCGCCACCTAACCACGGACTGATATTGTGGAGTTCACCATTTTTGACGCCACCAAGTCTTGGAACAACGTCTATCTTTCAGGTGTCGACAAGTCCTCCATCGTTTGACTCCCAGTAGTTACTGTCTCCTGGTGGAAATCTCACCTCACATACTGTATTTCTGCATAGTTTACGTCCCCAATCGCTGTTTAGCCATGATCATTCAAGTTTCCCGAATTGATACTACATTGCCTTTGCTGGTTTATTTAAATTATTCAGTTATCATCTCCATATCACTGATCATCATGAGATATAAATTCCAAAGGATATGTAAATTTAATTCCTATGCTTACACACTGAACTCACTCTCCGTAAACTTCAATATGGACTTTCTGAAAATGAGATGACTTCTAAAATCCATAAGTCCTGTAATTTAATGCCTCATCGTACTCTGATTGGTTGTTAATCTGCAGCATTCCAATCTCTCATCAAAATTTCTCCAGCGTAAGACGACACGAGCCTCATCTGCACGCGCTGTGTCTTCAGTCTCATATTCTCCACCCGTTTGCACAATGCAACTCCCTTATACTCGCAATGCATTCCTGACATTGAAAGTCGCCTGGGCCCTGGACTTGTTGGAATGAATATCTTACTATTCCGACGATAAAAAAAAAAGGGAGACGAGGTGTAGCAATTATTATTATTTTAATCAGCTCCCCCTCCCCAATACTGTTTGATTTTGGCCTAAATATTAATTGATTGATTAAATTGTATTATTTAATATCAGTTGATCAATGCGAACAGATCTGTGTGTCTGCCTGTCCTTCTGTCTCTGTGTCCCATATCGACTCCGGAATGGCAGCAGCTATCGAAACCAAACTTGGTATTAATGAAGACCTGTTCCAGGACATTTCAAGGCCGTATTAAAAAAGTATGTCCGTGCTAAAAAAATACGATGGAAATTTGAACTTTCCAAAACTGCACAAGTATTGATCAGAATATTTTCGAGAATTCTTCAAAATCATATAAACGTCAGTGCAGTCCGAGTGATATTACAGTACGTGTCCTGATAGGTTAAATGTTTTACTGCATGTAACTTGGATTCTATCCAATTGATTTCCAAAAATTGATACTAAGCACGTATGCGCTCATGCTGGTTATGTTTTCTCAAGAAATATGTTTGTTACACCAATGAAGTATAGAACGCACTCCGAAAGCTTTGAGCTAATTTCAAGTACTATATTGAGCCCGTTAGAGGAGGTATTTCGGGTACCAACCGCCGAAAAGATGGCACATGGAAAGACCCCGTCCTTCGAACCCAAACTCCTGAGGATCGGCTGCATTTCTTTTTGGGCTAGCTCAGCACGAGAGGCTTGATCCAGGGGATCTGGATCATTGGGCACGGAAACAGTTGAAGACGCCCCAAAGGAATACATCCAAAAAACAATGCTAGCAATAAAAAGAGATCCAGTCTTAAGTTAGATTCGTGAATGATTTATTCAAGTAAGACCCCCTAATCATTTCCGACGGTCGAAATCGGCTAATCAGCTAATCTAAGTACAATTATGGGTCATCCCTATTTTGACGTTAATGACCCCCGCGAAATCCTAGTTACATGAAAAGAATAGCAAAGCAAACTTAGCGCGTGGTACATGAATAATTAACGCGTAGCAAATTTACAAACAAATGACTCGGCAGAATTTACATTTAACATCAAGCAAGTACAATCCCTAGGTTAGGATGGTACCACGTCAACATTTAAATTACATTTATAATTGTATCTAATGCCTATGTGAACGAAAGCATTACGACGAGATGCGTCGTAAACAAATGCTTATTATCAAAGCTAATGATAGTTTGACCACTGACTATCCAAAAAAACCATTGCATAAACACTCTTACGTCTAATAAGGAAATAATGGGAAGAAATGCACTAGGGAATAAAGTAAACACTCTTATGCTAGCCTACCTTCGCGAATTGACACACTGTTTGTAGTCAATCGTCATCTCAGGCATGTAAGTTACGTTGGCAAAGCGCAATTACAATTGCGTCTTACAAGCTTCAGATCATGCGGGCCGCAAGTTACTGACTATCGGTCCCGTAGATCCAATGTCGTCGATACAAGTAGTGTCAACTCATTTAAAAACCATCTCCCACATGGAAATGGATTGAAGTCACAGTGTCGCTAACAACAAGCAAATGGTTGCAAAATTATAGCTGTAAATTATTTATAGTAATTAATTAATAAGTTGGTTTAGGATAATTATGCTTTGATTTAGGTTGTAGGTTTAAATGTGGTTTAGTTGGTTGTATTAATGACACCAGTCGTAGGCTGCAATAGGTGATTTCACTGGAGATTCACTCAAATAACTTGACTTCAACAAGTCAGGCAATAACACAGGTTAGCGCGTCTTACACCTACTGCGCGCGGTGCATCGGTCGTCTTAGCATAGCTCAAGAACGCCGGAATAATACAAGAGTAAGGCGAACATTCATTCCGTCCTGCCAAATACCAAATAAATGTGTTCACGGACACAACAATTACACTGGCTAGCCTAATTTATACAAGGCTGGGTCAATTAACATGATATTTTAAACCTTACTACAACGCGCCAGGTGATCAAAGTCGTCGGCTAAAACATTTAAGGAATTCGCATCGACGTGCGTTACGCTACTTCATAACAATAACAGGTGTTGACAGTTCCCTAAGCTGCTCGCATAGCATGGTTATTAATACCTGTGACCTTCAAATTTCCAAGGCGCTTGACATAATATAGCACACGAAAAAGTAGTCATCCAAGTTGTCTCCCTTTTGTTTTCCGGGCAAACCGGCTATTAGCTGGGCGCAAGCAAGCCTGTCTGCTTCGCGTGCAGCTCATTTAGCATAGCAAAGAATAGTGATTTTGAAATGTTCATTTTATAATCTTGTAGGAGCACGAAATAAAGTCCTGTAGTGCCCTACAGATTATCTAATAATGTCTCATCACTCCCTAATAGTGATTCCCTTTAAAAAGATATAACGTTGCATAATGTTCAAAGAGTATACATTTTAAGACATAACACTCGTGCATTCTGACTGCATTGATATCTGAAGATATGTCACTCGTTCTATGTACATGCAGGATTTGATAAGTGTGGTTTGGCATTCTCCACAACAAAAAATTAAACATCTCACCTCTGCTGTGATGTTTTAAATGATACGAGATTGGTTAGTTCATCCATCTAACAGTATATGAGTTCGATCCTCTCGAACTACACGTGGTAAAATGTACTCACGAAAATGACAAATAAATGGTACAAAAATGTTACGGCAACGGTCGGCCGAAAAATGATACGAGAATGAGCTCTCAAATTAAAGAAGGGACCTAACTATGGTCTGTCCCCCTACTTTCACAAAAGTCTACATCTCTTGTAGTTGAAGATGTCCTTTACTCTGACATAAAATTCTCTGAAATACATGAAGATTGCACCTGCCGTAAAATACACGGACTTGGGGTGTCTCACTGAAATATTGTCCCAGTACTAAAGAAATAAAGTACACACATTTCCTACCTAAGTGGTCAAATATCATGGCGTTTGGGCTCAAAAATACAATGCAATCACTACTACTTCATCCTGGACAAACTTGTTACAATGTTTAGAAGACTCACGGTTACATGATGTGGTAGATCACATTCCAGAACTCCCATTGGAAGGGGTTAAATGCCCTCAAGGTTCCAAGCATTTTGTAATGGGTAAGGCTATGGATTTTAGCCTGTCCTCGTGGTCATCAGTTAGTTAACCGTACATGGTTTGTACGTAGTAGTGTCGGCTGGACAATTCCATGGTGTTGGCGTATTCCGTTGGAGTTACCCTCACATAGTAAATTACTCCTCCATCATCTTCTCACAGTATGGTTGTAGAAATATCAGCACGTGGGGCATAACGTTAATCATCATGGTCGAAAAGATATTCACTTCTTCTAGTGTAAAATATGAGAAAATGCTCACTGGCTCTAATATTTGCAGGTTTTTCGAAAACTCTCCTTTATCTGCCACAGATTCTATTTTACCAGCACGTGGTAAATCAAACACTGATTTTACAAGGTTTAAATCACAAAGAATCTGGGTAATCACTGTTGTGTACACGCGATAAATAGGGTTATCATAATGCAATTTCACAGTAGCACACACTGGGCTACACGACGTTGTCGTGAACGTAATATTTCACTTTTATGAGAAAGAATGTTACCCTCGTCTATCTACAGACGGTCCTCGTGGTTGGTGAAATATCGAAGTTTTCACACGATCAAATTTTTATATTCACATCAACGTTGCACTGGCTTTACTGAGCCTAAAGTAATACTGTGCGTTGTTTAAACTGTACAATTCAGCTTGATGGCTGTTGATTAATGTCTTCCCAAATGTGGGGTCTTCGTATGCCTATAGTGGCTTTCGTCCATCAGACGGACAATAGACACAAGCGTCCAGCTTCAGCGGACTATCGAAACGGTGTGATGCGTGCATGGCACGGCTTCCTGATTCCAAGGAAGTAGTCTAGTCAAAGCAGTGACTACTTTCATAAGCCTCCGCATGACTGCGGTGAAAAATACCTTTACCAAAAATATATTTGCCATTCCCAAAAGGCATAGAAAATGGCAAATTAGGCAAAATTAAATATTTCAAGCTCCTGAGATATGTGGCATAAAAAGTGAGTAATATACCTCTAGGAGGAAAATAAGCTGTCCTCTCCATAGTCAAAATAATGAATTATTCATGAGGACGCTTCAGGGTGTGTTCTGTAGAACTGAGCATGTCAAGTCATTATGCTCTCAAAGAAATATTTGATGCTTGAGCCTGAGCGGGCTCACTATTGACTTTGGTACTGCATTCCAATGTTATTCTTGGATGCATATATTCATGTCTTCGTTTTTGAACATTTTATCATTTATCTATCTTTATTCTGCGTAATTTACTACATAATGGTGGCTTTAAATCGCATCGAATGTTTGGTGAAGGTATTATCCACGCAGATATGCGAAGTTGGATGGTGGGATGGTGACAGAGCTGCCTCACAGCCAACTTTCCTAAGAACATTGCCGATATGTCCCGAACGCATGATCGGATTTTAACGAACGAGGTGTTGTTGGCGTTGGGGTGACGCCCTCTTTGCTAAGAATGTGTGTTGGTATTTTGTAAATTTCTTTTTCAAAATTTTAGATTTTTACTTTGGTGCTATTTAGAAACGGTCAAGAAGAGAAAAAAGTTTGTTTGACGTTAATAATAGGTGGCTACACCCTTTAGGCGGACAGCAAGTTTCAAAAGTTTAGGAGGGAAAAAATGATAGCCTACTTTCTCGGGAACATTGGCGATAATTGGCGACCGGAAGGTCGGATTTTAACGAATGGGGTATTGCTGGCGTTGGGATGACGTCCTCTTTGCTAAGAATGTGAGTCGGTATTTTTTTTAACTTTTTTTTAAATTGTTCATTTTGACATTGGCGCTATTTTGGAAACTGTGAATTTTTGGAAAAAAGATTTTTGACGCTAATTAAAGGTGCCTATGCCCTCTAGGTAGAAACCAAGTTTCAAGTGGGGCGAGTAGTGGGGTAGTGAGAGCGCTGCTTCCCAGCCTACTTTCCTAAGAACTTTGCCGATATCTCCCGAACGCATGATCGGATTTTAACGAACGAGGTGTTGTTGGTGTTAGGGTGACGTCCTCTTTGCTAATAATGTGTGTTGGTATTTTTTTTTTGAAAATTGTTTGTTTTGAAATTGGCCCTATTTTGGAACCGGTGAATATTTGAAAAAAAAAGTTTGTTTGACGTTAATGAAAGTTCCCTAGGCCCTCTAGGAGGTAAGCAAGTTTCAAGTGTGTAGGACAAAACAAAATGATAGCCTACTTTCTAGCGAACATTGGCGATAATTTGCGAACGCATGGTCGGATTTTAACAAATGAAATGTCGTAAGACTCGAGCTGAGACCCCCTTTGCGCTAAATGTGTGTTGGTATTTTTGAAAAATGTTATTTTTGAAAGTAGGTGATAGTTTGAAAACCAAACATGATGAGAACGTTGTGCCATGGTGCAAACAAATGGCCTCTATGACCTTTATTTTTTATAATATTTTTGTTATTTTTCGTTTTTTTAAGTCCAATTTTGAAATTCCTATATTTCGGAAACAAGTTTACAAAAATGATGTTTGACATAAAATAAAGGTCTATACCCCCTCTACACCCAAAATAAATTTCAAGTCTCTAGGACAAAAACTATGAATTTTATTTTTTTATTTTTTACTTGTTTTTTACCAAGACTGTTTAAACGGCAGACCTGCTTGCCTCTACCAGCCAGTAACCTGACACTGCCCTTCCTGCCTGCATGCACATTCCTGCCTTATCAGCAGCAGCAAAAGCTCTCACAAGGCCTCTGGATAGGTACAGTATTCAGTCTCCAGCGAGCAGGACTATGTGTGTTAGCAATCAAAACGTGTGTGTCTTAAACATTTTACTGTAATAATAATAATAATCATTAGCAAGTGGCCATCCTCAATATATGACCATTTTAACCACATACTTTCACCAAGTCCAAGAACCACTTGGTCATATCCTACAACCATTTACTGCGCCAGACAGCGGTCTCGCTTATTACCGTTTACTATCATGTTTAAGATCCCCTTTAGGGTAAAACAATCCTACCTCACGTTTTCAAATATTTGCCTCCATCCGTCATAGAAAATATCACAAATCCAACCGTAATAAGCTGCCCCCGCCATCATGCCGAAATAGCAATTCATTTCTTCCGGGCACGGTCACCGAAATCGCCATAAGGGATTTTCGAAATATTTGCCTTCATTCATTTGTCATATGAAAAATATCGAAAAGCGATCCCTCGTTCTGTCGTTCTGTCATAAATTTCCCCGTCGGAATAGCCATTTCCTGTATTCATCTTGGATGGTGATAGGCTTGTTCTAACAAACATGTCCAGCGGTGCCGTCTAACTGCCTACGAGCACGTTTCATAATACAAAAACAAGTAAGAAAATCAAAAATTAAAATGAATAATTTTTGTCCTAAAGACTTGAAATTTATTTTGGTTGTAGAGGGTGTATAGACCTTTCTTTTATATCAATCAAACGTTTTGTAAACTTGTTAGTTTCCAAAATATAGGAATTTTAAAATTGGACTTTTTTCCACAAAAAAAAAACAAAAATAAAAAAATATTAAAAAATAAAGGTCATAGAGGCCATTCGTTTGCACAATGGCACAACGTTCTATCATGTTTGGTTTTCAAACTATCATCTACTTTCAAAAAAAAAATGTTTCAAAAATACCAACACACATTCAGCGCAATGAGGGCTCAGCTCGAGTCCTACGACACTTCATTCGTTAAAACACGACCATGCGTTCGCGAATTATCGCCAATGTTAGCGAGAAAGTAGGCTATCATTTTGTTTTGTCCTACACACTTGAAACTTGCTTTCCTCCTAGAGGGCCTAGGGACCTTTCATTAACGTCAAACAAACTATCTTTTTCTAAAATTCACCGTTTCCAAAGAGCGCCAATTTCAAAACCAACAATTTTCAAAAAAATAATTTTAAATACCAACACACTTTCTTAGCAAAGAGGACGTCACCCCAACGCCAAAAACACCTCGTTCGTTAAAATCCGATCATGCGTTCGGGAGATATCGGCAAAGTTCGTAGGAAAGTAGGCTGGGAAGCAGCCCTCTCCCTCCCCCACTACTCCCCCCTCTTGAAACTTGGTTTCTGCCTAGAGGGCATAGGTACCTTTCATTAACGTCAAACAACCTTTTTGCAAAAATCCACCGTTTCCAAAATAGCGCCAATGTCAAAATTAACAATTTTCAAAACAAAATTAAAAATACCAACTCACATTCGTAGCAAAGAGGACGTCATCCCAACGCCAACAATACCTCATTCGTTAAAATTCGACCTTCCATTCGCCAATTATCGCCAATGTTCGCGGGAAAGTAGGCTATCATTTTTTCCTTCCTACACACTTGAAACTTGCTGTCTTCTTAGAGGGCATAGCCAACTTTTATGAACGTCAAATAAACTTTTTCTCATCTTCACCGTTTCCAAAATAGCGCCAATGTCAAAATCTAAAATTTTCTAAAATAAATTTTAAAAATGAAGAGGACGTCACCCCAACGCCAACAACACCTCGTTCGTTAAAATCCGATCATGCGTTTGGGACATATCGGCGAGGAGAGCCCTTATACCAATGGGAGTTGATAACCCCCTAATTCCCAGGGTACCATGAGGTCTGATCCATCGCCAACGTAAGTCCTGTACTTTCTATTTTTGTGAATGTTTTCTTGCTTCGGTGGATTAGTTATAAAATCGTACTCTGATGGCAACCATATAGGTGGGATTGTGTAGTGTAATATTCACTACTCTATCTCTTTTTTAAATGTTGACAACCTGGTCAACTTAACTTGTGAGACACCTTGTGGCATTGCTATGTCGGTGCCCCTACGCAAACGTCAAACCCACTTTCTCCTTCAGCAGCATTTGCTGAACTTAACTTTGTAGGACGACTCTAGCATCCTAGTGTAAATATTTAGACTCCCTGTTATATTCTTTATTTTGTATACGTAATATTTTTGGGCGTATCATTTGGTGGAATGTAGGCACAACCACCACATTTATGAAGGCTTTATTTAACATTTTAAATGTGCAGTTCAGTCGCCACAAATTCCGAGTTGGAATTCTACATGTCATAGTGCCAGTGCTTAAATAATCCTGTACTAAACTTCAATACACTGACGTATTATTTCGTACAACACGAGGAGTCTAAGTGTTGTAAGATTATTCTTTAGTTTTGTCGAGGGAGGACACGAACATTTTTCAAATGTTTTCCAAAGCTTGTACATATTCATGAGAAGTGTAGGCATATATTTCTAAAGCAAAGCACTCAGAGAAGAAGTGAAATGTCTGACATATTGTATTCTCTGACTTTATTATCAATTTATACTACTACGCATTACATTTCAAGGTACTAATCAGTGTTATGGACACGTTAGCGTAATTACCAGTATTAGAGGCCACATTCAGGACTGTAATTATGTGAGTCCAGTGTTATTGAAATATATATTTTCATTCTGCGAGAGCATAGCTTTCATCTGCTCTGTTTCACGCGCATACGGCAGTTAGAAAGCCGACAAATTCAAGGTCTTGTCTCCCTACAAGCTACCGTTAACCTTAATGTCAGCATGTTTTCTTATGTGAGACTAGACTGCGATTGACAATTATGACGACACATTCCATGTGGAATGTAGGGAGCAATGTCGAACTGATGCTACAGACTGTAGGTCACAGCTGTTTGGTGTAATTTTGAAAAGATGACGATGACATCATTATTTCTGAAGTCTGCTATATGAGAGGGACTATTTTCAATGCTATTTTCATGATTTACGTAATTTTACGGGAGGTGTATCCCAGTTTCTTTTATTGACCAGACATAAATGTATAAGGCTAGTTATTCATGTAATTGTTGTGTCCATGCAGTGACACGTTGAGAGGTGGTTTTTTGTATAACGTTGTATTTTTCCGGCAGTGATAAGTCATTTTGGCCACACTGAACCGGGCATTATCGCGAGCCTGGAGAGCCGCAGAGTACTGTAGTTGTTGTTGTTGTTGGAGCTGATAGATAGCTCATGCTATTATGGTGACTGTTACAGTCACGTGCTTTGTAAGCATCTCCTTGGTGGAGATTTACAGTTATTATTCAGCTTTTGTCATTACGCTCATGTACGAATCTAAATAATAATACACAAAGGGAACTAAACCAACGAAATAAAATGCACTAAATCATGAAACCTAATTATACTTAACCAACGTTATAAATACGATTTTTTTATTATAAGCTAAGCTTAGTCCTATCTATTGCTTGCTGACCTACGCATTGAGCTATACATTTCCTGATGGGAATAGCACTAGGACATCTGACACTTTTTGAGATGACGAAGATCACTGGCACCAGTAGTTCGTAACTTCTGGGTCGCTTTGATTTTAAGCGATGTTAGTCGCAGTTAATACTGCGCTATCCCCAACCTATCTACATGCTTGAGATGACGATTAAGGGCAAAGGGCTTCTTGATCAGAGTACGTAGGCTTTGTAAATAATAAGATTGAGTGTTCCATTTATTTTGTATGTTAAATCTGATTCTCATGTATCATGTGTGATATTCATAGAGCTTTGTTATTTTTATTGTCAATTAGGATATAGTTGCTATCCTAGTTTTGTATTAATTGTTTTCTACGGTCGCTTCTCGCATTAATTTGTTGTAATTCAGGATTTTGCTAGACGATTTAAATTTAAATTATTAAATACGGAAGTGGTACCAACATAACTTAGAACATACTTATTGTGCTGTAAAATGTAAATTCTATTTTTGTGACATGTCGACGATTAGGCTAAATACCATTGTTTTGCTGTAAATTCTACAGATATCACTATTCGTATTATTAATCATGTAACCTATTATTTGAGTAGGGATTTCTTTACGTGCCACGTTCCAAGCTTTGTTGCATTTGTTTCGATTTCTGTATAAAGGACTTTCGACAGGGTCAACGTAGCTTCAGATAGGACTTGATTGATTTATTTTTATAAGCTATAAGTCTAGCCGATATCAAACCCTCTGAAGTAGGATAGGGGTTTGATCATATTGAATAAATTATTTACGAACATTACTTAAGCCTGGATCTTGTTATTTATTAGCTTTGTGTTTTAAGGGTGTACTTTATTGGGCGTCTATAACCTTACCCCGTGTTACAGCCCCATCCCCCAGGTGATTGATCTCGTGCCGGAGCTAGCCTAAAAGAACTGCATCCGATCCTCGCAGGTTGTGTGTTTGGAGAATAGGGTTGTCTGGAATGCCATTTACGGTTGATTTTACCCCAACAACCTCCTCTAACGGGCACAGTACACACTTAGACGATAATTAATTCAGATTAACTTTCAGTAATCCACAATGTCAGTGTTGCCAACACATTTCTACGCGTGCTGATAAGTTGTATGTTTAACGTCCATACTTTTCATTAGACTTCAAACAAATGTTTTATTGCATATTTTACCTCAAGAACTGGAATAAATTTTCCACGTTCATTAGTTATAAGTTGCGCTAATTCCAAATTACTAGGCCATGACAAGTGAAAATCGTAATTGAAACTTGGAGTTGGTGGGAAATAGAATGTATGGGGCTACAAAACCGGGAAAATATAATTACAGAAAACATAGAGAGTCGAGATGAAGGACATAGATTGTAATATGGAATTCAAGACGTGAGAGGTTTGTGCTATCCTGCCTTTTTTCGCCCTTGCGCTATTTTACCTGGGCCAGACCTGTTCCAAGCATTGGGAGATTGATTACACCTTCGATATTATTAAAAGACATCAATACTCTCCTCGAATATTTTTCGATTTTACTGTGGACAGTTCATGAATAATTATCTGGAAAGTTAAGAAGTTATGAAACCTAGAACATTTTGGGTACGGAGCAATTTCATTGGTTAAACGCATGGGAAACCTGAACACTAGGAATGCTTCCATTACAACCTGTTGCGTACTTGAATTGTTCAGACATGTGTCTAATTGTGGGCCAAATCACGTGTTCCTGTAGAAATCGCAAAATGTGTAAAATAAATGGTGAAAATGGTGAAAAGTATTATTTGAAACGTTGCGGAGGTATTATAAGAAGTGAAGTACGCATACGAAATCAGTACGACGTTCAATTAGTGATATTAATTAGTTGTTTGAATGTGGGCCTGACCACATGCAAATAATGCTCATGTGAATATTACGAATTAAAGTGAAACGTATACATGAATGAGAATTATTATTTATGATTTTCCGAGATCGAATGTAAATATGTGGTACACGTGTGGAGTGCGATTGATCCGATATTAACAGACCGGCTAAAACCAGAATCGAACCGGAAGGAGTGTGAAAGTGTCGACGAGGTTGAAGGAAAATCAATTTTCAGTACAGTTATGTTTATCAGAATTCATTGAAGAGTGGATAAGTGCAACTGGTGAAAGGCAGTAAATGAGTAATTTTTGGAATTTCTGTCAGAAATAAATGCAGTGCATGAAAATTTGTGAAGACGACAATATGGAGGATTTCGGCATCATCATTAGTATTACTAGAAGACCCGTGCTGCTACGCAGCATTCGTTTCAACATTAGAATAGCACTTCTTTCCATGCAACTTTTGCTGTTCGCTTGCCTTTGTTTCTATTTGAATTTTGACGTTTTGAAGGAATTTTGCTCGTGATACTACGACATACAGCTGTACATGGCTAAACACGGGTTGAGGTAAATAAATGTCTAGTTGATCTTGTATTTGACGTTGAGCTTCATTAATAATGATACAAAGAGCCAAACCTACTGGAAACTACCTCCTTTTGAAGGAAAATGGCATAGAAGTATCTGATGGTGTAAGTCCAATGCGAGAAAGGAGGATATTTTCTCCAATATTTACGCCAGTAATAATTTCCATTTGTAAGCAATTGTCGTACATCTTCCGAACCATCAGTCTACTACCGTTCAACAGACCTTGGGAAGCATTAAGACTTCTCAACAAAATCACTTATATCTGAACTGTATAAAATTTCGTATGGGAATTTCAAATGTTCACTCTAATCTTCAGTGATCAAATTATTCGCAACTGATGTAAGTTCTTGATGCTCCTGGAAGAAGCAGTAAAACGTTATCGATGATTTGTTTACAATGTTCATTTTAATTGCTGAAATCGCTATTTTTGAAAAGGGTGAAATATATTTCAGTTATGATATCAGTTTCAGCAAGGATGGAGGGTGGTAAGTCGACTAATTCTGAATTTTCACCATCGACGTGAGGATATTGACTGTTACCAAATTGTATCAAGAAGTTTGCAAAGTCACGTTGATCTGTATCCGATAGTATGTTTTTCTTGAGTTGAAAAATGTTGAGTAATGGCCACAAAGGAGAGAACCGCACTAACGTTTGGACTAATGCTGCTCCAGTTCCGTGAGGCTCAACAGGCAATATCTGTCTAAAATCTCTTTCTAAATGATAACTCTTCCACCAAAGGGCACGTCGTTATTCATGATGTCCATGAGCAGACGATTTACATATATCAATGCGTGCTTATTATCCATAAGGGCTTAATCTCGGATGATAAGTTTTGCTGAATGAATATATATGGCTTCCTTTCGGATAACTTTTATTCCTGACACAGAACCTTCATGTACATTTAGAGGAAACTTGAGATGACTGTGTACAGTGCACCCCTGAGTTAATTGCTGCAATCACAGTCCTTGCGACGGACACTACATTAAACCCCAAATGTGTGCAACTTCGAATCAAGCATTGGTAAATAAATGTTTTCCCGGTGCCCTCTGAGGGGCAGATGACCTCTTTGTTCGATCCCTTAAAAACAACAATAACTATCTAACTAACCGTGCCCTCTGGACGGTCAGTAAAATATGCATTACCCATCCATTCATTGCTGTTTTGAACTAATCTCATAAATTTGGTAATTATAGCCGTTTGGTTTCAATTGCTTGGTTTATCATCTGACTTAATTGATCCTCATTAAGTTTTGGAGAATTCATTGGAAAATTTGTCTGAGGGAAATTATCGTAGCTGGCAAATCGTGAGATGTAATGGGAAGGACATGGAGCTTTATTTTTGTGTTAGAAATATGTATAAGTGTGGACTAATAAGCAATAGTAGTTTCGTGAAACTGCATATAATCTTCTGATAAATAATTTTTTAAGATGTCCCATAACTCCTTTACATTTGAAGGGGTCTAAAGGTTCTTTTTATAGTCGGTTTACCCCCCAGGTTTGGCTTTTCCCTCGGACTGAGCGAGGGACCCTATCATTTACCACCTCCAGGGCAGTGTTCTGGAGATTGAAACTTCGTGTCGGGAGATGCAACTGGGGAGATGGGACGAGAACCTCGCCCAGGCAGCCGCACCTGCAGAGCGAACAGGAGCCTTATGAAGGATGGGAAGTTTAAGGGAAGATTTGGAGGAATTGGCAAGGAAGAGGTAAGGAGGTGGCCGTGGCCTATCGTTAGGTACTCTACCAGTATTCTGCTGTAGCAATTGTAACGGAGCAGTTGGCTACACGGAAATTAATTTACGTGTAAAAATTATGAGAGGAAAGTTTTACGCAAGAACCAGCTGTGACGCCAGGAGTATAGGCGTCCCGCAACGATAGGCAGAGTGTCGTTGTATTCAAGGTATTTGTCACCGGCCAGCTCGCCGGAATGCGATGTTTTACGAACTTTGAAGAATACAGAATTGAAAGTATATAATGCTGTGCACCAGAATTTAACATGAATACGGAGGAAGCTGATTCTATTGAGTTTTTGTTGGATATGTTACTGTATGTAGCACGGAAAGGAATTATTTGTAAAACATCGAGTTTTATCGAGATATAAAGGTCAGAGTGGGGGTGAGTAGGAGCTAGAGAGAGCTTGTGAGAAGAGCAGGAGTATCTAACGTCTTTGATCGGTGAAGAGTTCACATCGTGTCTTAAACTCGTCTCCAAAACGCAAAGTTTGGAGAACATAGTGTGTTACAAACAACATTATACTAGTGACATACGATGGGGATGTACTTCAGTCTTATTTTGTGGTAACTCGCAATAAGTATTAATTACATTGGAAGTTTAAAGACAATCAATTCTTGTGGGAAAAGCATTTCAGTACAGACAATTCTCTACAACATTTCACGATGTTATTTTACGTGAAGTCAGGAGGAACATTACCACAGCTTATTAAATCTACGACTATGTGTGGTTAAATAGAAGAAGGAGCACGTCATACAGAGTGACCGCGAATGTCAAGAGTAATCATCGACGGTTTTTAGTATGAGAATTACTTACTTCAAAATCATGGAGGATGCGAGGTCATACTACTGTACATCTCTTAAAAGAAATGCTACTACGAATTAAAAGATTATTCAACCAAGAGAGATGGAGTCGACAATCTGGACGAATGAGAACCTGGAATTATGAGATGCAGTCTACAATCCAGGAAGAAACGAGTGGGGACAGGAGTCCACTATCTCAGTTCGATGCCAGGAGATGGGCGATCAGAACCGCAGTTTCGTTGGGGGAGGAGACCGTTGCGTATTCCTGAATATGCAATTTCTTCAAGACCCAGCTCAAAGTAGCAAAGAAGATTGCCTTTACCTGGTAGTAGTTTGAGGTATATTGGAGTTGACCATTTCGCCATTTTTGTCTACTTAAATTGGGGTGTGGTGTAGATATGGCATTATTTCGCATTTCGTCATATTTTCAATCAGGATTTTGATTCGTTTGCGAATGCATCCTATATTTTTCAATTTTCGATTTTGGATTAAATTAATTTAGGATATTGTATATATTCGATTTGCTAATTTTGGATGAAGATTTGTATTGTTGAGAAGACATGCGTTAGAGAAGATATGCGTTAGGAAGAAGATTTATGATTATAGGAAGATTAATTATAGGACTAGAATTTGATAGACATTTTTGGATGAAGTTTTCGAGTATTTTTGACAATTATTATATCATGATCAACGATATTAGGAAGTATTGAATAGAAAAAAATGTTTTGACAAATGCATTTAGAAACTTGTAATGAACAGCTTATGATTTATGAACAGTAATATTAAATATTTTCAAATTTTGATATGTCCTATTAAAGCTCTATTTGAATGATATATTGCAGTCAATTAAATTCTAGTGAATTTCAGTGAGTACTTTTTATTAACGTGATTTTCATGGTGTAGAAAGTATTGCAGTCTTATGGATTATATATGAGTCAGGGTTAATGCCGTACTTCATTTTTGGAGTCAATGAAATTCTATTGTATTCCATATGAGCAATTTACTGACATGATTTTCATGGTGTAGAATTTATTGAATTCTAATGAGAGTTGGATTAATTTTGAAACTGAGAACTTGAAGTTGTTTGATATTGTTTATTACAAATACATTCTGATTGAGAGTAAATAAATATATTATTATTAAAATATAATGAAGAGTATTATGAAACAGTATAGCAACATGAATTCGACGAAATGAGCTTTGAACATGTATTTAATAAATTGAATCCAGCAGCGATGTAAAAAATTGTCGAGTGGCATAAGAATTTGCAGCGTGTCCCTTTAAAGCGTATTGAAGTATTATGATATAATGTTGGATACAGAAGTGGTATTGAATTTACTGTAGTATTATGACGTAATGTTGGATACAGAAGTGTTATTGAATTTATTGAAGTATAATGAATTAATGTTGGATACAGAAGTGGTATTCAATTTGTTGTAATAAATACTGAAGCTATAAGAGACTACAATACATGTGTATTATGTGATAATTTAAAAAGAATTTTAGTCGTGATACATGACATGGATAATTTCGTGGAGAACTTGATGAAGTATGTTATGCTGTAAGAAGGAGTTATGGCAGTGAACATTATGATGGGATACGATTAAATACTGAATAATGTTAGACATGTTGTTTTTTGGAAGAATTGATAAGCGATGCTCATGATAGTATTCTTTATTATCGTTATTAATTATTTACCACGAATTTGAAATTAACGATTGAACTTAGCTTAATTGTTAGGTAAAATAGGCCAGAATATGAGAACAGTTTACTGCTTTGACGTAATGAAAGAATATAAGTTACATTTTGGTGATGGTATCAGTATGGTGGATTTAGTTGTGATGAGGGAATATGAATATGCAAATTAGTGTATATATTGTTGGAATATATCTCCGTTATTATTGATAGGAATAAGACTTCGAACAACATTATTGACTTATATAATGTTAAGCTAGGTTATCATTTAGGGTGAGTGTTGTATAGTTTTGAGAGCGTTAATCTCCACATGTAACTGTGGGATATTCTATTAAACTTCATGCATTTGTTTGTTTCCTGCGGGAAACCTCTCTACGACCAGTCCGTGCCGTGTGATATAGTATTTTGATTTTATTTGATTAGGAATTTATATTGTGCTTGTACTAGCTTTGAATTAATAAATTTATGATATTTTTATGCAAATTTGAAGTCGTGATTTATACTAATTGGTGAGAGATTGTGTTTGAATGACCAGTTATAGGTGTTAATCCCATATTAGTCCCATTGCTTTGAGATCTATTTTTCTTGATTCTTGATTTTTATCGACTGAGCTAGTTCATTTTTCATTGGTCATTTTCTTAACGCAATCTTGATAGGATATGTGTCTTCACTATCATGTAGTGCTTGTCGGTAGGACATAGCGGGTTTTTCTAGCCGGGGATTTTCAGGTTCTACGATCCAGCTGTTCCGTCGGATTCGACAAGTATTGTCCATTATTAATCGGGCTCATGTAGGAAATATGGCGCCCAACGTGGGGTTTATTTATGTGGACATATTTTAAATTGATTCGTCAGTTTTTACACGATCGTTTTTCGGAAGTGCCATATTTTGTGATTTATTAAACGAATAGGGCTAGTGCAATAAATGGTATTCGAGGGAATCTTTTATTGACTTGTCCAGTCGAGTGGAACACTTAATGGGGTTCATTTTCTAGCTTCATGTATGTTGTCTGCTTTGTTTCAAACCGGTTGATATTCATTTGAAGTCATCGTAATGGTAGAATCATTATTATTCAGAGCAATTTGCGTAATTTAACGACAGTTAGTATAATGTAAATCACTTCGATCTTATTGGAATTCGAGGACTAGATATAATTAGATTAAGATATATTTAAGTTAATTTTACTGTTAACCCAAAAAATAAAAATGTTCATAAATGGCTGAAATTGGTTACTCCTATATATTCTCTCTCTACATTGTATTGTTGCATTCCTGTTTGTTAATTTATTGCTTAATCATGTCTAATTTGACGGTGGAGGATATTAATAAGATGTTCCAGTTGTTGGGATGTAAAATAGATCATATTAACCAAGAATTACAAAACGTACGCGATGTTTGCAAAGAATGGTTTCAAAAAATAAATGTAACTGTTCAGAAGGCTGGAGAGTTGATAAAAGATAGTGTTGCAGAACTAGATCAGAAAGAAATTCGCCTGATGCAAAGCTCTATGAAAGGTTTACAGGACAGCTCTAAATGGGTAGAAACAAAAGTTGTAAATGTAGAGTATATTGTAGAAGAGATGCATGATGATGTCAAAAATATGTAATTAAATGTTATCAATGTACAGGGTGATGTAAATGGTATTCAAAAGGAATTAGGGAATGTAGAGTCCATTGTTAATATGCAAGATAATGTCAAAAATGTGAAAAATTATGTTTACAATTTGAAAGGTGATCTCAAAACTATGCAATTAAATGTTAATGATGTACAAACTAAACTTGATGCCTTGGAAAAGAATAATAATAGTTCTCAGGACGAAATCAGAAAAGAGTTGCAACTAAAATAGAAAATAGGGACAATTAACATGCTTTACAATTACAGTTTATTAATGACTATTCATACACAAACTACATTAGAGCAATTAAAATGTGATATTACAGTTTTACAAACCCAAGTCAATGATCACACTAATTTATTAAGGTAAGATATTTAAATTGATTTGTAAAGTATAATTAATGATAATGTTGTAATTTGGAGACAGGAAATAATTAAGATTAATGATGAATGAGTTAAAGGTGTTCGAAATGAAATCGAATAGAAACTATTTACCACCGAATAATAAATGGATAGGGATGTAACAAATGTTAGGGAAGATCTATGCAAAAGAATCAATTGTATACATAATTATCAGATTGAAAATTTTTCCAAATTTAGATTAGAATTCTAGAATAAAATTAAAGATGCAGGGAACAAATTCGATCAAAGTAAGCTAGAGTTAAATGCGGAAAGACAGAAGAAATCTACTGATTTGAACGATATTAGGCAAAGGCTCTATAACATACACTTAGGAGAGCATTCTAACATAGAAGCTCTTAAGGACGAATTGAGAAATCAAATTAGCAATAATCTGAAGGTAACGCTAGGCAATTTTAACAGAAACATAGGGACGAAAGGGAGTCGAATAACATCAGGTTAGCAACTATAGAGGAAACGTTAAGAGGAATTAGGACGGATGATTTGCCACGACAATGGGAAGATATATCTCCTGTAGCAAACACAGGTACAGGGGGTTCCCAAATGGTATGTTCTTGGAATGAACTCAGAATGTAACCATAATTCGTAACTTTGAGGACCCGCCGCGCAAATTTAACGACATAGATGATGTGACGCCTATAGAATTCATACGTAGTACGAGGGATTATATTCTTGAGAACCATACATTAAGAGAAAGAGAGCTTAGAGTTGTAGAAAATTTCTCACCAAAGCGCCACTTCAATGTTACCGTGCATTCGAGAACTTCGATGAGTTCGCTGATGCGTTCATCAAGCGATATTGGTCAATCGAAGCACAACTGAATGTCAGAGGCGAGGTATACTCTGGGAAATATTCGAGTTCATGTCCTACAAGCTATGCAAAATAATTCACAATTGGCGAATTGACGATTCTTGCAACCGCCCTTAACACACGAAGAGCTCATTGAAATAATCTCATGAAAGTTATCGGTGGAGGTAAGAAGGTATATAATTTTATCTGGAGTGAACGATTCGCCGATGATGGACGACCTACTGCGTAGGCTAGATCATACCAGTTCTATTGCAAGTCCAACAATATTGAGAAATGCCCGGCAGGAATCGAAATCCATAAATACAGTCGTCATGGATCGCATGCAACAGACTGAGAGAACATATGAGAGAGAAGTTAGAAGAACAGGTCAGATCCGGAATAATTATTCGCGAGACCGAATGTATGAGCCATGGTATAGGTGATACCAGGAAAGACCATGGCAACAGAGATATAATAACGCTGACGCGAACCGAAGAGTATATTACTACCCCAGAAACAATTATAAACCAACTCCTTATATCCAGAATAACAGGTCTCAGCAAGGATTTAGTCGCTATAAGAATTACAGATATGTGGGTTTTAATAATGGACGTTACAATGATAGGCCCAGAGGAGAGCAATGCCAATAGAGAATCCAAGGATGAGGAGAAGGAGGCGACAGAAGAAATAACGCAGTTGTCCACCCTGATCCTAGTATCAGTTAAAAGAGGAGAGGGGGAGAAAAAAACACTGAGGAAATGAAACACTCCTATTATGAATCTTAACTAATTGCAGCTGATTCATCATCACCATTTGTAATCACGATTAATGAGATTTTTGAAACAACTGACGAAGACTTGTTAAACGAGGAGGGGAGTAAAGTGAAGAAAAGACCTGCAGAGCTTCCTATTATAAAACTTCCAAGTTGAAAAGGAGAATTTTAGCGCTCTTATTGATACCGGGGCCATGATCTCTATAATCTCAGAGGAATGTTACCTGAGGATGCAGAAGGAAAATCAACTTACCATTTTGTCGGCATCGTCAGTTAAAATTAAAAGAAATTTTCAGGATAAATCCATTAAATGCAAGATTCAAGTATTCATGAAATTCGATATCAATAACTGATCCTATGAACAAGTATTTGTTGTTGGAAGGAATATTAATTTACACGAAATTCGTGGCAATGTCTTCATAACTAAGGCAAGAGCTGTTATTGATATGAACGAAAGGATTATAAGATTCAGTGCGAAAGCTACAGGGAAGAAATCTTTAGAAGAAACTGGTTTGAATGACAATACGGATGATATCTTCAGAGACAAGTTAATGGAAAATGTAATTCACGAGATTGAGCAAGAAAGGGAGCAATACGCCCTTAAAGCCCAGGGATTCGAAGAAGTTGTAGAAAAATTTAAGGATTTCATCTGGGAATTCACTGATATTTTTGACGATAAGCCAGGTTTCATTAAGGACTTCAAATGTCAAATCAGATTAACTGACGAAACCTCATATCAAACAAAATTGTAGCCAATTCCCAAGAAATATTATGAAGAAGTAAAGAAAATGGAACAGGAAGGAATCATTAGGAATTGCTCTTGTCAAGAGAAGTAACGGACAGTTACGTCTATGCCTAGACACTCGCCGTATTAATTCTAAGATCATGTTAGAAATGGATAGTCCTCCTAAAATTCAGGACCTGATTTCAGTCGCACATTTTATATAGAATCGGATGCCTGCAGAATTGGTTTGAGTGCTGTTCCTTTTCAAAAAGATGACGATGGGAACAAACACTACAATGACTTCTGTAGTAGGAAATTGAGGACTCGTGAGGAAAATGACTTTACCACTGAGTTGGAAGCATCGGCTTTTGTTTCGTCACTAAAGAAATGGAAACAAATATTAATTGGACACCAGAATGTTATACTGGCTGACCACAGATTACTCCAGTTTATGCTTCAATCTGATCTATCTAGTGATCGTCTGAATAAATGGACCTTATTTATTCAACAGTTTAATGCCACTATCCTAGTTCAACCAGGAAAATACGACTTGTTGTCAGATACATTCTCCAGAAATCCTGTAAGAAACATCGGATAAATGTAGTACAACTGGAGGGGGAAGACGAGGTGACTTTGGATAAGCTAAACAAGATAGCTGTGTCACAGAAGAGCCACACTCCAATTAGGAATATGTACAGGTCTTTAAAAGGTTACATGGGAATTCAGATGCATACTATAAGGAGGTACAGAGACGCTCAGACAAATACATATTATGTGGTGATATAGTATACAAATATGTAGGTAAGGATAATGCTAAATTCTGAATTGTTCTTCCCCTCAGATTGTTTATTGGTGTTGTTTGGATGGCGCATCGTTGCATTGGCCTTGGAGGTCTCGATAAAAATATGAGGGCGCTCCAAGAAGCTGTTACCTGGACCAACATGCGAACTTCTATCGCGAGAGTAATCAGATCATGTGAGTGGAGCCAGCTGGGGAAATATCCATCTGCTCTGTCTAAGGACGAACATAAAGCTATCATTCCTTACAAGTCGAATGAACTTATGACATGTGATATTTTCGGCCCGTGTCCTAAAGGCTGTAGAGGAAATCAATTTTTGCTTGTGACAGTTGATGTCTTTTAAAAATACGTCACGCTTGATCCTATGCAAAAATTAACCACTATGCAAGCCTTGAGTCATCATGAGAAAAGTGTATTCTTGAAAGTTGGAAAACCAGAAACAATTCTATCTGACCATCGAACACACTTTACGACTTTTGAATTTGAAAGTGCCATGGATAGATTGGGCATCAAACTCATATTTTCTAGTGTTTGTTACACTCAGTCCAATTCATTGGAACGTCTCATGTCAGAGATATCGAAATTTGCACGAATTTACTTTCCTGAATATCACGCAAGTTGGGTAAAATTTGTTCCATTCATGGAAACATGCTTAAACTCCGCTTTCCATGACAGTTTGGCTGATATTCCTATGGTTTTTCATCTAAACCAGAAATCAGAGAGACCTTGGACCAAGATTATTGTTTTTGTTCCAAAGGGCAATGAACCATCGACGCAGGAGAAGATTGGGAATGCTAGATAAAGCCTTATGAATGCAGTTGAGAGGAGACAGAAACGAGTTCAAGGCAAACATTATAGTCCGCCACTAAAGAAAGATGAATACGTTTTGATAACACGTAACATGTCATTCCACACTCACCATGAAGAGCTGGTTGAACTATCAACGTATAAAGAAGTCTGGAAGTTATTTTGGGCATCCCACGCAGTACACCAGAGTTATATCCAATGAGGCCAATGCCCCCTCACGTCTCCAGAACCACTATCAAGTTGGTTGGACTTCGGTAACACCGCTCACCCCTGGGGGAGGTATTTTAGATGCATTTCGTCGTCTAAGCCAGCTGGAACAGTTTTATTGAGCTGGCTCGTGTTGGTACGTGCTATCTTTATAATGGATCACGTGCGCTTCAAGAACTTCGCATCCATTAAAACAAAGATAAGTTAATGTCCATTGATTCATATTAGGAGGTCAATATCCTTCATAAACAGTGCAAGAAACGTTAGTTCTTCAATCATTCAGATTTCAATACAGGGTGTAATAGATACAAAGGACGAACAATGCACTGGTGGTAGAAGATGGTATTCTAAGCAAATATCTTCATGAAATTTGGTGTAGTTGGAATTAAATCACAAAAATCATCGGTCAATGTCTTGGAAAAGGGCTTAGACTGCGTTCCCCTCAGCATCACGCCTGACTTCTACCCATCGCCCTCCACTCCAACGCTGAGGAATGTTGATAAGGGTCTGAAGTTGAGTGACCTACTTGCTTGTCTGCCAATGGCATTGAAATACACACACCGAGCCTATGAACAGCTGATTCACACTTTCTTAGGGAGTGGCTACATGAATAGTGAAGGTGTATTTGTCTAGGATTTCGTCATCATCATGGCCTATGCATAGAAAATAGAAATCTTAAAGATTTGGTAAATTAATTTAAAGAATTGTTCGTCTATCTTTGTGTGAAGACAGTGCAACAACTGTAATAAAATATTATTATTATTATTATTATTATTATTATTATAGTAGACTATTACTACTAATAATAGTATTAATAGGCTTTTAGACATACTAACTTCCTTTATGTTTTGTATTTTGGTATGACAAGTTGTCAGACTTTTATGTACGCAGGATTTCTTGTATGTGCCATGAAATCCATGGACATGATCATATTAGATCACATTCATTTACTACATGACTCAACGTAGATCGCACCCTCGGGAGGGTTAGCACTCTTCCACCAGAGCTGCCCATGCTGACTGTTATTATTTTTACTAGACTTTTATTTTATTACTATTATTAATATTATTATTATCATCATCTACATGAGGTGCTAGTGTTGGAACAGCTTAACATTACCGGCCGATATGAATTCGGGGCGTGATGGTGCAGCGGTCCAGTTATTGGCTGCTTACCACGGCCGACTGGGTTTGATTCCCGGTGAATGCTTGTGAGATTTTCGAAGTGATATATCATGTCCTTGGGTTCGGATTCCAAAAAAAAGGAGGTCCAGTAGCTCATGATCACGATATTTACGGTCATGTAAAACCTCAAGCGTCCTTACTTCCCACAATTGGCAGCCAGAAGATGATTTCCCGTATTGAAGCTGTGATGATTCGGCCAATAATTGCCTGGGTGCTTCAAAACTGATGCCTTTGTTCGAAGTGGTCATGTTGGGAAGTAATGGTGGTAGAGGGTGAAGCGAGGAGTCGTTTTAAGGGTATTTTTTCTGATCTATCTTACGGCGACCTTATTTTTTAAACATGTTGTATTTTCGGGAATGAGGGTAAAGGAGTTTTGGGCTAAAACATGTTTTTTCACATTTTTGGTGATATTTTGGGAAGGCATGGTGGGATTTAGGTGTGTGAGGTATGTTTAATTTCAGCGTGTTATCCTCCTTCCCATGATACATGAAGAGAGGTAAAAAAAAAATGAGGGAAACAGAATTTTTGTTTTCTTTTTTTCTAAAAATATAATTTTTGGAGTTTTTCATGTGATGTGACGTTTGGTAAATTAAAATTTTAGTTTGAGCGTGTTTGTGGAATTTGTCTTGGCAAATTTGTGAAAATGAGGGAAACGGATTTTGGATAAAACATGATTTCTTGAGTTTCTGTTATTTCTCGGGAACCAGTAATCGGATTTGGACATATGGGGTGTCCTAGGACTTGTAGTGATGTTCCCTCTTTTCCTATAGCCTTTCTTATATAATTAAAGGAACCAATACTAAAATTTCGTCCGCTTTTAATATCTCGCGAACCAATATTCGGATTTGAACATATGGGGTGTCCTTGGATATGTAGGGATGCCCCGTCTTTTCCTATAGCCTCTCTTATTTAATCAAAGGACCCAAAACTAAAAGGTCATCCGCTTTTAATATCATGCGAACCCATATCTGGATTTGAACATGTGGGGTGTCCTAGGACACGGGGTGTAACCCCTTTCCTATGGACGTGCTTTTTCTACTCCAAAATAAAAACTGCCCTTACCCGGGGGTGAAATAATGATTTTTTGTATGTATGTGCACTTGGTGCTTTTCAAAGATGATGGGATTTTGAAATAATTATTTAAGGATGAGTTTCTTTTTATTTGTAATTAAAGGACCGAGAACTAAATGGTAATCCGCTTTTAATATCTCGCGAACCAATAATGGGATTGGGAGATATGGGGTGTCCTAGGACTCGGGGTGAACCCCTCTTTCTTATTGATGACCTATTTCAACCCCAAAATAAAAAAATGCCTTACGCAGCGGTGAAATAGTGATTTTTTGTATACATACACATTTTGGGGCTTTTGTAAGATGACGGGCATTTTAAATAATTATTTATGGATGAGTTATTTTTAAGAAAATTTAAGGACCGAAAACTAAAATGTCATCTGCTTTTAATATCTCGCGAACCATTAATCAGATTCGGACATATGAGGTGTTGAAAGACTCAGAATGGCCAACCCTTTCCCATGGCCAATGAATCTACCCAAAAGTGCGAAAACGGCAAGGTCATCGACCTGAGATATTATAAACTGATCATTGGAGAGGGTGAAGTGAGGTGTCGTTCACTAATTATTATTAATATTATTATTATTATTGTTATTATCAGAGCATAACAGAGTATTGAGCCTTAATCGGGGCAGTATGTTTTTGTGAAGGGTGGGGAGAGAGTGTGTGATTAACGGTTGAATGTTTTCAGGATGGCCGCTTGGTTATTATTATTATTATTATTATTATTATGATTATTATTATTATTATTATTATTAGGTTGACATAAGAGAGTAGTTAGCCATAATCTGTGTAGATGTGTTTTTTGTAAACGGTATATGATTAACGGGTGTATGCATTTAGGTTGACCGCTTGGTAATTATTATTATGATTATTATTATTATTATTTAACTATTAAATATTGATAAGTATTTATTATTTTAACTTGGAGTGTTAGATCAGCTGAAAGGAAGAGAATTAAAGCGTTTGAAATGCGGTTTATAGGAGAATGGTGAAGATTAGATGGGTAGATAGGGTTACAAAAAATGGGTATTAAGACGAGTGAGAGAAGAGAGGTGTTTCTAGCAACCGCTAATAAAGAGAAGAGATATGTTGGTAAGACACATACTAAGACACCGAGGAATAGCAAGCTTAGTTATGGAAGGAAGTGGTGATGATAATTGTTGTTTTAAGGGGCCCAACATCTAGGTTATCGGACCCTGGAAGTAAGTGTTGAGGACAAGAACGATAGGCGTAGACCAAGGTTACAATAGGTTAAACAGAATGCATTGGATATAGTTGTTGTAACTATGAAGAAATGAAACGATAAGCTCAGGACAGGAATGCATGGAGTGCTGTATGAAACCAGGCAAAGGCTGAAGACTCAAACACCCATTATATTTTGTTAACCAATAACGCTAGAGACTTTTGTATCGGCTCAAACAAAAAATGTGATGCCCTCCTTTTGCTGATGACCATGGATTTAGCTAAAATGTTATGTCAAAGGGCTTAACAACACGAGGGACCCATTTTATTTATCTACCAGTGTACTTGGCTTTGAGACGCGTGACTACGGATAATACGTTGGTGGCTTTTGAAACTAATTATACGAGTATGCATACCCTCATACCGTTGTCACCAATCACTTGTTCCAACAATCATTTGTCATACCTTGTTGCGTCTAGCTTATGTAACTGTTATCCTAAATTTACCCAACTAAGTAGGGGGATGATAGCGGTTTAAAATCTTAGCCTACTTTCTTGATGACTTTGCGGATATCTCGCGAACAAATAATTGGATTTTGACATATATGAGGTGTCCTAGGACTCGGGGTGACGCCCTCTTCCCCTTGGACCATTCATTATAGATGTTATTTCGTAAATCAAAAATGAAAGCATGTTGTGCAATGGTTCAAACGATAGGTCTATATCCCTTATCGATACAACAAAAGTTCATATTTTTTTGATTTTCCCCCCAAAATTCCAATTTTGAAATAGGCTATATTTTGGAAACTAAGATGTATACAAAAACGTTTGTTGGATGTAAATGAATGGTCATGATCCCCTTTACACCGAAACCAAGTTTCAAGTCTCTAGAACAAAAACTGCGCAGTTGGGTGATGATGAGAGAGCTAGGCTAGACACTTTTTTGGACGTGAGTGTACCTAGCGTTTGTTTTTTTTATATCTCGCGAACGAATGGTCGAATTTTAACATGTGACGTGTCTTAGGACTCGGGGTTACCCCCCCCCCTCCTCTGTTTTGAATTTATTATTTATTTCCATTTTTTACAAAAGGATTAACTACATGAGGGACCCATTTTATTTATATGCGAGTGTACTTGACTTTGCAAAACGTGATTAGGGATAAGATGTTGGCGTGCTTTTGAAAACGAATTATGGAAGAAGAGTTACTCAGTGTACAACATATACCACGAAGGGCTAATGAGAGAGCTAGATGACAGCCTACTATCTCGCGAATGCATGGTCAGATTTGGACGTGTGACGTGTCAAATGGCTTGTCTTAAAGCGTTCTTTATTTTGTTATTAGGTTGAAGTTTGGAGAATGAGGGAAACATAGTTTGAGAGGTAAAACCATGATTTTAGACTTTTTGTTATATCTCGCAAACCAATAAGGCTAGAGATTTGTACGAGGCGTCAAATGACGTGGAGTGATGCCCTCGTGTGAATGTTGTATTTATGTTTTGACTAAAAATCACAAAGGGCCTAACGCAATCCATGTTCAAAAAATATTTAAAAAAATTATTTACCTGTTTAAAATGTTAATGAAGATTGGTTGTAGATAGGGAGACGGTACCGCTGGGCGTTTCAACGAGACTGTCGCCTGCCACGGTTGTGGTATCTCAATACAACAATCTCTATTTTGATGGGACGGCATAACGGCAGGGCGAGGGTTCGTTTTCCTTTTTTTTCCAATGGCGGATATATGGAGGTTAATATTTGTAAATGCGTGAAGCGTGCTAATTTTTTACCCCTGAAGGCGATCTTTAACGTGTAAGTAAACGGTTATCAGTGACACGGCTTTGGGGCATTGACATTGGCTTACAGACCAGCGGACTGTTTTATGATATGAAAATCTAAAATGTTTTGGTTAACTGAGCGATGTCAATAAAGGCAAGACATGAGTGGAAATGAAAAAACTTATAATTTTGTGATGAGACAACAGTCAACAGAACTTGGTCGAGAGATGTTAATGGATTGAGGAACAGACTACTACGACTTTAGCAAGCGGCTAAGCATAAATGATGTTGTCTGCTGGCTTGCTGGCTGTAAATCTTATTATGCTGGTGGAATGTGCGGACCTTATCTGGCAACATGGCAATGGAAAAGTACAGAGACACAGAGGACACTTCAAACTCAAACGGTAAGAATGGAGCTGGCAACAGAGGCAGTGTGGTACTCATCCCCACCACCAGTGCCAAAGCCAATAGCCAAGCGACAGCTGTGATCGGGAGTGGTAGGTGGGAAGGGGAGGGAAGGATGGTCAGAGAGAGCTTTGGTTCACATTACCACCAATAGCCTGACGAGAGCTGTGGACAGAAGTGGTGAGGAGGGAGGGGAGTGGAGGGGAAGGGAGGGGGAGTTGTAGAGACACCGGTGGATGTCATGCTGCATAGCAGATCATTACTTTGCTAAACCTTCTAGTGTAAACACTTGCTTTGGATTAAACAGTGTTAAAGGTGTTGAAAGTGATTGGATGTATGTGCCTAACCCAGTCAGTGACAATTTTGGATAAATTTTATATATAAGATGTAAGTGTATTATTGTTGATGTTTATTTTTTTAATGCTAATGGATGTTTAAATTATTTGCTTACAAATGTATTGATGGATTGTTTTATCTCGTTTTGGCTTGTATAATCGTTGTGGACAATACTCTGTTGTGACGTAGAAAAGACCAGTGTTGAGCCCGCGAGACGGTAATGAAACAAGGCTTTTAAGAAACCCAGGTGAGATTTATTTTTGTATTTAATCTGTTTGATGTTTTTGATATATTTTAATTAAGAAATGCATGTACTATTTGGAATTCAAATACTTATAATGGTTTATTTTATTTGTTTTTTGGATATATGAAAAAACTTGTCCATTACATCTGCAGCTGAAAACTGCAAAGGCACTTAGGTGTAAACCATTGATGTGCAGTCAACGCCAGAAAACATAGGTAAATGACATCTGATTCCACCGCCATGAATAGTTTGACTTGGCAACCCCCATTTCTTGTTTCAAATCCCGTGTTTGTTCTGGTCGAGCGGTCAATGTTAGAGAAAGTTTGATTCCCAAGGAATTGTTAGAATCTTGCTTTGATATTTCTAGGGACCAAATTTATACAGCACAAGGGTTGCATACGGCTTTAAAGGTGAATATATAACTCGTGTGCTGTTTTGTATATATAAAAAGGACGTTGAGCATAAATAAATATTTTATATTTTCAGTCGAATTCAAGGGGTTTTATAGCCCATAATCTTAAAGAGTCGTATGAATCCAAAGTGGTTAATGCCTTGCTGACAAAATTCGATAAACTGCAACAAGGACCGAGTGGCCTTGCCTTAGACAAAATCCATCCCGTGCAAATTAACATTTGTCAATTCAATCCCTTTACCATAAACGATTGCCTGCCGGAGAGTGTTGGTGAACATTGACAATTTGGATGATAACTGGTTCCTGTGGTGTGTGGCTGCGTAATTACAGCCAGTGCAACAAAATAGTTGTCGACCGGGAATGTACAAGGCCATGTTTGACAATTTGAATCAAAATTTAAATTTAACTCACGTGTCGTTCCCTATGGACTTAACTGACATCCATAGGTTTGAACAAGATAACAAGGACATTTCGTTCATGGGGTATGGCCTTGACGGTGATGAAATTGTAGGTCCTCTTTATGCCACAAAAGAACCAAAACGACTCCACATTCATATTTTATATTTATCTGTAGGAGAGGTGAATCACTATTGCCTTATTAAGAATTTGAGTAGATTGGTTAGCAGTGAAGTGTCCAAATATCAATATAAGAAACACATATGTGATCGTTGTCTACAATACTTTTAAACCCCTGCGCTTTTGGAACGATATAGGTTAGATTGTGTATCTCAGGAAGCGGTGAGTTTGGTATTGCCACAACGGGACAATGCTGTGTTAAAGTTTAAGGACATTCACAAGCGTGAAACTGTCCCCTTTGTAGTCTATACAGGTTTTGAGCTCTCACTACACCCATGGCGGGATGCGAACCAGATCCCGCCATCAGCTAAACCACACCCATTGAAAAACATGAACCCTTTGCTATGGGATTTAACGAGGTGTGCCCGTATGATCCCACAAAATCTTATTTTAATTCCTATAAGGGAGAAGATTGTGCGAATGAAGACTATCCACTTGCATGGCAAGTTTGGCGAGCGTTTGATATAAAGACGCTATGTGAATATGCTGTGCATTATCTTAAACCTGATGAATTGCTGCTGACAGATGTGTTTGGAAAATTTCGTGAGTTGTGTCAACACATCTATGGCCTGGACCCAGCTCAGTATTATACGAGTCCTGGGCTGTCGTTTGATGCAGCTTTGAAATACACACAAGTGGAATTGGATTTACTCACCGATGCAGACGTGGTCTTATTCTTTGAAATAGGCATTCGCGGCAGATTGTCGCTTAACCAGCGCCATGCCGGAGCAAACAATCCATACACAAGGCAAACCAGAATCGTACTTAATGTACTACGATGTGGATAATTTGTATGGCTATGCCATGAGCCAGCCTTTACCTATGGTGATTTTGCTTGGCTGAGAGTGAAACAAGTGTCACAATTTGATGTGAACATGACCAGCAAATAAACATGCCGAGGATATGTTTTAGAAGTGGATGTTGAATATCCCTCACCCTTGTATGATGAACATGCAGATTTTCCATTTTGCCTAGAGCGAATGGTCCCCCCTAACAGTAAAGTGTAAATTGAAAAACTCATGGGAACGCTTTACAACAAATATTGGTATGTGCTACATATCCAAATGTTGGTGCAATGCCTAGCCCAAGGCTTAGTGTTGAAGAAAATTCACAGAAGTATTTCTTTTGCTCAAAAAGCATAGCTCATGCCATACGTGCAACTCAACACGGATCATCGACGAAGGGCAACTCAAAAGTTTGAAATATTTTTAAAAAAAATTGATGTCAACGGCATCTATGGCAAGTCCATGGAAAATGACCGCCAGATACCGTGACATTAAGTTGGTCAATGTCTGGGACGGGCGGTGGGGTGCCCGGTGGTTCATTGCCAAGCCAAATTTTAAATTGTTCAACATTATCGATGAGGATTTGGTCACTATTGAGTATGACCAGTTCGACCACGGTTAAGCCCATTTACTTGGGCCACGTCATTTTAGGCATTTCCAAATCGCTCGTGTATCAATTCCACTACGAGTTTGCCAAACATTATTTTAAATAATAATAATGTTATTGGTTTTACGTCCCTTTTAACTACACTGGCTTTTAGAGACGCCGGGGTGCCGGAATTTTGCCCCGAAGGGGATCTTTAACGTGCCCGTAAATGTACTGACACGGCTCCCTCGCATTTGCGCACCCTCAAATGCCAGCTGACTGCGCCAGGTTTCGAACCTGCAACCTTGGGCTCAGCAAGCGAGAACGTTACCCCTGAGCCACGCAGCCAGACACACATTATTTTAAGGACGTATCTCTTTTGTATATGGATACGGACTCATTCATTTACTACATTCGCCACTGCAACCCCTATGACGTCATAAGGCAACATAGTGACTGGTTCGACACTTCTTCGTATAGCGCTGACAACGTGTTTCAACTGCCCATAAAATTAAGATGGAAATGGGTGTTTTAAAAGATGAATGCGGTGATCCATCATGACGGAATTCGTTGGTTTGCCTTCCAAAATGTATGCCTATCGCAATCTAGACTGTAAGGAAGCCAAACGAGCAAAAAGTGTAGGTAGTGCTGTTGTAAAATCGCTACGTGTAGACGACTAACTAGCGGTTTTTCAAACTGGCAAAGCTATGTTGCATAAACAGTGCAGGATACAATCCAGCAACCATAATTTGTATCTGGTGGAACAGAGAAATGCACCCTCGCCTTGATGGATAACAAATGTGTGTGGGCGGATGACTTACACACCAGCATGCGATGGGGTTATGACCAGGAGGAGGAAATATGATCGTTTAGAGACATAGCTTTTTGTATCTAGTAGATTTAGTATTTTGTAAATATCTGTTTTTGCAATTGTAAATATTACATTTTTTGAAAATAGTGGATACCACATAGGCCCTTTGCTCTTTAACGCCCTGTGCAACGCTTTTTTTAAAATTGACTGGGTTGAAACTTTAAAATGGTAAATAGAGTGTGAACAAAAATGACGCACTTGGAGGTCGGCATGCGATTCCTCAACCAATTGCAAGACACAAGTTTCAATAGCATTATCGGATCGTGTGCTGTTTGAAAACACAAGTATTAAAACGAGAAGCTGGCAACACTGTAACATCCTGTAGTGCAACGGAACGTACAGAGAAAGCTCCGGCAGAGATGCCCACTTCCTGCGACCTGCTTTTGGCCACCCTGCATGCAGTTACAGCGTTGCCAGAATCTCGTTTCTTAACACGCATTTCTGTTAACCCTATCGCCGAGACTAGGCTTTGCAACATAAACTTTTGCTGTGCATTTCGACCAGGAACCGCATGCCGACCTCTAAGTGCAGCATTTTTTGTTCACCCTGTATATGTTTTTAATGCTGTACAAAGGAGTTATTTGTTTTTTAAGTAACTTAACTAAATAATAGATTTTTATAATAGTAGATGGTAAATTTTTAACAAAAAGTCCTTTGGGATGAGTGGTCATGTCAAGGATGTTCTTTGTGAATAAATAGAATGGTTGTGTTTGTTAACAAAGACATGCATGGTTGTGTGAATGTATGACTACAGAGAGAGGGAGAGAGAGAGAGCTTGTGTGTAGGTAGCACTTATTGTTTGACCAGAGCATACACGACGAGGTAGGGTGAAAAAATAAACGCTTATATATTAATGGTAAATAGTAATTTGGTTTTTGAATATTTTTGTTTTTTTTTGAAATGCAGTGGTAGATGATTGTTATTTCGTAAAGCAGTCTTACCTGCAATAGTAGTTGTAGGCCTCTATGTTTCTTCAAACAGACAGACTGCAACATCGTTATGGTCAAGCACTCACATCAAGACCATTTACAAAATCATAAAATGAAAAATCGTGGTTCCCAAAAACTAAACTTGTGACATATGTAAAATGAAAAATGTAAAAACAGCATGATGGAAAATCCATGTTTCCATATCGATAATATTGAAAAACTTTAATCTGACATTTTTAAGAAGTGGAAATGCAAAATAAACAAATGGCAATGTACTGCCCCCGTAAATTGAATTATATTGAGACCACGATGATTGTATTGGAAAATATGAATAAAGGTATGGCTGTCATAGTTGTGACGTGGATATTCATGACGTAGGCACGGATGACGCAGACTTTATGCAAGTAGGCTGGTTGAGCTGAGATTCTTGGTGACGTCATGATTTTGTTCGAGAAAGATCTGAGATTTACGACGCAGTCGCATGGAAACGAGGAATTGTGCTGAGGAAGAAGTTACGCGATTGGAGGAGAGACTCGAACCAATGAATGATAGTTTGGAGGGAGACGCAGATTACTGAAACTATCATATTTAATTACTTTTGGCTTGCAGAATTGTGGAAATCCATTTTCAGTTATGGCATTGATTTGGAATTTTGAAGAAATTAATTTTGAGTTTTTGAAATTTGAAAATCCGTCAAGTATAGCCAAAGTTAGAATTTCTAGCGATGACGCAGGAACAAGCTATGGAAGGGATGGATACGCCCCTTAAGAAGTTGATAAAAGGCCTTGCACAGCAGTGAGAAGCTCTCATATATCTTGTCTCATATTGATCATATTTCTGGTGTCTTATAGTCGTTTTCGAGTGATTCAGTGAAGCAAGTCGTTATTAGCGCGTGGTAAAGCCCACCGCATCGAACGAGCACGGAGCAGTGCAGCAGTACCATTTTAAGGTTTTGAAACCAGGCGAAGTTGAAACGCACACATTAAAGAGTCTACAAGATAATATATCAAGAGTTGACTAATGCCTGTATGCTAATTCTATTGTGCAGTACAGTATTAAAGTGTGTAGTAAAGTTGAACATTTTCACGATTATAATTTCGAAGATATTGACATTTTAAGACGGCAGACAAAAGTGATTTTCTCACCACCAGAGAAACACTTTTATAATATCACATTCTACGCTACGGCTGACACGTGTATTGCAACCGTGATACTTAAGATTGCATTTGGTGACATAACGCTACATTCTAATATGGAACAGTATAATCAGGCAGTACTTTCAACTATGATTACAACAGAAATGGAGATGGAAGGCTAAGACTTTAATGCAATTGGGACATATATCAATGGAGTGAAATAGCAGCATGGAACTTCGTTAATCGCCATTCTACAAAAGCGAGCATGTAGTGAACATCCAACTACACTCATGTATCGTGGTCCAACGCTGAATTGTATCAAATGGCAGTGGAAATTCTTTCATACTCCACAAATATGAATATTTCTGCGGAAATAACTGCAATAAACTTCATGGCGAATTTCTACCAGAACTTCAGGGAACTATCGAGAGAGGCCAGGGTGGACCCGGCTCACAAAGAAGAGTTTTGCCAGAACTTCAGGGAACTATCAAGAGAGGCCAGGGTTGACCCGGCTCACAAAGAAGAGTTTTGCCAGAAGGATGTCTATCGTCTACACGGAGCAGTGCAATTTCCGGAGGAGGAAGCAGTTCGATTCTCCGAGGGCACTGGTTCCAGGTTCGAGGTCGGAGCACATTTTTTTGGTGAAATGGAACCATCAGCAGTCTTCTTTGGAAATTTTCCTCTGGAACTTCAATCAACGGATAAGGTAGTCGTGAACGTTTCTTGTTTTATTTGAGCCATTTAGCGATATCTGAGCAACCATTTTTCCCATATTTCTGTCCTACATATTTTGCCCCATTTTCTTGCTTGATATTTCTGTACTCAGTACACTTCGTTGATTTATGCCGTGTTCTACGATTTATTGAGACATTATTCTGTCATTGGCATAGTTAAATAATTTTGGATCAGTTGAGACTGATATTAATAGATTCTTTCAGTAATTTGCATATTTTTTGTAGTCACGATTTGACTGTAAAGTTAATGATTTTCTATGGCAGATTTGAATTCAGACAGCGTGTCACTTTATTAAAGTAATTCTATTTAGTAAATTACTTTGACCAATTTTCTGTCATCATCAAGAAAGAAGAATAATTAAAAGATTTTAGAGCGTTAAAATCTATTACTGTATCGACGATCTTGGAAATACTAGTCGTTTTATGAACATGATTGCAACATTGACATTTATCGTCAGTTTTGAAACACCATTGCATTATAGACAATTTTATGAAATATGAACTTTGATTACAATTTATTGAATACACTATAGTAATGAACATTTGATAGGAGTTTTTCTCAATTCTAGATTGGAACAATAATGTTTGCATTCCACAGTCTAATTGGATTCTATTCGATTATTTATGCAGTTTAGATGAACTTTGATTGAAGATAGTATTTTATACTACGATACTTTGAAGATATTAATCTCAATTTTGATAGACCAGGAAGGCGTTTATAATCGTATTTGCTATTAAATTTATTAGTGATTGGCAAATTTTTACTTCATATCGATTCATGAATGAAACCCACGAAGGTTAAATATAATAACAGTTTTGACACAATTAATGAATATAAGAATGTATAATCGTTAGTTCAGTGGACGTGTAAAAGTCGCTGATGAATAATGCCCTTGAATAAATGAAGGAGGTTCCCACAGTAATAAGGATGAAGTTAATGAATTTATAAGTGGAGTTTTTTTTGTATGTATTGTGGAAGATTTTTATGCTATATATATTGAGATATATGATGAATTCTGGGCCTATTTTATGCAATTTTGTGCATTTTGAGCGAAGTATTTTTCCGCTGAGTCTATTGTCCAGGTCCTTTGAAATTTAATCATGTGAAGTTACTGTTAACATTAACAAGAGTGTTAAAGAATTTGAGATAACGATTTTGAATGGAGGTTACCGTCACAAATAATAATAATAATTATTATTAAAACTTATTAAACCTGGATTTGAAACTTAAATATAACTAACCTTCATTGGTCGATTATATCATCCCGATTTGAGTAATTATCAACCAGATAAACCTGTGGTTTAATGTATTTCTAAAACAAACAAATAATATTAATATTTTAAATACATTTTGTAAATATCTTTAATAATAATTTGGAACGAAAGGAATTAATAGAGGCGTGTATACATTTTTTAATTGTCGTTTGACAATCTTATAAACAATTTATAATTGTTATAAACTAATTAATGAGCATTTGTTATAAACATTAAGCGTTTTGTTATAATACTCTAAACAACGCTATATAAACATTTGGATTTTATAATTAAACAAATTTTGGGATTATTAGAGTAATCCAGTGACATTTGGATGGAGCATTTAAAAGATTTGCGTGATAATATTTGAGTTGAGTTGAGGACATTTAAAGTCTTTTGAGAGGGAGCTAGGCTCTGATGTAACTAGCAGATGCTAACGTTGGCTGGACAGGTGAGTCCATTTGACGAGGTTGGCATGCGACATGATGCAGGGTGGATCGCAGCTGGCCAGACAACTGGTTGTTAGAGGCCAAGGTCGACTACATAGCAGCCTGCAGTTATAAATAAAAGTGTGATGTTTATTAAAAAAAAACAATTGCTATATGTCTCGTCCCAACTCCCTTATCCATTCCAAGTGTATTATAATTATTACGTTCTTATAAGCTAGTGAAAGCTAAATATTTGTATGTAACGTCTACAAGTCCTACAGGAGGACATGATTATATTGACAATGGCTTCTGATTGCCACGTGTATTTTGTTGAATTTTTGTTAAGATGATTCCCTTTATGTGAAATAAATTATTGTACAGTTTAAAGTTTCTTGTCTTCGTTTTGGTTCATTTTAAATATCATGGTGGAGGTTATTGTGAGGGCATACTTTAAGTGATCCAGTTGGCAACCCATACCCGAGATTAATTTGAAGAGGTAAGTAAAGGTAAGTATGAACCCCCGTATATTTTGGTGTGTTCCACAATAATTTCTTGTTAACTACTGTGCTCTAATCTCGGTAGAATCTGTCAGTGCCATTTTCATTGATGTAGCTGTGCTGGTGCGATTGATTATTGGCAATCCGATTGAGGGGGCGGATATCTGACAGCCTACTATCCGGATGATCGGGGACAGTACGAAATGTAAAAATGTAAAATCAAAACATGGTTATCGTCATTTTAAAAATTAAAAAACATCATGCACCAGTAAACCTCGTATTTATTTCATAGCCAATAGGGCTTTACAAATTATAGAATACAAAGTAATACCAATTCCTCATTCCTTTATTTTTCAATGTTCATGTCCACGCAAAATTAGCTTTCCTTTCATAGAACTCATCACAATCAGGGCGGTCAACATCTCTCCCACTGAGGCATTACAGGATGTCAAACGTTGTTTAGTTTTTTTCAACAACATTTTATCTGCCACATGTCTTAAAGCAGTATGACTATGGTGATAAGAAAGGTCATGTTCTTTGCATGCTTGATCCAAAAAATTATTAGGTATATCACCACGCTGCAAACATTCTTCAAGGCGAGTTCCAGGTCCACAAAAACGATAACCAGGTAGGTGGAATTCAAAAGGTAAGTATTGAACGATTTTGTCAATGACGCCATTGTCAGCACAAGTTTGATATATCCTTTTCCATCGACTGCGAAAAGGTTTGATCTGCCTCCTCCTCTGAGGACGATGTTTGTTGTTGTTGTTGCTTTTTCTCGCCATCACACCAGTGGAATGAAGATCCGATGTCTTTACACTGACTTTTATGACCGTGATAAAGTGTGACCAGCTGGCAAGTGGCACACTGTCGCATAGAAGGTATTTTTGCCATGGCCACTTGCTTATGGAGATCATAATCCGTACATGGTCGCAATTGCCTTAACACAGGGTCTTGAGTCCATGCTTTAGGTGCATGTTGTCACATTTTTTTAACTGCACTCGCTGCCACATAATAAATGAACGACTTCGGAAGCGCCAATAATTCCTCTTTGGTAAAAATGTCTAGATTCTTTTACACACAAAGATTTCCCAATCGTTTATCGATAACATCCCCTCTCTCCATGGTATAACGTCGATGTTTACACGTCGCTTGTAAGAATCTCACTGCTCTCATCCACAGGTAAACCATGAGTTTTAATTTTATTTAACAACTCCCAGCAGGCATTGGTGGTTATCCAATGAAATAATTGCCACACATGTGCCAGGGCTTTATTGGTAATATTGACACAGGGGCATCGGTCCATGAGTGTTTGCAGCGAGGGGCAGCCCAAGTCAATCACATCGATACATTGACAGTAAGGCGCAAAAAATGGTCGTAGGCATTGTCGTTATTCATTAACTTTTACAAATACCACATTGGCTGAAGACAAATGGGCTTTCATCACCATGTCCAGGTGCTTCTACGAATTGGTTCCTTGATTCCAGTCTAGTTTCAAATGATTTTGAATCCATTGGGTTAGTTTAGAGTCTTTTTCACACAATACAGCAAAACCATAGGGTGGTTTAAACACCAAATGGGTAGCTTGTGATATCTAAAAGGTGAAACAATCGATCATGGCCACTTCTTTCACTATAAATTTGTCATCTCCCTTTTTAAACCCTTGGCAATCCACAATCAGTGTGCGCAATATGATGACGCTTGTCTGCACCAAGTCCAACTGACCACGGACTGATTATCAATGACTAAGGTGTACCCATGACATTTATTTACATTCCATTCACGTAAAAAAATTACTCGGTGTATAGGTTAGGGTATGACAGGTGGTATGCGAAATAGTAATAACAACCACCTATTATTTTTATTACAACCTTTTATTGTCTTAACAAGTTTTACATTCTTTTGTCCTTCTGGGATAGGGATAGTGCCAACTCATACAACAATACAGTCTTTTATGTTTATAACGTCCATAACACCGATTATGTCCTAATGTGTCTAAACTAGGTGTTTTTGACAGTAAGCTGTTCACCGAAGCACCGTTGACGCCATAAGGTCCACACGTATCATAACTTTTTTCATCACTCAGAGGCACTAGTGAGGGGTAGCTTGAATGGCAGGGTATATTACCCTCATCCATTTTACAGAGGTAGGAACAGGCTGGTGACCAGCGCTGATGTTCCTGCGTAGGTTCATCATTCTCTTCTCATTGGTCTATGGTGATGGAACAGAATACACATTTCACTTCATCTCATGAAACGTTGTTCCTCAGATTTTAAATTCATGGGTTCTTGAGGCGTTAAAGCATGACTGAGCTGCCTGACGTGGGTTGGCCAGTTATTTATACACCTGTTACTTGGTCGGACACCAGATAATAGTTGACTTGTTTGTGATGAATAATCAAAGAGTAGGCAGTGGTATTAGCTGGTACATTGTCATGGATTTCAAAATCTAGTCGAATGTCAATATTGCATTGCTTGACAGACTCTTCTAAGTAGGAACAGTCAAAGACAATCAGTGGCGCCCTTGTCTTAAACGATTGGGGTAAAAACATGGGGCAGTTCCCTTTTTTATAATACGACCATCTAAATTTAGAAAACAATCCGTACAAGCGAACAAACTTCCTTTTTGAAAATCCAAATTCAGTCCTTCATAGGGAAAAACAGCTCCATTGTGGAATAGACGTGCATTTCTCAATTGCAGGTGATCAAATTGTGTGGCACCTTTGGTTTGTTGATACTTGCGATTGGTTCGAAAACCCACCATAATGTAGAGAGGTCTCTCTGTATAGCGTGCTGTTTTTACAGACTAACTGTGTGTGTTGGTGGTGGGAAATAGGAGGTACTCAAGGAATGCCCAGCTTCTAAATTCCAAGGGTAAAGGCATATCTCTTCCCACAATCTTGAACATTTTCAGTTTTTTTTCTATCGGAAAGGGTCACATGCGGTATCATCCATAGCATGGGTTGTAGTTGAATCTTTGTATCTATGGGTGCATCTTCGGCCCTATTGAGTGCATTATTATCACTCATGTCTCAAACCAGAAAAAGCACTTGCCTTGCTTGACCACAATACGCTGGTGATCTTCGGCAATGCCCAAAGTCAGTTTAAGTGGTAAAAATCCAGTAAAGGTGCCTTCAGTGTGTACCATCCAGTCATTGGTTGAGTCAGGGGACCAACCTGCCATGCAAGGTGATTACCTTCTTCCTCACTATAAGAGGGGTATAGTTTCATGACACTTGAAATACCCACGTTTCGAGTGCTATCCACCACAATATCGTTAATCACATAGCTCACCTCAGAAAACAAAAAGGCAAAAGCATGGTTGGCTAACTTGGATGTTGTGGGTGTAGAGCCATCGGCTTTGGTGAGCCGACCTTCAATTTGAATGACACTTTCATGCGGTAGGGTGTAAATATCTTGGTTGTTGATAACAAATTGAATTTCATCATTGTTATTTAGTACAGGTGTTTGAGCTTGATAGGAATGTGGATCAATTCTTACTACCACTCCTTGCCCCTCGATGTGGTTCACCACCACTAGGATAGACTTCATCATGTAGGTTTACGTGGTAACCCTGATGCTGTAAAATCTGCTTGTCCTTACGTGTTTAGGTGCATTCACGTGGCTAACAACTAACACTATTCCTAGATGGTGTTGTTGCTTTATACACCCACTTCATAGTGGCTTTAGAACCAACTTGTAAGTCACTGGTGTGGTAGAATCTAGCTGAATGAGTTGTTGGTCTCTATATATCAGACTTAAAGTTACATTAATATTAGGATCAGCAGCCGCAGAATGAAAGAGCACTACTGGAAGGTTTTCAAGAATAATATAGACATTGGGCGATGTCACAATAAAACCATAAAGCGAATGCGATGGCTCTTGATTGGTGTACACATGGCTAAAAATATTACACGTAACTGACACGTAATGGTCTTCTTTCACTTTCACTTCATAGTCTGAATAATGTATTTTGTTGGGCTCCAACACTCGTGGTTTAAATCCTAGTAAAGGACCAATGGAATCTGGTTGTGTTTCAAACTCAATCTTAAACGTAGAGAAAATACTGCAGCGATAAGTGTTGGTAATTACTGTAAGTTCAAACTTGCGTGTTCCATCAAGAAATGACTTCAAACCATATTGGTTGACCAACACCACATAAATGAGTTCATAAATATCGTATATCGTATATCCACCAGGGTTCAAGGTTTGCACAGAATCATCATAGTAAAACTTGTTCACATTTTTTCGTATGTTGTATATTCTATTGTACGTTTCAAGAGAAACAAGTCCCAAACCTTAAGGCCTTTCATTCAATTCAATAGGCGGGTAAAAGTCTAGGTTGACTTCAGGTCCACCTCCATGTAGTGCAAACGTCTTAAATTCTGCCGACATACTGTTGACGTTTTTGCTTATGCTGTGTCTTATATAAAACAATAAACACAAACGCCCACACTCTTGGCTGTTAAACGTTTGCTCACGTTTCACATTATAATATATCTTGGTCCTGTTACCGAAATAGGTCACTAGTTCTATGGGCGGGGGTAAATTCCCAAAACTGTCAAAGTACCATATCGTGGAAACTTGTTTCGCATATGCTACATAATGGGTTCCTGGCCCTCGGTCATCATCTAGATTTAGAACAGCACATTCCTGTTTCCATGGTTGTGGTGGGAATTGGTGCCCCTTAGACACACCTCGAAAATGAGAAAGCTTTCGTTGTTTGGCATAGCTTTCGACTTGTTGATGGGTCAGGGAATGTCTTGCTATGGCTGTGGTTAATTTTTTATTTGTTTATTTATTTATTTAGAAATGGAGAAATACTAAATCCTTGTTGATAAAAGGCTGGCTTTAAATTGGCGTTTCTAGCACCCTTAGAAATCACTTCCATCGTTTCATTGTGTCGCTGACTTTCTTTCAATTGCTGCTTGTCCTGATGTACAGCATTAATGGTTTTAGCCACCGCACTGGCACCACACAAAAGTGAACCTAGGGCAGCCTGACCAGCGAATAAAGCAGTTAAAAACACTCTCGTTTGCGGACATGAATCACTCGACTTCGTTTTAAACCCTCTCTCTGACGTTTTGGAATAACCTGTCTCTGTGCTGCTCGAAGGGCTTCCTTTATCGTCATCACGTTATTTTTAATTTTTTTCATTCGCAAGGGCTTGCCAACCAATGCCATAACCCCATGCTTTTGCGATGACAGTTGTGTGTTTTTAAGTCTTTTTCGCCACATATCTTTGTTTCACCATGATGATGTTAAACAATCTTTCACAAGAAAGTTTAAGTAAAACTACCGTGTCATAATTATTTCATGGCTGTATATTCAAGTTCCACATAAAGTGGGAATCGATTTTGGTTTTTCCTGCTTGCTTTTTATCCAATGTAAGCATGAGATGAAATGTTGATTCATCACCTACATTGTCAATTTGATGGTTATGTACCAATATCCTATGACAGTTTTTTTGTATGTAAATGTTTCTCGTCAGGCGTGGATTGTTTAATGTGAATGGTTCCATCATTGTATAATCGATAGTGTCTTAAACCTGAAGAAAGCACATACATCAGGTGTTCATTGACTAGCGGTAAATGGTTCCTGTAATTTACAGGTTTTCCATTGGTCAGGTACACTAAAAATAGGGATGGCAGAAATTTATAGAGTCTTTTCATTTGATATGTCACGTAACGTTTAGTGCAGACATCATCATCTTCTTGTGGGTCTTCCACGTGAATAACACTTATATGATTAGCTGTATAGGCATCCACAGTAAGCTGAGGAACTTTGTCATGTAACTCGTGCACCTTGTTATCCACATAGTTTTCTGCAGTGGCATCTGTTGACACTTGAGGATGTTTTACAAGGGTTAATCGCTTTCCCTTAAAGTCGCAATCTCCCTGTTTAGAGCGTGGCACTACAGACCAATCCACATAGTGTTTATTAGCAGGATCTGTTTTTGTTCAGGATCATGTATTGGAACAGACCATGAAGGCACGTCCAAAGACATCCATCGTCAATCTGTAGTAGGGGTCTTCTATTTCTATCACAAGCCCCAGTTTCATGTATGTAGACAGTCTGCTAACCTCTCTAATCCCTAGTTGATATGAAGATTATTAAGCAGCAAGAGTCGTTCCCTGTGGAGGACGTGGTTTCCCATCTCTATCCCACATCACGTGAACAACACCCCGGTTCACAGTTTCCATCTTCCATTTGCTGCACCATCGTGGGGCCTTCGGGACGTGGAAAACCAATATTTTGCACATGCTAATTACAGCACCCAAAGGTCTGCGTTTCCAAAATATTTATATATTTGCAAAATCTCTCTACCAACCCCTCTACGTGTTCCTGGCTGGATCAAGTCGTATCTGAATTACAAAGCGAGAATATGGGTTATTTCACATTTTCTATGCAAGAAAATGTATTTGCCCCAGATGCCGTAATGCCTGATTCACTCCTGATTTTTGATGATGTATCCACTGAACGACAAGGCATCATTCAAAGCTACTTCAGCATAGGTCGTCACAAACATATCGATTGCTTCTATCTTGGACAAACTTATTCTAAAATGTCCAAACAACTTATTCGTGACAATGCCAACGTCAATGTTTCATTTCGCCAGGTTGAGCGGAATATTCGCCACATCTATAACGAACATGTCAATGCAGATAAGACTTTTCAAATGTTTACTGAATTGTGTGCCAAGTACTGGAACACCCAACGCCAAGACTGTTTAGTGATTGACAAACAAAGTGAACTCAACCATGGACGTTATCGCTTAGGGTTTGATCCTTTTATTACTATTTAAGGGACTGTCTCATTCCCTCTCAAGTCATTTACCAAGACACCATGGTGTTAGCAGAGAGTCTATTGAAAAAGCATAATATTAGAGCAAAAAATACTATTCACCAAAAGCTTCGTCAATTGAAACGATCACGTTCGGATAATCCTTTGTTTATTCAACAACATTTAGCAGCTCCGCTGAAATCTATGTTTAAACCCTCTTTCGAGCCATTTGAAACGCCACCCACTGTTTTCCAAGCCACACAGACTCTACATGAAGATCCTGTGGAAGAGGAAGAGGAAGAGGAGAAGAAGAATAATTGACTAGTGTTAGTGTTGCTGAGGATGAAGATGATCAAGCGTTTACTCCTGAAAAAGAATCATCACCACTTGCATAATTATTTTTAAAGAATTCATTGACCTTGGTCGAAACACCTTCCCTTTCTAGGCAAGCACCATTGTCACAATTCTTGGCCACACCGCAACATAAAGATCAATTAAAACACATTTTAATAAAATATTATGTATCAACATTGGAACCCTATCTCAGAGATCTACTTACTGGAAAGACAGATAAAACATATGGTGTTCGCTATGAGAATGAGAGTTTTAAAATTGGTGATTAATCGGTTATATTTGCTCGTACTAATGCTAACATTAAAAATATAAATTATAAATTAACGCCAGGTCTGTTAAAGCTGCTATTTTCTCGTACCCCATCTTCCCATGATTATACTCAACAGGATTTTGGCTAAAATAAATACATTTGATTGGACAACCATGCCCACAAAAGACAGTATGATTCCTCTCAAAAAGTGAAGGCCAATATATCTAAAAAATATACATCCATCATTGCAAATATGCTTCCAACCAGTCAAAGTAATCGTCGTTGAGTGTCCGCTTCGGGAGTGACATTTAAACCATTTAAACCCCTTGTAGATATTACCTACTGGCAAAATACGAGTAAGCTCGTCCAGCGGCTACAGCTGTTGCATGCTTTACGTCAAGCCGGGCACACTGGTCACGATCGGGAAATTCAACAAATTGAACAAGAACTTCGAAATGCCAAAATTATTGCTTAAGCCCTCACCCATCAAAGTGGGTATCGCTCACAAGTTGCATCGCCCAGCTAGGCGTCACTATCAGCGACTCAAAGTGATTTCACGGGGTGTGGATGAACTTCGGCAAGCCGATTTGGTGGAAATGATTCCCTATGCCAGCGATAACGATGGTGTACGCTATATGTTGACGGTCATTGATGTGTACTCTAAAATTGCCTTCGTTCAACCTGTGATCCTTAAGTCTGGCACACTAGTCACCAAGGCCTTTAAACATATTATTCATCAATCCAAACGTCAACCCCAGTTGTTACAAACCGACCAGGGAAACGAATTTTTCAACAGGGATTTCTCCAGTCATCTAAAATCTTTGGATATTCACCATTACACTACGTACAGCAATCTAAGAGCCGGTGAGGTAGAGCGGTTTAATCAGACATTGAAATCACATATGTGGAAAGCGTTTACCGCTCGGGGCGCTAACCGCTGTTTGGAATTGTTACCTGAACTAGTGTCACGTTACAATGACACCAAACACAGAACGATTGGGACCGCGACTGGATAATCTGTTTAATCCTGGTACGGTACAATTTTAAGATCCGTTCGACGTTATTTCCATCTAGCGGTCACTAGTAAAACATCTAAGTGATCGTAATCTCCGAACGTCTGGAAAAGGAAAGCGCCCGCGATGGAGAACCCATCTTAATCTAAGGAACACGCCTTCAGCGATTGTTATCGCGACTGAATTGTTATGACGAGGAGAGATATAAGATGTTGAGCCGACATAATGCCCACTACCGACAGTTCTATTGAAAATTTTACGTGTTAATTATTATCTGCTGATCTTCGAGATTATAAACGTTGAGGAAACACGGCGGGATTCCGGCCTCTGTCTAGCAGTTGAGATTTCTTGTTATGCGAGATAATTATTAAAATAGAATATCATCAGATACTTTCTAGAACGTCTCGGAGAAAAAGCTAAGTGGAAATGGTCCTTGTTGTTCTTCTCGATAAAAGTGTCATGCTTCGAAGAAAACTGATCATCGATATATATATATATATATATATTCCCCAAATTTCAGTGTTAAATGTCCCTTCATTTAACCAACAAAAGGGTAGGGTTCAACTGGAGATCGTTAATGTCTTTCTTTGAGGTTCTTTGGTGTTTATTTTGTCCCCAGTTTGTTTATATACGTACGTACTTGAGAATTGAATAGCTTGTTTATGGGTTCATTAATTTAAATGGGTGGTTGTTGTCGTTTTATTTTATTTATCTTGTAGAGTTTTATTTTGTGCGCGTGTTCTTGCAATTGTTTATGTCATGAAACGTGATTGTATTTCTGAGAGATGTTTCTTACCAGTTCCTAAACCCTTGTAAAAGTATGGGCTTTTTCGAGGACATTTAGTGACTGGTATCTTTAGGTTAGTTTCGCGGTTCGTATCCTGACGAGGGTGGGTGTGTTCGTTCAATTGCCTTGGATTTTCTTCTGTATGGTCGGAACGCACACCAAGTTTATTTAATTGTGTTTTGGGTTTAGTTTATGTGTCTTGTCATTTGTGCAACTCTAAGGATGACCGGTTCTTTTATCCTTAGAGACTGGGCAGACACTAATTATGTATGCGTCTGAAATATGTCTCATTTATAATCACGGTTCTGGACTTATCTTTAAGGGAGGGTTTATGTTATTTATTTAAGTGGGAATTTGACTGAAGGACGAGGGTCATATTTCGGTTTGTTCTGTTTAGTTGTGGCTTTTAGTCAAGAAGCAACGCGTGAACCCATTACGTTATTAAATAAGGTATATTGGTTACTCTTCCGAGATTATGGAATGTGTGTTCGTTGTATGTGTCCGGGACTGCAATTGACGCTTATTTGGTATCTCGTAAGGTAACTGAATCTTGTGCTTTCGTTCGAGAGAAGTTTTATTCTACCAGCTCATGAAATCGTTTTATTTTATCTTCATTTGGGAGTTTGTCTTTGTTTATGTTATTGAACCGATCTATGTTTCTTCGCGGAGTTAGTGAGTCACGTCACGTCATGTTTTTTGAAGTGTTGTCGTTTTGATGTCGTGTGTTTAATTTTGTGTTTCTCGACGTGCCATTTAAGGGTATTTGTGATTGTAAGGGTTTGTTTCTTTGAGTAGTTTGATGTGACATACATTTTAATAGAAGGATCGAAGGTTAGACGGTTCGACGGATACACGTTTTCATGCAATTCTCAGAATGATGCTTCTGACTACTTTCCGGTAGTCAGACGGGGGTGGAACGAAACGTACTATTCACACTATTGTTATTTGTTAATCCTTCTCCCCCTCTAATGAACGATCTCCAGTGACTTAGGCTTCTCCTCGTCGTCAACTTTTTATCTTTTATAGATTTTTATTGTGTGTCTTATTTTTTATTGTCTACTGTTTTATAATTATGAGTATGTTTTATTACAGTCCCATCATCTCCCATCCTACCATTTCATGCATTACTCACGTCACTTTTATTGGTCTTGTTTTTCGACATTAAATTTAATTCTACATCCTCTACTCGAAAAGTGTAGTCATTGGATTGTCGGTGCTCCATCTAGTTCAGCATGTGCTAAAGAACCTGACTTAGGTCTCAATGGTCCACCTCCTTTAACATCTGCACGCCTCACAGTTTTTGTATCAGAGCCTGCTCTTAGCGCTTTCACATTTTGAATATTGGGAGATTGAATATGTGATGACTGCATTTTCCTTTTATTGGTTGTGTTGACCATTTTTTATTTAAATTTTATTATTTTTAAAATTTAATTCTATTCGGAGATGTCCTAAGTCACTCGGTATTTTTCTGTTTCCTAACATGTGTTTTATAAAAACGAACATTACTGGCAAGTGTAGTGGGAGACTAAACTACTAAGCTGCGTAAGAACTGTTTGACACGAACATTCTCTGCCTCGACAATACATATGACTGCTATTTAAAGCGTTATTCTGCCTTCCTTCAAATCTACTTCTATGTACTCTGCCCAACCATTCCTTGCTATCTCTTTGGCGAGCCATTGCAAATCAGCTGTGACTGGTTTTGACGTCTTGACATTGATAAAACCCTCAATCCTCTCTGCTCCGTGTTAGGTCAGGGCCCGACAATCACGTGATGCAGACAAATGACAGTCACGTTTCCAGCTGATTAATGTCAACATGAATCCATGTAGTGATTGCTTTTTTACATTCTACGTTGGACTTGTAAACTGCGTCCATGATTGGGGCGGTGGAGAGATGATACGGTACAATTTTAAGATCCGTTCGACGTTATTTCCATCTAGCGGTCACTAGTAAAACATCTAAGTGATCGTAATTTCCGCACGTCTGGAAAAGGAAAGCGCCCGCGATGGAGAACCCATCTTAGTCTAAGGAACACACCTTCAGCGATTGTTATCGCGACTGGATTGTTATGACGAGGAGAGATATAAGATGATGAGCCGACATAATGCCCACTACCGACAGTTCTATTGAAAATGTTACGTGTTAAATATTATCTGTTGATCTTCGAGGATATAAACGTTGAGGAAACACGGCGGGATTCCGGCCTCTGTCTAGCAGTTGAGATTTCTTGTTATGCGAGATAATTATTAAAATAGAATATCATCAGATACTTTCTAGAACGTCTCGGAGAAAAAGCTAAGTGGAAATGGTCCTTGTTGTTATTCTCGATAAAAGTGTCATGCTTCGAAGAAAACTGATCATCGATATATATATATATATATATATATATATTATTATTTCCGATTATTCCCCTTCAGGAGAGCGTGAGAACTTGAGCCAATCACAGCTTCACTTCCTTTTCCTCTCTTCTTTTCTTCCCAAAACCTCTTCATTAGTTCACTGTGCTTTTTCTTCCTTTCCTCTGTCCATTTTTTCCCTGATGTATCTTTCCTTGAAACTTGTACAATTTTCGTGTTTCTGATTTTATTTCTAAATTGTTCTCTGTCCTTAATGTCGTCTTCAGAGATTTTAAGTAATTCCATGTCTTCATGTACTTCTTTAATCCAACTGGTCTTTAATTTACTTGCATTCACGATATTGAAAATCTTCTTAGTGAGTCTGTTCTCATCCATCCTATATATGTGTCCATAGAACTGCAGACGTCTCTTCCTAAATTTATCTACAATGGTGTCTGTATTTTCATAAAGTTCCTTTGTTGGTCTCCTGACCCAAATTCCATTACGGAAAACAGCGCCATGGATTTTCCTAAGAATTTTTCGTTCCTGTTTCTCAATATCATGAATTCTTGTCATTCCTCTAATGACGGTTGTTTCTGCCGCGTACAAGGCTTCAGGCAAGACAACTGTGTTATAATGGCGCAATTTTGCATTGCGAGATACTGCTCTTTTGTTATAATGATTCCATGTCAGCTTGTACGCCTTCTGCAATTTTACTATTCTATCTGCATTAGAAATTGTGTTCAATCCTGTGGGTTGGATGGCTTCTCCTAAATATTTGAAGTGAGTGACCTGCGAGATTTTTCCATATTGCGTTCGCAAGGTGATGTTTCCTGTTGATTTGGTATCCATATACTGTGTTTTTTCATAGGAAATATCAAGTCCCGTTTTACTGGAGATTTCATGTAGTTTCTCTAGCGCTAATATGGCTTCATCCTTGTTGTTTGTTAAGATGGCTAGATCATCTGCAAAGGCCAAGCATTTCACAGTGACTCTTTTCCCTTTCTCCTTTCCAATTTGGATACCTTTCACATGCTTTTCCCATTCTGTGATGATTTTGTCCAGTACGATGTTGAACAAGAGTGGTGATAAACCATCCCCTTGTCGAACTCCAGTATGTATTGCAAAAGAGTTAGAGATTTCTCCCATGAATTTCACCTTTGAGGTAGTTCCCAATAATGTTTCCTGGATGATGGCCCTCGTCTTCCTGTCAACTCCTAATTCTTCTAGTCTGTTAAACAAGGTTTGTCTGTCAACCGAATCGTAAGCCTTTTTGAAATCCACAAATGTGACTGTAGTGTTCCTGCATCGTCGGATGTGCAGTATGGTCTTGAGGTTCCAGATCTGCTCAATACAGGACCTTCCCTTCCTGAAACCTGCCTGATATTCTCCAATATGGTGGTCCACCTGTGGCTCGAGTCGATTCAGCAAAGCTTTAGAGAGAATTTTATAAGCGACTGGAAGAAGCGAAATTCCTCTATAATTATTCGGATCAGTTTTGCTTCCCTTCTTATGGAGTGGGTGTATCAAAGCACTCTTCCATTCTTTTGGGATTTTCTCTGTTTTCCAGACATCTGATATTATTCTGTGAATTTTTGGTGTTATGTGTTCATGATCCAATTTCCAAACTTCTGCAATAAGTCCATCTTCACCAGGGGCTCTATTGTTTTTTAATGACTTGATTATGTCCACTATTTCTTCATGTGATGGTGGAAGTGAATCAAGGTTGGGCACTGGTTTTGCAAATTGAAGTTGTTCAGAAGGTGCTTCGCAATTAAGGAGTGTACTGAAATATTTAGCTAGAATTTCACAATTATTGCTCGTATTTGTTTCCAGAGATCCATCAGGTCGTTGGAAGCATAAACTAGGGGGTTGAAAGCCTGCTATATTTTCTCTAAAGGTCTTGTAAAAATTTCTGGTGTTGTTCTTAGTGAAGTCCTGTTCTATTTCATTTAGCCTATTATTATCATAATTGCGCTTTTCTCGGCGAATAATTTTAGAAGTGTTTTTCCGAACCTGCACAAATTCTTGCCATTTTTCTGTTGTTTTATGGCTATTGAAATTATTCCATGCTTTAAACCTATATTCAATAGCATGATCGCATGTGATGTTCCACCACCTATGTTTTCTCTTTCTCGGAGGTTGACCGAATATTATTGCTTGTTTCATTTTCTCTGCAAGTTCAGACCAGCTCGTGGTATCCATTTGACGGATTTCTTCAATGATGTTCATCTTGTTGAATTCAAGGTATTCTGGATCAGTTCGGAAAAGCTGGGTTCCCCTTATCCTTTGTCTGTTGGGTTGAAATTTTACCTTGATTTGTAGTAAATGATGATCTGAGTCAAAGAATCCTCTCCTGGTTTTCACATTAAGGACTTCTTTAGCGTTCCTTCTAGAGATAGCAACGTGGTCAATCTGGAATTCTCCAAGTGTTTCATTGGGGGATATCCATGTTGTTAATTTACGCGTAGGCTTCTGGAATTGTGTTGACATAATTTGGAGATTGAAATTTTGACAGAAGCTTATAAGGTGTTCACCATTTTTATTGGTTCTGCTATGAGCAGTGTATGGTCCTGTAATTCTCCTATATTTCTTTTCTTTTCCTAACTGACCATTAAAATCCCCCAGTAGAATCTTGACATGATGTTTGGGAATTTTGTTCGTGATTTCCTCCAGAAGTTCCCAGAAGTCTTCTATTACCTGAGGGTCTTTCCTGTTGTAGTCATTCGTTGGTGCATGCACGTTAATCAGTGTGTATACCTTGTTTCCCGATTTTATTGAGAGTGTTGAGAGTCTTTCTGATGGTGAAGTAAAATCAATTACTGAATCTGTAACGGACTTGCTAACCGCAAAACCTGTGCCAAATTGTCTTGGTCCTGTGTTGATCTGCACTGCAGGTTTTCCTTTATAGAGCCTGTAATTCTCAGAATCAAAGTGATTTTCATCTGTAAATCGTGTTTCCTGCAATGCCAAAATTTTGATGCTGAATTTATCAAGCGTGTTCGTTAGATGTTTGAGTTTCCCAGGCTTAAGCAAAGTGTTCACATTAAGTGTACCTATGAAACACTTTCGTTTAGGTCGAAGAGGTTTTGAGAAGCTCCGATCCTTCTCTACATGACATGTCTGGTCCCCCAGAATCCTATGACCAGAACAGGGATCCAATCTATTGACTGGGGCCTGGGGTAGTGGAATCTTTTCCTGTCGTTCTGCCATGGTTGCTTCAAGTTGAAGATTGTTTGTGGTGATCTCCGATGGAGATCACAAGATTTTAAGACTTAATTGTTGAGATTAAGCCGTACTTCGAACAGCCGCACCAACTAGGTGAACAGACGCTGCTCACTAGCCGCTGGATGCCAGAACAGACACTAGTGAGTTGGATATATGGACATCCATATACCTTTTACTCTTATCAACCCCGAGCACTGGGGTGCCTCCTCCGCCTCATACGCTGTACTGAAGTCCATCTTCTCCACCGTATTCGCCGTTGAGGTCTTCACTACTAACCCTGAGCTTGGGCCCTCCATATTTGTAACCCCTGGAGAGAGGGTGTCCCAGCATTATAAAGCCCCCAGGAGTTGGGCTACCTGTTGGTCCGCGGGTTCTATTGGGGGGTATTTGAACCAACCCTACAAACTGTAGGGGCCCCCTATCCGCCACCTGGGGACGCGCTCTCTAGAGGTTACAGGTTCCCCCGATATATATATATATATATATTCCCCAAGTTTCAGTGTTAAATGTCCCTTCATTTAACCTACAAAAGGGTAGGGTTCAACTGGAGATGGTTAATGTCTTTCTTTGAGGTTCTTTGGTGTTTATTTTGTCCCCAGTTTGTTTATATACGTACGTACTTGAGAATTGAATAGCTTGTTTATGGGTTCATTAATTTAAATGGGTGGTTGTTGTCGTTTTATTTTATTTATCTTGTAGAGTTTTATTTTGTGCGCGTGTTCTTGCGATTGTTTATGTCATGAAACGTGATTGCATTTCTGAGAGATGTATCTTACCAGTTCCTAAACCCTTGTAAAAGTATGGGATTTTTCGAGGACATTTAGTGACTGGTATCTTTAGGTTAGTTTCGCGGTTCGTATCCTGACGAGGGTGGGTGTGTTCGTTGAATTGCCTTGGATTTTCTTCTGTATGGTCGGAACGCACACCAAGTTTATTTAATTGTGTTTTGGGTTTAGTTTATGTGTCTTGTCATTTGTGCAACTCTAAGGATGACCGGTTCTTTTATCCTTAGAGACTGGGCAGACACTAATTATGTATGCGTCTGAAATATGTCTCATTTATAATCACGGTTCTGGACTTATCTTTAAGGGTGGGTTTATGTTATTTATTTAAGTGGGAATTTGACTAAAGGCCGAGGGTCATATTTCGGTTTGTTCTGTTTAGTTGTGGCTTTTAGTCAAGAAGCAACGCGTGAACCCATTACGTTATTAAATAAGGTATATTGGTTACTCTTCCGAGATTATGGAATGTGTGTTCGTTGTATGTATCCGGGACTGCAATTGACGCTTATTTGGTATCTCGTAAGGTAACTGAATCTTGTGCTTTCGTTCGAGAGAAGTTTTATTCTACCAGCTCATGAAATCGTTTTATTTTATCTTCATTTGGGAGTTTGTCTTTGTTTATGTTATTGAACCGATCTATGTTTCTTCGCGGAGTTTGTATGTCACGTCACGTCATGTTTTTTGAAGTGTTGTCGTTTTGATGTCGTGTGTTTAATTTTGTGTTTCTCGACGTGCCATTTAAGGGTCTTTGTGATTGTAAGGGTTTGTTTCTTTGAGTAGTTTGATGTGACATACATTTTAATAGAAGGATCGAAGGTTAGACGGTTCGACGGATACACGTTTTCATGCAATTCTCAGAATGATGCTTCTGACTACTTTCCGGTAGTCAGATGGCGGTGGAACGAAACGTACTATTCACACTATTGTTATTTGTTAATCCTTCAGCCCCTCTAATGAACGATCTCCAGTGACTTAGGCTTCTCCTCGTCGTCAACTTTTTCTGTTTTATAGATCTTTATTGTGTGTCTTATTTTTTATTGTCTACTGTTTTATAAATATGTGTATATTTTATTACAGGCCCATCATCTCTCATCCTACCATTTCATGGGCTACTCACGCCCCTTTTATTGGTCTTGTTTTCCGATATTAAATTTTATTCTACATCCTCTACTCGAAAGGTGTAGTCATTGGATCGTCGGTGCTCCATCTAGTTCAGCATGTGCTAAAGAACCCGACTTAGGTCTCAATGGTCCACGTCCCATAACATCTGCACGCCTCACAGTTTTTGTATCAGAGCCTGCTCTTAGCGCTTTCACATTTTGAATATTGGGAGATTGATTATGTGATGACTGCATTTTTCTTTTATTGGTTGTGTTGACCAATTTTATTTTAAATTTATTATTTTGAAAATTTAATTCTATTCGGAGATGTCGTAAGTCACTCGGTATTTTTCTGTTTCCTATCTTGTGTTTAATGAAAACGAGCATTACTGGCAAGTTTAGTGGGAGACTAAACTACTAAACTGCGTAAGAACTGTTTGACACGAACATTCTCTGCCTCGACATAACATATGACTGCTATTTAAAGCGTTATTCTGCCTTCCTTGAAATCTACTTCTATGTACTCTGCCCAACCATTCCTTACTATCTCTTTGGCGAGCCATTGCAAATCAGCTGTGACTGGTTTTGACGTCTTGACATTGATAAAACCCACAATCCTCTCTGCTCCGTGTTAGGTCAGGGCCCGACAATCACGTGATGCCGATAAATGACAGTCACGTTTCCAGCTGATTAATGTCAACATGAATCCACGTAGTGATTGCTTTTTTACATTCTACGTTGAACTTGTAAACTGCGTCCATGATTGGGGCGGTGGAGAGATGATACGGTACAATTTTAAGATCCGTTCGACGTTATTTCCATCTAGCGGTCACTAGTAAAACATCTAAGTGATCGTAATTTCCGCACGTCTGGAAAAGGAAAGCGCCCGCGATGGATAACCCATCTTAGTCTAAGGAACACACCTTCAGCGATTGTTATCGCGACTGGATTGTTATGACGAGGAGAGATATAAGATGATGAGCCGACATAATGCCCACTACCGACAGTTCTATTGAAAATGTTACGTGTTAATTATTATCTGTTGATCTTCGAGGTTATAAACGTTGAGGAAACACGGCGGGACTCCGGCCTCTGTCTAGCAGTTGAGATTTCTTGTTTTACGAGATAATTATTAAAATAGAATATCATCAGAGACCTTCTAGGACGTCTCGGAGAAAAAGCTAAGTGGAAATGGTCCTTGTTGTTATTCTCGATAAAAGTGCCATGCTTCGAAGAAAACTGATTATCGATATATATATATATATATATATTGTGCCCGTTTAGACCGGAGTCCGCACGACCACATATGCATTTTACCAATAATCAGTCAGCACGAGAATCAAAATATCCCGGGGCGCCAAATGGGTTAAAGCTAATCGCAAAAACGACATCAAATAAAAAAAATGCTTTGCTGATTTTTGGCTCAATGCAACAATAAGGATAGAAGGAGATTTAATTGGGAGTAACACATCCTGGTAAAATTATCTCAGTTTATTTTGAAGTTAAAATCGACTGCAAAGATGCTCAAAGCAGCATCATCCACGTGTGGCGATCCACACTCTTATTTACACACAATATACAGAAATTTTCCAAACACATTTGACAATCCTTCTGGAAACACAAGTCCGATTAATAGTCCTGTGGACTGTGTTCCAAAATTATTAATAATTAATTCCAGTTCAAATTTAATTGTCTCTACTGGAAATATCGTAGATCACTGTTTGAATATTTACATGATATTAACACTCGTAGAATAAATGTTCATAGAATTTTTAAACTTTCACTTGTTTTTCCAGTTTCAAAAATATATCGTCGAAAATATTATCATCATTTAAGCAACACAAATTATTTACATATATTAATAACATCTGAAACGTATTTGACCTCGAGCATAGCATCGAAGAACTGTGCGAAGCACAACAATTAATTGTTCTTCTGACATTATAAACATTCGAGAAGTGACTCGATTATGAACTTCAAGTTCCAAACAAAATACATGATTTCTGAATTATCAACTTGATCAATAAATTGTTGAACCATTCAACTATTCAATTATCCACTTGGAATCATTATGAAAAAAAATATTTATATTCATGGCCATTTCTAGTAACTTTTACAACTTGCAATTCTTCGACAGAATGCGGAAATAAGAATTGTAGCTTCAAAATAAATTCATTTAGTTCATGGCACTAGGATTGAAAATATCCTTCAAATTATTCGTGGTTAAAGAATTATTTTTAATTGGCAGTGGCCCATTCTATTATTTGTGTAAGAACACAATTATACAACAACAACGGCAAAGGTCTTCCTCTGAAGAAGAATAAACTACTATCATGACAAATCCGGGTTCTAGCAAAATCAAAGTCTAAATGGAATTCGTAAACAAGGTTGAAATAAGAACTGATGGTTTTAAAGAAATAACCTTCGGGTCATTCATCCGACGAAATGTGTAGTTCCAATACTCCTACTATAAACCTGAGCCATCGAAACTGCTATTTGATTGATGCTCGAAAAAACCTTCATTCCTGCGACTTAACATGCGCACCTGAGAATGGCATTTCAACTACTCCACACATAAATTTTCTTCCCAAAATTTATACAATAAATCAAGCCTCTGCTTGTTATCAACACTGGAAGATTAATAAACTGACAAGTTTATTTTATTTTACCATTCAGTTCAACCCGTGAATTTACCATATATATGAAAATCTTTATTTCACTTTCGAGTGTATTTACGTCATGATTTTATATAAATACAAAAATATCCTATTTGATACAAATATCAATTGCTTCCCGTTTCATGCCTCTCCGTGTTATCTGAAAAATGTACTTTGCTCAATGCAAATATCAACTGTTCAACCAGAACTGAAATGTTGGTTGAATGCGGGCTTGCGCTAACCACTCTCCTTCGGAAAATCTCCTGTTCCAAACTAGAAATGATTAAACTACTTCATAGGCTCTTTCTCAATACATATGATTATTATAAAATATAATATTCAAGAATTATTTAGAAAAATTATGAAAATTATTATTATTATTATTAGTGGATTTTTATTATTATTATTATTTATATTGGGAAGCCTCCGTGGCTTAGGCGGCAGCACGCCCGCCTCTCACCGCTGGGTCCGTGGTTCAAATCCCGGTCACTCCATGTGAGATCTGTGCTGGACAAAACGGAGGCAGACAGGTTTTTCTCCGGGTACTCCGGTTTTCCCTGTCAACATTTCATTCCAGCAACACTCTCCACTATCATTTCATTTCATCTGTCATTCATTTAATCATTGCCCCAGAGGAGTGCGTCGGGCATCGGCAGCCGGCACAGTTGATATCCTCGCCGCTAGAAGGGGGCTTCATTCATTCCATTCCTGACCCGGTCGGAGACTGGAAGCAGGCTGTGGATTTTCATTATTTATATATTTTAAATATGTTTAATTATCATCTCATTATGTGAGAATCCACATGTTCGAACCTTCGAATATGGAAAAAATATCCATTCCTCAACAAAAATAAATTTAACTTTTACAGTTACATCGGTTGTTTTCCGTGGTTTCCCAAAAATATGAAAAATTCAAATAAATGCTCGAAATGCTCGGTCATCGATCCTAAACTGTTCTGAGTGCTGAAAATACTCAGAATAACTCTTACAAGTCTTGCGTAAATCATTGCAAGCTTTAAATACGACGAAAAATAAAATGTGTTGGTCATCTGCAGAAAAATAGTTTGTTCCAATTAGCTAGGCATAATATAATTCAAATGTGGCTTACATTTCTTGATGGTCTTGAAGCGTAGTAAACCTGGTCTGTACCAGATTTATCCATATACATGCCCTATCGGACAAGCACGTATAATCCTTTTATCCGCCGCCATCATATACCCACAATTCGTCTAGTCAGACATAGTGGTAGTATCTTTCGACGTTTGAATAAACTGTTGTTCCATTTTAATATGAGCTTCTATCAAAGCCATAACAGTTTGTTTAAATGGGGTCAGACCTAAGTGATCTCTTCTTAAATATGTCAGTTGTAACATAACTCACGGTAATCTTATCAGTACAAGAAAAATACTGACAGTCTAAGCAATTAACGGCTGTTCTGAAGATCGTTCCCTGGGCATGGTTTGTTATATCACCATCTACCATGCGCTAGGCAACTTGTAGTTTCCCTTGCGTAGACTAATGAACGCCACCGTTATAGACTAGTCTTCAGTGTACTGACAGATCGAAGTGGTTAACTAGTTACAAATAATGAAAACTGACTGAATGGATTTAAACATCCAAGTATTAAGTTACTACTGGACTGTGACAAAGTATTAATTCTAGACAGAGTCTAGCATATGTCCATGTGAAATATAAATACACACATCAAAAAAAGTTTTGCATCACCTCGGTTCCAAGAGTTCCGGAACCGTTAAATACAAAGGGAATAGAGATCAACACAAACAACATTTCAGCTCGTTTTATTGCTCATGAGACCCACACATTGCATGTTGTACCATCATACAGCTAGACTTTCAGCATTTGTGGTCCAGATTGCAGTACACACCACTACCTCTAATACCCAGTAGCACGTCCTCTTGCATTGATGCATGCCTGTATTCGCCGTGGCATACTATCCACAAGTTCATCAAGACACTGTTGGTCCAAATTGTCCCACTCCTCAACGACAATTCGGCGTAAATCTCTCAGAGTGGTTGGTGGGTCAAGACGTCCATAAACAGCCCTTTTCAACATATCCCAGGCATGTTCGATAGGGTTCATGTCTGGCGAACATGCTGGCCACTGTAGTCGAGCGATGTCGTTATCTTGAAGGAACGCATTCACAAGATGTGCACGATGAGGTCGAGAATTGTCGTCCATGAAGACAAATGCCTCTCCAATATTCTGCCGATATGGTTGCACTATGGGTCGGAGGATGTCATTCAGGTATCGTAAAGCCGTTTCGGAGCCTTCCATGACCACCAGTGGCGTACGTCGGCCCCACATAATGCCACCCCAAAACATCAGGGAACCTCCACCTTGCTGCACTCGCTGGACAGTGTGTCTAAGACGTTCAGCCTGACCAGGGTGCCTCCAAACACGTCTCCGACGATTGTCTGGTTGAAGGCATATGCGACACTCATCGGTGAAGAGAACGTGATGCCAATTCCGTGGGGTCCATTCAGCATGTTGTTGGGCCCATCTGTACCGCGCTGCATGGAGTCGGGGTTGCAAAGCTGGACCTCGCCATGGACGTCGGGAGTGAAGTTGCGCATCATGCAGCCTATTGCGCACAGTTTGAGTTGAAACACGACGTCCTGTGGCTGAACGAAACGCATTATTCAACATGGTGGCATTGCTGTCAGGGTTCCTCCGAGCGGCAATCCGTAAGTAGCAGTCATCCACTACAGTAGTAGCCCTTGGGCGGCCTGAGCGAGGCCTGTCATCGACAGTTCCTGTATCTCTGTACCTCCTCCATGTCCGAACAACGTCGCTTTGGTTCACTCTGAGACGCCTGGAAACTTCCCTTGTTGAGAGCCCTTCTTGACACCAAGTAACAATGCGGACGCGATCGAACTGCGGTATTGACCTTCTAGGCATGGTAGAACTACAGACAACATGAGCAGCGTAGCTTCGTCCTGGTGGAATGACTGGAACTGATCGGCTGTCGTACCCCCTCCGTCTAATAGGCCCTGCTCGTGCATGGTTGTTTACATCTTTGAGCAGTTTTAGTGACATCTATGAACAGTCAAAGGGACTGTATCTTGGATACAATATACACAGTCAACGCCTATATGCCGGAGATCTGGGAACCGAGGTGATGCAAAACTTTTTTTGATGTGTGTATTTCCACCAATGTCTGTAGAAAAATCAATCACCTCAGTGATTCTCCTCGCCGTAAACTTACTAAGTTCCAACTCGTAGCGCAGCACTTTTCGTGACTATCACGACTTGAAAAGAACTTCTGCGTAGATCCGGCAACCATGTGCCTTGGCTCAGCGTCGCAGCAACTTGCTTTGCAAGTGCTTGTGTTGGAGTGAGCTGAAGTTGCTTCGGCCAGCTGGCTTTTATTCAAAACTGCCAGGGTCACGCGTCATCACCTGATATCTAGAAATCCTCATATCTCTTGAATCCCTGGTCCGATTTACTTGATACAAAGTGCATTCTCTTTCATTTGGCCGAGCCAGTAATCTGATCCCAGTCTCAAGTCTCTACTCCATAGTTAACTATTTAATCAATAAATAGCCTCCACCTCTGCTATTACTCGCTACGTCACTTGACATCCAACTATCGGTAAATTCCTTCCAAATGCTTCGAGAAGCAATGTAGCGCGATATTCAAATATCTGAACTTTCAAAAGCGGCTACAGCCTTTCCCTTGATATCTAGGTGTCTGAATCTTGGAATACCCATTCCTAGAGTTGGGCACATCCACCCCACACCTAGCAGAAAATAAAAATTGAAATTTTTTTATTTTTCCTATCTACACATTAAAATAATCATCTGGTTCTTGAATAATAAATCTTCAAATTCGATGCATTATAAGTTCCCACGATGTTACCAGTTCGTGTATTAGCTACTTCATAGCTTCCATTATTGTTTACTTCCACAATATTCAAAATCTTCAATTTCACCAGGCTTAATATCAAAAATATCGTGATACTCTTCCAAAATTTTCCCTAGCTCTGGGGACTCCTTTTCAGTGTAGACTTCTCTTCCTTCAGCTTCATGAAAAATCAGAGACCATTGAGCATCTCCCTCGATGTCTTCCTCTTCTTTTCCCTCGAAGTTAATCTCTTCGGTATTCTTGAATCTGATCGTCTCTGTCTTCATGTCTATCACTGCTTGATATTTCTGAATGAAATCTGCTCCCAATATCATGTCAAAAGCCATGTCCTTCATTACAACAAATACATGTCGGAAATCATGTCCTCCAATCGTAATACATATGTATAATTGTGTTTTACACAGAGATATTTTATTGGGTATTATTCCTTGGATCTTAATTCCTGATACTGGAATCTCCTCTAAATTCTCTTTGAGCTTCCACAGAATATAAAGCTTCTCACTCACCAGACAAAGCATAGCCCCAGTATCGATCTAAGTATCGACAGGCATACCAAATACTTCGCATGATATGATTGTCATTCTAATTCATGTACCCATTTCTTTTCGTTCGTCATTCTGTTGAATCAAGTCATCATCCTCTGCTTGCCGTTTAATAATTCTGGAAGTGAAAGTGTTCAAAATTCTATCTTCTACTGTGAATTCGAAGTTTTTTTTTCGTTACCATTCCCCCGGGATTGTTGTGTTCCCGATGGACCTGGTTCATTGGGCCTCTGCTCCAAAATTTGCAAGTTATCTTGGTGTCTTGCTTCCAAATTTTTCCTTGTGTCCTTGTTAAACTCTTCATTGGACTGACGAGTATCCACATTCCCTGTGTTATTGTAGTTGTTTCTACCATAGTATCTTCTTTCTTGGTACCTTCCTCGATTACCCTGTGGTCTTCTCCATCGAGTATTGTATCGATTACCACCATCCGGTCTCGCATATGGCTTGTAACTGTACTGGTTCCATCCTCTCTTATTGGTATCTTCCCTCGGCGTTTTCTCTTCTCGCTCTTCTCGAATCTCTCGAGGTGTCTGAGAATAACTATCTGCCATAACAGCATACACAGCGTTGTTATTCTTTACTCCCTTCTGATGGAAGAATTGAGCGTTTGTATGATCCAGCTTCTGTAATACTTCATCAAATTGTTTCATATTATAGATATCAGCAGCGATCAAAGTCCTCTGGACGTCTGCTGGAAACTGACGTATCAATGCAGTAATCAACTCGTTATCTGGCATCGGCGGATCTAAATGTTGAAGTTTAGACAGCTGTCCAGAAAAGTACGTAGAGTATCGAGTAGGTTGTGACGTCGAGAATCTCTTCGAATATAACTCTGCTCTGACTTGCTGTTGGGTTTCCGGGGACCAAAACTTTTTCAATAGCCCACGAGAAAACTCCTCAAAAGTGGTTAGAGTGGATCTAAATGCTCTAAACCAAAGAAGTGCAGGACCTTCCAAAAACTTCCCTAACACTCGGATCTGTCTTTCTTTAGGGATCATAGAATCCTTCAGGTAATCCCCTGCTTCTCTCAAAAATTCCACGGGTGTCACAGAATCTCGCCCTGAAAATTTAGAAGGCTTATCTTCTACATTCTTAAATACAGTTATGGGGTTGGATTGAAATACTGTCCTGACCTCATCCTGTCTTTGACTATCCGTGTCTCTAGCTCCTCCTAGATTTATCTGTATCTGTTCCTTTCCCCTTACATTTGGCATTTTTAACAGATGATCATACTGTTTCTCATCCTTGATTTGGGTTTTCATAGCCTCAAGTTCCTTCTGGTTTTCTTCTGCCATTTTCTTAATTGCTTCAGTTTCTTTACAATTGTCCTTGACATCAATGGATATCTGGTTCATAACAGCCTCATGACTTTTCAATGACCCTGTCATATCTGATATGTCCTTCTGAGTTGCTTGGATATCTTTGGCAATTACTTCAATATGGGATGACAAAGATTCCCTAATCTCCTTGATTCCCTCTTGGTTCTCCAGCTTGAGTGTGTCTTTAATTTCATTGACAACTGTGGTTTTGATTTCAGTTTGTAACTCATTAATCACACCTTCCCTTATTTCTCCCATTACAAGTTCTTTGAATTGTTCCCTTAAACGTTGAACAACTAGAATTCCCATCTCGTTACTCTCCTTCTTCACTCTGACTTCCAGGTTGACCATGTCTTCACCAACTTTCCTAAGACCATGTTCTATCCTATCAGCTAAGCTTTGAGATCGAAGATCGGCATCGAAAAATTTATCGTCCATTAAACTTGCGTTAGTAGCTAATGAAGTTTCGAGCTCATGTGTTTTTTCGCATAATTTATTCATTTTACTCTCAAGTGACATTTTTAAAATTTCAGAATTCTCTTTAAATTTACTTTCCATTGAATTAAATTTACTGTTTAAATTTTCTTTCAAATTACTTTTTAAAGAATCAGAATTTTCTTTAAGTTTATCCTCCAAACTTTCTTTAAGTTTATTTTCTAAAGAATCAGAATTTTCTTTAAGTTTATTTTCTAAAGAATCAGAATTTTCTTTAAGTTTTTCATCTAAACTTTCTTTCAAGTTATCTTTTAACCTGCTTTCTAACAAATCGGAATTTTCCTTAAGTTTATTTTCTAAAGAATCAGAATTTTCTTTAAGTTTCTTTTCTAAAGCCTCTGTATTTTCTTTCATAATAGCGGCTACACGCCGTCCAGCCTCTTTTGAACTCTCCTCCAAACTCCTCATCATCCTCATATTTCTTCCATAATTTCAATTATTATTCAAAACTTAGGGGTATACAACAGTGGCAAACACAAGCTTATAACTAGAACAAGAAATATGAATAGCTAATTGGAACACTCTAATAAAATGAGATTTGTCCTAATATCGACGTGATGGAAAAAAAAATTCTCTACTTTTACGAATTACATTTACCACAATATCATAAGAAAAATATGCAAGTTCTCAAATATCCTCCACCTGGATTCTAATAATGTGTATGTCCAGTCATCTAACGTTTCCTACTGAATTTACTTGACGCCCTAATGGTTAAGCCATTATCAAAAATAATCAAACCCATTCTAATTATTAACCAAGTAAAATTTTTAATTTTCCCCACTAATTGGGTTTCCTACTAATTTATTCATCCAAACCAGACATCTCTCAACTCCCAAAATATTTCTATAAAAATTATCACAATTTAAATCGGCATGCGATTGACCATGCCTAAATCGGGACCCACGTTCGAAGCCATTTCTCTCTCTATCTTATTTTATGTGCCCGTTTAGACCGGAGTCCGCACGACCACATATGCATTTTACCAATAATCAGTCAGCACGAGAATCAAAATATCCCGGGGCGCCAGATGGGTTAAAGCTAATCGCAAAAACGACATCAAATAAAAAAAATGCTTTGCTGATTTTTGGCTCAATGCAACAATAAGGATAGAAGGAGATTTAATTGGGAGTAACACATCCTTGTAAAATTATCTCAGTTTATTTTGAAGTTAAAATCGACTGCAAAGATGCTCAAAGCAGCATCATCCACGTGTGGCGATCCACACTCTTATTTACACACAATATACAGAAATTTTCCAAACACATTTGACAATCCTTTTGGAAACACAAGTCCGATTAATAGTCCTGTGGACTGTGTTCCAAAATTATTAATAATTAATTCCAGTTCAAATTTAATTGTCTCTACTGGAAATATCGTAGATCACTGTTTGAATATTTACATGATATTAACACTCGTAGAATAAATGTTCATAGAATTTTTAAACTTTCACTTGTTTTTCCAGTTTCAAAAATATATCGTCGAAAATATTATCATCATTTAAGCAACACAAATTATTTACATATATTAATAACATCTGAAACGTATTTGACCTCGAGCATAGCATCGAAGAACTGTGCGAAGCACAACAACAATTAATTGTTCTTCTGACATTATAAACATTCGAGAAGTGACTCGATTATGAACTTCAAGTTCCAAACAAAATACATGATTTCTGAATCATCAACTTGATCAATAAATTGTTGAACCATTCAACTATTCAATTATCCACTTGGAGTCATTATGAAAAAAAATATTTATATTCATGGCCATTTCTAGTAACTTTTACAACTTGCAATTCTTCGACAGAATGCGGAAATAAGAATTGTAGCTTCAAAATAAATTCATTTAGTTCATGGCACTAGGATTGAAAATATCCTTCAAATTATTCGTGGTTAAAGAATTATTTTTAATTGGCAGTGGCCCATTCTATTATTTGTGTAAGAACACAATATTACAACAACAACGGCAAAGGTCTTCCTCTGAAGAAGAATAAACTACTATCATGACAAATCCGGGTTCTAGCAAAATCAAAGTCTAAATGGAATTCGTAAACAAGGTTGAAATAAGAACTGATGGTTTTAAAGAAATAACCTTCGGGTCATTCATCCGACGAAATGTGTAGTTCCAATACTCCTACTATAAACCTGAGCCATCGAACCTGCTATTTGATTGATGCTCGAAAAAACCTTCATTCCTGCGACTTAACATGCGCACCTGGGAATGGCATTTCAACTACTCCACACATAAATTTTCTTCCCAAAATTTATACAATAAATCAAGCCTCTGCTTGTTATCAACACTGGAAGATTAATAAACTGACAAGTTTATTTTATTTTACCATTCAGTTCAACCCGTGAATTTACCATATATATGAAAATCTTTATTTCACTTTCGAGTGTATTTTCGTCATGATTTTATATAAATACAAAAATATCCTATTTGATACAAATATCAATTGCTTCCCGTTTCATGCCTCTCCGTGTTATCTGAAAAATGTACTTTGCTCAATGCAAATATCAACTGTTCAACCAGAACTGAAATGTTGGTTGAATGCGGGCTTGCGCTAACCACTCTCCTTCGGAAAATCTCCTGTTCCAAACTAGAAATGATTAAACTACTTCATAGGCTCTTTCTCAATACATATGATTATTATAAAATATAATATTCAAGAAGTATTTAGAAAAATTATGAAAATTATTATTATTATTATTATTTTTGGATTTTTATTATTATTATTATTTATATTATTTTAAGTATGTTTAATTATCATCTCATTATGTGAGAATCCACATGTTCGAACCTTCGAATATGGAAAAAATATCCATTCCTCAACAAAAATAAATTTAACTTTTACAGTTACATCGGTTGTTTTCCGTGGTTTCCCAAAAATATGAAAAATTCAAATAAATGCTCGAAATGCTCGGTCATCGATCGTAAACTGTTCTGAGTGCTGAAAATACTCAGAATAACTCTAACAAGTCTTGCGTAAATCATTGCAAGCTTTAAATACGACGAAAAATAAAATGTGTTGGTCATCTGCAGAAAAATAGTTTGTTCCAATTAGCTAGGCATAATATAATTCAAATGTGGCTTACATTTCTTGATGGTCTTGAAGCGTAGTAAACCTGGACTGTACCAGATTTATCCATATACATGCCCTATCGGACAAGCACGTATAATCCTTGTATCCGCCGCCATCATATACCCACAATTCGTCTAGTCAGACATAGTGGTAGTATCTTTCGACGTTTGAATAAACTGTTGTTCCATTTTAATATGAGCTTCTATCAAAGCCATAACAGTTTGTTTAAATGGGGTCAGATCTAAGTGATCTCTTCTTAAATATGTCAGTTGTAACATAACTCACGGTAATCTTATCAGTACAAGAAAAACACTGACAGTCTAAGCAATTAACGGCTGTTCTGAAGATCGTTCCCTGGGCATGGTTTGTTATATCACCATCTACCATGCGCTAGGCAACTTGTAGTTTCCCTTGCGTAGACTAATGAACGCCACCGTTATAGACTAGTCTTCAGTGTACTGACAGATCGAAGTGGTTAACTAGTTACAAATAATGAAAACTGACTGAATGGATTTAAACATCCAAGTATTAAGTTACTACTGGACTGTGACAAAGTATTAATTCTAGACAGAGTCTAGCATATGTCCATGTGAAATATAAATATTTCCACCAATGTCTGTAGAAAAATCAATCACCTCCGTGATTCTCCTCGCCGTAAACTTACTAAGTTCCAACTCGTAGCGCAGCACTTTTCGTGACTATCACGACTTGAAAAGAACTTCTGCGTAGATCCGGCAACCATGTGCCTTGGCTCAGCGTCGCAGCAACTTGCTTTGCAAGTGCTTGTGTTGGAGTGAGCTGAAGTTGCTTCGGCCAGCTGGCTTTTATTCAAAACTGCCAGGGTCACGCGTCATCACCTGATATCTAGAAATCCTCATATCTCTTGAATCCCTGGTCCGATTTACTTGATACAAAGTGCATTCTCTTTCATTTGGCCGAGCCAGTAATCTGATCCCAGTCTCAAGTCTCTACTCCATAGTTAACTATTTAATCAATAAATAGCCTCCACCTCTGCTATTACTCGCTACGTCACTTGACATCCAACTATCGGTAAATTCCTTCCAAATGCTTCGAGAAGCAATGTAGCGCGATATTCAAATATCTGAACTTTCAAAAGCGGCTACAGCCTTTCCCTTGATATCTAGGTGTCTGAATCTTGGAATACCCATTCTTAGAGTTGGGCACAATATATCCCAAGTTTCAGTGTTAAATGTCCCTTCATTTAACCTACAAAAGGTAGGGTTCAACTGGAGGTCGTTCATGTCTTTCTTTGAGGTTATTTGGTGTTTATTTTGTCCCCAGTTTGTTTATATACGTACGTAGTTGAGAATTGAATTCCTAGTTTATGGGTTCATTAATTTAAATGGGTTGTTGTTGTCGTTTTATTTTATTTATCTTGTAGAGTTTTATTTTGTGCGCGTGTTCTTGCGATTGTTTTTGTCATGAAACGTGATTGTATTTCTGAGAGATATTTCTTACCAGATCCTAACCGCTTGTAAAAGTATGGGATTTTTCGTGGACCTTTAGGGACTGGTATCTTTTGGTTAGTTTCACGGTTCGTATCCTGACGAGGGTGGGTGTGATCGTTCAATTGCCTTGGAATTGCACCTGTATGGTCGGAACGCACACCAAGTTCTATTTAATTGTGTTTTGGATTTAGTTTATGTGTCTTGTTATTTGTGCAACTCTAAGGATGACCGATTAGGGTTCCTTTTATCCTTAGAGACTGGGCAGACACTAATTAAGTATGCGTCTGAAATATGTCTCATTTATAATCACGGTTCGGGACTTATGTTTAAGGGTGGGTTTATGTTATTTATTTAAGTGGGAATTTGACTGAAGGCCGAGGGTCATGTTTCGGTTTGTTATGTTTTGTTGTGGCTTTTAGTAAAGAAGAAACGCGTGAACCCATTACGGTATTAAATAAGGTATATTGGTTACTCTTCCGAGATTATGGAATGTGTGTTCGTTGTATGTTTCCGGGACTGCAATTGACGCTTATTTGGTATCTCTTAAGGTAACTGAATCTTGTGCTTTCGTTCGGGAGAAGTTTTATTCTACCAGCTCATGAAATCGTTTTATTTTATCTTCATTTGGGAGTTTGTCTTTGTTTATTTTATTGAACCGATCTACGTTTCTTTGCGGAGTTTGTATGTCACGTCACGTCGTGTTCTGTGAAGTGTTGTCGTTTTGATGTCGTGTGTTTAATTTTGTGTTTCTCGATGTGCCATTTAAGGGTCTTTGTGATTGTAAGGGATTGTTTCTTTGAGTAGTTTGATGTGACATACATTTTAATATAAGGCTGGACGGTTAGTCGGTTCGTGGGATACACGTTTTCATGTACTTCTCAGAATGATGCTCCTGACTACTTTCCGGTAGTCAGCCTGTGGTGGAACGAAACGTACTATTCAGACTATTGTTAATTGTTAATCCTTCTGCCCCTCTAATGAACGATCTCCAGTGACTTAGGCTTCTCCTCGTCGTCAACTTTTTATCTTTTATAGATCTTTATTGTGTGTCTTATTTTTTATTGTCTACTGTTTTATAATTATGTGTATATTTTATTACAGTCCCATCATCTCTCATCCTACCATTTCATGCATTACTCAGGCCCCTTTTATTGGTCTTGTTTTTCGACATTAAATTTAATTCTACATCCTCTACTCGAAAAGTGTAGTCATTGGATTGTCGGTGCTCCATCTAGTTCAGAATGTGCTAATGAACCCGACTTAGGTCTCAATGGTCCACCTCCCTTAACATCTGCACGCCTCACAGTTTTTGTATCAGAGCCTGCTCTTAGCGCTTTCACATTTTGAATATTGGGAGATTGAATATGTGATGACTGCATTTTCCTTTTATTGGTTGTGTTGACCATTTTTTATTCAAAATTTATTATTTTGAAAATTTAATTCTATTCGGAGATGTCCTAAGTCACTCGGTATTTTTCTGTTTCCTAACATGTGTTTTATAAAAACGAACATTACTGGCAAGTGTAGTGGGGACTAAACTACTAAACTGCGTAAGAACTGTTTGACACGAACATTCCCTGCCTCGACAATACATATGATTGCAATTTAAAGCGTTATTCTGCCTTCCTTCAAATCTACTTCTATGTACTCTGCCCAACCATTCCTTACTATCTCTATGGCGAGCCATTGCAAATCAGCTGTGACTGGTTTTGACGTCTTGGCATTGATAAAACCCACAATCCTCTCTGCTCCGTGTTAGGTCAGGGCCCGACAATCTCGTGATGCAGACAAATGACCGTCACGTTTCCAGCTGGTTAATGTCAACATGAATCCATGTAGTGATTGCCTTTTTACATTCTACGTCGGACTTGTAAACTGCGTCCATGATTGGGGCGGTGGAGAAATGATACGGTACAATTTTAAGATCCGTTCGACGTTATTTCCATCTAGCGGTCACTAGTACAACATCTAAGTGATCGTAATTTCCGCACGTCTGGAAAAGGAAAGCGCCCGCGATGGAGAACCCATCTTAGTCTAAGGAACACGCCTTCAGCGATTGTTATCGCGACTGAATTATTATGACGAGGCGAGATATAAGATGTTGAGCAGACATAATGCCCACTACCGACAGTTCTATTGAAAATGTTACGTGTTAATTATTATCTGTTGATCTTCGAGGTTATAAACGTTGAGGAAACACAACGGGATTCCAGCCTCTGTCTAGCAGTTGAGATTTCTTGTTATACGAGATAATTATTAAAATAGAATATCATCAGAGACCTTCTAGAACGTCTCGGAGAAAAAGCTAAGTGGAAATGGTCCTTGTTGTTATTCTCGATAAAAGTGTCATGCTTCGAAGAAAACTGATCATCGATATATATATTCACCAAGTTTCAGTGGTAAATGTCCCTTCATTTAACCTACAAACGGGTAGGGTTCAACTGGAGATCGTTCATGTCTTTCTTTGAGGTTATTTGGTGTTTATTTTGTCGCCAGTTTGTTTATATACGTACGTAGTTGAGATTTGATTTGCTTGTTTATGGGTTCATTTATTTAAATGGGTGGTTGTTGTCGTTTTATTTCATTTAACTTGTAGAGTTTTATTTTGTGCGCGTGTTCTTGCGATTGTTTATGTCATGAAACGTGATTGTATTTCTGAGAGATGTTTCTTACCGGTTCCTAACCCCTTGTAAAAGTATGGGATTTTTCGAGGACCTTTAGAGACTGGTATCTTTTGGTTAGTTTCGTGGTTCGTATCCTGACGAGGGTGGGAGTAATCGTTCAATTGCCTTGGATTTTCTTCTGTATGGTCGGAACGCACACCAAGTTCTACTTAATTGTGTTTTAGCTTTAGTTAATGTGTCTTGTCATTTGTGTAACTCTAAGGGTGACCGGTTCTTTTATCCTTAGAGACTGGGCAGACACTAATTATGTATGCGTCTGAAATATGTCTCATTTATAATCACGGTTCTGGACTTATGTTTAAGGGTGGATTTATGTTATTTATTTAAGTGGGAATTGGGCTGAAGGCCGAAGGTCATGTTTAGGTTTGTTCTGTTTTGTTGTGGCTTTCAGTCAACAAGCAACGCGTGATCCCATTAAGTTATTAAATGAGGTATATGGGTTACTCTTCCGAGATTATGGAATGTGTTTTCGTTGTATGTGTCCGGGACTGCAATTGACGCTTATTTGGTATCTCGTAAGGTAACTGAATCTTGTGCATTCGTTCGAGAGAAATTTTATTCTACCAGCTCATGAAATCGTTTTATTTTATCTTCATTTGGGAGTTTGTCTTTGTTTATTTTATTGAACCGATCTATGTTTCTTTGCGGGGTTTGTATGTCACGTTACGTCATGTTCTGTGAAGTGTTGTCGTTTTGATGTCGTGTGTTTATTTTTGTGTTCCTTGACGTGCCATTTAAGGGTCGTTGTTGTTGTAAGGGTTTGTTTCTTTGAGTAGTTTGATGTGACATACATTTTAATATAAGGGTGGACAGTTAGACGGTTCGTGGGATACACGTTTTCATGTACTTCTCAGAATGATGCTTCTGACTACTTTCCGGTAGTCAGCCTGTGGTGGAACGAAACGTACTATTCACACTATTGTTAATTGTTAATCCTTCTGCCCATCTAAAGAGCGATCTCCAGTGACTTAGGCTTCTCCTGGTCGTCAACCTTTTCTCTTTTATAGATCTTTATTCTGTGTCTTATATTTTATTGTTTACTGTTCTATAATTATGTGTATATTTTATTACAGGCCCATCATCACTCATCCTACCATTTCATGCGCTACTCACGCCCCTTTTTTGTCTTGCTTTTTATTTTAAATTTTATTCTACAACCTCTACTCGAAAAGTGTAGTCATTGATTGGTCGGTGCTCCATCTAGTCCAGCATGTGTTAAAGAACTCGACTTAGGTCTCAATGGTCCGCGTCCCAACCATCTGCACGCCTCATAAATCCCATAAAACAACAGACCCTAAACGTCACCTCCTCAACATCGGAGACCATGTTCATGTGAGCAAATTAAATTCTGTCTTCGATAAAGGCTATACAACAAATTGGGGGACCAAACTGTTTCGAAATCGTCAAGTCAACCTGGACAGTCCAGGCACCTATTCACTCAAGGACCTCAACCATCAACCCATAAAAGGCGGGCTTCATCTCCAAGAACTTCACAAGACAGTGTTTCCAAAACATTACCTTGTGGAAAAGTGTTGGCACATAAAGGAAATAAAAAGCATGTGAAATGGTTAGGGTTTAACTCAGCCTTCAATTCTTGGAACCTGTGTGTCTATTATTAATTTATTCACTCATGTTTTACTCCACCTATAGGTTTGTGTACTGTGCTCAGGTCGACATTCAAGTTCCAAATTGTCAGAGACTTGTAACTAAGAGCAACACGTCTTTCTTTCTTTCTCTCTCCTCCCAACCCTCCAACCCAACCCCCGTGACCAAGCCTATATTGCAAGTTATATCATTCCTACTCTTGCATTGAACTTTTGATTGACTCAGCGATTCACACACTTGTGCATCCTGTTATCATGCACGTGTACAGCTAACGTTCAAGGTCAACACCTGCGTCAGGTCATGTAACACTTCAACTCACATTTTCTCACGTACAAACCAAACCGGATGTGACTTGTTGCTAGCTTGCATGTTGTTTCACAAGGGTCGGCAATGATGTCATCTCATATATGTTCAAATACATTTCGCCACTTTCTTTTATATCGTTAGCAGGTCGTAGAAAGGACTGGCGAACAATGTCGGTTCAACACACTGCTTTACACACATACCAGGTCTGCCGCTGGCTACCAGCTATCAGCTCCAAGTGTTAAATCATACATTCCATTTAACCATTCAAAAGGGGTATTTCATTCCTAAATCTGACTCGCACAATATTATAACTTTTTGATGTGTAACATCTTTCCGCTCGGTTGCTGGATAGTTTTGTGGGAGTGATTTTGAAAATTGGGGACGGAAGTGGATCGGAACGATCGAGCTGGCAGTGGTGGATCAAACGGAAGTGTGCACTGCCCTCTCGATCGATCGAACGGAAGTGTACAGCTGGCAGTGGTGGAAAACGGAAGTATGCACTGCCCGCTCGATCGATCGAACGGAAGTGTACTAGCTGGCAGTGGTGGAACGAACGGAAGTATAAGATGCACTGCCAACTCGATCGATCGATCCAGCGGGCAGTGCTAAGACCCAGCTGGCAGTGGTACGAGAAACAATGAGCGTGCGGTGTCGAAAATTGATACCATGACGTACTCTCGGCCATGTGAAATGTATATGACATACTGAACGGAAAAAGCTCATGCGAACTCGGGTGTCAAGTGATTGAAACAAATGGCATGGTGCATGTCCGAAGTCTTCGTTTCAGTATTTAAATGGTAAAATGCCTTAATATCAAACATTGTAAGTAGTCGGCATTGCCGGTATTATATTTGTGCACAATGGCTATTCAAATATTAACCCACATAACAGTAATGCAGTCATCAATATAATATAATCGTTGTGGTTATACGAGAATTGAGCAAGCCTTCATGAACTATTACTGAATACATTCTCTTTACTCACAAGAGGGCCTATTCATAAGGCATTTTAAACTCAATTTCACGCAGGAACATTATCGAAACAAGCAAAATATAAATGAAACTTAATTCCGCAATGCAGTATTATTGGAACGTGGAAATAAGTCACCATCTTGTGCACAAAATTTACGTATTTGAAATAGCCGTGGGGTTAGTACTTATGACTGTGTATCTCGAGAACATTTGGGTTCGAATCCCGGACGGGGTAGTTATTTTTGCTACCAGATTATCATTTTAAACGATATTTATCATATCAATATGACTAATTTTAACAGAATCCATATGAAATTACGTATTGGTCTGTAAATGAAGAGGACCTGTTTATAAGGAATTTAAGGTTATGAGCGGTGTCGCGTCTATTAATCTAGTTGATCCAAATCGTATTCTTTATTTAGGCTAGTGCTGGTGGAAGCTACAATCATCTAATAAAATGTGTTCCGTATTATAAACTACAATATCTGTAAAACCCTCCCTTTTACAATAGATTAATATTTGTGCCAATAATAGTATAAAATACCGGTGTATCAACAAATTCACGTGAGGTTTCTTCTATGTCAGATGTTACACATCATATGCGACTACTGTAAGGCTCGTAATTTTTGATGTGTAACATCTTTCCGCTCGGTTGCTGGATAGTTTGTGGGAGTGATTTTGAAAATTGGGGATGGAAGTGAATCGGGCGGAAGTTGATCGAACGGAAGTGGATCGGACAGAAGTGAAGACGCACTGCCAGAAAAATGGGACGGAATTGAATCGGGCGGAAGTGGATCGAACAGAAGTGGATCCAACGGAAGTGAAGACGCACTGCCAGCTGGATGTACATTTGAAAATGTGTGTATTGAAGACAAGGCAGTGTGTGCTCTGTAGTGCGAGAATGTAATGGCAATACAATAGGCAGTGCATTTAGCAGGCACTGGTTTGACGAGCACAGTGGAAAATGTTTCACCGACTTTCATTTGTCATTGAGCAGTTTATGAAGCTTCACGTTCAAGGTTGAATATCACATGGGTTAGGACAAAGACGACAAATGATATTTAAGTAAGCGGCATTATTATCAAGCTGTGGGTGAGTAGTCAAATATTAAATGCATAACAGAATGTTGTTATATGAGTGGAATAAAAGCTGTATTTTCGTCATATGTGAGACTAGGTCATTTTATGATTGTTTACGACGAACTGTATGAGAGCCTTGAGAATAATGAATGTTATAGTTACTGAGGAATGTACTCACAGTATTTGAGAGTACTGTCGACGTTGTGAGTCACTTTGTTATTATGAATTATTAATGTAAAAGGAAGGAAGGAAGCTTGTAGTTTTGCGTGTCCGTTAATCTCACGACCATGATCCACGGTAACTCCCTTCTAGGTGGAATGCGAACCACAGGACATGGCATTTCAATTCGGAAATCTCACATGTATTGACCTGGAATCAAACCCTGTCTATCTTGGTGAGAGACTAACAGCTTGACCGCTGCGCCACAAATGTGACAGTAGCATATCTCCAATTCAATCTATACATTCAACATAGTACCAGTATGAAAATGGAGTGTAAATTAACATGTTAAGAATGTCCAAGCTGTGTAGTATACGAGTAGGATAGCATGTCAGATGTTACACATCATATGCGACTACAGTAAGGCTCGTATATTTTATTTCATTTACACTCATGTCTTGTCTTCTTTCAGATCGCTTGGTCGACCGAATGTTATAGCTTTATATTCTACAACTGTCTGCTGGGCCACAGAGCCGAGTCCCTGACAACCGTTTACTAACACGTCAAAGATGCCGTTCAGGGGTAAAAATCTTTGCACGCTTCACGCATTTTCAAATATTAACCGCCAATCATCCGCCGTAGGAAATATTTGGAAAACGAATCCTCACCCTGCCGTTAAGCCATACCATCAAAATAGCAATTGTTCTATTGAGATACCACCACTGTGGCCGGTGACAGGCTCGTTGAAACACACGCCCAGCGGTACCGTCTCTCTGTCAAAAACCACTCTTCTTTAACATTTTAAACAGGTAAAAAATAACATTTTTTTCAACATGTATGGCGTTAGGCCTTTGTGATTTTTTAATCCAAAATATAAATACAACGTTCAAAAGAGGGCACCACTCCAAATCATTTGACACCTCGTACACTTCTCTAGCGTTTTAGGTTAGCGAGACATAAAGAAAAGTCTAAAATCATGGTTTACCGCACAAAGTCTGTTTCCCTCATTCCACCAGAATGAAGAGGGCCTCAGGACAAGCCATTTGACACGTCACACGTCTAAATCCGACTACGCGTTCGCGAGATATCGGCATAGTTCGCGAGATAGTAGGCTATCATCTAGCTCTCTCATTAGGCCCTCGTGACATATGTTGTACACCGAGTAACCCTTTCATCCATAATTCGTTTTAAGAAGCCCGCCAACGTCTTAACCCTAGTCACGTGTTACAGAGTCAGGTATACTCGCGTATAAATAGAATGGGCCCCTCATATAAATAAGCCCTTTGTTAGAAACAAATTGGAAAATAAATAATAAATTCAAAAGGGGGTGTAACCCCGATTCCTACGACATGTCACACGTTAAAATCCGACCATTCTTTCGCGAGATATCAACAAAAAAAAAGCCAAACGCTAGGTAAACTCACGTCCAAAAAAGTGTCTGGCCTACCTCTCTCATACTGCACAGTTTTATCATTTCAAACGATCTTATCGACTTCGTCGTTATGCTTGAGTACACCGAAAGAGTCCTGGGGCGTCGAGCGACCTGGGGCTTTGAGCGAAGCGAAAAGAAAACAGGGGGACTCCGAAAGAGGTGTACAAGATGGCAGAGAAGAATACAGTGTGACTCCTAAAGAGGTGCACAAGATGTCAGACAAGAATACAGGGTGACTCCTAAAGAGGTGTACAATATGTCACACAAGAATACAGGGTGATTCCTAAAGAGATATACAAGATACGTCATGCAGCCGCGCGGGATGTGACGTCATGCAGCCGCGCGGGAAGCGAGTGCGTGACGTCATGCAGCCACGCGGGAAGCAGAAGCTAATGGTTAATGGAGTCTGTTGAAAGAGTCCTGGGGCGTCGAGCGACCTGGGGCTTTGAGCGAAGCGAAAAGAAAACAGGGGGACTCCTAAAGAGGTGTACAAGATTCCAAATAAGAATACAGGGTGACTCCTAAAGAGATATACTAGACGCCAGATAAGAATACAAGGTGACTCTTAAAGAGGTGTACAAGATGGCAGAGAAGAATACAGGGTGACTCCTAAAGAGGTGCACAAGATGTCAGACAAGAATACAGGGTGGCTCCTTAAGAGGTGTACAATATGTCACACAAGAATACAGGGTGACTTCTAAAGAGATATACAAGATGCCATACAAGAATACAGGATGCCTCCTAATGCGGAGTGCAGGATGTCAGAGCAAAATACAGTACAAGATGCCAGATAACAATACAGGGTGACTCCTAAAGAGATATACAAGATGCCAGATAAGAATACAAGGTGACTCTTAAAGAGGTGTAAAAAAGGCAGAGAAGAATACAGGGTGACTCTTAAAGAGGTGCACAAGGTGTCAGACAAGAATACAGGGTGCCTGCTTAAGAGGTGTGCAGGATGTCAGAGCGAAATACAGTACAATATGCCAGATGAGAATACAGGGTGACTCATAAAGAGATATACAACATGCCAGATAAGAATACAAGGTGACTCTTAAAGAGGTGTACAAGATGGCAGAGAAGGATACAGGGTGACCCCTAAAGAGGTGCACAAGATGTCAGGCAAGATTACAGGGTGACTCCTAAAGAGGTGTACAAGATGTCACACATGAATACAGGGTGTGCAGGATGTCAGAGCAAAATACAGTACAAGATGCCAGACAAGAATACATGGTGACCCCTAAAGAGATATACAAGTTGCCACATAAGAATACAAGGTAACTCTTAAAGAGGTGTAAAAGATGGCAGAGAAGAATACAGGGTCACTCCTAAAGAGGTGCACAAGATGTCAGACAAGAATACAGGGTGACTCCTAAAGAGGTGTACTGTGCCCAATTCTAGGAATGGGTATTCCAAGATTCAGTCACCTAGGTATCAAGGGAAAGGCTACAGCCGCTTTTGAAAGTAGAGATATTTGAATATCGCGCTCCTTTCCTTCCAGATTGAAATGGAAACTTTATGCAGCCAAGAAGATGTTAAGTGACGTGGCAAATAGTAGCAGAGATCGAGACTATTTGGTGATTAAATACTTAGCCATGGAGTAGAGACTTGATACTTGGATCAGATTCCTGGCTCGGCCAAATGAAAGAGGATGCACTTAGTCTCAAGTGAATCAGACCAGAGACACCGGAGATATGAGGATTTACAGATTTCAGCGTGATCCAGCGTGGAGCCGACCGTTTTGTATAAAAGCCGCTCGGCCCAAGCATAAGCAGCTCACTTCAAACCAAGCTCTTGTAGGACAAGGTGCTGCTGCTACGTCGAGCCAAGGCACATGGTTGCCGAATCTACGCAGAGGATATCTTTGAATTGTGATAGTCACAAAAGTGCTACGATACGTGGGGAACGTAGTAAGTTTCCGGTAGAGGGAATCACTAAGGTGATTGTTATTTTCTACGGACATTGGTGAAACACTTTGTTTCTATATGGACATATGTCTAGATATTATTCTGTCACAGTCCAGTAACAATAATTCAATACTTGGATATTTTAATCCAATTTGTCAGTTTCACAAATTGTAACTAAATAACCACTCAGATCTTTCAGTATATTGAAGGCCAGTCTATCACGGTGTTGTTCATTAGCCGACAAAGGGAAACTATATGTTGCCTCGCGCATGATAGATGGTGTGAAGCCATGCCCAGGGAACGATCTTCAGAACAGCCGTTGATTGTTTTAGACTATCAGTGTTTCCTGTACTGAAAAGATTACCGTGAGTTATGTTACAACTGACGCTTTTGAGAAGAGATCATTTGGATCTGACCCCATTTAAGCGAACTGCTATGGATTTAATTGAAGTCAATATTAAAATGGATCAGCAGTTACTTCAAACTTCAAGAAATATTTCCACTCTGTCGTGCTAGACAGATTGTGGGTATATAATGGCAGCCGATACAAGAATTAGACGTGCGTGTCCAATAGGGCATGTATCTGGATAAATCTGGTACAGACCAAGTTCACTACGCTTCAAGACCAACGAGAAATGTAAGCCACATTTGACTTTTATATTATGCCTAGCTAATTGGAACAAACTCATTTTCTGCAGATGACCAACACATTTATTTTTCTTCGTATTTAAATCTTGCATTGATTTACGCAAGACACATTAGGGTTATTCTGAGTATTTTCAGCACTCAGAAGAGTTTAGGATCGATGACCGAGCATACCGAGCATTTATTTGAATGTTCATTTTGTTTGAGAATCACGGTAATCAGCCGATATAACTGTAGAAGTTAATATTTATTTTTCTTGAGGAATGGATATTTTGTCCATATTCGAAGAGTCGAACATGTGGTTTTTTCACATAAGGAAATAATAATTAAAAATATTAAAGGAAATAATAATAATAATCCAATAATAATAATAATTTTCATAATTTTTCTAAATACTTATTGGATCTTACATTTTCTAATAATCACATTCGTTGAGAGAGAGAGCTTAAGGATTAGTTTAGTCATTCCTAGTTTGGAACAGGTGATTTTCCGAAAGCTAGTGGTTAGCGCAAGCCCGTATTCCACCAACATTATAGTTCTGGTTGAACAGTTAATATTTGCATTGAGCAAAGTATATTTTTCAGATAACACGGAAAGGCATGAAACAGGAAGCCAATGATATTTGTATCAATTAGGATTTTTTTGTGTTTATATAAAATCATGACGTAGGCACACATTCGAAAGTGAAATAGAGAATATCACAAGTGTGATAACTTCACGGTTTGAACTGAATGGTAAAATAAAATAAACTTGTAAGTTTATAGATCTTCCAGTTTTGATAACAAGCAGAGGCTTGATTTATTGTATAAATTTTGGGAAGAAAATTTATGTGTGTGGAGTAGTTGAAATGCCATTCCCAGGTGCGCATGTTTAAGTCGCAGGAATGAGGAGGTTTTTTTTTGAGCATCAATCAAATAGCAGGTTCGATGGCTCAGGTTTATAGGAGGAGTATTGGTACCACACATTTCGTCGAATGAATGACCAAACCATCAGTAATTATTTCAAACTTGTTTACGTATTCCATTAATACATTGGATTTGCTAGAACCCGGTTTTGTCATGATAAAATTGTATTCTTCTTCAGAGGAAGACCTTTGCCGTTGTTGTTGGGATATTGTGTTCTTACACAAATAATTGAATGGGCCACTGCCAATTTAAAAAAAATATTCTCTCTCCACGAATTACTTAAAGGATGTTTTCAATCCTATTGTCATGAACTAAATGAATTTATTTTAAAGCTACAATTCTTATTTCCGCATTCTGTTCAAGAATTGCAAGTTTTGAAAGTTACTAAATTAGCAACAAATATAAATATTTTTCTTAATAATAATTCCAAGTGGAAAATCGAATAGTTGAATGGTTCAACATTTTTTTATGATCAAGCTGATGATTCAGAAATCATATTTCTTTGAAATTTGAAGTTCATAATCGAGTCACTTCTCAAAATGTTTAATTTTGGAAGAATAATAAATTTTGTTGTGCTTCGCACAGTTCTTCGATGCTATACTCAAGGGTCAAATACTTTTCAGATGTTGTTATTAATATGTGTACATAATTAGTGTTGGGTCAAAGATAATATTTTTGACAATATTTTTGAAACTGGAAAAATAAGTGGAAGTTAAAAAATTCTATAAACAATTATAATCATTGAGAATTTCTACGAGTGTTAATATCATGTTAGAAATTCAACCAATGAACTAAATGTTTCCAGTAAAGACAATTAAATTTGAACTGGATTTCATCGTAAATAATTGATATAATTTTGGAACACAGTCTACAGGACTGATAATCAGACTTGTGTCTCCAAGGACAATTGTTCAATGTGTTGGAAAATTTCTGTACATTGTGTAAATAGTAGTGTGTGCCGTCGCACTGGAATGATGTTACCTTGAGCATCATTTTGCAGTCAATTTTAAAATTTAGAATAAAATGAGATAATTTTACATGTTGTGTTATGCCCAGTTGAATCTCCTTCTATCCTTATTGTTGCATTGAGCCAAAAATCAGTAAAGCATTTTTTTTATTTTTGTTTTGATGTCGTTTTTTTGCGATTAGCTTTAACCCATCTGGCGCCCCGGGATATTTTGACTCTCGTGCTGACTGATTCTTGGTAAAATGCATATGTGGTCGTGCGGACTCCGGTCTAAACGGGCACATAAAATAAGATAGAGAGAGAAAATGGCTACGAACGTGGGGCCCGAGTTAGACACGGTCAATCGCATGCAGATTTAAATTGTGATAATTTTTTATAAATATTTTGGGAGTTGAGAGATGTCTGGTTTGGATGAGTAAATTAGTAGGAAACCCAATTAGTGGGGAAAATTAAAAATTAACTGGGTTAATAGTTAGAATGGGTTTGATTATTTTGATAATGGCTTAACCATTAGGGCGTCAAGTAAATTCAGTAGTAAACGTTCGATGACTGGGCATACGCATTAGTAGAATCCAGGTGGAGGATATTTGAGGACTTGCATATTTTTCTTGTGATATTGTGGTAAATTTAATTCGTAAAAGTAGAGAAGTTTTTTTTCCATCGCGTCGACATTAGGACAAATTTCATTTTATTAGAGTGTTCCAATTAGCTATTCATATTTCTTGTTCTTGTTATAATCTTGTGTCTGCCAACATGTATACCCCTAAGTTTTGACTAATACTGAAAATTATGGAAGAGATGATGAGGATGATGAGGAGTATGGAAGAGAGTTCCAAAGAAGCTGGACTGCGCGTAGCAGCCATCATGAAAGAAAATACAGAGGTTTTGGAAAAGAAACTTAAAGAAAATTCTGATAAGTTAGAAAGCAGGTTAAAAGATAACTTAAAAGATAGTTTAAATAGTAAATTTAATTCTATGGAAAATAAATTTAAAGAGAATTCCGAAATCTTGAAAATGTCACTTGAGGTTAAAATGACTAAATTATGCGAAAAAACACATGAGCTCGAAACTTCATTAGCTACTAACGCAAGTTTAATGGACGATAAATTTCGCGATGCCGATCTAAGATCCCAAAGCTTAGCTGATAGGATAGAAAGTGGTCTTAGGAAAGCTGGTGAAGACATGGTCAACCTAGAAGTCAGAGTGAAGAAAGAGAGCAATGAGATGGCAACTCTAGTTGTTCAACGTTTGACAGACCAATTCAAAGAACTCGTAGTGGGAGAAATAAGAGAAGGTGTGATTAATGAATTACAAACTGAAATTAAAACCACAGTTATCGATGAGATTAAAAACACACTCAAGCTGGAGAACCAAGATGGAGTCAAGGAGATTAGACAATCTTTGTAATCCCATATTCAAGTAATTTCCAAAGATATTCAAGCGACTCAGAAGGACATATCAGATAGGACAGGGTCATTGAAGAGTCACGAGGCTGTTATGAACCAGATATCCACTGATGTCAAGGAGAATTATAAGGAAACAGAAGAAATAAAGAAGGAAACCGAAGGAATTAGAAAAAAGGCCGAAGAAAACCATAAGGCAGTTGAGGCTATGAAAACCCAAGTTAAGGACGAGAAACAGGCTGACCATCTGTTGAAAATGCCAAGTATAAGAGGAGAAGAACGGATCCAGGTAAACCTAGGAGCAGCTAGAGGAAATGATAGTCAAAGACAGGATGAGGCCAGGAGAGTATTTCAAGCCAACCCCATAACTGTATTCAAGAATGTGGAGGATAAGCCTTCTAAATTTTCAGGGCGAGATTCTGTGACACCCGTAGAATTCTTGAGAGAAGCAGGTGATTACCTTAAAGATTCCAAAATCCCTAAGGAAAGACAAATCCGAGTGATAGGGAAATTTTTGGAAGGGCCCGCACTTCTCTGGTTTAGAGCATTCAGGTCCACTCTCACCAATTTTGAGGAGATTTCCCGTGGGTTATTGAAAAAGTTTTGGTCCCCGGAAACCCAACAGCAAGTCAGAGCAGAATTATATTCGAAGAGATTTTCGACGTCACGACCTACTCGATACTCTTCGTACTTTTCTGGACAGCTTTCTAAACTTCAACATTTAGATCCGCCGATGCCAGATAACGAATTAATTACTGCATTAATACGTCAGTTTCCAGCAGAAGTCCATAGAACTTTGATCGCTGCTGACATTTATAATATGGAGCAATTTGACGAGGTATGGAAGAAACTTGATCACACGAACGCTCAATTCTTCCATCAGAAGGGAGGAAAGAATGGCAACGCTGTGTACACTGTTATGGCCGACAGTTATTCCGAAACACCTCGAGAGATTCGAGAGGGGCGAGAAGAGAAAACGCCGAGGGAAGAGCCTGATAAAAGAGGATGGAATCAGAACACTAATAGATACAGTTACAAGCCTAATGAGAGACTAAAGGGTGGATATCGATATGACAATCGATGGAGAGAGCCAAGGAATAATCAAGGAAGATACCATGAAAGAAGGTACTATGGTAGAAACAATAACTACAATAACAGAGGGAATGAGAACACTCGTCAGTCCAATGAAGAGTTCAATAAGGAGACGAGGAAGATCTTGGAAGAAAGACACCAAGAAAACTCGCAGTTCTTGGAACAGAAGTCCAATGAACCAGGTCCATCGGGAACACAGCAATCCCGGGGGAATTTAAAACAATTTCGAATTCACAGTAGGAGATCGAATTTTAAACATTTTCACTTCCAGGATTATTAAATGGCAAACAGAGGATGATGACTTAATTCAACATAATGACGAACGGAAAGAAATGGGTGCAAGAATTAAACTGCCAATCATATCATGCGAAGTATTCGGCATGCCTGTCGATACTTTAATTGATACTGGGGCTATGCTTTGTCTTGTGAGCGAGAAGCTTTATAGTCTGTGGAAGCTCAAAGAGAATTTAGAAGAGATTCCAGTATCAGGAATTAAAATCCAAGGAATAATACCCAACAAAATATTGCTGTGAAAAACACAATTATACTTATGTGTTACTATTGTCAAAACCATTCATCTGGACGCATTAGGCTGTAACCATTGATCTGGACACGTTAGGATGTAACCATTGTCAAAAACCATTGGATTGGACAAAACTAACGTTAGAAAAGTGAGGGTAGGTGTGGGGATCTAGCAGGGCATGGTTGACAAAAAGAATATTGATCTGGTACTGGACTGGTTTAGTATGTGTGAATGTTTTGAATTTGTATGTGTGTGATAACCTCTGTGAGTGTGATGGCTGTAGACACTTAACATTTGCCTGGAGTACAAGTGGGAGACCACGGAAAACTAGTTTTTGAATGGTTGGAGGTGAAGTGGCGGTCACATTGTCAAGCGGCTTATTGTCATTAAGTGTTTGGTAAGGAGATGTCACTGCGGGTGGCGAGTGAAAGGGAGCTGTGTTGGAAATGTTTCTCGCCACCTTTTCTCAGAATTCCTGCTGGCAGGATCTACTGGTCAGTTCTTGTGAAATAAGACAGCAAAGGTTCGAGTTTATTATTCTTGGATTGTAGGGAGCAATGAATCGACTATCGATTTCAATGTCAATGCCTCGAATTGTTTTTATAATAATCCGTCCTTTATTTCTTCTCCTATACGAAGGATAACCATTGGCATTATCTTTGCTCTCTTCCTATAAGTATTTTCTATCTAAATTGCATTTTGTAAATATTTTCAATTCAAATAACAGTACAGTAAGTATGTAGGTAGTTAGTTTGTCTATTAGATATATGTCATTGTTCTATTAGACTGTGGTGTGTGAGTGTGTCTGGTAACAGTTGCATTGTTTATTAGTTATAGTTCATTGTTTCAGTAGACTGTGATGTGTGATTGCATGTGAGTGTGTCTGGTGACAGACTGTTTTAGTGGTAGTATTTGTTGTTGGTGGAACTTTAGTATTTTTTCGTTAGTAGAATTTTGGTATTTAATTGTTACTACAGTAGAAGGTTAGTATTTTTGTTAGTAGAATTGCTCTTTACTTATTCTGAAAGGGAGTAGCAGCCTTTCAGAATAAATCAATTCATTACTAGTCTTATAGACGGTTAAGATATTGATAATATAAGCCAAATAATGGCTACACTGCGTCCTGCTGCACGGCTGAAAGCAAGGGGAAACTACAGCCGTTTGCTATTCCCGAGGATATGCACCTCTCTATGCATAAATACATGTGATGATGGCCTCCTCCCTTGTAAAATTTCAATCCGGAGGTAAACTAGTCCCCCGTTCGGATCTCCGGGTGGGGACTACTCGAGAGGGGGTTAACATCACAGAAGTGACAAAGAGGAACTCTGACATTCTACGGATCGGAGCGTGGAATGTTAGAAGTCTGCTAGGAAGTGGAAGGTTAGAAAACTTAGAAAGGGAAATGGATAGGTTGAGGTTGGATTTGGTTGGGGTTAGTGAAATGCGCTGGCAGGAAAAACAGGACTTTTGGTCAGGAGACTATAGGGTCATTAGCACTAAATCAAACAATGGCCAAGCAGGGGTTGGCCTCATATTGAGTAGGAAACTTGGACAGAGGGTGGAATATTATGAGCAATATAGTGAGCGGATTATTGTAGCAAAAATAAATACTAAACCTACCTGCACCACAGTGGTACAAGTCTATATGCCTACCAGTCAAGCTGATGATGAGGATGTTGAAAAGGTCTACGAAGAAATAGACGAAATTCTGAGGTATATCAAGGGTGATGAAAATGTTATAGTAATGGGAGATTGGAATGCTGTGGTAGGAAAAGGGAGAGAAGGGAAGATAGTAGGAGATTTCGGATTAGGTGAAAGGAATGATCGAGGAAGCAGGCTGGTAGAATTCTGCACTGAGCATGAGTTGGTCATAGCTAACACCTTATTCAATAACCACAATAGAAGAATATACACATGGATGAGACCAGGAGATACAGGGCGTTACCAAATCGACTTCATTATGGTCAAGCAGAGGTTTCGAAACCAGATTTTGGATTGTAAAACATATCCTGGTGCTGACATAAACTCTGACCACAATCTGGTTGTAATGAAATGCAGATTAAAGTTGAAGAAACTGAAGAAAAGTCAAAAGCCAAAAAGGTGGGCAATAGACAGACTGAAAGAGAAGGATGTAAACGAAAGATTCAAGAAGAGTATAAATGAAGGACTAATGAAAAACCCTAAACAAACTTCAATTGCAGACGAATGGGCACTTTTGAGGAATGAAATAACAAAATCCGCAGAAGAAAACATTGGTAGGAAACAGAGAATAGGTAGAAAACCGTGGATCACTCAGGATATACTCGAATTTAAGATGGATGAAAGGCGGAAGCACAAGAATGTAAGAGATGAAAAGGGGAAAGCAGAATACAGACGTCTGAGAAATGAGGTTAACAAGAAGTGCAAGGAAGCGAAAGAAGAATGGTTGAAAGAGAAATGTGCTGGTATAGAAAATTGTCTGAAATTAGGAAAAGTAGACACAGCTTATCGAAGGATTAAGAATATTTTGGGGGAAAAGAAGACTAAGTGCTGTAATATTAAGGACACAAATGGAAAACCTCTAACAGATAGGGAAGAAAAGGTTGAGAGATGGAAAGCTTACATAGAGAGTTTGTATAAGGGAAAGGAGATTGAGAATCATGTAATGGAAAGGGAGGAGGAAATTGATGAGGATGCGAAAGGAGATTTAATATTGAGATCAGAATTTGATAGAGCTTTGGAAGACTTAAGCAGGAACAAAGCACCAGGCATAGATGATATACCGATTGAGTTGCTACGCTGCATAGGAGAGGAAGGTCTGATCAGGTTATTTCACTTGGTGTGTAGGATTTATGAGACAGGTGAGGTACCCCCTGATTTCAAGAAGAATGTAATCATCTCTATACCAAAGAAAGTGGGAGCTGACAGATGTGAAGATTACCGTACAGTCAGCTTGATTACTCATGCTTCAAAGATCCTGTCTAGAATAATTTACAAGAGGATTGAGAGCCAGATAGAAACGGAGTTGGGTGAAGACCAGTTTGGTTTCAGGAGAAATGTAGGAACAAGGGAAGCTGTACTAAGTCTTAGGCTGATTTTGGAAGGTAGAATAAGGAAAGATAAGAGAACGTTCATGGCTTTTGTAGACTTAGAAAAGGCTTTTGATAACGTTGATTGGACTAAATTGTTTGACATTTTGAAATCGATTGGAATAAAGTACAGGGATAGGAGGGTGATATACAATCTATACAGAAACCAGACAGCAGTCATTCGAGTTGAAGGACATGAGAGAGGAGCTGGTATTCAGAAAGGTGTAAGGCAAGGCTGCAACTTATCACCCATACTTTTCAATCTTTACATTGAACAAGCAATGAAGGAAATTAGAGAAAAATTTAAAGTGGGAGTGAAGATTCAAGGAGAAATAATTTCAACTCTGAGATTTGCTGATGACATCGTCATCTTGGTCAACAAGCCTGAGGATTTGAATGAGTTTTTGAATGGTATGGACTCCGTCTTACGGAAAGAATTCATGATGAAAATTAATAAATGTAAAACAAAAATACTGGAATGCAGCCGAAATAAATCAGAAACCTCTATGGAGATCAAATTGGCAGGTGAAAAGCTGAAGGAAGTAGGAGATTTCTGTTACTTAGGAAGCAGAATAACCAGTGATGGACGAAGCAAAGAGGATATAAAAAGTAGGTTGGCTCAGGCAAGAAAAGCATTTCTACAAAAAAGGAATCTGCTGACATCGAATATAGATTTAGGTATTAGGAAGTCATTTTTGAAAGCCTTTGTCTGGAGCGTGGCTCTCTATGGAAGTGAAACTTGGACTATTGGTGCAGCAGAAAAGAGGAGAATTGAAGCATTTGAAATGTGGTGCTACAGGAGAATGATGAAGATCAGATGGGTAGATAGGGTTACAAACAAAGAGGTATTAAGACGAGTGGGAGAGGAGAGATGTTTCTGGCGACTGCTAATGAAGAGAAGAGATAGGTTGGTAGGACACTTACTAAGACACCCAGGAATAGCAAGCTTAGTTATGGAAGGAAGGGTCGAGGACAAGAACTGTAGGGGTAGACCAAGATTAGAATATGTTAAACAGATTGCCTCGGATGTAGGGTGTGGTAGCTATGTAGAGATGAAACGATTAGCTCAGGACAGGGAGGCATGGAGAGCTGCAGCAAACCAGTCAAAGGACTGAAGACACAAACAAACAAACTATTGGAGGACATGATTTCCGACATGTGTTTGTAGTAATGAAGGACATGGCTTTTGACATGATCTTGGGAGCGGATTTCATCCAGAAATATTTAGCCGTGATAGACATGAAGACAGAGACGGTCAGATTCCAGTATACCGAAGAGATGAACTTCGAGGGAAAGGAAGAGGAAGACATCGAGGGAGACGCTCAATGGTCTCTGATTTTTCGGGAAGCTGAAGGAAAAGAAGTCTATACTGAGAAGGGGTCCCCAGAGCTAGGGAAAATTTTGGAAGAGTATCATGATATTTTTGATATTAAACCTGGTGAAATTAAAGATTTTGAATATCGAATTCGTGTAACTGATGATGCACCTTTCCATGCTAAATTGTATCCGGTAGCGGAAAAGCATCGAGAAAAGGTAAAAGTGCTTATCAAAGAGATGGAAGGTAACAATGTGGTTGAAAAGTACACTACCTCTTATGTCAATCCATTAGCAGTAGTGTCTAAGCCGGATGGAAGTCTGAGACTGTGTTTAGACGCGCGAAATTTGAATTCAAGATTACTGCCAGAGTATGTCAGACCAACAATCATTAGGGAACTGTTAAGAAAATTCCAGGGCAAGATCTGGTTTTCTAACATTGATCTCACTTCGTCCTACCACCACATTAGGCTTAGTGAAGATTCCGAAAAGTTTACAGGGTTTATGTTTGACCAACAGACATATGTATTCCGCCGTCTACCACTTGGGATCAAAACATCTGGATCTGTTTTGATCAGAGCACTGGAACAAAATTTGAGTCCTGAAGTAAAAGAGATAGCGATTCGTTACATATACGATATCCTAATCGCATCTGAGACTAAGGAGGAGCATTTGATACATCTTCAGATGTTATTCGCAGATTTAAGAAAAGCGAACTTTAAAGTAAACCTTCGAAAATGTCACTTCATTCAGAAGGAAATAAAATTTTAGGGCCATATTTTAGATGGTGAAGGATACCGTCCCAATGAGACAAAGATACAAGCGATTGCGAATTTCCCTAGACCTACTAGGGTGAAGAATGTCCGCAGTTTTCTCGGAACATGCCAATTCTTTGCAGGGCATTGTCCAAGCTTCACCAAGACAGTTGCTCCCTTGCAGGAATTATTAAAAAGGGAAACAAATGGAAATGGAATGAAGATTGCGAAAAATCATTTCAAGATGCCAAGAGGTTATTGGTAAACAGTGTGAAATTAGGGTATCCTGACTTCACCAAGAATTTCATCATAGAATCCGATGCATCCACCGTAGGGATTGGAGCTATTCTTCTTCAAGAAGATGACGATCAAAGGAGATATCACCTGGCTTTCATAAGCAGGAAACTTCGTCCATCAGAAAGGAACTATCACACCACAGAGTTAGAAGCCCTTGCTGTAATCTTCGCGTTGGAGTCTTGGAAGAAAATGTTAATTGGACATTCAGTAATCGTGAGGACTGATCACCTTGCATTGGAGTTTATCTTAAGAACAAACTTTGCCAGTGATAGAATAACTAGATGGTCACTTTTTATTCAACAATTCAACCTAGTTATCGAACACACTCCTGGAAAGTTGAACATTGGGGCCGATTTATTGAGTAGAGCAGTGGAGTCTACATCCAAGGTTTTTCAAGTTAACCTGACGCATGAGGATGAGGATACCTTAAGAAGGTTAAGATTGTTACATTTATCCCAGAGGAGAGAACGACGTCTTAGAAACATTTTTCGTTTTCTACAGGGATATATGGATCCCAATGACGATGATTTTGTGGAAACTGAAAGAATTTAAAGAGATTATTTGATGTTAGATGGTCTAGTCTACAGGTTTGCAGACCCCGACCATGCGAAGCTGAGGGTAGTGGTACCTCCACGAATGCAAACACCCATTATTTGGATGGCGCATCGAATTGCAGGTCATGCTGGAGTAGATAAGACAGTCAACTTGATACAAGAGAAATTTTCATGGGAGCGAATGCGACAAACTGTCAGGAACACTATTCGGGAGTGCGACTTATGCCAAATGAGTAAATATAATTCTAAATTATTGAGAGAATTACCAAGGCCTATTATTCCTTCTAAGCCTTGTGAAATCTTTGCGACTGATCTTTATGGTCCTCTCCCAAAGTCTAAAAGAGGTAACCGATATATTCTGGTGACCATAGATGTTTTCAGCAAATCCACTATGTTACACCCAATTCAGAAGGCAAACGCAAAATATTGTGCGAAGAGAATTAGAGACAGCGTAATTCCGGAAGCAGGCAAACCGGAATTCCTTTTATCAGATCACGGACCCCAATTTACATCTTTAGAATTCAGGGCGTCATGAATAATCTTGGGATTAGACAATTGCTTTGTTCTATCAGACATCCTGAAAGCAATCCAGCAGAACGCGTGATGGCCGAAATATCTAAATTTTGCCGCCTCTATTGTCCAAATGAGCATTGGAAATGGATGGATGTTCTCTCTTTAGCATCCGAATCCATCAACTCTACGATTCATGAGAGTACTGGACAGATTCCCATGTTGCTTCATCATGGAATTAAACCAACAAGATTATGGGATCGAATCATCTCTATTCCACCCGAGATTGAACCTAGTCGTCAGAGGAGGGAGACTCTAGCTTAAGACAAGTTGAGGAGTCAAGCTGAGAAAAGAGAGCGCAGAGTGAGAGGAAAGCGTTTTCGCAGACCCTTGCGCGTAGGAACTCTTGTTTTAGTAAAAAAAAAAAATACAACCTCCGACGTGCAAAATCGAGTGTACTCGAAGTTTGCAAGCCTTTACGATGGACCCTATCGTGTTGTGGAAGTAAACAACAATGGAGGCTATAAAATCGCCAATATACGAACTGGTAACATCGTGGGAATTTATGATGCAGCGAATTTGAAGATTTATTATTCAAGAACCAGATGATTTAATGAGTAGATAGGAAAAATTAAAAATTTTCAATTTTTATTTTTTTGCTAGGTTTGGGGTGGATGTGCCCAATTCTAGGAATGGGTATTCCAAGATTCAGACACCTAGGTATCAAGGGAAAGGCTACAGCCGCTTTTGAAAATTGAGATATTTGAATATCGCGCTCCATTACTTCTAGAAGGGAATGGAAACTTTATGCAGCCAAGAGCATGTCATGTGACGTAGCGAGTAGTAGCAGAGGTCGAGACTATTTGGTGATTAAATACTTAGCCATGGAGTAGAGACTTGATACTTGGATCAGATTACTGGCACGGCCAATTGAAAGAGGATGCACTTAGTCTCAAGTGAATCAGACCAGAGACACCGGAGATATGAGGATTTACAGATTTCAGCGTGATCCAGCGTGGAGCCGACCGTTTTGTATAAAAGCCGCTCGGCCCAAGCATAAGCAGCTCACTTCAAACCAAGCTCTTGTAGGACAAGGTGCTGCTGCTACGTCGAGCCAAGGCACATGGTTGCCGAATCTACGCAGAGGATATCTTTGAATTGTGATAGTCACAAAAGTGCTACGATACGTGGGGAACGTAGTAAGTTTCCGGTAGAGGGAATCACTAAGGTGATTGTTATTTTCTACGGACATTGGTGAAACACTTTGTTTCTATATGGACATATGGTAGACTTTGTCTAGATATTATTATGTCACAGACCAGTAACAATAATTCAATACTTGGATATTTTAATCCAACTTGTCAGTTTCACAAATTGTAACTAAATAACCACTCAGATCTTTCAGTATATTGAAGGCCAGTTATCACGGTGTTGTTCATTAGCCGACAAAGGGAAACTATATGTTGCTTCGCGCATGATAGATGGTGTGAAGCCATGCCCAGGGAACGATCTTCAGAACAGCCGTTGGCTGTTTTAGACTATCAGTGTTTCCCTGTACTGAAAAGATTACCGTGAATTATGTTACAACTGACGCTTTTGAGAAGAGATCATTTGGATCTGACCCCATTTAAGCGAACTGCTATGGATTTAATTGAAGTCAATATTAAAATGGATCAGCAGTTACTTCAAACTTCAAGAAATATTTCCACTCTGTCGTGCTAGACAGATTGTGGGTATATAATGGCGGCCGATACAAGGATTAGACGTGCGTGTCCAATAGGGCATGTATCTGGATAAATCTGGTACAGACCAGGTTCACTACGCTTCAAGACCAACGAGAAATGTAAGCCACATTTGACTTTTATATTATGCCTAGCTAATTGGAACAAACTCATTTTCTGCAGATGACCAACACATTTATTTTTCTTCGTATTTAAATCTTGCATTGATTTACATTACATTAGGGTTATTCTGAGTATTTTCAGCACTCAGAGCAGTTTAGGATCGATGACCGAGCATACCGAGCATTTATTTGAATGTTCATTTTGTTTGAGAATCACGGTGATCAGCCGATATAACTGTAGAAGTTAATATTTATTTTTGTTGAGGAATGGATATTTTGTCCATACTCGAAGAGTCGAACATGTGGTTTTTCCACATAAGGAAATAATAATTAAAAATATTTAAGGAAATAATAACAATAATAATCCAATAATAATAATAATAATTTTCATAATTTTTCTAAATAATTATTGGATCTTACATTTTCTAATAATCACATTCGTTGAGAGAGAGTTTAAGGATTAGTTTAGTCATTCCTAGTTTGGAACAAGTGATTTTCCGAAAGCTAGTGGATAGCGCAAGCCCGTATTCCACCAACATTATAGTTCTGGTTGAACAGTTAATATTTGCATTGAGCAAAGTATATTTTTCAGATAACACGGAAAGGCATGAAACAGGAAGCCAATGATATTTGTATCAATTAGGATTTTTTTTGTGTTTATATAAAATCATGACGTAGGCACACATTCGAAAGTGAAATAGAGAATATCACAAGTGTGGTAACTTCACGGTTTGAACTGAATGGTAAAATAAAATAAACTTGTAAGTTTATAGATCTTCCAGTTTTGATAACAAGCAGAGGCTTGATTTATTGTATAAATTTTGGGAAGAAAATTTATGTGTGTGGAGTAGTTGAAATGCCATTCCCAGGTGCGCATGTTTAAGTCGCAGAAATGAGGAGGTTTATTTTTGAGCATCAATCAAATAGCAGGTTCGATGGCTCAGGTTTATAGGAGGAGTATTGGAACCGCACATTTCGTGGAATGAATGACCAAACCATCAGTAATTATTTCAAACTTGTTTACGTATTCCATTAATACTTTGGATTTGCTAGAACCCGGTTTTGTCATGATAAAATTGTATTCTTCTTCAGAGGAAGACCTTTGCCGTTGTTGTTGGGATATTGTGTTCTTACACAAATAATTGAATGGGCCACTGCCAATTTAAAAAAAATAATTCTGTATCCACGAATTACTTAAAGGATGTTTTCAATCCTATTGTCATGAACTAAATGAATTTATTTTAAAGCTACAATTCTTATTTCCGCATTCTGTTCAAGAATTGCAAGTTGTGAAAGGTACTAAAATAGCAACAAATATAAATATTTTTCTTAATAATAATTCCAAGTGGAAAATCGAATAGTTGAATGGTTCAACAATTTTTTATGATCAAGCTGATGATTCAGAAATCATATTTCTTTGGAATTTGAAGTTCATAATCGAGTCACTTCTCAAAATGTTTAATTTTGGAAGAATAATAAATTTTGTTGTGCTTCGCACAGTTTTTCGATGCTATGCTCAAGGGTCAAATACATTTCAGATGTTGTTATTAATATGTCTACATAATTAGTGTTGGGTCAAAGATAATATTTTTGACAATATTTTTGAAACTGGAAAAATAAGTGGAAGTTAAAAAATTCTATAAACAATTATAAACAGTGAGAATTTCTACGAGTGTTAATATCATGTTAGAAATTCAACCAGTGAACTACAATATTTCCAGTAAAGACAATTAAATTTGAACTGGATTTCATCGTAAATAATTGATATAATTTTGGAACACAGTCTACAGGACTGATAATCAGACTTGTGTCTCCAAGGACAATTGTTCAATGTGTTGGAAAATTTCTGTACATTGTGTAAATAGTAGTGTGTGCCGTCGTACTGGAATGATGTTACCTTGAGCATCATTTTGCAGTCAATTTTAAAATTTAGAATAAAATGAGATAATTTTACATGTTGTGTTATGCCCAGTTGAATCTCCTTCTATCCTTATTGTTGCATTGAGCCAAAAATCAGTAAAGCATTTTTTTTATTTTTATTTTGATGTCGTTTTTTTTGCGATTAGCTTTAACCCATCTGGCGCCCCGGGATATTTTGACTCTCGTGCTGACTGATTCTTGGTAAAATGCATATGTGGTCGTGCGGACTCCGGTCTAAACGGGCACAGTACAAGATGTCACACAAGAATACAGGGTGACTTCTAAAGAGATATACATGACGCCAGATAAGAAAACTGGGTGCCTCCTAAAGAGGCGTGCAGGAAGTCAGAGCAAATTACAGGGTGACAATTAACGAGGTGTACAGTATGTTAGATCCAATTCAAATACAGGGTGACCCCTAAAAAGGTTTCCAAGGTATCAGATTCAAATAATTGGTGACTCTTAAAGAGTTGTAAAAGATGTCAGACTCAAATACAGGGTGACCCTTAAAGAGGTGCCCGCGCGGGAAGCCTAAGTTAATGGGCAATGGAGTCTGTTGAAAGAGTCCTGGGGTTACGAGCGAATCGAGAAGCCCTCCTGAGCCTTTCTAAGATGTGTAGCATTTGTAGCATGCGTCATTTTAAATAATATAACGTCTAGTCTTTCAGACTGACTGTAATTTTTTGTTCTAGAGCAACTGTTTTCACGCTAATGACGTTGATCATTTTGGCTCATGTAATGTAGGTTTATCTCATATTGTAATTGGCCCAGCATAATTGTTTCAGGCTAGCAACTCATGTATTTGTTGTGACTCAGAACAAATGTGTAAGGGTTGATGAAATCCCCTCTTTTTATTGTGTGCCGGCGATACTGAGCCGAGAGCCAGATCGACTGATGAATGTTAATGCGTGTCATATGGGTAAGTCGCGCCTGTTATTGTTCGAGCCGTTAGTAGTTCAGAATGTTGTGGTGACTATTAGAGTCATTTCTTCGAGGTAAACTCGGAGGAGATTTTTGCTTTTTGCTATGCAGCCTGAGTCTGGTGTCTACATTTAAATCATACTAGGGATTCTAAACCAACGTTATAAACCTGAATTAAATCATATTTCTCACTGATCTAAACCTACGTGATAAATGATTGATAAATTGAGCATCTTAATCTTGGTACCCTTGTCTTGTTGTTCTACTTCGACACCATGTGCTGCTTCATTTCCTGATGGAAGTGAGATCTTAACTGACGTGACACTTCTTTTCCTGACGACGAGAATCGCTGGAACCAGGAGTTCGTAACGATTGGTCCGCAAGATTCTATGCGAAGTTAGTCGTAATGATGATTACGCAATTCCAACCTATCTTACATTCTTGAGATGACGATTGGGGGCAAACAGCCTTCCTGATCAGCGTAAGTATGCTTATAATAAGAACATGTGTGAGTGTTTATTGTCTACATTCTGAATGCATAACCTGATTGTATCCCTGTTAGATGTAAGAATGTGTTATATTCTGTAATGTTTCTTTTGAGATTCTATAGTTTGCTATCATTAGCAATGCCTTAATTCTTTGTTTACGACGCGTCTGTTCGTATTATTTTCATTCATGTCAGGAATTAGATAGCTATTTAAATGTAATTGTAAATGTGGGCGTGGTACCATCCTAACTTAGGGATTTGTGTAGCCTGGATGTTAAATGTAAATTCGACCGAGTCAGTTGCTTGTAACTTTGCTACCGGGTAAAATTCATTTCACGTGCCACGTACCTAGATTTGTTGTTGCCTTTGCTTTCCATTGTAATTAAGGACTTTCGCGAGGGTTAGTTTTTTTTGTGACTCGTCTTTGTAACTAGCTTCGCGGATTAGCCGATTTTTAGCCCTCCGAAGTAGGATAGGGGTTTCAATTTTGAATAAATCATTCACGAAATATTACTTAAGTCGTGATCATTCCATTTTTAGCTTTGTGTTTTGAGGGTGTATTTATTTGGGCGTCTTTGAAATAATCCATGCAAATGGACCAGATCCCTGGGACCAAGACTCTCGTGCTACACTAGCCCTGAAGAAATGCATCCGATCTTCTCAGGTTGTGGGTTCGAAGGACGGGGTTATTCGAAGTGCCATTCTTTCGGTGGATGGTACCCTGATAATCTCCTCTAACGGGCTCAATAGTAACATGAGTACTTGTAAATGCAGGTGAGTATTAGGAACAGGGTAGCCTTAATCAGTGGTTTAGTTGGACCGGAACGGGCCGGAACGCCGTTCCGGAAAATATCTTCCCGCTTTAGAATGACGTAACAATTTTACATTCAGTAAGAAAATCGTTTATAATCTATACATAGGGCTGAAACGTCACGGGTGTACTCTAGCGGACTAATATCGAACCTTACGGTTTTATGTTCATAAAATACGGTCGCTTTTACACTCTTGGGCGTTTTTCTGGTTCTCTAAGGTTGCCTACACTGCTATTGGATACGGAGAGCGGGAAGTGAGCACAACAACTTTCTTCCGCTCGTTATGTTTGTGTGAATCCAAGTTTTATTTTATGTTTTGCTCGATGTGTTGCTGTGAAGCAGATATTACGGAATATCTCTGCAGTTAATGAACATCAGTAGCCCCGTAGTACCTTTCAAGTTTTCCAGTGACTGTGAAATGGAGTTGTGAGTCACAACTTGTGACAATGAGTTTACTTAAGTGGCTGGGTTCATAAAAACGTGCTGGGGATGAAGATGAAGAATCAAAGAATACTAAAAAGGTGTGTGATGGCTCAAGATAAAACGAAACTGAATGGAGTTCCGAGAACATTAGTTTCATTAAAGACGTGAGTATAGAGATAGATCCTGGATTAAATGTTGCTGAAACGTGAGATGCAGATTCAAGGGAGAATCTAGGTTATGGTTCTACACCTTCTTCCATCGACTGTGAATTCAAGGACCCACCTACCGAAAACAAGTTTTTCCAGACTGTTGGAACGAGTCTCAGTACCGTTATTTTTTGTCAGAGAACGAGTGGTTATTTACAGGAAATAAAAATTTAGGCTGCAATATATGTAAAGAGGAAAGTAAATTAGGATTAGGAGTTTCTAAAGGGGCAGGACTTAAGCTAATGAAAGTATGGGTAGAAAGCAAGGTTCATTCCAATGGAAATAATATTAATCAACAACAAACAAGCCTTAGGAAAAAAATATTTGGGCATAAAAATTCATAATCTCACAAAAAAGCTATGTTACAAAAATCAGAATCCAACAAAAAGATATTTGGAAGTTGCTTGAACACTATGAATGTCAAACACCTAGAAACCACCGTTCGAGTATTTCGAACAGCATACTCAATTGCGAATAGAAATAGGCCCTTCGTAGACCTACAGGCTTACGTTGAACTTCAACAATTAAATGGTTTAGATGTGGGACGAGTTCTTCATACAAATTTTAGTTGTGCTAATATTATTGAACACATTTCACAGGAAATGAGAAATAAAATAGCAAAATCTATAACAGAAAATCAGAGGAAAATCAGTATAATGATTGACGAATCAACAACAGTTAGTGTAAAATCTGTGTTAGTATTATGTTTGAGATGTGCTCTTTCAGATAACTCTGAAGTTGGTTCCTTTTTCTGGGACTTGATAGAACTTGAATCAACTACAGCAGATGTTATTACTCGAGAGATATTGAAGAATCTTTCTTCATATAGGATGAATGAAAACTTTCTGGCAGAACATGTAGTTGGTCTAGCATGTGATGGGGCCTCTGTAATGTTAGGTAGAAAAAAATGGAGTTGGAGCACAGTTATTAAAGTTATTTCCAGATATAGTAATCTGGCACTGTTTAAACCATCGCTTGGAATTGGCCATTTCTGATACAAGGAATGAAGTTACAGGTGTTAACAATTTCCATTCTTTCTTTGACAAATTGTATTCTTTATACAGCATGTCTCCCAAAAATCAAAGGGAACTCAACGTTTGTGCTGCTTCACTGGAACAAAGAGTTAAGAAGATTGGGAAAATATTTACAATAAGATGGGTAGTTTCAAGCCAGAGAACTGTAAAAACTGTCTGGGAAAACTACAGTGCTCTAGTAAAACATTTAAGTGAGGCCAAAAATGACCACCAGAGAGACTCCAAAGAAAGGGCAAAATTCCAAGGTCTAGAAAATATGTTAACTTGTGTAGAATTTCTAGAAAATATTGCAATTATGTATGATGCTCTTGTTGAGTTAGCTGATTTATCATTAGAGTTGCAGGAAAGTGAGACAAGTCTGACAGATGCTCAAAATGCAATCAAGCGCACTATAAAAGTGTTTGAATCTATGTGTAACTCAACTTCTGGAGAATACTACAGAACAGTTCTTAAAGCAGCAGAAAACAGAAAGTTTAGAAACATAGGATTACATGATTCTAAAAAAGTTGTAAAAATTGACAGAAAGCGGTTTTTCAGAAGTCTTGAGAACAATTTAAATAACAGGCTTATGGAAAATGTGTCCACATCACCTCATCTTGGTTCCAGCTCTAGTCAGCAGAGACATGAGGGAATGACAAAAGTTATCAGTGATTCAAAGGTACTATACAAAAATAATTGGCCCTCCACTTTTACTTTGGTTATCTGCTATGGTGATGAGAGTGTCGGCAACCTTTGTGACTTTTTCCACATGTCAGACAAGAGGAGGTACATTAATGCTTTTAGAAAGTATGTCGAGACCAAGGAAATTCCAGTGGAGCTGATGCCTTTAATCAAGACTGTACAGACCATTCCCATCTCTTCAGCAGAAGCTGAAAGAGCTTTCAGTACCATGAATTAGATCCACACCGAAAAGAGAAATAGGCTGCTGGTTGAAAGATCAAGCGGACTTATTTTCATAAGCAGCGTAGGACCTTCTGTGCATTTATTTAACCCACAACCATATGTCAAGTCATGGCTACGAAAGGGGAGACGTCCAGCTGATGAAACAACTTGTCGGAAACACGAGGCCGCTGATTTTGACACCTAATACAAGTCCATTTGGAAATTGCTGAATTAATAAAGTGAGTTCCTGTAAATATGTTTTTCCAACTAAATCACCGGCTTTAATCATAAGACAGCAGATACAACTGTGAATGGTAACAGGTCGATGGCCCAAGCAACCGGTAAAAAATGTAAACAGTGCATAATCGTATAAAATAAATATTATACGCTCTTAAAACATATTTTAAAAATATTTTTTACTTTTTTATTAATCGAAAACAAAATGATGGTCCTGTTTTGGACACCCTTCTCCACTTTATGTACATCTAATGGGTAGAGGTATTAATCAAACATGCATCCTATTTTTAGTTTTTGGTTATGAGAATTAAACATAGGATTGGAAAGAAGGCGGCCGTGGCTTATGAATTACTGCTATACTACCGTTCGTCCAGGGTGTAAATAAAAAAGAGTTCAAGCACAATGTGGGTAATTAACTGTTTTAAATTCAGTTTTGTATATGCCAAACTGTGAAATTGTAATGTCTATAGTAACATGTGTAGTTGTAAATGCAGGTGAGTTAGGAAGGAGGTTGCCTTAACCTTAAGTTAGGAACCATCCTAACATTTGCCTGGTGTTAAAATGGGAAACCATGGAATACCATTTTGACAACAACCTAGGTAAAATTCTACCTCTAGAGTGGATATAAATAAGTCTCTCTCAGAGCTGACAATCGGACCTCGAGACCCTCTCTTATCAAAAGAAGCATTGGGTTTCAACTGATACTGCTTCAACTGTTTGCTTTCTCTGCCAGACTGGTCAGTGAGCGCCAGTCTGGTTCGTTGCAGGCTTGTGAAGAGTACATTATAATTATGTGCTCTCTGTGTGTTTAAGTGTATAGGCCACATGGGATAGATTGGTCATAAGTTACATGTGTTTAAAATATCACTAGATTTAAGATATATCGGTAATAACTCATTAACACGGTATAGTATACAGGCTGTGACATGTGATTGCGATGCTTCCTTTAACAGTCACGGCATACGCTGTTCGGTAAGGAACTCCTTTTTCCATAATTAGTTTCAAAAGCCGCCAAAGTCTTACCCATAGTAAAGTGTCTCAAAGCCAAGTACACTGGTATATAAATAAAATGGGTCCCTCGTGTAGTTAAGCCCTCTGACATAACATTTTAGCTAAATCCATGGTCCTCAGTAAAAGAAGAGCATCACATGCTTTTGTTTGAGCCCGTACAAAAGTCCTAGCGTTATTGGGTAACAAAATATAATGGGTGTTTGAGCCTTCAGTCTTTGACTGGTTTGATACAGCTCTTGGGAGTATTTGTTTCCACTTTCGTCCGTATTGACAAATTCAATTAAAGTCTGTAATATGAGTAAAACTTTTCCGTCAAATCTATACTTTATATTGCGTAATTTAACGATTATTCGTGGTACATGTTTAGGACTATTTTCAATCCTTCATCAGCTACTAATTTACACATATGGATGACATCGTGTCAAAAAACACTGAATTCACTTATAGGCATAAAAATACACAATTATACACTCCCTCATATCATGCATAAAACATATTTAAAACATCTAAAACGCTATAAAATATTGTTGTCCTGTTCCTATGTTCCTGATCATTGTGGAATGACGGTGTTGATGGAGCTTATTTCCATAACAATAAGGTCTGTTTTAAGACATTTGACATTTCATCATGCCAACTACAGTTTGAAAATGCTTCTATAGAATATATTATACTTGATTCATATTGACAAATTGGAAAGTATAATCCCCGTTGTGCGGCCTACAAGAAACTAAAAGTTACATTTACGTAATTTAAATTATTTGAAAAATATATAGAAAAAACTCCAACTTACGGAGGATAGAAAAACATTGCGCTCATTCCAACTCAGACTTCAATGGAAACCTATATTAAGGAAAGAAAAAAGAGAAGGAAATAAAAGAAAACACGTCAAATGTGGTCCCCGAGTAATCTTCTCGCGAAAATCACAACAACATCAGGAAGGCGAGCTTAGAGCTTACCCGGAATACACTCAAGTACCGTGCAGGCTTAGGCAGGCTGCTACACTGAGGCGCGAGGCCATGTGCAGGAAGTATTTAAGCAACTAGAAGCATTGGCCATGGGATCCCCACTCTCCGGTGTTTTGGCCAATATCTATATTGACAATTGGAAAACAGTAGAATTAGCAAAATAAAGGGTACAAGCTTCTGGATAAGACACTTCAATGACGTAATAAAATAATAAAATTAATAGCATTAATCACGTTGCAACAGAGCTCAACAAGATCGACAACAATATTAAATTGACTACCATATCTTAAATTAACCAATCCATAAATTTCCTGGATGTAACCGTTACAAGAGTCACCAAACATCTGCATTTCGATATTAAGCCGGAGAGAGCTCATGGCTCGGTGATATTTAATGGAAATAATAAGGAACATGTCATGCCATTGCAACGAACGCGCCCTATAGCAGCGCAAAGCATGCAGGAAATATGGGAGATGTTTTGATTTTTGACACTCACCTGTATAAATAATTATGAGCACCAACTAACACATTTTTTCAACTTTAAAGTCTCAGAACATTCCATTATGTCAATCTGCTTAAAGGAAACATTGAGATGTTTACCGATTTTTTTAATGTGATGTAAAAGGTATTAACACCGCTGATTGGCGGCAGGAAATGGACCGTCAACGACTCCGCTTTTGACCTGCACGAGGCAGAGACTCGGTAGCACACTGCTTTTTCTGTTCCGCAGCCGACCAAGGCTGACGTGATTATTGTGTTGTACAGCCGTCCATGGTAGACGTGCTTGTGAATTGTCCGTCCTGTGAGACGAAGAAAGTATTATAAGTCCACCTAGTGGTGATGAATATTTTATTAAGTGCTTTCGACAAGTGAACAGTATTTTTGAGCACAAATGTGTGCAGTGTTTCGCTACAACTTTCTATGAAAGCCAGGTAACATTTCGTCCACGAGGCGATAACCATAATTTGTCACACACGAGGTGTACTGATAATATCTGTGAACATCTATAACAAACCGCAGTGTTAATGCGAATCAATTATCTGAATTGTAATCAGTGACAGATGTTCTACATGCACGTGCCAGATGCGCGATCTTTCACGCATTTTTGGTGATTATTCTTACATTTGAAACGCCAAATTTCGAATCTGCGATAGCCGACATTGAGTGTCGAGTAGATTCAGTGAAGCAGACAGTGCAAAGGCCAATTTTATGAAGAGTCTGCAAATACATCCAGTGTTTTATCATAAAAAACTGTGCTAAGATTAAATTCTGTGGAAATCACGTGTGAGATCAGTGAAATATATAACCACGTTGACCACGCGTACACCATGCTGACTCTGCTGACCACAATCAGTAGTAAGGAGTGAGCACCTCTAATGTGAGAAATATTCTACGAAGAGACGACTACACCATGGCAGGAGGATTATTCATCTATTCTCTGAGAATGGGAACCCAGGAGACCTTCAACCTAACATTTGTCCATGAGATCGAGATCTTTATTCGACAAGCCACGTGTAAGAAGAGGAAATGGGATGGTATAAGCTTGATGCCCAAGTTATTACTTGAAACCTTGACCAACCATCCAAGTCTCTGTTATACCATGATATGTGTGGATATGCCATAATGGTGAATACTATGTGAGTTTGTACTTTATCTCATTGTACGGGTTGAGCTGTGGTGGAGTAATAATGTAGAGTAGTTTAACCGAACTCGTGTCATCCAGTCAGGTAGGGCTGTAGATAGTATAACCTATTTCTTTTTCAGAAGTTAGACACCTATGTTGGTGCGTTGTGATGGTGATCGCAGGACGTTATGTCCTATTTACAGGGATAGGAAGGACCACAAGTTATTTAGACATGCTTTGGCCCGCTATTAACACGGGCCAGATTGACTTTGAGTGATGGACAGCCACATCTTTGTCACTCATTTATTTTGTGAACCCCTGTCAGCAATTCTCAAATGTACGCCCCTGTACGATTTATTTTTGGCTTTACCATGGGCCGTATCAGTTCAGGAACGACAGAAGTCATGCTTTTTGTACAAGTTTAACTTATGCATTATTGTGTGCTTTGACGCCACATTAGTTCAAGTTTGAACTTATTTGGGAACTTCAATAACGATGCAAAGCCAAGCATCGAACCCCAGATTGTCCCGTATCATTTTAGACATCCTGGCAGTTAGCGGGATTGTCGCCTGTTAAACTATTTTGTTTGTGTCAAATGTTGAGACACGTTAATATTGTCTGAATGCCCAAATGTACATATTTTAGGACTGGAGTATCTTCCACGAATTCCCAAAGCCAACTATTCCGAGTGGAATATCTGTAAGATATGATCTTTGCAATTTTTAACATTGCCTATAACTTTGAATGATATTTTCAAGTGGTAACTTAGCCACACACCTTGTATATTTTAGAAACCAGTGTTATCCACTAAAGTCTTCTCTTAAATGTTTGAAACGCCTGTGGAGTGTAGAATCGCCAGACTCGATAAGGTTATAGAGTGCTGTGACACGCCAAGGTTGAATGTGAACCATATTTGGATCCGCGCACTCGATGCGAGACCAACTGTTTGACTGATAGGCTGTGCGCGCATGCGCACATACACATTTTTTGTGTGGAATGTATTGATCGATCCCCAGACCAAGGCATGTGAAGTATTTAATGCAATCATATATTTGACTACGTCACTGGACGTAAAATGTAACTTTTTAACGCTTTAGAAAGCGCATTGTTGAGCACTAGGATTGTGCTATTATGAGATGAGAAGCTATTGTCTGTAATATTAGGTATTATTGTGACACTATTTTAGTAAGCTTCTACGTTTGTAGAGTGCTTTTGCCGCTCTGTCGTACAGATTTAATCTGCGACCATTTTTCCGGAATTTCACCTGAAGAACTGTTTAGGAGAGCTTCAGGCCCCTTCAGTGTTATTGTGAAAACCGAGTCTAGTAACTCGTGTTGTTATTGTGCCGGGCAGGTATGAGCCGATGTTGATCTTAGGTGATGATCTTTGTAGACTTCACTTTAGTTAAGCTTAGGTGCCCATTGAGAATAAGCCAGTAATCTATTAAACCTACGCCAATAATAATAATGCTTCTAATAATCAAGAACTAATTATGTTAATTAAGACGACCATAATGATAGTAAGATTTCTGTGACTTGCAATTTTATGCGAACTGGCCTACTCTTTGGATTAATCATATTTCCACCGGGATATGACATGTAGACTTCTCCTTACTCATTCTTGAGACGACAGAGTCGCTGCGGACCATTAGTTGTCAACTAGTGGCACTCGACCCTGATGTAATGTAAGTCATGATGTTGATCATGCATTTGCCGACCTAAATTGTGCTCTGAAAGAAGTTCATTTTCCGTATTGACAGATTCACTATTGTTTTAGTTGGTCTAAGTAAAATATGTTTTTTCCATACTTGGACGTCTCCTCATCATGATGATGTATTTCATTACATGACATTCGATGTTTTCCCTCTAATGCAAGACTATAAGCTCAGAAGCGCCAGCTTGAACAGCAAGTTTCAGTCAACAGCATTGTAAACAACAGGCTATAAATCCCAAGTGAAGTGATTTCCACATGCACAAACATTAGAACAGTGCTATATAAGTGTATTCTCAAGAACCTAGCAATACCAATGGTGTTAATTTTTACTGATGTGCACTCACATTACTTCTCATGAGTAATATGTTCTTTTTCGCCTCATTTCATCCATTCACTCATCATTTTATGTATTTTTTATTATGATATCTTTAATTATGATGGATTTTGCAACGTAACTTATGGCTGAAGAAGGGACCAGTACTAGAGGCCCCGAAACATGTACCATATAATAGCAAGTTTATAACTTGTTGTAAATAAATGTATTGACTAGGCGGAACAGTTTCTCCTTTGTTATATTTGCCGACCTAATCAAACTCTAGGTGACCCAAGAATACAAAGAGTGTTCTTGCGATTACGCAGGCTGTTGAATAAGAAGTATTTTAAACGCTGTGTTTTATTTATTGATTTATTTATGTGAATTTGTATGTTTACCTGATGTACCCCTTAGTGAGTAAGAGTGTTTTTGATTTTTTTCAACTGGTTGTCACATAGCATTGGCTTTAATTGTTTGTTTGCTACGGTAGTAAGTCACCGTATACTTTGTTTTAATTGTCAGGATTTAGCTAGATTTTAACTTATTTAAAAATAAATAAGGGAGTGGTACCATCATAAATTCTTTATTGATTTTTGCTGTTAATTTAACTTCTTTCACAAGTAACCCGTTTCATCAGTGTATGGTGTACTTTACGTGCCACTGCCCTAGCTTGCCGCTTTTTCTTTTCTTGTAATTAGATCTTTCGCGGGGGTTTTTCCACTTACAATTAGTTTAAAATTTTAAATACTTTGATATTTTTTTTAATTTTAGCTTTCGGGATTAGCCCGAAATAACCCCTCCGAACTAGGCTAGGTGTGTGTTAATTCTTTAATAAATTTTACCTGAGTTTACATAAGTATGGTTCTTATTATTTCATAATCTAAGTGTTTCTGCTGAGTACCTCTTGGGTCCTTTCACCGTATTCTCCGTGTCTGCCCGGTCGCCCCGGGATGCAGCGTCTTCTTGGGCATTGACCTATAGGAAGTACATCCAGTCCCTTTTTGGCTTATGTGTCTTGACGGTGAGTTGCCTGAGGAGTCATCTCGGTTAATGGCAACCCAGACAACTCGTCTGACGGGCTCAATATATATATTGAAAACCATCTCAGACGCATTACAACTTTAGAAAGGATTCCAGCCATCCAGCAAGCCACAAGAGAGCTTCCTTCAGGGCCTTCATTAACAGAGCTTTAAATGTACCCCTGTCAGAACAAAATTTGAAAAAAGGGATCTCCACCATTTACCAGATTGCTAAAGTTAATGGTTTGACATGTTGATTCCTTGATAATGTACCCAATCAGAGATGGTACAAGATCGAACACATGAATATTTGATAGAAAAGAAGCAAGCCATAGCGAACTAAGAAATCGTTTTTACAGAGGGTTAACTCTGGAAGCAAGGCTGAGAAAGAGCAGATGCTATATTATAAGCTCACAGAAAAAAAAATAACCATTAACTTTGACAGTTTTGAATATAATCTAAACACAGGGAACCATTAAAAGGTGCTGTAGAAGAAGAAATTGGTTGGAGCGAGAGACTCTCTACATTCCTCCAGCGCAGCGACTTTAGAAAGATTTATGGCAAGATAAGTGCCATATCGAGAGGGGACTTTTTCTAAAGTTTACCATAATTACACCTCTCTAGCGAGGCCCCTAAAACTACAATTCAGCGTTTAAACATGTACAGACGAAGGGAAATCACTCTTCTTACAGGCAGAAATTACAGAGAACAATTTGGCCAGCCAAAAATGTAAGATTACGAAGCCAGATTCATAGGTTTCCAAGGAAACGGGATTTTTCAGTGTGTGTAACGTCTACAATATATGCATGAATAAAAACTGCTGACGAAGATTACGTCATTTGGAGCAAGCGGATAGATCCGTGGAAGGATTGAGTAAACTAACCAGCCCCCTGAACGTGAATAATATGTTTTTAATTAATTACAAATAAACGGACGAACGGATTTTGATCCGCCAAGGAGGGATCAAACATATAGGATGTTCCTCACCTATATGTAATTTTGAAAAGGTAATTAGAGCAGAGAATCGAAATATGAGCTTAAGAAGCAATTAGGGAACTACATTTTGTACCAAACTAAATATAAGGGCTGTGAGCAGAGCTAAGTTCAGTCAATCTTGAGGGTCGGAGGAGCCACGTCACGTTACGTTGTCAGTCATTTGAAGACCTCGGAAGAGGGCACGTTACGAACAGTCATTGGGAGGTTCTAAAGGAGAGAGCCCCGTTACGCTAAGTCATCTGATACACCCTGAGGGGTACGTCACGTTACGCTATCAGTCATTAGAACGCCTCGGTGGAGGTACGCTACGCAAAGTCATCTGTGAACTCCAAGTGCGGAGACACACTGGTTCATGACCACGATATTTCAGTCATAGGGACTCTAGTGAAAAGCTGCGCTACGTCTAGTTAAGACGATTATCAAACAATAGATTCCAGAGGGGAACAGTATGAACAGTTATTGTGTTAGCTCAGATAAAGAATTCTAACAAGATAGAACACCGAAGAACATTGGTTTGAAACCACAATAGGCATACTCAAGGTAGTATTCGCAAGATAAATAAAACGACAGAGAGTTTAAGGACCTCGGGGAGGACAAGTTTGTAAGGAATACTGTTCGCGGTAAACAGCGATAGAAGGATATAGCTACGGTGGAATAAATAAACGATTTAACGCCTAATTAAGTAAAAGAAGTGATAGTAGCTCCATGCAAATATAAACATTATAAACAAAGACTAAAAACCGTCATTTTATGGAAATAGGAGAGACATTGAAGAGGTAGGACACACGTTCAATGCCAGGAGAAGGCGGTAGATAGGACAGACTTTCGAATAAGGAGCATCAATGGGAAAATCATCAGCAGTTGGGGAAACTTTCGCCAGCTGCTGAGATATGATGCGTGTGTAAAGCGATTGTGTAAATAGATAAATAAGTGTACATCCCTAGTGAAATAAGGGATATTTTAAATGTGTTTCATAGGTAAAGTGATGATGTCAACAGTAATGTATCAGTTTAAATTACGTGTTAAGAAGATGAAGATTATAAGAAAATGTGTTAATATGTGTTGTTAAACAAAATCGAGATTGGCGAAACCATTCATAAGTACGGTCATCTGCCAGAACAGCACATGGGGTAAGTAATGAAAGTTTCATTACATTATGTTGTATCAAGCACTAACTAAATAATGTTTTTAATGAATGGTAATGGTAACCATGAACAGAGTTTTGTTGATTGTAAAAGATGTAGATGCATTATGCGAAATGTCAAATAATTGTAACCCGTAGTAATAAATGAGAGATAATTAACGAGATCTTAGAGGGGAAATCGAATATATAATTGCACCACTGGCAGGTGGGTATGCCGTGTAAGTTAACTGAAGCAGCGGTGAATAATAGCACAAGAACTATAATATTAATAATAAATGATGAGTTTTTGTATTCCAGAATTGATTAGATAATGAGATGTTACACTCCATTTTAAATGAATAATAATTGAAAGGTATAATGGTTCCTTGTAGACCTTAATAATTGAAAGGATTAAATGATAATGGGTTTTGGTTATCTAAATAATTGAAATAATTAATGGTTTTTGTATACCTTAAATATTGAAGGGATTATATAAATGGTGGTTTTTGAACACCTTGATAATGCAATTCTGAGTTTAATAGGCTGTTATGCCCTGATGAAGGGAAAATAACGATAGGAAGACCAGTTAACAAACCGAGATACAAGTAAAGATAAATGTATGAGGATGATGAATGTGTGATGGGAATCCAAGCAGATAAAATGTTGCCATAAATGGACCTAACGAGTAATAAGTATAATGAAGTTAGCATCAAGCTAAGAATGAATATAAGTGTCCTATAATCAGCATTATTCGGGGGATATGAATTACTAGTCGGTTCGTTGAGTTGTATTTGGTTGCGACCATTGGGAGACACAGGGTCTCGCCAGAATAGCTTTGTATGTATTGTTGTATTGCATTGTATAACTGACTGGGAATGATAGGGATCTCCAGGGCAGAATTGCCAAGTATTGTTGTATTTCATTGTAAGGCTGACTGGGAACGATAAAGATCTCCAGGGCAACGTTGCCAAGTGTTGCTATGTAAGTCTGGGGGAATATATTGGTTTCTTCGTTTACGGGCAACAGGGGACTCGGTGAGAGAGCCGGGTCCGAGCCGAATTACGTATAACCAAATCACAAAGTACCAGCATTGCTGATCTCCGACAAATAAATGGATTGTTGTATAGCAGTGTAAGCCGGGGTGGAAATGATCGTGATCTCCATGCCCGCATTGCCAAGTATTGTATGTGCGTCGTTAGCATCTCCGAATTGAATGCATTGTTATAAGAAGACACGGAATAATGTTATAGTAAATGAGGAAGCAGTACAATTTGCAGTGATTAAAATGGATTGTAGGACTTGGATGGCCATAGAGAATGGAAAGAGAGATAAACGGTAGCAGTCGCGAGAGAGTGAGAAAGTCGATGGAGTCTAGACAGGGGTTTGTTTTGGTCGTAAATACTAGCTTGACAGGTTTAAGAACTGGGGGAGGTGGACAACCGCCCTTGTCCCACATGTAGTAGAGGCTCGAGGGAGCAGTACAATGAGTGCTTTGTAAACAAAACCTAACTTTTAAAAGGGTCAGAAGCGTATTGACAATTATGAGTTACAGAGATAAATATTTGAAGGGTAAATGTTACAGTAATAAAAACTAGATATTTGTATTACAGGGAATCAGACGAATGTCACCAGTTAAAATTTGAATGAACTCTATAATATTTGACGAAAAGGTCAAACTAATAATGTTGATTAGATAATCGAATTCCTACCTCACAAGATAGATAAACAAACGGGTAAATGAATGTATTGAATTTGAACTCAGATGGAGATACGTCCACTGCGAAATGGTAAACAGCAGTTAGTGATATAACATAAAACAACCTAGTGGCATGAGAAAGAGAGGTGGTGTGAAAATGGGTTCGATCCCAGACATGTGAAATATATGTATTATATTGCAAGGAATAGATACCTAAGGCTTGAAGGACGGGAAAGTTATTCAGTTTAAAGAAACTAAAATGAAATGTTAATTAATGAAATATCAGTGAAGTGAAAGCCCAGAGGGGAATATAATACATGTCCCACAAGCCTTAGATTAATAATTTAAATGTGTGATAGGCACGCTTTATGCCTAAATGAATAGTAATTCCCAGAAAAATGATATTATTGGTAGTAAAAAAGGGAATTAAGCAAGAATTTTTTGGAATGATTTTGATGTTTTATTGAAGGATTAATTGGTTTTATTCCAAGCATGTTTTATTCATGTATTGATTGTATTTTGTTTTTGGGTGCTTCCCTAAGGATAATAAATCATGTTTAAGGTAATATGTGAGTGTTTGTGTAGTTTGTGAACCTAAGTGACTCAATATCCGAATGTATGGTCGTACGGTTTGATGGACGTAACACCCCCGAAGACCGTTGAGCGAAGCTGGTGTATGACTCTGCATTCACCATATGCATATACGGGTACAGGGGAATCATATAAGATGTACTGGATTTGAGCACTGGGTTACAAGAAAAGATGGTCGAGATTAAGTTGAGATGAAAGGTAGTTTAACATATAGTTTGAATGACCGCATTACAGCTTGCCTAAGCCTAACAAATATAAATAAGATGGTAAATCCACGCCCCCAACCATTATATATTTAATTTTTGGCGCCGAAGTTAGGGGCGAGTTTTCCTAGGAAAACCCAAGGAAAACTGGGAGTTTTTCGTTTTTTTTTGGAAAAACCCTAGCTTTTCAATTTTTTATTTTTCAATATATTGCTTAATGTCTCTTTGATGATGAGTGAAAGAAGGTGTGAACGGGTGCGTCATCTACATACCCGCTAGCAACTTTACTTCATAGTAATGAAAAAGCAATACTGCACATGTCGGCCGAAGACCAATGAATATCTCATGTGCATGACCATATTTTGGATGAAAGTAGCCCATTTTTTCTCAATATTTGTTGACAAAATAATGGCTGTGAGTGAGGAGATGCAAAGGCTCCTGGACATTTTGAAGGAGGACAGTAAGACAAACTTGGAATCTATAAACAGTGAGCTTCAGGAAAGTCAAAAGATTATGCAGGAAAGCATAAACAAAAGGAGCGTAGAGTGCAAAGAAAATTTTGACGTTATGAACGCCAGATTCAGTGAAATGGACACTAAAATTTAGGCCGCACAGGCAAGAGCCTATAAAAAAGTATTAATCTGATAAAATGTGATGTAAATCGTATCTCAGATGCGCAGGTGAAAGCAAACACGCGTTTAGACGAGATTGACGATAAGATTGACGGAATAAAAGCCGAAACTAGGGAACACATCGATATCAGATTTAAAGACATTATTTAATCATTGAAGACTACGCTAGAGGGGGAAATTAGAAGTTGTTAAAATGAACTTTGACGATTTAAAGAACAGTGTGAACTCACAGCTAGCAGCGAATTTGGAGAAATGTGAAGAATCCAAGTGGGATTTAAACGAGAAAATTGATAAGTTGTCAGGGGATATACAGGCTTAGAAAGTTAACGGCAAAGCGATGTAGCTCAAATTAAAGACCAGATATTAGGTATCACACTACTGGTGGACCAAAGGCTGGAAGAAAATGATAAATCATGGGAAACTAAGATAGGGGAACGTATAAAACCCATAGATCTCGAAGTAAAAGCGCAGGGTAATCTTGTTGTCAAACAGGGTGAGCAAATTGAGGAACAAAGGTCCCAAATTGAAAACAATAAAGAAAGCATAACTCCTTTGAAAGTGAGCATAGGAGAAGCGAATGAGAAAGTAAACCACACTCAAGGAGATCTAGCATGGATGAAAATGATTCAAGAGGAAGCTCAAGGGTAAGTGAAGTCCCTGAAACAAGAGGTCAAAGATATTAGGAAAGGCCTAAATGAAGATATAGAAACCCTTAAGGGAGAGGTAGAAACAGAACTACAAGTAAAAATCGTGGTAAAGGAACAACAAAGTACCAGGGCCACCTTTATTTACGTCTACCCCTTACAATAACAATAAAGCCTTACAAAACAAGGTGATCACAATAATTAGACATGAGTCAGATAAACCCAAGAAAATTTCGGGAATTATATCTATCATCTATGACCCCGAAATATTGGCTCAAAGAAGTATTTGAATATCTCAAAGATACTAAAGTCGCCCCCGAAAGCCTGTTGCGTTCAATCGAAAAGCTAATGGATGGCGATTATCTGTTGTGGTTCAGAAACTTTAGATACACCTTCTACACAGTATACTAATTCAAAAAAGCATTATTAAGGAGTTACTGGGCGGCGGACATCCAGCAGAACCTAAGACTGGACTTATATTCGAAGAAATACAGCACGAATACGCCGACACGTTATTCGGAATACTTTACGGCTCAATTGTGTAAGTTCCGAGACTTAGATTGTGCACCATCAGAAAATTATCTATGCTTAGCCATAATAAAACAGTTGCCATATAAAATACAGAGGTTTCTGATTTCATCGAACGCCAAGACAGCCATTGATGTAGAAAGCGTCTTACGTAAGTTAGATATGACAACAGCACACATGTCACCACGGCAGAATAGGACGGTGGAACATGCCCACGACACTGAGACACAAACAGAAATTGTCGAAGAGTCAAGAAATGACAAGGCAACGGGCACAGATGGAGTAAGAACAGGGCAAAACATCCCAGGGAATGGAACTGAAATCCTATTGCTGATCTCCAACAAATAAATGGATTGTTGTATATCAGTGTAAGCCGGGGTGCGGGTGATTGTGATCTCCATGCCCGCATTGCCAAGTATTGTATGTGCGTCGTTAGCATTACCGAATTGAATGCATTGTTATAAGAAGACACGGAATAATGTTATAGTAAATGAGGAAGCAGTATAATTTGCAGTGATTAAAATGGATTGTAAGATTTGGATGGCCATAGAGAAGGGAAACAGAGATAAACAGCAGCAGTCGCGAGGGAGTGAGAAAGTGGAAGGAGTCTAGACAGGGGTTTGTTTAGGTCGTATATACTAGATTGCCAGGTTAAAGAACTGGCGGAGGTGGATACCTGACCTTGTCCCACATATAGTAGAGGCTCGAGGGAGCAGTGCAATGTGTGCTTTGTAAACAAAAACTGACTTTTTAAAGGGTCAGAAGCATATTGACAATTATGAGTTGCAGAGATAAATATTTGGAGGATAAATGTCAAAGTAATAAAAACTAGATATTTGTATTGCTGGAAATCAGACGACTGTCAACAGCTAAAATTTGATTGAATTCTATAATATTTGACGAAAAGGTCAAACTAATAATGTTGATGAAATAATCGATTTCCTACCTCACAATATAGATAAACAAACGGGTAAGTAAATGTATTGAAATTGAAGTCACAAGGAGATAAATCCACTGTGAAATGGTAAATAGTAGTGCGTGATATAACATAAAACAACCTAGTGGCATGAGAAAGAGAGGTGATGTGAAGATGGGTTCGATCCTAGACATGTGAAATATATGTATTGTATTGCAAGGAATAGATACCAAAGGCTTGAAGGAAGGGAAAGTTATTCAGTTTAAAGAAACTAAAATGATATGTTAATTAATGAAATATCATTGAAGTGAAAGCCCAGAGGGGAATAAAATAAAAGTCCGACAAGCCTTAGATGAATAATTTAAATGGGCGATGGCACGCTTTATGTCTAAATGATTAGTAATTCCCAGTAAAATTATATTATTGGTAGTAAAGAAGGGAATTAAGCAAGATAATTTTTGGAATGATTTTGATGTTTTATTGAAGGATTAATTGGATATATTCCAAGCGTGTTTTATTCATGTATTGATTGTATTTTGTTTTTGGGTGCTTCTCTATGGACAATAAATCATGTTTAAGGTAATATGTGAGTGTTTGTGTAGTCTTGTGAACCTAAAGTGACTCAATATCTGAATGTATGGTCTTACGGTGGGATGGACGTAAAACCCCCGAAGACCGTTGAGCGACGCTCGTGTATGATTGTGCATTCTCCGTATTCATATACGGGTACACTAAGTTAATTAAAACATAACCGCTCACAAAATTGCAACCCATTAACAAGGGCAAATCGTTTGTAATATGTACATACAATAATCAACTAACGCACAAAATCACTAATGTATTTAAGAAGCAAGATGTCAAAATAGCCTACAGAACAACTAATACAACAATGAAGCATCTATTCAAATCCCAATCGGTTAATAAACAGGACAAATTTCAAAAATCAGGTATTTATAAAATATATTGTAAAGATTGTAATGCCGACTAGGTCGGTCAAACAGGACGCAGTTTCAAAATAAGGTAACTTGAGCATGTTAATGCGGCAAGAAATATACAATCGGCAATCAACAGTCACATGGTAGAGTGCAATAATAATTTTTCCGAAATTGAAGATTATCTCGAAGTATTACACTATTGCAGCAAAGGGATCATGTTAAATATATTAGAACAACTAGAAATAAACCATGCCCAAAGAATCAATCCGTCGCGTAACATGAATGAAATTAAATTCTATAATAACATTTTAAACGATACAATGACAGATTACGTCCTGAACATTAATCGTAAAAAACCTCCTTAGATAATTATGTTTTCCTGTAGCCAGGCGCGATGAAAGACCGCTAGTACCTCTCTCCCCGCCCCCTCCCTTCACCGCTCCAGCCTTGCACATGACCTCGCGCCTCAGTGTAGAAGCTGGACTAAGCCTGCTCGGTACTTGAGTGCATTCCAGGTAAGCACTAAGCTCGCCTTCCTGATGTTGTTGTTGTGATTTTCACGAGAAGATTTCTCGGGGACCACATTTGACGTGTTTTCGCTTATTTTCCTTCTCTTTTTTCTTTCCTTAATAGAGGTTTCCATTGCAGTCAGGGTTGGAATGAGCGCAATGTTTTTTATCCTCAGTAAGTTGACGTTTTCTATATATATATTGAACCCACTAACCACTGGTTCATGTGATATTTTTCACCGCAACACATTTTGATGCATCACTTTAGAACGTACCCACTGACCGACCATGCTGTCGCTAAATGCTATCATTCTTTGGTGTTATCTTTTGACTACGGAGAAAACCACTATTAAATAATCTGAGGCTAAATTATGACACTTCTATTTTATACAAAGGTCAGATATTATCACACTGTAATTCTGTATCATCGAAACATTCTTTAGAATGTTATTTCTGTTTTGGTAAGGTAGTAACTTCGCAGATGCGCGAACCGGAACCAGACTGACGCTGCACGACCAGTGTAGTTACAAGCTAACGCAGCGCATAGCTGAGAGTTTACCACAAGTGTTTGGATTATCATCCAAGTTCGATGCCGTTTGTATCAAGTCCGTCTATAAGACGAGGTAACAGTCCGCCTGAAGGCGAGGAAAGCAATCCTAGTGCATCGCACTTTATTTCAATTCGAATAGTGCATGATATTATTCAATATTACAGCCGGAGAAGACTTGTGCTACGAATACTTTGGATTTTTAGGGAAAAGTGTTCATAACCGTGGAACGCCACATTTTCAGCCACGTGCTTGAACATCATACTTCGACATCGTCGAGTGGCGATAAATACATCACTCACAGTGAAATCATTATTAATCGAGTGAATCATTTCAACACTCATAACTACAAAAATTGCTTTAATCGTAAGTGCGATTCTTTTCAGTGAAACACAACGCCGGTGCCACGTGATTTGTGGGCAAGTGAAATCTGTATCAGTGAAGCAGATAATAGTGAATGGCCAAGTTTTAAACCTTCTGCGCCGTGTAGCAACAGTGAGTATAGTGCCACGTTAAAGCTAGCTTCTGTGAAATTGTGCTACGCTTATTCATCGTATCTTAAAGTGGAAAAGTCATATTTCAAGATGTCATGTTTTGACAACCACGTGTACGACAATCCTTGTTACGCATCACCTGTGGAGATGAGCTGTTAAGCTTCATCATGTGAAGGAGAGGACCAGAGAACTACAGCCGATGTCGGAAGAACCATGGCATTAGCATCCGCTAATCCAAGGGAGATGACGACTTTGAGGGGGAGTCTGGTCATATCATCACAACGACAAGGACGAATAAAGGCCGTGGAAATGGATAGAGCCGATGTGGGGGTTCAGATTGGACAACCCTTGTCCGGAGACCAAAGCCTTATTATATCCCTCGGGTCGTTGGAACGATCGAGATGTAGACATCCTTTCTTGTGAGTCCGAAATATTCATTCTTGTGATGTTTTTTTGTGGTGTAGCTTAGTGTAGTTTATTGTAGTTTATTGTAGAATCAGCCGAACTCCTTGACAAGCCATAGGTAGGTTTTGTACTGTTAGAATTAATCCTTGTAGTTCACTTTCAGTGATTGTTAATCACCTGTTGTGATTGAATTTCTCTTCGATCACGGTGCATTCTGAGGGACATCGTTAAGATGTTATTTCTACCCCTGCTAAGCGTGACTGTAGTCTTGTTACTACGTTTTGTTCAACCCTAGGTGGGCGATCTTGTGTACAGTCATTTGGGATGACGATCAGACGTCATGGCCAGTGTTATTTTTATAACACCCCTTTCTAGTAAATGTTGTCACGCCACTGATTTAGTCAGAACAGTATGTATCGTTGGATAGCCGACTGTAGCTTTCAGTTTTGTAATACTATGTCATTTCTCATTTTGATGTGCTATGAAGCCATCCAGTTCAAGTTTGAACACATTTAGTGTTACAGTTTGTATGCAATCTAGCATTGAACCCAGCAATGAATGCCGTATCATTGGCAAACTTAGCAATTGTAAGATTTGCGCCTTTATAATGTTTATTTCGTGTCAGTGTTTCGACACAGTTGTTATTTTGGTGATATTTAGGCAGAGCAGTTATGAACTGACATATCTGCACATTTCAAAGAGGTTCAGATTAAGTGGAATATCTATGTTTTTCTTTTCTTTGACTTTTCAAACATGCTATATCTTTGAGCATAGTTTTGAGGCGTGATTTCAAGCCTAATGCTTGTGTAAATTTCTATTATATCTGGGACATGATAGCAAGGCCAGTTTTCTAATAGGACTTTCTGCGTGAAAGCTGCCTGCCTTCAGTGATGTGAATTTTCTAAACTGTCTGTGTAGATGATTGCGAGTAGCGAGGCTAGCTCGAATCATGGACAGGTGTTTACAATTCCCAGCATGCAGTGTACTAGAGCACCACTCACTCAGTGAGACCATAACTTTCCAGACTCTTTGACCAATGCTTATAGCATTACTAACATTTAGATGATGTGTCTCATATGTAGGACAGTGTCCAGGCCACCATTTTGTAATAATCATATGTTTTGCTACTTAGAGATGACTGGCGAAAGCCATGTGTTTGCATCGCTACTAAAGCGAATATCTTTCTTCTCCGTCTGAGAATGTTTTCACGTTATGATAATGTTTATTTATGGTAATTAAGAGGCTAGATGAGACACCTGTTTAGAGGCTATATTTATGTGTGTCCAGACTTCGATTCTGTTGACTGTGTTATTGTAGGGAGGTAACTAATGTTTATACCAGGCCTTACCCAGAGGTAAATTAAGTGAGCCGAGAGCCACTAATAACCTGTGTTATTGTTATGTCCGAGCGGGAGAGCTCGTTGACGGTGTTTTATAGCAGAGATTGATCTCGCACGAGACTGCTACTGCTGAGCCCAAGGTATTCAGGATTGTCAGCCTATTCGTTATAAACCAACGATAATTTAAACCAACGATTCTAATAATCTGTAACGTCATTATTATAAACCTGATGCTAATTAACTACTTATAGCATTTAACCTTGATTTTCTTGCATTCTGGACCTGATGGCTGGCACTTGCTTTGTGCACACATCTCTTGTGGAAGTAATCTAGGACAGATGACACTAATTTTTATCGACGGAGTGCTTGCTCGACCTTTAGTCAGTAGCTGGTGGAGCGTGAGCCTCATGTGACGTTAAACGTAGTTTTCACTACGCAATCGCCAACGTAAATTACTTGCACGTAGTTGACACTGGTTTACAAAGACTAACTCAGGGCGAAGGCAGGAATAATAATGTTCATGGTCTTGTTTTACTTATTTCAAGTGTATGATAACCCCATGTTTACCCTTTACTTAGATTATAAGAGGGCATTTAATGTTTTTGTTTGACGGCTTGTCATGTAGATTTTGTATTAAATTGTTTTTGCTTTACGGACGTCATCGCCGTAAATTTTGTTTTAATTGTTAGGAATTAGCTAGATTTAAAAATAAATGGAAATGAGCAAATGGTATCATCCTAACTTAGACTTGCTATTGCTACCCTGTTAAATGTAAATTCTGTTATTAGCCTATCTTGTAACTTGACTTAGAGATTATTGCCGTACCATTTACCCAGCGTTGCTGTTGTTGCTTTACTTTGTCAGTGTCTCAAGCCCCTAAAATTAATTAACAACACTATCAGAACACGCTTTCAAGTCTCTTCCATCATTATTGTTACCAAAAATATTTATTTACCGAACGTCATAAACAATTGGAACCCTCCTTAATGATAAATAATATTCAGTAAATATATAATCTATTATAATTTGTTTATTAGACTAATGATAATAATAATTATTATGTTCTTAGCCACACTACTTAATTTTTTTCGGGGATGCCGAGATTCTGGAATGTTGTGTTCACAGAATTTCATGTACGTGCCATTACATCCATCGGCATAAGGCTTTCGTATTTGTTCACGTTCATGTATTAAATGACTGAGCCTAGATCGAACCCTCGAAAAGGATAGCACTCTACTGCCTGCGCTACGCAGACTCGGTATCATTTAATTCTTAATATTGTTTTATACAGTACATATAACACATTGCTGGTACATCACAACATAGCTATACGGGCTTCGGGGAACAACAGTATAGTTACTGAAAAAGCCACTTCTAAGCTGGAAAGTCGAAATAGCCTTCCATGAACTTCCGCACGATTAGGGTTGTTGAGAGAACTACTGCCTTCTGCATTAGTTTGTACAGTTGAGTATTCAAATCCAGTACTTTAAGGCCTTGGCGCAAGGTACTTGGGATCACGCCCGTAATTGATACAAAGGTAGGTATGGTCTTTACAGTTCTACATGCCACTGCCTTTTGATAGGGCCGACCAACTCACTATATTTGCTTTATTATTATTATTATTATTATTATTATTATTATTATTATTATTATTATTATGTACATGTGGTACCGTACTAGTATTACATTTTGGAAGTGGTTTTTCATGGTTTCCCACTTCTACCCCAAGCAAATGCCGGGATGGCTCCTAACTTAATGACACAGCTGCCTTCTTCTCAATCCTCACCTGAAATACAAATACCCACATTACTACCGAAACAAAAAAACACAGGTTATCAGACAAATTCTACCTACACCCAACTACATGGGGCTAAATGACCAAATTAGCCAAGCCTCTCAAAAAAAAAAAACAATTAATAATTTTACTTCCGTCTGAAATGCTGGTTCTGAACAGACTACGGGATGTCGGAATTTTGTCCCTCTGTATTTCATTAATGTGCCGGACGCCAATGACACACTAGGGCTGATTATCGAAATTATTTTTTACTTTACATGGACATCCATCAGTACGTTCTACACATACAAAGTAGGCTACACAATACTACCGGTTCTAACGTCCGAAGCCATTGCGTGCAATTTTAACAACAGCAACAACAACAACAACCAGAACGAATATAACCAGAACAACAGCAATACTAATTTTCTTACGAGACGTGTATCTCTATCCTCATAACAGCTGATACCTCCCATCAACCAGTAAGGTCAATACTCCGATTACTTAACAACTTCCCCTCCTCGCGTCGTCCCTCCTCGCGTCGTCCCTCCTCGCCCCTCCTCGTTTCCGCCGGACTGCCGCCAAATCTTCTGTTTGAAGAGTTTCTGAAAAACCTAAAAACATTAACTTTTTAATAACTAATTTTCTACTTAAAGATACGTGACAATTTTTTTTACCTAGGAAGCTTAGAATAGTCTCGTCTATCACCAGTGTAACAGACTTCCATTATATCAATTACACCCTATATAAAGGGGTTGAATCCCTTGTTGTTTATACTCATTATTTCATGTTATAAATTTTATTAAGGTGGCTGAAACGATTTTCAGTTTTGCCTTGGTAATCGAAAGTTGATGCTTTTCAGTCCGTCAAACCGATTGTACCCAGTTTTGTTGGGTTATTCCCTAATACTGAAAATAATTTACATGAAATTTTTAAATACACTTGGTTAAGTGTATTTAATAATCTCATGTATAATTGGATACAATCGTGTTGACCGACATAAAAGCATAACATTTTGATTATCATTTTATAAGGGATTCTTCTCTTAGACACTTCCAAATTCTTAATATACAATCTAGTAATTGCTGTATCAAGTACTTGTGTACATTTCTTTGGGCAGCAATTACGCCAATTTAAGATTTCATTGTGTGTCATTCTTATATGTCAATAAACTATATCACTGCAAATTTTGGTTCTCTGGTGGTATTCCTTTATGCCCTTTCTGCTCAACATTCAGGCTTATAGCTCAAATTTACTCCCAATTATTTCATCCAAGCATTTGCTTGTTTCCCACATTCGATTTTTGCGAAAAATGAAAGTAGACTTATGAGATCTACACAGGGCCAATATATTTTGTGTGTGTTTGTCTGTGTGTGTGAGTGTGTGATTGTGAGTGCATTGGTATGTCTGTCCCCCCCCCCCTATCAATTCAAACACGATGGAACCGTATTGACCGAACTTTGGTACAGAGGTAGCACTAGCAAAGGGCACTTCTGTGTCATATTTTATATCACCACCATCTTGACGTAAACGTAATGGCGGCCACACAAATATTGAAACCTTAAATCAAATTACGACTAATCTTATCATCTGATTTCTACCAAATATTGCAACAACATACCTTCATGTGAGAAGCGCTTCATGAACAAACTACAAGGTCACCAGCTCAATAGTTTGAAGATGGCGGCCGTGTATGTGTGCAAATCGATCCCACAATGAAATCAAATCTAACCAATTTGATACAGTGGTAGCACTAGCAAGAGAAAACTCAGTGTCATGTGGCATTTCGCCGCCATCAAAACCAAAAGGAAATGGCGCCCACCCTTATGTTCTGAGCTTAAATCCAATTACGACTAACCTAATCATCCCACCTCTACTAAATTTTGCAACAAAATAATACATATTTAGTATCAAATCGTTTAAATAAACGGTAGAAAACGCTAATGAAATCGTTGATTGCAAGGCATAATATCATGGAGTTATACTATACCAGTTGTTAACTATGTAATATTATACGGCGTATGTGGCGTAGTGGAGTTAATCTCAGGAGGTTCATTTAATTCTACATCGTTTTTTTGGTATCTATTGATTTATAAATACTCATGCGTTATAATATTAAGCGTATATAGTGTATATTTGCAATCGAAAATATTATATAATATATTTATAACACCACATATTTCAACACTCGGCTACAGTGATTAAAATTCGTTGACCTTGATCCGAGGTAGAGTCTATTGTCGTTGATTCGTTTTCGTTTTCTGGCCCCGTTTACTTGGTTGTGAGTAGAAGTTGTCTGATAACATGTGTCACTGTGATGTCTGTAGGCTTACTAGTGTATGTACATTTTACGGGGAAGGATTTGGGTAGGAAGATGTTGTTCTTGTTTCATTTGAGATGCGTGGACATCATTGTCAGTAGGCCCTTGTGCGAGGGTGAGTGTTGATTTTTTTCTGATGACCTGTGTTATTGTGATGGCTGTATAAGTGTGTGTGTATATGTAATTCAGGTGAGGATTCAATCAATCAACGTATAATATCCGTATGGCACGTTGTAATTCAACAAGCTACTACAACCAACATTCAATTATACTCCTTGAAAAGGATAATAAATTATCACTTTAAACTTGCATTTAGGAGGAAGTAGGCTGTATGTTCTTTACTGAACATCTTGCTCTTCTTTCTGTTCTCCCACATGGTGCAGTCTGGGCAACTCACTATCATCGCGAGTCATTACTGGCACGTTAAATATAACCCTAAGAGCATAATTCTGATACTCGGGCGTTTTTTTTAAATTGCAGCAGTAAGAAGGCACGTTATACCCATTGAAATATTATTAGTAATATTATTTTATTATCATTACTACACAGATACATAATTTCCTGATTTTAAAATGGTACAATGACTGAAAATACGGACTTGCAGACTTCAATCTTCATTCAGGAATTGTCGCACTACATGGCAGGTGTCCAAGATCACCGACATTTGGATCTGTCCCAGCTTGAGAGCCATTCCGAAAGCCTGTAGTTGCCCCACGAGTCTTCAAGGAACAATTCCAGTTGTAGACAGAATGAGAGGCTGGATGTACACCTGCCTTAGCTTCCACAATTGTTTTACTTGAATGGCCAGTTCGGTGTATTTGTTGACGTTTGGGGCATGGGCTGTTTGAAGATTATGGTTGAGTGTTACGGATATATCGATTATCACAGCTTCTTTCGTCTGTCGATCAACGAGGAGAATATCAGGTAGGTTGGCTTTGATGATTTTATCAGTGCGGATTTCCCTGTCCCTAGTATAATATATGGGTTTCATTGTCCGGAACATCTTCTGGTTGATATTTATAATACGGAACCGAGAAGTCATCTCTAGGCCTGTAGTCTCAGCCATCTCCATGAGCACGATCTTAGCAACATTATTGTAATGCTCAGTGTTGTCCATAATTGCCAAGGTTGGACATCCACCGATAATGTGATCTATTGTTTCACCCTGCCTCCACATTTACGACACTAATCCTCATCTTCTGTCTGTTTTAAAATGAAACTCCTGTATTTCCTTGTAGGAATGACTCTGTGTTGTATAGCCAACATAAATCCAATGGTCTCGCCAATTAATTGGCCATTCTGGAGCCATCTGTTTGACGCATTATTATCAATATAATTATTAATATTGGTGGTGGTGGTGGTGGTGGTAGTACCAAATTTGCTAATGTGATATATCTTTTACTGTACCGGTACAGTAAAATATATATGCTGGTGTTCAAAATGAGTAAGTTGCTTTATTGATGATGAGTGTAATAATTATCATCATGGTAATTTACAAAGACATATCAGATCAATGACATTCTAACAGGCAGCAATGGGTGCAGGTTTAACAATAAAATCGCTTCTATAAACAAGTATATTAACTCCGTTAATTCATATAAAGAAATGAAAATCCATTATTTTTCTTTCAAGGATCATCTTCTCATCACGTGACAGTTGTTTTACTGATGGAGCATCCGTGAAACCTCTGAATAACGACCAAAACATGCCCTCCCATGCTCTGCGGTTAAAAATTATGATCATTTACACTGTTAGAAAGTTCATGTATAACGTTTATGCTTAACGTTTCAATTTCATATACAGTCACAATGCAATTACACTGGTTGAACTGTCTTCTATTTTCCGCACGTTTTTGGAGCACAAACTTCCATTTGCACAGCGATATTTATTGCCTGATTTAATGAAAATCATATTTTACGTACGGAAGCTAATGGGCTATTTAAGTGGCCATTTGCTTCCAGGATTTCTCTTCAAGAAGGAAGGGGGAAAGATCATATATTCGGCGAGCTCGTTACGTCAATTCCCAGTGATAAACACAATCCTGTAATGCATTGTTCTTCCTTTGAGCTTAAGGTGCACAGTCCAGGATTTATCAGCCACTTAATCTATTGCTCAAATCGTCGAAGAAGATTACCCGTTCGTACAAAAGTCCGAATATAATAAGTCTATCCATATTACGGAAACCGGACAGTTCTTTTGCCAACTCTAGGTCTGTTATTGCCTTATGCGATCAATGATCAATGTGTACTGCCTTAAGAATGCATTCGACCTTTTAGTCCTCATACACAATGGATGAAGTAGATTGTCTTGACAGGGTCTAACCTGTTTAACTAGGCTGCTCGGCTACGCTGATCTCCTCACGCATGAAATATTTACGAATATCTCGCGAACCAATCATCGGAAATGGTCATGTGGGGTGTACAATTACTCGAGATGAAGCCCCCTTTCCTATGGACGACTTATTTCTACCCCAGGATAAAAACAACCTTTACACGGGGGTGAAATTGTGAATTTTGTACGCATGCGCACTCGCGACTTTAGTAGGATGGCAGGCTTTTCAAATGATTATTTATCAATCATTTACTCTTGATTTAACCAAAGAACCCAAAACTAGCACGTCGCCGGCCACAGGGGCCACGCACACTTGGTATCTCGTGAACCAATAATCGGAGAAAGTAGTGCGAGGGGTCAAACGAAAGCTCGAAATGCCCCCTTTGCAGAGGAACACTTATTTTGCTAAATTTTATCAAAGGGCGTAACTACATGGGAGGTATCCATTTTATTTATACGTGACTCGTGGTGAGACTCTGGCGGGCTTTTCAAATGATTATTTAACTGTATGGATTCTTGACTTTCAATTATGTGTTATTTATTTTTCTATTATATATTTACTATTTAATTATGTATTTATTTAATTATTATATATTTATTTATTTTCGTGTAATTCAATTGTTATTAATTAGTTATTATTATTATAATTATTGAGTAAATCAACATGAATTTCATCCCAACGAGCATGAAGCCGGCCTTTGTGATCGGACCTGACTATTATTGATATCTCTCGAACCGAAATAGGATGCGGTCATGTAAGGTGTTAAATTACTCAGGAAGCATCCCTCTTTACCGTGGATTATGTAGGTTTCTAAATTTTGTCAAAGGTCCTAACTACAAATTATCAAAATTTGTTTTTACCCTTTACAAATTGTTTTTTAATTATTTATTTTTTAATTTATTTAATTTATATTTATCATTTATCAGATTTTTGACGAAAGGGCGTATGTGTTGAATTTTGTAGCTAATTAATTATTTATTTGATTGAGCTATATTGATAGCCATCTCAACATGGATATACACCTAAGTGGGAAGAGGAAGGGAGAGGAAGAGGGACGGCTAGGAGTCCTTTCTCGCCCATAGCCGCGAGCGTTAAAGCATGCACCGTAACTGGATGTTACTGCTCGACTTAAACCGATATTTCCCGAACCCATGATTGTTGGAAGTCATGCAAGGGGTCCTACTAAATAGCATGACATTATCTTTCCCATGGACCATTTAGTTCCCCAATGTTAGCCAAAGCACTAAACTGTTAGGTCATCGGCTCGTTATAATTTATAAACCCGTAAACATTATAGACGTGTGTGATGTCTCATATAACTCGGGACAAAGCCCACATTTCTCTATAAAAACTATTATTACCCGGCGTGAAATACATAGTAATTTCTTTTTAGTATGCATCTGCATTGGTGGCTTTTTAAGACATCGAGCTTTTTTGAACAGAACCAAACCGGAACCGAACCGAAACTGAAACGAACCAAATCCAAACCGAACCAAAACTGAAACTGATCCCAAACCAAAACCGAACTTAACCGAAACAGAACCGAACCGAAACCAAACCGAATCGAACCAAAACTGAACCGAACCAACCCGAACCGTACTGAACCTAAAATGAGGTGAACCAAAACCAACCAGAACCGAATTAAACCAAAACTGAAACGAAACCAAATCGAACCTAAGCCAACCCGAACCAAAACCAAACCGAAATTGAACAGAACTGAACCAAGCCAAAATAGAACTGAACCGAAACCGAACCAAACTGAAACCGAAACTAACATAAATTTAACTAGTTTCGCCAACCTAAACTAAACTAACCTAACCTAACCTATGGGGATTTTAATGCCACTACTATTGTTATAGATTTGTCAAGCGGGATCGTTACATTGGACTGGAATTAGGTGTGGGAAATATTATTTTCCGAGAGATAAGCAGAATCCTGATTCACTAACCTGTTAGAGAGAGTGGTATATGGACTATATAATGTTAGGGCCCAAGGGATCCTACACCCTTAGGACCCTACGCACCCTAAGAGAGATGTGTCCCACGCCACTGACCCTACAATCTCCCACACAGAAATCTACGAATACTTCTACGAATGCACCTACAAATACTTCGATAACCACCCCACAAATACGACTACGTTTCTATCCCAACATCATACACCCTTTCACCCAATAAAACACCCCCAGGCTAAATCAAGGGCCTCAACAAGTACATTTCCACAGACACCAAGCCGGCACAGTAACCACAACTGTTGACCAACGCTTGCACAACATTCATAACAATTACACAAAGTACAGGATTCAACACAGCAACAATGAGTAATGCTGACGCAGCGATGCCGAAAGCTTAAGAAGGACATCCCCACCGGACCAAGGGTCTGTCTTCTGCCAGAAGCTCTGTTCAACTGTCATGCCATCACAGGGTAAGTGTGTCTCAGAATCCTGTATAATTCACAAGTGTAATCCTCTCCATTGTACACCCTAATTATTTGTATAACATTACATTGTGCTACACGTCCCAGAATAAAGGGACACATTCATTATACCTCTGGTCCAATAAACCAGTGACCAGAGTTATCACAAATCCACTGCAGACTTAATTACACGAACACCGTCTTTACTTCCTGATTTCCCACCTGACACCTTGACCTGTCAGTGTCCATTATTTATAGAATTGCAGTTCATGTAATTCTCACAGTAGTAGCCTTGAAGCACTTGGTCGCTCGGCCGACAAGTGTAACGTGCGCGCTCAGCAATTACTTGAATTCCTCACATACTGCATTTGCTCTTGGAGGCTAATAGCTCCACGTTTACTGCCAAACCGTCACATTCACTGTTCCACCAAGCATGCTTCATCGTCTTAGTTAGTGGGACAGTCTCTTTTTCTGTTTGAACCAGCGCCTCTCGCAGTTGTTCCCAGTTATCTGCATCCCCAGTTTGTTGTTTTCGCTTAAACACATTACTGGACGCCAGTTTCTCAACGTAATATCTTTCAATATTTTTGGCTCGGAACCTCCGTGTGTTTCTCGGGAGTAGTTTGATTTTAATTTTAAATAGATTGTTATCGAAGTTCAGTTTTGCATTTCGTTTAACATTCACATTCTGAATTTCTCTTTGAGCTTTCGGTGCAATTGCGACGTGATCAATCTGGAATTCGTCAAGACTGGGATTTGGGGATTTCCAGGTGTTTTGTTTGTTGGGCAGATGTTTGAAAGAAGTGGATCTCATTACCAGGTTGAAGGCCCTCATAGCTCTATTAGCCGTTCTCCATTACGATTCGTTCTGCGATGAGCAGAGTAATTTCCAACAAATTTTCGAAATTTTCTTTCTTTGCCTACTAGGGCATTGAAATGTACAGGTAAAATGATATTATGTTTGTCTGGAATCTTCGATAAAATTCCTTCAAGTTGTTCGCAGAATCAATCAGTTCCTTACCGGTCTTTCTTGTTCGGTTCGTTGATCGGCGCATGACGGTCCACAATAGTATAAACTAAATTTGTACTTCGAAAGGAAAGGGTCGAAGCTCGACTGCTTACAGATGTGAAATTTGTGATGGAGTCTAGAATCTTCTTGTTGACTGCAAATCCAGTAACGAGTTGGGGATTCAATAACACTTTTACCTGGCTAACCCTTGATGATTCTGTAGCCTTCTGATTCAAAGGCATGCTCATCAGTAAATCCTGCTTCCTTAACTGCCGCAATTCGAATCAGATGTTCATTTAGAGCATCTATGAGTTATTTTAATTTTCCAACCTTCCGGAGAGAATTTTTGTTAAAAGTAGCAAAGAAATTCTGGGTTAGTAGCATTTACTGAACTTTCCTCCATGCTTTTAACAGTGGAAAGACTGTTTTGACTTAGGCCAGTCATGTTTCACACTGACTAAGGTACTGCCAGGGTTGTGAGCCTTGGAGCCCTCAGCACTGATCGGCTCGCCGACCAACTTTCCCGCTAGGATTGGTTACCCAACCTTCCTTTGGGTTGCTCGGTGAAATTTGGCAAAAAATTGAATTTTATTTTTTCATTCCAAAGGAATCTAAAGATTTTCTTCTTTAATTTGAGCTATCGTACATGGTCATATCTTAAATATAAGTGCTTTACATTGCATTTCAAAGACAACACTGAATGGGCGCCGAAACATTACCTGCCGGGGGATCTCGTTGTTGACAACGACAATAAACGTTTCCATGGCCCCTCCTCATATTGCCGCCCAATGGTGATAACGCTACTTATTCAACGGCTAAAAAGCTCTCTAAGTCTGAAGATAAATTTCAGTCTTTTTATCAGATTTTGCCAAAGGGCTTAAGTATATTATAATAAATATCTCGCGAACCAATAATTGTAGAAAGTCGCGCAAGGATTCAAATTAAAGCGGGTAACGCTCTCGTTGCCATGGAAAATTTTTAAATAGGTAGCTATCCCGACAGGGTGGGGGGTGCCCTAAGCGAGAGGGGGAGGTATCTTTAATTGGTCAATTCAGGATGGCCGCTCAACATTATTGATTATTTATATCTCTGAGTCGTAGAGAGTCGCACGAGGGCTCAAATTAAACTGGTCACGCCCCTACCTCCAGGACATGTTAGGTTTTTAGCTTTTGCCAAATGGCCCAACTACAAATTTTAAATTTGGATTTTTTATATTTAAAAAGAATTAACATTCTCAAGGGGGTCTTTCAAAATGGCCTCTCGCCTTTCCGTTATACTCGCACCAGTTTCCCAATCCCCCATCACCCTCGACCCTTAAATTTACCACAATTCCCAAAAAGTCCTTAAATCAGCACGTTTTCCATAAGAATTCTATCCCACGCATTTTATTTGAAAATCGATTGTGGACGGAAAAGGAAGGTTGAAAGTGCAGACTGTAAAGAACTGTCAATACAAACTAAGAGAGCTGTGAAAAGAAGACTAGAGGATGAGATGCAAGACAACCCAAATGATCCATCATATGAGGCAGGATTACATTGAAAAACTTTGGAGGCTTGACTCTGCAAGTTCACTTTTTTCTGAACAAAAGGAACATTTTCACAAAAACTATTCAGTATACAATCTTGAAACTTTGAGATATCACATAAACTCATAATACGAGGCACGTCCAGAAAGTAAGTTCCGTTTAGTAATAAAATTAAATTGTGTACAGATACAGAAAAATTATTTATTGCAGAACATTCTACACCTCTTAAACTACTTTTCCACATTACTGCCGAACTTCTGCAGGCATTTGTCATAGCGTGGCACAAGTTTTTGGATACCTTCTTCATAGAAGTTTGCCGCCGACCGTAAACGAGAGTGAAGACTCCCTTTTAAGATATCCTACTGTTTGGCCTCCACTGTTAGGCAAATTGCGTATGTGGTCAGGAGAACTCCTAAACATACGCAGTTCTCCTGGTAAGTACGCAATTTGCATGACAGTGGTGGCCAAACAGTAGGATATCTTACAGGGGAGTCTTCTCTCTCGTTTACGGTCCGCGGCAAACTTCTATGAAGAAGGTATCCAAAAACTTGCCCCACGATATAACAAATGCCTGCAAAAGTTCGGCAGTTATGTGGAAAAGTAGTTTAAGAGGTGTAGAATGTTGTGCAATAAATAATTTTTCTGTATCTGTACACAATTTAATTTTATGACCAAACGGAACTTACTTTCTGGACGTGCCTCGTATACATACATGAAATCAACGATTTAGGAGAGATGTGTTTAGTGCAGAAACAAGGGGCTAAAATGTGAGCGATTTTTTCCAAAAAATGTTGCACTTAATAAAAAAATATATAAATTTGGACGAATATCTCTAATGAATTAACCCATTTGTTAAAACATGCAAGAAATTATAAAGAATGCATGAGAAAAAAATGAAGCCCTTTGTATGAACTGTTTCTGAGAAACATGTAACTAAAACAGTAAATTTAACATTATAGATATAGATCCTACCGGGCACCTCTTGTATGTTATGTGTTGGAGTTGGAGTGAAAGAGGCTAGTTGGATTCTCTTGCTGAATCCAAAGTATTAATGTTGAAGATGACTAGCAACGACGCATTTCACTCCCATTTGCTCAGTGACACAAGGTCTTCTCCCAGGTTGATTCCTGAGACCTATTATTATTATTTATTAATTATCTGAGAAATACATAATAATAATAAAAATATTATTATTTATTATTATTTATCTATTTCCCAAGATTCGAAATAGGCCAAAAAATGACATAGATTTTATAACAAAGTTAAGAATTGTTAACACTTACTTATCCGAGATTCTCACTTGTCAACCTATCTTGGTTGAGTCTCGATTTATTGCGAAACGGACGGTATTAAAATCCTAAGTATCTATGATGATATTACTACAGTAAGACCCCATGTAGAGCTTACCAAAACGGTGTTATGTAATTGGTATATGCAAGTCAGCGGGTGGTGACTCATTACTAAAACCCATCACACGATGCCTGATAGGTTTCCGAAAATTCCCCGGAACACCTCTAAACGTCCCTAAAATCACCCTGATTTCTCTCATATTTCCTAATAATCCATAGATTTACTATAATTCTAGACAATGCACCAAAAATCCATTATGTTTACTCAAATCCCCAATATCCATAAAATATACTCAAATTCCATAAAAATTACTAGATTTACCTTAATTTCTCTAATATCCTTCTTTACGTTTGTTACCTTACAAGATTTCTTTTTTGTGGTTTCCCACACTTTTACCAGACAAATACAAAGATGTAGGCCATGCCCTTTATATGAAACTTCTTTGTGCATAGTTTTATTTACCACGTTTGGTTAATTACGACCTAAGCATTAGGAAGGGCATCCAGCCGTTAAAACTAGCTGGTACCCGAACGGTTTATTCTATAATTTTACACATATTTAGCCAAAAATTTAGAACACCCACCTGTATCGGGATTTTCTCTCTTGTCGATATCCATGGAAGGCAACACTAGCTCTCTCACAAAACTGGCTGCAATAGATTATCCAAGGCCTAATGTATTAATACTACAATCATATCCGAGATTTTCAGACCTACTATGGTGTAACGGTATACACTTTTATAGTTAACCGGTGTGATTAATTACTTTATACGCATTACATGATACTCGTATTAATGACTGATATGTCTCAAGTCATTGCATATTTCACTACACGGGCCAAATGACTGATATGACCCGAAGTTCTTCATATCTTTTTAACTATATGCAACAAATGACCCGAGTACACGAGACTGATGGCTATGATTTCCCTAGTTTATTACCAAACGGGGCTAATGGGTGATTTACCGATATATCTTAATATGACAACACACTAAAATACATGGGAATACGTGACCACGATATGTAACACACTTAAGTACATGGGGCACACGCAACAATTCCAAGCTATTCTTATGGAGGGTGAGGCAAAGCTAACGCCGTGGTTACTGGGCATGATTGTGGCTACGAACAGCGAGCTTGGTCTTGAGTCACAGGTACTAAAGCCCGTACTCAAGAACACGGAGCTGATGACCTAAATGTCCCTAAACCTCAATACACGCACATACATGTAAACACACGAGCCTGATGACCGAAATATTCCTGTACAAGCAAGAACAAACTAAACTGAACTGTCTCGTAGCCAGTAGCAATGCAACGGAAAGCAATGCGAATAGAAACATAATATGTTTCCTCTTGTATACTGTTTTAATTGGATCTCGTTATCAGTAACTGATTTAAGAGTTGAGATAACAAGACAGAAAATAGGCCTCCCCATGGGGTAGTGGCTAGCACTTTTGACACTCGCACTGGAGGTCTTAACTCGATTACAGTCTCTGGAATACCATATAGCAAGAGAGGACGTGAATGCTCAGTGGTCAAGCTGTTTCCCTCTCTCCGCGAAGAACGGGGTTTGATTCTCAGCTATGCCAAGAAACGGGTACACCTAACCTCGAGAGGTAAAACTGAGAAGAGGCATGAAGGTGGTTTTTGGGATGGTTCTTACCTTAGGGCCACGGCCGCCTCTCTGAGGTATTCTTAATTAGACCCAAGCTAGTGGTTAACTTTTCGATTGACTTTTTACCACCCGCAGTTGTATCTGTTTAAGTTTACATATTTAGACAACATAACTTAAAACTAGGGCAGCATCCTTCCCAATCTTCATGTGAATTACAGAACCGACAGCGATGGCCACGCTTGCTAAAGCACAATGTTAGGTCATGAAACCAAGCTATCTGTAAACTTGATAGACGCATGGACTAGATTTTTACTTCAGCCATTATAATAGTGGATTTATAGGATCGTTCCATTTAATAGGTGTATGACCGACAGTAGTGGCTACGCTGGCTAAAGCGCAGTGTTAGGTCATGGGGCCAAGCTCTCTGCTGACTCGGTAGACGCGTGGGTTCGAGCCCCACCGTCGGCCGTCCTTGAAATGGTTTTCCGTGGTTTCCCATTTTCAACACCAGGCAAATGCTGGGACGGTTCCTTCTGACAGGCCACGGCCGCTTCCTTCCACATCCTTCTTCAATTGCATTCACATCAATTCCATCTCTCATCCCGACGCGCAGGTCGCCCACGGGCGTCGAATAGAAAGACCTGCACTCGGTCTCTGAGGAAACCACACGACAAAAAAAAAAAAAAAAAAAAAACAGGTGTACGGCCGACTTTCTTCCAAAGTCCCTTCCCTGGCCCATGCAGGTTAAGTGATACCTCTACCAAACATCCTTTTATCCCACCCCATCCCACTATCTCATCACAAACCCAGTATTAATAATAATAACAATAATTATTAATAAAATAAATAATAAGAATGACTAATAAACAGAATTTCCTTAAATATCCCTTAAGTCCCCACCACATTGACCAGATTTTCCCCAAATTAACAAAAGAATTATCCAAAATATATCATGAATCCTCAAATCTCCTCGAAATTTGCTAATTGTCACGAAAATTAACTAAAATATCTAAAAAATTCCTTGAATCACCCAACATATTCCCAGATTTACCGAAAATGTACCGGTTTTATACTGTACGTTTAACTGCTTTTAAGGCCACTCTTTTAGTACATTGTCGATGTTCCCCCAAGGATAACGATTGGATTAAGAGTGGGAGGTGGGTAACAATTAAGAAACTCAAGTAATATTTTCTTGATTTAAGTATTTCTATAATATTTACACACAATACATTTCTCTCTTTATATTCCTGTTGTAGTGTTAATAACATTAATTTAGCTTTTAATTTAAATCTTTCCCAAAACAGTTTAGATATTTTTTTTTTGGCAACCATTAATTTAATGCAAACAGTAGAGCTCATATTCTTGAATTGTGATACATATTTACACACAGAATACAACAGTTCCTTATTTATATTGGTGTAGTTTCAGTAATATCCAGCTTAATTTTTAGCTTATAATTTAAATATTTATCCAAATCTTTTAGTTCCATTCCAGAGAGTAATTTGATACAAACAAAGAGTTGATGTTCTCAATTTCTAAAACATATCTAACTTTCTGTCTATAAACTATAGGTTTTATTCCCTTAATAATTAGTTCTGTTCCTTCTTCCTGACCTTCTAACCGAGAATACTTCCGGATTTTAATTCGGCCTTCGATTTCCTGCATAGTAATGTTATTACGAAGATCCACATCGTCTTGCGTATAAGCTGCTGACCCTTCTCCATAGTTTGTTTGGGTCTTTATATAAAATTTTAAATTTTCGATTTGAGCAAACGAATGACCATTTTATCGATCAATTCCATTAATGTTGAACTAGTCAAATGAACGAAAGATGTCCAAACCACTACACAGAGTTACAATAAACCCATCATTTTTAAAACAACTCTAAATTATCATGTCTCTTCAAAAACATAGATTTTAAATAACCTCTTAAGTAGCACACACGTTTACAATTTTCGCTTTCTAACAGCACTGCAACGCGTGGATAAGTTCAGTTTTATTAACAGTAGATGCAATGAGTTTTTATTTAACACTCATATATAGATATTGCCAGCAACTTGGTTAAAGTAAAGTGTAAACCTATTTCTCATATTCACAATTAACTCTACTTTCTACAACACTGTATCATACTCTTACATTAGAGCAATACTTTTCGCAACATACTCTACATTCCTTTTCTTGATCTCAACTTACTCCAATTCCAATTTCAGTTTCCTTACACTTAGCACATTGACTATACTTAATGGAGTGATTTCCTTAAGAGGGCAAGGTTTAAGGGGGCTGATATACCTGGAAATATGATTTTTTTAATTTTTTTGTTTTTGATCTCGAATGAAAGAATAACCATTTCTTTATCTAAATCTGAAGTTGTATAGCGAAATTTCCAATTTTGACCAAGATATTACGATTTAAACCCATGCATGTACTGAACTGAATTGCTATGTGTAAGTGGAAATGTATATACAATGTTTAGAGCCATTATCCCAAAAGTTTAAATTTTTCAAACAAAAAACACAATAACAGAAGAACTAATGGTCCAAGATGCGTGAAATTTGGAATTCCACTTGTTGGAACTATGTTATAAAGGATGAACCTCAATTATTGAATTCCTTTGAGAAATATGCTCAGTGCATCTAAAAAACCATGTGATATTCTTAATTTTTTCAATATTCAAATGAAATACCTATAAAAGGGTAACTTATTCTTCCACTAAGTTTATATAGGTCTATCCTGGGTAATTTAGTGTTGTCTTTAAGGGAAAAAAAATGTTTATGCCAATCACACTGATAGTTTTCAAGAAATGATGTGTTTTGTAACATTCAAAAAATATTTCTTGAATATATTAATATGCTAACTTTATTACACTTGTACATACTGAATTTTAAAACTTAATACATCAAATGAAAGCCCAGCATTTGTACTATAAATGTCCTAAGTTTAATTCAAACCCCTGTGATGGTTCCATAGATATAGAGTAATTTACAAAATGCATGCATTCCAGGTGTATCAGCCCCCTTAAGTAGGTACATTTATGGTTCTTTTCCTCAAAATGCCTGGGGAAGAATATTATTCGTAGGATTTAATCCTAGTTCGCAAATGTTTATGTTTTCAGATATTGTTGAGAATAATGTCTTGGTTTGGGAAACGAATGTTTCCCCAGCTGTAATATAGCATTTCTGTACAATGCGAACGTTGTTATTCCCAGAATCATCGTTAACAAATTCTACATAGTTTACGGGTAGATAATTAAAACTATATGCATACAGAGCATAGTTTATAAACTCTTCCCGATCCTGTCCATCGCGAAGTTTGATTTGCACACCAGCCAATTACTAGGTATTTTTGTTACCCCAGTAGACAAATTGTAAAACACTGTTAAACACCACACAACAGCTATTCTGTAGGTTATCCACTAGTTTGGTCCACATGAAAGCGGTCAGCACCGAGTACAGGGGCTCTCCTTTTAAATACTATTTGTTGGCTTCTAATACAATAACATAATCTTCGAGTGGGTCAAGCACACCATCCATTTTGTAGTTGTGAATTGTTGTCTCTAGTCTTGTAATACCGTGTTCTTTAGCTAAGGTAGACGTAAACGTTTCCCTTAGACGGGTGTCTGGACATCGGATAAAGTGTATAAAATGGTTTCCAATGACTTTATATACCCCAGGACTTGTAATTTGACATATACATTTATTATATTTCTTTATTCTATAATTGGAGTTTATCCATGTTAAAAAGTTTTTACCAACAGTTTTATCATTGTTCACAATCACATTGCACTTTTTTCGCTACTGTCCTTGCACACAAGAGTTATTATTCGATGTTAGGTAATCACACATCTCTGTTTTGTTAAAAACGCCTGAAAAATCTTGCGTAGTCTCCAAATCCATAAGATAGAACTCCTCTGCACGAATTTGTTGCATTATCCGTGGAAGTTCGGCTTAGAGAACGTCTAATTTAACTTTGGCTAGTTCCACTTTCTATGGTATAGACAAGTTCACCCCTAACAGCATTCAACCTGACATTTGTGGCCTCAATGTCATTCCTAACCACATTACGGTCACCCCTTACAGTTCCTAGGTCGTGTCTGACATGGCCTAGGTCACCTCTTACTTGGTTAAGGGCAGCAGTGTTCTGACCTAGATCGCCTCTTACTTGGTCAAGGGCATCAGTGTTCTGACCTAGATCGCCTCTTACTTGGTCAATGTCAGCAGTGTTCGGACGTAACTCACCCCTTACATTCTCGAATGAGGCATTAATATTTGCCAACATCCCATCACGCACCCGCCTCAGCGTTGCTTCGTCAACCAATACACAAATATTATTGAGACAAAAGAGGGAATTGCCTCTGAAACAACTTATTACCATAAATGAGGAGAATTTGACCAGTCAGAAAGTTCCATTATTAAATAAACATCATGAATTAATGCTGGACTCATCGTAGAACAACGAATTTACAAAACTGCATCAAAACAACAACAACAACAACATGCAAATCAAGTTACATTTACTAAGGATATAGCATTGGCAATAAAACACCTAACTTAATTTTAAATATAATATGCTCTACCCCATGATCTTGCATCGTATGAATGCCATGCGACTATTGAAAACAGCTGTACGACGTCTAGATTCGTAACTGTCAGGTTCAAATGCCTTTAAACATCAATTATCTCATCCTCTCAAAAACGTGAAGCAGATGGCTTACGTACAAAACGATCGGCTACACCAGATGGGCACCATTTAAGATGATAAGTGTATGAGCCCGTTAGAGGAGATCATCCTGGTACCATCACCGAAAGAATTGCACTTCGAATGACCGCTTCTTTCGAACCCACACTCGAGAGGATCGGATGAAATTCTGTAAGGGGCTTGCACGGCACGACAGGCCTGATCCAGGGCATCTGGGTCATATTTGTACGTAAGAAGTCATAGACGCCCACAGAATACACCCGAAAAACATAAAGCTTGCAATAACAGAGATCCAGACTGAAGTAAAATTTCATGAATGATTTAATTCAATAAGAAACCCCTATTCTAATTCATAGGGTTTCAAATGGGCTAATGCACTAACCTACTTACAATAAATGAGTCAAAAATCCCTAACATTAAATTATTAACCCTCGCAAAGGTCCTAGTTACAGAAAAACAAGCAACAACAACACTAGGCTCGTGGCAAAAACCGAATCTACGAAAAGCAAGGTACAAGCTAATGACTCGGAATAAGTTACATTTAACATCAATGCAAGGAAAATCCTAGTGTTAGGATGCCACCGCGACCAAATTTACATTTACATTTAAGTCTTAGCTAAATCCTGGCATTAATAAAAATGTTAACGACGAGACGCGTCGTAACCAAAACAAATTAAGGCAAAAGCTATGATAGTAGACCACTGACTATAAAGGAACGACAAGCAATGTTATCAAAAAATACACTCTTACAACTAAAGGGTACAACATAGGAAAATACACTTGGAAAAGAATCATTGCACACAACCGTTCCTACACCGAAAGGAAAGCTCTTTGCTTCCGATCGTCATCTACAGAATGTGGCAATTATATTGGCAATGCGCAATCATCACTGCGTCTTACATGGCTTAGAATCACGCAGGCCATAAGTTACTGACTATTGACTCTACATATTCATGTCGTCGAAAAAAAGAAGTGTCAGCCCTCCTAATTTCACTCCCAAAGGATGTGAAGAAGAAAACAAGGCGTCGAAGATACTAGACAATCAATGGTTCCAGTTTAAGTTGCTGAAATCAATTAATTAATTAATCAAGTCGCTTTATAATAAATAGATAAGTGATTTATAGTTCAGGTTCATGTAAAAATCAGATGGTTAATTCGGACGCCAGTCGCAGGCTACAGGTCATCTCCTCAGAGATATACGCATAATATGACTCCAACAGTCAATCAATAACACAGTTTGAGTTTCCAAAGTATTGAAATACAATATAGCGCAGCGTGACTTACACAGTTTGCACACCCACCACCTCGGTCGAACTGGCCTGATGGCTCCAAACATTCGCCGGTACATCAAAGAAAAATGGAACATTAATCCGTCCTGCCTTACATACAACAATATGTGTCCACTGACACAATAACAACAGGAGTTAACTGGCCTGATACAGGAAAAAACTGGGTCAATTTACAATAATAGAAACCTTTAATATAATTCGCTAGGTGCAATCCCTCACCAGCTAAAAGGTGGCTCCATTCATGAGCGCTCTCTTGCATTTAAGTTGCGGTAAAATACCTGATGTTTACAGCACTCAAGGCTGTCACCGAAGGTTATATAATATTCTAAGCCCTTGACCTTCACATATTTCCATATGGTCGTGACGTCAAAATGTATATCTAGTCGATCACTAATGTTGTCTCACATTGAATCATGGGAAATAACCTGTTTGCGCTCCAGCACCAATTCCTAGCGTGTCTGATAACAAGATTCGTACTGCGTGGCTCGACCAAACACAATTTCGTCATAAAACTGTGCACATAATATCTGCCAGAATACACGTATTAAAGTCCTGCCGTGTTCTGCAGAATGTTATAGAATTGATTCTCATTTCCACACAAGTGTTCATGTTCATTTCCTACCCTTTTCAATAATACAACGGTATCATAAAGTCAGATACACCTAAATCGATGACTATACAATTCATGGTTAACTTCTTTGGACATTGGACGATATGCTACTTCCTGCTATTAAAAACACGTTGCTTTGTGCACATGGTCTGGCACTCATAAATTAAACTGACAACACCTAACTACTATTGTGTCGTTTTAAATGATACGGTTCCCTTCAAAGGGTCTTGGCTTCATTACCAAACAATTCCTCAGTGACTTGGGTTCGTTCCTCCTCGGAACTAATGTAGTAAATTGTACTCACAAAAATGCTCAAATAAATAGTACAAAAATTGGACAGTAACACTCGACTGTCAACCGATACGCTAATACAACGGTTGCTTCAAATCATAAATGGGGGTATTACTGAACCCTACAGTGTGTTCAAAAATTATGAAGGCTCAATCTTCATCTCGAAGATGTCAGCTGACTGACATAGCAAAATCTCACCATTAAACTCGCTGATATGATACTGAAATACATAAAACTGTACATGTGCACCTCACCGGGTGACTCACAAAGATTGTCCCAGTTACCAGAATGAAAATATCTACAACTAACATAACCCTGCCTAGTAGTCAACTATCAAACGTTTCGGCTAAGAAACTACAGCTGATGCGTCTGCCTGGCCAAACCTTAACGAGAGGATTTACGGGAACTCATGGTTACTCAAGACATCGTAGTTCACCTCCCGACGTCTGGTATGAGAGGGGTAATTCGACTTCACTCCTGTGAAGGGATTATCAGGCTCCATGAATGAGGTCTTAAACCTCGGTCTGTCCACTACACGCCTCCATTTCCATGGTCTGTCGATCTCGTTCTCCATTATGTGGTTTGTCTTGGACATTCTTGCTGGACATTCCTCGTTTATGGTAGTTGCTTCATTGGCGTTACCCTCCCATAGGGATTCTTAATCCATCATCGACATCACGTGCTTAAGGTGATATTGGACGTACACGTGGTCGCTCGCACTCGACATTATGTCGTAGAAATAAATGGTAACACAGATTTTAATTAATGATAAACTTTGCAAAAATAGGTATTCACTACAGCTACACAGGCGCAGGATATATAAAAATGGCCTAATCACTTCCTGCCACCGAATTTATAGATATGCTGGTGATATCTAACATACATATTCTATACTGGTAAATCACACTTTATCACTGAAAAATCACGTACATCACTCGAAGAATATTTACAATCATACCACGGTCAGTGATTTCTGAAAATACTGCCATTATGTAGGCTAAAATAAAAAAGTGTGGCATTAATATTTTAGCAGTTTGCTGCCCGTTGGCGTGTCTCAATTCACATGACGTGGTCTTTCACAAAGTATTATGTTACGCGTGGTGAAATATCAAAAATAGTGATTTCACAAGGGATTGACTTTTCTTCAGAAAATAACGAAGCACAGGCCTCACTTGGCCGAAATATAATACTTTCGTCGATGATTACAATTCACTCGGCTCGATGGCCGTCGATAACGTCCACACACGTTAATGTGCACTTGCGCTGAAAGAACGTGGTCTTCGTCAAAGGACGAACTGTCTAACTTTCACATCTAGTCTCGGAGGACTATCAAAACGGTGTGTCGGTCTCAGGAACAGCATCCTGGCTTCCCAAGGAAGTTGTAAGTCGCTGAGCAGCTAATTTCTTAATCTCCGCATGTCCGCGGTGCTAATATCTTTTACCAAAATGTGATTTACCACTTACAAAGGTCAGGTAAGGCGGTGAATATTTCAGAATTACATTTTTAACATTCCTGGAATATGTGGTAGCAAGTTTATGATTAAACTATATCCAGGAAGAAAATAGATAATCTTGGTCAAATTCAAACTGGCAATTTCATCATGAGGAAGTCTGGAGTGTGTTCAACACTAGTATGCATCAAAGAGTAAGCATGGTCTTGGAGAAATATCGAGGACATGAGCTCAGCGGGCTCGATATATAAGTATCCTAAGCAAAATCTGAGGATTTTGTGTAGGCATTTATCTTCATATGGAGAGAAAACACAAAGTTAAGAATACATTTCAATTGTATCGTACATCTTTGGTAATACTGCAACAAAAATAAAACTAATGGCACTATAACTGTTAAATTATTTTTATGTAAATCTAAATACTTACATAAGGGCATATTTAGTTTGGAATTAAAAAAACTAGGTTACATAATTTTCTTAGATACTCAGCATTTATTATGAACAATTTCAGTATTCTCATTTATTTTTTCTCGAAGTTTTAAAGTTCATTTTTGCCCTTTTGGCTACAATCTATAACCCAGGAAATCCATAAGAAAGCTCAAACAAATAAGTCACTCAAGCATTCTGTGAAAATGGACACAATGATCCGAGAAGACCTATATTGCACTTTGTGCATCTGTTCCTTGTTGATTTATCCCTTCCTCGCCCACACTAGAAGGCAACAGCCTACTTTATTTCCAGTACACTCAAGCTATCATAACATTAATCTAGACACTGACTGATTTGAAAGTCATCTACATGACCGCCTCTGTGAAACAACGTTTACTTTGCACGTTCAATTCTGAAACAGCGATGAGTAGGTAATATAAGCCAATCCTGGCGCAGGGGCTAATGCGCAAGATGGCGGCCGCGCGCAACCAGCCCTATATTATTCTTATGGAGAGGTCATTCAGAGCTGACGCAAGGGCTAATGCGCAACATGGCCGCCACACTCTGAGACCGTGAATAATGTCACAGGGGGAGTTCGGCCGTATAGTTACTAAATGGAATATTCATTATTATTATTATTATTATTATTCAAAATTTTATTAGGTAATTATTGACTGATAGCTTGCCACGGTGGGTGAGTGGTTATCTTGTCGGACTACCCACCCCAAGCTTGCAGGTTCGCTCTTGGTCGTGGTAAGTGATTTTTGAAAGGCGGCAAAAATTAAGACACGCATCTCATTCAATGTTGGCATGTAAAAGAACCCAGGGAGAGGTCGGCTATGTAGTTGCTAAATGGAATATTTATCAATATTATTATTATTATTATTATTATTATTATTATTATTATTATTATTATTATTATTATTATTATTATTATTATTATTATTATTTATTATTATTATTAGGTAATTAATGATTGATCATGTACAATCAAGACCAGCCTTATACTGGCCCCACTTTACGGTGTAGTGGCTAGCATTTTTAGTTGTTACTGTGGAGGCTCGGGTTCGAGTCCTGGCTCTGCCAAGAAATTTAATTCTAGGCTGAAGGTTGGAATGGGGTACACTCAACCTTGTGAGGCAAAACTGACAGGAGCTGGCTTTTGATTCATACCGCAGCCATTCTGCCTAACCCAACTTCACCTAACCAAACCTAACCTAACCTAACCTAACCTTACCTAACCTAACCAAATCCCACCTTACCTAACCTAACCTAACCTTACCTAACCTAAATTCAAATTCAGAATGTACAATACATCTATTGTTTTTTATATCTCTGTGTTATGGCGGTATAAACGTGAGTGATAGTTCCTAGCCAGAATTGCTTTTAGAAGGTGACAAAGTAGAAGCAGTGCATTGCAAGAGTGATCAGTGAGAAGTAAATCAACAGCAGAACGTTCGGTGATAAACGCAGTAAGTTGAAATATTGCTGTTATTTTGATAAACAAGTATTAAAGTGTGTGAGAGGTTAGAGTTGAAAACTACAAAATGACGGGCAAAGACAAACAAAAGAAGGCAGTTGACCGTGGGGAGCGCGGAGTTCGTGAACAAACGAAGGGTGGACAGCGCAAGCAAGTGAAAGCAGACGACCCTAGCGCCCTAGAGAGGAACGGAGCAGGTAGCAGCTCGGGAGAACAATTGAAGACCGTGGATCGCAGTCAGGGTGGGGGTTGTCGCAATGCTAGCGAAACTGACGGCTCAAAAAGGAACTGGAAGGACAGTGGCACTACTTTTTCATCAGCGGACCACAACCAAACTACGCAGGATGTGCGCCGAGACTCAGCTGACATTTTAAGCCTGCTGAGTAATACGAACCTAATCGAGGAGCTCGTGGATCGAGTTGCTAATAAGGTGATTGATAAACTAAAAGAAACAATAGATTTTAACACCCAGGTCATCAATGAACTCAGACAGGAACTTGCCAGGCGAGACGACACTATAAATCAACTTGAGCTGCAACTGAATGACCGCACTGACGAACTTGAGCAGTACCAGCGTCGAAATAACTTGAGAATTTTTGGTATTCCTGAAACTCCAGGTGAGGACACCAACAGGTGTGTAATGGATGTTGCTGCCAAGTTGAATGTAACACTCGATCCCCAAAGAATAGACCGATCTCATCGTGTAGGACTCCGGGATGCTGGAAAGAAGCGGCCAATAATAGTGCGGTTCGTGTCCTATGCAGATCGAGCAGCACTCTTCAGGTCGAAGAAATACTTAAGGAATACCGGCATAACTGTAAGAGAAGATCTGACGAAAACCCGGACTGATATTGTAAAACAAGCAGTAAGCCACTTTGGGTTACACGGTGTCTGGACTGCAGATGGCGTTGTTCTGATCCGCATTGATGACACGAGGCATCGTGTGAAAACACTTCGAGAATTGGACTTTTTGAAGAAAAAGTTTCCCGCTCCTCGTACGTAAAGGACCCTCATACGTGCCAGTGTGAGGGGGCTCAACTGATCCAAGTTACAAGTGTAAGCACAGACATGTAATATGGTTACTGGTGGAACTTGAACTACAGTGTATAGCCAAAATACAAGCCGATATTATTGATTAATATTTAGAAAATAGCTTAAGTTTTAGATTTTGTAATTTTTGATATTTCTTGTTTAACAATTTTACAATAACTTTCAATTATCTTTTGCATGGATATTAGTACCAATGAGTATGATACGCATGCTTATCTTTGTGATATAGCTGATAGATTACCCAATGATTTTAAAGTAACTCACCTGAACACGCAGTCACTTAAAATGCTAGAACATTTCGCAGAATTTGAATACACATTTGTTGACTCCGGTATTGATGTAATCGCTGTTAGTGAAACATGGTTCAACAAGTCCATTACTGATTCATCTCTAACCTTGCCAGGATATAATATCTACCGCAATGACAGACAACGTAGAGAAGGGGGTGGAGTAGCAGTGTATGTTCGACAGCACATTAAGTGCCGGGTTATCTGCAAATCCCCAAATAATGAGAATTTCAGACCTGAGTACCTCTTCGTAGAGATTTGCCTGAAATATACTAAAGTATTATTTATTTGTGTTTATAGAGCACCCAAAGTCGGTTTTATGGAACTACTATTAAATGACATGCTTTCACACATTTTTAGTTATAAATATGTAATATTAGCCGGTGATTTCAATGCCCATTTTGGGTCAGCTACATTTGAAACGAAGAACATAGTAGAAACTCTAAATACTTGCAATCTGTCGTGGCTCCCGTATCAAGATACACATCACACTGCAACCTCCTCTTCTACTCTGGATCTAATAGCATCCAACTGCAATGAGCACGTGATTGAGTTTGGCCAAACAGCTGCTTCTGGCTTCTCAGCACATGATCTCTTATACGCAGTATATACCCTGTCAACTCCAAAATATAAGCCCAGTATTCGAACTTTTCGAGACTTCAGCAGGTTTAATTATGAAAGGTTTAAGGCTGATGCCATCTCAGTTCCATGGCACACTGTTCTCGAGCAGCAAACTATAGATGAGAAGGTCGAAGCATTCAACACATTTTTAATTGATTTATATGATCGCCATGCCCCAGTGCGCTCAGCTAACGTGAGGCACGCACCAGCTGCCTGGATCAACACAGAAATAAAAGATCTAATAAGATCTCGAAATAGAGCCAGAAAGAAGTGCAACAGAACACAGAAACCCGAGGACATTGTAGAATACAAAAGCTTACGCAACAGAACCCAGCAAGTTATTCGTAATACAAAGATACGTTACACTCATTCGCTAATTAATTCAGCTAAAAACTCTTCGGCTTTGTGGAGAGCTATAAAAACTCTCGGCGTTGGAAAATCCAGACACAAAAGCAATAACCCAACAATGAGCGCTGATGAGCTTAATAAGCATTATTTAAACGTATCAACCGTTGTAGACAGCAATAGAGTTTTGTCAACTGTTGCTAACTACAGGGAAAAATTTACTGACCGACGGGAAGAATTTCATTTTGGCTATATATATCCAGAGGACATTCATTTAGCCATATTTAGGATAACTTCAAAAGCCATAGGACCAGATCATATATCTATTACGCTATTGAAAAGGAATATGGACCTTCTCATGCCAGTTTTATTGCATATATTTAACTATAGCCTGCAAATGGGTATTTATCCGACACAATGGAAACAAGCCAACGTCAAAGCAATACCAAAAATCACGAACGCCTTAAACTGTAGTGACTTTAGACCAATAAGTATCTTGTGTGCAATTGGGAAAGCGTTAGAACGGATTGTTTTTGATCAGTTTTATGAATATATAAATTCCAACAATATCCTAAACCCGAACCAATCTGGATATAAATCAAAACATAGTACTCTGACAGCCCTTATTAAAGTCACAGACGACATTCGTCTTGCAATGGACCGCAAGGAAATAACTATATTACCTCTATTCGATTTCAGCAAAGCTTTTGACAGAGTTCACCATGAGATCCTACTAGTTAAATTAAGAAATCTAGGCCTTTCAAAGTCAGTAACGAACTGGTTTAGGTCTTACCTAACAGGCAGATGTCAGAGAGTAGTCCTAGCAGATGACAATGTTTCAGAATGGTGTGAAGTAACAACAGGTGTGCCGCAGGGTTCGGTCCTTGGTCCACTCCTGTTCTCCGTGTATATAAATGACCTTCCATCTGTCCTTAAATTCTGTCAACATCATATGTACGCAGATGACCTTCAGCTATATCTACACACGGATCTGAAATCCATTCATTTGAAGGTAGCTCTAATTAACAGTGACATTCAAAGCCTATCTCAGTACGCACTCGATCATAATCTAATACTTAACTTCGAAAAAACGCAACCGATCATCATCGGCTATACCAAATTACTCAGTTCCCTACCTGACCCAGTACCACCTTTACAGCTTGCATCCCAAACAGTTCCGTACCAGTCAGCAGTAAGAAATCTGGGAGTTATTTTTGACTCTCGATTATCGTGGCAGGATCACACAAACATGATTCTGAAAAGGGTTGCATCGTCATTATATCAAATTAGGCGAACTTGCTTCTATTTGCCCCAAAATGTACGAAAGATACTGATACAGAGTTTGATATTACCAATATTTGACTATGGATCTATAATTTACCATGATATGGGAGAGGTCCTCAATACAAAATTGCAAAGAATGCAAAATGCTTGCTTGCGGTTTGTACTCAATGTACCAAGAGAGTCTCATATAACTCCATTTTACGTCCAGATTGGATGGCTAAAGTTAAAGGAACGAAGACAGTATGCCATGGCTCTGACTGTGATAAAAATTCTAAAATTAAAAATTCCGTCGTATATTTACTGCACACTAACTCCCATGCAATCAGTGCATAACCGTGCGAATAGACACACTGCACAAATGCTCCAGATACCTCATCACAGAACCGAAAAATGCAAAGGTTCATTCCGTATTTCAGCTAGTATTCTCTGGAATAAATATAAATTGCACCAGTATTCAGGACTTCCTATCAGAGCGATAAAACACTCCCTTCATTGTGATCTATCAGCTATACAATTATCATGTTCAAGGTGAACGGATGTAATAACAAGAACTTCTATTGTCAACTGTATGTATAGGTTAAGTTTTCTTTTCTTTCTTCATTTATTATTGTCAACTGTATGTATAGGTTAAGTTTTTCTTTTCTTTCTTCATTTATTCTATTGTATATAACCGCCCTCTGAATGAAGAGAGCTGCATAAAAAGGCTTTGTAGCCTCAGTGGCCTGTATAAGAGTAACAATAAATTCAAATTCAAATAAATTAGATATAGAGAATGTCCACCACGATTTAGATCCTCGAGCACACTTTCTGACATATCATTAAAACGTGTAGAAACGAATGTCGGAAAATTTTCACTAACACATAGTACACGTTCACCATACATTGTGTCCACTTTTTGAATGTTAATGATACGGAAAAGAGTATGCATTGGTAATTCAGTGAGCTTTTTTTTCTCTCTAATCAACAGTTCTACCCCCATAGCATTGAGAATATTTATTGTAGTAGCCTATAAAGAAACAAAAAAAACATATCTATTACAGTTTAGCTATACGTGACCAGAACCACGATAATATTTTATTCTAATAAGGAGATTTCCATAATGATAAGAAAAAAAAGCTTACCATAATGATGGATTGTGTAAGTAAACGTCTTTTGCTGCTTGATGCCACTACTAAACTGATACCCATACAACGGACAAGTGAGTTCATGTTTCTCTGACGTAATCGTATGTTCCCACGCACTTTCTGTGTGTTGCACGCGCCGTAGTGGCTAAATTTGAAACTAGATGAGATGATTTGCTGACGTAATTGTATGTTCCCCGCACGCACACGCAGGCCCCTGTGGACGGGTCCTTGTGGACGAGTCCCTGTGGACGGGTTCCTGTTGACAGGTCATTGTTGACGGGTCATTGTTGACGGGTCCTTGTTGACGAGCCCTGTGGACGGGTCCTTGTTGACGGGTCCTTTTTGACTAATCCCTTTAGACCGGTTCCTTTGGACTGGTTCCTACGGACTAGTCATGAATTTATTTAAATTATGTCAAAATGCCTAACTACATATTGCGTGTAATGCAGTGTGTTGAACTGACGTTGTTCACCAGTCCCCCACTACTATAATGTGATAACGATTTGAAAGTAAAGTGAAGAAATACATGTGAACACGTGTGAGATGACATTATTACCGTCCTCCTTGTGAAACAAGTCACATTCTGTTTTGGTTCATACGTGAGAAAATGCAAGTTCATGTGTAATATGACCTAACACAGAGGTGTTCACCTGTGCACGTGCACGATAAGAGCTAACAAGTTACATTCTGTTTAGTTCGTACGTAACGTTAGGGCTAATGCACACACCCTAGTACAAGAGGCGCATGCCATTTGAGGGCAGGTCAAGGGATCTAACTTGGTGGATGGAACGTTAGGGATAATGCACACACCCTAGTACACGAGGCACATGTCATTTGAGGGCAGGTCAAGCGATCTAACTTGGTGGATGGATGTGTTCTAACGAGTCATTTGTAGTTGAAAGAGAATAATACATGTTCTTAAGATGTTAAAACTGTGGAGATGGTACGTGCAGTAAGACGTCTTGTTATTTCCTGTGTCATATTACAGACATGGCAGAGAGCGCACAGATCTGTTGCTATGACTAACGCTGCAGTAATTTGAAACCCCAGGTGTTGATCAAGAAAATGGGTGATGATCATGCAAAGTCAGCAGTAATTGGATACCACACAGGTGTTCCTAGTGTACTTTGGACTCTCAGCTGTACTGGGAAAGGAATTGCAATTATCTGAAAAAACTGCTGCCACGAGCGATAAGAGTTTATATACGAGAGGTGTCATATATTTCCCTACTGTATGTCATTACTACTCGCTACGAGTGAACAGTTATTGCTCAAGAGTTGCAAAAAATACTTTTTGGTGGAAAATCATTGAATTATTTTGCAAGGTATGTACTTATTATTAATGTATTGTAGTCTTTTATTACTACTTGATGTTGAAGTTATTGATTGGAATGTAATTATTGATTGATTGATTTATTGATTGATTTATTTATTTATTTGTTTACAGATAATTGGGTACCTCTAAGGTTAGCAGATTCCTATACCTAGTTCATTCAGTGACAGCAGTTGATAAATTATTAAAGGTAAGTACTCCTCTAATAACTTTTAAACAGCTAGAGCGATATTTTCCAATGTCCACTACTAGATGTCAGTGACAATGGTATATTTGGTAGTTAAAGTTGGAACTACTTAACCATGTTGTGTAAAGCTAAATTTGTAGGTTAGATTTTGATTACCGCTCTATTAAGTCCGAATGTTCGTTGCTAGGTGTCAGTGACATAGGGAATATTTAAAAGACTTAACCTCAGTTCACCTAACATAACCCAACTTTACCTTGTCACGTGACATGTTTTACAAGTTTAGACTTGCTTTAAGACTGACTATGACGTCACACTTAACTCACATAACAGGAGGCCGCTGGTTTCGTATATTTAAAAACAAGAGATCAAGTAAAATGTGTGTTTAACGCTCAGTTAATTTGAACGTTCGCCGCTTGATCTTTGACAATGGTATATTTGATGCCATTTATTTTGGATTTTGTCCCAGAGATCTGGGACTTAGTTTTTTGGGTAGAGGGGGTATATACCTGTTATTTATGTCAAACACACTTTTTTGTAAAATTCCTAGTTTCCAAAATATAGTCCATTTTTAAAAATGAACATTTTTGGAAAAAATGTCAAAAATTCCATATTTTTTTCTAACGATTAAGGATATAAAAACCTTTGGTTTGAGTCTATATATTACTTTATAGGATTATAAGTTTTCAAATTATAGCCTACTTTCCAAATATTTTTTAGAAAAATGTAAAAAAATATAATATGTTTCGATTAAGAATGGGATAAACGTAGGTGTTAGAGTTAACATATGAATTTATATGATTTTTTTTAGTTTAAACATATAGTCTACTTTCCCCATTCACCTTTTTTTGGAAAAAAATATAATGTTCTTGACTTGGCATGGGATAGAGGTAAGAGTACGAGTTGAGAGTAACTTAGAGTACTTTAGATTTTTTGAAAGTTTAGTGTGTTGGTGTTGTTACTTACAAACATGGCAGTAAGCATTATGTTGTGATAAAATAGAGTGATATACTTTCCAAGACCAAGAGAAAAATCCACTAAATGCATTGACAAAATAACTTGTCAAATATGCCAACACAAAAGCCAAAATATAAACCAACACTAAAGCCAACACACAAAAAGCCAACCTAAAAGCCAACGCAAAAGCCAACATAAAAGCCGATATACAGAATAAGCCAACACAAAATGCCAACATAAGACCCCACACATAAACTAATACATAAGCTAATTTGTAAAATGTTAAACACTTGCATGGTATTACATTTTAGGTAATGCATGCGAAACATGAACTCACTTGTCTGTTGTATGAGAAGGACACGTCAACAATGACCTGTCAACAATGACCTGTCAGCAATGGACACTGCTTGCACATTTTTAATTACTACCCACCTCTCTCCACTCCTAATGCAAAATGAACATGTAAAACACAAATTGGAAAAATCCATAGAAGAAAAAAAAACATTTAACTGAAATTTTAAAAACTGTAAATGGGAATTTGGTAAATTGACAAATGTGAAAACAACAAATTGGAAAATCCATGTTTCTATATCATGAAATCGAAAACCTTTAAACTGGCATTTTAAGAACTGTAAATGGGAAATTGTGAAATTGATAAATGTGTAAACTGGTCATACTAAATATGAGGAAGAACTATTGGATATAGAAAATGAGCTTCGTCATGCTAAAATTATTGTGTAATGAATCCATGTAACCGCTTAAACTATTTTTTAACAATACATGTAATATTTTCTACCACTTTGCTACCACTTTGCTACCTCTTTTCTAGTTTGCTACCACTTTCTACCACTTTGCTACCACTTTTCTACTACTTTTCTGCCACTTCTCTACCACTTTTCTACTTTGCTATCACTTTTCTACCACTTTGTTACCAATTGTCTACCACTTGTCTACCACTTTGCTACCACATTTCTACCACTTTTCTATCACTTTAAACTGTACATATTAAATATAAAAGCCAACGCTAAATAATTCTATTACCAGAACAGATATAACCTTTGTAGTGTGAAAATCATACTAACAGGTTAGTTGCTACTATGGAACTTTCTACAACTAACCGAGGTAAACACCGTGTACTCTATAAAGGCTACTCCTATAACTATAGACGACAAAATGTAAAAGGAATAATATTCTGGCAATGCTCAAAACAGAGGTCAACAAGATGTCGAGGCAATATGAAAAGTAGAAATGGTGTGGTTTTAAGTGTGAGTGATCATCAATGTAGTGCTCCAGAAAAAATCATCAGAATGCTAAAAAGTTAGTACAAGAGAAAAATGTTGCTACTCAAAATAGTGCATTGTTTATTGATCAACATTTAACCCCTGTTGTAAAAGTTATGTTTAATCCATCTTCCACATCTCAAGTCATCAACATCACAGACTATGCAAGAGGTAGTGTTGTTGTTGTTGTTGTTGTTTTAAAGGGCTTAACTACAAAGTCATCTGCCCTTGATATGCAAGTGGTTCGAAAAGTATTAGATAGTAATAGACAAAAAGAAAGTTGTATTTTCTATATAACTATTGTACAAGTACTTACATTAAATCAATAAAAATAGTGTAAGAGTATTGTCTGTTTTTCTTAATTGCTATCCCCATGTCCCACTATTAATGCAATTGTTAACCATCAACAGTCTCTGACTATGTTCGGACAGAGAGTGGGCTCAAACAATGCACTCCATCTATGGTTTGTGAACCAAGTATCATAATGATACAGTGTGGCCAAGTCATGTTAAGGCAATAGTTATGTCAGATAAGGGATTCGAACCCTTGCTTCCTTGTACAGGAAATTTGATCTTAAGTCAAACACCTTAACCACTCGGCCAACCTAGCAGTTACTAATTTAATTAGTCTTGTGGACTTGAGTGTTTACAAAACTTTTTCCAGTATACATTGACTAAAACCACTTTCTTTAAAATAATGATAGCCATTTGTTCATTTTTACATTTCACACATTGCAAATTGCCAATTTTTCCTTTGCATTTTTAAAAATGTTAGTTTGAAGTTTTTTTGAATTTTATGATATGGAAGCATGGATTTTCCAATATGCTGTTTACACATTTTATTTTTATTTTGTATACGGTATGTCAAAAGTTCATATTTGCGAAATATGATTTGTTCATTTTAAGTTTTTGTAAATGCTGTTAAAACACGCAAACATTTTAAGGTTATGTTTATACTTGCGTGCCGTTGAAGGTTGTCAGTTCTTGAAAACTGTTTATTACATTCACCACACTTGAACATACTGGTCACTTTTCAAATTACCTATAAAAGAAAGAAATCATCAATGTTAATAAAATATAAGACAAAGTAAAAATATAAATAGTTTAATTATAATATGAAAATTAGAGTCAATGGTTATAGCACGGTATTTATTTTAATCGTTTGTGAACTCATACTAAGTCTAATTTTAAGTTTTTCCAACTTTTGACTACCAACATATATCACTGTCACTGACACCTTGCAGTGAACAATGGAACTTGATAAAGCGTTAATCAAATCTAATCTACAAATTTAGCTTCACACCATTGTCAAGTAGTTCCAACTATAGTTAGTAGATACCATTGTCACCGACACCTAACAGCTAACGCTTGGACTTAATAGAGCGGTAAACAAACCTAACCAACAAATGTAGCTTTACACACCATTGTCAAGTAGTTCCAACTTTGGCTATCAAATATACACTTGTCACAGATCAAGCGGCGAACGTTCAAATTAATAGAGCGTTAAACACACATTTTACTTGATCTCTTGTTTTTAAATATTAGAAACCAGCGGCCTCCTGTTAAGTGAGTTAAGTGTGACGTCACAGTCAGTCTTAAAGCAAGTCTAAACTTGTAAAACATGTCACGTGACAAGGTAAAGTTAGGTTATGTTAGGTGAACTGAGGTTAAGTCTTTTAAATATTCCCTATGTCACGGACACCTAGCAACGAACATTCGGACTTAATAGAGTGGTAATCAAAATCTAACCTACAAATTTAGCTTTACACAACATGGTTAAGTAGTTCCATCTTTAACTACCAAATATACCATTGTCACTGACATCTAGTAGTGAACATTGGATAATATCGCTCTAACTGTTTAAAAGTTATTAGAGGAGTACTTACCTTTAATAATTTATCAACTGTTGTCACTGAATGAACTAGGTATAGGAATCTGCTAACCTTAGAGGTACCCAATTATCTGTAAACAAATAAATAAATAAATCAATCAATCAATCAATAATTACATTCCAATCAATAACTTCGACATCAATTAGTAATAAAAGACTACAATCCATTAATAATAAGTACATACCTTGCAAAATAATTCAAAGATTTTCCACCAAAAAGTATTTATTGCAACTCTTGAGCAATAACCATTCACTCGTAGCGAGTAATAATGACATACAGTAGGGAAATATATGGCACCTCTCGTATATAAACTCTTATCGCTCGTGGCAGCAGTTTTTTGCAGATCATTGCAATTCCTTTCCCAGTACAGCTGAGAGTCCAAAGTACACTAGGAACACCTGTGTGGTATCCAATTACTGCTGACTTTGCATGATCATCACCCATTTTCTTGATCAACACCTGGGGTTTCAAATTACTGCAGCGTTAGTCATAGCAACAGATCTGTGCGCTCTCTGCCATGTCTGTAATATGACACAGGAAATAACAAGACGTCTTACTGCACGTACCATCTCCACAGTTTTAACATCTTAAGAACATGTATTATTCTCTTTCAACTATCAATGACTCGTTAGAACACATCCATCCACCAAGTTAGATCCCTTGACCTGCCCTCAAATGGCATGCGCCTCGTGTACTAGGGTGTGTGCATTAGCACTAACGTTACGTACGAACTAAACAGAATGTAACTTGTTAGCTCTTATCGTGCACGTGCACAGGTGAACACCTCTGTGTTAGGTCATATTACACATGAACTTGCATTTTCTCACGTATGAACCAAAACAGAATGTGACTTGTTTCACAAGGAGGACGGTAATAATGTCATCTCACACGTGTTGACATGTATTTCGTTACTTTCCTTTCATATCGTTATCACATTATAGTAGTGGGGGACTGGTGAACAACGTCAGTTCAACACACTGCTTTACACGCAAAATGTAGTTAGGCCCTTTGACATAATTTAAAGAAAATCATGGGCTAGTCCGTAGGAAACAGTCCAAAGGAACCGGTCTAAAGGAATTAGTCAAAAAGGACCCGTCAACAAGGACCCGTCAACAATGACCTGTCAACAGGAACCCGTCCACAGGGACCCGTCCACAGTGACCTGTCAACAGGCAACCGTCCTCAGGGACTCGTCCACAACGACCCGTCCACAGTGGCCTGCGTGTGTGTGCGGGGGAACATACGATTACGTCAGCAAATCATCTCATCTAGTTTCAAATTTAGCCACTACGGCGCGTGCAACACACAGGAAGTGCGTGGGAACATACGATTACGTCAGCGAAACATGAACTCACTTGTCTGTTGTATGAGTATCAGTTTAGTAGTGGCATCATGCAGCAAAAGACGTTTACTTACACACAATCCATCATTATGGTAACCTTTTTTTTCATATCATTATGTAAATCTCTTTATTGGGACCCGTCCACAGGGACCGGCGTGTGCGTACAGGGGAACATACGATTACATCAGCAAATCATCTCATCTAGTTTCAAATTTAGCCACTACAGCGCGTGCAACACACAGGAAGTGCGTGGGAACATACGATTACGTCAGCGAAACATGAACTCACTTGTCCGTTGTATGAGTATCAGTTTAGTAGTGACATCAAGCAGCAAAAGACGTTTACGTACACAATCCATCATTATGGCAAGATTTTTTTTCTTATCATTATGGAAATCTCCTTATTAGAATAAAATGTTATAGTGGTTCTGGTCACTTACAGCTAAACTGTAATAGATATGATTTTTTTTGTTTCTTTATAGGCTACTACAATAAATATTCTCAATGCTATGCGGGCAGAACTGTTGATTAGAGAGAAAAAAAGCTCACTGAATTACCAATGCATACTCTTTTCCGTATCATTAACATTCAAAAAGTATACACAATGTATGGTGAACGTGTACTATGTGTTAGTGATTATTTTCAGACATTCCTTTCTACACGTTTTAATGATATTTCAGAAAGTGTGCTCGAGGTTCTAAATCGTGGTGGACATTCTCTATATCTAATTTATGAGGGTATAAAAATCAAAAGATGTATTGTACATTCTGACTTTGAAGTTAGGTTAGGTTAGGTGAAGTTGGGTTAGGCAGAATGGCTGCGGTATGAATCAAAAGCCAGCTCCTGTCAGTTTTGCCTCACAAGGTTGAGTGTACCCCATTCCAACCCTTAGCCTAGAATTAAATTTCTTGACAGAGCCATGACTCGAACCCGAGCCTCCACAGTAACAGCTAAAAATGCTAGCCACTACTCCATAAAGTGGGGCAATATATGGCTGGTCTTGATTGTACATGATCAATCAATAATTACCTAATAAAAATAATAATAAATAATAATAATAATAAATATTCCATTTAGCAACTACATAGCCGACCTCTCTCTGGGTTCTTTTACATGCCAACTTCGTATGACATGCGTGTCTTAATTTTTGGCGCCTTTCAAAAATCACTTACCACGACCAAGAGCGAACCTGCAAGCTTGGGGTTGGTAGTCCGACACGATAACCACTCACCCACCGTGGCAAGCTATCAGTCAATAATTACCTAATAAATTTTTAATAATAATAATAATAATAATAATAATAATAAATATTCCATTTAGTAACTACACGGCCGAACTCCCCCTGTGACATTATTCACGGTCTCAGAGTGTGGCGGCCATCTTGCACTTTAGCCCTTGCGCCAGCTATGACTGGCCCCTCCATAAGAAAAACATAGGGCTGGTTGCGCGCGGCCGCCATCTTGAGCATTAGCCCCTGCGCCAGGATCGGCTTATATTACCTACTGCGATGCTCGCGTGGGCTACTATTGTAACCCCGACGACTTCTAATGCATCTGGTGTCAGTTTGGTGCAATTGGATCAGTTGGAATCACACCCGTCTATTAAATACAACATCAAAATGCAGCTACAGAAATTCTCAATATTCATAGCAAAAAATATACTGTACTCTGCGCTATAACAAATTAAATCACTGTGCTACACCTGTAGCCCGCTAGACTATCCGAGGGTTAATAAAATGGGCCTCCATCACCCTCCCCCTCCTACAAGAATTGGAGAAAGTTGAGATCAAGAAAAGGAAAGTAGAGTAAGTTGCGAAAAGTATTGCTCAAAAGAAAGAGTATGAAACATTGTTCCAGAAACAACAAGTAATTGTGAATATAAGAAACAGGTTTACACTTTATTTTAAACAAAGTCCCTGGCAAAATCTATATATGAGTGCTAAATTCAAACTCTTTGCATTTACTGTAAATAAAAACGGAACTTATCCACGCGTTGGAGTGCTTGTACAGAGCGACCATTTTAAACGTGTGTGCCACTTAAGAGAATATTTAAAATCTATGTTAGATATCTAACTTTCTGTCTATAAACTATTGGTTTTAATACTTTAATAATAAGTTATGTTCCTTCTTCCTGACCTTCTAACCGAGAATACTTTCGGATTTTTATTTGGCCTTTGATTTCCTGGATAGTAATGTTATTATGAAGATCCACATCGTCTTGTGTATAAGTTGCTGACTCTTATCCATAGTTTGTTTGAGTCTTTATGTATAATTTGAAATTCTCAATTTTAACAAACGAATGACCATTTAATCTATCAATTCCATTGGTGTTGAACTAGTTAGAATTGGTTAAAAATGATAGGTATATTGTAACTCCAAGTAGTGGTTTGGACATCGTTCATCTAGAAACTGAAAAACCGTTTGCCGAGTACAACTAGATTAAAAGGTCATTCGTTTGCTAAAATCGAGAATTTTAAATTTAACATAAAGACTCAAACAAACTATAGAGAGTAATCAACAACTTATACACAGGACGATGTGGATCTATTTAATAACATTTCTATGCAGGAAATCACAGGACAAATAGAAATCCGAAAGTATTCTCGGTTAGAAGGTCTGGAAGAAGGAACAGAATTATTTATTAACGGAATAAAACCAATAGTTTATAGACAGAAGTTTAGATATGTTTAAGAAATTGAGAATATCAACTCTTTGTTTGTATCAAATTACTGGCTGGTAAAGGAACAAAAATATGTGGAAAAAGATTTAAATTATAAGCTAAATATTATGCTGGATGTTATTAAAACTACACCTAGCAAAAATAAGGAAGGAGTTGTATTCTGTGTGTAAATATGGATCACAATTCAAGAATATGAGCACTTCTGTTTTCATAAAATTATTGGTTGCCAAAAAGGATCTAAAAAATTTAACCAAGGTTTAAATTAAAAGCTAAATATGAATATTAAAGCTACAACCAGAAAAATAGAGAAATGTATTATGTGTAAATATTAAAGATATACTTAAATCAATAAAAATATTACATAGGTAACGCTTGTGTTTCTGAATTGTTACTCACCTCCCACTCCTAATCCAATCGTTAGCCTTGGGGGATCTTCGACAATGTTCAAAAGCATTGGCCTTAAAAGCAGCTAAAAGTAAAATACGGGAAAATTTTGGGTAAATCTGGGAAAATTTTGGGTGAATCAAGGAATTCTTTAGATATTTAATTAATTCTGGTTACACTTAGAAAACTTCGGGATGATTTAAGGAATCTTTATATACGAGGCACGTCCAGAAAGTAAGTTCCGTTTAGTAATAAAATTAAATTGTGTACAGATACAGAAAAATTATTTATTGTACAACATTCTACACCTCTTAAACTACTTTTCCACATAACTGCCGAACTTTTGCAGGCATTTGTCATAGCGTGGCACAAGTTTTTGGATACCTTCTTCATAGAAGTTTGCCGCCGACCGTAAACGAGAGTGAAGACTCCCCTGTAAGATAACCTACTGTTTGGCCTCCACTGTTAGGCAAATTGTGTATGTGGTCAGGAGAACTCCTAAACATACGCAGTTCTCCTGGTAAGCACGCAATTTGCATGACAGTGGTGGCCAAACAGTAGGATATCTTACAGAGAAGTCTTCTCTCTCGTTTACGCTCCGCGGCAAACTTCTATGAAGAAGGTATCCAAAAACTTGTGCCACGCTATGACAAATGCCTGCAAAAGTTCGGCAGTTATGTGGAAAAGTAGTTTAAGAGGTGTAGAATGTTGTGCAATAAATAATGTTTCTGTATCTGTACACAATTTAATTTTATGACCAAACGGAATTTACTTTCTGGACGTGCCTCGTATTTTGGATAATGCTTTGTTTATTAGGGAGAAATCTGGTCAATTTGGTGGGGAATTTAGGGACATTTAGGGGAGTTCTGGATTTGGCTTAAGAAATCATGCTTGGCGTAGTATATTTATTGATATTATTTTATATTAATTTTTAGGTTTATTAGCCATTTGTATTATTTTTAATATAAATAGCGGGTGTGGAATGAGGTAGGGAGTTGGGGTGGGACAAAAGGGGATTTGATAGAGTTATCCATTAACCTGCATGGGTCAGCGATGGGATTTTGGAAGAAAGTTTACCGTAGACCTGTTAAAAGGAACCATCCCAGAAAACCACTTTTATAATGGCTGTGGTAAAAATCGAGTCCATGCGGCTATCAAGTTTACAGATAAACTAGTTTCATGACCTTTCACGGGGCTTCTGCAAGCGTAGCCATCGCTGTCAGTTCTGTAATTAACATGAGGATGGGGAAGGATGCTGCCGGGGTTTTAAGTTACGTTGTCTAAATTTGTAAACTTTAACACTTACAACTCGGGGTGGTAACAGGTCAATCGTAAAGGTAACCACTATCTTGGGTCTAATTAAGAATACCTCAGAGAGGCGCCCGTGGCCCTAAGATAAGAATCATCCCAAAAACCACTTTCAAGTCTCTTCTCAGTTTCACCTCTCGAGGTTAGGTGTACCCGTTTCTTGGCATTGCTAAGAATAAAACCACAGTCTTCGCGGTAAGAGGGAATCTGCTTGACCACTGAGCTACCACGTCCTATCTTTCTAAGGAGTGCTCTTTTCTTGTTTCAGAGCCTGTAATCGAGTTAAGACCTCCGGTTAGAGAGTCAAAATTGCTAGCCACTACTTCACGAGGTGGTCCATTTTCTCTCTTGTTATCTCAACTCTTAAATCGGTTACTGCTACCGAGAACCAATGTAAACAGTATACAAGCGGAAACAGATTATATTTCTGCTTGCATTGCTTTCCGTTGCTTTGCTACTGGCTGCGAGACAGCTTAGATTAGGTTGTTGTAGCTTGTACAGGAATAATTCGGCCATCAGGCTCGTATGTTTACATGCATGTGCGAGTGTTGATGATAAGGGACATTTAGGTCATCACCCCCGTGTACTTGAGTGCGCGCATTAGTCCATGCGACTCAGAACCAAGCTCGTTGAACGTAGCCAAAATCTTGCCCAGTAACCACGGCGTTAGCATTACCTCACCCTCCATAAGAATAGCATGGAATAGTTGCGTGTGCCCCATGTATTTAATTGTGTTACATATCGTGGTCACGTATTCCCATGTACTATACTGTGTTGTCATATTAAGATATATCGGTAAATCACTCATTAGCCCCGTTCAGTAATAAACTTGGGAAATCATAGTCATCAGTCTCGTGTAATCGGGTAATTATTTGCATATAGTTAAATTATATAAAGAACTTCAGGTCATAACAGTCATCCGGCCCGTTTAGTAAAATATGTAATGACTTGAGACATAATCAGTCATAAATATCATTTAATGCGTATAAAGTAATCACCCAACACCGGTTAACTATATAAGTATGTACCGTTACCCCAAAGTAGGTCTGAAATTCTCGGATATCATTGTAGTATTAATGCATTTGGCCTTGGATAATCTAATACAGCCAGTTTTGTGAGAGAGCTAGTGTTGCCTTCCATGGATATCGACAAGAGAGAAAATACCGATACAGGTAAATATGTATAAACTTTTAGAATAAACCCCTCGGGTACCGGATAGTTTTAATGGCCGGATGCCCTTCCAAATTCTTAGCTCGTAATTAACAAAAAGTGGTAAATAAAACTATGCAAAGAGAAGTGTAAAGTAAAGGTACGTCACTGTATTAGTCTGGGAAAAGTTTGGGAAACCACAAAAAAGAAAACTTGTAAGATAACATACACAAAGAAGAATATTAGGGAAATTAGGGTATATCTAGTAAAGTATAAGGAATTTGAGTAAATTTTATGGATATTAGAGATTTGGGTACATAAAATGGATTTTAGGTGCATTGACCTGAATTGCGGTAAATCTAGGGACATTTAGGATATATGAGAGAAATCAGGGTGATTTTAGGGACATTTAGGAGTGTTCCGGGGAATTTTCGGAAACCTCTCAGGCATCGTGTGATGGGTCATATTAATGAGTCACTGCCCGTTGACTAGCATTTACCAATTACATTTACCAATTACATAACAGCGTTTTGGTTAGCTCTACATGGAGTCTTAGTAATATCATCATAGCCACTTAGGATTTTAATACCGTCTGTTTCGCAATAAATCGAGACTTAACCAAGATAGGTTGATGAGAGAGTATCCTGGAAGAAGTAAGTGTTAACAATTCTAAACTTTGTTATAAAATCTAAGTCACGTTTAGCCTACTTTAGAATTTCGGGAAATAAATATATAATGATAATTAATAATAATAATAAATTACATAATAAAATAATAACTAAATATTTCATTTATCCACGTTACATAACCAACCCCTCTCCAACGGTCTCTCGACAAAATTATTCTCGTTTAAACGAACAAGTGATCTCAACAGCTGTATAGCCCTGCGTGTTAAATAATCCCTATAATTTTAATGATAAATAGTCCATATACCATTCTCTCTAACAGGTTTGTGTAACAGGATTCTGCTTGTCTCTCAGATAATCATATTTCCCACACCTGCTACCAGCCCAATGTAGCGTTCCCGCTTGACAAATCTACAGCAATAGTAGTGGCATTAAAATCTCCACAGGTTAGGTTAGGTGAGTTTAGGTTAGCCAAACTAGTTTAATTTAAGTTAGTCTCGGTTTCAGTTTGGTTCGGTTTCGGTTCAGTACGATTTTGGTTTCGTTCAGTTCTGTTCAGTTTTGGTTTGGTTTTGGTTCGGCTTCGGTTTGGGTTGGTTTTGGTTCTCTTTTGGTTTTGGTTCAGTCTTGGTTTAATTCGGTTGGGCTGGATTGGTTCGGTTCAATTTTGGGTCAGTTCGGTTCGGGTTGGTTTGGTTCAGCTTTGGTTCGATTCGGTTTAGTTTCATTTCAGTTCTGTTTCGGTTCAGTTTTGGTTTGAGTTCAGTTTCGGTTTTGGTTCGGTTTGGTATTGGTTTGGTTCAGTTCGGGTTGGTACGGTTCAGTTTTGGTTCGGTTAGGTTTGGTTTCGGTTCGGTTCCGTTTTGGTTTGGTTCGGTTTTGGTTTCGGTGCAGTTTCGGTTTTGGTTGGGTTTGGATATGGTTCGCTGCAGTTTCTATTCGGTACCGCTTTGGTTCAAAAATGCTCGTTGTCTTAAAAACCTCCAATAAAAATGCATACTTATGAACAATTAATACTTACCACCGAGTAATAATAGTTTTTATTTCAAGGTCAAAGTATGTAGTCCATAGAAAATGGAGAAAAGGGGGCTTTATTGGGAATAAATGGAGTCATCACACAAGTCTGTACGTTTAAGCGTTAGCAAAATATAACGGGCCGATGACCTAACAGTCTTGTGCGTTGGTTAACTTTGGGTAAATAAATGGTCCATGGCAAAGATAATGTCATGCCAATTAATAGGACCCCTTGCATGACTTCCTACAATCATGGGTTCGGGAAATATCGACTAAAGTCGAGCGAGCGGTAACATCCAGTAGCGATGCATGCTATTACGCTCGCGGCTATGGGTGAGATAGAACTCTCAGCCATCCCTCTTCCTCTCCCTTCCCCTTCCCGCTTGGTGGTATATCCATGTTGAGATAGCTATCACTATAGCTCAATCAAATAAATAAATAATTAGCTAAACGAATGCAACAGTTAAGCAATTTCGGCGAAAATCTAAATATGATAAATAAAAATTACGTAAATAAAACAAATTAAGAAAGGAAAAAACTAAAAATGCGTAGTTAGGCCCTTTGGCAAAATTTAGAACAATTTCAAATCCTCGGTAAAGAGGGCTTCATCCTGAGTAATTTTTCAGTAATCATGACCACCTCCTATTTCGGGTTCGAGAGATATCAATAACAGTGCGGTACGTACACCACGTTGTGGTAAAATTCTTGTTGACTCATATAGTAATAATAATAATATCTAATTAATAAAAATTAAATAATAAAAATAACTAAATATATAATACTTAAATAAATAAATAAATAATAAGTAATACATAATTAATTGACAAAAATCCATACCGTTAAATAATCATTTAAAAAGCCTGTCAGTGTCTCAACACTAGTCACGAGACCAGAGCAAGGTACAGTCACGTATAAATTAAATTCATCCCACCCATGTAGTTAAGCCCTTTGATAAAATTTAGTAAAATATGAGGTCCTCTGCAAAGGGGGCATTACGAGCTTTCGTTTGACCCCTCGCACTACTTTCTCCGATTATTGGTTCGTGAGATATCAAGTATGCGTGGCCACTGTGGCCGGTGACGTGCTAGTTTTGGGTCTTTTGGTTAAATCAAGAGTAAATAATCGATACATAATCATTTGAAAAGCCTTCCATCTTACAATAGCCACGGGTGCGCGTGCGTACAAAAATAATAACTTCACCTGCGGGTAATGGTAGTTTTTAACTTGCGGTGAAAATAAGTAGTCCATATGAATGAGGGCTTTATTTCGAGTAATTTGACACCCAACACGTCCATATACGATGATTGGTTCGCGAGATATCGGAAATATTACATACAAGAGGAGATCAGCGTAGCCGAGTGGCCTAGTGTCACTAGTTAGACCCAGTCAAGACAATCTACTAATTTGGAGTAACTAATATACGTCAGTGCTGCCAACATGACTCTAAGCGTGCTGTTAGTTCCAATTTTAAAATTCATGTAACTTCAATACTAACTACTGGATTTCATTCAAAATTGGCACAACAATAGATCATATTATTTCAGATTATTTCTGACCAATACAAGCATGACATTTTTGCCAATATGATTTTACGCGCGCTGTTAGATCCAATGTTTAACTGCATGTAACGTCCATGCTATTCATTGGACTTCAACCAAATTTTGTATTCTGTACCTGAAGAGATGGAACTAATAATATATTCAGTCATCAGGGCTGCCAACTGTAGTGCTCTATTAGGCTACATTAGGCTATGCCAGGTATACAGTATTTCGAACTAATTAGAAATTTCGCTATTAGCAACTTAATTTCGTCATTATTCTAGATAGGTTCATATACTGTAGAATAATCATTGGCATGAAAAGTAGGCTCTTTAGTTCGTCACGGAACTTCTTGTTTAATTTTGAAGTTGTAATTGCGCGGAAAAGTTGCGAATTATGTAGATAAAAAAAAGGAAAAATAAATTATCGAAATCGGTTGACATCTTACGGTCGCGCATAGGCCCTAAAGTTTGAAAAAATATGAAAAAACCTTCATGTTTTCGATTATTTTTTTAATATTTGAATTAGATGTTTTCGTAATGTAATAGCATGTAGCGTCTTCAAATAGAGCCTAAAAACATTGTGTTTTAATTTGGTTTATATCAGTTGATATCTTCGGGTCGCGCATAACCCCCAAAATGTGACAATATATTGAAAATTTTACATTTTCTCGAGATTCTTTTTGTATCTTTAATATACATGTTTTAACGCAATAGTTACAGTAGTTTCCATTTTTGAACAAAAGAACTATGCTACAGAAAACAGTACCTAAAAAAAGATAGTTATTCCTATGACATGATGGGTGATAACCGTAACAACGGGCATGATACTTTTCAACTTGCTCTATATTTAAAAAGCTTAAATATTTAAGTGACAGTATAGTTTTTAACAACAAACATACTTTTATAAAAAAGAATAAATAGAGTTTTGAATAAATAGTCCATGTTAGTTGAACCAGTTCATTTGTACTGTTCTCTATTTTGTAGCCGAAGGTACTATGAAGACAGATTTGCTGGTGAAGTTTTTATAAATCCATTTCGAGATTCAGCTCCACAAACTTTTCCTGAGGCTTCCGTGACGAGTTTTATACAGCGTTCGACAGCCTGCGAGTTAACTGAGAATTGCTTGAAAGTAATGTTCCATTCAGGGATTGAGTCACTGTTGATAGTGTTGATGTGCGATTTTTTGATCTCGTCGTCACTGATTTCTGGCAACAATGGAGGAGAAGATCATTCACATTCCATCCAGTTGATCTTTTCTGAGTAATCTTGCGCATTGAAGTTGATTTTCGGTGACCTGAATGTTCGTAATGTTTTCCTTCTTGCATCGATCTGCCTTGCCTTCAGAATTCATTGAAGTCCAAGCTCTCTTATGTGTTTCTGGTCATCTTTAGTCATCGCTAACAGTAGGTGTTCTGGGTGGGCGAAGAAACCATTCCGTTCAATCACAGGGTCGACAACATCAAGCAAAGGTATTGGCAAATACCTGGTAGATTGTATTGCTTGGTAAACAAGTTTCGGGCCGTCTGTAAAATGTTTACTTGTTTTGATAGTAAACCACATTGGCATGTATGATTTCAATATAAACAAAACTAGTTCTTGAAGTTGAGGTGAGGGGCTTTCTTCACTTACGGACAATCTGAGAGTTCTATTTGCTTTCGTGAACCACCTCGAATGTGATAAGTGCACAGCACCTCGTACAGCTAAATCTTCTTTACAGGTTCCTGATTTTATTGCCTTTGAAATATCAAGTAGGTATTGCTGATCTTTGCTAAGCACGTTTCTGTCTATCTCTGGGATCTGACAACCAATACTCTGGAAGTTAACCATCGGCAGTTTTTGGCAGCCAACTAACTCTTCACCGATTGGTCCTTAAGAAGAATCACGCCCTGTTGTCTTGCCATCCAGGTGCTCAAACATGAGGCGGAATGGCAACTCATTGAAATGGAGGAGGCAAATTGCCCATTTTACAGGTTTCATTAAATAAAGTTCAACTCGTCGAAGACCAATTCTCCAATCTGTATTGACAGCAGTACCATCACATCCGATGACAATTCGATTTTCAAGAGAAATAAACGCTCTGACAGGAAAGAAATTACAGACTTGACAATAACTTCAGAGCTTCCAGAATTTGGAGTAACGTGGCCAAAGTAGAGTGAGACGAGTTCTTTAATCAGCGAGTAAATGCTCTTCCTTAATAATTCTACGAAACCTTTTCAATGAGCTTCCTCTATCACCAACGTGCCGTTACACGATCCAGAAAACATTGACTGAAATTGACAGGTTTTTTACCTCACTATTAGTTCGTGTGAAATAATACCACGGCTATTACATTTAATTACAAATTATTTATCTAATACAAAAATGCGTAAAAATGTAACTTTTTCATTATTTCTGCAGATTTTGGCGCCTATGTGCGACCGGAATTTATCATCTGATCTAAACCAAATTAAAACACAATGTTTTAGGCTCAATTGGAAAACGCTACAAGCTATTACATTACGAAAACATCTAATTCAAATATAAACAAGAAGTTACGTGACGAACTAAAGAGCCTACTTCACTTAAAATTTAAGATTCATGCAATCTATATAAACCTATCTAGAATAATGACGAAATTAATTTGGTAATATCGAAATTTCTAATTAGTTCGAAATATACCTGGTATAATGTAGCCTAATAGAGCACTACAGTTGGCAGCCCTGGTGACTGAATATATTGTTAGTTCCATCTCTTAAGGTACAGAATACAAAATTTGGTTAAGTCCAATGGATAGCATGGACGTTACATGCAGTTAGACATTGGATCTATCAGCGCGCGTAAAATCATGTTGGCAACAACGTCATGAATGTGTTTGTCAGAAATAATCAGAAATATTATGATCTCTTTTTGTGCCAATTTTGGATAAAATCCATTTGTTAGTATAGAAGTTACATGTATTTTAAAATTGGACCTATCAGCAGGCTTAGAGTCATGTTGGCAGCACTGACGCATATTATTTTCACCAAATTAATCTAGAATGTCAGGTTCTATACGTGTGCATAGTTTCAAGGTGTCGGCATGCATACTTTCTGATATATTGGTATTTGGATAAGAAAATGAGAGAGAGAGCATTTATCAACAATTGGCAGCCCTAGTGGCTTTTAATACGTTCAGTCACATCTGTTTATGTACACATAGTATATGTGAAATTTGGTTGAAATCCAATTGATAGTTTAGAAGTTATATGCATTTAAAAATTGGACCTATCAGCAGGCATAGAATCATTTTGGCAACACTGTCTTATATGGCCTCATGGACATTAAACTGAAATATTATTATCTATATGTGTGCCAATTTTGGAAGAGCTCCTATGCATACCTTCCAAGATATCCAACATGGAGCTCAAATTTCAATTGCGGGTTTTCACCAGTTGGTAGCACTGATATAATTTTCAAATATGGGCTTGAGATATTCAGGTATAGATCTTTACTCATACCAAATTTGGATTCGATTGCTGCAGCCGTTTAGAAGTTCATAGGGGGGGACACACACACACACAAACAGACAGACAGACAGACAGAAGGACAGACAGACAGACTGACAGACAGACATTTGCCCGGATCGATCTCATAAGTATACTTTTTCCTCATTTTTGCAAAATGTGAAAAGTAGGTTAAAAATAATCGCAAAAATGAAGTCTTTTTCATATTTTGTCAAATTATAGGTCCAATGCGCGACCGGAAGATATCAACTGATCTATACCAAATTAAAACACAATGTTTTTAGGCTCTATTTGAAGACTCTACAAGCTATTACATTACGATAACATCTAATTCAAAAATTTAAAAAAATATTGCAAAAATGGAGTTTTCTTCATATTCTGTCAAGAACTTTAGGGCTTATGCGCGACCGGAAGATGTCAACCGATTTCGATAATTTATTTTTATTTTCTTTTATCTATATAATTCGCAATTTATCCGCGCTATTACAACTTAAAAATAAAAAAATATTTTTTTCGGCCCACCCTAACGTATAACCAAGCTTTTGTTACGAATATCTACTAGTATCTGTCGACATAAATGGGTATTTTAGCTCAGGGAACTCGCAGACTCCTGGCATTGAGAATGCTTTCGCCTCATGTGATCTTACATGAACCACATTTCAAAACACGTTCCACGCCACCAATTCTCACTCACATACCTTTACAATAGTGTCAAATTGTAATGATACCATGTTGGAATTTGGTCCTACCCAAACCAGTGATTTCTCTAGTCATGGTATGTAATAGTCCGTATTTTCTATATATCTACCATTCGGTAACTAAGAAAATTGATTATATACTGCTCAAAAAAATTAAAGCACCACTTTTTTCAAAGGCCACCAAATTTTGAAAAGTTGACCTACAAGCTCGAAATCTCAGTATGACGTTTGTCCTGACGCCTACCAAGCATATGCTTCAGCAAAACTCCCCAACTTGAGTAGTTTCGGGGTAGCACCCCGAAAACCAGCCCATTTTCGAAAACCGCAAATTGAAGTTTGCTAAAAACGCTGCAGGACTTGTCGCAGGTTGCCAAAGCAGTCGAAAATGAATGAGTCTTGCTCTTAAAGGTTCCACAAACACGTAGAAATCGTTACATTTGACGTTTGGGCATTTTCAATCCCCTTCATCATCCCCTAAACATGGACTACCATTGGGGGCGTCTGAGAAGGTACCGGGTGTGTTTAACCATCTGAAAACCTGCACACCGTCCTCAGTTGCTGATTGCAGTAAGTTCTTAAGGCCTCCGGCAATGTCCACACCCCCTAACACCCTCAACTGGCATGGGACCAAACCACCCCCTCTCGATTCACCCCTAAGGAAGGTTTTAATTGAGATGTTTATCAGTGCTGTGAATGCGGGGCTCTTCCCCTACCGTTTCAAAAAAGGAGCAGTGCCTTTGTCACCACCCCTTCCCCTGCAACCCCCGTTTGTATGATTTTTCGAATCAGGCCCTTTTTAAGGGCTGAAACGAGGTCTTAATCGCTGAAAGGGCTGTAAAGGTCCTTAGAAGTAGTGGTGACACGAAATCAACCCCTTCCGATCGATGATAGACATTCCGTCCCCGAAATTCGAAATTGTTGCACCCCCAACCCTCCCTGTCTGGACGCGTAACGCGTCATGGCAGAGTTTTCAGAGTTGGATGGAAATGAAGCTTATGGCCTGACATGGAGCCCAAAACAGCAGGTTGGATGGAAATTCATCGGTAGGGTGGGAAACGGGACCAAAAAGTTTTCAAAAAAGTTAACAGCTTCTAGTAAGTACACCAATGCATAGGCAACCCACATCACGTCATTTTTCTCTCATTGCCAAACTTTGTAACCTATTGCCGGTCATAGGCAACCCACACGCACGGACGTGATGTGGGTTGCCTATGCATTGGCGTACTTACTGTAGGCTGTACACTTTTTTGAAAAATGTTGGTCCCGTTTCCCAACCTACCGATGAATTTCTATCCAACCTGCTGTTTTGGGCTCCATTGCAGGCCATAAGCTTCATTTCCATCCAACTCTGAAAACTCTGCCATGACGCATTACGCGACCAGACAGGGAGGGTTGGGGGGTGCAACAATTTCGAATTTCGGGGACGGAATGTCAATCATCGATCGGAAGGGGTTGATTTCGTGTCACCACTACTTCTAAGGACCTTTACAGCCCTTTCAGCGATTAAGACCTCGTTTCAGCCCTTAAAAAGGGCCTGATTCGAAAAATCATACAAACGGGGGTTGCAGGGGAAGGGGTGGTGACAAAGGCACAGCTCCTTTTTTGAAACGGTAGGGGAAGACCCCCGCATTCACAGCACTGATAAACATCTCGATTAAAACCTTCCTTAGGGGTGAATCGAGAAGGGGTGGTTTGGTCCCATGCCCGTTGAGGGTGTTGGGGGGTGTGGACATTGCCGGAGGCCTTAAGAACTTACTGCAATCAGCAACCGAGGACGGTGTGCAGGTTTTCAGATGGTTAAACACACCCGGTACCTTCTCAGACGCCCCCAATGGTAGTCCATGTTTAGGGGATGATGAAGGGGGTTGAAAATGCCCAAACGTCAAATGTAACGATTTCTACGTGTTTGTGGAACCATTAAGAGCAAGACTCATTCATTTTCGACTGCTTTGGCAACCTGCGACAAGTCCTGCAGCGTTTTTCGCAAACTTCAATTTGCGGTTTTCGAAAATGGGCTGGTTTTCGGGGTGCTACACCGAAACTACTCAAGTTGGGGAGTTGTGCTGAAGCATATGCTTGGTAGGCGTCAGGACAAACGTCATACTGAGATTTCGAGCTTGTAGGTCAACTTTTCAAAATTTGGTGGCCTTTGAAAAAAGTGGTGCTTTAATTTTTTTGAGCAGTATATTTATCCATTCTATGTATATTCATGTTTTGTTACTAATATCTACTAGTCTCATCTGATATAAATGGGTATTTCAGCTCAGGGACCTCGTAGACTCCTGGCATTGATGATGCTTTTGCCTCATGTAAACTTATGAACCACATTTCAAAACACGTTCCACGCCACCAATTCTCACATAGATATATATATATATACAATAGTATAAAATTTTAATGATATCATGTTGGAATTTGGTCAGCTTCAAACCATTGATTTAACTCGTCATGGTATGTTATTGTCCGTATTTTCTATATCTACCATTCAGTACCAAAGAAAATTGATTACATTTAGGGACTCTCTTAATTTATCATGGAAATATCTGAATAAAATGACATTTCTTCTCTGTGACGGCATGCACACTTGCATAATATCGTATTAACGATATATTTATCAACTTGAATAATATTTTCCTTGGTATATTTCGTAAACATGTCACGGTAAAAATAATTTCTGCTAAACACCCATTAAACCCCTGCGTAACGTTGACTCAAAAATGAATACCCGTTCGTGGCAGAACCATAGATAAACACAATAAAAAAGAAGACTCCGATACCAATCGACCCATTGCACATTTTGGATTATAACATAATAATGATCCATAGCTAGGACTAAATACAACAATAATATTGCCCTTCATTCGTTGCTGAATCCCATAACACTTTTTTTATCAGCTTCTACGGTAAAAAAAAGCTTAGAGTATAGAATGATATACCTCGTTACCTCACGACACGAACTCTCTTATTTCTCTCTTATTTACCCTGAGGATGTAATCAAGGTATTTTAGAGCATGAAACCAACGCTGCAAGCCAAGATGGCGTCGCAATATTTCCTCTTAATGGACAGACTAGAGATAATTCCCCCGGTTATGGATTTGCTTACTCTCAGGTGTGTTTTCATATGCCTGGATAATGAATATATTCGATCTACCAAAAGTGCCTTCTACTAAAACGTCAAAGATTTTCTATAAGTCAGTATTTATTAAATCATGGGGAATTAATTCGAAAAGCTTGTCTACAAGCAGCTCATATCTTACATAAACACACACACACATCTTCAATCTTCTTCAACCAATATTTCAAGAGACCACAGTATCTTTCAAATTAAAGTTTTAATGGATGGAAAGAACCTTTCGATATTAGAACTTTTCATTTTCAGGAAAGCCTTCAACGAAATTACCAAGACCTCTGTAAATTACAAAGTTTGCCTCTCTATCAGCTCTATGATTTAATGAAATGGAAGTCTCAGCACACAATCTTCGACAATATTTCAAATTGGCGTAGTGTGCTCTTTGAAGTTTGAACTCGGTCCTAAGACTCTTATTGTTCACTCTTTACATAACCGAACCACCCACAAAACGTCACATATATGTAGATGATCTTCGGATGTAATAAAATTTTGCTCGAAATCGTGGCAATGACTGCATGGGTAAGTACTGATATTGAGATACTCTTAATATCTGCTCAGTCACAATATTTTATCAAACGAAAACACTATTCATGTCTGTAGGTTGCCAAAAGCTCCGATCAAATAACAATTTGTCTCTTCAAATAATCTTGAATGGATATATACAGTAGTAAAATTATCGGGAATGCGTTGAAACTTAGGCGTCTACTTGGATAATACTCATCAATCATGCAAAATATTTAGACAGGAATTCCACTTGTATCATTCATCATCTTCGTCGATATTTGTCATATCTATTTTCATGGTTAGAAAAACTCTTGTTACAAAGGGTAATATTCCCTATTCTGGATTAAAGTATGGTTGTGAGGTTGAATGGCTTTTTAGTCCACGCGGGCGAAGATAGTTCCACGGTCTTTAATAGTTGTAGATCTTCCTGTATTCAATAACATACATTCTTATCTAGATTTGGCAACGTCACACAAATAAACATGGCACTGACCTCAGAAAGAACATAGGAACGAAAGGGGGGGGGGGGAACCAGTTCCGCCCAGTTAACACCCATCAGTCGACTATAACTGGTGCCAGAGTGAACACGAAACTGCTTGAAGTTCCAGTTAGGGCCAAAACCGGATAAGTATCAGCCTGCATTATTATAGTATAACCATAGTTGATTTTGTATAACTATATAATCACCCCATACAGACAAATTCCGGATTTTTATCACCATTTTAGAAGTTCACCTAACATTAGATATACTACATTTAGCATACACCGACAGTTGCATTACCAACATTGCAACTAAATAATTGTACATATTGTATATATTTTTCACCTGTATTCTCCAACATAGATGTTATAGCCTAAGTGTAATGGATCTGATGATGATCGCTTGACGATCGAAACTGGTCATCATAGTGTATTTATTAAACTCATGTAATTTATTTCAGGATTAGGGCATAACCCAGCTATATTTGGGTACATTCGTGTTGACCGACCGAAAAGCACCAAACTTTTGTTTATTAAAGTATGGATCATAAGTGTACCTACATAGATATGTAAGATAGGGGTACATTTAATATGAAACTGAAGTGATTACAAAATGTAAGTGTACGTTTCGTCTGCAACATTCGTACAGCATTCTATAAAAGTTTTGGCTAGTTGAATCTCAGGCAAAGACAACCGTACTCAACTACTGGCGTACTATTGAGAGGTTTAAATGGTAATACACCTCATTACATTCAGATGAGTTAAGTTCATAATCGGAACTGTATGTTTACAATTACCGCTATCGAGAATTCTGAACATAGCACAGCGAAATGTAACAGATCGTTTGTAGTAAATGTCACTACAATATTCATTGACATAAGATACAGCCAAGTATCGCAGCAAGAGCGTCAAGACTTAGAAATCATATCTTCACTACAATTAGATGCGTAAATATTAAATCATGTGTATATGATTTTTAAAACCTCTATAATAGCTATAATATAAAACGTTCACACTGGATATGTTTCTACCTAGTATTTAGAATAATTAGGTTAATTTACAAGTATATTTATAAATACAACGTTTACAGTTGTAGCTGTAATTTGCACGTAAAGGGACTACTATTCCTACTTGTAACGAACTTATGATGAATAAATTTAAACTTTCTCCCTTGCTATATCTCCAAACAATTCCCTAAAACACTCCTATTATAATTCAATTTAAACTAAATAGTTTTCCCTTATTATCATGGAGAGCCTCTATATTCAGAGTGTAATGTAAAATATGAATTAAGAACATCCAAATTCTACTAATTTTTAAGATACAGCAATGCTTTAGGTTTTCCATTTATAGTGTTGCCATATATTTTTTGATTCACCAGATGGTGCCACTTCAGTTGTTCCTTAAACGTCAAATTAAATGAAACCTTTCCACACCACAGGCTGCGATGATTAATACCCACTTCCAAAACAACCCAAATTTCAAACCACTTAATTGTATTCATGCAATATGTTCTTTCTACGGACAAAATGAGCCAAAAGATGGTTACTTACTTGCTCTCGTGATTGAAAGCAAGTTTTGGAAAAGAAATATAACTTTTGAGAAATATTTCGAGGTTGTGTTTCAGGTTGAGAAAATACGCTTTAGAATCATTAGTCGGCGCAAGGCTTTGTCGTGTCGAACGCTCTCAGGGACAACGCCCGCTTATTTCCAAAGTCCATTTCACCAAATGAGACTCATCCCTCTCGGTCATTGGCCTTGGCACCCATCCCTCCATCAGCCTCCGGCTGGGGAAATTCCACCTCATCTGTGGCGAACTTGCCTTTCATTTACTATGGGGGACGCCGCATCTCCTTGGAGATTCCCAGAATGCCATGAATAACAGCTGTCGAACTCGTCTCTGCTCAATAGGACGGATAGCGCCCTCCTCTGTCTTTCAGTGAAATGCAAGCGATAAATTCCGTTTGAAACATACTTCAACACCCAGAAGCAATTCCTGTATTTGGATCCAAAGATTTGAATTAATCTCTATATTTTAAGGCTTCCTTTTGAATATTATTGATATAGCTCTAACAAAAATAAGACCGATAGGAATTCCGTGAAGAACTAAACAGCCTATTTTTGTCCATCCTACTGGCTTTTCCATTAAAGATTATTCCGCCTATTAAATGAATTTTCCATAAGATGTACTAACTAGCTTTTGGTAAGCGACCTATGCTGTGATGAAGTTTAGAGTAAGAATTTCAAACTGAAAACTAAATATCCATAAGTTGGTCATTTCAGACAATAAAAATAAAAATAATATTTTCAGAAAGCAAAATTGTGTCACGATGGTACTTGGCCTGTCTCAAATCGGAGCTCGCATTGCACCTCAAGATAACTCACGTCAACGCACCCACAGAATTGGAAAATATCATACACGGTGAGGCTTTTCTACAATAAATGGAAACAGCATTATGGAATTGTGTACAGTGCACAGTAAAATATCATCGATGAAGTTGCAATACCACGTATCTGACAATGTTCTTCTCCATTATTTTCCTTATTATTGGCCACGCCTCCCAGTATTATGATGATGTGTTGTCCTGCAGAACAATTCATGTTAAGTTCATCCAGTGGCGTAACTAGGTTTTGTTTCTGGAGGGGGATATTCTGAGATTATACGATCCCGAAGTTGCAAAATCTCCTATTTATATACAGTGTGGTCCACCCGCCCCTTATTATTTAGTTTTATGAAACCCAACTAACACTGCATTTCTCCCGATGGTCGATATTGCTCTGCCCTCTGACTGTGTGACAGCAATGTAATTGGGTCATGGGTCTAGCAAGGAAAAACGGACCTTAAACTTTTCCCCGCCAAATACTATGGCCCATTCTACTAACATATGACTTATTGCTCCTTGAAATAACACACATACACGTAATACGATCGAATTAATAGCTTACGCCACGTGATCTGTAATAGTAGAAAGTTAAATCAACACCATAAACCGTGATTGAAGACTTTGAGATGGACTTAAACGTTTGAGGTGGGACGCTACAGTAACAACTGCAAGTGCAGCGCGCGCTGTCTACCATGCATTGGTGGCTTGTTCGGTTAAAGCACGTCCGTAGACGGCGGGCGAGAATGGGTAGAATAGTGCATCGAATCCAGTGGTAGGCATATATTTTGAATGAAAGCCCACGCTCCACTATAGTAGGGATGTAACTACATAGCCACATTCGTTACCTTACGGTGTATTTTTGTGAGGAGTAGGTTGAATTTTGCTTATTTATAAAGAGAATACGACCGAATTGATAGCTTTTGACACGTGACCTGTAATGGCAGAAAATTAAAAAGCTGTCATGGATATTAACATAGCATATTGACATGTCGCTCCGGAGGTCCAGGTTCGATTCCCAGTTCTGCCAAGAAATTCAATACTGGTCTGAGGGCTGAATTTGGATATAATCAGCTTTGTGAAGCAACTCTGAGAAGAGGTGGGTTCGATTCCCCCCTCAGCCACCCTGGAAGTGGTTCTCTGTGGTTTTCCACTTCTGCTCCAGGCTATTGCCGGGACGATTTCTAACTTAAGGCGCCCTGGTGCAGTCAGCTGGCATTTGAGGGTGCACAAATGCGAGGGACCCATGTCAGTAGATATACTGGCACGTTAAACATCCCCTTCGGGGCAAAATTCCGGCACCTTGGCGTCTCTAAAAGCCAGAGTATTTAAAAGGGACGTAAAACCAATAACATTATTATAACTTAAGGCCCCGGCCGCCTCCTACGCCATCCTCACCTTAATTGCTAATACATACATTATACAGACACCGCTATAGACAGGTTATCAGAGGAATTCTACACACACCCAAGTACACGTGGCTAAATGACTGCGATGTTCTAGCCCCTGTAATGAAACAAGATTCTTATCGCCAGAGCTAGCATCGATGTATAGGTATTCCTTGAAATCTCCCGCGGTATTTTTTTTTTCGGTGTCTACTCAGCCACGGGTGATCCAAATGAGCATAGAGGGTTCGATTTCCCCTTCAGCCATCCTTGAAGTGGTTTTCCGTGGTTTCCCACTTCGTCTCCAGGCAAATGCCGGGATGCTACCTAACGTAAGGCCACGGCCGCCTCCTTCCCTCCTCCTTGTCTATCCCTCCCAATCTCCACATCCCTCATAAGGCCCCTGTTCGCTTTGCAGGTGAGGCCGCCTGGTCGAGGCGCTCGTCCCACCTCCCCAGTTGTATCTCCGACCTATGTTTCAAGCTCCAGGACTCTGCCCTGGAGGCGGTAAAGGTGCGATCCCTCAGTGAGTCCGAGGGAATAGCCAACCCTGGAGGGTAAACCGACTAAAAAAATATATTTTGTAATTAAATTCTAGCAAGAAGAAGAAAACTCTATTTGACGTGTACATATTAAGATGTTTCGTGTAATACCGAATTCAAACACTACGTAACGATCATGGAATCCACCTGAAAATGCATCTGCTCGCTATATTACTAGTGCCCCATCCTGAATAATTAACTGTGACCTCTTGTGTCATTTCTGTCGTAAGACATTGGTAATGTTGTCGACACAGACGATAAAACGTACCGAAAACGAATTATAAATCTTCCCCCTCTACTATGTATCGAACCCCGAATCCTTCAATCAGCAGTCCAACGCGTTACCCTTCCGGCCCCGGTTGCTTACACTACAAGTGGTGCAAAATACACCACAATGATAAAAAGTGAGAAGTGAGATGCCACGGGAAACCACTTCCTAGATGATTTAGGTTGGCTTCGAGTAGATGATAAAGATTTGATAATCAATTCCACACGCATGCCAACACACGTTATTTTGTTTCCACAAAAATAATCCTAACTGAGAGTTAATTCAGCAGAAAATTAAATATTCATAAATAACTGTCGAGTTTTGCGCCTCCGTGGCTTAGGCGGCAGCACGCCGGCCTCTCACCGCTGGGTCCGAGGTTCAAATCCCGGTCGCTCCATAAAAATTAAATTCACAATTATATTTGTAGGAGTAAATTTAACATTTTTCCCTGGACAAAACGGAGGCAGACAGTTCTTTCTCCGGGTACTCCGGTTTTCCCTGTCAACATTTCATTCCAGCAACACTCTCCTCTATCATTTAATTTCATCTGTCATTCATTTAATCATTGCCCCAGAGGAGTACGTTATGCCTCGGCAGCCGGCACAGTTCATATCCTCGCCGCTAGATGGGGGCTTCATTCATTCCATTCCTGACCCGGTCGGAGACTGGAAGCAGGCTGTGGATTTTCAACTGTCGAGTTTCGTTTACTGAACAGTGCGCATTGGAAGCTTTCATGGCCTCCTCGAATACGCCAATATGACACTTCCCAGGCAGTGCAATTTAAAATAGGAGGCCTTGGAAGTCAGTGCATGTGCGATGCGATCCTTACCTAATTGGTCAAACAGCTGTATCGTAATGAAAATCTTGAGCTCTGATTTTGGAGAACCTCTATCATAATGAAACTTGAACTATAATGAGCCTCTTTAAGATGCAGTTTTCTAGCATATATTTATATTTCGGCATGGTCGAATATAATAGTGCATACGACTGTTTATGTTCGACGATAATTATAACTATTTAAGTTCGAACATAAGTATTCATAAATATCTGTCGAGATTTCGCCAGTTTTATGTTCTGAACAGATCGCATGTGACGCAGGGAATGCCTTGTATTCGTCCATGGCCTCCTCGACACCCATCTATGACACTAGGCCAGGCAGTGAAATTTAAATTACAAGGCCTTGGAACTCAGTGCAGGTGCGATGGTATTTTTATCGAATTTGTCAAACAACTATTTCTTGAGCTCTGATGCTGAAATCTGCATCAACCAAGGTGGTCAACATTTCGAACACTTGCTACACTGGATATGCAGAGTACCTTAAATTATTCCTACAGGGGGTGTGGTGCCGCAGCGGTCAAGCTCTTTGCCTCTCACCAACGCCATGTCCTGTGGTTTGAATTGACGTAAAATGGAGATCCCGTGGCTTATGATCGCTAGGTTAACGGTCACGCTAAACTACAAGCTTTCTTCCTTTTCTTCCTACAGACCGTTATGTCATCATCTAACCTGCCTACATAGCATCAAATAAAGACGGTCCTTTTCATGACCAAATAAAAATTCATTCATTGGAACAGGTAGATATGTGTCCGTAGTGCAGCTACTGTAAACGGCATTAAGCGAAAAAAAAAACTAATTTGTCTTGGGATCGAACCTGCTACATTTCAGCATGGCCGAAGTGACAGCAGACAAGTACGATTGAACCATCTTAGCTACCGTGAGCCGTGGTGGGATGCTGTCACGTATTGAGTCTATTTGTAGTCCTCATAGACACTTCATGTCCTTCGTAAGGCAGTGTTGTTCGGATGTGTCGATTTACACATTCGTTATAATTGATGGCATTGAAATAACACTGCTACCAATGATTTCGACTAAATTCGCGAGCATGAACTCAACCGTAAAGTTGTACAAGGCCGTAAAGGAGCAAGTACCAATGTTTTTAGGACGACTATGATATACGCGTTAGTTGGGTTGCCTTCCTCCAAAAAATAAGGGGCTGGTGGACCACACTGTATATACGTGGTACAGTAATTAAGTTCTGAGATTTGACGCCAGGAGGTTAGGCCACCACACGACTCTGTATGTTGCACACACTGCCGCATTAGCCTGCGTACTCCTACACAGAACCAGATCCACCCCCAAAATAGTAGCCGTTGGCCGTTATGCTCTTTTACCAACGTTGGTATAGCTGCTGGAAGCATCGCTGAAGGCAGTTGGCAGGAAGGTCCTGTATGGCTTCTCTTGTTGCCATCATGACCTCTTCGGACGACCAAAATCTGCGACCACGTAGAGTGCTTTCAGGCAGGGAAAGAGAAAAATATCGGATGGTGTAAGATCAGGTGAGTACGGAGGATAGAGCAAAACTGTCACCTGTTGCCTTGAAAGTTCCTCTTGGACAAGGACAGGGCGATGTGTAGGGGCGTTATCGTGTAGCAAAAGCCAATTCCTTGTACGCCAAAGCCCAGGTCGCTTACGGCGAATTAGATCACGTAAACGGCCAAGGATCTCCTTGTGGTGGGTTTTGTTTACCGTTGCAACGTCTGGTAGGAATTCCATGTGAATGATTCCATTGAAATCAAAAAACAGTTCCAAAATCATCTTGTTTTTTGACCTGTCTTGTCGTGGGTTTTTCTGCCGTGGTGATGATGGCGTTTTCAAGTGGCTGATTGTCGTTTCAGTTGCGGATCGTTAAGTAAACAACTCGATTTTTCTCCCGTTATTATCCGGTTGAGAAACGTCGGATCATTGTCAGCACTACTGATGAGGTCACCACAAATCGTCATGCGATCCTCACGATGGTCTTGCGAAAGGATTCATGGCACACTGTGCAGGGTAACACGAGATATGATGAGGTCATCCGTCAGAATTTTGGGGCACGTACCATGGCAGTAGTACAGAAAGGTTGTTTCTGGCGCAAAATTGCTGTAAAGTGCTAAAGGTGCCAAAATGTAATTTATGTTCGACCCTCACTATTATGTGTCAGATAACTGTATCATAATGATGGTCATTATAACACTGTTTTCCATTATGATACAGTTTCTCCAGCCAATCAGAGCTCGTTCATTGACCAATTAGGTAACGATAACTTCGCGCATGCGCTCAAAATCCAACATGTCGGACATAAACACAACATCGAACTATAATAAATTACCGACATGGAATACCCACCGTCCATATGTTCGCGTAAATAAACTGGCGAATATGAGACAAGAAATAGCACTGTACCTTAAAATCACCAACACTAATTTCTACACAGCGCATTGTCTTCAAATGACTGCGGTGACAATATTACTGAGGGACGGCTGATGTAAACATATGGTTGCATATGGCATTGCAACCACACAGAGCGCATGCGTCGGTTGTTCAAAGCTCTTGAAAGACAAAAATATAACGCCCAACGCTCGCTCTGCGATCACAAAATTCCAGTAGCTGACTATCAACAGATATTTATGAATATTTATGTTAAAACATATAATAAAGTTATAATTATCGTCGAACATAAACAGTCGTATGCAACTCGCCTATAATGGTAATTAAGACACTCGTATGGAAATTATAAAACTCGCATACGCTCGTTTTATAAAAAATACTCGTGTCTTAATTATAGCCATTATAGGCTCGTTGCATAATGTACTATTTGTGGGTCCATTTTACTGTTTTTCTTTTATATTATGAGCGCTAATTTTTGAATATAATCACTTTTGGCAGACTGGCTACCTGTGCAGGAACGGTGTCTAGTATTTTGGGTGGCATATTAGCAGTTTATTTTCCAGATTTCAGATTTTCCCAGGATTGGGTCTCCTTCAGTTTGATCAGTAGAGGAGAATGGTCACCATTAGAGACCACAATCCGCAAAATCCGCAGCCCCACGCCCCAGGCCTCGTGATTCCTGGCCACGCCCCCCAAGTGACCCTACACCAACCCCCACCCCCAATGCGCCACCCCGCTTGGCAAGGTCCCGGATTCGATTCCCGGTTCCGTTAGTGGGAAGGCTGGAATATGATGCCTTTACTGTTTGGGGCATGCTAGCAGTACATTTTGCAGATTGTGACTGCGCCGCTTGGTTGAGAGATCCCGGGTTTGATTCCTGGTTCCGTTAGCGTGAGGGCTAGTGCTGTGTTCTTGGCTATTTTGTATGTGGTATATCATGGTTCTTTTTTTTTTTTTTTTTTTTTTGCAGATTGCCATTTGGTTGAGAGGTTCCGGATTCGATTCTTGGTGCTTTGTAATTTTTGTGTTATCTAACACAGGGACTTGTGGTTTTTTAGATCATAGGGACTTGTGATTTTTGTATCAAGCATCCATTGTCATAGGGACTTGTTTTTTTTTAGTAAAGGGATCAATGCTATCCTAGGGACTTGTACTTTTTGTGACAAGCGATCAATGGCATTAGAGATACTTGTGTTTTTAGAGTAAAGCGCTATCATAGGGACTTGCGTTTTTGCAGTAAGCGTCCAATGTTAAAGGGACTTGTAGGTTTTACGAAAAGCAATCAATGCTATCATAGGGACTTGTGTTATTGCAGCAAGCGTCCAATGTCATCGGGACTTGTACTGTCTGCGACAAGCGATGAATGCTGTCATAGGGACTTGGGTTTTAGGAGTCAAGCCATCAATGCTAATATATGGACTTGTACTTTTGCAGCAAGCAAGAACTGCTAATAAACTAAGTTCATTTATTTGTTAATAACTTGCAAGTGTTAATTTACATGGACATATATTTGTGACTCTATGAAAGCATGCTTGGGTGCTGTATAGAAAGTATTAAAAAAGCACAATTTGGCAGCGTAAACAGATTGATTGAATGGAATTAAGCCAAGATCCGAGTTACAGACATCCTTTTGGTTTTATATTTATACTATGCGCTGTACATAAAACAATTTCAGATATCACGTCATGTGATTTAATAACAGGTTATGATAGTTTACTTTAAAACCGGCCATTCAACAGGTTATTTGTAGGTAAACTTTGTTTGTAAGTGTAACCATGTAATCCTGTAAAGACAAGTGTGTGCTGAAACTCCGATTTAAGGGAAAGTGCAATTTTGTAATTAAAATGAATTGTTTTGCTAAAAATAAACTAATCTTCAAAGAGTACCCGTATCTCGCGTACTCTTGTGTGTTTGCTTTAAAACTGACCATTTACTTCATCATTCCTTGGAATACCAGGTTTCTACGTGTAACCATGTAACTCTATAAAGTCTAGCTGTCTTGTAGCTGCTTTGTGATCATTTATGTGTATTTCTGTAAATGTAACAAAAAGTCGAAAGTCAATATTTATACAGAGCAAGCTGTCATGTACTCACTGCTATGTGGTCATTTTTTCTTGCGTTTTGGTGTACACGTAACACAAGTGTTGAGAGTTAATATTTATACAGAACAAGCAGTCTTGTACTCACTGCTATGTACTCATTATGTCTTAAGTTGAGGTATAGAAGTAACAAAGAGTTGAAAGCTAATATTTATACAGAACAAGAGGTCTTTTATTCACTGCTATGTGGCCATTTTTCTTAAGTTTTGGTGTGCAAGTAACAAAAAGATGAAAGTTAGTATTAATACAGATGAAGCGGTCTTGTACTTAACTGCTATGTGGTCATTTTGTCCTACGGTTTGGTGTATAAGTAACAAAATTTCGAAAGTTAGTAAGTATTGTGCCCGTCCGGAGATTGCCGCACACATATACGAGAATCTCGAAATCAGTTGAGCACGAGACTCGGAAAATCTCAGGGAAATCTGGGTATGGGTTAAATGGTGCAAAACTGGATTCGAGACTCACGCCTGAATATAGGAAGGACAAAAAAACACAACAAAATTTTAATAAAAAATCATCTTTTTTATTTAATAGAAATAAATAACACACGCAGAACATACACTCCTGCCTAAATCTTCAGGGTATAAAATTAATAGTCTCTCACCCTGAGATTGCTGACTTACGAAAAATAGTATGAGTTTACTTCCTAATAATAAATGTCTTATATCCTGCAAAATGTTCAACGTGTCCATATTCACGAATTACATACAAAATTATTAATTTTTAGCCTACTTTTCACATTTTGCAAAAATGAGGAAAAAGTAGTCTTATGAGATCGGGCAAATGTGTGTCTGTCTGTCTGTCTGTCTGTCTGTCTGGCTGGCTGTGTGTGTATGTCCCCCCTATCAACTCCTAAACGGCTGGAGCAATCGAAACAAAATTTGGTAGGGGTAAAGATCTATACCTGAATATCTCACGGCCATATTTGAAAATGATGTCAGTGCTACCAACTGCTGAAAAATCGCAATTCAAATTTGAGCACCATGTTGGATATCTTGGAAGGTATGAATGGGAGCTATTTCAAAATTGGCACTCGTATAGATAATAATATTGCAGTTTAATTTCCAGGAGGCCATATATAGCAGTGTTGCCAAAATGATTATAAGCCTGCTGATAAGTCCAATTTTAAATGCATAAAACTTCTACACTATCAATTGGAATTCAACCAAATTTCGTATGTGCTATGTGTACATAAACAGATATGACTGAGCGTATTATTAAGAGCAACCAAGGCTACCAACTGTTAATAAATGCTGTCTCTATTTTTTACCCTAATATCAATATATCAGAAATTATGCAAGCCAATAGCTCTAAACTTTGTACACGTATAATACCTGTCATTCTAGATTAATTTGGAGTAACTACTATGCGTCTGTGCTGCCAACATCATTCTAAGCCTGCTGATAAATCCAATTTTAAAATGCATGTAACTTCTATACTAACTAATGGATTTCATTCAAAATTGGCACAACAATAGATCATTTTATTTCAGATTATTTCTGACCAATACATGCATGACATTGTTGCCAACATGATTTTACGCGTGCTGTTAGATCCAATGTTTAACTGCATGTAACGTCCATGCTATCCATTGGACTTCAACCAAATTTTGTATTCTGTATCTTAAGAGATGGAAATAAGAATATATTCGGTCACCAGGGCTGCAAACTGTAGTGCTATATTAGGCTATATTATACCAGGTATATTTCGAACTAATTGGAAATTTCGATATTACCAACTTAATTTCGTCATTATTCTAGATAGATTCATATAGATTAATCATTGGCATGAATCTTAAATTTTAAGAAATGTAGGTTCTTTAGTTCGTCACGGAACTTCTTGATTTTAATCACATGGTTCACAGTTGATCACTTGGATTAACGCTCAATTAGTTTTCACATCAACTGATACATTTTTAATAGAAATCAGTTATTAATCAGCTGTTCATAAATCATCATTGTACATCGGTAAACACTTCAGATATTTACAAGCTGTTCACAAAATATCGTCATCAATTTTAAATCAATTGATAAGCATATCAGATATTAAGTATGGTTAGCGCTCCAATAAACAAACCTGCCATTGATATTTCATATCAGTGACTATCTCAATTATTCACTCATTATTCTGAATTTAACAATAACAGAAATAATCACGTTTTATGCAGAAAATATGTCTTTCGTAAAATATTAATTTTTAATACTGTCGTGACATTACTAATAGCAGAAAATTCTATGCTTCTATCAAAATCTATGCATTCATTATCATTCACTTTCATAAATCATTTATGATAAATACCACCAATTCTATAACAATAATAATTTCCAAATGATGGCACACTCTAGACACACTGCCTGATGCCCAATAATATTCCATGTGACAGTTCTACGTCATCGACATGCCCGCTTCAACACAGAATGCAAAAAAATTCCAACATTAAATTATTTTCACGACTCCTCTTAAATAATTACTAAGAAAATAGAGATATATTGACTATCCGATTTACTGCATAATAATAATTACCCAAAATCTTCTTCAGCCATTCAGTTCTCAGTCACTAGATGTTATTCATTGCATCCATTATAAACTTGGGATTATTATCATCATCATTCCATATTATCAAATTAGTTAACTGCCTTAGCTTCATTTATCAACATTAGTATTGATTATTCATCATCATCACCTGACCCAATTCGAATTATCAACTAGGCACATATCCATTTACTAATTATGTAAACGGCCCAAAAATTCCTGTTCAAATAATATTTATTTCAAATATCTATTCTGGAAAAAATTCCAAAATTCCTAAAAAATATTATTAATTAGGTTTCTTATCCGAAAAATTGCGATAATAGCCACTAAATATTCTGGCTAACTCAAACTTGACAATAGACAACTAAGAATCACCTCTGGTTAAATAGAACCATCATTTAATCATACGATTTGTTATGACTTCGTAGAACTACATCTAAAACAAGCTGAACTAAATATTTGGGAATACGACATGACTATACTACAACGACTACCAAAGCATGGTGTGATCTTACTTTATATCCATCATGGATGTCGATTATGTCACCAACAAGGCGATGAATGTTGCAGTTTTGGTTCCTCCATGTGCTATGGGTGCATCCATGGAATCCAAGACTTTTACTGGCTTGGATCGCCCGCGACTTCGGAAAGTGTTCCATTTATCAGCCCCATCCTGGTGTGCCAATGGTCTCCTACATGGCCTGAAATCGGCATCTTCCTTCTTCTATCTTATTCAGCTAACCTATCTCTGGCGTTTAGTGCAGGGTCATAATCATGACGTACGAATGTTCCAAAATACTGTTCATCTGATAAACGTAATGCTCCACACACATTTTGGGAATGCATATATAAGAGTGTCCTTCACTGTCCTTAACACACTTGGCTATTAGGTCTGTTAATTACTGTGCCCCTCCACTCTCTTTAATTCACATGGGTAATAGTTGCATGAATTGTTTCTTCAGTGTCCTTAACAAACTTCGCTAATAGTTGAATGAATAGATATGTCTCGTCAATGTTCTTAATACCTGTGACTTACAGTTGCATGAATTGATAAACCTCTCCAGTTTCTTTAATACTCTTGGCTATTTGCATTAAATACATGTCTCATGAGCTAATATTTCCGATATGTTGCCCGTCACTCAACATGTGATACAATTCAATGCTTCTTATTCAGCACTACGTTTTTGAATTTGAATATGCGCTCCACAATAAATCGTAACACAAGGTTAATGGCTGCTAAGATGTTCTTTCACATTTAAATTCTCACTGCCTTTACACGCCGCAAACATATTTCATTGTCCATTAATAATGTTCCCAATTCACATATAACTCGTTGTAGAAATATATGTTAATCAATGTAATAATAAATTCAGACATCGAATATCCTTCGAATAAGATTGTTTAAATAATATCATAGTCTTATACAACTCACTTGGACTATTGGTGCAGCAGAAAAGAGGAGAATTGAAGCATTTGAAATGTGGTGTTACAGGAGAATGATGAAGATCAGATGGGTAGATAGGGTTACAAACAAAGAGGTATTAAGACGAGTGGGAGAGGAGAGATGTTTCTGGCGACTGCTAATGAAGAGAAGAGATAGGTTGGTAGGACACATACTAAGACACCCAGGAATAGCAAGCTTAGTTATGGAAGGAAGGGTCGAGGACAAAAACTGTAGGGGTAGACCAAGGTTAGAATATGTTAAACAGATTGCCTCCGATGTGGGGTGTCGGAGCTATGTAGAGATGAAACGATTAGCTCAGGACAGGGAGGCATGGAGAGCTGCATCAAACCAGTCAAAAGACTGAAGACTCAAACAACAACATACAACTCACGTGTGTTCGAGTATGTTCGATGACTTTCCATTGGCTCCGGATGCGCGCGTTAGCCTCTGACTAGCTCGCCGCACTCAAGCACTAGTTTGAATTCCGCTCGGCGCTCCTTACAAACTCTCTAAACGACATGACGCGCATCGACCACGGGTAAATACACTTCCTACCGTTGTAAAAATAAAAACTTGAACACAAGGTTCCATTTTTCATATCATCTCATCATGTCTTTTATCTTAGATTCTTGTTGTGGGGTATTACATATAATCTGCATCTTCCTTGTGCCTTTTAATGATCCGTGTGACATAATTCCTTTATCATTGATTTTGCTGGTTACTTCCCTACGACGTCTTATTATTTTGCCGCAATCCTGATGGTCCTAGTTGTTTATTATCATAATTTCTAGACCTCAGTTCATCTAAATATGTCTGACTTGCTTGGTGACGTCGTTCTATTTCGTGACGTAAATTTTGAATTCTGCTATCATTATGTTGTTGAATTTGGTCGTAGCGTTGATTTTCAAATTTCCCTCTGCCACGGTGTTTACCCCAAACCTTTCTAATTCTGTTGTTCCTATCTCCTCTTCTATTGTCAGGAAAATCATGCCTGTAATTCCTATTGTTATTCAGGAAGAACTCCCTTCGTTGTAAAATACCTCCTTGGTTTTGACTTCGGTTTCTATTTTCCCCTGTGTCTCTCGTCTGCACCTGACGATCCATCAAGACGACATAAACAGAGTGTGCATCTGATTTCACATTTATTTGAAAAACGTGAGCACTAGAATGGTCTTGTTGTTGCAAAATCTGGCCAAACTGCCCTAAAGAAGTTATTCCTGCAGCAATCAGGGTACGCTGTACATCAGCTGGGAATGTTCGTGTCAAGGCTGCGTTTAATTGATACTTCGGCATTGGAGGTTCTAGGTATTTCGATTTTGCAAGATGGCTTGTAAAATAACTCGCGTATCTAGTGGGCTGAGATGTCGCATAGCGTTTCGCATATAACTCGGATCTGACTTTTGTTGAATTTCCGGCGACCAAAGCCGTCTCATCAGCCCCTGCGAAAACTCATCGTAATTGGGCATGTTGGATTTAAAAGCGCGGAACCAAACGAGAGCAGGTCCTTCCAAAAGTATTCATATGACCCTGATCTCTCTCTCCCTCGTTACTTTCGTATCTCTCAGGTAATCTTTCACTTCTCTAAGAAACTCAACTGGTGTAATTGTGCCAACCCAAGTAAATTAATTGGGTTTGTCTTCAGAGGTTTTGACAATGGTAACATGGGTGGACTTTGCCAATGGTGTAGCACCGAACGCTTTACATGTTTTCCGTGGTGTTTCCGGTTCTACCCACTTGGATCTAATCTCGGTGATCTCCTCCTCGATTTGACGCACCGTTCAATTCATCTGCTCGAGTATTTCGGGAGTAAAATATGAGAATCCCTCGTTAAGTTTCACCCTCAATTCCTGAATTTGTGCTGGTGTCAGTGTAATTTTATTGCATTTCTCCTGCGTTTGTTTACGTCCTGACTTAAGATCATCTATGTCATTCCTTATCTCTTCAATTAATAATTTACCTATCACCCTTGTCGTTTACGATTATCTGCCACATGTTCATTTAATTGCCGCACGTCTAGTTGTAAAGCCTCCATGTCTTTATTGATGACCTATATGTTCGATTCGACTGAGTTGGGTAAATCCCTTATTTCCGTGTGTGCCTCCTCACTTATGTTGGAAATAACTTCACTTTTGACTTCCTCTGTGACCTTCTCCTTCACTTTGGTTCTTAATCCAAGAACTACGCTACTCTTGATTTATTTTGAAACAATATCGTGAAAATCTCCAGTTATTTTCTCGGTTACATTTCTAAACATTTCGTTCGAGTCCTTCATCACCCTGATTTCCATCGATGCCTTGCTTTCCTGAACTAGAGTCATGTTTTTATCAATCCTGCCTTCAAAAATTAAGTAAATCCTTTTCAATTGCTTCGTGATTCATTCTATTTATTTCATGGGCTTGTTTAGCTTTTTCTATTATACAGGCCTCTACATTCAATAAATTTTCCTGAACCCTGTAAGTGTGATCATTTCATCTTGTTTCTAATGTGACAACTTATTCCCATATTCTTGCTGCTAACGATACTGATAATCTTTCTTCTAAATCATCAATTTACATTTAATTCATCCAAGAATTCATTTTGATCCGACATACTAGCTTTCAAATTATTTTCTAATGATTTATTTTGTTCTGACATTTTAGAGTGTAATGATTTATTTTGTTCAGACATTTTAGATTCTAATGATTTATTTTGTTCAGACATTTTAGATTCTAATTATTCGACCGATTTATTTTGTTCTGATATTTTCGTTTCTAATGATTTGTTTCGTCTTAATATATTAGCTTTTAATTTATTTTCCGAGGATTTATTCAGCTCTTCCATTTGAGCAGCCACACTCCCCAATAACAAACGTAACTCTTCCATTCCCTTATCTGAAAATATGACAGGTTAGACCTGGAAATTGAGAAAAGAACGACTTATATCTAAAATGCCTGTTATGTAGTAGTGATGCGTATTCCAAACAGAGAAAAGTGGCTGTCATCTACCTGAACTGACACTAAAAAGAAAAGATAAATCTACCTATACATTTTGTGAGTAGGGGAGTGATGCCGATATTGCCTCCCCCCACCACTAATCCCAATGCGAGCCGATAACTCCTGAACCCGTGGTCGGAGATTTACGAATGAGGTGTCGTTGGACTCGAGCTGACGGGGGCTTTGCTATGCACCACTTGTTATTTTTTTTAGAAAAATTTTATTTTTGAAAATAGACGATAGTTAAAAATCCAAACATGATAGAACGTTGTGCGATAGCTTAAACGAGCGATCTTTATGTCCTTTATTTTTTATAATAAAACGTTTAAATTTTTAATGTTTTTTTGAAAAAAGTGTTATTTTGAAATTCTTATATTTTGGAAACTAAAGAGTTTACAAACAAATTTGTTTGACATAATTGAATGGCCCAGACCCCCTCTACCCGCAAAATAAAGTTCAAGCCTCTAGGACTAAAACTGTGCAGCAGTGTGGTGGGGAGAGTTCTGAGCCACCCCCTACTTTCATATAAACTTTGGGCGATATCTCTCGACCGCGTGGTCGGATTTTAACGAACGAGGTATTGTTGGCGTTGGGATGACGTTCTCTTGGCTAAGCATGAGTGTTGGAATTTTAAAAAAATTGAAAATGTTTGTTTTTTGGATTGGCGCTATTTTGGAAACCGTGAATTGTAAAACGTTTGTTTGACGTTAATGAAAGGTGGGTATGCCCTCTAGGTGGACAGCCTGTTTCAAGGGTGTAGGAGGAAAAGAAATGATAGCCTACTTTCTTGCGAACATTGGTGATCATTGGCGAACGGTTGGTCGGATTTTAACAAATGAGGTGTCGTTGGACTCGAGCTGACGTCCTCTTTCCGATAGACCACTCGTTTTTTGAAAAAAAATGTTTTCGAAAGTAGGCGATAGTTTGAAAACCAAACATGATAGAATGTTATACCATAGTTGAAACGAATGGTCTCTATGAGCTTTATTTTTTATAATAATACTTTTTATATTTTGAGATTTTTTGAAAACACGTAAATTTTGAATTTTTACTATTTTGTAAACTAACAGGTTGACAAATAAGTTTTGTTTGACATAAATGAAAGGTCCCTACCTCCTCTACCAAGAAAATAAATGTCAAGTCTCTAGGACAAATAACTATGTATTTTTTTAAATAAAAGCCTGTTTGTAGACAGAGAGCCGGTAGCGCTTGACGTATGTTACATCGAGGCTATAATTGGCCATGGCGGATACTGGAAATGGCTATTTCGACGGGGCAATGTATGGCAAAACTATGGGTCGCTTTTCGATTTTTATCCCTATGACAGATGAATGAAGGCGAGTATTTCAAAAATCCCTCATGACGATCGTTAAAACATGTTGGCAAACACTGTCCAGCAACCAGACAAAATTCATAATGGTATGAGGGGAAGTTGTTAACAACAGAACTTGTTTTTTCTATGTCTGACTGGCAGCCAGAATGGGAAAACAGAATATCTGCTCGAGAGGCCTGCTTGAAGCTTGGCTGGCTGGTTGACAGGATGTGACATGTTATCGCGTTTCAGGAATGTGGCCAGAGCTGACAACAGGCCAATGGAAAATTACAGTGACGTAGAGGTCACTTGGAGGTCGAAGAATATCGCAACGACGTCAGAGAAATAATGAAGTAAGCGAGTATAACTCCTCCCCCTACCATTGCCATAGCCAATTGCAGTTCAAGAGCGATGTTAAGAGCTGTGGTAAGAGGGACACAGGGCGAGGGGCTGGGCGAGGAGAGGAGGGCAGGGGGGTATTAGAGTGTTGATCATGTTATGACACACAGTCAGTCATTACTGTTTTACACGTTACTGTGTTAACATAGGCTGTGTCTTATGTGTATAAAATTAATTGCATTCGTGTGCTCAACCCCAGTTGGTTACTATATTGGATATATTATATATTTGAGGTAAGTGTTGGAATAACACTGATTAGTTTATTTTATGCTAATCAATGATTAAATGATTATTGGTTTACCATTTGATTGATATATTGTTATTTTTGTTTTGTTTTAGATAATTGGCATACCTGGTGTTGGGAGACAGAAACCCCATTCCACTCGATACTAGGGAAAGACAAACTCAGGGCTTTTTACAAAGCAAGGTAAGATTTTTTGTTATTAATAAACCCTGTTTTTATTTTATTTATTTATTTATTTTTGTTTATGAAGGGTGCTATTTGAAATAGATATACGCATGGTGATATTTTTTTTTAGTGTGTGTTGGATAAAGCTCGTCCACTACAGCCACTGCTGAAAACCCGCAACGTGTGTGTTTTGGGTTATTGCTTACCAGGCAGTCTACGGCTGAATACTCTGGTGAGATTGTTCTTTTTTTAAATAAAAATCATGTCAATTTCCACTGCTACTGATACATTAACTTGGGAGCCTCTTGAGTCCTGTTTCAAGTCACGTGTGTGCTCTAGCCGCATAGTGAATGTTAGAGAGAGTTTGATCCCAAAAGACTTTACGGAATCATGTTTTGAAATTTTTAAAGAACAAATTTGTACAGCGCAAGGGTTGCATACAGCTTTAAAGGTTAATACACAACTCGTGTGCGATTTCATATATAAAAACAAGGACGGTGAGCATAAAAGACCATTTTATATTGGGAGTAAAATGCAAGAGCTTTTGATAGCCGATAATCTGAACGAGTGGTATCAAAGCCATGTGGTCAATGCCTTGCTATCAAAATTTGATAAACTGCAACAAGGACCAAGTGGTTTAGCGTTAGACAAAATCCATTACCTGCAAATCAACATTTGTCATTTCAACCCTTCGAATGCTGGGTCTAGCTATATTAAAACACCACCAGCAATAGCTTCGAAAAAGGCTGTGGTGAATATTGAACATTTTGATGATGAATGTTCTCTGTGGGCTGTGGCTGCGTATTTGCAGCCAGCTCAAGATCGTAATGTTAACAGACCAGCAAAGTACAAGTGTGATGAATTAAAAAAACATTAAATATAACTAGAGTGTCGTTCCCTATGGACTTAACCGAGATCCATACGTTTGAACAAGATAACCAGGACTTTTCGTTCATGGTGTATGGCCTTGATGGTGATGAGATTGTGGGTCCTCTTTATGCCACAAAAGAACCGAAACGACATCTCATTCATCTTTTATATCTGTCCTACGGAGAAGTGAATCACTATTGCCTCAATAAAAGCCTGAGTAGATTGCTAACCAGTCAAACGTCTAAGCTTGGGCATAAAACACATATTTGTGATCGTTGCCTGCAATATTTTACAACCCCTACGCTTTTAGAGTGTCATAGGGTAGATTGCGTTTCTCAGGAAGCGGTGAGATTGTTATTGCAACAAGGGGACAAGGCTGTGTTAAAGTACGCGAGAAAGTAGGCTATATATTTTTTTTCCTCCTACACCCTTGAAACTTGCTGCCCGCCTAGAGGGCATACCCACCTTTCATTAACGTCACACAAACTTTTTTCCAATTCACCGTTTCCAAATAGCGCCAATCCAAAAAACAAAAATTTTTTTTTCAATACCAACACACTTGCTTAGCCAAGTGAACGTCATCCCAACGCCAACAATACCTCGTTCGTTAAAATCCGACCACGCGTTCGAGAGATATCGCCCAAAGTTTATATGAAAGTAGGGGGTGGCTCATATTTCTCTACACCACACTACTGCACAGTTTTAGTCCTAGAGGCTTGAAATTTATTTTTCGGGTAGAGGGGGTCAGGGCCATTCATTTATGCCAAACAAATTTGTTTGTAAACTCGTTAGTTTCCAAAATATAAGAATTTCAAATTACACTTTTTCAAAAAAACATAAAAAATTAAAACGTTTTATTATAAAAAAAAGGACTTAAAGATCGTTCGTTTAAACTGTTGCACAACGTTCTATCATATTTGGTTTTTTGACTATCGTCTATTTTCAAAAATAAAAATAAAATAAAAATAAAAATTTTCATTTTTTTAAATACAGCAAGTAGTCCATAGCAAAGCCCCCGTCAGCTCAAGTCCAACGACACCTCATTCGTAAATCTCCGACCACGGGTTCGGGAGTTATCGGCTCGCATTGGGATTAGTGGTGGGGGGAGGCAGAATCGGCATCACTCCCCCACTTTTGTGTGTTCGTAGCATAATTATGTAAATCTACATTAAATTCAAAAACATCAAGAGAGAAAAAATACATGAGTTAGAGATGGTCAAACCTCAAACCTAAGATGCTTGAACGTTGGTGGCTAAATCCAAAGTGCGAGCCCTACAAAACATCAAGTGCCCTATACAAAAAATGTGTGAACACAATTGACACAAATAAATGCGCACCAATCGATCCCCACGTATGGTTAAGCCAGCTAACCTTTCTATAACCTATGTGCCCGTTAGTCCGGAGTATACCGCCCACGTATGCGAGAATCTCGAAAACAGTTGAGCACGAGACTCGGAAAATCTCAGGGAAAACTGGGTATGGGCTGAATGGTTCAAAACTGGATTCAAGACTCACGCCTGAATATAGGAGGGACAAAAAACACACACAATTTTAATGAAAACACTACCACTTTTATTAAATAGAAATAAATAGCACACGCAGAAAATACCCTCCTGCCTAAATCTTCAGAGTATAAAATTAATAGTCTCTCACCCTGAGATTCCTGACTTACGAAAAATAGTATGATTTCACTTCCTAATAATAAATGTCTTATATCCTACAAAATGTAACTATTATGTTGGTCGCAACAATGTGTTCTTGCGATGTGAGTATTCAAGATGAACTTGACAGTGTATGTTAATGTGTGAGGTCAGGCCTTTACAAGTGCTGGGTAATCTCGGCGTGTATCGAGGGTAGAAAGATCTTTGTGACTCAATTGCTAAATAAGGGAGGCTTTCCAAATAACCGTAGTGGCTAGCGGATGAACCGTGAAACCTGCTGAGCAAGTCTTGCCATGCAACCTTGAAATGACGCACGCGTGTAGCCTCGCGGACTGGCAAGTACAATGTCAGCTGTCAGCTTGCTAGAGCAGACGCAGCAGATTGTGAATGCAATGTTAATTAGGGAATTGAGGGTAATGGCCAGGCCGTAAATAATAAACAGGTAATCAATTATAAATAAAAATGTGAATGTTTACTGATATGGGCGTTCTACTATGGAGCAGGCTTTACTTGCAATGCTCGGTACAGTGATACAATAAATGGTGATAATGCTTACAGATTTATCAGGTGTATGATGGGTAATGGGAAGTAATGGGGATGTAATCTTTGTACACACTCTCCTAGTGTAGAGCTGACGATGTCCTTGCAGGCAGGCAGGTCGTGTGTAAGTACTTACGTGTCCCCCCTATCGTAGAGCGTTGAGTAGGCAGGCTGCCACATAGTTGCCCTACTTAGCGTGTCCTCATCGTGTGTGTCCAGGTGTTGTAGGGTTTAGCAATAATCGGTATATGTTTGTATCCGACCTGCTATGAAATGAAATGAAATGTGTTATAATCTGTGTAGAGGGTGTGAGATGTTGGGGTGAAGCGTGTAGAGATCATTGGGACTGATGCGGGGGTAGTATTTGTAGATTGTAGTAGTGGTATTTGGATATTAGCTAAATGTACCCTTGGGGTTATACCCCAAAAATATTCACGAATTTCATATAAGACTATTTACAAATGTCTTTTATCACACGGTTCACTGTTGATCACTTGGATTAACGCTCAATTAGTTTTCACATCAACTAATACATTTTAATAGCAATCAATTATTAATCAGATGTTCATAAATCATCCTTATAAATCGGTAAACACTTCAGATGTTTACAAGCTGTTCACAAATTACCGTAATGAATTTTAAATCAATTAATAAGCATACCAGATATTTAGGATGGTTAGTAAAACAAGGTTAATGGCTGCTAACATAAACTGTCAAACTGCCATTACACGCCGTAAACATATTTCGCTGTCCATTAATAATGTTCCCAATTCACATATAACTCGTCGTAGAAAAATGTTTCAATCACTATAATAATCACCTCACACATCGAATATTCTTCCAAAAAGATAGTTTAAATACGAGGGCAGATCAAAAAATAAGTTGCACTTCCCAGTTATGGCCATTTATTTCACCTCCTATACATCAGCAACACGCCTATAACGACATACAATGTAACGTCACTCTTCCACATAGTTTCCAAGAGACTCCAAACATTTCTGCCAACGCACAACCAACTTGTCGATGCCAGATGTATAGAAAGTTCCTCCATCGTTCTGAAACCACTTGGAGACAGCGTCCTTCACCTCCTCATCGGTCTGGGAACGTCTACCACCGTTAAGTCTAATGATCGGATTCACACTGTGGATATTTGCATGGGTCCTGGACGTTGCGGGCCTGCCATCGAGATATTCGTCCGTGATATCCTTGCGTCCGGCTTCGAATTGCTGACGCCAATTTACGATCCCTTGCCGGGAAATAGCCCGCTCTCCATACACAGCACTAATTTCACGATGAATGTCCGTGCAATTCTTCTTTTGACCAATAGGAATAGGATTGTCGCACGCACCTCATATTTGGAGTGAACGTCCAGTCGACGCGCCATTGCTCTTCGCCGCTATTCACACCATACAAGACGAGACACCACAGCGACCTTCCTAAGAGGTGTGTGGGCGGTGTCTGTCCCTTTGTCCTCTGTGCCTACGTTTGCGACACACAGCGCGCTGCTGCAGCGCGTTAGTGCAACTAACTTTTTGATCCACCTTCGTAATATCAAATTCTTATAAAACTCACATGTGTTCGATACAACTCAAAGTTCCAGCACTTCGCATTTGAGGCGGGCGTGGCCCACTAGCACACGGTTCCGTACTAGAGAATTTTCTTGAACTTGTCGGGCAGCCTGCACACGCACAGCGATGACTCGTAGCACAATGCGACAAAATAATCTGACACAAGGCTATTCGTAACCCCTTATATACTGCTCAAATGTGTGACGCTAGTCTTCTGTGACGTGAAGCTCAAATTTTCCTTCGTTAATATCTTGAGAACGCGTAACGCTATTTACATGATTCTTCTTGTATATTCATTATAAGTTCAGGGGCTACTATGCTGTAGTGTTCTTATGTCTAGGGCAATGAAATAAATTACCATATTTGTTCGAGTATGTTCGATGATTTTCCATTGGCTACGGCTGCGCCCGTTAATATCTGACTGGCTACTCGCACACAAGAGTTAGTTTGAAATCCACTCGGCACTCCTTTCAAAATCTCTAAACGACATGACGCACATGGGCCATGGGTACAATGTACATAAGAAGCGGTTTTGAACTCACTGCTATGTGGCCATTTTGTCTTCAGTTTTAGTGTGCGAGTAACAAAATTTTGAAAGTTATTATGTATACAGAAAAAGCTGTCTTGTAGTTGCTTCTTATATAGAGAGAGTTCTTTGCATTATGTATAACGTATCATCCTCACTCTGTGAAATATGTGGAGTAGCTTTCACTAGAGAATCAAGTAGGAAACGCCACATGCGTTCATGCGGAACATTTTATCAGTGTAATAAATGCGACAAACAATTTTCAAACCCATACAACGGACAACGCCATGCGGGGTCGTGTGGTTATGAATTACCTAACAAGCGTAGAAGGTACGAGCCTACAAAGAGTGCTCTTCTTTCGACAGTTCCTGATGATGAGGGAGTTGCGATATATGAATCGGCATTTGAAGACCGTATGCGTTCTTATTTTATTCGATGTGAAACGTGCGATGATGCGGAAGCATATCTCGATGAAGCTAAAGGGCGAGTAATTATTCTCACAAAAATGAACTCAAATTCCATAATTCTGTAAAGATGAATCTTATACTCGAATGTTTGTTTATCAACGTTTACGAGGAGGTATGTGATCGAGCTTTTAAAACAAAGAATGGGGCTGCTTTTAAGGCAACATATATAAATGAATTTGTTAGCTAACAGTTTGAGATTATTAATCACATAATTACCTGAATCTGAAATGAAGGGCAGTTGGAGGTCGCTCTTGTGTGTAGATGGTATTCGGTCAAGAATAAACAAGTATAACCTACTGAGAGGAAGTACATACCTGCGTCTCCCTGAAGAAATTAGTGTTAAGAAAGCATGTATAAACGTTAAAAATGATGATGACAGATGTTTCTTCCATGCAATGCTATCAAAATTTATTGAAAAGGACGCTGATCGCGTACAAAGTTACAGAGGTTTGGAGGATAAATATGAATTTTCAGATATTACATTCCCCAAGGCTATTCTTTCTATTAAAAAGTTTCAAAAGAAGAAGAATATTTCCGTAATCGTTTTTTGTCTAGATTCTAACGACAAAGTTATGCCATTGAAGGTTGTTGATGAAGAGTTAATAGACCACAACAATATATTGTACATTAACAACAAAAAGGGGCTAGGTCAATATGTTTACATAAAAACTTTATCCGCTTAGTCCGAAGTCAACTAACGAAACATAATAATCTCTGGGCTATATGCATGCGCCGCTTTTCTCATTTTGATGGTCGATGTGGACAAAGTGCTGCCGAGAAACTAAAAGAACATAAAATATACCGTCTTGACCAACAAATTTCTGGTGTAAAAGTACCCGATGGCAGTTTCAAATCGTCTTTTAGTGATGTAGACCATAACCTTAAAGTTAATTTCGTGGCTTATGCCGAGTTTGAATGCCTCTTGAAACCTGTTCAATCTTGCCAGCCTAGCGACGAAGCGAGTTGGAATATCTCATAACACGAACACGAGCCCACGAGTTTGAGTGTATATCTGAAAATAGATTCCTCAATCGAAGCCAAATAATTCGGTTTACCTAGAGAGCCGAAACTACACCGTGGACCTAATGCAGTCAAGTCAACCCAACAACCCCTGGCACTATCCAGCCCATGACGGGCTAAGGCCGACCAAGCGACCGCTGCCCAGCCATTTGGCCTGCAGATATTGGGGTGACGCGTGATCAGCGCGTCGGGTCCCCACGGCCGTTAATCTTGGTATTCGTGATCGGGGCGCTGTCTCACTGTCAGACAGCTACTCAATTGTCCTCACGAGGCTGAGTGCACCCCGTTCCAACCCTCACGTCAGTTTTAAAATCCCTGACGGAGCCGGGGATCGAACCCGGGGCCTCCGGGTGAGAGGCAGGCGCGCTACCCCAACACCACGGGGCCGGCTAATGCAGTCAAGGAGTTTATTAATTATTTAACAAGCTTGGCACGCACATTTGGTTTGGTGTATGAAGAAAAATTGCCTTTGGATTCGACAAAGGGGCAAGAACGTGAATTCCAAGCGGCTAAGACTTGTTACATGTGTCGAAAATAATTTCGTCATGAAAATAATTACAAAGTGAGAGACCACTGTCGTATCACCGGAGAATACAGTGGCTGTGCACATAACAATTGCAATTTGAAATGTAAAAAACATTCTTACCCGTGTTTATACATAATTTACAAAATTATGATATGCACTTTATCACAAAACAACTAGGTTTAACACCGTGGAGAGTAATAGCTATTCCAAACACTAGTAAAAATTACATTCCCGTCTCGAAATATATTCAAGATGAAACTGTGCGAATCAATTTTATAGACTCATTTTGGTTCTTGAATAGCAGTCTGGAAAAGCTAGCCGAAAACTCAGAACACTTTCCTGAAACCATCAATCACTTTGAAGAAGACGATGCTGTTTTAATGAGGAGGAAGGGTGTTTTTACTTATGAATACATCCATGCGTGGAGTAAATATGAAGAAACGAGTCTGCCTTCAAAACAAATGTTCTCTAACAAATTAAAAGGGGAAAATATTAGCGCTGAGGACTACGAACGAGTAAATAAATTATGGAATCATTTCGGTGTTAAAACCTTAGGTGAATACATCGATCTGTACTTGAAACAAGACGTGCGTCTCCTTGCAGACATTGTCGAAACATTTCGCACGGCAACTATACGAACCCACAAACTCGATCCAGCTCATTTTGTTTCTCTTCCTTCGCTTACCTGGAAGGGTACGCTGCTTTATACAGGCATTCAGCTTGATTACCTACCGGACTATGATCAACTGCTTTTTGTAGAGCGTGGCTTTCGAGGTGTTATGGTTCAAGTTTAACATCGCTTAGGGGTGCCAAATAACAAGTACATGACTGAATATGATCGCGATAAACCATCCCAGTTTATTATGTACGTAGAATCTAACAATCTGTATGGTTAGGCCATGTCCTTACCGCTTCCTTACGGTGGATAATGTTAGGTCTCTTCAGACACTAATAATATTAAGGAACTCAGTCAAAATGACCCACATGACAACTTTTTCGAGGTGGATATCGACTGACCAAATGAACTCCGCGACCTGCATAACTATATCTGTTTTTTGCTGAAAGAAGAAAACCACGCGAGTCATCTGTTGTGGAGAAATTTGTATTACATCTAGGAAGCCGCGAACGGTATGTTGTCGAGTACATGGCTTTAAAACAGGCAATAGAACATGGTCAGGTGGTAAAGAAGGTACATCGGGTGTTATGATTTGCTCAATGCCGTTGGTTAAAGAGTTATGTGGACTTCAACTCTGAACTCAGAAAACACGCTAAGAACGATTTTAAAAAGGACTTGTACAGGCTTTTTAGTACTGCTATGTTTGAAATGACCATGGAAAACGTTAGACATTCGTCTCGTAACAACAGCGACACTCCTTCAAAAACGTGTATCAAACCCTTACTTTGCTGAGAGAAAGATCTTCGGACATAATACTGCAGCTGTTCATTTAGAAAAACGTTCACAATATTTAGACAAACCAGTGTGCATCGGTATGTCTGTTCTGGATTCATGTAAAACGCTGATCACTATGTCGTTTTGCTTCCGTTCTATTGCAGCGAAAAGTTGAAATTAATGTACCAAGACACCGACTCATTTGTACATTTGTTAACAACTGATGATGTTTACCAGGACATGGCGAGCACTAACTTGAATGAGTATTTAGGCACAGGCGACTAAAAACCCGATCAACCGCTGTATTCAACAAGAAGGTTTTGGGCAAATTTAAAGACGAGGCTTGCAAACAGCTTGTTCAAAAATTTAAAGGGCTTCGACCGACAATGCATGCTTTGGACATAAACAAAAAATTGGTTAAAAGTTAAGGGAGTTACACGAGGCGATGTTGAAAAATGCATTAGTCTCCGGGACTTTGAACGATGTATATTCTAAAGCTCAATGTTACGAGTGACAATGAAAGTTTTCAGTTGCAGGTCGCACCGTGTAACTACCGACCGCTTGCACAAGATTGCTCTGAGTCGAGATGATGACAAGAGAGTGATCAAGTCTGATAATATAGGCAAGTTTGCTCTCGGACATTATGCATCTACTGATTTGTAACAAGTTTAAAAAAAATGAAAACCAAACACAAACACATACATACTATGCATTGAACACTAGTACATAGATCTGAATCCTCTCTCCTAACGTGAGGTGACATTTGTTTTGTTTGCTACAAGCAAACGTAAATACAAACAAGTTATCAGCCTACACGTATAATGTGGGTTATAGCGCAAATAACGTATTCGATTGCTATGTTTGAAGCAAATTGTCCTTATTGCCTTAATTCTAGTCCAAAGATGCTGTTAAGTTGTGGTAACTTAACAATATAACGCAATGTCTATTCTAACGTACTCCATTTATTTCACTATATTTCCATGTACACGCATAGTATAGGTTTTTGCTACAAATAACATGCAAGTTTTAGGTTAATTAGGGGGAAGCATTCGTGCAAACAAGAAAAGCTGTAGAGTTAGCTCGATAAAGTTTTAATAGCTTTGTTGAGTTTTATCATTTTACCATTGCCAAAGTCTAATGTTGAATTGGATTGCAAACTGATTTTGCTATTGATATGCATTAACTCATGCAGCAATTCATGACTGCGTGAATAAAACTCGTGTTCCACTTTGTTGTTAGCGCTAGTCGTCTCACCCATAAAGCCTTATTAAAATAGTTTTATGACTTGGTAAAAAAGAGGCAATATTGATGTTCCTTTTTTAAGTTGACCTTTTTATACCAAGCTTTCTTTACAATATCACTAAGTGGGTGATAGACGACTTCTGTATCATAGATGATTAATCAATAATCACTCGTATTAGCGGGCACATTTTCCATTGTTTCATAATCCAGAGGAATATCTACGGTGAATTCTTTAATCGATTCCTCCAAATGAGAGCAGTCAAAGATGGTTAAAGGAGCTTTTGTTTTTAAGTACTCAGGTGGCAACAGTGGACAGCAATCCAATTGGTAATAAGCTGACTGAAACTTTACAAACATTTCGTAGAGAACACCGAATTTATTCTTTTCAAAGTTCAAGTCTAGAGCTTCATAGGGAAATGAGACTTCATTCATGTAAAGACGCATGTTTCGCAGCTTTTTGTGATCGATATGCGAAGCATCTTTAGTCTGTTGGTACTTACGATCAGTCTGAGACCCCACAATCACATACAGCGGTTGCTCAGCATAGCGAGAATGCTTAACAGACCAGCTGTGCTTGTCGGATATGCCCAAGATGGGGAATTCGTTTAGTACCCAGATCCTGAACTGAATGGACAGGGGAGTGCCATTTTCTACTAGTTTGAGCAGCATAGGCTTCCGCCGATCGGACGATATTATGAGAGGCACCTTCCATAAAATACAGTTCAGTTGGATCTTGAATCAACGACAGTGTCTGCTCCTCTTACAGCGGTCGCTCAGCATAGCGAGAATGCTTAACAGACCAGCTGTGCTTGTCGCATCTATCACGAATGAGAACGAGTTCCTGCCAGACATTGACAATGATATGTTTATGGTCCTCGGCAAAGCCAAGTAGGTACTTATGTGGCAGAACACTTACGATGGTGCCATCTGTATTTACCATCCAGTCGTTGTTCTCACTACCAGGACACCAGGCATACATGCGAAGTGCCTTAGTTTCATCACTGTCAAACGACGGATAGAGCTTCATGCAAGTCGTCATGTCCACGTTTGTAACGCTGTCCACGTCGACACCATTGATTAAGTACCTAATCTCAGAAAAAATAAAAAGCCTAAGCATTATTAGGTAGCTTTGATGTTGTAGGTGTAGTACCATCAGCTTTCATGAGCTGGCCCTCGATATGAAGGTAGCTCTCTCGTGGTAAGGTGTAAATGTCTTGTTGTTCGATATCGATGTGGATTTCATCATTATTATTATAATTTTGTGCTGAAGGCTGATAAGAATGAAGTTCAATTATCACAGCACCCTCAGTGGTTTCGATGGAACCAGTTACGTCCAGAATCGAGTTCATTTTACTTGTAGAATGTTACCGAATCGCTTCACGGGTTTCTTACATTTCGAGCTTAGCTTAGGCTTGCAAGTCTTTTAAATCGGTTTCACTCTATTTATTGCACCCTTGAAGGAAGCGCAACAAGACTCTGTTTCGGGGAAGTATTTAGTTGCTAGTATTTTTGCTTCGGAACATGACAAGGTAACATAGGGTAAAATTAACTAATTAGGAAGAAGTGAACCAGAATTTAAATAACATATGAATTTAATATCAGATCAATAATCAAGAAAAACAAAATAAACAATCACCCTTAAATTCACATAATTAAATCAAACACAAAATGTATTAAAACCTCTCTCGAGAATACACAAATAAAATCAGGACATGACCTGTCCTCAAATTGCTCCCAAAACTATGTGTGTGTGAGTACGTGTGGATTGTTGCATGCTGAATGGAATAAGTTTTTTGAATTCGTGATTCGCTACCATATGGCACATCCGACAAGCGGCGAATCCGTATGTATGCGAAAATTGACTTGGCGTCTGGGAAAGAGTATAAGACTCTACACTAAATAAAACAAAGCTGACACTCGCTACCCTTTAAATCTACAACAAATATCTCCGCACTGAAATCTTGACTGCGTGCCAAATGCACGAACACAATTCCCCCAAATAAGGTCTTACCAAACTATAAACAAATACACTTGACTACGCTACAAAGCAAGACAAACTCACCGAACGTCATTTTTATAATTAAATACACAACACAAGTGTAGGCACAAAAATCTACAAATTAATTAATTAATTAAAATGACACCAATGCCCTCCGGCACTATTTACAGCAAAAAAAAAAATTCAAAGCGATGCATGAGTGTACGTATTTCAGCATGGAGAACTCCCTTTAAATAACATAAGTTCAACCAAACAGGCTTACCTACTTTAAACATCGGGTCCAAGCAGCTGGCCCACTCCTCATTAAGTGGTCTTATCTTAGATCTGCCCGTGTACCGTGGCATACGTCGCACATGTCATTAACCCAGCGTGTAAAAAAATATCCCGGGCATGCTCTCAGGCAACCCAAGATCGCAGAATTCTCACGTGTACTCCACCTGAAATAACACATGTGTCACCGAAATACAATTGTCCCAATAATTCAACCATTGAATTATAAGACTCGTCGGGAACCAAGATGTGGCTCCGCAGAGTACATCTGCCGTCCATATGCTGCAGACAGGAACTTGGTCAAAATGCCAACCTTCCCCGCGCAATCAAATACCAAATTATAACACCATCAACACACTGCTTGGGTATGACTCAAATTCACCTGAAATCCACACACGTGACGTAACAGATCCATGATAATCCGAAGATATCAAGACTTCAAAAAATCAACATTAAAATTCTCACACTAGAGAATTTATGGATCCCCGCAAATAGTTGCAACAAGGCAAACCCAAATAGCCTGTTTAATTTAATAGCAACACGAATATCTCATTACCCCCTCCCCCCCCCCCCCAAATCTCTATCATTACTTTAGTTCTAACGCAGCTCCATTGATCACTGATGCCGCAATCCATGATCTAGTGAAATAAAATATCGCACAAATTGTACTCGCATAGTGCACTGAAGTTCAACTTTACAACAATAACTTTCACAAAATAAAAAGTAGTCACGATGGACATTCTACAATGAGTGTCGGAAGCAAGAAAAGTCCTAAAACTAAATTACACACACAAAAATACAAGTAGAATATGTACACACTGTTCCCATAAACCAAGCTATTCCGTTAATTGAAATAATTCATATTTTTGTTCTTATCCTTTCTGCAACTGTACTCAGCATGCATTACCCTGCATGGTCCAACAGGTCTCTACTCAGCCATAGGCATCATCTTAGTCGAACGGACGGTCATTATCCCAATAGTTGGCCTGGCACCAAACACCTTGAAGCTTCTTCTTCTGAGTAAATAAATGTTCAATTAATAATTGAAAATACACTATCTATTCCTACTAAAATTGCTATGAGCTACTAACTTCACTCATAAGTCCTGAGCAATTTTTATATCGAAGACGTTTCCCTAAATAGCAGCTCAATCGCTTCTAACTTCACACGCATACTGTCTTAAACTTCAAGGCAAAATAAAGTCAAGTTTTGAGAATCGTTATTCTCTGGCATATTAATGTTTAACTTGAACAGTTAATACGTTCACACGTAGAATTTACAATGTCTCAATTAGCCTCCCATGAGACATCAATCTGACGTAGGTCTCTCTCGAGACGTCAAAGAATTAGAACTGGTCTCCCTCGAGACTCCAGAAATTAGAACGTGGGTTTTCCCTCGAGACTTGGAAAATTAGAACGTGGATCTCCCTCGATACTCCAGAAATAAGAACGTGGGTCTCCCTCTAGACTCGGAAATTTAGAACACTTTGGCTAGGTCAGTCGCCATATTTATATAAAATGACACAAATCGTAGTGGTGGGGACACATAAAAATACAATAAATCGAATAAAGAGGACTACAGACGTGCAAGTCATATCAAATGGCTCGTCTCATCACGTAGAATCAGGCTCAGGTATTTCAACAAAAAATCGATCGTGGATTAATTCAGTATCAATTTCCCTCCAATTCCAGTTTCGCGGGCAAAGCGGCGTCATCTGTTCTGATTGGTTGATTAGGATTTCACCATTTGCGGTAAAATCAGTGATCCTCCCACTGGGTGTAGCTAATGATTCTTCTTCTCGCTTGCACAATGCCTACCCTCTCTGTTCTTCATTGCCGGCCAAAGGCATATCTTCCCTCTACGTCACGAAGCAAGCCACGTTCTCCGCTCGTTGACCTTACAGTTCCAAGAAATCAACCAGGCTAAACTTAGAATATTGCTTTGTCTGACCAAGACCTTGGTATTGTAATCCTTCCGTTCCAAACTTGCCTGTGCACCTGCCTATTTTGACCCATCTCAGTAACTTCAAGCTGTCCCAACATTTACTTCCACTCTATAATATAAAAATATGAAACATTATTATAAGAGCCTCGTACAATAAGGGTTCAGTATAGTGCGGTTTATTATGTACAAACGCTTCATGCTTAAAACAACAGTTTCACTCTATATATAGCTTCATGTTGGTTTCAAGTAGAGCTTGTAAGTTACAGGCGTGTGTTTGGCAAAGGGAATGAGCTGATTGTTCTTGTTTACCAGAGTTATTTCACGAATGCAGTTCACGCTTACAGGAAGGTTAAGAACTGCGGAGGGTGCTTCACGATTGTTAAAACCACTGGGCGGTGCAGCGAGTGCGAAGCTTGCTGATTGTAGTCCATGTCGGTGATAATGATGCAGTTTATGAAACTTGACGATTTTCCGCCAATTTAATTGGCAAGTAGGAGCGATGGAGTTTGTTTGCTTCAAGTTCGCTTGGCGAGAAACCTAGCAGTGAACCGGTCGAGTCTGACGATGGGAAATTAATTTTGAACGGAGCTAGGATATGCATGCAATGCGTTGAGTTGTTAGCATTGACCTCAAACTCGCGAACACTTGAACCCTTCTCAAAACTAGAAAGCATCTCAAGTTTGAAAACGGCATGAATGTTATGCATTTTTGCCAGCGTTGGTATAGCTGCTGGAAGCAACGCTGAAAGCAGTTGGCAAGAATGTCCCGTATGGCTTATCTTGTGGCCGTCATGATCTCTTCGGATGACCGAAATCAGCCACCTGGAAAACGCCATCATCACCACGGCAGAAAAACCCATGACAAGACAGGTCAAAAGGCAAGGTGATGCTGGAACTGTTTTTTGATTTCAATGGCATCTTTCACATGGAATTCCTACCAGACGGTGTAACTGTAAACGAAACCACTACAAGGAGATCCTTGCCCATTTACGCGATCTAATTTTCCGTAAGCGACCTGCGCTTTGGCGTACAAAAATTTGGCTCTTGCTACACGACAACGCCCCTGTACATCGCTCTGTCCCTTTCCAAGACAACTTGCAAGTGAACAGGTGACAGTTTTGCTCTATCCTCCGTACACACCTGATCTCGTACCATGCGATATATTTCTCTTTCCTTGCCTGAAAGCAGTCCTACGAGGGCGCAGATTTCGGTCGATATTGTCGTCCACGCTATAGCAGCCTGGTGGAAAAGCAATATTTCGTCGTAGTAAAATTTATCGTGGATGCCTTCCTGTATGTTAAATATTATGTTGAGGCTTTCAAACGAGATGAGCCCCAACATAAAAGGCCTGTTCCCCAGCTCAATGGGCGGATTATAATGTACTGTGAGCTCGGGGGCTTCTCCGCTCAAAGTGAGTGTTCGTATTTGCATGCTGTCTATAATACACATAAAAAGTGAGACAGCGTCGGCCACAGTCCTGGCTGTTAACATTTAGTTCCAGTTTTATGTTATAATACTGTACTGTGTATCTCGGGTGAAGCGCCGCTTGGAGTAGGGTATTAGCGGGGCGGTCCTGAACAGCACTGAATGTAACTGAAAGTCAGGGAATGCGGCGTGTTCAAGGAGAAGGCCGAGTGGTGACATTGTGCTAGCGAACAAGAAAATGAATGCTGGCTCAGCGCCAGGTGTATTTGCGAGACTGGGGCAGGTTAACGGTGTGCAAGACAGCAAGCCGTGTGTAAAAGGGTGATTATATTAAGGGATTGACTGGCCAGGAGTTCAATAGGGGTCCTTAGAAATAAAAGTATTCAGTTATGTGTAGAAGGGTTGTTTATTCTATAAGAACAGAGAAGCCCAGGTCACTGGGGGAGTTTCCAGTGAGATGGAATTGAAATAACAATTAGTTGAGGTTTGGTGTTGGAAGGATAAGTTTAAGGGAGTAACCTTAGAGCACTCTTACCAACAGACGCAGAGCGCTGTCGAGATGGTCCCGGTGTAGAGTGACAGAGTAACTTTCCACAATAAATCCCCTCCCTTGGTAACTGGGACTATTTATGGAATCACTCTTTTGTGGCAATCTTAGTCAGCATTATGCCTGTAATACTGGCCTCGATAGTGTTGACAGCAAGGATGTGGTTATGTTGCCTCATATGCATGAGGTAGCTAGCTAAGTTGATGTTGTTGTTAATTCCTTTTGTGGCTTCGTTGTGAAAAGGGGGTAATATGCCCTGTAAGGGTTCGGGTTATAAAAAATACGTTTTAGAAGTCCCAAATTAGCGTGTGAGCACCATGGGGGATGCTAAATGTTAAAACTGTCAAAATAACACACCTGAGCGCCTCGCTTGGCATAGACTACGAAATGAGTCGCAGGCCTGTGGCTGTTGTCTAAATTAACTATAGCAGACTCATCGTGTTGAGGTGTAGCTGGTAAGCGATCACGAATGACAACACCGCGAAAATAACGTTGAAAACTGTATCTGTCTTGATACACCGTCCACATAATCTTTACTGAGATCGTAAGTTTGAAAGCTGAAAGCTTTGGATCTTTTGATATATTGTCCACATAGCCCTTACTGACAACGTCTTTGTTCTATTCCGCAGGAGCTAACCAATCAATCCTATGTTCACCTGCGAGTATATGCCCGTCGTTGTCTAAGGTTAATGCTAAGCTATTAGCATACGCCTTGGTGCATGCATCTTGCTTATTTACGGGGTTTAAACCATTAAACATTCGCCTCTTTTGCGTATCATGGGTACCAATGGCTAGTTCTTTCCACTGAGAAGATTTGGAAAGCACTAGCCAATGGTACCCATGCTACGCAAAAGAGGCGAATGTTTAATGACTCGCGAACGTTTTTTAAACGCTAGTCTTTTTTGCGGGTCTACTTATGTTCGAGAAGCAAGCATGGCTTTTTGAAACGCCAATCGTGGGTTCTTTTCACTCTTATAGGCTTGATGAGCTAGGTGGCTTTTTACCAATTCTATTTGCAGGACTTACCGCATTGGGTTCGCTGCTCGGTGGTGCCAGTACAGTTTCAAGAGGCGTCAAATCCACCCAAGTGGCAATACGCCTATGGGACGAAGGGAAACGCCATAACGAGACCAACATGCGACTTGCACCCTACAAACAAGACTTGGCATCTACTTATCGCCTCAAATGAAGTCTTATACTGGCGTCTAGAGCCATGACCCATGAAGAAATCATGCATCAAGCCAAACGACTACAAATACGTGTTTTAGCGTTAAAGTGTTTGTCTTTGTCTATTCTCATTGTAGCGGATTCTACAAAGTTATCCCGGATGTTAACTGGTTCTGCCATGTTAGCAATGCTTTCTTCCTGGACATCGTGATGTTGTTAACCAGCTGCTCTTGGGAGCGGTTGTGAGCGATAATACAGGAGCTGTTGAAAGTGAAGCATCAGCATGTCTTCGTTTGCGTTTTCTTATTGATTATAACGGTCTCCCAAACCCGTCCACATTTTTTCACTCTCTATACAAGGAACAATGAAACTTATCAAACGGACAAATCAGTTACACATCAACAATATTACAGCCTGTATTACAAAGAATACTCGTGTACAGCGTCAAGGTTCGCTGTTTCCCTCAAGTATTCGTAGCCTCATTGCAGGCTCGTAGGCCTGAGGTAAATCAAACTTTTACTTTCACTACCCACTGCTCCAAACGTCGTTCGATTCCAAAACATTTACGTTTTTGCAAAATCACTCTATCAGCACATGTACGTGTACCTAAACAGGTGATGTCTGAGCTGCAGAAAGAAAACATGGGCTACTTTGCTTTCTCAGTACACGAGGAGGTTATAACGCCCGTGGCAGTGCCTCCTGATTCGCTCATGATTTTTGAAGATGTGACTAGCGAGAAACAGGCGATCATTCAAACCTATACCAACATCTGTAGGCATAAAAATGTGGATTGTTTTTATCTCTGTCAGACGTATTCCAGAACATCGAAACAACTGATTCGCGACAATGCTTACCTTATGTTTTATTTCGTCAGGATGAACGAAATATGCGCCACGTTTTCGATGACCATGTCTATCCGGATATGTGCTTTGCAGTCTTCACAGAGCTGTGCAAGGCCCTCTTGTTCCCAGCACCAGCATGGTTGCCTTGTGATAGATTAACATAGCGAAATCAATGAGGGTTGCTATCGTAAGGGTTTCGATCAATTCATTCAGCTTACATAGAGATTGAGGAAACACAGCTTAAGCATGCTATTCGCGTTCTAAATAATATTCGGAACTAGTTCCGAGATCTGAAACGCATGCAGGCCGAGGACCAGAATTTTATAGATAAGCATCTAAAACCACCTTTGGAAGTATTGCCAAAATCTCCATCTCAGCCCAAAACAGAGCGGAAGGTAGAGCTCGAGATTGAGTCAAAGTATGTAAACTTAGAATCTGAAAAAGAGGAAGAAGAAGTACTTTTACCTCAGCGCACATCGACAACTGCCAGTACGGCAGAACTCTTGGACCCGCCAAATTACCAGGCTATGTACGTTGGTTGGGTTTTAGCTCAGCATTCAATTCCTGGATCGATGGAACTGATCTAGTTTGAATGAACACAGTAAAAATAGTTTAGCTTATATAGAGACATTGAGAGCGAGACGAAGAAATGGACAGCGGATTAATTGAATTACGTAAGGCTAAAGAATACGAGAAAGCATTAAAATGCATTCAAAATATCATTGACGAACAGCAAATGAATAAAAATGAAATGGAATTCACAGAATATACATTCAAAGAAGTTACCGGCTACTTGTACCAAACTCAGCAATATAGGGGCTATTAATAATGAAATTTTGGATTTATCACTAACAATTATACAGACTTTAGAGAATATAAACAATCGTCTTCGAAAAATATTCTCCTTACATAGAGACACTAAAAATGTATGCACACGTTTCATTATATAAATGAGGTGAATAAGTAGAACAGGCTTCTGGGAAGGAATTGCGACGGCTTTGTAACCTCCCTATAAACCGCCCATTTCCAATTTCAGAGCTGTGTAAAATTGAACCAAACTATGGTTCCCGCATCATCTGTCGGTGTGATGAGTTTTCTGTTATCCTACCTGCACGTTTTGCCTCAGTACCACCAGCAACAATGGAATCATTTAATAGCCAAGGCCTCGTTTTAAAACATCTAGGCACTCAGAACGGAATATGCTTGGTACAATACGAAGAAGAACGCATATAAAACATAGAAACAGTGTTGTTAACCAAATAAAAGTCACCTTACATCAGGTTTCAGATCTATGGTTGTGTATGTGTATTTTTGTCCTGCTCAAATGAGCACTCACCACAGGGATCAAACATAAACGTTATTTTTTATGTTTTTAATTTTTTTTACATGTTACAACACCCATGTTAAAATATGTCCTGGAGTAGAATGTGGCTTGTTTTCTAAATAATTGTCTGGATTATGAAACAGGTCTTTTGAAACTCAAAACAAGCAAATTCATACCAATTTCATTGATAAATAGTGTCTCGGGATGCATTTTAGGTATACCATCCGTAATACATAGGCTACACTTATGATGTCTTGAAATTGTTTTACATGAAGCGCATAGCAAAAAAAAAGAAGCCAAAACATTTCTCTAACTTGCATATTGGCTTAATTTTACTAAATCAATCCGTTTACACTGGCAAATTTTACTGTCTATACAGCTCCCAAACATGCATTCATAGAGCCAAAAATATTTCCATGTGAATTAGCACTTGCAAAACATCTATAAAAATCCAAAGACCTTACTTCATTAGCATTGCTCGCTTGCTGCAAAAACACAAGTCCCTATAATAGAACTTCGTTTATTAGCATTGATCGCTTGCTGCAAAATCACAAGCCCCTAAGATAGCATGGATCGCTTGCTTCCTAAAACACATGGCCCTGTAACTTCAGACGCTTGTAACGAATGCACAAGTCCCTATAGAGCTTATAAAAGCCACACTGCCAATAACATGTCTGTAACTCGCATCTTGGCTTAATTCCACTAAATCAATCCGTTTACACTCTGAGGTTTGAAGCCATTTTTCAGTGTTGCCAAAGTAAACAAAAGTTTGATGCTTTTCAGTCGGTCAACACGAATGAAACCCTAAAAGAGCCGGGTTGTGTCCTTATCCTGACATAAATTACATTACATTTATTAATCTCATGTAATTTATGTCAGGATTAGGGCACAATCCAGCTGTTTTTGGGTACATTCGTGTTGACTGACTGAAAGTAGCAAACTTTTGTTCCGTTTACACTGCCAAATTGTACGTTCTATACTTTCTATACAGCACCCAGGCATGCTTTCTTAGAGCCACAAAAACATTTCCAAGTGAATTAGCACTGGCAAATCATTAATACAAAATGAATTTAGTTTATAAGCATTGCTCGCTTGCTACAAAAATTAAAGTCCCTATATTAGCATTGATCGCTTGACTCCAAAAACACAAGTCCCTATAAGAGCATTGATCGCTTATCGCAAAACGTTCAAGTCCCTATAACATTGGTTGCTTGCTGCAAAAACACAAGTCTCTATGATAGAATTGATCACTTGTCGCAAAACGTACAAGTCCCTATAAAATTGGACGCTTGCTGCAAAAACACAAGTCCCTATGATAGCATTGATCGCTTGACTCCAAAAATACAAGTCCCTATATTAGCATTGATCCCTTGTCACAAAAAGTACAAGTCCCTATGATAGCACTGATCACTTGACTCCAAAAACACAAGTCCCTATGATAATGGACGTTTGTAACAAAAACACAAGTCCCTATGATCGCAAAAACACAAGTCCCTATGATAGAAAACACAAAAAGTACAAAGCACCGATAATTGAACCCGGGACCTCTCAACGAAGTTGCAGTCTGCATAAAAAGTACAAGGAACCATGATATATTACATACAAAATGGCCAAGTACAGAGCGCCAACCCTCGCGCTAACGGAACCAGGAATTGAACCCGGGAACTTTCAACCAAGCAGCGCAGTCGCAATCTGCAAAATATACTGCTAGCATGCCCCAAACAGTACAAGGCACTACGTTCCAGCCCTCACGCCAACGGAACCGGGAATCGAACCCGGAACCTTGCCGAACGGGGTGGTGCACGGCGGTGGAGGGTGGGGTGGGGTCACGTGGTGGGGTCACGTGGGTGGCGGGGCCAGGGGTCATGTGGGGCGCGGGGCGCGGGGCCAGGGATAACGTGGCCAGGTGACAGGGGTTGCGGATTTTGCGCATTGCGAACTCTAGCGGTGACCATTCACCTCCACCAGCCAAACTGAAGGAGACCTAATTCTGGGGAAATCTGAAATCTGGAAAATAATCTGCTAATATGCCACCCAATGTACTAGACACCTTTCCTGCGCAGTAGCCAATCGGACAAAAGTGATTATTTTAAAAAATATAGCGTTTCTAATGTACAATAACCTAGTAAAATGGCCCCAGAAAACTACATTTTGGCACCTCTTGCACTACACAGCAGCTTTGCGCCAAAACCAACCTTTCTGTACTACTCATGGCTGACCCCTACTTCTGCCGCAAGAGCGTCTACGGATTGCCAGCGGTTAGCACGCACCAAGGTAGCAACTTCCTGGATATTGCGTTCTGTTCGAACTGTTTGTGGCCGACCAGTATGCACATCATCTTCCAATACCTCCTGTCCTTGCACAAAAGTTCAGTGCCACCTGAACACAACACTGCAAATCACTGCGTTCCCACCGTACACCTGCTGCATCATATCAAACGTTTCGGCATCGGGTTTGCTAATTTCTGACAGAAATTAATGTTTGCCCTATTCTCCAACTGTGACAGGTCAAAGTCCGACTGGCGCATTCAACTCATCGTCTCAACAATGACCGTGCGTCTGCTGCCAGTGCATGGTCTCAGCTGTCTCTTACAGGGACAAGAGACTAACTGCCATGGTACTGAACTAGAATTCAGCCCAGCTTCAGCCTTTGACTGAGCCGAGGATCGAACCGACTTGTGAACCATGAAGGTGCAATAAATGGAATTTGGAATTGGAACAATATTTTATTCACTTGCATTTTAGGAAGTGAATAAATCATATTGATAACTTTTTGGAACATTTTGGAGTATTTTGAAAGAATAAAATTTGGGAATATTTCAGAGAATGATAATTTAACCAAGGGAGAGTCTGATCTTTCGACACTGGAATATGACCAATCCTTCAAGTTAGCAAGCTAAAGACCAGTTTTGGTTGGCCGAGGTGACAATAACAAAATTATGCACACGACCCGATGATAAGAGACTAGGACCAGGAGTTCTTTCGTGATAACTCAATAGTCAATCTGATGGGATCACATAATTTTTGTGGGAATCGCTATTATATTAAATTTGCTTACATAAAGCATCTACAGATGCAGAAGAGAAAATGAAATTTAATTGTCAAAACAGAATTAGTAATTTATGGCCAGGGGAGAAAATATGAGCGAAAGTCAGTTTAATAGGATTCTGTGTGAGGCTAGAAAGTCATACTAGTCTGCCACGCGTGCCATTGTCGAGAGCGCAGGATTGACTCCTACTTAGCTACTTGAAGAGAGCAGACCTATATTGCAGCACGTCCCAGAAGAGCTCTATACGATATTGGAAGTACGGTCGGGAGACGTGATTGGACCGTGTGGAGATACAGCTATCGCCGAGGACAGAAAGGAGAAGTCGACAAAATATAAAACGCACTAGTTTGCAACAGAGGGAAGCATTATTATAACACTACGTTTATTGAAAGATCACTTCGCTTCTACAGTTTCACAGTTCTACAGAATTACGACTAGTAGCATTGGATTCTACAGCTACTACATTGCAACAATATATCTTCTGTATAATCATCGTACATTTACGATGATAATGACGTATTCGACATTAGTTAAGAAGATTGCCATGAACTACTAAATTATGGAAGGAGGGTAGTCTACATTATGGAGTGGGAATTCAGGGAGATCTTGACGACCATGGATCGATGATTCTACAACTGCTCATCAACATGCAGTATTCTGAATTTGCTCTCAACACTACGATTCAAATGTCCACCACCAACCAGAGACGTTCAAACCTACATGGATGATGAAATGCTACACGACGAAGACGGACAGAGGGGTTCGTTTGTCCCGAGTTCGAGTTGCCAGACTGGAAGTCGCGAAGCAAGAAGAGATGCCGTTAGCAGGGAGACGAGCCAGCAGTCCAGGTGTTTGCCGCACGACAAGGGAGGACGCAGGACACCTGACCACCACGCTCCTAACTGGAACCCGCTTCGAGGCAGACGACATGGACGTGTCGAGGGACAAACACCGAGTATATCAGACGAGGTATCACGACAGCAGATCATCAGAAAGGTAGAAAATTGAATGTTCTAAGATCTTAGTAGTTTTGATGTAGTATTTGATAATATTTAGGAGTGACCAATTCATAAGAAGATTTTCTTATTCATAACCCATGCTTTTATGTTGTCAATTTTAGAGATTTCACGTTAAATTTTATTATACGTCAACGTGTGTCGTTTTAGACGTAATTTCATTCGTATTTGACATTAGATATTCCGGTTTTTATATTTTTTGAAGGAAACGTTTTAATATGCTCTTTTTTAAGCGAAACTGTTTTATGAAGGGAATGCTTCGATCGTTAAAAATGCGTAACAAGCGACAGAATGAATCTATATGGCTAGATTGCATTATTATTAAGAGAAAGCATTATTGTAGAATGCTGTAACACTGTTTAAAATATTTTAATGTGTTAGAACATAGGTGAAACTTTTATTAATAATATTATAGGAGTAGAAAAATTCCAATTGCGGAATGTTACCGAAATATGACATTGATATAGTCATTGACAATTGTTATAACGGATTTAAACTTTGAAATAGGATCATATAGTTGACAATCGACGTCAAATGATGCCTATAATTAGCAACAATTTTATTGCAAAAATTGCTATAACGAAACCACAGACCAGGAGATTTGTAGATATACCTGAGGTCCTGTATGATATGAAACAAGTTTCAATATGAATAATTAATTCTTTAAATGTACACCGGAAACGGGAGGATATGTATTATTGTTATTAACAGTAAAGACGGGCGAACTACGGTTTATTAATGTTTATATTTTGTTGCAACGTGGTAAAATAGTATGTTGTGAAAGTATGTTAACGAAATGCGTTATTGGAAGTTAAGAGGAACATTGTAAAAGGTGAACTGAAGTGAACAAATATGTAATTGTTATTGAAAGAGCGCGAGGATAATTAAATTAGAGCAGAGTTGGATAGGAGTGCACTATGAACAGTATTTCACATGTGTGTGTTTACCTAGTTGGGTCACTGATTCTTCTACAAGTTTGGAGTGTAGCAAGATGGGTTTTATTGAAGAAATGCAGTGCATTATTTTTGAGATTGTTGTTAAAAGGAGGGAAAAGGAGTGTGTCAAGTTTGGAAGCGTAGCAGACGCTATTATAAGACGTTGTTCACCTTATTACGAAATGAAAGGAATTTATTGCCATTGGGAGCAAGAATTGATACAGTATGTTTAAAAAGTAACTGACATTAGGGTTTACATTTATGTTGTACAAGTCAGAAAGTGTTATTACGAAACCCACGAAGTTCATTAAGAGTAATTGAGTAGTTCCGCATCGTTCTTTAAATCTATTGTATTTTATTCACTGATACGACACTTAAAATCTGTATTTAAATTAATTGTTCGATACCAGAGCTTTATTTATATCGACAAGTAACCAGAGTAAACCTAAAATTACATTATTGTGTGAACAACTGTTCGAAGAACTGTTTAAAGAAACTGTAGCGAAATAAGATTGTCAAATCGCGAAAGATCTTGTATATATGTTTTTTAAATACCGTGCTGGACATGGTAATTGCAACTTATGTAAATACTTAACTATTTTAATTAATATAATAATGTTATTCTTATTACGTTCACGTTTTAAGTAAATAACTGTATAATGTAGGGCATCGTATTGTTAATTATATGTTATTTGAGGAACAGCTTATTACGATCAGACTGCTTCAAGTGATCGAGTCACATGGTGAATAGAAAGCGCAAACATTTAATTATTATTATTTCTAAATAATTACATTTGTGTAATTTAAACTTTACTGAAAGTTTATTTAACAGATAGAAGGACTATCTACCGTGTGAAATATTTTATTTTCAATTTGATTTTATGTTTATTGGTGTTAGGAAGATTTAATATTTTGTGAATATTTAGTTCATAAATTTCAGGCACTATTTTTTTTCCTGCTCATTTTATAGATGATGATGATGATAATTGTTGTTTTAAGGGGCCTAACATCTAGGTTATCGGCCCCCATTTTATAGAAACTGATCATCTTTTCATTTCGCAATCGACGTGCGATAATACTACCGGTTAGTTACTAGAACTCACTTAGTCTCAAATTCACCGTTCACGCTCGAGATCCGAGATTCTCGTCCTACCATCTTGTTATGGATATTTTATTTCTAGTAAATGTGTAACTAATTAGTTCCGTTATTGCATGACCGGTATGCGTCGAGGGTTTCCTGGTCATTCACCTAGTAGGGTAGTGTTGGTTTATCTGGCTGGGTATCGACATCCTTACAATCCTTTTCCATCCCAGCGGATATGGGTGGTGGGTACGTGAGATGCAGGCGCATATAGGTGGTATTTTTATTTGGCGCCCAATATGTTCGGCATCGATTGTGTTGGGACACTAGCGTGTTCAACGACAACTTTGCGAAGATACTTGTGGATAATAGAATTTGTTTAGAAATGCCGATCCCAAATTTTAGAACGATGTTTAAGTGAATAAACACTGCCAAATTTGAGGAGTACGATATGGTTGAGAGGCATATTTGTTAATCCAGCTGCGGACATTTTGGTCATCTAACGGTAAAGATAAAGGTAAATTCACGTGGTTGTAACTAAATTTAGTTAGGGATTGTCAAATGAGAGAGGATCAGTTTACTAGATTACGCTTAGGTAGGATTTAGAATTCAGTCTATTATTTTAAATTAAGATTGTCGAAGTATTCCTTTTTCATAATCAGTATGAGTTGGTCACTCTGAAATTTCCACAATGTAGTGTAGATGATACCTTCTATTTTCTCAAGTGTATAAAATATGTCGTCGGGAGATTTGACTCAGATCAAATCCATCCTGGAGAGGATGCAAGGAGGTCAACAGAAGCTGACAGGTGATATGGAGGACCTCCACAAACTCACACATGACAATAGAAAAAAGATAGAGAGAGAGATTAAACAATCAGCTGCCACAGCTAAATCCGAAATGAAGGCAAAATTAGCAGTAGCACAATCAGTCACAAATGCTATCATTACATTAGTACAGGAGGAATGTAGAAGGGTGCAAGATGAGAAAAGAAGGTCACGAGAGGAAGACAAGGAAGTACAAGAAGAAATGAGAAAGGCACGAGAGGAGGAAAGAAAGGCAAGAGAAGAGGACAGATTAGTCCGAGAAGAAGCTAGAAAAACACAAGAAGAAGCCAGGAAAGTGCAAGAAGCCATAAGAAATGCACAAGAAGATGCAATGACCGCACAGGAGAAAGCACAGGAAGAGGCTAGACAGATACAAGAGGAGGCGAAACAAACTCAAGGAGACATAACGAATGCCTTAGAGAAAGCCCAAGAAGAAGGAAAATTAGCTCAAGAGCCAAGTAAATTAGTTCAGGCAGAGAGTAGATTTTCGATAGAAGAGAGTAGGAAAGCTCTGGAAGAGACCAAATCAGCTTTCAATCAGGTGAAAGAAGATATGGCCTCTACCAAAACTGAAATGAGCACTCTGAGAGCAGTAGTCACTATGAAAGTAATGGAAGCCAAGGTTCAGTGTAGTGAGAATATCAATCAGTTAGGGGAAAAGATCCAGAAAAGTATCTGTAATGCCACCGTAGAACAGAGACAACACAATGATAGCGTTACAGGTTCCCAGAAGCAACTCACTGATCAGCTCAACAATTTGATAAGCCTTGTTGGCAATTTACAAGGTAAGTTGGAAGACCAACAAAAATTTATCAGTTAGGGTATAAATGTTGATATTGCAACATGTATATCTAAATCTGTTAATGAATTGAAGGAGGACGTGATAAAATCAAATAAAGATTATATGCACGAATTGCATAGTAAGATATTGAAAGATGTTACTAAAATTGAAACTAATGCTAAAGCTGGTAGGGATAATCTGAAATTAGAATTGTACAAACGCATTGAAGAAAGTAGAGAATTGAGCATGACCGAAATAAAAGGTTTTGTAAATAAAGCAGATTCGGAAAATAGTGAGGAGTTAAACGTTATCAGATCCACCGTTAACGAAATAAATGTAGAACTTGCTAAGGTAAAATCAGGTCAGGAAAAAGAACTACTTGAACTTAGTAACAGAATCAAGTCACTTTCTATTGTAGAACCATGCGACCACGAAGGCCTTAAGGAGGAACTACGTCTAGGAATGAGATGGGATTTGGCGGAATTTTTCAAGAATCGAGACGAAAAGCTTAGAGAGGAGCTAGGAAAATTCGAAGGAAATGAAGATACAGCCGAAGAGGACAGGGAAAGTATTTTCAGTCGTACGTAGGAGCGACCGCACTTAGCGCAAGACACAGAGCGTATTCATACGGAATATGCACGCCTAGAATGACTCTATGATCACGGAGGACAAAGAAGTAATCAGAACGTCATTGTATTAAAGAATATTGACGACAAGCCATCACGTTTCAGCGGTGTAGGAAACATAACCGCAGTAGAATTCTTGCGTGACATGAGATGCTACCTGGATGACAACCGAATACCTAGGGATCGAGAGATGAGAGTAGTCGAGAAATTTCTTGAATCCGAAGCATTAATCTGGCACAGAGCTTTTAGATACACCTATGCCAATTTTGAAGAAATCGCAGATGTATTGCAACGAAGATTCTGGAATAGGGAACTGCAAACAGATATCAGAGCAGAGATCGACTCAAAGAAATATGCGCACTCTACCCCTACGCGTTATGAAACCTTCTTCACATCACAGCACGCCAGACATCAGCACCTCCAACCCCAATTGGCTGGGACAGAATTGATACATGCAATTTCGCGACAGCTGCCAAATGACGTAAGATGGCATCTTATATCAGCCGAGGTCAGAACCTTAGAGGGAATGGCAGAATTCCTTCGTAGACTAGATCACACGAGTTCTACGCCTAATGTCATGCCAAGTAATAATTCGAGACAGAGACAAGAGCACAGGGATGTTCACACTGTATTAGTGGACTAAACCCAAGAAACTGAGGATAACCGCAGTAGAGCAGGTCCGACTCGAACCAACGAGTATGGAAGGAACCGCAACGAACAACCGTATCGCCGATTTAGGGAGGGAAGGCCATATCAGGCAAGATACTGGAATAATGGTCAACGTAGGACAGGATATCACAGAAGTAACGATATACGAAGAAACAACTATTATGATCGAAATAACAGCGGCACAGGAGGAGGTTATCGCCTGTACACGAACTGGAACGACGATAATTATGCCCAAAGGCAACAGCAACAACAGCAGCAGCAACAACAACAACAACAACAACAACCTAGGCAACAACAACAACAACAACAACAACAACATAGAGGTTGGGGAAATTATGATAATGTGAGAAAATATTTTAAAGATCGAGATAGGGAAAGCCAAGAGTATCGGAACGATATGAGAGAAAATGAAAGAAGAAATAACCAGACGAATGAGGAGCTTGAACCTCAACCCTCATCTTCAGGATTATAAGGTCAGGAACCGGATCCTAGAAGAGGAAACAATGGGACATTGACAGGAAGAAGAAAGTAGAAGAGAAGAGAACACTGTTCACAAAAAAGAGGCATGAGATCGCCATAGAAAACCAGAAGAGGAAGTTACAGAACAGACAAGAAAGAAAGGTACTGACTGAAAGTCAAATTTGGAAAGTACATCCACTCAAAATTTAAAAAAAATTATTCCAGGATACATTAAGGGATGAATTCGGTTCCAGTAATGAAAAAGTCGAGTATTACATAAAGTCTATGTAATACTTTAATTAATGAGTCAGGTGGGGATCTGAACTCGAATTCAGCCCAGATTCAGCCATTGACTGAGCTGAGCATTGAACCGCCTTGTGAACCATGAAGGTGCAATAAATGGAATTTGGAATTAGAACAATATTTTATTCACATATGCATTTTAGAAAGTGAATAAAGCATATTGGTAACTTTTGGAAAATTTTGGAGTATTTTGAAAGAATAAAATTTAGGAATATTTCAGTGAATGATAATTTAACCAAGGGAGAGTCTGATATCTCGACACTGGAATATGACCAAGCCTTCAATTTAGCAAGCTAAAGACCGGTTTTGGTTGGCCGAGGTGACAATAACAAAATTATGCACTAAACCCGATGATAAGAGGCTAGGACCAGGAGTTCTTTCGTGATAACACAATAGTCAATCAGATGGGATCACAATTTTTGTGGGAATCGCTATTATATTAAATTTGCTTATATAAAGCGATATTAGCACTTCTACAGTTGCAGAAGAGAAAAAGAAATTTAATTGTCAAAACAGAATTAGTAATTTATGGCCAAGAGAGAAAATATGAGCGAAAGTCAGTTTAATAGGATTCTGTGTGAGGCTAGAAAGTCATTCTAGTCTGCCACGCGTGCCATTGTCGAGAGCGCAGGATTGACTCCTACTTACCTACTTGAAGAGAGGAGACCTATATTGCAGCGCGTCCCAGAAGAGCTCTATACGATATTGGAAGTAGGTCGGGAGACGAGATTGGACCGTGTGCAGATACTGCTATCGCCGAGGAAGGAAGGAAGAAGCCGACAAAATATAAAACGCACTAGTTTGTAACAGAGAGAAGCATTATTACAACACTACGTTTATTGAAAGAAGACTTCGTTTCTACAGTTTCACAATTCTACAGAATTACGACTAGTAGCATTCCATTCGACAGCTACTGCATTGCAACAATATATGTTCTATATAGTCATCTTACATTTACGATGATAATAACGTACTTGAGTCAGGGGGGATGTACGCATTCGACATTTGTTAAGAAGATTGCCATGAACTACTAAATTATGCAAGGAGATTAGTCTGCATTTTTGAGTGGGAAGTCAGAGTGACCTTGACGACCATGGATCGATGATTCTACAAATACTCATCAACATGTAGTATTCTGAATTTACTCTCAACACTACGATTCAAATGTCCACCACCTACTTGGAGAGATTTCAACCAGAGACGTTCAAACCTACATGGATGATGAAATGCTACACGACGAAGACGGACAGAGGGATTCGTTGGTCCCGAGTTCGAGTTGCCAGACTGGAATTCGCGAAGCAAGAAGAGATGCCGTTAGCAGGGAGACGAGCCAGCAGTCCAGGTGTTTGCCGCACGACAAGGGAGGACGCAGGACACCTGACCACCACGCTCCTAACTGGAACCCGCTTAGAGGCAGACGACATGGACGTGTCGAGGGACAAACACCGAGTATATCAGACGAGGTATCACGACAGCAGATCATCAGAAAGGTAGAAAATTGAATGTTCTAAGATCTTAGTAGTTTTGATGTAGTATTTGATAATATTTAGGAGTGACCAATTCATAAGAAGATTTGCTTATTCATAACCCATGCTTTTATGTTGTCAATTTTAGAGATTTCACTCTAAATTTTATTATACATCAACGTGTGTCGTTTTAGACGTAATTTCATACGTATTTGACTTTAGATATTCCGGTTTTTATATTTTTGAAGGAAACGTTTTAATATGCTCTTTTCTAAACGAAAATGTTTTATGAAGGGAATGCTTCAATCGTTAAAAATGCGTAACAAACGACAGAATGAATCTATATGGCTAGATTGCATTATTATTAAGAGAAAGCATTATTGTAGAATGCTGTAACACTGTTTAAAATATTTTAATGTGTTAGAACATAGGTGAAACTTTTATTAATAATATTATAGGAGTAGAAAAATTCCAATTGCGGAATGTTACTAAAATATGACATTGATATAGTCATTGACAATTGTTATAACGGATTTAAACTTTGAAATAAGATCATATTGTTGACAATAGAGGTCAAATGATGCCTATAATTAGCAACAATTTTATTGGAAAAAATCCTTTAACGAAACCACAGACCAGAAGATTTGTAGATCTATCTGAGGTCTTGTATGATATGACACAAGTTTAAATATGAATAATTAATTCATTAAATGTACACCAGAAACGGGAGGATATATATTATTGTTATTAACAGTAAAGACGAGCGAACTACGGTTTATTAATATTTATATTTTGTTGCAACGTGGTAAAATAGTATGTTGTGAAAGTATGTTAACGAAATGCGTTGTTGGAAGTTAAGAGGAATATTGTAGAAGTTGAACTGAAGTGAACAAATTAAATTAAAATAAAGTTAATTTAAATAACTTAATTGTTCGATACCAGAGCTTTATTTATTGTGAAAAGTAACCAGAGTATACCTAAAATTACATTGTTGTGTGAACAAATGTACGAAGAACTGTTTAAATAAACGGTAGCGAAATAAGATTGTCAGATCGCGAAAGATCTCGTATATATGTTTAGTTAAATACCGGGCTGGACATGGAAATTGCAACTTAAGTGAATACTTAACTATTTTAATTAATATAATAATTTTATTCTTATTACGTTCACGTTTTTAAGTAAATAAGCGTATAATGTAGGGCATTGTACTGTTAATTATATTTTATTTGATGAGCAGCTGATTACGATCAGACTGCTTAAAGTGATCGAGTCACAGGGTGACTAGAAAGCGCAAACATTTAATGATTATTATTTCTAAATAATTACAGTTGTGTAATTTAAACTTTACTGAAAGTTTATTTAACGGATAGAAGGACTATCTACCGTGTGAAATGTTTTATTTTCAATTTGAATTTACGGTTATTGGTGTTAGGAAGATTTAATATTTTGTAAATATTTAGTTAATAAATTTCATGCACTATTTTTGTTTGCCTGCTCACTTTATAGAATCTGATCATTTTTCCATTTCGCAATCGACGTGCGATAATACTACCAGTTAGTTACTAGAACTCACTTAGTCTCAACTTCACCGTTCACGCTCGAGATCCGAGATTTTTGTCCTACCATCTTGTTATGGATATTTTATTTCTAGTAAATATGTAACTAATTAGTAACGTTATTGCATGACCGGTATGCGTCGAGGATTTCCTAGTCATTCACCTATTAGGGTAGTGTTGGTTTATCTGGCTGGGTATCGACATCCTTTCAATTCTTTTCCATCTCAGCGTATATATGTGATGGCTACGCGAGATTCGGGCGCAGTACCATACCAAGGCGCCATCTATTCGCTACAGTGCCCCACAGCGCCGTAATGTGGTCAGTTGCATAACTTAATGACTCTACTACGTATATATATATACTGTATATGTATTGTGCCCGTTTGACCGAAGTCCCACGACCACATGAGCATGAATTTTAACATCCGCCGAGCTTAAGACTCAAAACGTCTGGAGGTCTATATGGGCAAACAAAAAACGGGGTCGCCTGACGGATATCGAAATTTATACTCCTTCAAGGATGGAAGGAAATGCGAATAATTCGTGAATGAAACCAATTTCCTAAAAATAACTCAGTTTAATTTAACAGTCCACACACCCTATACCGAAGATACAAAATGTATCCCCAGGGAGAAGTCTAAAATTCCAGACCTGAAAACAAAGACATCCTACGCTCCCCCTGGGACCCTCACCTAACTATATTAAACATTTAAATCCAATAAATAAATAGACGATCAATTATAAGCAAAATGTTTAAACTATGCGCACAATATTCACATGATGGGAAATTTTCAGTCCTTCTCAGCATCATTTAATAATTATATTATCCAAACTGTACACTTTATCCTCGATGTGCAGACAATTGGTAATCCATGCTGACATCAGGATTTGCTATTTACAAGAGTATCACTGTATTTCATATTTCCACAACTGTTATTTGTATAAATTTTCTCATATCACAATCGTGAAATCTCCTGTTCCCAAAACGGTGTATAATTCAACATTTTAAACTCCCTAATCAACCATCCATTATTATTTCAAAACTCAGAAAATGGCCAAGAAATTGTTTCAAATATTTCACTATTTAATTCACTGCTCATTCAAAATAAGCACTCTCTGAGTTGAACATTAATCAGAAATATTTACAAATTATCAAGATTTTATCATCGATATCGGATCATGTAACTCATGTTCATTTCCATATTATTATCTTATTTTATTTTATTCCTGGTGAAAGAAATATTTGATCATTACCCAACTGGGGTTTTACAATTTCCAAGGACCAAAAATATTTAATCAATCATCGGCATAATTCTTTTAGGTTTCTCCAACATCTAGATAAACGCCTCTCATAAGTCAATTACTTTGAACTGGATCCGGCAAGGCGTTCAGCAAAGCTAAAACGAATTTTGCATGAAATACCACCTCCTGTATTAAGTGGCTACACCAATGTTGAAAATTATACTGCAGTTTCAGAATGTAGAATTTTTCTGATGGCAGGCGTCACTGGCATTAAATGTGAGCGACTACAACGTCCTCATCTTTCAAATACATGAGTATGGGGCAATAATTCGACCCTCAAAACTCCAATTTATACATTTTTCCAATACATTTATTCACAACATTAGTCAATTATTTTTCAACAACGACCGCTCAGCTACACAGGCTGGACTCAATGGCTCAATATAACTACCATATGGGACTATGTCACACGCATGTAACCCCATCAAAATTACCATTATTGTAACTGCCAGGCCCATCACATAGGTGTAATGAAAAATCAATGTCTTCTCTATTACACTCCAGTTTCATGCAGTATTACCTCATACACATAATTTCCCTATATTACATAAAATTAGGTTCCATAAACAACCTTCGTTCCCAAAATGTATTTCACCAAACATTCATGCTTCCGGCATATCATTATAATTAAAAGCTCCGATGTTCTTAATTAGAATCCATTATTAAACAATTATTATTATTCAAAAATTATCACCGTTATTATTATTATCGGAACAGGTTCCAAACATGTTATATTTTCTAATTAGTTGCAATGTTCGACTATCAGTCGTAATGCATTCAGGTATCACATATTATACGGAATTATATCACATTACTTGTTTTAGATCCGATTATAAATTAACAAAATTATTATATAGTCACAGAAAATTGCGTTCCTGTTCTCAAATTGTCCCTCTTGAATATTATATTCAGACATAAAATGGAGGTCCACTTTTATCCTTGACAAAGCTAATTCAATAAGAAAAACTCCTAATAAACGTGTAAAAAATTTACATTAAAAATAAATTTAAAAAACTCCATTAATATTTAAAGCTCTCCTATATCAAGGAATATTATTAGGTATAGAATGGTTCGAATGCAATCTACATCGTTGTCTAATGTCATGGCTGTGATCATCCAGCTAATTTCCAAAAATGAAGATTATCGATCAGAAGGCCCCAGAAAATAATTTGGCTTTGAATATCCATGAGTGTGGCTTTAGCTCCCCAAAATATAATAAATCAGTAGAATCCTAGATAGTAGACAGTATAGTTGAAATAGCGAATAAAATACACTAGTTACTATAGTAAAGATGTGGCTTACATTCCAACGTTCTCGTAGAAAGGCTCCTTCTTACGTTTCATTTCAGCGACCACGTGTTTGCAAGCACCCATGCCCGCAATCATATGTTCCAGCTGTGCTCCCTGCCTGGCCTCCATCATCGTAGACAGCGTTTCCAGATATCTCCCGGCATCTCACCTCCGTTTCGTTTAACGGCACATGACGACGGTTCGGTTCATATTGTTGTTACAAGAATAATGCATATCTGGCACCATAATGTTAACTTTCGTGTTCCAACTTTAACACTTGTATTTTCTGACACTTCAAAATCACCTATCTCGACTATGCACTGTCTGGGTTCTAGAATATTCGCTCAGTGATTCAAATACAATGTGACTGTTATGACCGTTGGCTCAAATTCTCTCGTACTTGCTAGAGACTCTCAATACCTGGAGCGATACCCTTACAGTACAATCTTAAGAGCTGTTTACAAAGAACTTCGGTACCACTGCTATCCACTATGCTATCCATTTCCACGATGCCTATGTGAGTACAGAGTATTACTCCCCACAGATTTGTACACACAAAATCTAGGCTCACTAACGATGGCTAAGCTTATCCTTTCTGCGAGTTCAGATTAATACTCCCCCCATATTTGCACACACAAAATCTGGGCTCGCCAACGATGCCTAGCATGGTTATTGGGTTTTAAGTTCAAACCATAATCGTCGGCTTCGTTCCCTGCCCTTAGAAAGGTATCCTCAGATTTCAGTCGTCTAGCTTGACCAGATCGTACGCGTCTCAGATCTTAAGTCATCTGTCAGTTTCCCGCACACACCGGATGTTCGCTACTCACCGCCTCACCGTCCACGTGGTGAAAGTAGTTCTTGTGCCAGCCTACACAGATTTTAATATCTTCTGACTGGATTATCTTGATTCCTTCGACATAATTCCTGATAATACGTTCTGCGTATTCCCACGGTATTTCAGTGGTTCGAACTCTTCATATTTATAACTATCTCTATTTCTTCCTTCTTTCGTCATGGCGATGCTATCTCTCTCTGGTGTCAACTGTATGAAATAACCCGAGCTCAGATCCGCACGCTCTTCAAAACTCGTGGCTCATAAAAACAACCTGTGCAGTTCATCAATATGGTTACAGTATATGTATATGTTTTGTGATTGATTTGTATTGCATTTAGTGCGTAATATTTTCACTGATCAATGTGCAAATGCGCGAAAATTACCAATTATTAAATTATAATGCCCATTGTCTTCGTGAAATCGTCGTTTTCTATTTCCCGACATTGTATAAATATTAATATATGATTGATTCCAAATTAAATTCAACAAAACAGCAATATAGCTTTCAACAATACTATTCACTTTCCAAAATGACACTTGGTTAGAATACAGTACTAACTGACTGACAACTGACAAGTGGCGTATTTATGCCACCCCTCTAGCTAACTGAACAGCGGTCCTTTTTGCTAAACCAATAAATGTTAAGTTAGGCAAACGCTAAAATGTTACACGAGTGAAAAGAAACGATTTTGAATAAGTAAGTATGAACCTTGACAATTCAATCATTTGTCATCAATCCGATGATTGGTTTTATTAGAATTTTCAGCAAATATAGATTGATTGTTCAACTCTGTAGGGGGGTTGATCCCCTTGATCACCCCCTCCACTCTCCCCAAAGTAATGCCAGCGGGTTCATTTTGCTGTGTAAGGGGATAAAGAATTATTATAGTACTGTAGAACAGTATATTTCCGTGAGCTTATGAACTTTTAGAGTACAGTTTATTTCAGATTCAATTTTCTTTAAGTTTACACACAGCAATATGAACCTAAAATGAATCGTTCTGTTGGACGGCACATCCACATACGGCTGGGAGACGTGACGAATCAGAAGGAAACTATTGGAAAGGAAGGGCCTTATCAGAAACAGCATATTGAAAGTTCAGCGACAATTTTTATTTTATTTTCATATATCCGTATAATCCTAAATTCACAATGCCTGCAATAGAAACATTTTATTTCTACCCCATACAGCATTACATTTATAATATATGTGCTAGAATATATAAATTCCATTATCGGTAATTAAGCCTCCTGACGGGAGAAGGCATGTTTCCGTAACGAATCACTAGAGTTTAATTTAAGAAATATCAAATGCACGGCTTCTGCAATTTACGAAATGTAAGCCACAGAATTTAGTGTCATTAGATAATGATTACTGTATTATAATATCCCATCATAAGATCTTATTTTCAATCGCTCGAATTGGCTACGAAAAATTAAAAAATGAGGGTTTATATTTTCGAACTGATGTAATCTTGTATTTTTGACATCAATTGAATATGATATATTTCTATATTAAGCTCGGAATAAAGATTCGCTGTGCCAAGTTTCATAGCGCTCTGGTAATTAAGTCGCGAGAGAAATCCATTTAAATATCTAAATTTCGCGGCAGCGCCATGTTAGCTTTGTGCTTATCAGGTTATTGAAAGTTCCAGAGTCTAACTTACTTTTATGAACTTACAAAATTTCAGTTTGATTGCTGCAGTAGATTCGTAGACATTGAGAACCGGTGAATAATTTTGGATGATGGCCATGTCGGAGATGGCGTGTTTCCGTAACGAGCCATGAGAGTTTAATTTAAGCAATTGCGCAATTAAAGCGAATCTTAGTAAGAAAGTAGTACCATACAAGGGACTTTGCTGAAATAATCCAATAGAATACCACAATGAATACAACACGAGATGGCAATCTTGAAAATATAACATATGGTAATGAATAACTCAAAATATTTTTCAGACAAGAATTAGCATTGACGTAGAACACTGTAAGTGTCTTCCTATGACCAAGTTAAGAGAATAATGACTCCATACACTAAGTTCAGGATGGTGGCTGGCCGTTTTCTTAATACTTGAATATCATTTACTCTCGATATAATAGCACATTTAACGCAAACGTTTGTGAGAGAGGAGTACCTAAAAAAAAAAGACCTCGGTACCATTATTCGTAAGATATAGTTAAGCGCACTGCGGCCATCTTGATAATATCAAATATATAAACATATAATTCAATATATTTTACAGATACAATATCTCAAATGGGCATTTAAGTTACCATATATGGAATATGTATAAATAAGACAAAAGTACATCCCCGCCAAATATTCAAATTGGTGGCTGAAACTAGTGAAACTTCAGAATCAAAACTGCATATGTAATCCCCCAAATAACACGAATCTTTGTGGGGGGATAGATAGATAAGGTACTTCACTTGCATTAATCACAAGACTATCACGCTGCATATAGCACTTATCTGCCATCTTGAATAAAATATAAGATATTAATATTGATAATCTTCTATTTATTACAGTTAAAATGAATGACGAACCGCTGAAACTGTGTTGCCTTAATTAAAAGGCTCTCTCTGCAGAAGGCGCAATAAAAACGAATCCATACAATCAATATGGTGGATTGGCGTACTTTCCTACTGTATTAATCGATTTCTCTGGATGAAGATACTGAATTACAACGAAATTTGGCAAACGGCGAGTCTCATGTAGGTGACTCAACTTAACGATCATCACAAGAACATTGAATTATACTTCTTGATAACGACAATGAAACGTAACTATACCGACGCATATAGCAGAAACATCTTGTTTCATTGGAAATCTACTTCGTTATCAACATAAATGTGGTAGTCCAGTCAAATTAGGATATTTTGCTGCATTAAATCATGTAGTTCCAAATGTTTCAGGAATGTGTAGGGTTAGGTCCCCTGACCAACACCTAATAAAGTCTCGTCGATGTTAGGTGCCGCGGGGAGGGGGGAAGGGGGTGAGGGGTTGGCCAGGGGGTCTCGAACGGAGACGTCGCACAAAAATTGTTATAATTTTGAAATATAAAGGTAATTAAATCCCCTAAAAAAATAGTATTTTCCTATTTATCTCTGTGTGTTACAGTCTCCATAATATGAGCCAGTGGACGTGGAAATTTTGCAGAAAAATATGTAGCACCTCACGTTTCTCGTCAAAACGTGCCCTTCCAATCCGCTCGCCTTCCATCTGACAGGGGATATGTGAAGAAAGAAGTTGTAGAACATTAAATTTCCTTCAAGAATATATATATATATACTTATGCTAATTTATATTCGATCAGCCAAACGTTAGAGGCTTTTGACGTATCGGGGTTGGTTTCGAGATTTTGCTAGTGAACTGCTGATTATTTTACGTCCGTTTTCAACGACTTTAACTCTCTGTATCACGTTATTTATTGATTATGTAAATAAAATAGTATTTATTAACCATTTAATTAATAATACATATCTATAAAGAATAAATACATATGAATGTAGTGGCGTATACAGGATATTGTTTCGGAGGGAGTCCAAAATTTCGGAAAACAATTCCATTTTTATGGGAATAAAAACATGATCAAATAATCTACAGTCGATCCCATCGGAGTGTATATATTGAACCCTTGCAAAGAAGCTTATGAGACTCAGTTTCGGTGGGTGTGACAGTCCATATCATAAGTTGTTGTCAAAGCGCTTCATTAATATGCAGGGTAACATATAACAAAATAACATGCAGGAAACAGTGAAGCCAGGGTTAAAACAAATGAATTTAATAACAAATCACCTAACTATACAAAAGAATTAACAAAACAAACTCCCAAATTACTCCCACTGAAAAAATAAAATATGCCAAAACTAGGCCAAATCTCTGGAGAGATTAATACACGGACCAAGTGTCCTTAAGAAAATCAACAATAGTGACAATGTATGCGCGTGTGCCGTTCTGCATGCTTCACGATGCGTACAATCGAATGCATGATTCGTCATCATCCAGAATAAACATTCAGACAACGAATCCACATTGCTTAGAGCTAGCCAGACGCGGGGAACAACTATAAAACACTAAAAACTACACCGACACTTCCTATACTTAAAATATACAACAAAATAATTTCCGAGTGAAATTGGACTCAACTGCCGTAGCAAAAACATTTTACTGCCTAAAAACTTAGGACTTCTCACACAAATCAAAACAAGTAAGTTAACACGTGACCAATAAAAAAAATACACAAATGACCGCCGTCAAATTTACAAGTACACTACCACCATGACGAATAGAAGGAGAAAGTGAGAAGACTCCTGAAGTTCAAGCGCGCCCCGCCAGGCAGCGCTAGAGTGGGTAAGTTCCACACTGGCGGGGTCAGCTGGTCTTAGGGATGGTGCTAAGGGAAACGAATTACTTTGTAACTAGAACTCTTTTCAAAAGTAATTAGCTGTTAAAATTAAAATAGCACGGCAGGGCACAATGGAAAATATAATTCATGGAAATAAGAACTACGGTCTTCATTGCATGTTACGGAACGCACAGATTCCTGGAGTATACAGAAACAGATAAAAAACACGGCTAATCCCCAGCATATTAAAACAAGCACACATAAACTATTTAAAGTAACTCTCTACTAACCAATTCATTTTGTCAGCTACGGTACTGAACTTTCGAAAGCTTGCGTGAAGACTTGGCGGATGTTCGAGATTGCAAATCTCGGCGGATTTCCTTCGTTCTGAAGATGAATCGGCACCCAAAATAAACAAGTCTGGGGATAATATCCATGACACGCTGAAGACAGCAGCCAGCTCCTGAATGATCAACTGAAATTGTTCCTTTGGAATCGATACAATCATAAATATTTCGCTCCACATCGATTTTGAGTTTAATTTTCCGGTAATTACTTTCTCGGCCTGGAAAAGAATGCCACATACACTTCTCGAAGGACGTGTTAGATACACTTCATTGTTCATCTTAGGGCACCTTTTTTAGTTTCTTTGTTGCTTTCTCTTAGCAACAATTTAGTCGTATTTCCGTTTATTCCTGATGAAGAAAGACATGGTTTCTTTCGAAACGCGTCGAGTTTGAATAAATAAAACACGGCATAAGCCCAAGATTCTACATTATGGATAAAATGGTATTAGTTGCGTTTGACATTAACCATACCGTACATAAAACATCACAATAAATAGGTTGAAAAACTGAATCCAGATAGCTTTAAAACCCATCATTTTGCACCAAATTATACAAAAGTTATTGTGAAGTTATGAATGCAGTTGCGGTAGCACTGCCGGAGACGTAATCGGGCTAGGCTATTGCGTTTTTAAATTAGCTCCCTTTTCACGGTTTTTAGGTTTTAAGTGCGAATAGTTCGTTTAATAGTTGTAAAAGAGTAAGGAGAGTATGTTTTGTGTAGGTTTTGAGTTGAATTAAAGTTTATGTCGAACTGAGAAGTGAATTTGGTATAGCTTAATGTGTACGTTTTTGGTCTGATCTGTTTCCTCTCAATTTGGTTAATTAAAGCTTAATAATTGAGTTTAAATACCGGTTTGGTGACCCATCGTCCCAGGAAAGCCGGTAACACCTGTAACTACTCAGGCAGATAGCTCAGTCGTAATTTGGAAGTTATTGTGAAGTTATGAATGCATGTGCGATGATGATGATGATAATTGTTGTTTTAAGGGGCCTAACATAGAGGTTATCGGCCCCTGATGAAATGAAATGGCGTGAAATGAAAGGATGAAGATAAAAAACAGCTTACTGCTATGGATGAAACGAAAATGGTTTAGAAAAAAAGACAATGAGCCCCAACAACTATGCCTTATGTAGCAGGGAAAATACTTACAAAAAGGAACTCAGATTGAAACTACTCACCAAATGGAGAGCGGTAATACGTACATAAGGGAATTTTGAACTAAAATACTCGAAAAGGAATAGATTGAAAAATACGCACAAAATGTAGGTTAAGTCCAAAATACGTACAAAATGCAACGTACAGTCTAAATACCTACAAAATGCATGTGAAATCAAAATACTTACAAAATGCAAATGAGATTGAAAATACGCACAAAATGTAATGGAGATTCAAAATACCCACAAAATTGCAATTGAGACTTAACTACTTGAACAAAGCGGGGTAGGTTGAAAATACAAAATGCAATTGAAATTCAAAAACTAACAAAAGCCCCTGCCCGGATATTGAAAGACATACTAAAAAGCAATTTAGATTGTCAATCCTTACAAAATGCAATTGAGATTGAAAAACACACACAAAATGCAATCTAGATCGAAAAGACTTACTAAATGCGACGTAGATTAAAATACCTACAAAAAAAATCCTAAAAGGGAATTGAGATACACGGGGAACCAAGTAACAAAAACAGTGCGAGAATCTGAAAGAGAAAAGAAAATATAAGGAAAAGAGGAGAGGATTATGAGGAGAGGGGAGGGGAGAGAGGAGAGGGTCAGCCCCAAAGGGAAGGGACAAAAGGGGAAAACGGACCCAGCTCAGGAATCCCTCGGGGTCGACAACTCCCGAACTCACCAGCCGGGAGCCCCTGAGGGTGTAGCATTATCTAGGGTGCACCAGAACTGGTGGGGCTACATACACCCTGAAATGCATATGCGGTAGCACTGCCGGAGACGTAATCGGGCTAGGCTATTGCGTTTTTAAATTAGCTCCCGTTTCAGGGATTTTAGGTTTTGAGTGCGAATAGTTAGTTTAATAGTTGTAAAACAGTAGGGAGAGTATGTTTTGTATAGGTTTTAACTTGTATTATGGCTTATGTCGAGCTGAGAAGTGAATTTGGTTTAGCTTAAAGTGTAGTTTTTTGGTCTGTTCTGTAGCCCGGATTTATTAAGTTTATTGTGCTGCTGGCGTGATTAAAAGCTGTAGGATTTGATGTAGAGTGCTAGGATTGTGTGGGGGAAGTGTTGGTGAGAGGGATAGGAGTGAGGGGATGGGTTTATGGAGTTGTTGCTTGTTTTTCAACTGCTGTTTTTTGATGGCGTGCTTGTAGTGCCTACAACCCTGGTACAGGTTGATGGAGATTATCGCTTGCAGTGCTTGTAGCGGCGGGACCACAAACTACCGTGCTATAATGGCGGAGTCCTCACACTAGTTCCTTCTATTCGTCATGCTATCACTACACCACACGGGTGTGACATACTAAAATTACATGAATTGAGTCATAAACAAAATCAATAGGCTCAAAGCCAACATTTACATTATTAACACAAATATCTATCCATACAACATGCAATAATCCGTCACACACATGGTGAACTCCCCAATTAATTATGGTTCCAAAATAACCATCACAATGAACAGGTTTGCTACTTGAAAGCTTAAAGGGGCCAGTCGGAACAACAGGACTGCTTATCAAAATAAGTCACCAGGCGAGACGGGTGATTTGTGGAAATCTGCATATCTGTCAACCCACGTGTCACAATAACCTCGACCTCCAAAAGCACGGGATCGAATCTCGAAGAAGCGTGCCCCAAAGCACAATAATACGTGTGTGTGTGTGTCAGAACCAAATATCCCGGCATTTCCACTAGGAAATCCAAGAATCAGCAAAAATGGACAAGGAACAGCGGTCTCCCGAGAGCACCCTGCCTTTCCATCAAAATACAACAACAACAAAATACGAGGGCGGTAGGACCTCTACCCGCTTCACGTAGACTCAACACACACACCTGACACAATAACACACACAGAATCACACGTATGGGTTTGACAGACCCTGAAATAAAAAGACATAAATATTTTCCACTTGCTGGCGCCACCGTTCCACGCCGTGACTAATTAACCTGAAAAGGACTCAAAAAAAATCTATCAAATTAGAACGAAGGTGTTCTACAATTACATCTTAAATTCGTTGCACTTGGCAACCCTAATATGAATAATAACCTGTTCAGCAAACATCTTACAGTAATTACCTCCCTTTCCTATCTCAAATATGAACTTTAATAAAGCACCACTTATCGAATGTAACGGGTTTCGCATTTGCATGGATAAAAATCACGTACACGCGCCGTGCACATTAAATATGACTCCAAGAAATTAAAATACACAACAAACACTTTGGCAACGCGCCAACGTACATTTAAAACATTTAGTGCCGGTACAAAGAAAAACACTCTAAACAAGAAAAGAAAAAATGAACTATTTACAAAAGTTCCCCCGCCAATCTAACTACATAATTGAATAATCAATTGTTGTACATCACCGTCTCAGCTTGCAACACATTATGATATCCATCTCAGCCCATTTCTCCTATGGAAAAGTTAGCACTCCATAGTCGTCTTCGTTGAAGCGTCGGATATCATCCCAATTCCTGACCACACGTTGGACATCTTGATGTAGTCTCTTTGGAAGAAAAGTTCAATGTTATTTTAATTTGACCTGGCTATAATCGCTTGTGGGTTACTAAATTCGCCCACAAATAGTCCTATGCGATTAATAACGAAGACTTTCCCTAAATATCGCTCACACACGCGCAATACACACATGAAAAATACACTTAAAAATTTACAGGAAATACACACTTCGAGTCCATCGTCACTGACTCGACAATACAAGTTTTAAAGTCGGACTGACTCACAGTCGCTATCTCGCTCGGTAATCTCTGCACTGCTCTGCTTTGACCTTCAATCGGGTGAGCGCTAATTAGAACGTTTACAAGTCTTGCCCCTAAGAGCTGAAAATAGTTATCTTTAAGATAATATTACAAGTTTCAAATCACCACGCACGCTGGCGTGAAATTAGCTTACAGAGCTCACAAGGTGTTATACTTCAAAAATAATTAAGAGCGTTAAAATCGTGACACAAACGGGCGTGAAGTCAGCCCCTCAGAGCTCCAAATCGAAAGACTTCGAACTATATCTGAGCGTTAAAATCGCTAAGCAAACGGGCGTGAAGTTAGCTCACAGAACTCGCACACAGAAAGACATCGAACAGCTTCACGTCGAAAAATTTATTAGAAACTGACAGGTTGCGGAAGAGTGGGGTGGATTTAGAAAAATTTTCCAGAGTTTTCATCTCACACAGATGGGACTAGTGTCAATCTTCATCAAATAAATCAAACGTCTCATCGCACTCGTGCGGAGATAATTCCGATCGGCGGTTCTTTAGATAATCAATTCCGCGCGCTTTTTACCACTGACGCCTTCCATCGCGTGATCTTGGCGTGGTCTCTCCTGATTGGGTGATTCAATCGTAGGACGGTTGTAAGTAACTCGTGACCATACCTTTGTGATTCCAATTCTGGTGCAAGTTGTTACACAATTTGGCCTTGAACTCAAGTTTACCAGGCCGTTCTTCAAGAATAGCTAAAAGCTCTCCTTATGTGGCAATCATTGCGACACGCTACCTTGCCTTTATCCTTGTCAACTTCCACAAGTACTGCCTGGGCTGCAGTAATAATAATAATAAATTATGAATACTTATTTATCGTAGATCAATAAGGGTTCATTTTTCCTCAGCAAGGTTTTGAAATTCGAAGCAAGTAATTTATTTGAATTTCAAAAACAATATCCACAGTAGTAACCACAACGTCTCTTTAGTACCTCGCTCAGCTGCTCGTGTGTACAGTCCACTGACCCAATTAGTGTGCGCTCTCCCTCGCCGGAATGTCATTCATACTTCTTCACTAGACCTCCCCCTTCTCCCCACGTGATTGCCACTCCTGTCGTCTCAGCTGCTTGTTGTTTACAAACAAAACGCTCTCTCTCCTGCGCTCCACGTCCACGTACATTTGAGTGTTGGCTCTAAAAAATAAAATTTTGCAATATGATTTTGCATACATCATCCTGCTTATTCATCAAATGGTTCCCTTCTGTAATATGGTTTTAAGTTGGAGCTATTAAAAACAGATTTAGCACCAGTGCTCACTTCTTCAGGCCTGTAAGCATTGTTACCCAGATTCTTAATGACACGGAACGGGCCAATAAATTTTGGACAGAATTTTGCAAAGACTTTGTTTTTGGGATCAGAGATCGGTGGTCTGCGAACCAGCACTTAACTCTTGTTCTTGTAGCTCCCGGTGAAACTTCTTTCCTCTGTATCTTCTGAGTCTTCGGTCCGCTTGGTTCCTCATGTGCTCTCTCGTTCGCTGGATTCGTAACTCATGCGATAATAGTGGATCCCTTGGGCATGGAATAATCTTGTCCCAAGACCTCTCCGGCAACCTGTTGTGGTGAACAATTAATGGAACTTGACCCGTCGACTCGTGCTTAGTGGTGTTCATGCACATCTCAATCTCTCCTACTTTGTCAACCCATTTATTATGATCGTTAGGAATCATTACTCTGTAGTATTTGGCAACACAGCGAATCGTTCTCTCGCTCGGATTCCCACAAGGATGACAAATGCTTGAAAATATGTGTTTTATTCCTAGGCTCTCCAGACCTTGCCTAAAAACATTGCTCGTGAAATAAGTACCATGGTCTGATAAAATGGATTCCGGCTTCCCAAGCATCGGAATAACTTTGTTCTGAATTCTACTGAGGACTTGTTTTGATGTCGTCTTTTGGATTGGACATAACACGACCATCTTTGAAAATACATCGACACACACCAAAAGGTGTCGGCATCCACGTTTTCCTTTGACTAGAGGGCCAAAACAGTCAATAGCGAGCATCTCGCATGGTTTCTGAGGTAATAGTAGTCTTGGAGGTTGTTTCATAATGAAGTTGTTCGGTTTAGTGCGCTGGCATGCGTCACAAGTTCTTATCACTTCCACAATGGTGAATCGCATCTTAGGCCACGTAAAAGTCTCCCCTATCGTAGCTTCAGTCTTATCCGTGCCGATATGTGCTAGGCTCTCGTGGACATGCCACGTCAATCCTCTCTGTAGCGATGCTGGAACTAGGATTCGCAGTTTGGTATGATGCTCATCCACGTACTTATGCAACAAGTTATTTAAGTAGTGAAATCTCGCTTCTTTAGCACAGGCCTCTCGGTATTCAGGTGAATCTGGTTGTAATTCCTTCCTGTAGAACTTGATCATCATCATCATCCATGGGTCTGCTTCTTGCTCCTTCCGAATTTCCTTTAATTTCTCCAAAACCTCACGAGCCTTAGGTGTTAGTGTTATAGTGTGAACTTCCGCTCTTACTCCGTTCTCGTCTTCAGGATTCCTGCTCAAAGCATCTGGTATGACGTTCATCCTTCCAGGACAATGTTCTATTGTAATGTCAAACTGCTGTATGTAGATGGACCAACGCGTAACTCTCTCACTTGCCATCGTCATCTTGAATAGAAATGTCAGTGCATGGTGGTCGGTTCTGACAATAATGGAATAGCCGAAGATCATCTTACGCCACTGTTGAAAAGAATATAAAATTGCTAGCAGCTCAAGCTCCGTCACAGTGTAGTTCCTCTCGTGCTTCCTCAATTTACGACTCGTAAATGCCAAATATGATTTCTTCTTGGGTTCTTCAGCGTCCTCTTGGTACATCATAGCACCGATTCCAGTCAATGAAGCATCTGCTTGAATAATAAATCTCTTCTCAAAGTCCGGTTATCCAAGCTTCACACAGTTATCCAATAAATCTTTCGTAGCTCTAAAAGACCTGTCGCACTCCTCATTCCACGACCATCGATTTGCCTTCTTTAACATCTCTTGCATAGGTGCTACTGTTTCTGTGTATCCAGGGCAATTCTCTTTGAAGAAGCCTGTCACTCCCAAAAACGCTCTTACATGCTTGACTTTAGTTGGTGTGGGAAATTTCTTGATAGCATCAATCTTGGCTGGATTAGGTCTCACGCCCTCAACATCGATTATATGCCCCAAATACAGAATCTCGCTCTGGCAAAAATGTGATTTCTTTAGATTAATTTTGAAGTTCATGGTTCTCAAGTTATCCAGAGGTTTATTTAAGTTTATCAGGTGTTCCTCCATTGTTTCAGATGCAATTAATATGTCGTCAACATATCTCGTAGTGAAGCTCTTGACCTCCTCAGTCAGATTCCTATCTAGTGCTCTTATCAGTGCACATCCAGCAGTTTTCACGCCAAAGGGCATTCGAGACCAGATATAACTTTGGTTATCGAATAAAAATCCCGTCAACAGTTGAGATTTTTCTTCAAGTTCAAGATGGTGGAAACTATTTGTCAAATCGACACTCGAATATATCTTCTTCCCACGGAATCCTTTCAAAACATCTTTGATCCTAGGTGCTTGGTCATGATCAACTAGCAGTTTACTGTTCAAAACTCGCGCGTCTAGGCATAGCCTAATTGATCCATTTGGCTTGGCCACAGCCAATATTGCGTTCAGGTACGGGGTTGCTGCTTTCCTTATCATGCCAGATTCTAATAAATTAGTAATGATGTCCTTTACCTGAGCAAAATGTTTCTCTGGGATCGGGTACAATTTATTTTTAAATGGGGTCCAGTCAGTAACTTGCATGGCATATTGAAAATTTAAAATTTTTCCAGGGATGGTGTCAAAAGCTCCGTTATGTAATCTCAAAATTTCTTCCAGTTTCCTTCTATCAGGTTCCCCTACTATGGCCTCCTTAAGTCGCTTCTGAAGTAGAATTTCAAATTTGGTCCCGCTAATTTCTTCTTCCGCCAAATGTACCCAAAGTTCCTGCGAAATATCTCGGATGTCAATTTCCACCACTGCTGTCTGGCTTACTCGCTCCTACGTCAAGTTCTTATCTCTGATCACCTCATTAGTGCATTCCTCAATGACCCAGGTATTCGCCTCTCTCTCTAGTGGACTCTCTTCCATGTTTAAACCCACGTGATTCAACCCCTCAACTTGTTTGAAACTTACAGTGTTGTTATGTAAGTCAATTACAGCATGAAAATCACAGATGAAGTTGGCTCCCAAAATAATGTTATAGTTCATCTTCGGTATGACAATGAATGTATGCGAAAAAGTGTGGTTCAATATTTCCAGGTCTAAATATGCTTGCTGTTTACAATTGATGGTCTTGTCAGGAATAACCCCTCTGACTTTCATTAGCGGTACAGGCATAATTGGAACAGTTTGTTTTCTTCCGATTTCTTTTACCAAAACTTCAGTGACTAAGCTCACCTGGCTACCTGTGTCAATTAAACATCTCACCCTCATACCTCCAATATGTGCGTAAATAATTGGCAATTGTCTGATGACATTTTCTCGGTCTTTCACCACTTCCTCCAGGTAATCGTCCGGGAATGCTACCCACTCTTCTATATTGGCCACAATCAGCTCTTCTCGCTCCCTGGCGTCCTCCGTTTTCAGACTATCATTTTTTAGTTCATTTGAATTTTGTTTTATCCCGGGGCCCATTTGTTGTGTTCCGCCGGTTGTCATCGCGCCTCTCCAGTTGCCTCAATAAACTTTCTGCCCCCTCTCCTTGATGATTGTCTGGGCTCTGTCTATTTGCCATTGCACGCCCCCACTTCTCTTTCTCCGTCTCTTCGGCGTTTAATTGATCTAAGTATTTTTGTGACTCGACATACCGCTCGTCCCAATTGTTGCGATAGCCTCCCCTATTTTCTTGGCGATAGTTACTCGCGTTGTTCCACCTGCCATCTCCATTTCTTTGGTAAGGTCGACCCTGCCTTTGGTTTCCCTCCAATTGGTGTATTCCCGCTGGTACGTCCATTGATTGTGCTGGTTTTGGTTGTTTTGGTTATATCTATCGCGGTTATTCTGAAAATTTCGATTGTTTTGGTTGAACTGGTTCCGGCCATCGAAATCTTGCCTTCTCGGTGTAAACTGTGTTCCTGTGGACTGGGTTTTCGTTTGGTTCCCCTGGCTGTGACTATTTTGGAGGCCCTGAACCACTTCTGCCGTGTTGACACATTCCATATTTCTCCTTCCCGTCTGTGGACTCACCATACTCGTCTCGTCTAGGTGTCGGAGTAATTCTTCGGCCTGCACTGCGGTCTGAATATTTCCGGCTACTAACAGCTGTTGAATGTGCATGGGAAGTTGTTTCCCGATGGTTAGAACCATATTTTGCTCGCTAGGGGGGTCGTCAAAATCGCGGAATTTTACCAGCTGTTGGCTAAAGAATTCCGAAAATCTGGTCGGATGCGTGCTGTGGTATTTTCGTGTATACAGGTCCATTCTTAACCCCTGCTGTAATGAAGGGCTCCAAAACTTCTTTAAAAATGCTTCTCGGAATTGAGCCATGTCAGTGAAAGTATATTTAAAGCTTAAAAACCAGGTTAAGCTTGGTCCCTCTAAAAATTTCTCCACTAGTCTCAGCTGTTTTTCGGGGCCGATATGTTGATCATTGAAATAATCAGTCAACTGTCGTAAAAAGGCCTTGGGAGTGGTTCCTGAGTGTTCCTTGAATTTATCGGGCTTGAAATCATTTCCCCTAATGACTTGGATTACTTGGGCGGGTGCCAAGTTTGGTTGTGGTGTGGAAGTCTCTCCCCTGTACTCTTGGAATGCGTTGCTCGTTAATTTGGGACTTTGACCTCGGCTGTTATCCTCAGCCAACTTCAAGTCTACCGGACTCCCAATGCTTCCCTGCTTTTCTGGTACATTTTCAGCCGAAAATAATGTAGCATTCTCTAATGATCTAATTTCGTTCTTAATTATTAAATCTGAGTGCTCTTGTAATTTAGATTTTACGCCTTCCACCAAAGCCTGCATCCGCTTTAAAATTGTCAGCCTGTCTTCTTTATTCGCGTTTGCCTGCTGTTCCCAATCTCTTCGGATCCTACTTTTCAAACTGTTAATTTTCTCTTCGTTCCTTTCCTGACTCTTCTCTAGCTGCTCCCCTATTTCTTATATCTGCTGGTGTGTTTTGCCTAATTGTTCTCCAACCTCTTCTCTTATAACCTCTTGTGTTTTAACCAATTGTTCTCCGACTTCTTCTCTTATGACCTGCTGGGTCTTAATTAATTGGTCTTCCAGATTATCCCGATTTTTAATGAGCTGTTCTCCTACCTCTTGTCTTATGACCTGCTGTGTTTTACTTAATTGGTCCTCTAAGTTTTCACGCAAGTGCCTACGTTCTGTTTCGGCCTTGACCTCAAGTTTATCCATTTCTTTTATTAATTCAAAGACGTTGCTGTCGACTGAATTAATTTGTAGCTGCAATTTATCTTGTGTTTTCTTTATTCCCGCGGTGATATTGACACATGCTGCCTCTATCTGCTTTAATTTATCGGCCACCATTTCGTCAAATTGTACGAGTTTGTTGTCAAATTTCGCTTCCAACTTTTTAATTTCACCCAATTGTTTGACGTTATTCTCTGCGACCTCACCTGCCAGTTTCTCTACCTCCCTAACCCTCTGATTGATGTCATTAGTGATCTTCTCTAATTGCTCTGTTTGTGTTACCGCCTGTTCTGATAATCTGTGATTTAATTCGTGAAATTGTTTAAAAGGTTCCGATAGTTTGTGATTTAATTCGTGAAATTGTTTAACAGTTTCCGATAGTTTGTGATTTAATTCATTTAATTGTTTATCAGTGTCCAATTTCTGGACTTCTAATTGGACCGAAATATTACCGCTCATGTCGTGTAACTGTTTTTCACAATTCTCACTCTGAATTTCTAATTGTTCTTTTAATTGTTTTTCCGTTTTCGCGGACATCTGCTCTAATAGTTTATCATTATGCTCACGCTGAGATTCTAATTGTTTATTTAATTGTTTATTATTGTCCTCGCTCTGAATTTTCAACTGTTCTTCCGTTTTCGCGGACATTTGGATCGACATCTGTTCCAACAACGCCTTAATTTCATCAACACTCGCCATTGCACAATACACAAATATAATCAGAGAAAACAGGGTCATGCACCAAGATTTCAATCATCCACACGCATACATGTCATAACATTTAAATATTACTAATTCTAATTTAACAAAAATTTCAGTAACAAAATTTACTGAAAAAATTACTCTTATTCCCAAACAACAAAATAACCCCTAGTGATCTGCTTTTCCATTCCTAACCAACATAATTTACGAAAAACACCAATTAACCAAAGTTAATTAAATGTCAAATATAAGGCAACACCTTCCTGCTTTGACTGAGTTCAATAATATGCAAATTTTCTAATTTTAATGCCGGGCGCCAGAACAGGTTTATAACAAATACAATATCAAATTCTAACCTTGTTCAATATCTCTAACTTTAGGAACTCAGTGATTTTACTAATGCACATGGCGGTACAACATCGCCTCAATTTACTGAACTTGCTTTGCCCGCTTGACCTGGCATTATTTCTCAACGAAATAAATATGAGATCAGCGAAGCAACAACAACAACAGTCCCACTTGGGCAGCCATTTTTGTTTTATGAACCCTTGCAAAGAAGCTTATGAGACTCAGTTTCGGTGGGTGTGACAGTCCATATCGTAAGTTGTTGTCAAGCGCTTCATTAACATGCATGGTAACATATAACAAAATAACATGCAGGAAACAGTGAAGCCAGGGTTAAAACGAATGAATTTAACAACAAATCACCTAACTATACAAAAGAATTAACAAAACAAACTCCCAAATTACTCCCACTGAAAAAATAAAATATGCCAAAACTAGGCCAAATCTCTGGAGAGATTAATACACGGACCAAGTGTCCTTAAGAAAATCAACAATAGTGACAATGTATGCACGTGTGCCGTTCTGCAAGCTTCACGATGTGTACAATCGAATGCATGATTCGTCATCATCCAGAATAAATATTCAGACAACGAATCCACATTGCTTAGAGCTAGACAGACGCGGGGAACAACTATACAACTAAAAACTACACCGACACTTCCTATACTTAAAATATACAACAAAATAATTTCCGAGTGAAATTGGACTCAACTGCCGTAGCAAAAACATTTTACTGCCTAAACACTTAGGACTTCTCACACAGATCAAATTAAGTAAGTTAACACGTGATCAATAAAAAAAAATACACAAATGACCGCCGTCAAATTTACAAGTACAGTACCACTACACCACACAGGTGTGACATACTAAAATTACATGAATTTAGTCATAAACAGAATCAATAGGCTCAAAGCCAACATTTACATAATTAACACAAATATCTATCCATACAACATGCAATAATCCGTCACTCACATGGCGAACTCTCCAATTAATTATGGTTCCAAAATAACCATCACAATGAACAGGTTAGCTACTTGAAAGCTTAAAGGGGCCAGTCGGAACAACAGGACTGCCTATCAAAATAAGTCACCAGGCGAGACGGGCGATTTGTGGAAATCTGCATATCTGTCAACCCACGTGTCACAATAACCTCGACCTCCAAAAGCACGGGATCGAATCTCGAAGAAGCGTGCCCCAAAGCACAATAATACGTGTGTGTGTGTCAGAACCAAATATCCCGGCATTTCCACTAGGAAATCCAAGAATCAGCAAAAATGGACATGGAACAGCGGTCTCCAGAGAGCACCCTGCCTTTCCATCAAAATACAACAACAACAAAATACGAGGGCGGTAGGACCTCTACCCTCTTCACGTAGAATCAACACACACACCTGACACAATAACACACACAGAATCACACGTATGGGTTTGACAGACCCTGAAATAAAAAGACATAAATATTTTCCACTTGCTGGCGCCCTGTTCCACGCCGTGACTAATTAACCTGAAAAGGACTCAAAAATAATCTATCCAATTAGAACGAAGGTGTTCTACAATTACATGTTAAATTCGTTGCACTTGGCAACCCTAATATGAATAATAACCTGTTCAGCAAACATCTTACAGTAATTACCTCCCTTTCCTATCTCAAATATGAACTTTAATAAAGCACCACTTATCGAATGTAACGGGTTTCGCATTTGCATGGAATAAAATCACGTACACGCGCCGTGCACATTAAATATGACTCCAAGAAATTAAAATACACAACAAACACTTTGGCCACGCGCCAACGTACATTTAAAACATTTAGTGCCGGTACAAAGAAAAACACTCTAAACAAGAAAAGAAAAAATGAACTATTTACGAAAGTTCCCCCGCCAATCTAACTACATAATTGAATAATCAATTGTTGTACATCACTGTCACAGCTTGCAACACATTATGACATCCATCTCAGCCCATTTCCCCTATGGAAAAGTTAGCACTCCATAGTCGTCTTCGTTGAAGCGTCGGACATCATCCCAACTCCTGACCACACGTTGGACATCTTGATGTAGTCTCTTTGGAAGAAAAGTTCAATGTTATTATAATTTGACCTGGCTATAATCGCTTGTGGGTTACTAAATTCGCCCACAAATAGTCCTATGCGATTAATTACGAAGACTTTCCCTAAATATCGCTCACACACGCGCAATACACACATGAAAAATACACTTAAAAATTTACAGGAAATACACACTTCGAGTCCATCGTCACTGACTCGACAATACAAGTTTTAAAGTCGGACTGACTCACAGTCGCTATCTCGCTCGGTAATCTCTGCACTGCTCTGCTTTGACCTTCGCTCGGGTGAGCGCTAATTAGAACGTTTACAAGTCTTGCCCCTAAGAGCTGAAAATAGTTATCTTTAAGATAATATTACAAGTTTCAAATCACCACGCACGCTGGCGTGAAATTAGCTTACAGAGCTCACAAAGTGTTATACTTCAAAAATAATTAAGAGCGTTAAAATCGTGACACAAACGGGCGTGAAGTCAGCCCCTCAGAGCTCCAAATCGAAAGACTTCGAACTATATCAGAGCGTTAAAATCGCTAAGCAAACGGGCGTGAAGTTAGCTCACAGAGCTCGCACTCAGAAAGACATCGAACAGCTTCACGTCGAAAAATTTATTAGAAACTGACAGGGTGCGGAAGAGTGGGGTGGATTTAGAAAAAAAATCCAGAGTTTTCATCTCACACAGATGGGACTAGTGTCAATCTTCATCAAATAAATCAAACATCCCATCGCACTCGTGCGGAGATAATTCCGATCGGCGGTTCTTTAGATAATCAATTCCGCGCGCTTTTTACCACTGACGCCTTCCATCGCGTGATCTTGGCGTGGTCTCTCCTGATTGGGTGATTCAATCGTAGGTCGGTTGTAAGTAACTCGTGACCATCCCTTTGTGATTCCAATTCTGGTGCAAGTTGTTACACAATTTGGCCTTGAACTCAAGTTTACCAGGCCGTTCTTCAAGAATAGCTACAAGCTCTCCTTATGTGGCAATCATTGTGACACGCTACCTTGCCTTTATCCTTGTCAACTTCCACAAGTACTGCCTGGGCTGCAGTAATAATAATAATAAATTATGAATACTTATTTATCGTAGATCAATAAGGGTTCAATATGTTCTGAAGAATTCAGTATATTTCGTTGTATGGACTATATTCATAAAAAATATAAGTTATAAGTGAGTTTTCTTGTTGTTTTAAGTCAACGACACTCACCCTCTTACAATAGAATAAAATTTACTTGTTGGACGAAATAAAAATTGAATATGTCGATCAATTAGTTAAATTTTCATAAACCACTGACCGATTTAGGTGGGGAGGGGGAGCGAGGGGGGGGGGGTGCTGAAGTCTATATTCTGTATATGTTCGAAATGCCTATATTTTTCTGCAAGAAATAATGTAGGTGATAAGTTATTTTCAAACACTATAATGCTCGAGTCCAACCTACGTGAACCTGAGAGTAATGTGGATCGAGGTCGATAAGGATTGATGTGGGAGGTTCCTTTTTCCGTGCGTAGTAACAGAACCAAATACATTGGTCGGTGACTGACTCACTCATTCGCAGTACCACAGTGGTATAGGCAACGGGCCTTATGTTAGCAGTATTGGAATAGAGAGGAATTCCAGATAACACTACTGACAATTGATAGGCCCTTGTCCTCCTGCCTCCCGCGTCACCTCAACCTTCAAGTCCACACAGCTTGGACTTGAGCAGTACCTAGTACGTTTTGTACGTGTTAGCGGGTAAAATGTGTCACGTGGATATCAAGAGTTCCACCTGATGTGTCCCCAATTAGCGGTATCCACAGTAAATGTATGTCAGGACCTATATAACAAGGAACAAGAATACCACTAGCTAAAATGTGACCACCTGGGAATGAGACGTAGCGAGGAATAAGTAACAACCTAAACACAAATTACATTACAATTGTTTTTATTGACTACCATACATTTCATACTCCTCACCGTCCAACTCTTCCGACTCCAATTGCAGGGGAGCACTGTTTGTGCAAGCGCCGTGGCAATTGCCACAGACAGGTGAGCAGTGGATGCTGGCTTTCTGGCATCCACATCTCATACTGCAGCCTGTGACACAACGATAAGTATGAAATTTAGCACGCTGTGAGGTGCAATAGGGGCCTTGTTCTTCATAGGAGTCAGATATCCCCAGTGTCATCTTGTCCAACCCCAACGTTCAGGTTCGAGTGATTCATTTCGAAACCACTGTGGAACCAGCAGAAACACACTGCACGAGTGACATAGAGCGGCGTCATTTGTATGTGGCAATGAAGACAATTTTGCTTTCATCTTGGCTGACGATTTGACGAAGCACATGTACGTGTGAATAGAACATAATCTATATTAATATAATAAAATTTGTGTGTGTGTTTGTGTGTTTAAACGCGCTAATCTCTGGAACTATCAGTCGGATTCGAAAATTTATTTTTGTATATGATAGCCAGATTCAAGAGGAATATTTTAGGCTATGTAGCATTAGGTTACACTTCCCCTGCATTTAGGCCCATTGGCACAAATCTACACCATTTCACCGATATCAACCAAAATTTGTATACTTACCTTTATGAACCCTGCAAGTAACCCTGTGTACATGACATTTATGACAGACCAATCCATTCTCTGCATTTAGGCCCTTTGTCACAAATCTACACCCTTTAACCGATCTGAACCAAAACTTGTATAATTACCCATTGGACACCTGCGAGTAACACTGTTTACATATCATGTCGGACAGACCACTCCATGCCCTGCATTTAGGTCCTTTTGCACAAAACTACACCGTTTCACCGATTTGAACCACATTTTGTATACATACCCTTTGTAACCCTGCGGGTGACACTGTCCACTTTAAATTTCGGACAGACCACTCCGTTCCCTACAAACGTTTGTGAGATAGGAGTACCTAACTAAAGACCTCGGTACCATTATTCTTAAGATATAGTTAAGTGCACTGCGGCCATCTTGAAAATATCAAATATATAAACATACAAGCTGACCCGGCAGACGTTGTCCTGCCAATCAAAGAAAGTGTTGTAACTTTTTTCTTGAAGTGCTTTTGGATACACAATTTTTTTTGAATTTCTGTTAACTGCCTCTAAACGAACGTAAAATGAATTAACTAATCTAGAAACATTCGTGGGAGCGTGCACATCAACTCTCCAAAGTTTCATCGCAATCGGATAAATGGCATATAACGCATACGGGATTTTGTTTAAATGATACGTTCGCTGTCACCCATTTGTTGAATCTACTCGTGATCAACCAACTGTGAAATGGATTTACTAAGTTAGAAAGCTTCACGTAAGTGTACACAACAACTCATCAAAGTTTCATCGCAATCGATGAATAGTATTTGAACGCATATGGGATTTTGTTGGAACGCTTCGCGCGTCGTCACTCATTTGTTACATCTACTCGTTCGCTACCAATATTGCAAAATAAATTTACCAAGTTGAACACCTTCCCTGGCATGTACACAACAACTCATCAACGTATCATAGGAATCGGATGAATGACATATGAACGCATACGGGATTTTCTTGGCACCTCTCTGTTCCTTTCTGGCCTTCTGAGCTAGTATTTTAATAGCATTTTCAGCAGCTCTTAGTCTTTGTAAGTCAATACGTAACATAGCATCAGCTGTTCGACACCCAACTGCACGTAGGCCATACACTAACCTAATATTTACACTATACAATGCAGTGTCTTTTGCTTTGGTACTTACAGTAACTGATGAAGAATTGAAGAGCTTCACACTGTGTGCACAATATTTACAAACTAATTCAAACTCTGCTGCAAGACCAACATGTGTATTCACCCTCAGAGACACGCCCCCTTTAGCACACATTTTACAAATTGTTTTATTTTGAATCACTTCTGATAATATACACATATCTACAATTTCACAACTCTCATTCCCTTTTGATAGGTCTTCATATTTTTCCTCCTCACCACTGAGTTTCTTCTGTGAGGCACTTTCAGGCTAGCAAATACTATTTTGTACAGGTGTTGATTGTAGGCCTATGTTGAGGTTATTTGTTACAGGAACATGTGGAGGTATTGTTGATGGAGATAGTGTATCTTCTAACAAGTTCAAATTAATTGTACGTTTCTTTTGCCAATTAGTACGTCTCTTGAATACTTTACCAGTATGCCTAGGTATTTTAGAGGGATTCGTAAATACAATACCACAGACTAATCACTGATAATCATACAAGGCTAAATGCACTGTTTACATGGAAACCATCCAGACTATAAACAAAGTAAGAAACAAATGAATCTCAAGATGCACATGATGCACACTACAGAGGTGGCCAAAGTACAAACTTATTCCCTAAAGGCGGTATATTTGAAAATTTAGCCAAAGAAGATACCTTAAATGCTGGCCATGTTTACGTCCAGCAGAAATCAAGTGTACATCATGATCTAAACTATTAAAAAAAACTCTTGTAGTTATAATATCATCTTAATTCATACAGCATTTTAAAGAGGACATATTAAATATTAATAAATAAAAAATAAAAATGACTAATTTTTGAAAAATTTCCATTCCGTATCCCCTTAAACGATTCGCGTGCCGTACCTCATGCGCTACCTATTGTAAAATAGATTTACTAAGCTTGAAGCCTTCTCTGGAGTGTACTCAATGATTCACCAAGGTTTCATCGCAATCGGATGAATGATATATGCCCGCATACGGGACGTTGTGGAAACGATTCGCGCGCCATCGCTCATTTGTTGAATCTACTCGTGCGCTACTTATTAAAAACTAAATTTACTAAGACAGAAACCTTTCCTGGAGTGTACACAACAATTCTCCAAAGTTTCATCCAATCGGATAAATGGTACATGAACGCATTCAGGACTTTGTTGAATCGATTCGCGCGCCATCGCACATTTTTGAATCTACTCGTGCGCTACCTATTGTAAAATGAATTTACTAATCCAGAAACCTTTACTGAAGTGTACACAACAATTCACCAAAGTTTCATCGCAATCGGATAAATGGTATATGGACGCATACGGTACTTTGTTGAAATGATTCGCGTGCCGTCACTCATTTGTTGAATCTACTCGTGTGCTACCTATTGTAAAATGGATTTATTAAGCCAGAAACCTTCTGTAGGGTGTACACAACATCTCACCCAAGTTTCATCGTAATCGGACGAATGGTATTTGAACGCTTACGGGACTTTATTGAAACGCTTCGCGCGTCGTCGCTCATTTGTTGAATCTACTCGTGCGTAACCTCCTGTGAAATGGATTACTAAGTTAGAAGCCTTCAATTAAGTGTACATAATAACTCATCAAAGTTTCATCTCAATCGATGGATGGAATATAAACTTATACGGGATTTTGTTGAAACGTTTCGCGCGTCGTCACTCATTTGTTGAATCTAGTCGTGCGCTACCTATTGTGAAATTGATTTACTAAGCCTTCCCTGGAGTGTACACAACACCTCACCCAAGTTTCATCGCTATCGGACGAATTGTATTTGAACGCATACGGGACCATTTTGAAACGCTTCGCGCGTCGTCGCTCATTTGTTGAATCTATTGTAAAATGGATTTACTAAGCCAAGCACCTTCCCTGGAGCTCACTCAACATATCACCCAAGTTTCATCGCAATCGGATGAATGATATATGAACGAATACGGGACTTCGTAACGCTCTAACGTGCAGCGACAAACAGTAGAATTCAACATCACTGCCACCTTTGGCATAAAACACAAATTTCCGCCACGGGCGGAGTGTATGTAATGGCGGTAGTTGATCAGGTTGCGACCAGGTGGCTCTAACGTTCAGAGACAAACCGTCCAAAGACATCAGCTTTCACAAAGGCCAAGGCTTGTGGTTTCCATGACGACTGTTTTTGACTGTATATTGTGGTTCTAAAATTGTGTGTAAATTGTGGTTCTAAAATTGTGTTCATTCCACCTACCGGGTAAGATTGTGAATCTAAACCATACACGGACCCACCCTAATGTACATATCAAATTCGATCAAAATCGGTCCAGTCGTTTAGGAGGAGTTCAGTGACATACACACGTGGCGAAGAATTATATATATAAAGATAATTCTATATATATTACAGATACAATATCTCAAATGGACATGAAAGTTACCATATATGGAATATGTATAAAAAAGGCAAATGAACACCCCCGTCATATATTCAAATTGGTAGCTGAAACTAGTGAAACTTCAGAATCAAAAACTCTAGAGCTAATCACCAAAATAACACGAATCTTCGTGGGGGGGGGGGTACATAGGTAAGACACCGCACTTGCATTGATCACAAGACTATCACGCTGCATATAGCACGTATCTTCCAACATGAATATAATACATTAATATCGATAATCTTCTATTTATTACAGTTAAAATGAATGACGAACCGCTGAAACTGTGTTGTCTTACATAAAAGGGTCTCTCTGCATAAGGCGCAATAAACACGAATCCATACAATCAATATGGTGGATTGGCGTATTTTCCTACTGTCTTAATCGATTTCTCAGGATGAAGATACGGAATTACAACGAAATTTGGCAAACGGCGAGTCTCATGTAGGTGACTCAACTTAACGTTCATCACAAGAACATTGAATTATACTGCATGATAACGACAATGAAACGTAACTATACCCACACATTTAGGAGAAGGTAAGCTAGGTGTTCTTTATTGAACATCTTGTTTCATTGGAAATCTACTTCGATATCAACATAAGGTGGTAGTCCAGACAAATTAGGATATTTTGCTGCATCAAATCATGTAGTTCCAAATGTTTCAGGAATGTATAGGGGGAGGTCTTCTGAACAACGCCTAATAAAGTGCCGTCGATTTTAGGTGCCGCGGGGAGGGGGAAGGGGGTGAGGTGTTGGGCAGGGGGGGGGTCTCGAAGGATCCCCTTCTTTTTGGTGCATAACTTTAAAACGGAGCGTCGCACAGAAATTGTTATAATTTTGAAACCTAAAGTTAACTAAATCCCCTAAGAATAGTATTTTCATATTTATCTATGTGGGTTACCGTCTCCATGATATGAGCCGGTGAAAGTGGAAAATTTGCAGAAAAATATGTAGCACCTCACGTTTCCCGTCAAAACTTGCCTTTCCAATCCGATTGACATCTATCTGACAGGAGATCTGTGAAGATAGAAGTTGTAGAACATTAAATTCCCTTCAAGAATATATATTGAACCCGTTAGAGGAGGTTATCCTGGTACTATCCGCCGAAAGAAACGGTACTTCGAACGACTCCGTCCTTCGAACCCAAAACCTGAGAGGATCGGGTGCATTTCTGTAAGGGCTAGCATAGCATGAGAGGCTTGTTCCAGGGGATCTGGGTCATTTTGCACGGAAGACTTGTCAAACACGCCCTATGAAATACATCCGCAAGCACAAAGCTAACAATATAGAGATCCAGTCATAAGTAATATTTCGTGTATGATTCATTCATAAAAAGACCCCTAAACTACTTCTGAGGGTTAAAATCGGCTAATCCGCTAATCTAATTACATTAATGAGTCAATCCCTAAAATGAAGTTAAGTGACCCTCGTGAAGTCCTAATTACATAAAACAAAAGCAACAACTAAGCTAGGCGCGTGGTACGGGAGAAAACTAAAGGAAGATTGTAGTTTTACGTGACCGTGAATCTTGTGATTATAAGCCACGGGACCACCTTTTTACGTGGAATCCGAACCACAGGACATGGCATTTCACTTCGAAAATCTCACATGCATTGACCGGGAATCGAACCCGGACCGCCCTGGTGAGGGGCATACAGCTGGACCGCTGAGCGACCACGCCCCCGTACGAGAGAAAACTAACGCGAAGCAAAGTTACAAGCAAATGACTCGGTACAAGTTACATTTAACATCAAGCAAAACGAATCCCTAGGTTAGGATGGTACCTCGCCTACATTTACAATTACATTTAATATCTGTCTAAATCCTGACGTGAATAGAAATATTATCACGGGACGCGTCGTAACCAAAGACTTATTACGAAAGCTAAATGATAGTTGACCACAGACTATCAAACAAACTATGCATAAAACACTGTTATAACTAAGAGGGTACAATAGTGCGAATAATCAATGAACACATGACGCAAGCCTGCCTTCGCGAACTGAGATACTGTTTGTACTCAGTCGTCATCTCATGTGTGTAAATTAGGTTGGCAATGCGCAATCACCACTGCGACTTTCAAGCTTAAAATTCACGCGGGCCATAAGTTACGAACTACTGGTCCCGGAGATTCATGTCGTCGAAAAAAAGTTTCAGCTCATTTAAATTTTCATCTCCCACTGGAAATGATGCAGAATCACGGTGTCAAAATCAACAACAAGCAAATGGTCACAAATTTACTGGGCTGTAATTATGTAATTAATTAATCCGTCGGTTTAGGATAATTATGCATTTGATATATAATCAAGGTTTATGTAATGTATTAGATGGCTTAGTTTAGCACGCCAGTCGTCGGCTGCATGTGATCTCACCTGAGATTCACTCGAAGAACGTTACTTCTAAAAGTCAACAACACAATGCTCTGAGCTAAGAAACTGCTCAAGCAAAAATAACACTGGTTAGCGCGTCTTACACCATTTGCACGCAAATATCATCGGTCGTCTAGGCCGCAGCTCAAATTGACGCCGGAATAAATCAACATCGTAAGTGGACTTTAATCCGTCCTTCCTTACTAAAAAATGTGCTCACAGACACAGCAATAACATTAGCTAACCTGACATTATACAAAAACTAGGTCAATTAACATGTGTATTAAACCTTTATTACAGCTCGCTAGATGAATCACCTTCATCAGCTCAAATATAAAAGGAATTCGTGTTAGCGAATATTCCCTCACTTTATTACAGCTCGCTAGATGATTCAACTTCATCAGCTCAAATATAAAAGTAATTCGTGTTAGCGAATATTCCCTCAGTTTTACAAATATCAGTTGTTCACAGCTCGAATAACTGTTTCCCCAAGCCTTGTTATGTAATTGATGACACTGACCTTCACATCCCATATGATTGAGACGTAAATAAGCAGTATAAAAGTCTATAAAAGTCGTCTCCCACTGAAAACTGTGTAATAACAGGTTCCTACTGCTAGCATCTCGCGTGTCAAATACGCCCCACACAGCATTGAATACGGCTTGGCTTCATTCATTAGTATCACAAAAACTGTACATTTCATCTGACAGAAACACATTATAAATTCCTGGCGTGTTCTGCAGATTACGTTGAAATCGATGTTCACTTTCCTAATAGTGTCAATTACTGTGTGTTACCCTTTCAAATAATGTAGCGTTGCAAAAATATCAAAGAAGATTAAATCAAAGACTATACACTTCTGCAGCTTAACTGCACTGACGTGATCCATTCATTGATCACGTGGGTTTTTGTGCATTGCTCGGCATATTCCTGAACAAAATTTACAACATATAACCTCTGCGATGCTGTTTTGAAATGATACGCTTGTAGATTTAACCTCATGTCCCCACCAATCTTATTGGGCATGAGTTCGTTCCTCCCGGGAACTTATCGTGGTAAATAGAACTCACAAAAATGTCAACTAAAGAGTACAAAAATGTTTCAGTATCTGTCGACTGAAAAATGATACGCTAATAATATGTTTGATAATCAAAGAAGGGGCGTATAGTATAGGGTGTTCCCAAACTTTATCAGAAGTCTGCATCTTCTGGTTTAAGATGTCCTTTACATGACATAAATTCAGCCTGCTCTTGGCTGGTCTAAAACACACTGAAGTATACATGTGAAATGTGCATCCCCATATAGAACACGATATGGGTGTCTAACGAAAGATTGTCCCAGTGCCAAAGAAAGAAAGAAAGAAAGAAAGAAAGAAAGACATATTTAATCCTGCCTGAGTGGTCTTTTATCATATTTTCGGCCAAAAGTACTTCAAATTATATCTGCCTGGACAAACCTTGTACAATGATGAAGATACAGGACTCACGGTTACTATTCCATGTTGCTCACCTTCCAAACTTCACGTTGGAAGGGGTGATATGCCTCCAATTCTCCTGGCATATTTATAGGTAAGGCCAAGGTTCCTAATCTCTCCCCTTCTTCGTTCATCCCGTACTCGGTATATTCCTCAGGGTAATGGCCAAACATTCCCGTCATGGCTGGGTTATTTCCTCGGATCTCCCCTCATCATAAAGGAGTTACTCCATCTGGACGTTCACACTTTGACGGTAGAATACATTTATCACGTGGTACGTTTCACACTGCATGGTGGCAATAAGTTTCACTGATTCTATAAATTTTACATAGTACAAAATGCTCTCACTGGCTTTATACAATTGCAGTTGATTATAAAAATGGCTCTGGTTTCCTGCCACAGAATCTATGTTACTCGTGGTATCTCTCACAGAATCTACACTTTCTTAAATCACTCAGAATCTTCGCAATCACTGAAGAACACGTGTGATGCGTAATATGGCCATGATTCCTTTTGTTAGTGGCATTCACTAGGCTATTATAATTTACAGTGGCCTGAATATTTCGTCTGATTCCAGACAGCGGGTTCACGGTCCTTGTGGTAGAGTGAAAAATGTTAACTTCACTCGAAATAACTTGTGCTTTGCAGAATATCTTTTAACCGCCCTGACACGGCCAAAATAAATACTGTTCACTGTAATATTGCGATGCACTCAGCACGATGGCTGTAGATAATTTATTCCCACTTATGGGGTATTCACTTATGCCAAAACGTGGCCTTCGTCAGCCTGACGGACAAGTGACACGACACGTGCAGTCACAGCGGACGGTTAAGACGGTGTGATGCAGCCAGGAATTGCTTCCTGATTCCAAAGAAGTTGTTAAGTCATTGAGCGACTAATTACATCCATCCCAGCATCACTGCGGTGTAAATACCTTAACCAAAAATAATATTTACCAATTCTAAAGACATAGAGGAATGGTAAGTCAAACAGAATTATATGTGGCATGTTCCTGAGATATGTGGTACCAAATTGTATTTAAAATATTTCCAGGAAGAAAATAAGCTGTCCTCGCCGAAGTCAAAATAGCGTAATAATCACGAAGAAGCTTCAGAGCTAGTTCTATCGAACGGAGCATGTGGAATGAGTATGCTCTCAAAGAAATATTAAATACATGAGCGGATACGGGCTCAATACAAATATATACTTATGCTAATTTAGCTTCGGTCAGTCAAACATTAGAGGCTTTTGGCGTATCGGGGTTGGTTGCGAAATTTTGCTAGTGAACTGCTGATTATTTTACTTCCGTTTTCAACGGTTTTAACTCTCTGTATCACGTTATTTATTGATTATGTAAACATAAATGGTATTTATTAACCATTTAACTAGTAATATATACCTAGAAAGAATAAATATATATGAATATAGTGGCGTATACAAGATATAGTTTGTGCCGATAACCTCGATGTTAGGCCCCTTAAAACAACAATTATCATCATTATCATCAAGATATAGTTTCGGAGGGAGCCCTAAATTTTGGAAAACAATTTCATTTTTATGGGAATGAAAACATGATCAAATAATTTACCGTCGATCCCATCGGAGTGTATATATGTTCTGAAGAGTTCAGTATATTTCGTGGTATGGACTATATTCATTTAAAAAAATATTAGTTTTAAGTGACCTTTCTTATTGTTTTATGTCAACGCCACTGTCACCCTCTTATAATAAAATAAAATTTACTTGTTGGACAGAGAAAAAATTGAATATGTCGATCAATTAGTTAAATTTTCATAATCTACTGACCGATTTAGGAGGGGGAGGGGGAGCGAGGGGGGGGGGCTGCTGAAGCATATATTCGGTATATGTTCGAAATGCCTATATTTTTCTGCCAGAAATAATGTGGGCGATAAGTTAGTGTCAAACACTATAATTCTCGAGTCCAAGCTCCGTGAACCTGAGAGGAATGTTGATCGCGGACGATAAGGATTGATGTGGGAGGTTCCTTTTTCGTGCGTTGTAATATAACCAAATATTTTGGTCGGTGACTGACTAACTCATTCGCAGCACCACAGTGGTATAGGCAACGGGCCTTATGTTAGTAGTATTGGAATAGACAGGAATTCCAGATAACACTACTGACTATTGATAGGCCCTTGTCTTCCTGCCTCCCGCGTCACCTCAGCCCTCAACTTCACACAGCTAAGACTTGAGCAGTACCTAGCACGTTTTGTACGTGTTAGCGGGCAAAATTCGTCACGTGGATATCAAGGGTTCCACCTGATGTGTCCCCAATTAGCGGTATCCACTGTAAATGTATGTCAGAACCTATATACCAAGGTACAAGAAGACCACTAGTTAAAAAGTGACCACCTTGAATGAGACGTAGAGAGGAATAAGTAACAACCCAAACACAAATTACATTACAATTGTTTTTATTGACTACCAAACATTTCATACTCCTCACCGTCCAACTCTTCCGACTCCAATTGCAGGGGAGCACTGTTTGTGCAAGCGCCGTGGCAATTGCCACAGATAGGTGAGCAGTGGATGCCGGCTTCCTGGCATCCACATCTCATACCGCAGCCTGTGACACAACGAAAAAGTATGAAATTGAGCACGCTGTGAGGTGCAATTGGGGCCTTGGTCTTCATATGAGTCAGATATCCCCAATGTCATCTTGTCCAACCCCAACGTTCAGGTTCGAGTGATTCATTTCCAAACCACTGTGGAACCAGCAGAAACACACTGCACGAGTGACATTGAACAGCATCATTTGTAGGTGGCAATGAAGACAATTTTGCTTTCATCTTGGCTGACGATTTGACGAAGCACATGTACGTGTGAATAGAACATAATCTGTATTAATATAATAAAGCTGAAGAGTTTGTGTGTTTGTTTGTGTGTTTAAACGCCCTAATCTCTGGAACTATCAGTCGGATCCAAAAAATTATTTTTGTATATGATAGCGAGATTCAAGAGGAATAGTTTAGGCTCTGTAGCATTAGGCTACACTTCCCCTGCATTTAGGCCCATTGGCACAAATCTACACCATTTCACCGATCTGAACCAAAATTTGTATACTTTCCCATTTGAACCCTGCGAGTAACACTGTGTACATGAAATTTATGACAGACGATTCCATTCTCTGTATTTTGGCCCTTTGGCACAAATCTACACCTTTTAACCGATCTGAACCATACGTGTATACTTACCCATTGGACCTCTGCGAGTAACACTGTTTACATAACATTTCTGACAGACCACTCCATTCCCTGCATTTAGGTCCTTTTGCTCAAATCTACACCGTTTCACCGATCTGAACCACATTTTGTATACTTGCCCTTTGGAACCCTGCGGGTGACACTGTCCACTTTAATTTTCGGACAGACCACTCCATTCCCTGCATTTGGGCCCTGTATCACAAATCTTCAACGTTTCTCCTAATTGCACCAAATTTCACATACACTTTGTAACCCTGCTGGTAACACTGTCCACTTGATATTTTGGAAAACGCTCTCCATTCCGTACATTTAGAATAACAGAGAAAATGAACTTGAAAACCACGTATTAAGGGCCTAGAACCATTCATGTCCGTTGTATTGTCACTGTAGAAGTGTTTTAATGAATCTATTGTTGACTGGCAATTCAGGCTGCATCACGTCGCCCCCACCTGTGTTCTGGTGCAGAATTGCGAAAATAGTTAAATCCTGCGCAGCTTATAATTTTCAGTCGCGGGGAGTTTTTTGTACAAAAAGATTTCTTAGCCCCTTTAAGCAGTGATCATCGTGAAAATATAATTCCTCTGTATATGTGCAATGGTTTTGGTGCAGTACATTGAGGTTATCAGCTGCAATAAGCGTTAGTAGTTTCAAATTTACCTTCATTTATTCCGGACCTTATAGTTGAGCGTTATGTGGCGATAAATTATACTAATTCTACCTCAGGAGCTCGGGACAGCTGAAGTTTTCCAAAGTGTGCTGCTTATTTTCCTACTGCGCTATGCGACAAATGACTACACTATTGGTCTCTACATTTCTAACAGCCAATGAGATATAGACCCTATGCAGTGTCTTTTATTTCATTTAGTCCTCTTTCGAATCATTTTTTTAAATTCGTTTGTAAATTACATGTGTCAGTGCTGTAGTTAGAATAAGTAAATAGCCATTTCCCTGTTCATTATTATTATGATTATCATTACGGGAACATGACCTGAATGTTACGTCCATTATACTGTACTACTTCTCACCCCCGCTACAACCTCCACCATCACAAAAAGTTATATTTTTATATATTTTTTTCCTGTTAGATTAAGTATCATATGCCAGTTCTGTAGTAGTCTTCACTGTCATCCATAAAACAAATAAATCCACCGCGCGAAGCCGGCACTACTGATAGTATAATATAATATGTATTTATCTACAACATGCTTCAATGATGTTAGTACATGCAACACAAAATGAAATGTAAGGTACCCGTGATAATTGAGGTCATGCTCGTGGAGTGATGCCTGATATATCAGTAGGAGCATTCGTTCCCCAGCTTCATCGATGTCTCCTGGCGTGGATATGGAGCTATAAAATCTTCAGCGATGTTTTTGATTTCGTTAGGATACCGCTCGAAACATTTGATTATGGCAGCTTTATGTTTCCCAAAAATGGCAGAAGTGATATCACATCCAGTGAAGCCATGGATAAATATAATGTACTGGCAGAATGACAAAACCTGAAGTTGTTGGGAGGAGTACATTTTGTCATCTGTGTTGACTCGTTCAGGCTTCATGAAAAGTGCATTCGTGTCTCGTGGTGTGAGTGTCACGAGTAAGACGAGCAGGTTTACGCCCTCGACAACAACCACCACGGTTGCATGAGGGGTATTATGTAATCCACACCTGACAATGCTGCAGTCAGCGTCTCCTTCGGCTATGGTAACTGTATACCTTTTTTACCCATGGCCTGCGCTAACATACTAATCAGCTCAATTTAGTTCCATTCGTTGAAAAGGAAGTTTTTCAGCTGAACAGTAACCTCCATGTTCTCATCAAAGTCTATATCAACTGATGTGTTACTTGATGCTCTCCGTTGTTGTTCGCCTCTTTTCGTGGAACTCGTGTCTTCGTCAACGTCAAACACAACATCAGAGTTGTAGCACTAATGGTTGATAACGTAAGACACATATTGAACGAAGATGGAGGCGAACTTGGTGTTGTCGTTGCTCTTTACTCTATGAAGAAGGAAGCAACCATCCATTACCTTTAAACAGTCCTTCAGGGTGATTATTTGACTGCATGTAGGAAAGGCATCGTAGAGAGCGGACTTTTTCATTTTCCGCACGATCCCTTCGTCAAAAAGAGTCAAGAGATATGGGGGCTAACTCAAACTTTAACAGCTCCTCTACATCCCCTTAAGTTCTCTTGTTAATTACGGCTCTCTAGAAAATTATTAAAGGCTCGACCACCACTACTTCGTTGTCCACTTTGATAGTGTTGCTCATAGCAGCCAAAGGGACTACTGCGTTCTTCTTACACTGCTTAATTTCTGCAAAGTTTATTACAAGAAAAGTCCTCGTTGTATGAGTTCCGTTTTCCAATCCTTAGTAACAGTTGGTGTTTGTGGGTGCTATTATTCTGGTTGAAAGGGACATCAATGAATCATGTACAGCAAAAGGGGGGTAATCAGCCAACCACTGTGCAAGCTTTCTTCTGTCTTGGTCATCTCCTCTTATTCGCGATGCTCGAAAGTCGACATGCTGTTCTCCACTTACAGAATGGGCTAAGCTTAGTGAAGAACACATGGCTGTACCTGTGCGTGCCCCTCCAAACAATTTCGCCAACACAGAATCACTCATGTTCTCTCCCTCGTGTTAGGCCCCCTTCACTTTTCATGGCACACATCAGAGTCACTTCAATCACCATATCAGACCACACTCCAGCCATTGGTGTACCAGTACAGTGTACAGTGAAATAGCCACGATCTACGAAAACCTCTGGAGTTTCCAACCGTCACAGATTGGGAAAGGGATCAGTCACTTAGGCCTATCCCATGGTATTTAATATTCGAGAAGGTTATTTCCTTTCCTGGGTCATCAGATATCCTGGAATATTTTTCCTTCCGTTTATGTCGTCTGTTCTCCACGCTTGAAGGTTCTAAATTCGATGTTTTGCCGTCTCTGTCTTCACTATCTCCCAGAATCAATTATTTCTTCTACTTCTTTCTTATATTTCTATTTGTGAGATTTCATAGGATACAATATCAAAATAAACTTATGTACACGGTACATTAAGTACATTCTGTTTCATCCTCAGAAATTCAGACAGGCAGGAGACTTATACATAAATATCAAAAGGATATGAAAACAATATTCGCCTTTTGAATGGCCTAACATAGATTTTTAGTGTTTATTAGTGTTCCAAATAAACAGTTAGCACACATACTTTCATATATTTATATATATTGGTTACATGGGTAATACATTCAATTTATGTTTGTATAATCAATAACTAACGTAATACAGAGTGTTACAGAAGTTGAAAATGGAAGTAAAATAATTAGCAGTTCATTAGCGAAATATCGTAACCGACCCCGATACGTCAAATAGCTCTAACGGTTGACTGATCGAAGATAAATTATCATAAGTGAGAATATTTCACAAGAAAATTCAATGTGCCACAACTTCCTTTCGAACGAATAACCTGTCAAATCGATAGCAAACGGTTTGGAAGGGCAAGTTTGACGAGAGGCGTGACGCGCTACAGATTTATCGGCAACTTTTCCAAGTTCACCGGCTCGTATCTTGAAGACGGTAACACACAGAGATAAATATGAATATACGATTTTGTAGGGAAATTATTTGATCTAAGTTCAAAAAGTATAACGATTTCCGGGCGACGCACCGTTTTAAAGTTATGTGAAAAATATAATTAAAATATGGGCTTTTCAGCCCCCCTCTATTTCCCCCACGGCACCTGAAATCGACGGGACTTAATTAGGCGTTGTTCAGGGATCCTTCCCCTACACATTCCTGGAAAATTTGGAACTACATGATTTAATGCATCAAACCCATCATTTTTGGTCTAATTTGACTGGTCTAATTCAGCTCTATCAAATAACAACAACATATTAACAACCAAATTGATTTGTCTGTGCGAGGTAATTTGCCAACCGTTTAAATATTTTTATGAAAGAATAGTGATGAAGTAGTGGCCTAATTACTGGGCCTTTCAACCATATGGTTGAGGCTCGAGTAAAAGTGCTATGGGGTTGATGAATTCGCGGGGCGTCTAGAATGGAATCCGTCTTAATACCAATGGGCAAAACTAAAATGGGCCACGTTTGCAATCCCTAACGGCTGGAACGTGTTAAAGCTCCTCTTTAATGAGTTATTTGTGCTGTATTAGAATTATGAGTCAAACAGCTCACCTACACAAACGTTGATTATGTTGACTTGATTCTTACAGAAATAAAATAATAAAAATCAACGAAGTTCAGAGGATTTGTGGGATATGCCACTGTGCAGACACTGGTGGATTGCTACTTCTCAGAAGAGTGGAAATTAAATAAAAAATATTATGGTATACATAATGAACGATCAAGGATCGTATGCATACAGAGTTTCTACAAAGGATTAATGATTGAAATGTGCGGCTTCATCGGTTTTGTTCTTCGTAGTGCTAGACCAAACGAAGGGTGTTTACGTGTGCGGTGCCTCTAATGGCCACCATTTGTCGTCTGTCAGACGATCTCGTGCCAGGGAGAGGGAACCACACAAGACATTATTCTTCACCCCTATATCTACCTAATTATTTAGCATGATGATTCCATCGAGGGCTTTCACACCAGTTCTAACTGTCTATGAGGATAAAGAAAAACAGTTACCGGCGTTTCTCTCATGTAATGGACGTGCATATTTAACCAGTTGTGTCGCCGTAAATTAATAAGAAAATGCGTCTACGAGATGTCCAGGTTGATTGTTCACAATAGGACTTTGAAAATCGTAATAGTAGTTCGCATAGACTTAATCTTAATGTCTGACTGCTTGTGTTAATTTGATAACTCAACTGATATGTACGTTTGTAGTAAACTGGGGCTAGAACTCGTAATGTTACTCATGCCGCCCATCGAAATACACTATCCCAGCGTTAGTTCAGACTCCAAACACGCAAACTCGTAAATAGATTTAGGATGAACAACAATGAGATTCGATATTACCTTTCATTCGAATCAATATCCACCGATATTGAAAACATTAAATTACACGCAGAATGTTGCTGCATTTTCAAGTATCTGAGGTTCAAATGCTGACATTTACATTCACAATCCTAAGGGTAAATATTTTACGAAGTCTCCCGGTAACCTTTTCTAGAAATATGTTGGGACAGACCCTCATTTCAATTCTTGGGCCAGATATGTCAAATCAAAACCGCAATCATTACAGCTACACGCACACCAATATAGCACCAGCTATCTGGCACATTTTATTCATTTCCAAGTATAGAATCAACAGTATTAGAATATTTGAATTTTAGGGAGTCTATACATTTTACAGCTACTTACCCAATTGCTAATTACTAAGCCATGCTATAGCCTTAATTGTTAAATTTAACTGTTACTACAGAGGCGTAGCCTCCGTGGCTTAGGCGGCAGCACGCCGGCCTCTCACCGCTAGGTCCGTGGTTCAAATCCCGGTCACTCCATGTGAGATCTGTGCTGGACAAAACGGAGACAGACAGGTTTTTCTCCGGGTACTCCGGTTTTCCCTGTCAAAATTTCATTCCAACAACACTCTCCACTATCATTTCATTTCCTCTGTCATTCATTTCATCATGGCCCCAGAGGAGTGCGACAGGCTTCGGCAGCCGGCACAGTTCATATCCTTGCCGCTAGATGGGGGCTTCATTCATTCCATTCCTTACCCGGTCGGAGACAGGAAGCAGGCTGTGGATTTTCATTTCAACTGTTACTACAGAGACCATAATAACCCAGGTTATCCGACATACATTTAAATATGACGTATTTGCATTAGCATTTATGTAACAATACCCTCTTGGATTTGCTGGTGCTTTTCTTACCCTTTATAGCGAAACTGATTAACCTATTAGGTAATAAATAAACCCTCAAGTATTTATTTTACTACAATTTTGCTATTATGTACTGTACCCAACTGTCATCATGTGGAACATGTGTTCGTATCCCAGCTAACTCACGGTCTTTCGAGGTATGGGACGTTCCTGCCCACCATACGACCACATGCTCAGGATTTGAATCTACCAGGTAACTACTCTACATGAAATACACAATATATTCCTAAAATAAAATATTTACTGGTCTAAAATCATGGCTATACAACAAATACAAATAAAGGACAATTTATATTTAATTCCCACAAATAAAAATAGGGTTATTTTCTGAGTTTTCTTCTTAATATAGTGCTACACTGTACTCAAATCTAATTCTAGCATCCTATCAATGATACTTTCAAACTTCCATGGGTTTCCATAGTGTTCATCATGTGACACAATTACTTAACGGAGTAACATAACACAAAAATCACATATCACATCTAAATGACATTAATAAAACATTACTCCGTTTCTTATGGCATTTACTTTGATTAGCATAAATTCATTATCTTCTGCATTAATTAACAAATATTTGTTGTGTCGTGTGAATCATCTTCCTTCTTTCCATCAATATGAACGCTTTAAAAAAAGTGGTACTTATCCCTTCCAAAATAAACATGGATAGAATATTTTATAGTTTCACCATACAACGATTTTCTGGGTCTTGTCGGGCTTATATCGTTTCAAACGTGTCATGTTCTTAGAAATCGCATACCCGTCTGCATAAATTAGCTTGAACTGGCAAAATGCATTCTAAAAAGATGCCTACACTATTTTGGTTCAGTTTTCCTCCTCAGAGAATAACTGAGCCAAATATTATCCGATTTCTTTGATCCAATAATGTATGTGTGTTGCAACACACCATTCAATTCAATTGGCATCATCATAACACTCATATCATAATTGCATATTGAAATATCGAGATTCTTCAGTGTCCTACTGTGACTCTAATTTACAAGGGACCGGTCGACCGACCTTCTCCCCTTAGCAGGCAATAAAATTCGTTCCAGCTGGCTAGTCAAGATGGCCGCCGCAGAAGTGGTCTACTACCCCACCTCCTCTCATCTGCTGTCAAGGTCAGGTTTGTTTACAATCGCAGTACAGTAGAGTTACGCTAGGTGTGGTTCCTAAGTAATTGAGTCATTTAATTATTTAACACCTATAATTAGTGCATTGGTCTCAACTCGGCTCCTTATTAACATTCATGGCTGGGGATGGAATTCTGTGATAGCCTTGCCGTTCTATGGTGACTACTGTGGCTTGGACGCGCATCATAGTGAAAATCCAAGATTTTCACCAGCAGCTGTCTTAATAAAATATAAGGAAATCTGCGTTTCCTAAACGACGAATATGATCCTTACCTCTCAGGGTAGATCATTTATACACATGCTCACGGTGTCCCGACGGACATCACTCGTGGCCATAATTCATGCAAGCGGTGGATACAGACAGGCTCTGTCCAATTCGCTGCGAATAATACAGTATGCTCAAACGGCGATACTAACTCGTAGATTTAGCCAACTTCTCACCTAACGCGCAAGCTATACTAGTTGGTCCCCGCAATTATTTATTTACGTAAATCACTGGATTCTACGTTACTTCGCTCGCTCTATGCGGCTCAAACAATACTTCTCAAAGATGACTCAATTATTAAGGCACTCGCGTCCTCTCTGTAATAAACTTAAGCCAAAGCTTCAAATAGCTCCTAAAAACAAGTATAAATTCACTGGCTTAACATTACTTTAATGGTTCTCAAACACAATCCTAAGATTTGACCATATTAAATATTCATTCAACACTTCATTGACACTGAAGAAAACTCTCGTATCTCGCTATATTCCACTTTACTTTCTTACTGTTTACCAAAATACGGTATCTTTATATTAGACATGACACTTTGAACGTTATTTAGGCCAAGAATGCCTATTACTTTACTTTATTGTTACCGACAGATTATTATTATTATTTATCATTTAACGTTATCGTTACATTCATCACTATTTTCGGCCTGAATGGCCCTAAACAAATCACCTTCCAAGCCATATTATATTCAAGACGAGTGGTGAAAACTCGTTCAGTAAGTGACTGTTACATCTTATTCTCAAAGTGATAAATCGTTATATGGTGAACTATTTAGTTATAATAACGTTGTAAATTTGTACTCACTTTTTCTTTTTCGCAGAATAGTGCCAGCACCTCAGCTTCAGGCCTACCATGACGCTTGATTTAAGCCATCATGTTATATTTTACACAACACTTAATTTCACACATTTCCCACCTGATAAACATACTCTTATCAGTGGCCTCTTTCACTTCTACACAATGCATATTAATCACTATACACATGAACACTTTTAAATCACTATTACACAATTTATGTACACTTATTCACTACTTCACAGGTTGATCCTTAAATCGGACTTCTCCTACGCCTGATCTCAGAGATGCGATGCAATTACGCCAACCGTTGGTCTTCGTGAAAATCTAACAGCGTTTTACGGACGTTCGATCCTCGTCACCTGCAATATCGTTCAGCTCACTGTCAAGATAAAGTGGCAATGCTTCCCAAGCTCCCATCATTGTAGTGATCCTGATGATAATGTCATATTCAACTCTGACAGTACCTCCTGGTATGTGTAATGTTCAAAAACATTATAAGTTACTCTTTCGCTGTGGCGAATTTATATTTGCGTCAGATAATAGATAAATATCTGTATTAAATTGACTTCGACGCACTTCATGATTATACTTATGAAGCTGTATGACTTGCTTCTATTGTTCTTCAACGGCCGAGCGTTGATACTTTAATATTTGGCGCGCTACTGGCAGCGTCTTAGTTACGTGTATACTGGAGAATAACTTGAGATGAACTGGTGAAGACTGGAGAACAACTGGCTTGGTCTGCCCTGCTCTCCCTTATAAAGGTTTCTCGTAAAAACTAGTCCACCGGACATGTGGGTGTGACTCCTTCCTTGAAATAATACATTTTCAGCCGAAATGACATATACACTTTGTTTATTTAAGTGTGGAGGTTTCATAACCGTTCGCGTGCCGGCGATCGCTTCGGCCAATTAATTACAATTAATTGCCTTAGTTCAGCGCGTCAGGACGCCATCGTGGTGGTTCCCCTTTGGCTGGTCACAAAATCACTGCTATCGAGCGTAGGTTCGGTGTTAACGCACTCATTTGGAGATATAGGCTTTAATTTAGGTGAAAAACTACTCCTAAATTACCTCTCTTGGAATATATTCACCTGGGTGTATATTTCACTCCATTTCAATGCTCCACTTGGCGGTAATTAATTAATTTCCGTGGGCAATCATCCCTTCTCCCGATTCCATCGTTGTCAAGCGGTGAATACCCGAGTCATTAATTTTGGGCTGTCTCCTCGGTCCAGACGTAAATAGTGCGCTCGGCGCCTAAGGTCTCCACCCACTTGCTAAGTGTAATTTGTTAAACACCAAACTGGCCTCCTTTCATTCTCGTATGCTTCGAAAACGTATATTTGCTTGCATTTCTTTACCTTAAACTGCTATGATATTCACATACAGGCCGTGAAATCATGCTACAATATTATATGTCAGTATACCTCTCATTGCTCTTTGGGTTCCCTGTAATTGCTCCCCCTCCGAGATCAATGGTTCGACTCTAGGCATAATCATGTGCCTGGTCTTCTCTGATAAGACCCGAGTTGGATGCCAGACTGCCGTGACTGATTGGGCACAGTACGTCAGCTTATACGAATAGCTTTATTTTGTACTTGCATTTATATCTTGGCCTTTATATCTTAATTACATATACCTTAATTACATATACCCTCGTGGCATTGTTGCCATGTATTTCTTGTAGATATATTTAAGTTAGCTACATTTAGCTTATGTATGAGACAGTCGAATTTACTTAGATCTCACTACCATACAGCAAGATAGGTTTGAATAATAAAATATGTGGAGTAGGTTATTTATTGCAGAATACTATACATCTCAAATGACAGAATGCATATTCTAAGTAGGCGTACTTGAAATGTTAACATATCACAATATACCTTTCTCAGTGTATTTTTTAACCTTTATCCCTATGATAATATGAACTTATCTAGATCGAGGTGTAGCCTAGTCCTTAAGCCACTGTTTGCAAGCATGACGCGTTTATGATCCCTTATTAGCAGTTAGCACTATGCATTATCTTGCTTGTGCTATATCTTTTTTGCAATTATGAAACACAGACGATACCCACAAAATATTTTTATTTATTTAATTTAAGTACTTTTACTATATTTACACACAGTATACAACTTCTTCTCCATACGATTGCGTGTTATAGTTTTAAAACACAAACCAAACGGTAGATATTCTTCTTTCCACGGGGTTCAATGACTAATGTTTTTAAAAATAGGGGATCATCTATGGTTTTATAGGCGTAGAATGCTCATCCGCCTCTCTTTCATCATCATCATCATGATCATCATCATTATCATTATCATCATCATCATCATAATCATCATCACTATTACTATATAGTCATTTCTGTTCCTCTTGCAAAATCACTTCCTGCGTAGTGTGTGTTGGCTTTGATATTGTTGAGGGCTATTTGAATGGAGATGATTGACTAAACATAGCTTTTAGAGGAGGTGTTAAATATTGCTCAACAAACAAGGCACTATCTTGAGCAGCAGAATCTTATTTTTGGGACTATGTTTTTGCTTATGGTTAGAGTATTTTGTTCTTTTAAATGAGTATCATCCCAAGCTCTACAATGATGCTCGTTTGAAGTATTTACATTGGAGTGTTTTGTCTTAATCATTCCTCGACATTTTGTTGATCTTTTTTTTTAACATCGCCAAATAACAGTTCCATCTTTATTGGTTCATTTTACAATATATTGCGCCCGTTAGACAAGAGTTTCGGTGAGCGCTTGGTCTTAAACAGGCCATTGGAGACCCTCCTCCAACCAACACACAAGTAGAAAGGGAATGAATGCATTCTTGGACGGAGTAAGCATGAAAAACTGCTCTCGGAAGTGTCGGGGATGTGAGAGATCATTATTCCACCAGCCCAGGGAACTACAAACACACAAACATGAATAAAGAGGCCAGGCTTACATTAAAATCACACTGATTTCATTCATAAAAATGACAGACCCCTAGCCTACTTCAGAGAGGTGAAAATCGGCTAATCCAAGGTAAACTGTCCTGTAAAGAATGTATTAATCTCCTAGATAAAAGTCTAACTTAAACCGCTCGAAGACCTATTACAATGATTCGAAATAAACAAAGCTAAGAGAATGACACGTACAATTTCCCTATCAAATTACATCGGAGATTGAACAAATAATAATAGTAACAGGCATGAATCTATAGTAAGGGAAAATATTTACTTGTTTACAATGCAAGGGTATCGTTATAATTAGCGTTGACAGAATAATAATAGCTAGGCTACGATGGTGTCATCTGCAACATTTAATTTTGTGAAAATCTAAACTATTCCAATCTGAATTTTAAATGCAAAAAAAAAAAACGAGACGCGTATATTCGAAAATTTGTGAAAGATTCAAAGCTATGCACATTCTTTGCGTAATAAAGTTAAGGTAAACACTAGATAATAGTACAACGCAAATAAATGACAACAAAATATACCCTCCTGTGGGTGCGCAAGAGGCGCCCCTTGCCTTCCTGCACTCATTTTCACTGTTTGTGACAAATGGACATGAGTGTAAGGTGGAAAACCTTAGGTTGGCAACTACTATGACTTAACGTCACGACTCACATTGCAATGTCATGTTAACGACCATGGTTTCCAATTATCACGTCATTAACTGACCGTCGTCTCAAATTAGGGAACAATCAGCAATCTGTATCAAAGTACTCGAAGATGGCAATCACTAAGTATTGGCCAATAAAATAAATGTAAGTTTAGCATATTTTAATAATCAGCCTAGTAATTTATTTACTTCATGTTTAATTTTGAAAATCATATCGAATTATATTTATTATTATTATTATTATTATTATTAACTCATTTTATTCCTATCAGTGTGTCTGTAAACAAAAGTTTGGTGCTTTTCAATCGGTCAACACGAATGTACCCAAATAGAGCTGGGTTATGCCCTGATCCTGAAATAAATTACATAAGATTAATATATACACTAGTGTATTTCCTAGTGTATCCTAGTGTATCCTAGTGTATCCTAGTGTATTTATTAATCTTATGTCATTTATTTGAAGATCAGGGCATAACCCAGCTCTATTTGGGTACATTCGTGTTGACCGACTGAAAAGCACCAAACTTTTGTTTACTTAGGCAACACTGAAAAATGGCTTCAAACCTCACAATGTGTCTGTAAAATTTAGTGACCAGTAAACTCGTCGAGAGTAATTATTAGTGTGGGTAATGAACATCTAATAATACCACCAATACCATGTGAAACTCCGTTCACTCAAATAACATTCACCCTTAAAGCGTACCACAATAGCACTGGTCCATCGGCCGGTCTCTTAGTCGACATGACAAAAACGTTCATGTCACTGGAAAATATCTCCCAAAACTGCATACAGCTTGACTACGGTTAATCAATTCCTACCAACATAGTATTCATCATTTGACAATAACAATAGCATGGTCGCCTAAATTATACAGGGGTCCCAACTTGTGGACAGAGGGGGACCTTACTGAGTTTTTGAATGTAAAATGGTCAAAAACCGAAAATTATTATTTGAATTAAAATACTTCCCATAGCATCCTCCAGCCAGCTGTAACATTTATATTGCGTACAATTATTTTTAAATGCCATTTTAGGGCTCTTTTATGTGACAGTACCGAACTGCCACACCCCCTTCTTGAGGCGACGGTGCTGATAGCCCTTTCTTTTGCAAAGTCTCTGGTTTGAATTTGGCGCTGGAGACAATAACGTAGACAAAAAATATGCTTAGGTGCCATCTGTTGTCATTTGGCCGTACTTGCTGATAATATACCAGGTTGAGAGAATACAAGGAGTGGAAAATCTGAAGACCACATAACGGTGTATTATATAAAGGGAGATTTCCAATAGGCCTATATCTGTGCTACTTACTATGTTAGTCATACAGTTTATGCATCTATATTAATTCTATTAGACCTAGTCTTGAATACGAAGTAGCCTACTTCCTGATGTTGCTTTTACTCCTTTAATTCATGAAACATTTGTTTGTAAACACAGGTGATTTAGGCCTACTCACTTCAGATTTATGTTGAATAAAATTGCAGTTTGAGTTCTGTAGCACTATTATGGAGCAATCATACCGTCTGTGCCGTAAGCTAAAAGCAGAAAGAGTACAAGTAAGACTAAGAAGAGAGAAATCGGCCGTATCAACATTGAAAACAGGTTGAAAAAGGCACAAACTTCTAATCCAACATGCTTGGAGACCATTGTGATTAATAAAATTAGTCTGCATAATAGTAGCCCTAAGCCAGGACCATCCACTCGAAAAACAGTGACAAGTGAGAAAATAACTCAAGCCAGCTTGACAAGCAGTAGGAAGCTTAAGTATTTTGAGGTTATTGAAGGAAGTAAGGATAGTGGTGATGCATTTATGCTTGTGCACTGTGACAGTTTGCAATCCCTGTTTAGAAATATACAGCGTGCTGAGTGTAGCAGCAAGGCACTTTCAGTTCAGACAAGAGAAAGTAAGGGCTTATGTAATGAACGTATTATAAAGTGTGATAACTGTTGTTATGTACATTCTTCAATCCACACTAGTCCTCGCACCAAAAATAAGAGTCAAGGACCACCATTTGAAGTAAATAGAAGAATGGTAGATGCATTTCTGACATATGGATACTTTCTGTGTTACTATGGGAATAAAAGGCATGGCTAGAAGAACATATGATTGTCACCTGAAGAAGTTAGCACGTAATGCTGTAGTCATGAAAAACAAAATACATTCAAAGTCTCGTCAGATTGTACATAGGGAACACATGTCCATGGATTCTTCTCTAATGGACAGAGATATAAGAGATATAGCTGTATCCTATGATAGAACTTGGCATAAAAGGGGCCACACTTTCCTTTCTGGTGTTGGATCTGTGATAGATATTTTGACAGGGCTAGTCATAGACTATGAAGTGATGTCTAAATATTGCCACATGTGTAGTATCTCATCATCAGAATTAAATCCCAATTCAGTTGAATTCTCAGTGTGGCAGGAAGGGCATAAGAGCAGTGGTGAATAAGGCATACATTTTGAAGGGTCATCTGGTGCAATATAAGTTATTGCAGCAGACCAATTGTGGAAAAGATCAATCTCTGAGTGAAAGCTGCGTTACACAACTGTCTTATCTGATGGAGATGCGAAGAACTACCTTCATCTCAGCAAACAGAAGATCTGTGGAGACTGAAATATTCAGAAAGAAGAAAGTGTGAATCATATTTCTAAAGGAATGGGGACTGAAATTAGGAGCCTAGGGAAAGAATGGCAATCAAAAGGAGTGAAATTGGTGGACGTGGAGAGGGAAGATTGACAGAGTGTACTATACTCTAGCTGACATTCTATTACAGGACGGCTATAACATCAAACATCCCTGATGTTAGTAAGAAGGAAAGAACTGTTTATGCTACCCTACGTCACTGTATGTCAACGGATGAAAAGCTTGGGAATTCAATATGCCCACATGGCCCTGAATCCTGATGTTTTATAGCCGTGTTCTGGCCAGGAATGAAACCCCACAAACACATGATAAGATGCTTGTGAAATTGAATTCTGATGTAGTGTTGAAGCTGTACCAAAAACTGGGCAATGATGAACTTCTGAGAAGGTGTGCTATGGGCAAGACACAGAATCCCAATGAAAGTTTACATTCTGTTATATGGCAAAAGTGCCCAAAACAAACATTTGTTTCAAAGATGAGATTGGATAGGGCTGTTGCAAATGCAATTGAACAGTTCAATATGGGAGCACTTTCAAGCCAGAAGATGAAAGTGAATTTATTTTGGGGAACATTAACTGAAAGTACAATGATGATCGGTGCCAGCCAGGACAGAAGGCGGAAAACAAAAAGTGAATTGAAAGCCAGTCAGGAAGAAAAACAGCTAGAAAGAAGCTGAGACTCACAAAAACTGTATCAGAAAAGAAGAAAAGGGAGCAGGAAGGGGAAATGTGTGCTGCAGGGAAGTTTTGAGATATAAAATCCTCTTTTAGGGAATGTTTTTAAAATAACAATTGATCTTCTCAAAACTATATTTTTCACCTTTCAGAATGCTCCATGCATGTGCCTAATGGCTGAATCTGCATCAAAATTTGCATACAGGATCATCTGTGAGTTTTATACAATCTGTACTATGTGAGTTGTGATAGAGTTTTAAATTTGAGAATTATTGGGCAATAATTATGAAAACATTTGGAAAATGAATTCAAAATGGGCAATAATGATAATTATATTATAAAAATTCTTTACATTCACGAAATTATATGGAAATAGTACAGATTGTTTTAAAAATGTATAATGTGTTAGAAAAATGAGTTTCAAGCTGATAATTAAAAATTTGGCGAGCATGGAGCTTTTCGAATTACCTGTATTTTGGTAACAGTATTTTTGTAAATATCAATAAATATCAAATGAATTGACCAAATCTTGCCAAATTTGGTACTATGCTATTATTTAACATCCCAGTCAATGCGTAAAAGAATCAAGCAAATCGATCAGAAATTACGGAAATTTTGGAACTCAGTAGGGTCTCCCTTATTGGCTGTTTTAACTACTCCAATAGTGCCTATACACTATAAATATGCTGCGCTTTAATAACAGGGAAGAATGTGTTTAGTTCATGGCCCCTCTCGCAGGCGCGGATCTAGAGTTTGGCTTGGGGGGGGGTCACAGAATCGAAATTTTTAAGAAAAATTGTATCAATAACCACGCAATTGCAAAATAACCAAACGTACTGTACCGTTCTCTTTTATTTGGCCTGATTTACGGTACATTTTCCTATGCAAACCACTGCCGTAAACGTCAGGTTTTGACCTAGTTTGGAGAGCGCAAATAGCCATGTGATCATTCGGCTCAGCTGATGGCTCATCAACAACCTTCGGAAGAGTGTTTCGCTTGTAGGCCGCGAGGATGCGCAGGTGTCCTTGAGCCCGCAGTAGTGGGGAGATTGACATTTACATTTGAATATCTTTTTGGAAATAAGGCACAGTTATGATGTCAAGTGTATATTGGAGTTCGATATTACAGCAGAGAGAGACAGTGCGGTCTTGCTTTAATGATAATAGCATTTGTAACATCAAGAATATAGATTTAATATATCGACCTGTCTCAGAGAGATCGTCTCGTCATGCGCACTAGCGACAGCGTGCCAGTTGTCTCCTGCAGGCTGACGCAGGTGTGCGACAAGCAGAGCATGTTTAAACGCAGACGAATACACGCCTAAGCAAGGACTCGTAACGCAATGTTGTTTCGGCTGGAAGAAGTGTCAAGTTATTCTGAGTTCACGGCGGTGTGGTGTATTCTTGGAATACACGGTACAAGAGAATATAATTCTTATTGCTTTTGCTTGTTCATTCCTTCCTCTTAGTCAAACACCAACAGTGATCTTCTATTTTCTCTGTGGTGATCACTTCGCTTATATCTTTTATGAGTCTGTTCTAGATATATATCTTCTATGACCCACCTAGCGTCATCTCGCTGCGAATCTCTGAAGCTCCTCAATTCTTCCTGGTGCAAGAGGACTTCCTTTTCCATCTGGCCATCAGATCTCGTCACCATCGCCAGCTATCAACTTTTTGAAGACCATTCATCAAGAAAAACATTTATTTTTGTAAAGTTGTTTCATGTTTATGTGCAACCTCTTTGTTCCTCCCCTCTCTCGCCCGCTTCCCCCTCTTCTCCCCTCCCCCTACTGCTCTTCTCCGCGCGCGCAGCCTGCTCGCTCAGTCACATCAGTTCTACACTTCTCTGCGTCGTGAGCAACCGCGCACTCACTCTCTTAAGTGCACTCAACTCCTTGTTGGTCATGCCGTCTAGGCTAGTGCTTTTCTGCGTCTAGCAGCTCTCACTTGTGCGCCGGCCGTCGACTCAGTTAAGGCTCAACTCGAGCCAGTCTCCTCAAACCAAGAGGCAAACTCTACTTTCTACGCCATGTTGGCATATTAAATATTGTCAAGGGGAACTTCACCTTCAACATGCAACCAAGATAAGTACAGACTTAAGGTTTTAACCTCATCTTCATCAATTTTATCTACATGCTTTTATTGATTATTTTATAGACAGCGTGAGATTACTTGTGGGACGGTAATCATTCTTCGCGAGATTTTTCATGTTGGGCTTTTGTCTAATCAAGCCAATCTTGGTGAAAAGCAACATTTCTTATGCTTGCTAAATGAGAAATCTTCTCACCACGTGGGATATTATCTAATACCCGCTGTCTATAAATTACAAACAAGTTCCTCCGCTGGATTATCTTTGGCCCCATCTTTCTATTAAGATCGTTCTGGAACCTTCCAGATCCTGTACTTTATCTGCGAGTCTTGCCGTCGGGTATTTTTCACTCACTTGTGAAAATACTATTTAAAATGAGGAATCTTCCTTATAAATTACTGCAATAGCAAACTTTCGTCCACCGTTGGAATGTTCTATGGCGCATTTAATTGTAATTCCCAACTTTCTCAAGAAATAGACTCTCGCCTACCTAGTGCAACTAGTTATTTTCATCATTGCAATAACTTTCTTTCCATAAACTTTCGTGTCTCTACAGTGAACTTTTCATCTATTTAAAAGATTATAGTGATAACTAGTGCTTATCCCACTTTCTACCGCGTCGCGATCGTCCGTTTACATTAAATCAGGCCATGAACATTGATCCTAAATCCCAATGATCTTTCCTCAACCTTCTACTAACAAAACATATTAATAAAATTGTAACTTCTCCATAAGGTGTCACTCTTCGAAGTGCCCTTCCATTTTGCTTGTTTATCATTACTTAATTTCTGTATAATTACGTGTTTTATACACGGTTAAAGCTCACATTGTTTCTCTTTTATAACGAGAGAATACAATTCTTTTAACTCATTAGTGAGTTGTTTCTAGGTCTCACGAAAGGGTATCTGCCCCATTTATCTAGTGATTCCTATCTAAATACAGGAAGTCTAGAACCTTCCTTGTTGATTTTTTCTTCAGGTTTCACAGTAAGTGACCTGCCCTCCTTTGTATAATTGTAATAGAAGTAATTCAGCATAAACATAAGAAGTAATAGGAACTTCTTCTTCATTTACTCGCTTCCTTTTTTGTTATTTTCGAAATTGTAACTTTTTCTAAAATAATTACTTGTAAATTCCTTAAAGTACACTCCTTGTACTCAATTTGATGTTTAAACTTTAAGCATTTTATTTGTCTTTTTTAAATCTTACAAGTATTTTAGTACATATATAAGGTTTAAAACCTCATAAATTGTTAATTGCCTGGCGCAAATGTTTAATGCTATCTGAGGTCTGTGACCACAAATTTGTTAACAAGATTGAATATATGTTTGTTTAAGTTATAAACTTCTTTTGCCTTTTTAAATAAATTAAATATTTGTTTTTGGATTCATAATTTCGAAAACACAACGGTTAGGCAAGATCCGGTCTTCCTTGACTCTCCCTACTCAATGCCATTAAACCTATTGATAGGGCTTTCACCACTTGTTGCATTTGAGCAAAAATTCTTAGTGGTAATCTTGTTAAAGTTCTCTTAGCTTTAAAGGCTAATTCTAACTGGCCAGTAAGGCAAGTACAGCTCGCTACGCCAGCTACCTGCTTGTGGAGATCCTCTCCAAAATCTTATGGTCAGTTTTCAAAAAGATAAGTGTTTCTCTTTGCCTAAACTTTTAGTCGGCTACTGGCTGGTTAAAAGCTTAGCCATTTCCAAATGCAACTACTGGTTCATTTACCAAATTTATTTTCAAAAGCATAATTCCTTTATCACCATCCTTTTTGGAAGCACTTGGTTACTGTTCAGGAAGCTTATAACTTCGAAAACTGGAAATATCAAAATTGATGCAAATTATTGTCATTCTTCGAATTACTTTGAAAAAACGAATTTCTTTGAAAGGACATACAATAAACCTGTCACTTTCAGTCATGCCAGACCAACACCCTTCCCCATAGTAGTCTTATGCCTGCTTGAGAGGGAATATACTAAGGCCACTCTCCAGCAAACCGCCCAAGTTCTAGCTGCGGTTCCCGTTAGCTTAGACCAAGTCCTTACCCACTTTAGGTATCCGAGAACGAATTTTCAGTGGCAACCGCCTCTGAGTGTATTTAAATCTAAATTTATAACTTTTGTGGAACTCTCATCCTATTTCTCTATCCTTTTTCTCCAGTCCGAAACCCACTTCCTTTTCTTAATCATCTTCCCTTGGTGGGTGGGTTATTCCTCAGCCAATAATCTACCCACGGTGCCAGTTCGCGGTTATACATCGTGTTGCGACGTATTAAGGCCAATATACTTAAAGTTCAGTGTCGAATGAGAACTTCAATCGTCAGAGTGCCTGGCATTGTATGCGGGCAATATTCAGTTAAAGGAATCAGTCTCTTTTCACGTGATTTAAATGCATGTATAGATGAGGAGCAAAGTGCAGTGATACATTAGGAGGCTCGTTTCCGAAGTCCATGCACACTGAGAAGGCGTGCTGTCTTTTCTCACGCCAAGACTATTGCAACTAAATGTCAAGTACATTCCGAGTGAACCCTGTTTAACAATGTATAGTGCTTGGAAATCTGAGGTAGTGGGAGAGATATTTAGGATGTATATGAACATATTAGCCATGTGCGGCTAGGCATTTTAGTGTGGACATCGCTCTCCAAGCAAATGCAGCGGACGTCACGAGTGACTTACAATGCTGTTTGCGAAGTGGAACATAGCATACTCGCGACGCGGGCTATTGGCTTGTGCAACATGAACCTTTGGTAACATGCAGCCGAAAATAACTCAGGCTACCGTCATGAGTCCACCCGCTTATTGCGATGTTGCATTCGCGCGCGTGGTGTATTTTCTGGCCGGGATGAAACTATTCGAAATTCGGGCTAGGACAATTTCCGAGATGAGGAAGCAGTTCGTTTACTATCAGTGGACTTGGGACATTGGAGCAAGAAATTCCCAGTGCGTTCATTGGAAATTGGAATGGAACCGTTTAGCCCTGCTATACCATGGTGGAATCAGATGGTGGGCATCTTCACGCTCCATATCGCCTTCGAGAGTCTTCAGCCAGGTACAGGAATAACTTTTTACGTAGCGTTGCAAAGTAGATAGTCCTGTGTAAACACTTTGCCATCTGTTTTTTTAATTCTTTTTGAGTAGTATGATTGTGGAGTGAGGTTGATGCATGGCTATCCCATGTCATGTGTGACTTCATTTTCAGTGGAGTTTAGGCCTGGTTAATCAGGTGCACTCATTTCATAATACTTTATTATGAATTAATTGTTTTTTTTTCAGCTTAATATTTTATTAAATTAAATTCATTAAATTTTATTCCGAACTTCTTGATTGTGGAGAACAGATCTTCATAGGGGAAGAAATCTACGTTATTCTCAAAGGGAATTACTTTTTTTTATCAAGCTTTGGCTTGAGGGGTTGTCGTTCCATTAATTTTGTGTTCGACAATTGCGAGATTCGAATTTCCCTATGCGCTCTTGCATTATAACTATTAAAAGATAGTATAGAATGTGAAGTTTGATCATTCTTTTAGAATAGGGATTTTTTATCTTGAGAGTGAACGCTGTCATACTGAATTCTAATGTGTCAACAGGAGTTAACTGGAGTTGTTACCTGGATACATGCTGTAGACCCAGTCTGGTTTTCGTGAATTCTCTTGACGGGACATTTCTATTTTCGTCTGGTCAACTTTAACGTTTGATTTTGTAGTCACGTGTACTTGGATACACCTCGTTGATTTTTATATTAATTAATTTTGCTATAACTGAACTTTGATTCAGTCTTTCGAGTTTTTCTTGTTTAGAACATTGCTTTAGAGTACTATTTGAAGAACATGAATCTTTTTCGAAACAAATCCCAGGGATTAACTTTAAGGGGAAATGAATTCTTATTTGACTGTAAATACAACTCTGTAAGGCAAGCTTTTTGTGATCCAGTGGACTTGATTAAGTAGCCACTCATGTTAAATTTCTGATGCATTGGAATGAGAAAACATAATAGTTAAAAACACAGCTGAATATACCTGATTACTGGTTATCGAATAAAATAATCACCATGTGGGTGATAGTGTGTGAAGAAACGTCAATGGGCGTGTAATATATTTACGGTGGTACTCGTTGAAGTACGTTAATATTAAGATGCTAGTGAAAGCATAATATGTAATGCGGTTATAAAAATATAAACTTGGTGATGTTGGTGGTAATGCCCACCCGTATTCAGAAATCGAGGTCATGAGTGACCATTTTAATGACAGTAATTCAGTGCAAGGTTATACTAATCTATGAATGTTTTGAAAGAACATAGTCTCTGTTCTTTTGCATTTCTTGTTACGATTTATTGATGAAATAGGCATTTCCAATTATGGATCTAGTTGTGTTAAGCCTCAGAGTTTGTTTTTGTGTGGAATTCCCATTTAATTAATTCTTCGGTTTTCAGGTCCTACGATCCAGCTACCATCGAGGGATTTCAACAGGTAAAGGGTAGGTATTTTCGGGCACAATACAAAAACCGACCAATTTTTTTGCAAGCTACATGGATAGAAATTTGATGTGTTTAGCGCACCAAAGATATTCGTACAAATTGCAACGGTGTGTTTTGCGACTTTTGCACCGAGCTTCGAGAAAAGTATCAAGGTACGTTACAGTTTTGGCTAGTCGAGTTGGTACCGACAAAGGGAGAAAGTCACAGCTTAAATTGCCAACCAAGCTTGCAGTTTGGACGTCGGCAAAATTTTTTGGTGCGAAAAAAAGCCCCAAATTTCTATCCGTGCATTGCTGCACATTCATCGTGACATCACTATAAACATCGATTCGGTAATCACAAGTTTTGCTAAACAAAATAGCCGAGTTGATTTTGTTATATTAATAATCGTTTTTATATAACAGGTATGAATTTGTAAATACAGGGTCTTTCATATAAAGTAAGAACGGCGAGTGGCGGTTTTGTCATTCGCCGCTGAAGCCGGCTTGGCCGAGCTTGTGACGCGCCACGGCCCCCTGCTGTAGTATTGAAAGAGCGCGCATAGCACAAACTTGACCTTGCAAAAAGCGTGCAGGTGTTGTCAGTCACCAGTCTGAACCCCAGCTGCTAACATGTTGAGACAGTTATCATTGCAACATCGTATTTTTGTATGTAAATTTTATTTTAATTACGATTCGGCTCGGCGGGTACGTGATGCATTTGTTCAGCAATTTCCTGATGAAGTGCCACCTTCACTAGCACAGATTCACGTAATTGTAAATAACTTTGACACTACTGGTTCAGTGCTCAATAAAAAACACAAAATATAAAATCAGAAAAAATACAGTGGCATGACTCGCTCGCGTCAGCCAAAATGTGGTTACCAGATACAATGCCTGTATAACCCAGGAAGGACGACACTTCCAGCAACTTTTATAAGGTAATATTTCATAGAGGATTGTACACACGCTTAAAGCAGGGGGCCACGGCTCGCCACAAGCTCGGTCAAGGCCACCACACTAGCGGATAACAAACCCGCCGCTTGGAGTTCTTACTTTATATGAAAGACCCTGTACAGTACAGTTGTAACAGAACATATTAATTGCAATAAAGATATTTTCAGTAATGAATAAAATGAAAAAACTGTTTTTCAGTTAAAATTCGTTAAATTTTATTTGTCCGGTTATTGTGTTTTCGTTTTTTGAGTTTGCAAAAAAAATTTGGTCTCCGTTTGGGGGGGGGGTTATGACCCCCGTGACCCCCCCCCCCTTGAATCCGCGCCTGCCCTCTCGAACCAATGATTCTTTGCTCAGCTCAACACTTCTCTCTTATTATATAACAGGCATTGCTGTTTGGTCTTCTCAAGAAAATACAATAATAATAAATAGTATCATGAAATAAAACAGGTTATCAGCTGGCCTGGCCTAACTGCATGTCGGTTACAGCCTTCCAAATCGTGCACTGTCTGGCCTGCTATTCACGCATCTCGTGAAATAATGAAAAATTTCCTTCTCTTGGCTTTGACCTTGGAACAAACATGTGCCGTTCAATAATATCATTCTCTCTTGGAATGTCACTGCTTCCTAAAGCATACAATTGTACTGCGTAACGTAGTCTGGTTTTAACTGCATTGTAGCATTGATACAAAAATTATGTACATGAAAAGGGAAAAACAAGCCCTTACTCCAAGCGTGTGCAATTGATACGTTGATACGACCAGCGTAAACAAAAATTTAAAAAATAAAGTTGCCTACCTAAAACAATGTGCTGGTAAGACCTTCTATGTTAATCTACCCATGCGTCCATCCGTACAAAAAAAATATGATAGCATGATGTATCACTTACATGTCCTCACTTTATACTCTCTTTTGAACCTCGCCTGGGGTTAATGTGGCGAGTTGCTTGGCTTTCCTCCTACGCTCTACCAAGTCATTTTGAGATTATTCCATATCAGCTCCCTGGGTAAATGGATAATATATTACCATGTGAGTGGGTTTCGATCCAGCGTCAACGTCATTTTGCAGGATACGTAGATTTCACTTGAGTTTACTTATTTCGGTGAATGTAACGACTTCAATAATCACTGGCTTTACACAATTGCGGTTGGGTAGCAAGAACGGCCATGCGAGTACCGCCACAGAAGCTATGATTATTACTTATGATAATAGGCACACTAAATCTTGGTGTATTTAACACATGTGATCTATTAGTATCACGGTGATCAGTTTTTAAATATATTCATAAATTCACTGTCCAAGTTCATAAATCACGTTAAACAAAATATTAACAAGGAAAGTACATATAAATTTGCAGATTTTGCACTGCAAGAAATGACCCAATACTGTTCATAAATGTTGAAAATACGACTCGATAATGGTCGATAACTATTATTCGCAACACAGGCGATAACTATGTAGTTCTGCAGCTATTCACTGCTCCCCTGTGACTTAAATTACGACGACCACGTTACGATGACGCACAATTTGGCAAACACGTCCTCTCAACACGAGACTTGACATAAGACATCATGGGTGGCTGACGGAAGTTCGAGTTGGCGGAACATGAAACAGTAGCGTAACCAATTTTTCCTCCTTCGCACATCTGCGAGGTTATACCATGGGTGTGCAACATTTCATAATTACAAAAATACAAAAAATAATTCAAATAATACCAAAAATTTTCTTATATATCCTACATTCAGAATTACACGAAATATAAATTGCCAGGCATATCAAATCAAGTGATAAATACTTCCAAAGAGATAACACAACATCCCGGAAGTTCAGCGCTGTCTTGGTGCATTCCATCCATCATAGATCTAAATGAACTATCTATTCTCAAAAGGAAGATGTAGTACGCACATGGCTTACCATAGCTTGTCGTGGAGACTTCCAACTATATCAACTAATACACACGAATTAAATGTTAGGAAAGTCACCTCAGTAATATGAACGGTAGAGAGAAATCTGAAGTGCATTGGTATTTTTCATAGGAGAAATTTCCAAAGTACTGTCAGGATTATTAATCACTTGAACAATTTTTAGACTAGGAGCGATTTACACACATTTGCCAATGTTGCGATTTATACTGGATACAATTCATAGTGAGTATAATTTTTAGTGCCTGCGATTGATACTGGGCACTTTTCATAGTAGGCGCGATTTATAGTGGGTGCGTTTTATACTGGGTTGCAGTTGTTAGAAGGCGCGATTATAAGCGTGATTTATACTGGGCGCGATTTATAGTGGGTTGCAATATACAGTAGCCGCAATTAGTAGCCGCAATTAACACTGGGCGCGTTTTATAGTGGGTTGCAAATTATAGTAGGCACGATTTATATTGGGCACGATTTTTAGTGTACGCAATTTATTGTGGGCGCGATTTAAATTGGGCGTGATTAATATTGTGTGCGATTTATAGTGGGCTTGATTTCTGGTGGGCGCAATGGATAGTAGGCACGATTAGTAAGCTGGATTTCCACTGGGAGTAATTTTACTAGGCGCGATATACAATAGGATGCAATTAGTATGAGGATCTTTCACTGGGCGCGATTGATAGTGAGCGTGAATAGTATGAGCGATTTTATGGTGGGCGCGATTTTCACTTGAAAGTGATTAGAGGGAATGCGATTTGTTGGGACTTGCGATTGAATTGGACATGGTTTATAGAATACTAGTAACGATGTCGATAGTTACAAGGAACATTTTTAGACTGGACGCGATTTACACTCATTGCTCAGTGATTATTATTTTCTATTAGTGGGATTTGCATAGGAATGCGATTTATTGATTAATGGCTGCATCCTCTAAAAGTACAGCAGCAGGTTTTGTAACCTTTAAAGCACCTACACCTGACCATTCTAACCTTCGTTTTGTCCAATCCAATGGTTTTTGGCAGTGGTTACAGACTAACGCACACAGATGAACGTTTTTCTTAGTCAACAGCACCCCGCTAGCTTCCCGAGGCCAATGCAAACACCTACACCCTATCATTCTAACCTTCGTTTTGAGCACATATTTCCAGTATATTAAACAACACACCAAAATTCCAAAAATCCTAGAATACTTTATGGTTAATGATTGACTTACCTAACTTCATCTGACCTAACTTCACCTAACCTAATCTAGCCATACCTAATTTCATTTAACTTAACCTAACCTAACCTAACTTCACCTAACCTCGGCTCACCTATCCTAATCTAACTTCACACAACTTAACCTAACCTAACCTATCCTTCGCTCACATAACCTAAACCTGACTTGACCTGACTTAACCTAATTTCAGCTAACCTAACCCAATCTGAGCTCACCTAACCTAACATGATCTGACCTGACCGGACTTCACTAAACCTTATCTAATCTAAGCCCAACTAAACTGACCTCACCCCTCTTGACCACATTTCACCCAACATAGGATCGACGGTAATCTACTAATCTACAGAGAAATGTTTTAACTGTGGGCCCAACTCAACATCACCTGATATCCCTAAGTAGTAATGTGCACGTTTATACCAAGTTCAAGACATATTTCCGACACTTTCCATAATCACATAAGTATTTGGTGTAAACGTGGTCACTGTAGCTTCGTGATATCGGGGGATGTTGAGTTAGGCCGACAGTCAAAACATTTGTCTGTAGATTAGTATATTACAATCGATTCTAGGTAAGGAGAGGAGAGATCAAGATGGGTTAGATTAGGTAAGGTTTAGTGAAGTCCGGTCAGGTCAGGTCATGATAGGTTAGGTGAGCTGAGATTAGATAAGGCAAGGTTAGCTGACGTCAGGTTAAGTCAGGCCAAGTCAGGTTAAGTTGGTTAGGTTAGGTGAGCTGAGATTAGGTGAGGTTAATTTAGGTGAAGTTAGGTTAGGTTAGGTTAGCCGAGGTTAGGTGAAGTTAGGTTTGGTTAGGTTAGTTTAGGTGAAGGTAGGTTTGGTTAGATTTGATTTGGTGATGTTAGGTTAGATGAAGTTTGGAATGGTTAGGTTAGCTTCCTCTATCTCACTCCTAGTCAATCATTAACCATAAAGTACTCTAGAATTCTTAGAATCATGGTGTGATGTTTAATATACTGGAAATATGTGCTCAAACGAAGGATGGAATGATCGGTTGTAGGTGCTGACTTTGACTCGAGAAGCTAGGGGGCGCTGTTGATAAAGAAAAACATTCATCTGGGTGCGTTAGGCTGTAACCATTAAAAAAAATTGATTGGACAAAACGAAGTTTAGAATGGTCGGGTGTAGGTGCTTTACAAGTTAAAAAAAACCTGCTGCTGAACTTTTAGAGGTTACAATCATTAATCAGTAAATCGAATTCCAATACAAGTCCCACTAATATAAAATAATGCACACTGGGCAATGATAGTAAATCGTGTCCAGTCTAAAAATTGTCCTTCTAACTATCGACTTCGTGTCGAGTGTTCTGGAAACCGTGCCCACTTAAATCGCAAGTAATAACAAACCGTATTCGCTCAAATCGCATTCTTTTGAAAATCGCGCCCTCTATATCTCGCTCACGCTATTCGCTCTCATTATCAATCGCACCGAGTGGAAATCGCTCATACAAATTGCATCCTATTATAATTCGCGCCATGTAAAATTGCACCCAGTGGAAATCCCGCCTACAAATCGTGCCTAACATCAATTGCACACGCTATAAATCGCGCCCACTATAAATCGTGCCCACTATAAATCACGACCACTTGAGAACGGGCCCACAATAAATTTCGCCCACTATAAATCACCCCCAGTATAACTCGCGTCTATTAATCGCACTTACTTTCAATTGCAACCTATTTTAAAACGCGCCCAGTAATAATCGCTCCAACTAATCGTGCCTGCTATCAATTTTACCCACTTTAAAACGCGCCCAGTATAAATCGCACCTACTATTCGGGCCTATTATCAATTGCGACCCACTTAAAAACGCGCCCAGTATAAATCGCGCCTACAGTGAAACGCGCCCAGTATCTATCGCAGCCAATAAAAATCATACTCACTATAAATTGTATCCAGTATAAATCGCGCCTACTGTGAAACGCGCCCGGTTTCAATCGCAACCAATAACGAGTAGTTCCGTGAAAATCTATACAGCCTGTTATCATATATCTTACTTATGTTAATTGCCTCTATCAACATAAAACATTTCAGTTTGATTGCTGTAATAGATTCGTAGATATTGAGAACTGTCTGAATATTTCGGATGGTCGCCATGTTGAATTTTTATATATGTAGATCTTAGAGTAATGTACTATTACATGAAGATTATTGTGTAGGTGTAGTATTCAAACTTCACTCGCATGATTAGGACACAAGAAATGAAAATCAGATTTAAAAATATCGCACAGCTGCTATCTCATGGTTATGAAAAGAATTGAAATAAATTAGATGCCAGTGGTTTAAAATTTGTGTACGCATTTTCCGTACCAAGGTTTACTGCGCTCGGATGGTTAGGTCATGAGAAATGTCCATTTAAATACTTAGAATTCGCATCGCCACCATATTGGATTTGTGCTCACCAGGTTATTGAAAGTCCCATAGGTGAACTTAAGTTCATTACCTCTATCAACATACAACATTTCCGTTTGATTGCTAACATAGTTTAATAGATATTGAGAATCGTCTAAATATATCGGTTGGTCGTCATGTTGGATTTTTATATACTGTATGTAGGCCAGAGAGTTATGTACTATTAGATGACAATTATTGCGTAGGTTCATTATAAAACGTTCACTTGGATCGTATGAACAATACACAAGAAATAAAGACCTAATATTCAAATTGCACACAGCCGCAATCTTGTTGTTATGTGAACAATTGAACTAAATTAGATGCCAGTGCATTGCTATGTGAATAAACCTTTACTGTACCATATTTCACTGCGCTCAGATTGTTAAATCGCGAGAAAAGTCAATTTAAGTGTATCACCTTCGCTTGGCCGCCATGTTCGTTTTCTTTTTACAGGTTTTTAGATTACTCATAGCTGAAATTCCAATAGGACATTTTATCACCGTACAAAATTTCAGAGTTATTTCCGTAACAGTTTTGGAGATATAGAATGCCGATGAAATATTTCGCACAGCCGCAATGTTCGATCTCTGAGACGTAGTATAATATGAAGGCCTTGTTCGGGGGCGACCAAAATAGTACTATGACCTTACCGAGTTTCATTTAAATCGCTCCAGTCGTTTAGAAGTTAGTAAGGGGACACACACACATACGCACAGACACACGGACAAAAGGTGATCTCATGAGCCTATTTTTTTTTTTCATAAAATGAAAATAGGGCTAAAAATCATACTCGTTATAAATTGTATCCAGTATAAATCGTGACAGTGACAAATGTGTGTAAATCACTCTTAGTCTAAAAATTGTTCATATGTTTATTAATCCTGACAGAACTTAGGAAATTTTTCCTTTGATAAATACCAATCCACTTCAGATTTCCCTCTACCGTTCTTATTACATAAGTGCCTTTACCAAAATTTAATTCGTGTATATTAGTTGATATGGAAGTCTCAACGACAAGCTATGGTAAGCCATGTGCATACTAAAAAGGATGTACATATATTTTAAAAAGAACCAATAAAAATGGAACTGTTATTTCGCGTTCTTCAAAACAAAGATAAAAAAAGTGTTGAGCAATGTTTAAGACAAAAGACTCCAATGTTCTTACATCAAACGAGCATAATTGTAGAGCTTGGGATGATACTCATTTAAATGTAAAAAATACTCTAACCAAAGCGAAAACACAATCCCGAAAAAAAGTACTGCTTAGCAACATTTAACCCCTCCTCTAAAGGCTATATTCAAACAATCATCTCCATCCAAAATGCTCTCAACACTATCAAAGTCAACACAGACTATGCAGGAAGTGGCATTGCAAGAGGGGAAAAAGTGCTATATATTAATAGTGATGATGATTATGATGGTGATGGTTATTATGTGAATTATGGTCATGATGATGATGAAAAGATGGAGGATGAGGCTTTTACCCCTATGTAGAATCATTGAATCTTCCCCTGTTTATAAAAATTTTAATCGTTTTTCCCCATGGAAATAATAACATCTACTGTTAACTTTGTGTTTAAAAACTATAACAAGCAATCTTAAAGAGATAGGTGGTATTCTGTGTGTAAATATAGTAAAAGTATTTAAACTAAATAAATAAAAATATTGTATGGTTATTGTCTGTTTTTCTAAATTATTATCACACCTCTTACTCACAACGTCATCGTTAACCATCGACAGTCTCTAGCTATGATCGGAAAGAGTTGCCTTAAATAATGCATTGTATTGCGGCTTTGTGTAATGAGTACCATAATAATAGAATGTCGCCAACCAATGTTGAGGTAAGAGTTATGCCAGGTAAGGGATTCGAACCCTTGCTTCTTATATATAAGAAATTTGAACTATAGTCAAACGCCTTAGACCGCTCGGCCAACCTGACAATTCATAATGTAAACTATAAAATAAAAATAGCATTATAAAAACACGTTAAGTGTAATATAAAAACAAGAAATAAAATAGAGTGTTAAATATGTTCTCATAATGGTAGTATAGAATAAAGGATATTTTTAGTTTTCAGTTACAAACTACAGTATTCTACGAAATCAAATTTATTATATCCTTAAAACTCTATCTATATCGCTTAGTATTTCGACAGCCCTTGCTGTAGGATAGTGACAGGCTTGGTAATTAGCTTGGTAATTAGCAATTGGGTAAGTAGCTATAAAAAATTATGGATTCCATAGGGCTCAAATATTCAAATACTGTAAGGGTTAAAAGGAAACTAGTGTTGACATAAGGATGATAACATAAGGAGTTCAGTACAAGTATGTGGGATTAAATCATTTACATTTGAAATTGTTGTAGTAGCATGTGTATTTGTCAATTAGAGTTAGGATTTGGAAAGAGTCGGCTGTGGCTTTAAAATTAAAGCTATCCTAGTGTATATCTAAGGAATAAGTAAAAAGAGTTCCAGTACAGTCTCGGCTACAATTAGAACCTTCCTTTCCTAAACAACTAATCCTAAAGGTATTGCTAATAATCCATAATGACGAAAAATATTAGGATGAGGTATTTTCACCTATAAAACTATTGTGGCTTCCCCTGTTTTTAAGAGCATTGGTCATTGCTCGTTGTGACAAGAAGATCTACCACAAGCATTGTGTTCAAAAGCTATATCGAGTGATCGTCACGAGAGATATCTATTCTCTTTGTAAATATTTTAAAATTAAATTTACAAAAATATTACATGTTTATCGTCTGTTTTTCTTAGCTGTTACCCGCTTCCCCTCTCTAATGCAATAGTTAGCCTTCCGAGATCTTTGATAATGTTCTGAAAGAGTTTTTTTAATCCTATAAAACCATTGCGGCTTCCCCTGTTTTGGGGAACATTGGTAATTGTTCTTTGTGGCAGAAAAGAGATACCACAAGCAAGAGAGCCCGCAGTGCTAACTGCTAATAAGTGACCATAAACGCTACATGCTTGCAAACAGTGGCAAAAAGCCTAGTCTAGACCTTGACCAAGGTAAATTTAAGTTATCATTAACGTTAGAAAATACACTAAAGAAAGTAAATTGTGAGGTGTTAAACATTTTAAGTAAGCCTACTTAGACTATGCATTCTGTCATTTGCGATCTATAGTATTCTTCAAGATGAAACTTACTCCACATCTTTTAGTATTTAAACCTATTTTGCTGTATGGTAGTGAGATCTGGGTAAATTCAAATATCTCATACATAAGCTTAAGGTAGCTAAAATAAATATAGCTACAAGAAATACATGGCAACAATGCCAGGAGGGTATCTGTAATTAAGACATAAAGGCCAAGTTATAAATACATGTACTAAATAAAGCTATTCATATAAGCCGACTTACAGAATAGCAAACCTGTAGTAAACAAATGCTTCAGGGTTTATTACCTAAAAGGTTCATCAGTTTCGCTATAAAGGGAAGGAAAAGCACAGAAGAACCTAAGAGGTTATGGTTACGTAAATGTCAATGTAAATACGTCATCTTTAAATGTATATCGGATAACCTGTGTTATTAAGGTTTCTCTAGTAACAGCTAAATTTAACAATTAAGGCTATAGCTTGACTTGGTAATTAGCAATTGGGTAAGTAGCTATAGAAATGGGCCGACTGCCGGGGATAAATATTCTAAAACAGTAAGGGTTAAAAGAGAACACGTTGACCAAGAGAGGTTTACAGTAAAGGTTACAAAAAACGTTCGGTACAAGTATGTCGCATTAATTAATTTAAATTTGGAATTGTTGGGATAACCTGTGCAATTTGGTAACTTTAGTAGTGTGAGGAACGGTACGGAGGCAGTCAAGGCCTTAGAATTAAAGCTAATCTAGTGTTTATCTAGGGTATAAACAAAACGAGTTCCAGCACAATGTGGGGGATCAAATGTGTTAAATACAGTTTTGTATATGCTAACCTATGTAATTGCAGATAGGTCTAAAATAGCGGTAAATTTAACGTAAATAATCTATTCTCTAATTTTAAATGTTAAACAACTTAGAACCAGCCCGCTAAAGTGAGCAATGAAAGTTACAGAGAGTTGAGGAGTTGAACCTTTGTGCTACAGTAGCCTTCATCTTGCAGGTAGGGCTTTGTCATATCATATCAGACAAACATTGGATTTCTGCTGACCCAGCTTACCGTCTGCCCATCATGAAAGAGGTCAGTCTAGTTTGCTGTGGGCTTGGTTAAAGGAATATTTAGCCGCGTGTGATTAAGTGTTTAGGTAACATTGGATAGCTTGGTCATCAGTACCGTGTGCTTATGCGTATAGAGTACTTGGAATAGTCTGGTCATCAGCCTCATGTGTTGAGTGTGTTGTAAGATTAAAACAGATTGGTATTCGCTAATTAGTCACGTGTAGCAAAAACGTTGGAATAACGTGGTGATCAGCTCCGTATACTTGTTTGTGTAATTCATATTATGAGTTAGGATCCTTTAATCATTAAACCCGTGAAGGAAAAACGTAGGGATTCCATGGCCGTCAGATCCGTATAATTACTTGTGGTCATCGGTCACGTGTATAGTAGTTGGCTATTAGCCCCGTGAACTTAGGTGTATAAAACATTAAATATCGTGGTTATCAGTCCCTTGAACTTGGTGATTATGAGGGGGTTGGGGGCATCTCAGAGCATTTTGCAAAATTTAATTGGATATTAGCAACTTTACAGGGATCGGGAAACGTGTGTAAGTTGTCAGTGTCGGCTGGTTAACTAGCATCTGACGTTATATTTCAGTGGGTTGAAAAGCACAGGCTGCTCTAATGAAATTGGCATCCTAGGCCTCAGCTTCCCTAATATTATTGGTTTCGCTAGAAAATAAGTGTTAATCCAATAGGCTAATGGAAATGAAAACGGAAGATCGTTTGACGCAGGTAAGTAAAACAGTTCTAAACAATTGTCAAGAAAGTCTGTGTACAATTTAAACAAACCATTCGGGTACTCTAGCTAGTGCCGCTAGGTGTTTTAACACGCATCTGCCCTTGGGGAAAAACATTTTATGTATTCAGTTAAAGGTAGTAACACCCGTTGTTTATAAAAGGTTAAGAGTGGTTGTAAATTGTAGAATTTAAGGGAAATTGTGAATTATCGGTTAATTTTTTTAGAATTTGGGGATTTCTTAAAAAGAATGATAATTTTAGATAAACCTTGTTATATTTTTCGTCAGACATCAGAGTTTCCAACTTAAGCCTAAGCTATTAACTAAGAAAAGCGTGTATAAACGAGAAATAAGAACAACATCGTTTACGAATAAATAAATACTACACCAATTTTAAAGCTCAAATAAAACAATAAAATAACCTGGTCATTAGTTTGCACAACAGGAAATGATAATAATATAATTAAATAAATGTTAAATAATTAATAATTAATACAAATATTAAATTATTAATAATTAATAAAAATATATTTTAATACATAAAAAATGTCTCTTGGATATGATACTTGGCTATTTTAATCGTGTCTGGTATAATGTCTCCCTTTTGTAAAGAAACAACATGGTCGCTCGGTTTCTATACTAATCATCTGTTGTACATGAAACAAAATGGCCGACATCATAATATAGTATCACACCATGTTCATGACACCCACCGCGTAGCCAGTCAAGTTAGCAAAGTCGTTATCGTGGAAAAGTTGAATCAGGGCCCTGTCTACACGAACGTTCAAAAGAATCTTAGAATATGCCCATGCAAGTTAAATACTCCCTGTGTTTTAAATAAATAGTCAATATAACATTCTCTCATGTGGTATAACGCAACTCTAAAGCTCACTCTTACGTCACGCATTTTTTTTCTTGTTTAAATTTTAATGAAAACCCGTCGCCTGTATGGTCATGCGTGTTAAAAAGAAAGTGCAAGTTAAATAATGGTAATAACTAGCGGATGATCATCCTGAACCCACTCATTATAGAAAACCTCTCACCATTCTTCCGGCTTAAAGAAAATATCTCTGTCAACATAGCTATTACAACCAATCAATAAGTACCTAATAATAATCATAACAACAAATATTCCATTTAGCAACGTTCTCTCTCGCGCGGCCTCAAAATATCATTAATCTCATTTAAGCGGCCGCGTGACCTTAAGCAATTCCCGAGTGCGACTACCAACATAGCGGTGCGTCATAAATAAATATTAAATAATTAGCGGTTGGTCATCCACCCGTTAAAATATTCCCTCTCCTTCCCGCTTAAATAGAGTATCCCTGCCTCGCAACCAATCAATCAATCGATAGTAAATAATAATAATAATAAATATACTGTTTATTACCGTTACCTCTCTCGCGGCCTCTAAACAGGCTCATTCTTGTTTAATCGACCGCGTGACCTCGAGCAATCCACACATCCAGCTACCTACAAAGCTGTGCGTCATAAATGGAATATTACAAGTTAAATAATTAACGGTTGGTCATCCACCCATTAAAAATATTCTCCTTCGTTCCCGCTTAAATAAAATATCTCTGACTCGCTACCAATCAATCAATCGATAATTAGTTAATAATGAATATTAGTTATACCCTTCTGGGGCAAGTTTAAGGAAAATGTATAATCTGCGGGATAGAGGGCAATGCACGGATTAATTCGACCCCTAGCACCACTTTCTAGAATTAAAGGTTCCAAAGATATCAGGGGATAAAAAATCAATGACCTAGTTGTATTGGGTTTTTGGGGAAATCTTTAATCCATGGGAACTGGAGGGGGGTTCATCCCAAGTCATTTGACGCCCCACATGTCCATCAACGATAAGTGGTTTGTGAGATATCCACTAACTTGAAAACTGCTGACGCTATGGGTTTAGATTCTTGTTGCTACTCTAATTCGAATTCAGACTGAGCTAATCATCATATCTCTACCATGTTATGGAAAATAAACCTTCATATGAGAACCGTATGGTGACCAAACTACAAATGCTCACAGTAGATTGCATTCAGAGAGTCCCATATAAGGATCCTCTGTTACCAACGTGATGACTATAGGAGTGTAAATATTACGCGCAGCAGTGAATTTGAAATTTAAAAAAATATATAAAAGAACCCTCAGTAACGACCTTGTAAGACCACGGTAAAAGAACAGTGATTAGATTCCATGCATTCATGAAGGCGGCTGAGCGAACTGTTAGAATATTAAAATAGGGAATTCAGATTGCAAATGCCGAATTAGAACGAATCATGGCAAGATATGAGTAATATAATTATAACAGTTATCAATTGCTTTAGTCAAATGATTATCACACCCAATATAGCGCACAATCGTCATATTGAAATTTAAAGATTATTTAATATCTCTCAGCATTTTAGAGCTATAACAACGAAATTTAGAAACAACATAGTACCGGTACCTAATAACTTGTCTGTTATACCCAAAATAAAGAACGGCCACTTAATACATTAAAATTGCAGCTAGGCGTACTATTAAAATTTACAAATCACTAACTCAGAATATAATTGCAAAATTAAGTCAAAACTTTGGATAACGATAGTATTGCTTAGGAAGCCCCAGTGACGTTAGCGATACATTTGTCACATTCAATATAGCGAGAGGCGGGCATCCTGAAATTTCATAATTTAAAAATAAATTACTCTCTATATTGAAATGAAAATCCACAGCCTGCTTCCAGTCTCCGACCGGGTCAGGAATGGAATGAATGAAGCCCCCATCTAGCGGCGAGGATATGAACTGTGCCGGCTGCCGAGGCCTGACGCACTCCTCCGGGGCAATGATTAAATGAATGACAGATGAAATGAAATGATAGTGGAGAGTGTTGCTGGAATGAAATTTTGGCAGGGAAAACCGGAGTACCCGGAGAAAAACCTGTCTGCCTCCGTCTTGTCCAGCACAGATCTCACATGGAGTGACCGGGGTTTGAACCACGGACCCAGCGGTGAGAGGCTGGCGTGCTGCCTCCTAAGCCACGGAGGCTCCTACTCTCTATATTAAAAGATCAAAATCAATAACTCATGATCCAACTGCACTATTAACGCGAAACTCTTTAAGAGATGAATATCATATAAGAGATGTTGCTAGCAATCGTCATAGGCTATCACACTGGATATCGCACGGAGCCGCCATCTTGAACATATAGCTTATAATATCGATAATCCTGTATTTATTGCAGTTACAAAAACGAAGCCCAGCAAGTATGTAGTGTCAATAGAGACTTTCACCGCAGATGGAACTATAACATTAATTCCATACATTCACGATGGAGGATGGGCGCTCTTTCATAATGTCAGAATGAATTCTCCTGGATTGAAGAGTGGAATTACAATTCAATTACATTCAATTATACATCCATATAAGAGCAAAGATTTCTGACTAATGACATGTGCCCGTCAGTCGGGATTGTCAGAGTGCCACCAACCGCAGATGACATTCCTGACGCTCCCAACTTCCAACCACACCCTCTGAGAGGATATGATGTGTTCCTTAGGCCAGCTCCGGCACGAGACTGATCAGGGATAAGGGGGGAAATCATAGACATGCCCAAGGAATCACACCCCCAAAAACACAAAGCAAGCAAGAAAAAAATCCCGGCTAAGGGTATACGGAAAGCAAATTTGTGAGGAAAAATTAAAAAATGCTTTTTTTTGCGTATTATTAAACTTTGAAATTTTCTTTTTAAAATGACGTAATAACTCTTGAAGAAATAACGTATAGATTTTTTATATATATTGTCTTACGCGCGGCGAGTGTTCTGCTCTGGCATAGCAGATGACTTGCTGTGAACATTTTGAGGTTTTATTATTTGTTCGCATATCGCGCTGAACTACTCCTTTATTTGAATGAAATGTTGTCGTCTAGTATTGTCCATTGGTCATATTGTAACGGCTTGTATTGTTGATGGTCCTTTGTTTGGTGCTTAGCAACAAGTTTTGCCGCGTTTCTTTGCAAGTTATTTCTGTGACTTTACGTGACGTTTGTGGAAGTTATGCCTCGATTTTCGAACAACGTGTTCAGGAAACGTGTGCCTTGGCAAAAGAAGAAATGCGCTTCTTCAAGGCTAGAAACCTCTTGATTAGAGCAATCACGTTGTGAAGCAGGCCAAGTACATCTAACCTAAAATCGTGAGTGAAAAAAATCGGAAAATTCCTTTTGGTAAGACGGCTGATGGGACACAGAGCTCATCTAATAGAAAACTGAATGGTGTCTAACAGAAAGAAACAAATGAGGAATATGATCTTCATCATAGTTTGCCAAAAGCTATAATAGAGATCATCAAGCCTATCTTCAAGGATCTTGCAGACCTCAATCTTCTGAAGAAATGTTTCCATGGTAGAGCTCAGAATCCCAATTAATGTGTGAATAGGGTCATATGGGACAGACTACCCAAAACTGTGTGTGTTGGGATTAATACACTTCATCTTGGTGTGTTTGATGCTGTTGCATCCTTCAATCAGGGTAACATTACATAATGCAAAGTTCTGGAGAAGCTAGGATTGTGTGTGGGCTCCCGAATGTTTTTCTTAGCGTGTGGCTTTTAGTGCCGGGAGTGTCCGAGAACATGTTTTGCTCGCCAGTGTTGTAGCTGCTTCGAGACGGACACCCAATTGGTGAGCTACAAGTACCGTTGCGGAGGAAAGATTTGGATGTAAGGGCGAGGAGTTGGAAGGTAACGGCTGTGGCCTATAGTTAGGGACCAACCCCGGCATTTGCCTGGAAGGAAGATGGGGAACCACAGAAGACCATCTTCAAGGTTGCCGGCGGGGGGATTCGAACCTCCTCGCCTCCCGGATGTGAGCGACTGCCAGCAGTCATGCCGTAACGACCACGGCTAACTCACCCGGTTCCCGTATGGTAAAAGCTATGTACTGTATTCTATAGACATGGAGATATTAAGATTATCATAACATGCTATCAAAGACATCACGAACTATGGAAGAAACAGGAGAGCCACCAAGAGGAAGCTTCCTGATAAATTACAATAGGATGCTGATGATCCCAGCTATGCACCAGGCATGCACTGATGTTGAGACTTTGGAGCTGATTTCCCATAAATTAATTTTCTTCCTGCAAAAGGAACATGATCTCAGAAGCTATTACTGATATCATTTTACAATTTGCAGAGCTCTTTTGTAAGAGTATCACATACATTATGAAGCTATGAAAACAAATATATTGCATATTTTATGAAGAGGATTGGAAACAAATCATGAGAAAATTTACGAACAATTCTGCTTAAAAAAAACTATATATTTTCCGAAAGATGACGTGTATTTTCATGATCTTAGCATCCATACAACGGCAATATACTTGTTTATAATATATACAAAATCAAGTGTCTGTGTCAAACAGTTAGTGAGAAAATGTTCCAGAAAACTGACGTATTTCAACATTGTAAAGATAGGGCTTTCCGTATACCGTCAGTAAAATTCGTTAGAATTCATTTAATAAAGCCGCAAACCCCTATCCTACTTCGAAGAGTTTGAAATCGGCTAGTCCACAAAGCTAATCAAAATATAAAAACAATTAAATGATCTCCCTAATTGAAGTTATACCCTCACGAATGTCCTGATTACAAGAATCTAACGGCAAGCAAGCTTGGAATGTGGCTCGAATTTAAAACCCTAATGCAAATACAATACGTTGCTAAGAATACGAATAATCACATCATCGTATTTACAGCAAAGCAAGACTATTAATCGTCCACATGCCATAAGAGAAAAATTTACATTTAAGAGCGCCAATAAGAATACTCTAAGTTATGATGATGCCACTTCCAACTTTTATCTTTACGTTAGTTATTTAGCTAAACCGTAATTGAAATTACTGCTCGGTGAGAAGCATCCGTAACAAAGAAAACAACAAAGCTATAATAGCAACCATATCCTAATAAAACAAAAAAACAAGTCTAAGATAATACACACAATAGTACAGGGAACATGGTTAAACACATCAATAAATCAAAACATATACTCTCGTATTCAACAAGCCTACTTGCACGAATTAGGATGCTCTTTGCACCTTAAGAGTCATCTAAGGGTGTATTTAGGTTGGTGACCGTGCAGTTAAAACTGCATCTGACATCACATTAGTCAAAACGGCCCGCAAGTTACGAAATGTAATGGTGCCAGTGACCTTCGTCGTCTGAAAATTTTATCAGCTAGTCATAAGTAGTGTATTCCAACGTAAACAAACTCGGCTCCAAGCATCGGTCAACAATAAAAATATGAGATCAATTATAGCATCATTCCCAAATTATTTATAGTTCTATTTAAGTTGTCGGTTTATGGTAATTAGGTTTCATGATTCAGTTCATTTTAATTCGTCGTTTCAGATCTCTCCTTATGTTGTTTATATTACCAGTTGACCATGAATACGCATGCCGAAACAAGCACATACACCTATAGTGTTGTTTGTAACAACGAAACATCTGCTGACCCTCTCAAAGATAGCACAATAACACAGGCTATAAAAAGCCTACTCGCGGCTCCTAGGCACGCAAAACCTCGGTCAATGTGGTTCAAACCCCAATCATCATTACCGGAAGAACATCTACATAACTTCGCTGGGTGCATAAACTCAACCCATGATACGCCTCAATTGGCACGAAAATAACACAAGTTGCTACATGTATACATGGTCTGGTCATGTTTAAAAACAGGGATAAACTATCTTTAATATTCTACCAACTCATGAAACAATCTCAAAGCAAACGACTTCCGAAATATGTGACGTAACAGTCACTCAAAAAATTTCAGCGATAAGCTGTGACCTACATTTCTATCAAAACTTAGCATTGAATCTGGTGTTTAAAGTGGAACATTTCGTCGTTTGTTAATAATATTTATGTCGTCTCGCTAGAAATCACTGTGGCATGCTGGGTAACCAGCTGTAACCGGTAAGGTGGCCTTGATCTACCGAGTTAACTCCTTGGCTCGGCGTTAACAATGTTCAAACTGCAGCCAATGCTGCTCACATAATCACAGTTCATTTCGATGTAATTGAGCACATAATTTATAGTCCTATCTGTAGCTCGTCATGTCCCAAGATACAGGCCGGACGTTTGTTTTAGACGATTGTCCTTGATCTTGAAGCCTGCGGGTGAGCCTGCACTCAGTCACTCTCTCACCCTATCGCTTCACACGTGTCACCATCGATCTGATCTAATGGAATTCCAGACTTGAGCAGACAGTACAGTCCACTTCGAAGTATTGTGTGACGCGGAAGTACTCGTTTCGTAGTAACGAACAAAACGTCATTATATTTGCCAATGACTGTACTTCAGCAGTAGTGTCAGACAGCTTACGGACCGCTTGGGGCAGCTGATAACAACACAGGTGCTGTAGTAACTCGCCTCCAGGCTTCCATTAAGATTGTTCACACGTCTAAAACAAACGTCGGGCCTGTACACACTTATTTACACATCAATTAGCATATAAATTAGCCTGACAATGAGCTCTACCTCATATCATAAGTTGAGGAAATAACCAAAGAAACTCAAAACACAGATATTCCTATGCACTAAGTGCTTTGAAATGCGGATATATAGCCACCGCCGTAATGCGATATTCTAAAGGTAACCTCTGCCTGCTACACTCCTTAATACTCTTCATAGTAAGTTCAAAAACGTTAGTGGTGTCCTCCTCGACACAAATTAGGCATTACAACCACACCTGTACACCTAGTGTTGTAAAAATGATGCGATGATGTCAGCTCGGAAAGGAACTCGGTTTCTGAAACCTAATTTTACATTCTAGCTCTATTCCTAACTCTGGATTAATGATGTGGCTTCAGAGCTTGACAGTAATGAAAATGAACCATTGTAAAGGTAACGGCTGAACCTTCACTCCCCTAAACGATACGCTGATATTAAGGGTGCATAGAACATAAAGGTGAGGGCTTCTTCATCTCACAAAATTATACACATTGGCCATGTTGTAGGAGAAAAATACAGCTCATAAAGCACTGAGCGTTTATGGGTGCTTCCTTCATATTATAGTAGTGCGCATTAAGTCTTACATGGCACAGGGTGTCTCAAAAATAGAAAAACAGACCAGGCTGTCAGCAAAGCTAGAAAATTCATGAGTTAACATCTTAAACAAGGTCCCTACGTAAATGGTTGCTATTGAGTGCGGTTCTACATCTACTCAACTGAAGCATAGACCTGGACATATAAGATTTATTGGACTCAAATGGTCGACGTGCTGTATCTCATGGTTACCTTTCAGATTACAGGGGCATCTCCCAGTTGTGGTTTCGATCCATCCTCGTCCTCTAAATCCATGTTTTTTCCGCTTCTTCTTGTTCCTGATCTTTGGGCAACCTCTTCGAACGTTCCCCTCATAAAGTGGTTTAGTGCATCATTGACATAATGTTAACGTTGGAGACAGTTTCGTACACGTGGTGCTTATGACGTCTCATATCGGCGATAATTGCAATAAATGTGGCACAGAATTTACGATGACTTTTCATGACAAAATATAGCACTGGCTCTACACTTGTTTGCAGATTGATTATGAAAATTTCCCTTTGTCTGCCACTGGCTGTAATGGACATACGGGTATTGATCAGTTCACTGGCTTTAATACTGTTGCAAAAATCGTCGCGAATCGTTGAAATCGCACACGAAATTCGATTTCTTAAAAATTGTTTTTACACGGTTTTGTTTCCAAAATTATTACTAATCGTTTTGAGATGCCTACACGGCTGCTATAGTATATTGCTGGTACCTCGTGGCTTGACCACGTTGAAAATCGTACCATGTGGTCGTACAACAAATATCAAATATTTGACCAATCTACTTTTTCACAGATTCAACGTGCTACTCACGCACACAAATTAAATTGTACGTTGTGACGCTATATTTAGCGATATAATTAAACTGTAGTTCACACTTATACAGACTGATATGCGACATTTTACATGGGAACTCGCCCAGCAGTACTTCCGCGCTATATCAAGCGAACTCGATGAAGAAGAAATAGATAGTGACGTCAGTTTTCACGATCTCCCGGGTTCATGGAACAACCCTATAAGTCGTGCAACGACTAATCAGCCCTTGTTCGCATATCTGCGAGAAAAATACCATACAACACGTTCATAAACCGTAAAATATATAGAAAAACGTCGAAAAAATCGTAGGATGCTGTGGTCATAAACAGAAATCACATCTCTTCAACTTGATGATTGGAATGTAAAACATCAGTCAAAATGAGGGTAGGAGCTAGCTCAAAGCTTCTGTGGTGTGTTTCGTCCATCGGTGGAAGTATTGCCAACATGTGCTCATGGAAATTATCACCAGCATGAGCCAAACGGGCTTAGTATATCCATTCATTTCATAGAAAGTTGTCTACATGTTCTATACTGAACATCTTGTTCTTTTTATTCTTGGGGTAGTAATCATTGCTTTAGTGGGTGGAACATCAAAGTCATTCTACATTAATTTTCTGTTGCTCATTTCTGGGGATGGGACATCATGATCATTTTACCCAGTGTACTTGCATGTGCGCTGAATATGTCTTATTGTGGTGACTGTAGTAAAGTGCATTTGTAACTCAGTTGAGGATTGGGAAGGAGACGGCCGTGCTACGAACAATACCGGCAGTTGCCTGGAGTAGAAACGGGAAACATGGAAAATCACTTCCAGGAATGACCAGAGCCCAGTGTGTTGGATCATATAAACAGTCTGCGGCGGTATATTTAGCACTTGTGTGGGATTTTAAGTGTGGTATGGTAGTTACCATAAGAAACAACTTAAAACTTGAGTAGACATACCAAATCCTTTCCTCAGTAACCGCTTGGTTAGATGGGATTGAATGTATTCTTTCCTCTAATGACCAACATGATATCAAACATGAGTTCGCTTAATTCCGAGAAAGGCAATTATCTGAGTAAAATATTTCTTTCAGAAATCGGACATTAATGCAGAATAGTTTGTTGTGTAACATAATTCGCAAACAGTAATTAAAATATCTCTTGCATAAACTCAGTGATCGGAGCAACGATGTACAAATTTGGAAGTGGCGAATTCGAATGGGTCAATTATCTAATTCTGTACTTTCCATTTAAATGGATTGTACTTTCTGTACAATACAAGACCTGGTTGTTGAATGTTTTCAAGGGGTATTATCCGTACATTAATTTCCATAGGCTATGCTAGGGATAACATTTGTGTAAAAATAATTTACAAAACGCATATACCCCTCCCCGAGGGTAGACGTCGCAAATAATTCCATAGGAATGTTTTGCTTTGAGATAATTCCACAGGGTGTCAGGGAACGATGTTGATGCCTATTGAAATGACATTTGCGTAGCTGGAGGGAAGTAAAACAAAGGCCTGATGATAGATATTTTTGTTCATACAAAAAATGAATAGAAATTAAACCAAGACGGAAATTTGCTCAAGTTAATGATTTCTAACTTCCAAGGTATAAAGAACATTACGCTAATTTCACCTTCAATGTTTGTGTGAATCAATACATGCTATGCTTATTATTAAAATAGAAAAAAATCTGTCATTGTATATTACATTTAATTACAAGACTACCAAGCTCAGTGACTGACTAGGTCCATGTAACCGAAATTATTCTAACTTTCTAAATTAATTTTACCACGAATTACAATCATTTCTGTGCACATTTAGGCAATACAAAACCGATATCCTCATAATGGAAATATTTTGATTACTGGTTTGTACTGTGAGCCTGTCTGCATTCAGTTTAGAACATTCTATTCAACCATCGTGGAGTTAGGTATGGAAGACTGTAATGACAATAATTTTTGACTCGAAGAAGAATCAACATTTTAAATTTGATATCTTTGGTTATTAATTTATCTATTTTACCCCAACTTCAATTATATTCAGACTCAAATGGAGGTTATTGTCCTGTAATAAGGTGCGATCTCATTTGGCAGTGCAAATAGCAGCTGTTTCAATGTATGGCTTGAGAAAAGTGTACAGTGACGTATCCGAGAAGGAAGTGTTCTGCCCACGGGCAGTTTGTCCACACATCTGTCAATCAGTACTCCATCACATCCCAACAGAATAAATCTCTAATTAGGTACAGAATTTACCTCACTTTACCTTAAATTTAGACCTTACAACTACAGTACGGTACATAAAATGATCTCATACTTTATGCGGAAATTGTATATACGATCGCTTTGGAGCCGCTGATCGTATATTTTATTAGGTTCGTATTTCGATGCACGGCTGATGTAAGACGCTACTTGATTTCTGACATACTGTTGAATGTGGACGGTTTAATAAAACATCCAAGCTGTTAGTAGCAATGGGAAGAAAATATTTAGCAATGAGTTACATATTGATTGCTTTTTGTAACTGTATCTTGATTGCCATATGTACATGTCTTTCCTTTAATGCACCTGGTGACACCTTCGTGAGGAGCCATGAAACCAAATGGACTTATCAGGAGCTGTTACTATATTGTGTATCATCCTGTGGAATTTCAATCCACCACAATACCGCATGCTGTAGGAGTAGCCTGCGGGGAACGAGAAATAGTGAATGCTATCCTATAGCAACTTGCCTTCTTGACTTCAGCCGTCCGCATTCGCGTAATCCCATACAAAGACGATACTCCATCTTCCACCCCTCTCGCACGCCCTCGGGGCCAGAGCCCTCAGACAAGTAATGTGATGAAAAAGAAGGTGTGTTACGCAATATCCCAAGGTGCGAACATAGCATGGTATTCAAAGTCCATTTGCCTGCAGGTGGCTGTAAAATTTGGAGATGTTGGGAACTTGACGATAAGAGAAGGATGTTGAAAACAGGAAATAATACCATAGTCATACTTGTCTTCAGTAGGTACAGCAAAGAGGAGCATCTGATGTCAGACAAAACTAACTGGAACTATGATGGATTTCTGTTATTCATTGAATGAATAGTCTAATGTAACATTTGCGTCCGAAGTTTTTTTTTTTTTTTTTTTTTTTTTTTGCGAATAGGTAGATATTGTTAGAATTTCTTGTAAGCTGCGTTTACTGATAAATTGAACAAAGTAAAACCCGATGGCATCGCTAACGCTATGGTTAGATAGCTTAAAGTGAGAAAGAAAGTGCTAAATAGGGTCACTATTTTTACAGTGATTCTTTCCTTTTATTATTTTCAAACTATCTCTGTAGCACCAAAATTATCTCTGTAGCTCTGCTGTTTTCTTTTGTATGGCCAATGTTATTTCATTGTGTTTATGGATGATATCTATTGATATTTTCTAATATCTTAAGTAGCCTACGGCACTACCTCCAGAAAATAAGCACCTTTTGCTTTCTGCATTGTGGAGAAGTATTCTGGTATAAAATGATCCCAGAACTTTCGTTTGGATCGCTTTAAGAATATATTTTACAATACAAAAACAGATAAATATATAACGTGTGTCTCTCTGTGTGTTTATATATTAGGGACAGGGATGAGATAGACGCCCCGGGACTTGAAGTAAGGTACTATCCCGGCATTTGCCTGGAGAGTGAGTGAAAAAAAACGGTGAAAACAACACTCAGCGCAGGGATTTAAACCTGCGATCTATGGATTTGCTGCAGCTGCCCACCCGGATGTGGTGTACGATTTAACGAAATGTACTGAACTTTCCGGATAGATTTAGGTTGAGTTAGAGTAAGAGGGGGCACTCTTGTGTGGGTGTTCAGTTATTGAAGTGTCTTTGAAAAAAAAATATTATTCTGTATGGATCACATGACTAAGCAGAAATAATTTATACTACGCAACATTATAGAAATAGGTCTTCCAGCAGTCACCATGTCAGTCTGAAATCGAGTTGCATTTAGTGCTCATATCATTTAGCTACAGAAATTTAAAAAAAAAAAACATTCAGTAAAGGCACCTGAAGGGATGGAAATAAATCTATTCTGTTCACCACCCATATTCCACTGGTTACAATATCCTGTTGATAGGGAGGTTGTCCATTTATAACCAATTAATTCTATTTTGTTATTTAACTCTGCGTACCAGTCCATGTTAACAGCAATTAGTTCAGAAATGAGTACCTTTATTTATCCTGCTTCATTCTTAGTGGCGAATAGCAATGCAATCATCAGACAACTGCTCTTATTGTATGTGACAGTTAATTCAGATATTTTAATGTCAATGTTAGTGAATTTAAAGTATTTAGGGCTATAAATGTTCCCCATGACTCATAGTGAGATATTTGAGCGTTATTCCCAAGGATTAAAAGGGAAAGATTCCTTGGGAATGACCACTGAATATTACATATCCTAGAATCTAATCTCATAAATGCGGCTCCCGAGACCTTTTTCTATGGACTATGGTTATAGTGTACGAGGTTTCACCAATATATTACAACCATAATCTAAAATGTTCACCGACAATTGTGGGATTCTCTTACCTGTTAATGAGCATGTAGGTTATGCCAACGTTAATATGATCAGGTTTTGAAACATACAGGATATTTTGGTAAACACACACCTTGCCTTGAAATTCAGTTTTGGATTCGTTAAAAACCATAATTAGAACCAACACTGACGCAAAGTATTTGGAACTCTTGGCTCATGGATTAAGAAGTCTACGTTGTTTCGTGTAGTAATCATTGTAAATTACAAGCGTTCTTCTCTTCAGGAGGTTCGATCATAAAATATACGAGACGTGAGTCTACAATATGAATCAATGTTATTCCGTATTTGCATGGTTTCATCAGGTTAAATACAACGTAAGGACTGCTAATTAGCTCTAAGACGTAACGGTAATCTCATTCACGTAATTGTACAAGTTTGCTCGACAACTGTATTCCATTACTGAAGAGCATACACTCGTCCATGCTTCAGCAATATATTGCTTTACGTTATACAGTTTTACGATTCGTACAATAAGTATAATGAGGAATAAGGACCATTGAAGGACGAACCAAGCTACAGTATACGGTAGCTATTTGAGCATTCAGACAGGTCCTAACCAATGGCATAGAAGTGACGTCAGCATCAGCAGCGTAGTGCAAACAACAGTCATGTGCTTACTTCAGATGTAAACATTTACATTCCTTAGGTAACACCAGCACTCCTAGGTTATGTGACGGATTATGTAACTACGCATTACTTAGACCCTACTTCATAAAACACATATGCACGTACCACTAACAATCGTTTCAATTTATCGTTGTAAAACGTCCTTAAATGATACAGGTAGCATGTGCGTACAAGGAACCTTAAATTTAAATGGGATTTTTGTTAGTCCAATCACGAGGGTTCAGGAGTGATTCTTAATTGATTTTTGCTTGAATTGTATAGCTGAATAACCGTATGTGAAATTAGTCTTGTGTATTGATATTAATCATCCCTTACGATTTCAGATAAGAAATGCTTGGCACAGCTTACTAAGTGTACTGTAAACGACCCCGAGGCAGAGCCCTTGCTCTATGCGAACGATTGCAGTACTCATGTAGCATCCAAGATCGCAAAATGCCTTTAGCATCCTTTGAACCAGAAGTAGCCTTACTTAGTTTTCTGCCTTCTGGTTACCAAGGAAGTTCTTTGAACCAGAAGTAATTAGTGTTCTTCCCTCTTGTTACCAAGAAAGTTCTTAATTACTGCTACAAAAGACATCCCTACTGCTTTCTTATTTTGATCCGTCTTCCTGACAAATTCCTCATATGTATAAAGGATGGAATGCGAGGACCATCAAACACACAAGACCCGTGGCTCATAATTGCGAGATTAACGGTCACGTAAAGCTACAAACTTCCTTCCTTAAACACACTAGCTTTTATTTTCTCGAATGACAGACTATAAAAACACAAACAATCTGTTGAAAACATTCATTTCCAGTATTTTAAGCCTTTACGAAATGCTTTATCAAGCCAAGTTTCATATTAAGTGGAGAGAAGATATTTCTTCCTCGCCTGACAATAGGTTCATTCACTATATTTGACATCCTACTTCGAGAGTTTCACGATCGAGTCACTCCTACGGTGTCCAGAGTTTCTTCCGAATACGGCTATCCTACATGCACAGGTAGCAAGGATCCTTCGTGAAGCCTTTCTGTTGTGCAAGGAGGACGTTCACCATTTTAAGATCCACAGAAATGATTCAGGTACGATCAGAATATTTTAGTAAATTGATCATTGGTTTGATGCCATTATATTCTCCTCGCAGATGAACTGAGTGACCAATTAGGACTGCTCCATTTTAATATTCCATTGATGCAATTAAACACATTCGAGACTGCGCTTAGAGGTATCATTGAAGCGGTGCCAATCTGTTGAACTATACGAGGTGACACCTAACAACCTAGGAAGACCTTTGATATCATGACAGTAAACAAAGTCTTTGTCTTCAGAAAAGAACTCCAGAAACATTTCTTCCCGCCTTCTGAAATATGAAATTTCAGGTGAGTGAAGAAGTAAATATTTTTCTTGCAGCTTGGAAACTAATATATCAGCTGCTTTCATGGAAAGGCCCAGATATCGGTTTACTCGTAAGTCGTTCAATTCAGCTTGGTGGAACTGCTACGGGGTTAATGACATTGCCATCTTAAGAAGATCCTTCAGATTCAGCAACCTTCTCCTCATGCATTCAAAGAAGTCTCTCGATCACTATGTTCACCTTCTGTGTCCCCAACTGAATGGAAAACACTGTAAACTGAACTAGCAGCGCGGGAGAGTGTGGGACGGGTTGTAGTATTTTAAATTCATATTGCAGGAAAACGAGAGCATCCACAGGAAACCTGACTTTATATTTGGATTCTTCGATGGCATGATACGTATAAAGAGTTGAAATAATGCATGCAACATACAAAAGATTTCCGTGTTCCTCTCTGAAATAATTGGAATCAGGGAGAGGAGCTAGTATCCTTGGACATTATTTAATGTAGCCCAGCATTCTTTATTTTACAGTAGTAAGTATGACGTGAGAAAAACATGGGGATAATCTGAACTCCGGGCAGTCACTGTCCGAGTCGGATTTGGTGCCTAATATGACTGATCTTACAGCTACCCAGTCTTGTGCCTTAGGCACCTTCGCTACGCTGCTTGGTTCATTGACGTGAATATATACTGCACGATTCAAGACTGATAACAGAAATACATAGTATGGCCTCACCCCCTGATTCAGATATTTTGAGTTAGTCATTTATGCAATCTACTCTTCGATTTCGGCAATCAACTTGCACTGTCTATTACCAGCTGAACTATGAAACCACGACACTTTTGGATGAGCTGTGGCCGAGGTCTCATTTTTTGTCTATAAAACACCAAGTCTGATACGAGAGGTCTATTACGAGGCAACAATTGAAGATTTGGAGTGTAATGGACATACGTTGCCCTTAAGAAATCTGAATTTTTGGCCGGCAAACTAGACCATAATCATCGGATCAATATATTGATATTCTACCACTAATGCACTGAGGAGGCTAAAGGATAAGAACACTATACCCTGAAAGAATATACATATCTTTAGTGATGTTATATGGAAACATACGGTAAATAGAAAAATTACTATACAGGTTATCTGAAATACGTTTAACAGATGTTAGTCTCAGAAGCCATTTCATCAGTGTTGCCTTCATAATTCAGTGCAAGAATCAATTTTCAGTCAATTACATTAAGCGATAAATAACAAATAATTTTTCATCATCAGCTTCTAAAGGCTAAACTCCTTGTCGTAGCAGCCATTTCTTACGGTCTTCAGCAGTTCGCTTCATATTGACATACGATTCGCATTCCATTTCCATGACAATGTTCTTGAGATACGATTGTCTTGGACGTCCCCTTGGTTTCTTCCCCAAAATTTTTCCTTAAAAAATGACCTGGAGGAGAGTGTCATGTCTGAGTATGTGTCCCATGAATTTTGGTGTTCAAAAGGTATCGATTCTCCTGAATTTGGTTCAGAACTAGCTCATTTCTTTTTCTTTCCATCCAGCTTGTTCGGGTCATTCGTCTCCAAAACCACATTTCAGCTGCCTGAAGTTTTGATTCTTCTATTTTCCCCAGTGTCCATGTTTCACAACCATATGTCAACACACTCCAAACAAAGATCTTGAGAAATGACTTCATTATCTTCAAGTTGAGGGGCTCATTGAGCAGCCAATTCTTTTTATTTTGAATGGCTTTCTTCGCCAACACTATTCTTTTCTTAATTTCTGAGATGCATCTGTTGTCATAATTAATCACACTTCCCAAATAGCAAAATTCCGTTACTTGTTCAATGGAACTATCATTTAATATTATATTAGCTAAAATTGGTTGTTTCTATTTATCAACCACCATTAATTTTGTCTTCCGAGAATTAACTCTTAGCCCGAATTTTCCAAAGAATTTCTGAAAAAAAAATTACATTCTATTCATTTTACATGCAGAGTTTGCTAAAACTGCAATATCATCCGCAAAGTGAATGCTATGAACCTGTACTCCATTAAATGTTAATCCTTTTGTTTTCTCTTTTAATGCATTTACTGCAGCTTCTATATAGATATTAAAGAGATATGGTGATAGAGGACAACCCTGCCTTACACCTCTCCTTATTTTTGCTTCTCTTTTATTGCCATTAACTGTTATTTCGGTAGTTTGATTTTTATATAAGTTCAGAATAAGGCGCCTGTCTTTCCAGTCAATCCCGACTTTGGCCAAAGTAAGAAATAAGGTTTTCAAATTGACATTAACAAATGCCTTTCCTATATCAATGAATACTATAAAGGTTTTTCGATAAACTTCCAGTCGTCTTTCTAAAATCTGACGTAATGCTAGGATAGCCTCCCTAGTCCCTTTCCTTGTTCTAAATCCATACTGATCACTATCCAGATGTTGTTCAATTTTCTTGCTTAGTCTATCTTTGATGTTGATCAATAAAATCTTTGATGCATGTGAAAGAATGGCTAAAGTTCTATAATTAGAACATTCACAAGCATTTCCATTCTTGGGTAATGTGATTGTTCGACTTTTAATAAAATCAGGAGGTACAATTCCATCCTCATAGCATTTAGTAATGATTTGAAAAAGGCATTCCTTAATACTTACATCACAACATTTTAAGAACTCTGCAGGAATGCTATCTACACCAGTTGCTTTATTTCCTTTCAGTTTAGTTAGTGCTGCATAAAACTCTGCTTTAGTTATAGTTGGACCTTTATCATCTTCTTCAATTAGTTCTTCATCTTCTATATAACTATTATTGTCAGTAATATCTGGTCCATCATACAAATCTTCAAGGTATTCCTTCCATCGCTCACATACCTTTTCATTTTCAAACAATAGCTTCCCTTTGGATTCCTTAACTACGTTGCTTGTAATGCTTTGCTAATAGCTCAAAGATTTCACTTTAAAATAAGCTTTGTCATGTTTCCCATACTTCAGGTCATCCTCAATATCCATGCATACCTGCTTCATCCAATTTTCTTTCTCCCTGCGACATTTCGTTGTTATTTGATTCTTTAGGGACTTATACGCTTGAGTGTCTATATTTCTAAATTTGTTCCTTTCCTCAATAAGCTCCAGGATTTTCTGGGTCATCCATTACTTTTTCGGTTCCAATTATCTTTTGCCTAGTACTTCCGTTGCGGCTGTTTCTAAGCCATTTCTTATATCATCCCATCCTAAAGCCTCATCCTTAACCAATTTGCTAACATCTTTAAATTTTTGTACTACATTAGGTTCCTGAAGCTTATTTAAACACCATCTCTTTCGTCTAAATGTTTTATTCCTCTTGAACCTTATATCATATTTAGCTGCAACTAGGATATGATCACTATCAATTTCCGCCCCAGGGTAACTATGGCTGGCTTTCACTTGGTTCCTATATCTTTGTTTAACTATGATGTAGTCAATTTGCAACCTTATTCTATCTTCAGGTGCTATCCAGGTGTAACGTCTGCTCTTGGGAACTTCGAAAGAGGCATTAGTTATTACCATCTCATGTTGCTCACAGAATTCCAGTAATCTTTCTCCTCTCACATTGAGATCACCCATGCCAAACTTACCAGCATATTTAACATCATTATGAGAGCCTACGGAAGCATTAAAATCACCCATTAAAAATGTTTGAATTCTCCTTTACTATGTCAAACAATTCTTCTATTTGATCATATATTTCTTCAATTTCTTCATCATCAGCATTTGAAGTGGGGAAATATGTTTGTATTATCACCAAATCAACTGGAATTGCTTTTACATGTATCATTAGAATTCTGTCACTAATGTGATAAGTATTGACTACGTTGTGAGTCCAATTTCCTCTTAATATAATCGCTACACCACTATTTCCGCCTTAGGTATTGCCTGCGTGGATTATCCTGAAGTCATCAGAAATGAAGTCTCCATTTCCTGCCCATCTAGTTTCACACATTCCAAGGACATCTAGATTCTTCTTAACCATAGAGTTTTTATCTCCTCAAGCCGTACACTTAGTACACTTAATAACCTGAAAAATACTACATGGATTAATTACACACTTGTTACATTCGATACACTTCTTCTGAAAATGCACGTCGCAGCAAAATTTAGGACTAGCTCATGGACAAGACTGTTGACTCATGCTCATGCCCATTCGATGTTGTTGTTGTTAATTCCTTTAGTGAGTTGGGATATATTGGTCATCAGCCCCGTGTAGTTGAATATGTGTGTTGAATTTGCCTGATCTGTATTTACGTGAGCAATTTAGTAGTGTGTGGAACTGAACTAGGGACAGGGATGAGTTCGGGACTTGAAATAAGGTACTATCACGGCATTCAGGATAACCCCTGTCAGGGCCAGGATTCGAACCTCTGATCTCCGGCCTCACTGCCGCTTCCCTCGCAGCCGTGGTGATAGATTCAACGAGCACGGCTATACTGTGGGTTTTAGGTCCTATCTCCCGAGCATCTGTTTACAAGATTTAAAGATGGTGAATCGTGGATTGTATCGCATACCATACGATGTTGCTGTTGTCTTATTTAGGTGCTTGGACATCGTGGTCATTTAAGTCCCGTGAACATTGGTGTGATTAGAATTTGCCAGCATTTGTCAGAAGTAGGAATAGCAAACCATGTAAAGTCATTTCTAGATTGGCCGAGGTAGGAATCAAACCCGCCTCTTCTCAGTTTTGTCTCATGAGGATGAGTGTATCCCGTTCTAGGCCTCAGACCAGAATTAAATTTCTTGGCAGAGCTCCGGGATGATAGCCAGGAGATGGTCTCATACTGTAGGAGCTATAGTCAGATGTTTGATGAGAATGGAGGTGTTATTAGAACATTCTATATGTAGATAAGGAAAATTGCCACCACACTGATTCCTTTCTCAACATTCCATTCCACTTTTAATGCATATCTGTGGATAGTTCCTTGGGAATGTTCAATGTTCTTGGATGTACACCTTAAAAAGCATATGGGCATGTTGAACTACCTCATTCAAATTTGTCCAATTGAAATGTGCCAAAGTGTGGAAAAATAAATGATATGGAAACTTATTCTCTGACGTCTCCCCACTTGTATCCATGAATTAGACTTGTTTTTACAACCATGGATCCCTAAATCTGAAATAGGATACAGTTTTATCACACAGCCGGTACCATACAATTTGATGATACTTAATAGATTCCTACACGTCTAAAATTACTTAATTTTTGGACGGGGAAGGAATTTGAAGGGAAGGGAAGATAATATTTGCAGGCCCTTCTGAGGGGTTCTCCCCTCCCTATATCAGAGTGTAACAAAGTGACTTAGCACGGATTATTTCCCTGATGATGCTCTTACTCGCAAACCCTAAAAAAATATGAAGATATTGTTCGACGATACACACATAGTAAACTATGTCGTACGCTTTCAGGAACACACGAAGGGGTGTGTCTCGAGCTATAGGCGTTCCACAGTACTTTCGGTGAAATTGGGATTTTCAACATGTAATGCACAATGTTTCCATGCAGTTGAATTAGTTAATTGTTATTTGATAATAGATCTGGTTATAAGCGATGTACGATTAATTGAATCTTGCTTCTGTGGGGACTTAGTGAAAAGAGCGAAATTCATAGGTCAATCGATTAATCAAATTACAGCAATTGTAAACGTTTAATTGATTAATCGACTGAACTTCATTCGATTAATCATTTAACTGATTAATACATTAATCGGCTAACCGTAGAATCAATTAATTGATTAGTAAACACTAGATAAAGAAAGAAGTTTAAATGAGAAATTGCTTAAGTTGAGTTACGCATAATTTCGGAAGGATGTATAGAAACTTATAAAAGTTAATTTTTGCTTAATATACAGTTTTTTGATTAAGTTAACAATAACTAAATATAGTCAGTGGCACTGGAAGGTCAAAGATAAATCAAACTGGAAAGGGTTTCGAAAGAAGAAAAGAAGAGCCTTCAGCAATGATTTTGAATCCATGTTCAGTCTTAAGAATTTCAGACAGGAGCATTTTTGTTTTACTTTGTTTTAGCCTAGTATTCACAAAGAACGTACATTATTTAAAAATATATGGTACAATATATTTTAAGTAATGAAATGTCCGTTTTGCTTCTATGAGAACGTAGTGGAAGGAGCAAAGTGCATAGATTAATCGGAAAAACAATTCATTATTGGACAACCCTATAAATAGAATAAATAACAAATCGATGAATCGATTACACGCACAATCGATTAATCGTTGTGTGGCAATTAGTCGTTCTTTTCTGCTTCGATTAATCTATTAGTTGATCCCTGAAATTTATCGATTAAAAGTACCAGCCCAATTTAATACTTAATTTATGAGCTGGAAAAAACACACTCACAAGTGTTTACTGACGTGCGTTCTTGCTGACTAAGGTAATTAAAGGAAGGTTCAATCACAAGCTACGATCAATGGCATTTGTAAAATTGTTATTATTCCTTGTGGAATGTAATTCTTAAAGCTACAATGTTGAACTTGTTTATTATATCACTGTGATTGACTGGTACCAAATCATTAAGCACATTAAGAGCCCTCTAAACAGTCAACATTATTTATCAGAGAATTCCATATGATAGGAAAGCCATAGATGTCTGAAGTTCAAAGAATAAATAATGTCGGTTCATTTTGAGCACAAACAGTAATCTGGAAATAACTTACTATGTGACCTAGAGATGATTGGGTACTTTAGAAATAAAATTTGAAAGCATTGGAATAAATTCAAGAATGCTTATTCTGTGTTTAACAGGTTTTGAAGTTGAAGGAGTAGTAGACAAGATAAATGAATCACAGAGTTAGTTTTTCAAATTCACATTGATGGCCAGATCAACAAACCAAGGTAGGTACGCTTTTAGGGACGCAGGACCATGGGACATGGAAGTCCAGCGGTTTGAGTCTCACCACCAGCCGTCTTTGAAATAGGTTTCCATGGTTTACCTACTTCAATACCAGGCAAATATCAACTCCTTGCTGTGTTTCGCTCATCGTGATTAACTTCATCTCGGACTGTTCTGATGAATTGTTGTTATTTAAGGGGGCTGGACAGCAAGGTCATCTGCGCCTTGTGCCGATGAAGTTGTTGTCTGGAAGATCATCCGGCTGTCAGAACAATTCGACACATATGAAAACTCATCGCACCTCATCCCCGAACCCGTAGAAAAGGGAAGAGTCAAGGGTAGAAATACAGTACACTGATTACGAAGCCAGTGATGGCCTAAACCGAAACTCCTGACTTCAGTTCCCACAGACAAGAGATATTTTAATTCCCTGTCATCAATTCATGTGAATTTTTATTTTTTTAATTCTCGATTTATAGATGAAAGCTCCTCGCTGATGATAACCTATTGTTTAAGATTCATCATAAACGTGTCTAGTTTTGAAGAAACGATACCAGATCATAATCTGGAAAATTGGATCCATAACCTGAATGATTTGTGTGATTGACGGCCGATTAAAAGTTCTCGTTGCACGAATTTTGATTAGAAATATAATTGCATGACGTGTTTCACAAAGTTCTAATACGGACGGAAGAAGAAATAACCGAGTGGTTAAAAGATTGAGGTGCGTCCATCAGTGAGGAAGATTCCTAATAGTTGGACGAATTGTGGTTTTAACACCCACTCTTTAAAATTGCTGCCCCAATCATGAATCAATTCAAAATTCGTTGAATAAATATAAAGTAAAATACCAGGTAATACGTATCATTTTCCAAACATTTTGCAGTTGTATTCATCCACATGAGGACGAACCTTACGATAATGAAAATATGCGGTATGAGATCTACGAGTCTACGGCTCACTCCTCCGTGATCCGTCTGAACTCTCACCCTTCCAATAGAGATGAACTCAATGGGTTGACGAACAACCACCCAGGCGCAGGTACAGATTCATGAGGGAATGCCTCACACGAGCACCAGTGCTGCTCTCACATTTACTGGTGGGTAAAGAGATACTGGTGTGGTGCGGGCATAAGAACTTTACTAGAGCCCGAACCAGCCGGGAAGGCGGTGCGCAGAACACAACGCTACCATTATGTCACGCCTCACTTCCATCCCACCAATCACAGTCAGTCTGTCTTGAGAATCTGAGCTAGTGTGTTGTCAGGAGAGCTAAGCGTAAAGCAGCGTGAAGGAGACAAGCTCGTTGAGGTAAGCGACGGTGTTGTCATGCCGCAGGAACTCATGGCAGCAGCCTGCGGTGTGGGAACTTGGACATGGTGGACCTGTTGCAACAGTGCAAATGTGTCTCTTTCTCTCTCTGCGCAAATCCCACAGAGCCGTCCGCCTTCCAGGCTGACGCGAGCTCTAACATGAGCCAATGTGTTTATCAACAGGCACTGATGTATACACATACGGAATTGGAACGGGTCTTTATAAATTCACTCTATGATATTCCTCTAATGACAATCAAATTGTTCTGGGTTTTACGTCCTGCTTAACTACTGTGTCTTTCAAAATCGTCAGGGTGCCAAACATTTGTATTGAAGAGGGTCATTAACGTGCCAGTCAGTTTATTAACATGATTCCTATGCTGTTTAGGGATTCGATTCCGCAAACATGGGCAAAACTCAGGCAAGGACTTTACCGCTGCTCCTCACAACCAGCTTTATATCCCCCCCCCCCCAACTCCCGTCCCCCTGGCCACACACTCCCCCTCCCCCTCCCCCTGTAACTCTAGCCTCCCTATTATCCTTCCACTTTCCCCCAAGGACTCACAAATGATGGGATGGGGGTTGGCGACCGCGGGACCACAGTTGAGTCCGGTATTGCTTTCACTTACTTGCGCCGAGCTCCTCTCAGTCATATTTCCTATCAGCTTCCCTTGGTCAACTCTTGTTATCTTCCGACCTCGACAGTATTACGGTATCTGAGGCCTAGGGAGTATTTTCACTTTCCCGCCTTAATTGCCCCTTGTCTCATCTTTCCTGATACCCTCAATCTTCGAAGGTGTCACACCTCCTATTTTTCATTTCATGATACCTCCTGCCTTCTGCTCAAGGGCCTCACGGAGGCAGGGTGTGTAGCCCCAACACTTATTGTGTACTCTGGATAGTGCTACACCCTAGACGGCTCGCGGCTGGTGAATTCGGAATTAGGTGATCGCGAGTGATCCTGAGCAGGTTACGACTTTCCCCCTAATTCCATAGCCTTTACGGTGGAACCTCCCCTCTTCCCCTTTCCTATCTGTCTTTCATGGCTCAGCTTATTTCCAAATTCCTCAGTCCTCAATATTCGGGAGCTCAGCGCATTTCCATCTCCTGTCTATTTTCTGTTTCCCTTCTTTCTTTTGTGTTTTTTTTTTCGTCTTCTGGCAAGTATGTTATTTCTTAAGTCAGTAGTAGCTGTAGGTGTCAAGTTCTCGTCTTTCACTTTCACTACTACCCACACTATTAGGGGCTGTTAACTATGATGTTAAGCCACATAAAACACCAATTATCATCATTTATATTCCTAGCAGTTACCTGCTTCGGTGTTCGTGGGTACACTGTGCCCACTCTGCGTACTTCATGTGCCCTGACGAGCAGACCGCTTTTGCTTGTGTTTGTCCCTCATGGTAAGTGTTCATGTTAGCCATCATACAACTCACGTCCAGCGTCTCAGACTCTGGAGCCGTGGCATGCGTTTGATAGTAGTTTGAATTCGGCCTTGGGCTTATGTATATGTGCGTGGATGCCTTTAATTGTGCATCTGTATCGGTATGAGTTATAGGACTTCCTTACTCGACCTCCTGCTACTAACATACGCTATGTTTTGCAGTCACATTTATCTGCAGCATGGGTAGAACTAAGCAAACGTCTGGGAAAGTCGATCAACCTCTACGGGGCAGATCATCCGCATAAAGTTGAGGGCCGACCGGAGCGTAAAAAATACGGGAAATTTGCAAATAGAATAAATTATGATTGGGAATGGACACTAACCCATCCCGGAGGCAAGACATTGTAACGTTCCTGGTCCTCCTTAGTGACCAGACGTTACGTTCCTGGTGGGGCTCCAATATTACGTTCTCCTGGAGTACAGTAGATGAACCGAAACAAGAACAAGTACCACTTTACTCAAACCACCAATACGATACTTACCTCTTACCTGTTCATTAGCAATGATTATAATCATCTCGTGTGGGCAGGACACCTAATACTATAGATGTGCCGAAGTATTTAATTGAAAATGTGATAGAGCACTCGAAACATCTTTCTCTCAAGCCGTGGCATAGTTGAGCCTTTAATCAATTGTTTGCCGTTACGGGGATAAGGTGTGCCATATGTCTAATTCTAGCTACTGGAAATGAAAATCCTACCATTAATCAAGAACAAAATGTATTAATTAAAATGTTAAGCTGGAAGAGAAATAATTAAAATGAATGAAATTACAAAAAAATCTTAAAGTTAACTTAAATTGGCGAGAGCTACAAGATGGAACATGAATTTAAATAACTAATAAAAGCTTGACTCTAATTTTCCATAAAAAGAATTACAGTGACTTGATCGGATTTTGGTATCAGAACTCACAATCACCTGATAGACTACGAATTATTCCTAAAATGACACCGGAAAGAGCAAATGGATGTCACAGCCATGACAGAGGAAGCCTTTGGAGAAGACCATAGGGCAGTGGTTGCAGAACTAAAAGTAGGAAATGTCATGAGATTACCAGAGAAAAGCGAAAGAAAGATTAAGGTCTGGAGAATAACGGAAATGGAGGTTGCTGAAGAGTTTAAGAAAGAATTTCAAGAACAGATACCAACGACGGATATTACCCATATGAAAGAAGAATGAGAAATGTTTAAGAGTACATTTGTATACAGTGCAGAGAAAACATGTGGTAAAACATCAGGAAAGGTACGTGAAAAGGCGACGAAATGGTGGAATGATAGAGTGAAAAAAAAGGTAAGAGAGAAGAAGAAAACATGGAAGGAATGGAAAAAAAAGACTGAAAAAATAGAGCAAAATATAGAGAAGCAAACAAAGATTGCAGGAAATTAATTGCAGAGGAAAAGAAGAAAAGCTGGGAAGAATTCACAAGGAAATAAGGGAGGATTTAAATTTGTGGGGTTTAAAGCCATTTCTCAGTTATGCCTAAGTAAACAAAAGTTTGGTACTTTTCAATCGGTCAACTCGAATGTACCCTAAAAGAGCTGGGTTATGCCCTAATACTGAAATAAATTACATGAGATTAATAAATACACTAGGATGACCAGTTTCGATCGTCAAGCGCTCATCATTAGATCCATTACACTTAGGCTAAAAGCACCAAACTTTTGTTTACTTAGGCAACACTGAAAAATGGATTCAAACCCCACAATGTTCACGGCCAGTCAGGCAAATCGTGAGGCCAAGAGGTTCAAAACACTCAGGCTTAAACTCGTGAACTTAGACAAGTCAATTTGGTTCAACAAAAATGTATAGAACAAAATCTCACCCCTAAATATGGACCAATTAAAACCGTACTCATTACACCAGCCTCGATCATTTCAACTAAACAAGCCAAAGTGCTTTGGATAAAAAACGAACTAAGATTTGCATACATAAGAAAGCAAAAAATCAACCAACAACTATACGATATTCAATTGCAACTAAGTAACTTCTGGCACGCATCCCAATGGGACAGTTTTACCGAGCACCTATATAACACCACCAAATTCAGAGCAACGAGGAAGCACGAAACGCTAGAAAATAAACTATGAAAGCTAGGAGAAACACAGAACAATCAATCTAATTAAAAACACACGAATAACAATGAATGCAATTTCCACTGCAGGATAAACAGCAGATCCAAAGTAACCTTTTATCGAGATGAAATGAATGTGTTAGACAAAGGTTTGAAATACAACTGCACAGACGCACAAACGATCCATAATATATAACAGTTAATCACAGATATCGAGATAGCCAGTCACAAGATTCCAGCATATTACAGGGAATTAACCAAAAATCTTGCCACCAACGAAGGCAAAAAATCCTCAAACGAGAGGGCAAAAGCAATAACATTCAAAACAACAAACAACTAAAAGAACTAAAGTCATTGAAACAAAAATTATAAGAACATGACTCAATCATCACAAAAGCATATCAGGGAAATACCACAGTAAATTTGAACATAACAAAATACATTGAAAAACAGTCGAATTCCTAAACAACAACGAAATCAAGGAATTAGCAAAAGACCCCACCAACAAATTCCAAAAACAAATAAAAGTGCATTAAATGAAACAGAATACATATTGACCAAAGCTGAAAAATCAAAACTAATAAACATGAACCCGAAAATACCGTCATTGAGGGGACAACCTAAAGTACACAAAAAGGAGTGCCCTATCAGACCAATAGTCAATTGTTGGAATGCTCCTAACTACAAAATCAGCAAAGATATACAAAAAATCTTAAAACACCGCCTTTCCAACGATAAAAAAAACTCTGTAAAGAACACAACGGAATTAGTAACAGCATTGAACACCCTACAAATGAAACCTAGCTTGAGGCTTGTATCTTTCGATGTAACTAACATGTACACCAATATTCCTATTATTGATACAATCAACACTATCGAATACAACTTAAAATCCAACAATTCGGCAAAAGAAACTGAAGTGATTGTGATTTTACTGAGGGTCATCCTCAGCCAAAACACGTTTCAATTCGACAATAAAATGTACAAACGAACAGAAGGCCTAGCGATGGGATCACCACTAAGCGGACTAATCGCTAACATCTTCATTAATGCACTTGAAAATGAGTTCTTAGAAAAGACTTCAACAAAGGGAAGAGTAATATGGAAAAATTACGTAGATGATGTAATTGGCATCTGCGATACTGAACTAACAAGCGAAGAAACAATTCTTCAATCCATTAATAGCCTACACCACTCAATCAAATTCACTAAGGAATCCGAAACAGACCGAAAAATAAATTATCTCAACATAACCAGTGACCGTAAAGATAATAAACTTTCATATTCCATATTCCGGAAAGCCACACAAACCTCGCATACAATCGATAATCAGTCTAATCACCCGAGTACGCACAAAATAGCGGGGTTCAACTCAAAGGAGCACAGGGCTTTATACATACCCTTGTCAAAAGACAACTATAATAAGGAAATAAGAACCATTAAGCAAATAGCAAAGGAAAACAATTTTCCACCAAGCAAAATAGACCAAATTATATTTTGCATATTAAGGCTTTCACGGCCCGGATTATTATATAAATAATTCATGCTTTTGGGCTAATGCCGTGTGTATTTTTAATTTAAACCATACGTTTCGGAGAAACCTTGCCTCCTTTTTCAATGGAAATAAACAATGTGGCCAAAGAAAGTATATCAATGAGATTAAAAAAATATAGATAAATTCCTCTGTTCGTCACCAGAGAGCAGCTGCCAGAAATTACTGTATGGACCATGGTGGAACGGCGGACAGAGTAGTAAGTAACGAGAAGGTAAAGGGGACGGTGTGAAAATATAGAAACTCCTCGAAGAATGAGGAGGGGGGGGGGGAGGTGGGAGGGGTAGATGGTTATAAGGAAACATAAACAAAAGGGAAGTGTAACTGAACGATAACTAACGTCATACAGTCAACGGCGAAAAAACAGATGGAAACTCCTCCAGTGACGAACAAAGGAGATTAAATCCAGGCTCTGAGCCCTAGAGTGAAATGAAAAATGAAAATCCACAGCCTGCTTCCAGTCTCCGACCGGGTCAGGAATGGAATGAATGAAGCCCCCATCTAGCGGCGAGGATATGAACTGTGCCGGCTGCCGAGGCCTGACGCACTCCTCTGGGGCAATGATTAATGAATGACAGATGAAATGAAATGATAGTGGAGAGTGTTGCTGGAATTAAATTTTGGCAGGGAAAACTGGAGTACCCGGAGAAAAACCTTTCTGCCTCCGTTTTGTCTAGCACAGATCTCACATGGAGTGACCGGGATTTGAACCACAGACCCAGCGGTGAGAGGCCGGCGTGCTGCCGCCTGAGCCACGGAGGCTTAGCCCTAGAGTGAAAATTTACTATTTTAAATATGTGAAGAACAGAGAGACTGAGTGGAACTATCTCCCTAGATCCTTAATAACTGGTAGCCAAGTGTCACTTAGCTGATATCCAGTGTCTCTGTTAAAATTATTGGGATTTTTCCGAATTTCAACTGCCTCCCTTATAATTCTAGACCAGTTGTGCTTAATAAGGGCAAGCGCATGAGCATCCTTGAAACATACATCGTGCTCTGAAGACAAGGCATGTTCAGCTATAGCTGATTTGTCAGGTTGGTTTAGACGGATGTTCCTTTGATGCTCTTTGATGCGAGTTGCAATGGACCGTTTTGTTTGTCCAGTGTAGACTTTTCCGCAAGTACATTGGACTTCATACACCCCAGGTTGTAGTATTGGGGACAATTTATCTTTGTTTAATGCTAAACGTTGACCAATTTTCGTCATAGTGCCGAAAACTGTTTTTATCTTGTGTTTGCGGAGAATCTTAGCAACGCGGTCAGTGGTGTTGTGAATATAAGGGAGGTAAGCAGTTCCTCTCACGTCGGAGCTCTGAGAAGGTTGTCTATCCCTCCTTCTGGGATGTAGGGACCTATATATAGTGGATTCATTATAGCCATTACCCTTAAACATGGTTTGTAAGGCATGTAACTCTTCCTGAAGAGTTGATGCCTCACAAATACGTTCCGCTCTTTTGGCTAGAGTTGTTATAATTCCTTGTTTTTGTGCTGGGTGGTGGTGGGAGTCCGCATGTAAATAACGGTTAGTGTGAGTTGGCTTACGGTAGACGCTGTGCCCTATGGAGCCATCCGCTTTCCTCCTCACAAGAACATCCAAAAAATGTAAGCATCCATCTGACTCTAGCTCCATTGTGAAGTGGATTGAAGGATGCAGCTGATTTAGGTGGTTCAGAAAGTGGTTCAGTTTCTCAGAACCCTCCTCCCACACCACGAACGTATCATCCACATATCTCCACCAAATCACAGGTTTGAAAGACGCCGAAGATATAGCCTCCCCCTCAAAATGTTCCATGAAAAAATTTGCCACGACAGGCGAGAGTGGACTTCCCATGGACTCCCTTATATTCACAACACCACTGACCGCGTTGCTAAGATTATCCGCAAACACAAGATGAAAACAGTTTTCGGCACTATGACGAAAATTGGTCAACGTTTAGCATTAAACAAAGATAAATTGTCCCCAATACTACAACCTGGGGTGTATGAAGTCCCATGTACTTGCGGAAAAGTCTACATTGGACAAACAAAACGGTCCATTGCAACTCGCATCCAAGAGCATCAAAGGAACATCCGTCTAAACCAACCTGACAAATCAGCTATAGCTGAACATGCCCTGTCTTCAGGGCACGATGTATGTTTAAAGGATGCTCATGCGCTTGCCCTTGTTAAGCACAACTGGTCTAGAATTATAAGGGAGGCAGTTGAAATTCGGAAAAATCCCAATATTTTTAACAGAGACACTGGATATCAGCTAAGTGACACTTGGCTACCAGTTATTAAGGATCTAGGGAGATAGTTCCTCTCAGTCTCTCTGTTCTTCACATATTTAAAATTGTACATTTTCCCTCTAGGGCTCAGAGCCTGGATTTAATCTCCTTTGTTCGTCACTGGAGGAGTTTCCATTTGTTTTTTCGCCGTTGACTGTATGACGTTAGGTATCGTTCAGCTACACTTCCCTTTTGTTTATGTTTCGTTATATCCATCTACCCCTCCCACCTCCCCCCCCCCCTCCCCATTTTTCGAGGAGTTTCTATATTTTCACACCGCCCCATTTACCTTCTCGTTACTTACTACTCTGTCCGCCGTTCCACCATGGTCCATACAGTAATTTCTGGCAGCTGCTCTCTCGTGACGAACAGAGGAATTTATCTATATTTTTTGTAATCTCATTGACATACTTTCTTTGGCCACATTGTTTATTTCCATTGAAAAAGGAGGCAAGGTTTCTCCGAAACGTATGGTTTAAATTAAAAATACACACGGCATTAGCCCAAAAGCATAAATTATTTATAGACCAAATTATAGCCGAACAAAAATATAGGTAAAACGATTCCCAAACCGGAGAGTAATGAGAAAACATTTGCGCGCTTCTACTATGTGAATACGAAGACATATAAAATCACTAATCGTTTCAAAAAGCAAGGCATAAAAATAGCATTCACAACGAACAATACAAACGGTAGGTAACTGCAAAATAGTAATTTAAATAAACAAGACCCGTATTCAAAAAGAGGGGTATATTCTATTTCATGCCAAGACACTGGTTGTCAAGCTAATTACATTGTACAGAGTGGCAGACGAGTAGACACACGTTATAATGAACATTGGATTGCGATAAGATACGGAACACATTCAGCCGTATAAGAACATATGTTTGAAACGGGGCACAGCTTTACTAAAATCGAGACTTACCTAAAAATAATTCATCACGAATCGAAAGGCAGAGCTCTCGACATAAAGGAAGCAATCGAGATTCACCTAGCCAAACGAAACAATCCAACAATCTAAATGAACACACTTTTATGGAGAGTTCACCCCTTTTCACTCTACTAAAAACACACACTGTCGGAAACAAGACACAACATAGCGATACAGCCAAGCTAGTTAAAAAAGGGGTGGGGGAATAGCGGTGGTTAATAGGTAAATGTTATCTGGATCAGATGTACTATGTACTTTTTTCTGCATTAAACCTAGGCCGGTAAGCGCGGCAGTATTAAAGGTGGCGGGACGTCTTCAATAGACCAGGCAGCGCTTAGTTCGAATGGCTGATCAGTCCACGCGTGACGAAGACAGTTCCACGGTCTATAATAGTTGTAGATCTTCCTGTATTCAATAACAAACATACTTATCTAGATTTGGCAACGTCACATAAATAAACATTACACTGACCTCAGAGAGACATAGGAACAAAGCGGGAGAAAGGAAAAACCAGTTTCGTCCAGTTAACACCCGGGTTCAGTCGACCACAACTGGTGCTAGGGTGAACACGAAACTGCTCGAAGTGCCAGCCAGGAAGACAACCGGATAAGTTGTATTATTACGGTATAACCATAGTTGATTTTTCACAACCATATAATCACACCAAAGAGACAAACTCCGGATTTCTATCTCCATTTTAGCATTTCACCTAATATTAGATATACTACATTTAGCATACACCGACAGTTGCATTACCAATACTGCAACTAAATAATTGTACATACTGTAAATATTTTTCACCTGTATTCTTAAACATAGATGTTATAGCCTAAGTGTAATGGATGTGATGATGATCGCTTGACGATCGAAACTGGTCATCCTAGTGTATTTATTAATCTCATGTAATTTATTTCAGGATTAGTGCATAACCCAGCTCTTTTAAGGTACATTCGTGTTTACCGACTGAAAAGCACCAAACTTTTGTTTACTTAGGCAACACTGTAAAATGGCTTCAAATCCAACAATGTTCACGGCCAATCAGGCAAATCGTGAAGCCAAGAGATTCAAAACACTCAGACTTAAACTCATGAACTTAAACAAGTTAATTTGGTTCAACAAAATGTATAGAACTAAATCTACCCCTAAATACGTACCAAATAAAACCGTACTGATTACACCAGCCCCGATCATTTCAACTAAACAAGCCAAAGCGTTTTGGATAAAACACGTACTAAGATTTGCATACATAAGAAAGCAAAAAATCAACCAACAACTATACGATATTCACTTGCAACTAAGTAACTTCTGGCACGCATCCCAATGGGACAGTTTTACCGAGCACCTACATGACACCATCAAAATCAGAGCAACGGGGAAGCACGAAACGCTAGAAAATAAACTAAGAAAACTAAGAGAAACACAGAACAATCAATCTAATGAACAACACACGAATAACAATGAATGCAATTTCCACAGCAGGGTAAACAACAGAACGAACGTAACCTTTTATCGAGATGAAATGAATGTGTTAGACAAAGGTTTGAAATACAACTGCACAGACGCACAAACGATCCATAATATATAACAGTTAATCACAGATATCGAGATAGCCAGTCACAAGATGCCAGCATAAGACAGGGAATTAACCAAAAATCTTGCCACCAACGAAGCCAAAAAAAATCCTCAAACGAGAGGGCGAAATCAATAACATTCAAAACAACAAACAACTAAAAGAACTGAAGTCATTGAAACGAAAAATAAAAGAACAGACTTAATCATCACAAAAGCATATAAGGAAAATACCACAGTAAATTTGAACATAACAAAATACATTGAAAAACAGTCGAATTCCTAAACAACAACGAAATCAAGGAATTAGCAAAAGACCCCACCAACAAATTCCAAAAACAAATAAAAGTGAATTAAAAGAAAAAGAATACATATTGACCAAAGCCGAAAAATCAAAACTAATAAACATGAACCCGAAAATACCGTCATTGAGGGGACAACCTAAAGTACACAAAAAGGAGTGCCCTATCAGACAAATAGTCAATTGTTGGAATGCTACTAACTACAAAATCAGCAAAGATATACAAAAAATCTTAAAACACCGCCTTTCCAACGATAAAAAAAACTCTGTAAAGAACACAACGGAATTAGTAACAGCATTGAACACCCTACAAATGAAACCTAGCTTGAGGCTTGTATCTTTCGATGTAACTAACATGTACACCAATATTCCTATTATTGATACAATCAACACTATCGAATACAACTTAAAATCCAACAATTCGGCAAAAGAAACTGAAGAGATTGTGATTTTACTGAGGGTCATCCTCAGCCAAAACACGTTTCAATTCGACAATAAAATGTACACACGAACAGAAGGCCTAGCGATGGGATTACCACTAAGCGGACTAATCGCTAACATCTTCATTAATGCACTCGAAAATGAGTTCTTAGAAAAGACTTCATCAAAGGGAATAGTAATATGGAAAAGATACGTAGATGATGTAATTGGCATCTGCGATACTGAACTAACAAGCGAAGAAACAATTCTTCAATCCATTAATAGCCTACACCACTCAATCAAATTCACTAAGGAATCCGAAACAGACCGAAAAATAAATTATCTCGACATAAGCATTGAACGTAAAGATAACGAACTTTCATATTCAATATTCCGGAAAGCCTCACAAACCTCGCATACAATCGATAATCAGTCTAATCACCCCAGTACGCACACATTAGCGGGGTTGAACTCAATGGTGCACAGGGCTTTAAACATACCCATGTCAAAAGACAAGTATAATAAGGAAATAAGAACCATTAAGCAAATAGCAAAGGAAAACAATTTCCCACCAAGCAAAATAGACCAAATTATAGCCAAACATAAAAATAAAGATAAAACTATTCCCAAACCGGACAGTAATGAGAAAAAAATCAACTAGGTGAATACGAACACATATAAAATCACTAATCTTTTCAAAAAGCATGGCATAAAAATAGCATTCACAATGAATAATACAACCGGTAGGCACCTGCAAATTAGTAATCTAAATAAACAAGAACCGTATTCAAAGTCAGGGGTATATTCTATTGCATGCCAAGACACTGGTTGTCAAGATAATTACATTGGACAGAGTGGAAGACGAGTAGACACACGTTATAATGAACATAGGAGTGCGGTAAGATACGGAACACCTTCAGCCGTATGCGAACATATGTGAGAAACGGGGCCCAGATTTACTAAAATCGAGACTGACCTAAAATAATGCATCACGAATCGAAAGGCAGAGCTCTCGACATAAAGGAAGCAATCGAGATTCACCTAGCCAAACGAAACAATCGCAGCAATCTAAATGAACACACTATTATGGAGAATTCACCCTTTTTCACTCTACTAAAAACACACCCTGTCGGAAACAAGACACAACTTAGCGATACAGCCAAGCTAGATAAAAAGGGGGCGGGTAATAGCGGTGGTTAATAGGTAAATGTTATCTGGATCAGGCGTACTATGTACTTTTTTCTGCAATAAACCCATGCCGGTATGCGCGGCAGTATTAAAGGTGGCGGGACGTCTTCAATAGACCGGACAGCGCTTAGTTCGAATGACGTTTTAGTCCACGCGTGGCGAAGACAGTTCCTCGGTCTTTAATAGTTGTAGATCTTCCTGTATTCAATAACATACATTCTTATCTAGATTTGGCATCGTCACACAAATAAATATTACACTGACCTCAGACAGACATAGGAACAAAGGGGAAAGAAAGGAAAAACCAGTTTCGTCCAGTTAATACCCGGGTTCAGTCGACCACAACTGGTGCTAGAGTGAACACGAAACTGCTCGAAGTCCCAGCCAGGAAGACAACCGGATAAGTAACAGCCTGTATCATTACAGTATAACCATAGTTGATTTTTTAAACCATATAATCACACCAAACAGACAAACTCCGGATTTCCTTCACCATTTTAGCATATCCCCTAACATTAGATATAATACATTTAGCATGCACCAACAGTTGCATTACCAATACTGCAACTAAATAATTGTACATATTGTAAATATTTTTCACCTGTATTCTCAAACATAGATGTTATAGCCTAAGTGTAATAGATGTGATGATGATCGCTTGACAATTGAAACTGGTCATCATAGTGTATTTATTAATCTCATGTAATTTATTTCAGGATTAGGGCATAACCCTGCTCTTTTAGGGTACATTCGTGTTGACCGACCGAAAAGCACCAAAATTTTGTAGGACTTAAATTGTTGAAAAAAATTGCTCTTTGGAATATTAAAAAGTCGAAGGAATGGAATGGTGAACACTGAGTTCGTGAAAACCAAAGAAAGTGAAATATTGACAAAACGGAATGAATATTTTAGCAAGCTGTTGAAGGTGAGACGTCAGGCATGCGGGGAAGTTATGCAAACAGCCAACACGGTGGAGAGAAAAATAGAAGAATAACCGTACATTACTATGTCAGAAGTGGAATGGGCAGTTAGAAAGATGAAGACGGGCAAAGCTGTGGGAATCGACGAAGTGGCAATACAATTGATCAAGGCGGCAGGACCAGTGGGACTGCAATGGACATACAGACTTCTCATGATTGTGCGGAGAGAGAAGAACGTTCCTGATGGCTGGAAAAGGGGAATAATATTGCCAATATTCAAGAAAGGAGACAGGTAGGTGTGTAGTAACTACCGAGAAATCACAATTTTGCCAAAGTAACAGAAATAATCCTAGAAAAAAGAATGAAATAAAGGTAGAAAGCCATATAGAGGGGGAGCAGTTTGGATTTAGAGGGGTAGGTCAACAGTAGAACCCATTTTCATTCAGAGACAGAACATTGTAAAGAGTTGGTAATATGGGAAGGGTATGGTAATGACTTTTATTGATCTTGAAAAGGCCTATGTTAGCATCCCTAGAACAAAAGTTTGGGAAAGTTTAACAAATAGGGGATAGGCAAGGAACTGTGTGACATGATAAATGGAATGTACGTGGATTGCTACAGTAGTCGGGACAACGGAACGCTTTTAAATTGACACTGGACTAAAACAAGGAAGTGTGTTGTCACCCTTATTGATCTTAATGGTGATGGATGACATCATGAAGGCTGCAAGGAAAGACTATAGTAGGACAAAGATGAAGGTAATATTGTTTGAAGACGATGCTGTGATCTGGGGCGAGGATGAGATGGAGGTACAAGAACAGTTAGACGTAATAAATGAAAAGATTGAGCAATGGGCATTCAAGATAAATGTGGAGAAGAGTAAAACAGTGGTGATGAGTAGACGTAAGAAAGAAGGAAAAGGAATAATCAAAGTCGGAGATAAGGAATTGGAAGTGGTGAAACACTTCGAATACTTGGGATGTGAACTGACTGAAGATGGAAGACTAGATTTGGAAATTAGCAGAAGAATACAACTCGGGAGTGTTTTCTACCAACAGATACGGGTACTAGTATGGAACAAGGATATACTAAGGAAGGCTAAAGGAGTTATTTGCACAGCATATTATGTTCCTCTAATGACATATGCAGCAGAAACTTGGACGAAGACTAAGAGGGATGAGAGCAGAGTACAGGCAGCTGAGATGAGATTCCTGAGAAGAATGGTCCAGAAATCGAGGTGAGACACAGTGTGAAATGAAGATATACGGAAAGAACTGGGAGTACAGAAACTAAATGACAAACTGGAGCAACAAAGATTGAGATGGTTTGGACATGTCAAACGAATGAATGAAGTAAGGCTACCAAGACAAGCACTGGAATGACGGATGACAGGGAAGAGGACGAGGAAGACCAAGAATGCGTTGGATGGACTCGTTGAGGTATAGCATAAAAAAACGCAACCTGGATTGGAACACCGTGTCGGAAGAGGAATGCTGGAACGACAGAACAAAGTGGAGAGGAACCATATTTTCCCCCACCCAGTGTCAGCTGGAAAAGGTGAAATGAAGATGATGATGAACTCACAATCGTCTTCTTCATTTCGGTCGTGCTGTTTTCATCCACTGACTGGATGGAATGTCGATTGCTTCTTCTTCAAGTACTGTAGATGTTACCTTATACGGGTCCTGAACTAATTAGCTCCGTTCCCCGGCTGACTTGTGTGAGTGGTTCAAACCCAGAGTTCACCTTTGTGAATATGATCCATGACACAATCATTTTCACGTCAGAAATTTGTTATTATTTTAAACTTGTTACATTGATATGTTACGGCTGACTTGTGTGAGTGGTTTAAACCCAGAGTTCACCTTTGTGAATATGATCCATGACACAATCATTTTCACGTCAGAAATTTGTTATTATTTTAAACTTGTTACATTGATATGTTACGACAATTTGATATACGTGCAGCTTCAGAAAATCTCAGAAGAAAGTGCGCCGTATGTAGCAGTATGTGGGCCCCCAGAGTAGCCGAACATCATTTTTATGTAAAAGGAGTTCTTCCCCTTCGCTGTATCTTGACCAATCATATTCGGCGACATGATGACGTAGTTTCCCTCACCAGATCCATGAGTCTCAATTTCCTTCTTCATTAGTTGAGTCACCCAATTGGTATTGTTTCTGGGGTATATTTAAATTGGCGTACTGATGCTTACTAATTCTCGGAATACGTGACGCCAGTACCAACTGACCCAAGTTACTTTGTCTCCGAGCTCAACGTCCTCAGGTAAACCAATACACTCTTCTTGGAAATGAGGTCTAAACTTAGCAGACTCCCCCGGTGAAGTTGACGACTCGCCGGCCGAAAGTTTCCCAATCAAGTCCTGAGTTATACTACTAACTTGGATCTGACTTAAAATTTCCATTTTATATATATCACCAAACAATGACTAAAAACCTAATTTACATTTAATGAAGTGATGGCATCAATCCAGAATTGATATGACAATTACAATATACCTAATAAAAATATTAAATTAATTTGCTGCTGATAAAATATCAAAATAAAGGGGATGTATTTGGACTATTACAACATTGATAGGCATTCCCTGAAATGTCATTAAGATCAGTGATCTTGTTTAAGTGTCCTGACAAATTAAACTTTAATTTATATATGGAGATGTAGGCCTATAATAAATAACTTAGGATAGTACTAGTATGTCATGAATCCAAACATTTCATTAGCTTGTCATTGCAATGCAACGCACAAAACAGAATACATTATGGAAGTTGGCATCTTTCAGTTCCTTAATCTTATTCGTAACTTTATTATTCCTCTTATCTATTATTATTGCTATTATTGTTGTGTTAGGACATCATCATCACCATCATCATCATCCCCAATTTTAATAGTTAATTAGTTATTTTAGTTATTATTGTTAGTATTGTTGTTGTTGTTGTTGTTAAGCGCCAAAGCTGTTTGATTCCCACCGATGTGGGACGGATTTCATTCCTGATAATTGCATTGCAGTTGTTTTAGATAAAATTTCCCTTCCTGTAGTTCGGTATCCAGGCAAAGAGGAGGTCCCGTGTCTTATAATCGCAGAGAAAAGAAAGTTCGTAAATGTATAATTTCCCTTCTTTTTATATCTGCAATGCATATCAAACACTTACTGAGAGATATAAATACCTACTATCTCAGTAGAAGCACGACATCAATGTAAAACTAGGGAGACTTTTCATATTTTCCTAATCAGTGAGGGCAAGCTAATATCTGTCCATTTACTCGTTAGCCACCCTTAAATCTAACGTGAGACTAGCTTTTCGTTCACGTAAGTGACAATATATATATAAGCCTATATAGGTGTAACAAAAAGAAGTTTACCGCCAGACATCTAGACTCGTGAGGTTGGCTATTGTAGGTGGCAGTAAATCCTTCTTGCCATGCAAAGCATACTTGCTGGAACATGTGTAGTGCGATGGTCAGCAGGGCTGGCTCTACTGGCGGTCAAGAGAGAGAGCGCGCTGTCCTTGGGGTTAAGAGGTGTTGGAGTAGCACGCCTACCTCGCACTCATAGGGCCCGAGTTCAAATGACGGTTCCATCGGAGATTTTATAATTTGACGTGAGGTCTGGAACGGGGTGCATGTAACAATTGAGTAGCTGTTTGACAGTGAGCAGCGCCCCGGTCACAAAAACCAGGATTAATGGCCGAGTGGACTCAACACGCTGACCACGCGTTACCCCTCAATCGGCAGGCAAAATGGCTGAGCAGCGGTCCCTTGGTAGGCCTAAACTTTTCATGGGGTGTAGTGTAACGGGCAGGGGGTCTTAATGAAATAATGAAACCTGCGTTTTAGGATTATCTATACTAATATAATAAAGCTGAAGAGTTTGTGTGTTTGTGTGTTTGTGTGTTTATGTGTTTAAACGCGCTAAAATCTGGAACTACCAGTCCGATTCGAAAAATTCTTTTTTTATATGATAGCCTGATTCAAGAGAAATAGTTTAGGCTATGTAGCATTAGGCTACACCTCTCACGTGACCTTCAAGATTGAGTTTTGTTCAGTAAATCGGTAGAACAAGTGCTCCCGAACAGCTCTATCCGCATGCGCTGGTGTTATGGTTAGTGATACGCACACCGTTCCACCTACCTGAACCAAAATTTGTATACTTACCCTTTGGAACCCTGATGGTAACACTGTCTACTTGAAATGTATGACAGACCAGTCCATTCCCTGCATTTAGGCGCTTTGGTTCAAATCTACACCTTTTCCCCGATCTGAACCAAAATTTGTATACTTACCCTTTGGAACCCTGCGAGTAACACTGTTTACATGAAATTTCGTACAGATCACTCCATTTCTTGCATTTAGGCCCTTTGTCACAAATCTACACCGTTTCACCGATCTGAACCAAAATGTGCATACTTACCCTTTGGAACCCTGCGAGTAACACTGACTACATGAAATTTATGTCAGACCAGTCCATTCCCTGCGTTTAGGCCCTTTGGCACAAATCTACACCCTTTCACCAATCTGAACAAAAAGTTGTATACTTAACCTTTGGAACCCTTCGAGTAACACTGTTTACATGAAATTTCGGACAGACCACTCCATTCCCTGCATTTAGGCCCTTTGGCACACATCTATACCGTTTCACCGATCTGAACGGCAATTTGTATACTTACCCTTTGGAACCCTGCGAGTAACACTGACTGCATGTAATTTTGGACATAACCTTCCATTCCCTGCATTAAGGCCCTTTGGTATTGCGCCCAAATTTACTTATGGCCAAGACTATGAATCAGACGAGATCAGAACTAATACCCGCAAATTTGAGAAATGACGGAATAAAATTTTTCAGAATAAATAAAATCGAAGATCTAAAGATTTCATACTCAGAATGAGTATTTTATTATGTCAAGGAAGTACTAGTAAAATTTAAAAAAGGCCGGAAGGAAGAATGGAAGTTTAGAAATTATTTAAACAATAAATAGATAAATTATTGGAATGGACAGGCCGACATCGCTAGAAACGCGGATCGCACATCCGGAGACGGTAGTGTGTCGTCACAAGAGAGAAGAGGTAACAGCAGGTGACAACAGCCTGGGGAGGTTAGCAGTCGCGTCACAGAAGGAGAAAGAGTGGGAGAGACTGGAAGAGAGATCCCGAGGCTAGCAGGGAATCGCTCGTATTCACTCTCTACATTGACCAGGTCTGAGTAGGACCTAGTCCAGAAACAGACTTATTATAACAGGGCAACGCATAGTAAGCGAAGCGTGAGGTTTCAGAAGGCGGCGCATTAGCGTGAGGCAGAGCTCTCATCATGCAAGCCAGCATCGCTAGGCGAACTTGCAGCTTCCAAATACACACAGCGTACGAGCGGAACCTGTTCATTCATACGGCTCGCTTCACTGCAGGAAAAAAGAAATATATCACGCAGCCTACGGTACAAAACTACTATTCTATAGGACGGTATTACAGCAAATATTACTGCAGCATATACTTAATACTTCAGAGCAGTATTCTACGGAGGTATTACAATACTTATACCCGTGTTAAAATGCAAGTTATATTCAGGCAAAGGGGAGGTCATATTGGTTTACACTTTAACCACATAATGACTTGCTGCTAATTGCATCCATGTAGGGAAGCAGAAACACATTAATCTGCAATTAAGTCCAGAATACTTTGACAAATATGGAGATCACGGTGAACCAACCACGCGATACTCTAAAACTAAGAATGGAACTAAGATACAACAAGAGATTTCACTCACATCTTGAAATGCTCTTACAAACAACAATTATGGAACGAGATTCGAGGCGGACCACATGTGCTTCTAAAGCATTACTGGGACGCAGTATGAACATTCAACACGATAAGCTGAAGGGCAGCCAACGCAGCATGAACTTTCAACACGATAAGCTGAAGGGCAGCCAACGCAGCATGAACTTTCAACACGATACGCTGAAGGTCAGCCGACGAACCGAGAAGGGGCCAGGAGAGCAAGACGAGATCATCACTCTGGCCATTGACCCAGTTTCGCTGGCTACGTCACGGTCCGACCAGATGTGGGGGCCACAGCTGTCTTTGAAGGTTTCGAGCAGAACTCTGCTTGCTAATAGCAAATACTCCAATAATCGCGTCGTTCAACATAAGGTAGCCGAAGCTGTCAGATTATATAATCCATGTTTGTAGTAGTAGTTTCATTTCTGGGTTTCATTCTGTGATTGACCAACATTTTTATTATTATTATCAGTTTTTGTAGATTCGTAAGATCTGTTAAATTCATTTTATTGCCACTTTTTCATTCAGATTTAAGTCACTTTAACGTTTATTGAGCGAATAACCATTTTCCACATTTCAGATAGAAGATTGTTAATTCATTAAATAAGCTTTAAATATGCGCACCGTTATCTATATCTGTATTTTATAGTGAGATGGAACACGCATTAATAAATCTAGATACGGCACTGTAGGATAAGTAAGTCGGTATTTTCAAGGAAATTACGGGGATAATCAAAACTTACGATGTTGATTCAAGTTTCAATCCCAATTACAAAATTACAGAGTGCAATTAATGCCTAATTACACGACAATCAATCGTTAATAAATTATTGACTTTGAAAAAATAAATCCAATTTATAATAATTAAATGTCAATTTGCAGTAGAGAAGGCAGATAGTTATTTGAAACTATACTGTTAGTAAAATAATGGAATAAACTATATTTCCAATTAAGAAATGTTAAGAGAACATTCACATTGGTGAATTAAGGATTTAATTAGAGCTTTAAAAGTCTCCATAATTTTGAATAAATTTATACTTCATGAAGGAAACTTTGGAACTTTATAGATCAGAACATGTAATTAAATAACGAAAGGAAATGACAGGCAACATTTTATAAGTCGACCGGTGTCTGTAAAATAGGTCAATATAGATTTAATTGAATTATATTCAGAAATTCTGAAATTCTGAAATACCGGAAGGAGAGGATATGGTCGTATTTTTATTTCTTTGAATTCTTGCAGACTAGTCAAATTGTTAGTTACGGTATTATCACAACGAAATTTATACGTGGATTAAGGTAAATAAAATCTTCATACAAGATGTTTAAAAAGCTGTACAGATGTAGTAGAATTTTGAAATTTTGTAGCACGAGGAATAAATGTATGAGGATAGTAGAAGTTTTTGTAGGAGATGTGCATTATAGATAAAATGCAATTAAAATGGATGTTATAGTTGAATTCCGTACAAGATGAGGAACGTAGATGAAATTACGTTTTATTAAATAAGGAGGCATAGTGTAAATATTTTCCCAGTCTGTTCACAGGTAGTGTGAAAATATTATATTGCATCGAGGCAAGTGTCTGTACAGTATGTTAGAAAAGTAGAGCAACTATGTGTGTAATTCTTGAAAGAGAAGTGTTGAATGAGAAAATAATCCCAAGCACTTTTAGAATCCACTATTTTTACGTAACTGATAGTCTTAGGAGAAAACATCTCAGAGCAGTGCTAAACTTTACCATTCGGCACGATTGCTCATTTTGCAACGACTTATATTAAATACTTTAACCTTGGAAGGCGTGGTGATTGTGAAAGGAAAATCTTAAGATTAATTAGAAATCGTGATAGAAGGAAAATTAAACTAATTTCATGTAAGAAATTATAATTTGTGCTGATCGCAAATCGTTGTACGTTTGCACATAAGCTTCATAATTAATACTTGATAGTTAATATTTTCACCATTACAATTTTAGATTTGGAACTACGGTTCAAGAAAATGAAACGCAACTGTATAGACTAGGGCAATGTCTAAAGCTAACGTCGTTTCAAGATTTGATTTTTTTTCGTGAAATTTCAAATGAATTTCACAAAGGTTTGATATTTTGTAAATCATTTTCATATTTATTGAGGTGAACATTTATGCACAAGATTTATTCTTGGGAGGAATAAGGGCTCAAATAGAGTGCCGAATTCTCTAAATCTATTTTTTTTAGGACATAGTTATTGTAAGTTTGATTTTTTTGTGTTCAATTTTTGTAGTGTCAAATGGGACACTAGGTCAGATTATTTGCGATAGGGACATTTCATGTATCGTTCCTTAGTGAATAAACCGCTGGCACTTTTTAGTGACTCAGTCAATTTTATTTTAATTGATCGCTTATTCATCCTATAATCTTCGTAAATGGTACTACTGGATAGCTGCAGGCGCCCACTATAGTTAGACCTTAACACCCCTCGAGATTGGAGTTTCTCGAATTCACTATTAAATGAAAATAATAGTAGAAGTATGTAGCTGTTAAGGTAGTACTATTTAAATATGCACTATGTGATCCTAGCATTCCCAATACTTACTTACTGATTGTAGAATTCGGGTGCAGTACACATCTATACCATTTCACCGATCTGAACGGCAATTTGTATACATACCCTTTGGAACCCTGCGAGTAACACTGACTGGATGAAATTTTGGACATACCCCTCCATTCCCTACATTTAGGCCCTTCATCACAAATCTACACCGTTTCTCTTAATTGCACCAAATTTTACATACACTTTGAAACCCTGCTGGTAACACTGTTCACTTGATATTTTGGACAAATCTCCCCATTCCCTACATTTAGAATAACAGACAAAATGAACTTGAAAACCACGTATTAAGGCCCTAGAACCATTCATGTCCGTAGTAGTGTAACTGTAAGAGTATTTTAATAAGTCTGTTGTTGACGGTCAGTTCGGGCTGCATCACGCGACCCCTACCAGTGTTCTGGTGCAGAATTGCGAAAACAGTTGCGTCTTGCGCTGTTAATAAATTGCAGTCACGGGGGGTATTTAGTGCAAAAAGATTTCTTAGGCCCCTTTAAACAGTTATCATCATGAAAATATTATCCTCTGTATAAGTACAATGGTGTTGGTGCAGTACATTGAGGTTATCAGCTGCAATAAGCGTTGGTGCTTTCAAATTTACCTTCATTTATTCTGAAACGTATCGTTAAGCGCTTTGTGGCGATAAATTATACTATTGCTACCTCAGTAGCTCGGGACAGCCGAAGTTTGCCAAAGAGTTCTGATTATTTTCCTATGGCGCTATGCGACAAAAGACGACACTATGGGTCTCTTTATTTCTAACAGCCAATGGCAGCTTCAGGCAGTGTCTTTTGTTTCACTTACTGTTCTTTCTATTATTTTTGTAAATTTGTTTGTAAATTACATGTGTCAGTGCTGTAGTTAGTAAATAACTGTTTCCCAATTCATAATTATCATTACGGGAAATTGACCTGATTACGTCCATTATACTGTACTACTTATCACCCCCAATACAACCACCACCACCACCACCACAAAAATATATATTTTTAAAATATTGGTTTCTGTTAGTTAAGTATCATGTGCCAGTTCTGTAGTAGTATTCATTATCATCCATAAAACAAATAAATCCACCGGGTGATGCCGGGCACTACTGCTAGTAATGTAAATAAGAGGATTCAATCACCGAATAATTAAAATAAAATAACATTGAAATACGCTTGTTAGAACTCAGATGTAGTCTTTCCTTAAATGAGGCTTACCCTATTTTAAAAATAAAGCCAAAACGCCAACTAAACCGTCACTTAAAATAAGAAACAAAAGGATTCGATTGTACAAGGATAGTCGTTACAAATATATAAATGGATATGTATTTTCTGCAAAGATTTAATCGACCAGCAGTGTACAATGTGTAAACGTCGCCTGCAGATTGTGGGGTGGAGCGTGTTTAGCGCGTTGGGTCCACTCAGCCGTTAATATTGGTTCTCGTGGCAAGGGTGATGTATCATTGAATCTTTTGCTGGTCTTCCATACCCACAAATATGAAAATTTACGTAAAGTAGTCGCTTTTTAATTATTGCTTGCATCATGGAGTTGGAGTTTGCGGTAATAGATGGCACCAATGATAGTCGTCACTGAGCTTGAGATAACAGTATCATCAGCTGCATGATGCAAAAAATTACAGATAATTTATGGTGCTGTATGGCTGGCTTTAAGGTAGCGCCACAAATTATCCTGATTTGACTGGAATAGTGGTAGCCTGATAGCGCCGGCGTTAAACACTCTACTTTTATGTTCGCACACACAGAGATTTGTTACTGCGCCGTGCTGCTGGATAAGCCGGAAAAATTATATCGCCTGTATCAACTGCTAGCCAGTCGCAGGAGGAATGTTCATTTATAATGCAAAACTGATGTGAATAGTATGAATTTATATAGTGTGTACCAATACCATCAATTGTCAGCCAGTGATAGCATAAATTGCGATCAACGTGTAGGATTCAAAACTGATGTTAATAGCGTGAGTTTATACAGGCTGTAATTGATATAAATGGCGTCCGTTATACTGGTGGTAGAAGATGGTATTCTAGGCAAATATCTTCATGAAATTTAAGGGTATCTTAATTAGTGTGGCTGGAATTAAATCACAAAAAATCGGCGGTCAATGTCTTGGAAAAGGGATTTGACTGCTTTCCCCTCAGTAGCTCAGCTGACTTCTCCCCGTTGTCCTCCCCTCCAACTCTGAGGAATGTTGAAAGGAGACTGAAGTTGAGTGGCCTCCTCATCTTGTCTGCCAATGGCAGTGAAATACATAAACCGAGCCTATGAACAGCTGATTCACACCTTCATGCGGAGTGGCTACATGACTTGTGATGGTGGATCTGTTTAGGATTTTGCCAGCCTCATGGTGGTATATTCCTTCTGAATATACGTTCCCTCGTTTAGTATTTTGCACCCATATTGGGTTCTCTTTTATTTTATCTCTCTTCTTCGCTAACCACTAACACACGGTGTGCCTTTTCTTTTGATTTGCAGCGTCTCATGTTCTTTGAAAGTGTGCTTCAGAAGTTCGAGATGTTTTCGCCTTGCCTAGCAATGTACAGGCATTTATCTGCACTACTCCTCTAGGCCATACGCTGAAGTTACTGCTTCTCGGCCGTTCATGAAGAATTCTCATCGGTTCAGCTGATCTACACCTTCCTTGAAACTACGCTCTTCTTAAACTCTATCTAAGATGTGAATTCTGTATAAGATACTTTGTTTTCTCATGTTGGCGATTGATACGTCATTCCCCCTTCCACTCCCCTCTCCTCCTTGCTATCGCCAACCGTCGCTTCTTGCCGTGTGAACTCTGTCTGCTTCAAGTTTCCGTAGAGCAAACACGCTTCTTTTTAAACCTCTCTCAGAGGATATTGGACATGTCCGATATTTTGTTTTAGCCGTACTTAAAGTACACTCAACTGCTCTGCAAATTCATCATGTGAAAAGATAAGAAATTCATATTTCTTTTAATACGGCTAGGAGCTGTTTTAAACAATCTCATCGCTATTTCATTCAGCCAGCCAGTTACTATTTCAAGATGTACGGAATTTTAGCGATAATACCAAAGCAATAACTTGTTTTAATAACATTTTCCGCCGTGGGAATTCAACTTCTAATGTCGTAAATAAAGTTTGGGCCAACGTGGGAATCTTTGGCAACTTTGTTAATTGTACTCATTGTGGGGTTTGAAGCCATTTTTCAGTGTTGCATTTGTAAACAAAAGTTTGGTGCTTTTCAGTCGGTCAACTCAAATGTACCCAAAAGAGTTCGATTATACCCTAATCCTGAAAAAATATATTAATCTCATGTGATGTTTTCAGGATTAGGGTATAACCCAACACTTTTGGTTACATTCGTGCTGACCAACTGAAAAGCCCCAAACATTTGTTTTGTTAATTGTACTCAATTAAATGTCATGGGATCTCCCCATAAATCCTGTTAAACCCTCTTGAATGGGGCACTGTGGGATTCAACATGTCAACTGCAATAGCCTAGTTTGTGAAATTCAACCCGAAATTGCAATAAACTATAAATTCTGTCTGGAAAGTTCCAGTAAACTTTTCTTCAATCCAAATGTTGTGACGTCATTTGGGAAACATTTTAAAAGGGCAACTCTACTTCTTGCAAGTCTCTCTGGAAATTGCAATTATTTTAACTACTATAAACTACCAACATACCCTTTTTCTACAGAACTATACTAATTTTCAAGCAGTGACAGTAAAATCGAACAATTCATAATCATTCAGCGCTTCGAAACATGTGAGCATTCAACCTATTTCCCACATCCCCCTTTTTCCAGTTACTAACATAGGCTAACATCTGTGGACTTTGTAACATAACATTACGTAATTTCTGTATAAATATCAGGTGGTTATATTCCCCCTCTTAATCACAATCATTATAGTCATTTTATACTTAAGCACCTTCCGCACCCAAGATTTGGGAATTTACTTTTTTTTAAAGACATTCAGTCTATTTTCACGTTTTAATGGGAATGCACTCCAGCTAGAGAAATGCTAGTTCACTTAATCTCTTGGTGAGAACCAAAAAATAAGAAATCTTGCATGGTTACTTAGGAATCTAAGTTTCATTGGGTTTAGACCTGAATTCAAACTAGTCAAAATTAGTTTTATGTATTACCATTTGAAGCAATAAAATTGCTTGCTCTATTGCGTTAAAATTAATCGTTAAGCTTCGGGCCACGGCCACCTCCAGGAGGCTATTTACTTTATTTTATCATTCTCATTACTCGATGAGCATCCTAATGATCGGCGAAGACTTATCCACCTTTTCAAGCTACCCCTTTCACCTATTGAATCAATCTCAATTACATTATTTTCATTGTTTAGGAATTTCTCTATCTTGTTGTGTTCAAGGCAAACCTCCATTTAGTGGGATTTGTTAATGTTTGCCTTTCTCTTAAAATTGTTCATTGCAAGTATAGTTCACTCTGCCAACTTCATACTTGAGGTAATTGTTACCTTGTCATTTCAATTTATGCTTCTTGATTATGTTTTTTTTTTTTCATAATCAAGGTTTGGTTTATTCATTATTTGCTAAACTTCTAATCAGCACCATGCTGGGTGAAAGTTTAGTTTACTTTGAACACAACCACTTTTCTCCCTTTGAAATTACTCTTAATTATAACCTATTTCTATTGGCCACGGTTGCCTCCGGCTCCTAGATTTATGTATTAAATTCTTGCTTCGGGTTTCTAACCCATTTTCTGCAATTGTTTGCATTGAATTTACTTTCTCTCTCAGCAATTTCCTCTCGGCTGCAATTTGTTCATGTGCCACGTGGATTTTGTTGTGTATTACCCTTTGGTTTTGTAATTTGTTACATTTCCCTTTTCTTTAGCATGCTTTTCGAGTAACACATCCTCGTTTGCTGTGCAAACTATAACTTGATATTTTGTGATCACTTATAATAATAGCAAAAAATCATTAGATTGTAAATGAGCCACGGGCTCCCACTTTCTCTGGAACTGTTTTTCCAGACTCGTTCCATAATTTAGAACAACGTTTCCTCTAGTTTTCAGTTACATACATTGCTTTATTGTTACTTTTATAACATAAAGTGTTTAATGGGGTGAGTCCGTTGCTCCTAATCTTTTTCTTTCGCTCCTGATGCTTTTCTTTAATTCCTCTCCTTCCCTTATGGTAGTTTTTGGAATTGAATTCCAATTGCTCCATATTCTTGGTACCGGAAACACTGTGACCCCATTTGTCAATAAATTACCAAATACTAATTATTTGAGCTTTATTTTTGAACGAATCCCTGGCACAGAAAAGGTGGCGGAGGGAAGCTACTTCAAATCCTGCTTCAAGGTTCAGTCGTCTTGCTGCCAATTCGACAGCTTATTCATCTTTCTACTAGAAGCGTAAGTTGCACTTTAGCTTCCAACTTCCATTATGGAACCTCAGGATGAAAAACTCATCGCCAGACGTGCTTCATACAAGGGGCAACTCACCCGTCTTAGAACTTTCCTGAAAGATTTATCTCCCGATGATTACAATCTAGATATCATTTCTCAACGCTTGAAGAATTATGAGCAAGCTTATGCTAGGTATGACACATGTCAAACGGAAATCGGAACCGTCATTTTAAATCAGGAGGGAGACAGGGAGGAAGGCGAACCCTTGTACTATGACAGCGTTTGTACCGCCTCCGCTTTAATTTGGAAACTTTCCGAAGAACAAAAAAATACATTCCTGATCTACGCCCAATCCGTTACTTCCCAAGATCGAACTCCTCCATTTCTCAGGCAATGAAATTCAGTGGGACTCTTTCAATGAGCTCTTTTGTTCCCAAATTCATGATAATGACGCCATCCCAGCACTTCATAAATTCCACTATTTGCGATCGTCTCTTCATGACCAGGTGTTGCAATTGGTCAAGCTCTTCCATTGAGTACTGAAAACTATTCCATTACCGTTAATCTTCTTAAAGAGAGATATGGTAACGTACGTCTTCGTATTCAGAGGCACATGAAATCTTTATTCAATTTGCCCCTCACACGTCATAATGACAACACTTTGCGAACTCTTATAGACACCACTCAATTTCACGTAAAAGCCATATACCAATTGGAGCAACCAACGGAACACTGGGATACCTATTAATACACCTGGCCACTTCTAAATTCGACGTAGCTACTTTGAAAGCGTAGGAGATCGAACTAGCCCATGACGATGCTTATTCTTAAGATCATTTCGTCACATTCATCAAAAGCAGATATCAGCTGTTAACCACTCTCGCAACTCAAAGTGAAAACGCCCCCACCAACTCACGACGTGAGCACACCCGCACTTGTACTCAACGACATGTGTCTTTCACTCCTAAATTTAGTGCTTATACAAGTGGTTATAAAACTAGGTCTTCTGAAAACTGACAAACTAGCTCTGTCGCATTAAATAGTCAAGGTGGAACCCAGAAAACTTACAACAACCCTTCGAAATGTTTACTCTGTCATGATTTTCATGCTGTGTACCTTTGTACTTCTTTCAAAGAGCTATCAATCGATGAAAAAAGAAAATTCGTTTCTCAACATGGTTTTTGTTTTAACTGTCTTTCGCCTAAACATTCCGCGTCTAATTGCAAATCCGCTAGACTTTGCTGCAATCGCCAAAAGCCGCATCGCACGTTACTGCACCGTCATGAAAAACCAACGTCATCAACAACTTCAACTCTTACCTTAAAACAAAGTGATGACACTGGCAAGCCCAATGCTTCAGCTTTTATTGAAAACTCCACGTCTTGGTGTAGCGCTCAAGTATTGTTATCCACCGTCCAGGTAGATGTACGGGATGGGTCAGGCAATTGGATTCGTGCCAGAGGGCTTTTAGAACCAGCTGCCATTCATGACTTTGTTTCGAATTCATTGATGGAAAAGCTCGGGCTTCCCGTATTACCAACCTCCATAAATGTATCAGGCATTAACAGTTCTAAAGCGGAAGCTTTACAGATTTCTAAATTTGAAATCAAAGACACTTGCCAAAGAAATAGTTTCCTCAAATTAAATTACCGCGTTCTGTACAGTATAAGTGAAGACACCCATAGTCGCTCTGTTGATACCACTTGTTTAAACATTCCGGCCAATTTGAGGTTTAATACTCAAGGCCCTATTGTTATCCTGTTCAGTGCAAACGCCTTCTGGAATTGCTTACGTAAGCGATCACGTCATCTAGCTTCCAACGATTTGGTACGAGATACAAACTTTGCTTGGATTGTGACTGGCCAACTTCCCCTTTACACTGCTTAACCCACTTCGCAATGTCAGTTCGTTATCGTAGACCTGGAACAATTCTGGAAATTGGGGACTATCGACTCTTCTAGTCCAATTTCATTCGAGAATGAATTTTGCGAGCAGCTCTTTGTTTTCAGTAACACTCGCACCTCCGAAGGTAGATTCATTGTTCATATGCCTAGACCACTAAACCCTCCAAAATGTGTAACTTTCAATCTAAAGCGCGCAATGCTCTCTTCGCCATTCAGAGCAAATTTAAGAAAAAATCCTTGGTCACAGAGCAGTATACCAAATTCATGGAGGAATACGAAAGCCTAGGTCACATGGAAGTCGTAAATTAAACCGATGATGAATTGCACCCTCCGGTCGAAACGGTCTTCTTAAATCACCATCCAGTGTGGAAACCCCCCCTCATCAAGGACAAAATCCGCGTTGTTATTAATTGTTCTTCAACTGATGCCAATGGCAACTGCCTTAATGACACCGTTTATTCAGGTCCCGCTATCCAATCAGACTTGTCCACTATTCTTTTAAATTTCTGGTTGTTTCCCATAGTCATCATTGCTAACGTCAAACACATGCATCGGCAGGTTTTGATCAATTCAGAACAACAGGATCTCCATCGCGTCCTATGGCGCGAAGAAGCTAATAAACCCATCAAAATATTCTGTCTGAAAACTGTCACCTACCGACATAACACTACGGCATTTCTCGCTATCCGCGCATTACATATGCTTTCTGCTCAAGCAGGTCACTTGCTTCACTCTAAAACTTCAAAAGCTTTAACTTCATGTTTCTAAATCGACGACTACTTTCAGTCCTTTGAAACTCTGGAGGAAGCATCTCTCATCTCTCGCGAACTGAAAGCACTGCTCATAACAACGTTTTCTTTAAATTTCAGTTACATATATTGTTACTTTTATATAATAAAGTGTTTTAATGGTTGTTCCTAATTAGTTTCTTTCGCTCCAGACAATTTCCCTTAATTCCTCTTCTTCCCTTAAGTTAGTTTATAGAATTGAATTCCAATTGCTCCACATGGCCTATGCATAGAAAATGGAAATACTAAAGATTTGGTAAATTAATTTAAGGAACTGCTGGCCTATCTTTATGTGAAGACAGTGCAGCAACTGTAATAAAAATATTATTAATAATATTATTATAGTAGGCTACTACTACAACTAATAATAATATTAGTCTTTTAGACACACTAATTCCTTTTATGTATTTTTTTTGTATATCAAGTTGCCAGACTTTTATATAAGTAGGATGTCATGTACGTGCCATGAAATCCATAGACATGATCGTATTAGATCACATTCATTTACTGCATGACTCTACGTAGATCGCAACCTCGGGGAGGTTAGCTCTCTACCACCAGAGCTACACATGCTGACATTTATTATTATTATTTGTTCAATTCACCATTAAAACATGGGTTACTCTAAATCACGGGTTAAACCAAGTTATTTACAACAATACATAAAAACTATGATACATACATATCATGTATATACTAAATATAGAGTTCATTATCACTCATTCACTAGCCAGGAAGGACGCACAATATTGCATGCGGACAATAGGACAGAATGCTGCATACTCCTGTAGATGGTCGGCGGAAGATCCAATTCCTTCAGACTCTTGTGGAGTGTGTGAGGTATAAGGCCGTTGGACTGACAAGATTACAGGCTCTATCCGGACGCAGTTCATCTTCCATATCCTCTTGATTTCCTCTGCAAGCTGTCTATACTTGGTGATTTTTTCATTGTGTTTCCGTTCGATAATGGTTGGGGACTGCTATGTCTATTATAAATGTAGTGCCATTAACCTTATTTACTACTATGATGTCTTGTCGATTATGATCTATTGTTTTGTCTGTCTCAATACCAGTGTCAGAATATATTTTACACAATTCATTTTCGAGGAGGGATAGTGGATGATATTTGTAGTAAGGGATATACTCCTCAGTTAGTTTATATTTCTGTGCGAGTGCTTGATGAATGTTGCCTGCAACCTGATTGTGCCGTCCTGTATATTCAACTGATGCTAGTATTGGGAAACCTGCAGTGACATGGCCAATGGTATCGAGATGAATGGCGCATCGCCTGCATATGTCTGAAATTACACTGATATCCTTGATGATGTATTTCTTATAATTGTTTGTGGCAATGACTTGTTCTTGGATGTCAATTGCGAATCACCCAGTTTCTCCAAACATACGACCACTTTGTAACCACATACACGATGCGTTCTTATCAATACTCTGCTGGGTTAGGTTGCCGTAGTATTTTCCATGGAGGTTCTTTTCTCCCCCTGCCTTTTCTTTTTCATGTAAGTGTAGTTGCTGGCTGATATGATCAACAGAGTTTGTACGAAGGTTCAATACAGTGTGCTTATCATCAAGTACAATGGCTGTATGGAGAATGCTGTTTTCGTTTCTTTGATATAAATATCTTCTAAGGGTTTTAATTTAGTTCTGGAGCAAAATTTGTAAATCCAGTACTCCTCGACCTCCCATCTTTCGTGGAAAATTGACCCTTTCTTTGCAGGCGTTTGGATGATGTAAGCGGTAAGTAGTGATAAGGGTCCTTGGTTTTCTCTGCAGGCTTTCTATTTCAGTTGCTTACCATTTCAGAATCCCAAATGAATATACTAGGGAAGGTATAGCGTATGTGTTGATAGCTTTAATTTAGTTCTTTGCACAGAGATTGGTTCGCAGCACTTGATGTAATCTTGTGGTATACTTGCCAATGAGTTCATCTTTGATACTTTTATGATCCAATGTTGTATTTTGATCAAATCCCAGATATTTGTAGGTTTCTATTTCAGTTATTCCTTCAATTTGAGATCCTTTTCGAAGCTCGTGTGGTTCTGAAGTTGCATATTTACCTCTTTCAATTGTCAAAAGCTTGCATTTCTTCACTCCCAGCGTCATTCGGACATCTGATGAATATGATTCTATTATATTTAGCATGGCATTAATCTGAGTCACATTGTGTGTGTATACTTTGAGGCCATCCATATAAAGGAGATGGGATATTCTGTATTTCCTGTTGTAGTAATTGATGTCAAATCAGAAACTGGGGGATTTTGGAATTTTAGAGAGAGGTACGATGGCTAAGCAATAATGGGCTTAGCTAGTCTCCTTGATAGATACCACGCTCAATTTTTATTCTGTCAGATGTGACGCATTCATTGTCTGTCCTTGAATAAAGTACTGGTTTCCAATTGTCCATCGCGACCTCCAGGAAGTGAGTTATAGCAGGGTTAATCTTATAGAGATGGAGGATTTTTTCAGCCATGAATTCGGGACTGATCAAATGCTTTCTGGTAATCTATGCATGCCGTATATAGATTCCTTTGATTATGTATCGCCTGTTGTGTTATCACAGAATCAATAACTCTCTGTTCTTTTCATGCTTGCGACAGCTTCTTGCATCCTTTCTGTACCTCAGCCAAAATGGTATGTTTGTCGATATACGTGTATATTTTGTCCGCAATTATGGACGTAAATAATTTGTTAAGTGTTTGGAGACAGGTGATAGGTCTGTAGTTTGATGAGTCTTTAGTATTTCCACTTTCTTTTGAGATAAGATATGTAATTCCAGCAGTAAGGAAATCAGGATATTCCTCAGGATGATAGATGAGGTAAGTAAATTTCTGGGCTATCTTCAGGTGCACACACGTGAAATGTTTGTACCATTAATTGTGAATTTTATCTGTGCCCGGCGCTTTCCAATTCTGACTTCTCCTTATAGCATCATATATATATATACATGCCGTTCTTCAATGGTATTAAAATCCATTTCTTTAAATACAGTATTGCTATTTCGTTCTTCGTTGATCAAATTTGCATTTTCATTGTGCGGTGACTTCGCAGCCCATACACTTCTTCAAAAATCTTCCGTTTCTTGCGTACTAGGAGATTCTGCTTTTGTCATGGATTGTTTGTTTCATTTGATCATTCTGTAGAACTGACCTTCATTGTTGGAGAAAAGTTTGTTTTGTGTTTTCCTCGCTCGTGATTCCTTGTACCTCCTGAGTCCTGCTGCTTTCGCGCATAATTTAAGCTTTTGGTTGTCAATGTATTCCTTGATTTTTTCTGTGTGATGATATTCCTTTATGTGGCTGTTGATTTTTCTGAATATATTCCTCAGCTATCGACTGGTTTTGGGTTTAGTTTTATTGTTTAAATATGCTGTTAGTTGGGCTTTGGTTTTCCTCAGTTCCTTGATGTCATTCTCTAATCGACGCTGCCATGGTGGAATGTATTCTGCGTCTGCACCTTTTCCTCGAAAGCTTCCAGACAAAGGTATTAGTTTCTGATTGTTCAGCCTTATCACAGTTACTTACGCGCAATATACAAGAGAGTTTGTTCCTTCTAGATTATCGGATGTTTCCACATACTGTTTTAGGATGTTATTTGTCACACTAACAAGAGAATTACTCTTTGCTGTTTCTAGGAGTTTTGGCAGCTTTGGTCGATAGTCTACCTTAAGGCCCATAAATTCCGTCATTGCCTCTTTAAACACATGTCCAATACAACTTTTTTCATGAGAACTCGAGATATTAGTAGGGATAGTCGGTTCAATAATTCCCTCTTCTCCTGTGTCATTTCTGCAGGTAACTTCCTGAACAGCTTGAATCAATAATGTGGGTCTGCTTTCATTGTTGGATTCTGAAGCTAGAATTTTTGCTGCATCCTCTTTAAGACTGAATCATAATAGCAGGAAGTCTATTGTTCCTCACTATTACACGACTTTGGTCTGCAATTCTTTGTTCTGTATTAAAAGAGTACTCAGGAAAATTCTCCATTAACAACTTGTGCATATCTTTCCTATATGTTGTGAGACCTCTCTCTAAGTTTGTAACAATAAAATAGGAGCGCAATATGAATTTGTTCATCTCATCAGCCCATCTTAAGCGCTGCCTCAGATTGCCTGCATTAGTGGTCAGTTGAATGTTAGGAACTTTTTCGACATGGGGAGTTGTCGGCTGATGGGTTCTCCCATCTGCGTTGTCGGCTCTGTCGGGTGATCCGACATGTGCCCGCCTGTTCAGCATCATGTTACTGGAGGTTTGCCTGATGTCACGTTCAGCACCAGCTCCAAATGTGCCCCGACGCACCTCGTGTAACGTCCTTTTCCGAGGCTCATTATTCTTTCACATTTTCTCCATTAACTAAGGGTTGCATTTTATACCTACTGCCAGGATTTCATTTTGGCTGCCCCGAACATGGGGTACATACACCTTTCACAGCCACCCCTAACATGGAGTACAGACGCTGTTGGCTAGTGCTTATGGCGGCACTGACTCGCCTTGTCACATTGCTATCTTTGGATATATGTGGCATTTTACAGAGACTGTGGTGCCATCCATAGACCCAAAACATCCTGTTAGCAATGCCGCTGTTGGTCCGGGACTGCTTTTCGCCAGGTTGCCCTGCTTATGTCGCAGCTACCTCCATTACTAGAGAGCGATCCACTATTCGCCACCTGTGGACCCGACCAATCTACGTCCTCCTCGAGGCGGATTATTATTATTATTCTTATGATCAGTATTATTACTATAACATTATCATCTAGATGTGGTGCTAGAGTTGAGACAGCTTACTATTACCGTCAAATATGCAGGTCGGGGCGTGATGGCGCAGCAGACCAGCTGATGGCCTCACATCAAGTAGGACCGGGTTTGATTCCCGGTCAAGGCATGTGACATTTTCGAAGTGAAATTCCATGTACTGTAACCTTTATGCATACGATACAGCATAAATATTACCGATAAATTAATCAAATCAGTTCACATTTGAGAAGGGAGCTGGTGCAGTCGAAGACGAACAACGGATCAAAAAGGGGCGCACGGCACGTGACATTTCACAGCTTTCTCTTAGCGCGCACAATAAGGCGCAACTCACAGCCGCAACACATGGTCACCAGATGTGATGGGACAAGGAATCGAGGACACTGAAGCCTGAAGCCGATTAAACGACAAACTGCAAAATAGGCACCGCCCACTTAAGAGAAATTAGTGAAATAATTAACTTACAAAATTATGAGTTACAGCATTGGAAAGAGTGCGATTTTAGCCTCAAGAATAGTATTTAAAAAGTCACGAAACATCAGTATTTGAATTTAATCGGCACAACAACTGCAGGAAGAGAATTTTCGAATGAACCAATCAGATATTGTGGGCGGATGGATGCTGCAAAATACCGCGAATTCCTTGAACAATGAAAATTATTATGGAGCTAATTAGCGGCCGAACGTATGATCCGATCTCGAAGTTAGACAAAGTTTTGGGACATTGGAACCAAGAGCAATCGATTGAACCGGGTTATATCGCCATTCGACTATTGCTCTAGATTTTAATATTGAGAATCCCCTACTCCCGAGGACTTCCTTTAAATAGCATGATGAAAGTCAGTAAAGACAGTCGATCCTTGGCCGCCGGAGAGGCGAGAGCGTATGCCGGTTCGCGGCACAATACAGTGACATTTTATAAGTATAAAGCCAGTCGCCTGATAGGTGAGAGCTAACGCCGGTGTGTGGCCCGCAAACAACGCCAAACTGTTAAGTATTGAACAGTTATATTTCTATCATCGCAGTATAGCTATTCGCACATGCGAACGTCATTGTGTTGCAGTAAGATTCATTTACATAATAGTGGCGCAATATGCACATGTGTTCGGGACAAAACCAGTACAAGTGAAGTCCGTATTTTGGATGATAGCCATCCGTGCTAAAATCAGATTCAGTAGCGTAGGTAGCTTGATGGACAAGTGGCTGAATTTAGTAGGTCATGCCTAGCTATAATTTATATGAGGCGCTCTGTTAAGGTAAAACAGTGCATAATCGTGTGAAAGTTTCATGGTGATCCTTCGATTTTTCATGAGACTGAAATTGTGTTCAGATTTTCCTCCCACAGCAAGAGAACATGTACCTCAAGAGCCTGCAGAAGGAACGTCAATACAAAAGGATTAGCCGAGACGTTATCGTGAGCTAAGTAGCCTATTTTTGGAGCGTGCATGGGCATGATGTTCATTACGACAGGTGTTGGATAGGTTAACCACAATTATAAGCCGTTATAATTAGTAGGGGTTCCCGGGACAACAGGTCGAAGTGGAGTGCAACTTGTACATAATTATTTGTTAGAGCTTAGTGTGTGTTTTTATCAATTGCTTGCGTGATAATCGTCTTGTTTTTTGATTTGATTAAGGGTTATTTTATTTTGTTTGTTGGATGCACGGTTAATGGGTTTTCAAGTGCATTAACCATAAGCGTAGTATGTGAGTTTGGAGGGAACCATTCAGGGATACAACAGGCCAATTCTGCCATTGTGAGCCCCAGTTCAGTATGTAATTTTAATTTTTCTTGCATTACTGTAGGCTTTTTGGGCGCTTTTCAACGTCGGTGGCTGATACAAAAGCTTTTTCCTCTCTTTTTTCCATCAAATTATTTATATTTGTTTATGAGCAAAGAACATGAACACGAGTGTTTCCAAATTTAATATTTGATCTTCGAGGTAGCCAAAAAACGGGTGAAAGTAAAGATTCTTTATATTTGGTCCATGGCTAATTATTTTATTATCTCCAAATGGCTTTATTTCAGAACAACCTTGACAGTATAGCTACAGTTGATTAGTCTTACTTCGGTACTTTGCTGAGCGTTGAACTTTGATAGGTCTACTTGTAAAATGTAGAATTGTCAAAAGATTTATCTTTTTGTGATTTTATCGTAAGGTGTACCAATACATCATTAACTTCCTCGTTAGCAAAGCAAAATGATACAGGGACAATTAAAATTTGTCATGCCAAGTACATCGATGGTGATTGTTACATTCTTTCAATTTTTTATTTTTTTGGTGGGGGACGAACGGGTGATTTTTAAAAATCCAAATTGTTTCCTTTGGGAGCTGGGGGACGAACGGGTGATTTTGTACTTTTGTTTTTCTATCAAAATTGTTTTTTTTTTAGTGTGGGGGAATAACGGGTGATTTTGTTCTTTTGTAAATTGTTTCCTTTGTCCTGGTGCAGGATGGGGATGACGTTCCTTCGTGTGCAGAAAGCTCGGCTGGTGCTGGTGGTGAATTTTGTACGCGCCAACAATACTGTTCATGGAACGGATCCAATTCCTGCTCCCCATACTGCTTCTGTCTCCGGTGTTGGTATAAACCGGCGTAACGTTAGGACCATTGATCCAGGCAAGCGTCAACATGTTGCGCACACTGATTGTGTACTGCCAAGGGTTTAAAATTGCAGATAACAAATTTATATTTAAACAAGTGGCCATGATCGATTGCTCCAACTTTTGGATATCACAAGCTACTCATTTGGTATTTAAACCACCCTATGCTTTTATTTGTTGTGTGAAAAAGAGCGTAAACAAACCCAGTGGATTGAAAATCTTATGCAACTAGACTGGAATCAAGGAACCATTTCGTATAAATATTTGGACATGGTCATGAAAGTCCACTTGTCCTCTGCCATTGTGGTATTTGAAAAAGGTAATGAAAAACGCCAATGGCTACATTCATTTTTGGCCCCTTACTGTCAATGTATGGATTTAAGGGACTTGGGGTGCCCCTCACTGCAAACGCTCATGTACCGCTGTCCCTGCGGCAACATTAGTAATACAGCTCTAGCCCATGTGTGGCATCTCTTTCATTGGTTAACCACCAATGCCTGCTGGGTGTTGTTGAATAAAAATAAAACTCAAGATTTACCTGTGAATGACACCAGTGAGATATCTACAAGCGACGTGATACCATGGAGAAAGGGTATGTTACTGATAAAGCGTTGGGGAGTTCGTTGTCTGCAAAATGAAACTAAACAGTTTTACCAAAGAGGAATTATTGGCGCTCCCCAAGTCGTTCGTTTATTATGTGGCAGCCAATGCTGTGAAAGAAATCTGGCAACATGTACCAAAATCAAGGACTGAAGACCTTGTGTTGAGTGAATTGCAACCATGTACGGATTACGATCACCATAAACAAGTGACCTTGGCAAAAATGCCATCTATGTGACAGTGCGCTATTTGCCAGCTGGTGAAACTGCACCACGGTCTTAAAAATCCGTGTAATGACTTTGTTTAATTATTCCACGGGTGTAATGACGATAAAATGCAACAACAACAACAAGAAGAAACATCATCCTCATAGGAGGAGGAAGATCAATTCTTTTCACCATCGATGGAAAAGGATATGCCAGACCTGTACCGACAATGGCGTCATTGACAAAGTGATTCAACACTTACCTTTCGAAATCCACCTACCTGGTTATCGTTTTTGTGGCCCCGGAACTCGTCTTGAAAAACGTTTGCAGCGTGGTGATATACCAATTAATCTTTTGGATCAAGCATACAAAGAACACGACCTTTTTATCGCCATAGTCATCCAGGTGTAAGACATGTGGCAGACAAAATGTTGTTGAAAAAAGCTAAAGAACGTTTGACATTCTGTGATGCCTCAGTGGGAGAGAGGTTGGCAGCCCTAATTTTGATAAGTCCTATGAAATGAAAGTTAATAATGCATGGACAGGAACTTTAAAAAATAGGATTGAGGAATTGGTATTTGTTTGTATTCTATTTTTTTTTGTAAATCCCTGTTGTTATGAAATAAAAACAAGGTTTACCAGTGCACGATGTTTTTTTTTAAATTATTATAGTGATTGGCTGATTTCTTCATTTTCACATTTCATACATTCACAATTTCCCATTGCCACTTTGCATTTTTATTTTATGTGAGTTTAAAGATTTCGAATTTTATGGTATGGAAACATGACTTTTCAAATTTGTTGTTTACACTTTTTAAACAATATCGGTTTAATGTTTTTGAATTTTGATATTTAACACATTGCTATTTGCACTTTGCACTTAAAATGTTAGTTGAACGTTTTTAAATTTTGTCGTATGGAAAGATGGATTTTCCATTTTAAGTTTTTGTCAATGATGTTGATGCGAGTGCTTGACCATGGCGATGGTGCAGTCTGTTTATGTGTTTGCAGAAACGTAGAGGTCTACTTCTACTGCAGGTAAGACTGTTTTACAAAAATATCGCCTATCTACCGCTGCATTTCAAAGAAACAAAACTATTGAAAAAACAAAATAACTATTTACCATTGATATATAAGTGTTGATTTCCCCCTCCCCCACCCTACCTCATCGTGTTTGCTCTGGTCAAACGATCAATGCCACTCACACATACACACCAGCTTTCTCTCTCTGTAGTCATACATTCACACAACCATGCCTGTCTTTGGAAACAAACACAACCACTTTATTTATTCCCAAAGCACATACTTGACATGCACACTCATCCCCAAATAACTCTTTAGTTATGAATTTAACATTTTACCATTAAAAATATTACTCATTTAATATGTACAAAAAAGCACCTTTGTACAGCCTTAAAAATGGAACTATTTACAATTTACCATTTGCAAATTCCCAACTCAGTTAAAAAATAAATAAAAAAATTAAAGTTTGCACAGGGCTTTAAAGGCCTAAGTGATTTCTACTATAAACACAAAAAATACTATTTGCAAAATCCACTATGTACAATGACAAAAAAACAATATTTACAAAAATACAAAATACTAAATCTACTAGTTACAAAAAAGCAATGTCCCTAAACGATCAAACAGAGAAATCACACCTCCTCCTTTTGGTCATAACCCCGAGGTAAGATGGTGAGTAGGTCATCAAGCCCACACACGTATGTTATCCATGAAAGCGAGAGTGCGTTTTCTCAGTTCCACAAGATACAAATTATCGTTGCTGGATTGTATCCTGCACTGTTTATGCAACATAGCTTTGCCAGTATGTAAAACTGCTAGGTAGTCGTCTACACGTAGCGATTGTACCACTGCCCTAACTACACCATTAGCTCCTTTGGCTTCCTTACCGTCTAGTGTGCGATAGGCCTACATTTTGGAAGCCAAACCTATGAATTCCGTCATGGTGGAAACACCGCATTCATCTTTTAAACACCCATTTCCTTCTTGTTTTATGGGCAGCAGAAACACGTTGTCAGCGCTATACGAAGAGGTGTCGAACCAGTCACTCTGTTGCCACATGATGTCATAGGGGTTGCAGTGGCGTAAGTGATAAATGAATGAGTCCGTATCCGTATGCAAAAGAGATACATCCTCAAACTGTTGTTTGGCAAACACGTAGTGGAATCAATACATGCCCGATTTGGAAAAGTCAAAAATGGCTCTGTCCAAGTAAATGGGCTTATCTATGGTCACACTGGTCTTATTCATTTCAATGGTGGCCAAATCCTCATCAATTATTTTAATGGATTTAAAATGTGGCTTGGCAATGTACCGCCCGGCACCCCCAATGCCCCTCCCAGACATTGACTAATTTAATTTCACGGTATTTGTGGACATTTCCATTGATTTTTCATGGATGCAGTGTTTCATCAATTAAAAAATGACTTCAAACTGGTGTGTTGACATTTGTCGGGGCTCTATGTTGAGTTGCATATATGGTTTGAGCCATGCTTTTTGTGCAAAGGAAATACCTCTGTGAATTCTCTTCAACACTAAGCCTTGGGCTAGGTATTGCTCCAACATTTGGATATGTAGCACAAACCGATTTTTGTTGTAAAGTGTGCCCTTGATTTTTTCAATTTTCACTTTACTCTCAGAATGGGAATTCAGCATGTACATCATACAAGGATGAGGGATATTCTATATCCACTTCCAAACCATATCCGCGGCATGTTTCTAGGCTAGCCATGTTCACGTCAAATTGTGCCACTTGTTTCTCTGTCAGCCAAGTACAATCCCCATAGGGTAAAGGTTGGCTCATGGTATACCCATTCTAATTATCATCTTCATAGTACATTAAGTACGATTCTGGTTTGTATTGTGAATAAGAGGGCATGTAGGGATTATTCGCTTCGGCATGTCGCAGGTTAAGCGACACAAAGCCACCGCGAATGTCCTTTTCAAAGAATAAGACCATGTCTACATCCGTGAGTAAATTCAATTCCACTTCAGTGTATTTCAAAACTGCATCAAACTCGTATAATAGTGAGCCTGGTCAAGGCCGTAGATGTGTTGACATAACACATCTGTGAGCAGCAATACATCAAATTTTAGGTTATGCATAGCATATTCACCTAGCGTCTTGATAAAAAAAACGCTCGCCAATCTTGCCACGCATTTGCATAGTCTTGATCGGAAACGGTACAGCGTGTTAGTTTTGAATAAAATGTCTCTTGTCGTGGGCGAGTTTTTTGGTTTAAGACGTCCCAGTTGTTTCAGAAATCATAGGGAAAAATACCTTTTTGAATGCATAATTTAAATTGCTCAGGATTTTCAAAATGCATTCTGGTGTATTTTAATTCCTTCATAACCAAGCCATTGACAAGACTATCTAGCTACGATGCCATAAACCTGTAGGAATCCAAAAATCGAATGCAAAATTTGCTCAACCGCCATGTCAAGGCTGTAAAACGTTCATGGTTTTGGGAGATAATTGAAAACGAGCCCTTGTTGACAATACCCAATTCACGAATCAGAAAATGAATATCATAATTTGCCAGATTATGGAAAAACGCTGATAAATCGAGAAGCTGGAAAGTTCAAATTGCATTCGCTGTGCGCAGCTTCGCGAAAATTTCCCGTAAAGTGCGAGGGATCACGAACTGTGTCTTCAGCACTGATCAGCGGCTTTTCTCAAATAAGGCATGTGATTGCATGCTCATACTGTTGCTGCTGTTCTGGAGTTAAGCTCATGGGTACTGGGTTGTCCAGTAACTGTTGTACATGATCCGCCAACACAACAAGTTGATCCAAAACCTTTTCGCATATTCTGGTCCCTGACGGGATTTGTAAAAGGATTTTGTGGGGTCTTAAGCACACACCACATTAATTCCTATGACAAAGGGATCATATTTTTGAATGGATGTGGTTGAACTAATGGCAGGATCTGGTTCACATGGGTGTGGTGAGAGCTTCAAAATATGCATGCACCATATAGGGAACAGTGTCACGCTTATGAATATTCTTAAACTTTAACACAGCTTTGTCCCCATGTGGCAATACTACTCTCACCGCTTCCTGAGATATGCAATCTACCCTATTTCTTTCCAAATGTGTAGGGGTTGTAAAATATTGCAGGGAACGATCACAAATATATTTTGCACACTCATGCTTGGACGCTTGACTGCTTAGCAATCTACTCAGGCTTTTAATCAGGCAATAGTGATTTACCTCTCCGTGAGACAGATATAAAATATGAATGTGGTATCGTTTCGGTTCTTTTGTAGCAAAAAGAGGACCCACAATGTCATCACCATCAAGGCCGTACACCATGAACGAAATTTCCTGGTTATCTTGTTCAAACATATGGATCTCCATTAAGTCCATAGGGAACGACACCTGAGTTAAATTTAAATTTTGTTTCAATTGCCCAAACTTGGCCTTGTACTTTCCGGGTCTATCAACATTAGGTTTCACTGGCTGAAAATACGAGCCACAGACCACAGTAAGCAATCATTGTCATGGTTCTCAATATTCACCACTCATCTCAGGCAGTCAATCGCCGGTGGTGTTCGAATGTAACTAGATCCTGCATTCAACGGGTTGAACTGACACATGTTGATATGTAAGTGATGGATTTTGTTTAAGACTAGGTCACTGGGTCCTCGTTGCAGTTTATAATATTTTGTTAGCAAGGCATTCATCACGTTGGATTCATACCACTCTTTCAGATTATCGGCTATGAAAAGTTCTCGCATTTTACTGCGAGTATAAGATGATTCTTTATGCTCACCATCCTTCTTTTTATATATGAAATCGCACACAAGTTCTGTATTCAGGCCAATGCAACCCTTGCGCTGTACAAATTTCATTTTTAAAATTTCAAAACAAGATTCGATCAAGTCTTTCGGGATTAATCTTTACATAACATTGACCACGCGACCAGAGCATACACGTGACTTGAAACATGACTCGAGGGGTTCCCAAGTTAACCTATCAACAACGGTAAAAGACATGATTAATTTAAAAAACAATCTCACCCGAGTTTTCAGCCCCAAACCGTTCAGCAATGGTCTCATGGTTCATGGTTTTCAGCAGTGGTTCGTAGTGGTCACACTCTAAAAAGAAATAAAATAAACCACCATAAGTATATAAATTCCAAATAGTGGGTTTCCTAAACAAAAAAACACAAATCAAATGGGATATATATAAGAAAATCTTACCTGGGTTCTGTAAAAAGCCTTGCTTTTGCCTTCTTGTGAGCTCGAGTGTTATGGTTTCCCTACCTTCGTCGGCCTGTCGGTTTTTGTCGTTCTCTTTCGCCTTAACAACAGGTATGCATATAATCTAAAACAAAAAATAAACAATCCATCAATAAAATTGTAAACCAATAATAATTTTAACATTGATTAACATTGAAAAAATTAACAGCATTAATCATACACTTACCTCTGAATAATTTATTCAATATGGTCACTGACTGGGTTAAACACAGTTATCCAATCACTTTAACACTGTTTAATACAGAGCCTATGTGCACACTATAGGGATCAACACAGTAATCACAGACAATGCGCCTTGACATGCTGAACACTCTCTTATCCTACCCCTCTCCTCCGCGCCCCTCCTTCCCCTCTATCCCTCCCCACCGCAGCAATTGACACATCGCTCTTGCCAGGGCAGTCACGGGATTCCATGTTCTCTGCGGCCCCCGCTCCTCCCCCGCTGCTCTGCTATCGCTGGCACAGGGCTGCTAGCTCGTTCAACCGTCATGTGTCCTCTGTCACAATCTAGAGGTGTTGCCAAGTCACGTCCTGATAAGATTTCAAATTCTGCTAGCGAGCTTCAGCCAGGCCCAAGCAGATTTATTTCTGTCCAGGCTTCCAGCAAGACATAACCAAGTTCTTGTTGTCAACTATCAAGCCCGCTTTCATTCACATCATAGAATTATCATCTGTCATGTTACTCATCAGTGTTTACTAACAGGTTAAAGATCCCCTTTAGAGGTTAAAAAAATCTTAGCACGCTTCGCGCATTTTCAAATATTAGCCTCCGCGCGTTTGCCATAGAAAAGATTGGAAAAACGAATCCTCGCCCTGTCTTCTCGTCCAAATATCTTTTGCTCTACTGAGCACGGCCACCGTGGCCGGGGACAGGCTCATTGAAACACACGCTCAGCGGTACCGACTCTCTGTGTACCACCACTTTTTATTTAAAATTTAAAAACACAATTAAAATTTAAAGTTTTTTCAGCGTTAGGCCCTTTGATTTTTTAAAATATAACTAACACATTCAAAAACAGTGCGTTACCCCGCGTCCTTGGACACCTTATTTGTTAAAATCCGACCATGGATTTGCCAGATATAAGAAAAAGTCTAAAATCACGTTTTTTTAAATCCCAAAATAGGTTTTCACATCTAGTAACCTCAGGCATCCTCAGCAGCAGGGCAACGCTACGAAAAATGACACTTTGTGAATATCTCTAGCCCTATTGGTTCCCGATAAATCAGCAAAAATCATAGAAAACACAAGTTTACTCCAAAAACCGTTTCCAATAATCCACTGATTAATAAAATAACCTCATCATCAGATAGAGAGGAACAAATACCATTCAAACGTTACCACGCAGGCCCCTTTACGACTATTCCTCCCACAACATTATTATTCCTTACTTCACAAGGCCGCCAGGGGCTCTCAACTTCTTAAGTGATGCAGAACTATCATTCTAACACTACTGCACAGTTTTGACCTAGAGACATGGGGGATAGAGGGGGTAGGGACCATTCATTTACGTCAAACAAACTTTTTTGTACAATTCTTAGTTTCCAAAATAGAGCCAATTTCAAAATTCAACTTTTTTGGAAAAAAAACTAAATAAATATAAACTTTTGTTCTAGAAATAAAGGACATAGGGACCATTCGTTTGAACCAATGCGCAACGTTCTATCATCATTAGTTTAAATATCGCCTACTTCAAAAACAAAACTTTTCAATTAAAAAAATATAATGAGTGGTCCATAACAAAAAGGACGTCACCCCAAGTCCTACCACACTTCATTTGTTACAGTCCGACCATGGGTTCCCGAGATATCGATCAGTGCAGCGAGGGTACTAACTTTTTGAGCACCGTGTGAGTTTAAACCCCCATCATCACCCTACTACTGAAGGATCATAACTACGTCACAGTTTTAAATTCCTACCAATTTCAGCAACTATAGAATCATAATTTTCTGGGAAATATCGACGTCTTGTGGCATAGGAAGTTATGCGCCAGCTATTTATGTCTCTCTATATGCTAAAAAGGAATGAATTACGAAGTTGCACATGGAAAACCACTCAAAATGGAGGAAGATACAATCAGTGCCACGTGATACTCATACTATCTGTATGTCAAGCATGACAAGCATCCGTTCTCTTCGGTTATTCATGTTAATTACGCCCTTAAACGGACACAACTCAGAGAAATTAGGAATATTTTATCTTTCCATAACAGTGTAACAACGGCACAATTGGAGATGGACCGCAGAAAATCAATGAATACTCTACAACACCAGCACAACTTGCAAAGTGCAACTGTTGGTGACCGAACACGCTCTGTCATTCTCGCACTAAACATGCTAACTGAGAAGCGCCAGTATTGCAGCCAGTGTAAATAACAAAACAGAGAATGCATCAGCGGCACTTCTGCCATCTGTTGGTGGAATATTGAATTATAGATATGCCGCTGTTGCTGCTGGATGGGACACCAATTGACAATTTTGGAGAGTGATTTAACTCCAAATTCGTATTTTTTTAGTTGTTCCACTATTGCAGCCCACGAGCTGTTCAAGATACCAGTTATGAGCGATATGAAATCCTAAGGTAAATCTATAGTAGCAGGATATAGTCAAGGATTGACTCCAATTTTTTCTGCTAGAAGAGTTTGACATATCAAACTGTACCTGTACAACTCATAAGGCCTTTAGTCTGATTATTGGGAACAATCGTAATTCAGCATTCATAAAATATTAAAATCAATTATTCACCACATCAATTATAGGCTATTTGTAAAATGGCAAGAAGATAGTATTGTGCCCGTTCAGACCGAAGTCCGGAGGACCACATATGTCTTTCACCAAAAATCAGTCAGCACGAGAATCAAAATATCCCGGGGCGCCATATGGGTTAAAGTGACTACAATAACTCAACAAAAAATGCTTTACTGATTTTCGACTCGATGCAACAATAAGGATAGAAGGAGATTTTCTGAAATGAAGGCATCCGATAAAATTAATCTCATTTTGTTTAAAACTTTAAAATTGACTGAAAGTATGCCAAAAGGGCATAAAAGATGAATGACGATTCATATGTTATGCACAAGATACACAATTTCACCAACACATGAACACTTAACAATTTAGATGAAGGTCAAATTAATAGTCCTGTTGACTTCGCTCAAAATAATTATTTACAGTAGTAGGGTTTTGTCAGTGCAAATTTAATTGTCTTTACTGATCCCTATATTATTTGAGTATTTACATATTGAAATGAAAAAAATTATCACTCGTTGAAAATATATCACAGTTCACTTTTTCAAAAAATATCGTAGCAAATAAACTAACACTTCAGGATTCAGTTATCTCATGATTTGTTCAAATACAAAGTTATTAACAAGAAATACAACACAATATCATTTACATGGACTTTCGAGCATTTGGATTCGTCGAACTTCGATAAACAGAAAATATTTATTGAATCACCTGTTCTCGATCCAAAGTCTATTCAGAGCTTTTGACTCAATCATAAATATAATTGTCAAAATATTATTAACAACAAAATATAAATTCAATTCCATATGGATTCAACCATTTAATCAATTAATTATCACTTGGGAATATTATTCAGAAGATTTGAAATATTATTTAGAAAATTTATCATAAAACAATTTCATTTGTTATTCGGAGTCGTAGAGTGTTTAGCGGCTAGAGCGCTTATGAAGTAACTCACATCCATAGCAACGGAGTGCTTATGGAGAAGTGAACAGCCATAGCAACGGAGTGCCTATGGCGAAGTGAACATACTTAGCTCGTGCAAGCGTGCCTTATATACTCCTCAGCGGGCTACACGAGGTCACTGCGGGAAAAAATGCTGGAAATAAAACATCTCATATCTCACCTTCCGTTCAATCAATTTCCTCGAAATAAAGCACATTATTCCTCCCTTGTCCGTGCCAGTAATCTGATGTTAGTCTCAAGATTCTACTCCATCGGGAAATATTTAATGACATTTTAGCCTCGACTATGACGCTCTCGGCCTACGTCACTTAACCATTCCTTGGCTGCCGAAAGCTTCCAATTCCTTCTAAGAAGGTTTTGCGCGCGCTATTCAAACTTTCAATTCTGGACTTAGCATTGTGGCCTGTACCCTCAAATCTAGGCCACTGGATTTGGGCACAGTATCGACCAAGAGCTTTACTAATTTGCAGATAGACTTTACACATTCAACCGAGCGGCCATGTTTTCTATTAAAATTTGCAAAATGTTCAGTGAAGGAAAGTAGTATCTCTTCTCGTAGATGTACGGCTATAGTTATAATTGTTATCAAGGTGAATAATTGAATGTTCTTATAAGTGTTGTACCCTGTATAAGACTCCGTGTGTACTAAGTTTCGTTGTAATTCCGCTATTGCATCCAGAGGAATTGACTGGAGCATTAGAAATGTACGTTCATCCACAACCTATTGTATAATGTATGTAAATATTCGCATTTTGCCATTTGCGGAGAAAGCCTTTTATGCGAGACTAAAAATGTGTTACGTTTCATAATTTTAACTGTAATAAGTAGTGTCTGATATTTATAATGACAACTACGTGCTGTAGGCCTATGCAGTGTTAATATCGTATCTGTTCTCCCCTGTTATAAAGTTTCGTGTTAATGCGCCATTGCATCCTATATGATATTGAATTCTTATTAGCATCCACAGGCATATTCTTCAATGTAGGCGGCGATATTCATTTGACTTTGGCCTATAAGCCCGTATACGGTTGTATTGTATATAATGCCAATTTGAGATATATTATCTCTAAAATAATAATATTAATTTGTATATTTCAACAATTCAAGGTTGCTGATCCACGCTCTATTCAGTGTAATATTACTATGAATAACGGCAGCAAGGTCTATTATATGGCACTCCCCTCTCACAATATAATGTTCATTCCTCTATTACTGGATATGGTGAGTTAATGATATTCAAGTCTCAAAAATACGCTCAGCCAATATCGTAAATGTATCGAGTCGCTACTTCTTTGACTTGCTCATGGGAAGTCACTTATGAGCTTCTACATACCTTTAGGCGGACCGGGTTCAATTTCCGGTCAACGAGTATGAGATTTTTGAAGTGAAATTCCATGTTCTGTGCTTCGGTTTACACTTAAAATGGAGGTCCCGTGGCTCATGATCACGAGATTAACGGTCACGATAAAATACAAGCTTCCTTTCTATTTTATTTACATAACTGATAATTTAAGTAGTTGTATCCCAAAATGACTTATAGCATAGAGCTTTCTATCTCAGAAATATTGGCAGAATGTGTTAGTAAAGCATATGGTTATGTGTAACTATTATCAGTTAAAGAAGAAAGCTACATCTGTGAGAATATGTTCAAATGAAGAACTGTTAATCTTGTATAAACAAAACACTTTCCTTTTCTCACTCAGATTTTCAATTGTGTATGGATTTCTTGTTTAGCAGGGCAGAATGCAAGTACCTCATTTTTTGGTCAGAAGCGTATGTTTTAATATCAATAGGTTGTTTGTTTTATATTCTTCATGATAGCGTAATTTCCAAGTAATACTCGCGCTCATATCCATGGCGTTTTAATATTTAAATGTGTGTGTTGAAACCACGGACATTGTATCCGCTCATCTGCTCAGTACGAACCTATGGCGCGAAATTTAATGCAAACTATTGTTAACACGTAAGATGTTAGTACGATATGTAACAAAATGGATAGTGATGATATAAACGCACTTTGTCCCATAATTCGCAATAACACAATGCACATTTGGCATGAAATTTGGAACACAGATTAACAGATTGATTATATGATTGTCAAATTATTTGTTGTCAATCAAGTAGCCGACAATAAAATGTGTATTGTTCGTTTATTGCTGACTTTACTTCCTTGAGTCAATAATATATCCCAATGCTTATACCTGATGGCCCATCCTGATGACCTTACTCATAAAAATTGCAAAAATTGCACTAGAATTATTTTCACTATTCCACTCATACGTCACAGGATATGCACCACAAACATGTAAGAATTCCATTTAAATAATTTATTGTGCACATTTTTTTAACAATACGCCATACCTGTTGGCGCACAAGTCTTACCTATTTGTTAATCACAACGTTGTGCAAGGCTTCTGAAAAGAACGCCATGTACCACTGCTTCTCTGATCTGCACGTTCACCGGACATGCCACCAATCAAACATTTCTGTGATATGGTTGTTTGGCAAAGTGATTCTTTGTGGACTCGCATACAAACCGCGGAGACGAAGCCAGAAGCATATCCAGGCCCCTCATTGATTCCATGCCATGAATGGTTTTGATTGAAGTACATTGGTGCTTCACACCATACTCGATTCTTAAGGTCAAACATCATGCACAGTTCTGTAATTCTAATCATTTGTGTGATATTATGTACTTTACCCGAGGCATACATTTCATTTCAATTACCGTACCTTATTTGGTGTAGCCATTTTCACACACTTCAGTGTAGAATCATACTGTCATAAACTGCAATGTAATGGGCGGTAGGAAACCGCCTTTCCTCCCTCCTTTCTTCCTAACTTACCTATATTCTACATTGTTCTTTCGTTTCTGAGTCACTCGTTTTCGCACTTCCTCGCATTTTCCAAACTTTATTATAGCCTATACACTTCCACCTCATCTGCCTCAATTTCTCTTTTGATTATTTACTAACCTACATATCTGCCCATTGTCAAGATTTTCAAAGAGATCGCCTTCATGTAAGTGACAGAGAATGAGTACTGATAATGGATACAGTAATTGACCTGAAAGAATTATGTGGGACTGAGAACATAAAATACACATGTTAAAGGATCCAACATTAGGAGCAACATTTATCTCCTGATTCACAGAAATGAATAGTCTTTTACTCAGGATTATCATGCATTTGGCTAATATGCAATAAACCGGGTTAGTGATAATGTGATGGTGAGGGACGAACAAGTCAATTGGTTTCAAACAATGGAAGTTTTCCAAACACAAATCCATTGTAGAGACACAAATCATACAGTTACGTGTTGTGTGTAACGTAAATGAATAATATATCAGTATAGATGTGGAGTACCTACTAGGGATACGCATCCATCAATTTTTGATTCAGTCTTTTTGGAGGTGTGATGCCTAACTTGCCATAGTAAGATTTTCATGGATTTTATCCCAATTGATGCGGCAGGCATTTCTCCGTGGTGGCCTTCATTACTCCCAGCTGATAGTATGATTCATGACTATCAATTGCTTATCAATAATCAAAGTGAATCAATAAAAAATGAATTTGGAGAACTGTGATGTTCTCAATCAAATACCTCGGTGTATGAGCAAGTGAGCAATTAGGAACTGGTTGTAAAGACACAGACGTTTGGTTTTTATAGCGAGTTGGTACTTAATTAGGCCCTGTCCGCTCGTTATTATTGGCTCCTGGCTGCCCAACCAGGCGTAAAGATTTACAAATTGAGAAGTGAGTGAAGGATTCAGTTAGTTACTTCTTACCTACGTTGATAAGCCTCGCTCTAAGAATTCTAGCATGGGACTTGGACACAGTAATCGAGTTTCATTGAGAAGATTGTAGAATCAGTCATAACAAACCATCTGGTAGCAGACACTGAATGACATTCAGTGCTTAGTTTCCCTTCTTACCTTTATATGATTTCACACGGTACTACGCGATGGTCCCCGTAAGGGAAGATAATCTAATTTCAATGGGGCGGACGTCAATCCCATCCATCCACATACCTTAGTAATACTTCTGAGTTCGTCTCGTTGGAAATGAAAATATATCACTAAATGATATCTATGGTGAGGTCCAATAATGTTACTTTACTAATCGTGGCACTTATTTACTTAAAATTCTTGTAATTTATTTCTAATTATTATGTCCAATAATTGCCGGGTTTCTCTGGTTCACTGCGTATTCTTCAGTGGAAAGCCTATATTTAGGTTCTGGATTGGAAATGGGACTAAGCGTTGACTTTCGCAGTGATTGCCTTTTAAAAGGAGTCATTCTTTCACTGCTCCATGGAATAAATGGAGAGCGAAACGCCAGGCGAGAAATATGAGAGAAAAAACATGATTTAATCATTGCTGAAGAAACACAAGTTGATCGTGGCAGCATTATTTTCTGGGGAATGTTTTTGTACGATTGTCTGGCTCATCCATTTGGGAGGCTGTTTAATTATGGTTATTTTCTATAACATTAAGTGCACACATAAATGTCAATTAACCTCCCTAAGGCACATTGAACCATTCAGCAAAAGAAAGCCATAACATAATTATATACATCACATAATTAATGATATCCGACAGTGAACTGATACTCCACAAAAATACGTAGCTGTATATCCCTGTCCAAACCTTTCTCAAATGGCCTGGCCTTGAACCCGAATGAGCGTATGTGAGGTTCTTCATGTTCAAACTTCCGCCAACCATCCTAGAGTGACTGTGGACTGCACTCCCGTCATTTGCAGCCATCTGTGCTGAGCACGTTCATTACTCCTGATATCACAAGGATGATAATACTATCAATTGGCAGTGCATTTCTAAAAGTTTGATATGATGTAATCATCGATATTAATGAATTTTTGGTGAGGTGTTCTCAAAGGTGGATGTGCTACAGTTGTCCCGTGCAAGTACTGTCCGTTTCCTATGTGATTCTTTGTGGTGGACTATATTTCATAACACTAAGCCAGGGGTCGAACTGATGTAAGAAAACGTCATGTATTGTAATTAGGCTACTATGAGACTTTAGCATACAATATGTATATGTGAAAGTGAGGGGGCCGTGGTTGCAGTGGATTAGATCCAAATGATCCACTCCTATTTACCAATCCTATATATTTATGAGTAACCGGCCGCAGTGGCCGTGAAGGTTAACGCGCTACCCCGTGTCTCTCTGGCATTGGAAGAACGTTGGTTTTTATCCCACACTGGCCGTTCTGTAAATGGTTTTCGTGGCTTCCCATTTTCACCACCAGAGAAAGGCTGAGGCGATTCCTATCAATAGGTCCACGGCCGATTTCCTTCAAAAATCCCTTTACTGACCCATCCTGAAATAAAATTACAATTGTACATTTATGTGTTATGACAATCCTCTTTCTCTATGTTTTTAACAATGAATAATGAAATATAAGGGGATAGAATTGTTTTAAGTCTTTTCCTTATGATTACTGAAGTAATAGACCACAATTTACCTCTGCAGTGTTGATGTATTTTTGGGAAACCTGCATGCAAAATTATATCACTTATTAACCTACATCAATCGTGTTTCTACGCAACTACGTAGGTAAATTTCAATGGTTCGGACATCAATTACAGCCATCCACAGACGCTAATAAATCAATTTAATTTTGAAAGTAAATGAACTCACCTGAAGCTTATATGATTTCACAATGGAGGTGCTCAAAATTCTATAATGTACCAGATTGTGGTAGTGATTGGCTTCTTAGTGGGGAGGACCATCAATTGTATCTTACCTCCATGCTAAGGACGATGATCTACTACTGCTACTACTGCGACTTCTACCTAAACTCAGTAATATTTAATGAATAAGTTACTTCTAGTAACTTCAGAGCAGTGTCAAAGGTTCAAACAAAGAAGTACAATACCACATTTACTGCCATAGAAGAGGATAGCAAAATATATTATACAAGAAAAGGTCTGCAAAATATAGCCACACTAACAAGGGGACCCTATGGCAATCGGATTTTTGTAATGTTTCCTGCTTCGGGTACGTAAAATTCAGACCTCGAACAATAATTTCCGAAAGCCGATCGATGTCATATTCATAAATTCTCGAGAAAATCGACTTCGAAGTTTTCCGAGCGCTTCATATCCAGTTAAGATGTTACCGGATTTCAGCAGGACGCGTGGCTCACCCGGTAAGATTCGGGGCCAGTAATCGCTGGGACGGTAGTTCGAGTCTCACTTCGGGTGCAATTTTTTTTCTTTCTTTCAATTCATATACTACTAATATGATTGAAATATAAAAATCATCAAGTCTGTAGTAATTCACAGATATGTAATTATAATTTACATTGAAAAAACGCACGTCTCATTTCTAATTAGACCTATCTCCTATTTGAAATTGCGAATAAGTGACAATAATAATACCCAGCAATAATGTTCACACCATGTAGATCAACAAAAATATAAATAGAAGAATAAATTAATGTAAACAATGGAATGAGTAAAATTGAAAGTGATGAAATATTTGAATATGGCGGCTTCTTCGAGATCTGTCATTATTTCGAATAAAATTTCTGCGTGTATCGTTTACCTTTGTCACGTTTTTCTACCTGCAAAGTGGGCACAGCTGCTCTAGCACAAAGGATTTGTGGGTATTCCAGGACGGGTGGAAGGGATACATACCACGTTATTCGCAAGGGATGACTGTTCGAAGTAGCACTTGACCGTTGGTTTCCAGGGAAGCAGATAGTGATTCTTGGCGTGGTGGGTGATTTTTCTAACATACGATAAAGAAGATCATAATGTCGGGCGTGGAGGACGACAATCCGCCGGATGATGATTTTTATATTTCAATCACATTAGTAGTATATGAATTGATAGAAAAATAAATATAGCAGCCAAAGTGAGACTCGGACAAGTCCACCAGTGATTACCGGGCCCAAACCTTACCGGGTGAGCCACGTGTCCTGCTGAAACTCGGTAACATCTTTACCGGATACGAAGCGCTCGGAAAACTTCGAAGTCGATTTTCTCGAGAATTTATGAATATGGCATCGAACGGCTTTGGGAAATTATTGTTCTAGGTCTGAACTTTACGTACCAGAAAGCGGGAAAAATTACAAAATCCGATTGCCGTAGGGTCCCCTTGTAAGTAAGTTTCATCCAAGAATTGTAATGGTCAATGATTTAAATGGAGAAATGATATAGGTGGAGCAGGGGTAAAACGAATATGGGAAGGGTATACCGCGAGCGTGCACAATCAAGCTGTACACATTAACTACTCAGCGGAAGATTCTGACTTGATATTAACACTCTGATGTCGGAAGATGTAGAGTGATCTGCTCTTAAGTCATTCGCGCAGAGACATGCCTCAGGAACTACTGTGCCCTTTTCAGCATGAAATATGCAAGTCACAGTATGCCATCAATGCTCAAATCGGGATTATCGGGGTTATGGTATGTTCTCCCACTCTGTGACTTAAACATTTTGGATTAAATAGAGGATACACTTCCAAAATAAATAAACAAAATCAACTCCTACTATAAAACATTTAATTAACCCAATATATGGCGCTACAACAAATTAAACAAATAAAATACTGACCCAATTCTAACTTGTTCAGAGTGAACAAGGAATACATAATAAAACAAAGGTTAAATCATAATAAATGGTTTTCTTAAACCAACAAACTTATATTTCTTTTCACTTCCATATAGTGTCCTTTTAAACTTCAATACAATCAAGAGCTCCAATAAGCTCTTTACTTTTCAATATAAACTGTGTTATCCTTTTTTTTTTACAACACATCACTTCCTATTATCAGAGTATCTTATAATTAAAACAATATATAATTCTTATTAAAGTACTTTTACTCATTTACTTAAACTTTGGGCTTTCACAATGGTCTCATGTTACCACCTCTCTCAAATCAACAATTCACTAATGTGATTGGGAAAACATTTGCGTACTCCCGAGTTATAGAAGACTACTTGAACATGTCAAAAATTAAGATCACTCCCGGAATCTCATTGTCTTCACTAAACTCGTGAATCACTACATTATATAACATTACATTAGGGATTTATCATTATTTGTCTTAAAAGACCATCATATCAATAGAAAGCAACGATCTGAACTTGCAAGCGGTAATCCTCATCTACAAGAACCTCGGTTCGAAGACCGGGTCGTTAAAACCAACTCTAAACACTCTGTGTATTATAACTTCAAAACAGACGGCTATTCAAACCTACCACAACATCAATGGCGAGGGGTCTGGCCTGGCCACTTACCGTGATTTATTGCAGGGAGGGAGACTTCACGGTCTACGCCCACACGGGACAAGCGACTCCTAGCTTCATACAACTGTTTCTTAAATGTAGTTCTTTGAAGAAGCAAGGCTTTTCATTCACTTATTTTAACAACTTATTTAGGTTCATTAGACCATTCTCGTAACCTTGGCATTTATTAATTATGAAGTATCCTCATTGGTGGGTAAGAGTAATTCAATACAACAACAAATATTTATGGGCTTCAACAATAGACGAATCTAGGTTCCACTCTTTCAACTGCCTCGGGAACCATATCCCATACTGGAGGACTTATACACTAGCGACTTATAGTGGCCTCAGCCTTGAACCTGCGCTCATAATACAATAACTATTTCGCACCCTTTTACAATATACACACAACGGCCTCGTGATCACATCACTATATAGAGGACTTACCATAGCTCAATTACCACGACCAACTCCCCTCATAATTAATTTACCAAGTATATTTAACGCATTCCTAGCGTGACTAAATTCTTTAATGCGCTTACCCGCGCTTACATATTATTTAGCCAAGTTGCCTTCCACAAAACTGATAAATTCAAAAATCACCATTTGATTATACATCTCTATTTTATATTAATCCTCTCCCGTGCAATAATCGCTATATCTTAAGAACATTTGTACACAACATGTATTTATTCTTTTAAAGGAGCTCAAAAGCTACTATTTTCATATAATTTATCATAATCTTCATTTATATAATTGTTATTATTATTATTACGCTTGCTTTCATATAATTGAATCATTTATCAACTACACTGATATTTTATTTCATACATTTTCCCTAAGGGATTTATCAATTTCACAGAATTATCTTATACTTTTCAATTTTTATCGTTCAGATCGCGCTATTATTCTGTTATTTGTTATTCAAAATTATCCCTATTTTCTCATTCTCAGGTGGATTGTACACAAATATTCCCCAACACATAACATAATGAAATGGTTACTCACATGATATGTCGGTCACCGACCGAAATTTCCAGCGATGTTTCATTTTCGCCCACTGGGTAGATTATTGGCTGAGGAATAACCCACCCACCAAGGGAAGATGATTAAGAGAAGGGAGTAGATTTTGGATTGGAGAAAAGGGATAGAAAAATAGGAGGAGAGTCCCACAAAATTTATAAGTTTCACCTTAAACACACTTAGAGGCGATTGCCACCGCAAATCCGCTCTCGGATACCTAAAATGAGTAAGGGCTTGGGCTAAGCTGACTGGAAACACAGCTAGAACTTGGGCAGTTTGCAAGAGAGTGGCTTTAGTGTAATCCCTCTCAAGCATGTATCCGAGTACTATGGGGAAGAGTGATAGTCTGGCAATACAAATAGTAGCAGAATTGTTCTGCATTAACGATGGCATAAACTTTGGAAGAGTCAGGGAAGACAGACTCTTGCTTAACCGTGGTATTTGAGAAATGATAAATCCAAAACCAAATATTTAATTTATTTAACAATTCAAAGAAGTTTAAGGAAATTAACAAGTATGTAATATATTTTTGACAAACATAGTTCGTTTAAACTTTTTTACAAATGAGGTCGCAGACCTCCTCACATTAAATGGTTGCTCCAGGCAATTAACAACTTATGAGGTTTCAAACCTTATACATATTAAATAGTAAGATTTAAAAAAGACAAAGGGCAGGTCACTTACGGTGAAACCTGAAGAAAAAGTCAAAAGTAAGGTTCTAGACTTCCCACGTTTAAGTAGGAATCACGAGCCAAAATGGGGCAATTTCCATTTCGTGACACCTAGAAACAACTCACGCAAGAGTTGAAAGAATTGTTTTCCCTGATTATAGGGAAGAAACAACGTAAGTTTGAAACGTGCGCTGGACACGTAATTATACAGAAATTAATTAATTACACATGAGAAAAATGGGAGGGCACATCTATGGATTGACACCTCGTTGAAAAAGACCTAAATTTAAAAGTTTATTACAGATTGTTAGTAAGAGGTTTAGGAAAGAGAAATAGGGATTGAGGAAAAATGTTCATGGCCTTATTTATATGTAAACGGACGATCGCGACGCGGTAGAAAGTTGAACAAGCACTGGTTTTCACTATAGTTCGTTGAAATATATGAAAAGTTCACTATAGAAACACGAAAGTTTTTGGCAAAGAAAGTTATTTTGATTTGAAAAAAAAACTGACTGGTTGCACTAGATGAACGAAAGTCTATTGCTGGAGAAAATGGTGGATTACAGTTAACTGCGCCAAGAACATCCAACGGTGGAAGAAAATTCGCTATTGAGCTTTAATTCAGAAGTGAGACTCTTCAATTCTAAATAGCATTCTCACAAGTAAGTGAAAATTTCATAACGGCAGGACTTGTAGATGAAATACAGAATCTGGAAGGTTCCAGAACGACCTTAGTAGAAAAATGGGGTTAAGAAAATCCAACGGAGGAACTAGCTTGGTGAATTATAGACAGCGGGTATTAGATAATATCCCACGTAGTGAGAGGATTTCTCATTTGAATAGCTTAAGAAAAGCTCTTCTCTAGTAAGGTTGGCTTGTACGAACAAAAGCTCAACATGGCAAATCCCACGAAGAATGATTTTTGCCCCAAAATAAATAATCTCACACTGTCTATAAAAGTGTCGTTAAAAGCACGTGAAAGTTAAAACCATGAAGATGAGGTTAAAACTTTAAGATGGTACTTATCTTGATTTCATGTTGAAAGTGAAGCTCCTTTTGACGATAACTACTTTGTCAACATGGCGTAGAAGAGAGTATGCATTTTGGTTTGAGGAGGCTGGCTCTAGAGGAGCCTTAACTGATCGAGTCAACTGCCGACTGAGAACTGAGACTTGCCCAACGGAGCACGGAGGGTCCAAGGAAGGGGAAAAGAGTGGGGGATAGGAGATAAAAGGAGAACATATAAACATTGCCAACTTTATAACAAAAAATTATTTTCTCTTGATGAGCTGGTCTTCAAAGAGTTGATATCAGGCGATACTAGCGCAGCATGGTGAGTAAAAAAGTAGACAGAGTCCTCTTGCTCAAGGAGAAAATAGCTGGCGATGGTAACAGGATCTGGTGGCCAAATGGATAAGTAAGTCCTCTTGCACCAGGAAAAGTTGAAGAGCTTCAGAGATTCGCTGCTAGATGACGCTAGGTGTGTCACAGAGGATATATATCTAGAACAGACTCATCAAGGATATAAGCGACCTGAACACCTAAGAGAAAACAGAAGATCACTGTTGGTGTTTGACAAAGAGGAAGGAAAGAACATGCAAAGAGCATTAAAATTGGATTCTCACGTACCGTGTATTCAAAGAATACACCATACTGGGAGGGGTAAACACCAACAGAGCACAAATAAGCAATTAAACATTTAAGAGTAATAAAGTAATTGAAGAGAAGTGGTCTTATGATCTGACCATTAGTGGTCAAAACTCTGACCACCCTGACTCTCCCTTCTCTTCCAGGATAACACTCGGTCACTCTACCCGAGATCCAGACTAAGGGGGGAGAAACTTCCCTAATCAGGACCAAGTCCCCCACTTTAATATCGGGACTGGAAAGAAACCACTTCCGTCTCCTTTGCAAGGAAGTTAAATATTCCAAGTTCCACCTCTTCCAAAAGGAATTGCGGAGGGCTTCAAGTTTACGCCAAACAATAGGTAAATTAGAATCCCTGAAAGAATTGGGAAGAGGAGGAGGAGCAGAAAGAGAAGTACCGATAAGGAAGTGACCAGGTGTAAGTGGAAGCAGGTCATCAGGGTCATTGGAAAGAGGAGTTAAAAAACGAGAATTAACGACACCTTCAATCACAAAATAACTAGAAGCTGAGGGAAATAAAGCACTAGTAAAGATTGCGATACGATGAGAAAGAAGAATTGACAAGTTTAAACAAAGCGTATAGAAACAAGTACATCTATTCAGGATAAGAATATACCAAATAAACAAAGAAACTATGCGAGTAGAAAGCAAGAACGCCATAGGTAACAACCTAGTAGCCATAAACAATGACCTTAAGTCATAATGAGTATCAAAGGGGTTACTCAGAAAAATACTTAAGTCAGCGAGAAACGTGACGTGACAAGTATAAATGCAAAAACACATCGAATGTGACGACGAGAAAAAGTAAGTTTGTTCATCAATGAACAATTAGATTTCAAAATATGTAAGCAGAGTGCAATACATAAGCGCGTGAAGGATATGCAACGATGTTACGAGACAAGAATCGAAGCAATTGTAAAATACGAGCGTGAGTAAGTGAGAGACATAAGCAAGCGCGGCCTTGACCCACATAGTACAACGAGATAAGGAATTTAAATAGCAGAAAGAGTCCTTGAGCGGAACAAGTTTATTTTGGTGATGAGTTGAACGGCTTCTGTACTTGCAGAAGCGACTCACTAGACAATGGTTGGCAATCAGCCAGAGTTGAGATAAGGGAAGCTTGCTCTGACCTTTGGCAGGCATACCGGAAATAAACAGCAACTTGACCTTACTCGGGCTTGTATACAAACAAGTTTGACAAACAAGCAGTTTGAAGTAACCAAACATCACTAGTTGAATCAGCTGTAACTTAAAGCGGAACGAGTAACACGACATGCAATCATCCGTAGCTTGGACGTGAACAAACAATTTAAAGCCATATGAAATAAAGTAGGAAATCAATTTCGCATGATTTTGATGATCACGGAATCCGACAATTTTCAACAGCAAAAAGCTTAATTCTTCCGAGCAAAGAAGAAAAGCTGGGACATTGAGAAGGAGTTTATGCGTAAGAATAGTTATTCTAGATGTTAGAGAATTCAGATTTTCAAGCGGTTTCAAAAGCGGCTTCCAATTGTGATGAAGGAGGAGGGAGCCGGCCGTGGCCGTCCTTCTAAATAGCGAAAGAAGTGAAACATAGCTTACAGCGAAGTGATGGAGACTGATAGCCATGGTTTTACACAAGGGGAAGATAGTTTTTAATAGAGAGTTTAAGCAATTACCTGCTATAAAAAGTGACATGAGAAGGTAGACGAAGTAACACAAAGCAAGGCGAACTTGAATTGCCATCTTGTGCGGGAAGAAGGAAAAACCATTTAAACAACTTACAGAGGTAGTGTAGTAGTTCACGATAAGACATCGTTTCGGCAAGTGTTTTTCAAAAATATTGAGATCTGAAACATGAGCGTTCTCTTTTTCAGAAATGGGATTTATGTCAGCTGTAACGAAATGACATTGCGCTTTGGTTTGAACACTGGTATGCTGGATTTCACCAGTAATAACCCAACCAAAATCGGTGTCTCTAGCGACCACGGTTGAAGATAACTTACGTGTTTGTTTGCGAAGGCACTTCCAAAAAATATTGGCACTGAAAAGTACATCAATGGGACCTTGAGCATTAAACTGAGGATCAGCTAACCTTAAGTGCGAGGGAATGTTTAAACCGGAAGTATTAATAGAGCTGCTAGGAGTATCCTTGCCAATACTGGTAAGAACGAGACAGTTTAAGTTAAGATTGGTGTTTCTTTGACAAACGTCTCTGATTTTCAATTTTGAAGACTGCAAGACTTGAGTTTTCAAATTGTCAATGCCAGATACATTGATAGAAGTAGGCGATGACGAAAGACCTAGTTTTTTAATCAACGATTGCGAAACAAAGTTGTGCGTTGAAGCAGAATCGAGAAGACCGCGGGTTCGAACCCAATTTCCAAATTTATCTTGGATTTCGAATTGTACAGTGGACAAGAGGGCTTGCGCACTGTGAGAAGTTTCGGCGTTAGAAATGCAGGAAAAAGCATTAGTTTGTTCGGAGCTGCTCTGCATGGAGCTTGAAGAGGCGGGTGCTGGTGACCTCGATTTATCATGAACGTGCAATGAAGAGTGGTGCGGTTTTTTACAATGAAAACAAAGATTGGAAGACGTGCAGTTTGAAGAAGAATGCTTAGGTGACAAGCAATTGAAGCAATGTTTGCTATTGAAGACAAACTTCCTTCGATCTTCGACAGACATTTCTTTAAAGGATTTGCACAAATACAATGTGTGAAGCTTTTTACAGAGCGTGCATTTTAAAGATTTGTTAAGCGGCCTGATATGTTCTCTTGAATGATTGAAAGAAGAACGGGTTTGCTTGTTCTCGACAGATGGGGGCTGATGACCCTTTGAAAAAGCAAGGTTTTTCTCAAAAATGTGAGACTGATGATTCGTTTCGACATTTTCGCACTGAAATGAGAGTGCTGTAAGAACTTGGCATCGGCTGTTAAGAAACGAGATTGAGTGTTCGAACGAAAATTCCTCTTTGCGAGCGAGTTCAATTTCCCAAGCCTTTAAAGTTGAAAAATCGAATCTTGATGTAGCCAGATGAATAAGAATAGTGTCCCATGTTTGGACGGGCTGCTTAAGTTGATATAATGCTCTCACGTGCAATTGAATAGAGTCTAACAGGTCTCTTAAAGAGGTGACGTCATTAGGTTTGACGGCTGGCAGGTTGAAGAGACAGCGTATGTGGCGAGCTATACACAAACGTAAATTGCCATATCTCTCTTTAAGGAGATTAAAGGCGATGTGGTAGTTGTCTGCGCTTAAAGGCAGTGACTCCACCAAGGCCAAGGCCTCGCATTCCAAAGACGTACGGAGGAAGTAGAATTTATGAATGTCGGGAATCTCAGTATTTTCATGAATTAGGGAGCAGTAAAGTTCATAAAAAGAATACCATTCACCTTCCTGGCCTGAGAAGTGCGGTAGGCTTATCTTAGGAAGTAACGGTTTCGGTTTGTTCTTGTGAACTGAAGCGGGTGCGAACTGGGCCGGATTGATGACCCTAGTGTCCGGTTCTGAGATATTGCGAATCAATTGGTGGGCCTTGGCAATCCCTTCAAAGTACAAGGGTTCGACCTCGTCCCGATCCGATTGAAGTTCTGGGCAAGCGGATTCAATCTCGGTTTGAGTTTGATCATAATAATCATAGGACCGTTCGTACAACTTAAGGCGTTGTGTTAGGATGTCTAAATCACACTCGGCGGGATTTAATTTGTTGATGAAATTTCTGAATCTAGTGAGTTGCCCTTTATAAGAAGAACGTCTAGCAATGAGAGTTTCATCTTTTTCAGTAGGAGCCATGACAAAGAGAATAAATTGAAATACAACTCACAAAACTGTAGAACCTTGGAGATGCTGTCAAGTTTGCAGCAGCGAATGGGTAGAAAGAACGGGACACACCAAAGGAGACAGGAGCGGCCTCTTTCCCCTTCACAGGCTTTGCACGACGTTGATATAGCTGAAAGATCCAAAGCAGATATTAATAATTTGCAGAGTATTGTCAAATGACACTTGACAAACAATAGAAATAGCAAATGGACTCTCTCGGGTTTCTGGTACCAATTTTTGGGTAGATTATTGGCTGAGGAATAACCCACCCACCAAGGGAAGATGATTAAGAGAAGGGAGTAGATTTTGGAATGGAGAAAAAGGATAGAAAAATAGGAGGAGAGTCCCACAAAATTTATAAGTTTCACCTTAAACACACTTAGAGGCGATTGCCACCGCAAATCCGCTCTCGGATACCTAAAATGAGTAAGGGCTTGGGCTAAGCTGACTGGAAACACAGCTAGAACTTGGGCGGTTTGCAAGAGAGTGGCTTTAGTGTAATCCCTCTCAAGCATGTATCCGAGTACTATGGGGCAGAGTGATAGTCTGGCAATACAAATAGTAGCAGAATTGTTCTGCATTAACGATGGCATAAACTTTGGAAGAGTCAGGGAAGACAGACTCTTGCTTAACCGTGGTATTTGAGAAATGATAAATCCAAAACCAAATATTTAATTTATTTAACAATTCAAAGAAGTCTAAGGAAATTAACAAGTATGTAATATATTTTTGACAAACATAGTTCGTTTAAACTTTTTAACATATGAGGTCGCAGACCTCCTCACATTAAATGGTTGCTCCAGGCAATTAACAACTTATGAGGTTTCAAACCTTATACATATTAAATAGTAAGATTTAAAAAAGACAAAGGGCAGGTCACTTACGGTGAAACCTGAAGAAAAAGTCAAAAGTAAGATTCTAGACTTCCCACGTTTAAGTAGGAATCACGAGCCAAAATGGGGCAGTTTCCATTTCGTGACACCTAGAAACAACTCACGCAAGAGTTGAAAGAGTTGTTTTCCCTGATTATAGGGAAGAAACAACGTAAGATTGAAACGTGCGCTGGACACGTAATTATACAGAAATTAATTAATTACACATGAGAAAAATGGGAGGGCACATCTATGGATTGACACCTCGTTGAAACAGACCTAAATTTAAAAGTTTATTACAGATTGTTAGTAAGAGGTTTAGGAAAGAGAGATAGGGATTGAGGAAAAATGTTCATGGCCTTATTTATATGTAAACGGACGATCGCGACGCGGTAGAAAGTTGAACAAGCACTGGTTTTCACTATAGTTCGTTGAAATATATGAAAAGTTCACTATGGAAACACGAAAGTTTTTGGCAAAGAAAGTTATTTTGATTTGAAAAAAACTGACTGGTTGCACTAGATGAACGAAAGTCTATTGCTGGAGAAAATGGTGGATTACAGTTAACTGCGCCAAGAACATCCAACGGTGGAAGAAAATTCGCTATTGAGCTTTAATTCAGAAGTGAGACTCTTCAATTCTAAATAGCATTCTCACAAGTAAGTGAAAATTTCATAACGGCAGGACTTGTAGATGAAATACAGAATCTGGAAGGTTCCAGAACGACCTTAGTAGAAAAATGGGGTTACGAAAATCCAACGGAGGAACTAGCTTGGTGAATTATAGACAGCGGGTATTAGATAATATCCCACGTATTGAGAGGATTTCCCATTTGAATAGCTTAAGAAAAGCTCTTCTCTAGTAAGGTTGGCTTGTACGAACAAAAGCTCAACATGGCAAATCCCACGAAGAATGATTTTTGCCCCAAAATAAATAATCTCACACTGTCTATAAAAGTGTCGTTAAAAGCACGTGCAAGTTAAAACCATGAAGATGAGGTTAAAACTTTAAGATGGTACTTATCTTGATTTCATGTTGAAAGTGAAGTTCCTTTTGACGATAACTACTTTGTCAACATGGCGTAGAAGAGAGTATGCTTTTTGGTTTGAGGAGGCTGGCTCGAGAGGAGCCTTAACTGATCGAGTCAACTGCCGACTGAGAAGTGAGACTTGCCAAACGGAGCACGGAGGGTCCAAGGAAGGGGAAAAGAGTGGGGGATAGGAGACAAAAGGAGAACATATAAACATTGCCAACTTTATAACAAAAATTTATTTTCTCTTGATGAGCTGGTCTTCAAAGAGTTGATAACAGGCGATACTAGCGCAGCATGGTGAGTAAAAAAGTAGACAGAGTCCTCTTGCTCAAGGAGAAAATAGCTGGCGATGGTAACAGGATCTGGTGGCCAAATGGATAAGTAAGTCCTCTTGCACCAGGAAAAGTTGAAGAGCTTCAGAGATTCGCTGCTAGATGACGCTAGGTGAGTCACAGAGGATATATATCTAGAACAGACTCATCAAAGATATAAGCGACCTGAACACCTAAGAGAAAACAGAAGATCACTGTTGGTGTTTGACAAAGAGGAAGGAAAGAACATGCAAAGAGCATTAAAAATTGTATTCTCACGTACCGTGTATTCAAAGAATACACCACCCACTCAATGTGTTTCACACAATGACACTTCTTGATACACATACACATTATTTAATTTAAACACTGGTAACATATTGAACACAATTTGTTACTCTTTTATCATACACAAATAAATTCACTAAAATTATTACACTAACACAAATTTTACTATATTACACTGCTTTCAATCACTAAGGCTTTGCTTTTGCCTTACACACGTGATTCCTTCTTTCCCGTTTCCAAGGGTTGACACTCTTAGACGTTGGCTCCCTATCTGGCAAGATGATGAAAGTCTCAATCAATCTCCCCTCCCTGGAACAGTAATTTCTTCAGATCCGGTTTTCTGACTGTCGGCTTCTATTTTTCCTAGCTCGAAGCCGTTTATTTCTAGACACTATTTAGTTTGTCTAGCTAAAGTCTATCCTGTTCACGGCCTCTCGAATACTTTTTCGGTGACCTTCCTACTTCCCTAGCATTTACTGCTATTCTTTAGTTTCGTAACTTATTGCTTGTTACAATTCGCTGCTCTCCTGTAGAAAACGTTCGGTTTTAAATCCTCAATCCTTATTATTCGGCGCGCTAGCTCCTATCTTTTCAGTACACTAGGCGTTACTTATTTCGTCCGACCCTGATCGGGTTCCTTAACTTTGCTAGAAATGTTTGTTTCACTATTATTGGTACTTCAAAACGTTACGATACTTTCCGTCGTCTAACTGAACTGTTATTTGAAGACCTATCGCCTGTTCTTTAAGTTCGCAGCCTACTTTGACTGTAATACTGAACTTTCCACTATAAAGACTGACGCTTGCTGAACTAAATCCTGTAGTAGGATTTTCCTAAGTATTCACACGGCGATACTATGATGATACTTGATGCTTTCTCGTGCAGCGTCTCGGCGCTCACGGAACTGGTTGGTTGTCGATACAGCGACGCCCTCGGGCTGTCGGAAACTGCATGTGCTGTGATGCTCCAACGTCACGTCCCCTGGACGGAATAATACTGCATATACGATGTGATGCAGCACCTCTGCACGAGGTATGTTCTAAACTGCATGATTGGTCTGGCTCTGCCAGGACTTTTATACTTTTTGGCTAAAAAAGATAAAATCCTCGTCTTTTTCATAACTAACTTTTGAAGCAATAGTCGCACACTATTGAAAATTATATCTCTGGAAAGCTCGTTTTCTAAACGTAAACTGACTTCTTTGCACATGAAAATCGATCGTACAATTCTGAGATATTAAATAATTTTTGTTCTTCAGATACGTGGGCGTTGAGTTTTATTTGTAATCCCTTCCACCTCGGGTCTCGGGGAACTTTTAATTACGTAATGCCGCGTTTGCACTTCTTACCTGGGCAATTATTAAAACATATTTTCCCACTCCGAACGGAAAGTTCCTCTCGTTCTAATTATAGCCATGATCGCTCCTTATCGGTGCGTCACGCGTGATATCATTTCCTGGAGCCACCTGGACTCTTACTATTGCACAACATTAAACCAGTCTTCTTGTATAAAATCTTCCTATGTTCCTCTGAAGACTGTATTTTTCCACCCTTCTTTTACCAACAAAACATGGATTCGACCCCTTGAACCAATGGTACAGGGGTTCACTACCGTAATGGAATATGGCAAGCAACAGAAGATGGTCTATCAACGTTCTTACAGCACTATGCCAGAAGATCTGGGAAACAACAACGAGACTCACTGATTGGAAACGATCTGTCTTTTTTCCATAACTAATAAAAACGAGATCTGATAGAGTGCACAAACTATCTCAAAATAACACTAATAATATATCACAGTAAGCTAATGCTGAATATTGTAGTATGAATTTAAAATATGCGGACAGTGCTGACTAGTCCTCTTTGAATGCTAAATTTGGGGGATGATTTGGAGGACATCGTAAAGAAAGATAACAACCATTGGCTCAATATCAGTAATACCAGTATCCTAGCCACAGGTTTACCATCGTATACCACAATAAATAAAGAAGGCATCAAATTCGTGGAACACTTTACCTGTTGAGATCAACTATCAGTAATACTGGCTTTAGTATTCATGAAGTTCGTCGGAGATTAGCCCTAGGACGGGCAGCGTTAAAAGACCTTGATAATATTATCAGATGTTCAGACGTTTCCACGCACACTAAGGTTAAAAGAGTTAAGACCCTAGTCTTTCCCACAGTATCGTATGGTAGTGAAACCTTGACCATAAGTAAACGAGATAGGAAATATATTGATACTGTGCCCAAATCCACTGGTGCAGATTTGAGAGCACAGGCACATATCCCAAGTCCCCGGCATAAGATTTGAATAGCGCGCGCCTATTGTTCTTAGAAGCAAATCGAAGGAATATGCAGGCTACAGAACGGCTAGTGACGCGGCAGATTGTCTCAAGCGAGGCTATATTTTTGACAAAATATTTCCCGATTGATTGGAATCAAGGGGCACATACCATATTACTGGCACGTATAAGCGAAGAAGAATGAGCTATATTAGAAGAAAATCGAACCAGCGGAAGCCAAGATATGAGAAGTTTAGAGAATGAGGACATATCCCGCTATGACGTCAGGGGACTGCCCTGGACTGTATAAAATGAGCGCTGAACTGGACTCAACACTCACATCTTCACAGCGCTTGGTCGCTAGTACTCCGTGATTCACATCTTCACAGCACATGGTTGCTAGCACTTCGTGGTTGCTATGTTCTTCGTAATACTTGTCAATAGCACATGGTTGCTAAGTCTTAGTGTGAATCGTCAAAACAGTACATGGTTACTGGTACTTTAAAAGTGTTAGAAATTCTTCCAGTGAAACATATGATATTTTTCGTCATTTATCACTCATGTGATAGACATTTTTTTTGCAGTCAATACTGGTAAATATCAAACTGCTAACGGACATATGATAGACTTAGTCTATAAACTTACCACATTCCATAATTATTATTGGAATATTTTCATGTCCAATTACCAGAGGCTAGCTTTGGCCTGGTAATTGAATGACCAACCAAGATCACATGTCAGTACTTTTACAAATAACTTTTTGCTTGGTAAAGGCCACTTAGCCGACATAAGGGGCCAGCTGTGCATAGCGCTGACTGGATAGTGCATAACTATATCCAGGGAAAACGAGAACATCAGATCTGTTACCAAAGCTGAATAAGATTGATAGCGTATTAAACTGTACAGAATGCGTCACGGTTGGGTCCGTGTTACATCTGGTATTTTTATCATGGATCAAACAGATCTAGTCCCTTTCAAGAAATTAACTACGACTGTTAGAGCTGCCATCATGAACAGTTTACATCAAGATTATTACCAGGCAACGAATAAAATCACCGCTATGTCTTGCTAGACAAATTGCGGGTATAAAATGGAGGCCGATACCAGGATTTAAGTACGAGTCCAAATGGGGACTGAAGACTGGAATGGTCTGGTTTTAACCATATTATCTTCTACATCACGATCTACAAGAATGTAAGCTACAATTTGCATTATTCTTATGCGTAGTTAGCCGGGTTTCTCATTTTTCAAGCGTCTTATCAACACAATTTTTCTTTGGTAATTTGCTGTTGCAAATGATTCTGCGAGGCATGGGAAGCCTAGTTCTGAGTATTTTCTACGATCAAACATGTCGATTAAATTACTTGAATCTATGGACAAGCATCATGAGCATTTTATTTGATTTTGTCATTTTTCTAATCGCGGTCCTCAGCCGTCGTATCTGTAAATACTAAAATAAATTTAAGTTGAGGAATGGATGTTTTTCCATGTTTAAGAAGTCGAGTTTGATCTTTTCTCGAATAGTTTATTGAAGTTATCTCCAGTTTTGGAAATAATAATAATAATAATAATAAGAATAATGATGATGATTTAATAATAATAATTATTATTATTTTCAATTTTTCTGTGATCATCATCTTCATATCCCCTTTTCCAGTTGACACTGGGTGAGGGGCAAATATGGTTCCTCTCCACTTTGTTCTGCCGTTCCACCATTCCTCTTCCGACACAGTGTTCTAATCCAGGTTCCGTTTTCTAATACTATTCTCCACCGAGTCCATTCAACGCATTCTTTGTCTTCCTCGTCCTCTCTTCCATGCCATCCGTCGTTCCAGTGCTCGTCTTGGTAGCCTTAATTCATTCATCCGTTTGACTTGTCCAAACCATCTCAATCTATTTTGCTCCAGTTTGTCATTTAGTTTCTGTACTCCCAGTTCTTTCCGTATATCTTCATCCCTCACTCTGTCCCTCCTCGTTTTCTGGGCCATACTTATCAGGAATCTCATCTCTGCGGCTTGTATTCTGCTCTCATCCCTCTTAGTCATCGTCCAAGTTTCTGCTGCATATGCCATTATAGGAACATAATATGCTTTGTACAAAACTTCTTTAGCCATAATTGGTATATCCTTGTTCCATACTAGTCCCCGTACCTGTTGGTAGAAACACTCCCGAGTTGTATTCTTCTGCTAATTTCCAAATCTAGTCTTCCATCTTCAGTCAGTTCGCTTCCCAAGTATTTGAAGTGTTTCACCACTTCCAATTACTTATCTCCTACTTTGATCACTCCTTTTCCTTCTTTCTCATCTCTACTCATCACCACTGTTTTACTCTTCTCCACATTTACCTTCAATCCCCATTGCTCAATCTTTCCATTTATTACGTCTAACTGTTCTTGTACCTCCATCTCATCCTCGCCCCAGATCACAACGTCGCACAGTGTGTCGAATCCCATATCTAGGTGGAAAAAATTCACTGTCGCAAATGAAAGCGAAATCTGGCTCATTCGATAGTGAACAAACCAGATGGTGACCTGCGGTCTTCCTTTCCGCTGTCTGGTGCGTAGGAGGAGGGTATAGGAGCTGAAACGTCTTCCTGGCAGTTATCAGGTCATTTGATGGGAGGTGTCGGAGTGAACCGAACGTTGTGATTCTAGTGAGTTCAACGAGGTGTTGTCTTCTGCGGCTCATGGAATAGTGAAAAGAGGTATGTGTTCGCACTGTTATGCGTAATACAAGCTTTCTGCACTAAATAAATTATTTACTTTATGAGTGCCTCATAGTGCCACTTTACTTTAAACGTCATTCGATAGGAAATTTAATGTAGATTCTGGAACTGTAGTGGTTTGGTTGCGCACGAATGTGCATGATGGTTTTATTTTCTTATTTTCAGTGACTATGTGGGCATTAAGGCGAGAAGAATGTTTCAACGCTTGGCGGTCGAGTCATAAAGAGGGGCGTACAGACGTCATATTTCAATATGTTATGAATAAATTTGATCCTACAACTCTAACTGACACTCAGGTACAGAAGTTAAGAAACAAAATTAAGTTGATATCCCATAATATTAAGAAAGATAGGAGAGTGCAGGAAGAACAATGCCACGTAGATAATCTACCTATGGAAGCTATTGAGTTACTTAATGACTCCCAAGGAACATGACATCAAATGATGAAGACCAGTAGGCTATAGCAATGACTAAGATGCTCTGGAACCTACAGAAGAATCAGGTGACGAATGAACATTAGACATTTTGTTTTTATTAAGGGGAATGATATTAATGAGAACATTACTTGACGAATGGACGTTTTCTTTTTATTTGCAATGGGAGTGGTGTATTCTTTGAATACACGGTACGAGAGATATAATGTCTATTGCTCTTTGCATGTTCATTTTTTCCTTCCTCCTTGCCAAACACCAACAGTGATCATCTGTTTTCTCCCTGTTGAGCATGTCTCTTATGTCTTCATAAGTATGTTTCAGATATATAACTTCTGTGATCCACCTAGCGCTATCTAGTAGTGAACCTCTGAAGCTACTCAATTCCTCATCGTGCAAGAGGACTTACTTATCCATTTGGCTACCAGATCTCGTTACCATCGTCAGCTATTTTCTCCTTGAGCAAGAGGACTACGTCTACTTCTTTGCTCACCATGCTGCGCTAGTATCATCTATCAACTCCTTGAAGACCAGCTCAGCAAGAGAAGATCAATTTTTTTTGTAATGTTGGCTATGTTTATATGTTCTCCTTTTGTCTCCTACCCCCTCTCTTTCCCCTTTTTCTTGGACCCTCCGTGCTCCGCTGAGCTTCACTCACTTCTCAGTCGGCAGTTGACTTGATCAGTCAGGGCTCACCTAGAGCCGGTCTCCTCAAACCAAGAGACACTCTCTACGTTCTACGCCATGTAGGCGCATTAAAGCATCAGTGAGGAACTTCACCTTCGCCATGCAACAAAGATAAGTACCTTCTTCAAAGTTTTAACCTCATCTTCATGGTTTTAACTTCCTCGTGTTTTAACTATCTTTTATAGGCAGTGTGAAATTACTTATTTTGGGGCAAAATCATCCTCCGCGGGATTTTCCATGTTGAGCTTTTGTTTAATCAAGCTGATCTCAGTGAAAAGCAGCATTTCTTATGCTCGCCAAATGAGAAATCTTCTCACTACGTGGGATATTATCTAATACCCACTGTCTATAACTTACAAAGCAAGTTCCTCCGCTGGATTTACTTTAACCCCATTTTACTACTAAGATTGTTCTGGAACTTTCCAGATTCGGTACTCAATCTACGAGTCCTGCCGTCATGCATTTCTCATGTACTTGGGAGAATTCTGTTTAAAACTAAATTACTACAATAGTGAATTTTCGTCCACCGCTGGAACTTTCTATGGCGCATTCAATTGTAAATCACAACTGTTTCAAGAAATAGACTCTCATCTATATAGTGCAATCAGTTCTTTCCATAATTGCAATAACTTTTTTTCTCATAAACTTCAGTGTTTCTCTAGTGAACTTTGCATCCATCTTTACAGACTATAGTGTTAATCAGTGCTTGCTCCACTTTTCTACCGCGTCGCGATCGTCCGGTTATATTAAATACGGCCATGAACATTGTTCCTATATCCCAATGATCTTTCCTTAACCTTCTACTAACAACCATTTTTTATAAAATTGAAACTTCTCTATAAGGTGTCATTCTAAGAAGTGCCCTTCCATTTGTGTTGGTTTATCATTAAGTATTTCTGTATAATCTTTATGATACGTGTCCAGCACACGTTTCAAACTTAAATTGTTCCTCCCTTCAAAAGCAGGGAAAACAATTCTCTCAACTCTTGAGTGAGTTATTTTTTGGTCTCGCTAAATGAAAACTGCCTCATTTGACTGGCGAGTCTTATTCAAAGTATCAGAGGTCTAGAACCTTCCTTCTGATTAACTCTTCAGGTTCACAGTAAGTGACCTGCCCTCTTTGCATAATTCTCATGTTAACTCTGTATAAATATAAGAAGTTATAGGAACTTCTATTTTATTTTTCACGTTGTTATTATTGTTATTTTCAAAGTTGTCACTTTCTCTAGAACATTCTCTCCGGAATTTCTTAAGGTGCACTTTTGGTACTTCAATTCACGTTCAAGCTTTAATTATTTTATTGTTCATTTGTTCAAATCTTATAAAGATTTTAGAAACCTGTAAGGTTTGAAACCTTGCAAATTATCAATTGCCTGGAGCAACCGTTTAATGTAGAGAGGTCTGCGACCCTATTTATTAAAAAGTTCAAATTAACTATGTTAATTAAAATTATATTACATAATTGTTAATTTCCTCAACTTTTTCTAATTGTGAAATAAACAAATCTTTTCCCTTTGCTTTTTCATTTTCGAATATAAAGTTTAGGCAAAATCCTGTCTTCCTTGACTCTCCTCACTCAATGATATTAAAATCTTTAATCAGGCTTTCACCATTTGTTGCATTTGAGCAAGAACTCTTAATTTTCACCTTACTAAAGTTCTTCTTAGCGATAATAGCTAATTCTAATTGGCCAGTAAGGCAAGTAAAGTTCGCTCAGCCAACTACCTGCTTGTGGAGACCCTCTCCGAAAACTTATGGTCAGTTTTCTAAAAAAGAAGTGTTTCTTTTTGTCTAAACTTTTAGCCGGCTCCTCGCTGAGTAAAAGCTTAGCCATTGTCCAATGCAACCATTGGTTCGTTTACCAAGATTACCCAACAAGGCATAATCTTTTATCATATTTCTTCTTAGAGATACTTGGTCGCCCTTACAGGAACTCCATAATTTTGGAAATTGAAAATACCCAACCTGAGTTAAATCATTGGCATTCTTCGAATCACTTTGAAAAACTTAATTTCTTTGAGAAGGCATACAGTAAATTTGTTTCTCTCAGTCTTGCCAGACCATCACCCTTCCCCATAGTACTTTTATACGTGCTTGGGAGGAAATATACTAAAGCCTCTCTCTCGCAAACCGCTCAAGTCCTAGCTGCGGTTCCCGTTAGCCTCGACCAAGCTCGTACCTACTTTAGGTATCCGAGAGTTAATTTCTATTGGCAACTTCTTTTAAGTGTATTTAAACTTCAACTTATTACTTTTGTGGGACTCTCCTCCTGTTCTTCTATCCTTCTTTTCCAATTCCAAAATCTACTTCCTTGTCTTCATCATCTTCCCTTGGTGGGTGGGTTATTCCCTAACCTATAATCTACCCAAAATTTGGTGCCGAAACCCGGGAGAGCCCATTTTTTCTTTTCTCTTTTTAAAATAGTGTCATTTGACAATACTTTGCATATTTCTAATATCTGTGTTGAATATTTCAGCTATAACCACATCGTGCAAAGCCTGTGAACGGGAAAGAGGCCGCTCCTGTCTCCTATGGTGTGTCCCATTCTTTCTACTCATTCGCTGCTGCCAGCTTGACAGCATTTCCAAGGTTCCACAGTTTCGTGAGTTACATTTTCATTTATCTTCCTTAATATGGCTCCCACTGATAAGGATAAGGATGAAAAACTTACTTCTAAACGAGCATCCTATAAAGGGCAAATTACCCGATTCAGAAGGTACATAAAAGAATTAGATCCCTCAGATGCGCAATTAGATTTGTTGAAACATCGTGTAAAGGATTTTGAACGTTCTTATGAAAACTACTGTAACATTCAAACTGAAATTGAAACTTGTATGCTCAATCAAACAGAAGATCGTGTCGAAGTAGAGAACTTATATTACGAAGGCATAGGTTCTGCTTTCAGAATAATACGCCAACTCGAAGAGGAGCAGAAAAAGGACGCTTCTGTTCTTGGTTCCCTTCATGAACCCCAAACTTCTTTCCGTGAAGGCACTCACAAGCCCAAACCTACTTTACCGAAAATTGATTTACCCCATTTTTCTGGAGATGAATCCACTTGGGATTCTTTCTATGAATTATTTTGCTCCCTTGTTCATGACAATGAAGACATTCAAGTCATTTACAAGTTTCATTACTTGAGATCTATCCTTCGAGGTCAAGCTTTGCAGTTAGTTGAAGCACTTCCTCTGCGTGCCGAAAATTACCCCATTGCCTTTAACTTATTAAAAGAAAGATATGGAAATTCACGTTTACGTATTCAACGCCATATTAAGGCTCTATTTAACCTACCTGCGTCACAGCACAATGACGTCACTAGTTTGCGTACTTTAATTGACACTACCCAACTCCACGTCAAAGCTTTGTCCCAATTAGAGCAGCCTACGGAACATTGGGATACTTTCCTAATACATTTAGTAGTTTCTAAAGTTGATGCTGCCACCCTCAAAGCTTGGGAAATTGAACTTTCTCAGGAAGACGACTACTCTTACGAGCATTTAGTCACTTTCATAAACGCTAGATGCCAACTTTTAACCGCGCTAGCTAATCAGAGCGAACCTTCATCTCCCAGTTCCAAATTCGAATTAATGTCCATCAAACCCAAAAGCGAACGCTCAGCGTCCAATACCCAAAAACCCGGGTCCAGCTCATCCAAATTCAAACCAAACATTACTGGTTACCCAACTAGGTCTAGTGAACGTCGTGTTGCTAGCTCTATTGTTTTAAACACGCAAGGTGAACCTCGCAAAAGTTTAAACGAACCTGTAAAGTGCATACTTTGTAAAGATCCCCATGCCCTATACCTCTGCAAATCCTTTAAAGAAATGTCAGTCGATGACAGACGAAAATTAGTCGCTCAAAACAAACATTGTTTCAACTGCCTAGCGCCTACGCATTCTGCTTCTAACTGTAAGTCCACAAGACTTTGCTACCATTGTGAAAAGGCTCATCATACTCTGCTACATCGTCATGATCAGGCAAGGTCATCAACAGCACCCACTTCTCCTAAAAATGATAGTGTTAACAGTTCTAATGCTTCATCATACATTCAAAATGCTAAGTCTATTCGCAGTGCTCAAGTATTGTTGTCTACTGTCCAAATTGACGTTCAGGATAACTTTGGCAACTGGGTCCGTGCCCGCGGTCTTCTAGACTCAGCGGCAACTCATGATTTTGTATCTAATTCCCTGATTAGAAAACTAGGCCTACCCGTAAACCCCACTTCTATCAATGTGTCAGGCATCAACAGCTCAAAATCGCAAGCTTTACAATTTTCAAAACTAACCATAAGAGATACTTGTCATAGAAACAACTTTCTTAAACTTAATTGTCTAATTCTCAATAGCATTGGAGAAGACACTCCTAGTCATTCGGTTGATATTTCGGGGTTAAACATTCCCTCGCATTTAAGGTTAGCCGATCCTTCGTTTAACATACAAAATCCCATTGACATACTTTTTAGTGCCAATGTCTTTTGGAACTGCCTTCGGAAACAGGTTCGCAAGCTATCCTCAAACGTGGTCGCTAGAGACACTAATTTTGGATGGATTGTCACAGGGCAACTTCCCCATTATTCTCCTCAACCTGCATCGCAATGTTACTTCTCCAATACTGACCTGGAACAGTTTTGGAGGCTTGAAAATGTTGATTCTCCTAATGTAACTTCTTCAGAAAATGAATTCTGTGAGCAACTTTTTTTTGAACACGACCACTCGTTCTTCTGATGGCCGGTTCGTTGTTCAAATGCCAAGATTACATAATCCCCCCAAACTTATTAACTCTCAGCCTAAAGCTCGAAAAGCTCTCTTTGCTATCGAGAGCAAATTTAAAAAGGAACCCCTCGTCAAAAAGCAGTACACTGAGTTCATGGATGAGTATGAAAGCTTAGATCATATGGAGGTTGTTAACAAATCTGATGATGAATTGCACCCCCCAATCGAAACGGTTTATTTAAATCATCATCCTGTGTGGAAAAACCCTTTTGTAAAAGATAAAATCCGAGTTGTTTTCAATGGTTCATCACCCGACGTTAATGGCAACAGCCTTAATGACACTCTTTATTCTGGTCCTGCTATTCAATCAGATTTATCTGCTATACTTTTAAACTTTCGATTATTTCCCATAGCTGTCATAGCCGACATAAAACAGATGTACCGTCAAGTGTTAATTCAACCAGAACAACGAGATCTTCAAAGAATCTTGTGGCGTGATGAAATCAATAAGCCCATTAAGGTATTTCGCTTGAAAACGGTTACCTATGGCTTAAAACCCTCTGCTTTCCTTGCTATCCGATCCCTACACTTGCTTGCCTCACAAGATGGTCATTTATTTAACCCCAAAGCCTCTGAAGCACTAACTACGTCCTTCTATGTTGACGATTATTTGCAATCCTTCCCTTCTTTGGAGGAAGCTTCTTTTGTATCTTTAGAACTTCAAGCATTACTAAGGAATGGAGGTTTCCCACTTCACAAGTGGAACTCCAACTCCCCTGAGTTTCTCGCCCAATTTCCCATCGAAGACGTAGATCCCTCTTCTGTCGAAATTTGTGGAAACTCTGAATCTGTAAAAACTCTAGGAGTTCACTGGTGCACTAGCACTGACACTCTTATCTATAAAGTTACGCTCGCAGAAGAGCTTCCTAATACAAAAAGACAAATCCTCTCTGAAATTGCAAAAATTTTTGATCCGCTTCAATTTCTTGCCCCAGTTATTGTTATAGCCAAACTCTTCATGCAAGAGCTGTGGTCACTTAAATGTGAATGGGATGACGCTGTCCCTCTTTCTTTTCTTAATCGTTGGCTCTCGTTTCGCAGCAATTTGCTGGATCTTTCCCTTATTGAAATTCCCAGGAATTTAATCAGCTCTCATTCTAATGCATCTTTTTTCCTTCACGTGTTCGCGGACAGTTCCGAAAAAGCTTATGGTTGCTGTGCATATTTAGTTTATCACGATTCACTTTATGGATCTCCAGTTTCTAACCTTGTTTGTGCCAAATCGAAGGTCGCTCCTCTTAAAACTATCACTTTACCTAGGCTCGAACTGTGCGCTGCACTAATGGCTGCAGAACTTGTCAAGAAATTACGGGAAGTATTAAAGGTCGAATTCTCGCAAATCTATCTCTGGAGCGATTCTATGATCGCCCTTTCTTGGATTGCCAAAAACCCCTCTCACTGGCAAACTTTTGTCGCAAACAGGGTTTCCAAAATTCAAACTCTTTCTTCTGGATGTCAATGGAGGCATGTTCCCAGTGCGGATAATCCAGCTGATATCATCTCTCGTGGTTGTTTACCCTCTCAATTGGCAGCTTCCCAATTATACTGGCATGGGCCCTCGTGGCTAATCGACGAATCTTCCTCATGGCCTTCTAAACCCCCTGCTACAAACTCCAACTTGCCTGACGCTAAAGTACCTCTACCCATTGCTTCGTGTCTTGTTTCCAACGCATCTCATCCTTTGTTGTCACGCTATTCTTCCTTTCATAAATTACTACGAATTATCGCCTATCTCCTTAGATGGAAATATCTTGTGGTTGACCAGCCTCTTCTCCCTAAACCACACCTTACCAATCATGAATTGAATCTTGCTACTATTAAGATTTTACAACTGACACAGCAAGAAGCCTTTTCTTCTGAATTTTCATTGCTTTCTTCTAAAAGAGATCTTCCCAAATCCAGCCGTCTTCGTGCTTTAGCCCCGTTCCTTGATGACCATGGATTACTTAGGGTAGGTGGAAGGCTCTCGCAATCTTTACTCTCTGAGGACAAAAAGCATCCCGTTATTTTGCCTTCCAAACATCACGTTACTTCTTTAATTATCCGTGACTTTCATTATCGCAATCTTCATGTTGGTACACGTACTCTGCTCTGTCTCTTAAGAGAAAAGTACTGGATTATAAATGGAATTCATGAAGTTTCTTCTGTAATTCATAAGTGCATTCCTTGTTTCAAAGCGAAACCTAAAATCAACACTCAATTAATGAGCGATCTGCCCTCTTTTCGTTCTTCTCCAATACGCCCATTTGCTTTAACTGGAGTGGATTATATGGGTCCGTTCCAATATCAACAAAACTCTCCTGAAGCTAAACGCAAATTGTTTGGTAAGCTTTATGTTTCTCTCTTTGTTTGCATGGTTACCGGCGCAATCCACTTGGAACTAGTGACGAATGCTTCTACTTCTTATTTTTTATCAGCTGTCTCTCGTTTCACCGCTAGGCGTGGTGTTCCTTCTGAGATGTTCTCTGATAACGCTTCCACCTTTCAGGGCGCAGCTTCCCTGTGGAAGAAAGCTCTCACTTCCTCTCCTGCCATGGAACAAATCTCTAATTTTTCCTATTCAAAAGGTTTCAAATGGCGCTTCATACCTCCTTACGCTCCGCATCATGGTGGTAGGTGGGAATCTTGCGTAAAGCTCACTAAACGTCATTTAAGAAAAGTCTTAGGTAATCGAATTCTGACTTACGAAGAATTCAATTCTCTGTCTGTTTTGATTGAAGGTGTTGTCAACTCTCGCCCTTTAACTCCACTTTCCAATGACCCTGATGACCTACTTCCACTCACCCCTGGTCACTTCCTTATCGGCACTTCTCTTTCTGCCCCTCCTCCTCTTCCTAATTCTTACAGGGATTCTAATCTACCTATCGCTTGGCGGAAACTTGAAGCCCTCCGTAATTCTTTTTGGAAAAGGTGGAACTTGGAATATTTAACTTCCTTGCAACGGAGGCAGAAGTGGTTTCTTTCCAGTCCCGACATTAAAGTAGGGGACTTGGTCTTGGTTAGAGATATTTCACCCCCCCTAGTATGGATTTCTGGTAGGGTGACCCAATGTTACCCTGGAAGAGATGGGAGAGTCAGGGTGGCCAGAATCTTGACTACAAATGGACCGATCACAAGACCACTGTCTTTGATCGCTCCGCTTCCAATAAATGTGTAACTGCTTTCTTGCTCGCTGTTGGTGTTTGTCCCCCCAGTATGGTGTATTCTTTGAATACACGGTACGAGAGATATAATGTCTATTGCTCTTTGCATGTTCATTTTTTCCTTCCTCCTTGCCAAACACCAACAGTGATCATCTGTTTTCTCCCTGTTGAGCATGTCTCTTATGTCTTCATAAGTATGTTTCAGATATATAACTTCTGTGATCCACCTAGCGCTATCTAGTAGCGAACCTCTGAAGCTACTCAATTCCTCATCGTGCAAGAGGACTTACTTATCCATTTGGCTACCAGATCTCGTTACCATCGTCAGCTATTTTCTCCTTGAGCAAGAGGACTACGTCTACTTCTTTGCTCACCATGCTGCGCTAGTATCATCTATCAACTCCTTGAAGACCAGCTCAGCAAGAGAAGATCAATTTTTTTTGTAATGTTGGCTATGTTTATATGTTCTCCTTTTGTCTCCTACCCCCTCTCTTTCCCCTTTTTCTTGGACCCTCCGTGCTCCGCTGAGCTTCACTCACTTCTCAGTCGGCAGTTGACTTGATCAGTCAGGGCTCACCTAGAGCCGGTCTCCTCAAACCAAGAGACACTCTCTACGTTCTACGCCATGTTGGCGCATTAAAGCATCAGTGAGGAACTTCACCTTCGCCATGCAACAAAGATAAGTACCTTCTTCAAAGTTTTAACCTCATCTTCATGGTTTTAACTTCCTCGTGTTTTAACTATCTTTTATAGGCAGTGTGAAATTACTTATTTTGGGGCAAAATCATCCTCCGCGGGATTTTCCATGTTGAGCTTTTGTTTAATCAAGCTGATCTCAGTGAAAAGCAGCATTTCTTATGCTCGCCAAATGAGAAATCTTCTCACTACGTGGGATATTATCTAATACCCACTGTCTATAACTTACAAAGCAAGTTCCTCCGCTGGATTTACTTTAACCCCATTTTACTACTAAGATTGTTCTGGAACTTTCCAGATTCGGTACTCAATCTACGAGTCCTGCCGTCATGCATTTCTCATGTACTTGGGAGAATTCTGTTTAAAACTAAATTACTACAATAGTGAATTTTCGTCCACCGCTGGAACTTTCTATGGCGCATTCAATTGTAAATCACAACTGTTTCAAGAAATAGACTCTCATCTATATAGTGCAATCAGTTCTTTCCATAATTGCAATAACTTTTTTTCTCATAAACTTCAGTGTTTCTCTAGTGAACTTTGCATCCATCTTTACAGACTATAGTGTTAATCAGTGCTTGCTCCACTTTTCTACCGCGTCGCGATCGTCCGGTTATATTAAATACGGCCATGAACATTGTTCCTATATCCCAATGATCTTTCCTTAACCTTCTACTAACAACCATTTTTTATAAAATTGAAACTTCTCTATAAGGTGTCATTCTAAGAAGTGCCCTTCCATTTTTGTTGGTTTATCATTAAGTATTTCTGTATAATCTTTATGATACGTGTCCAGCACACGTTTCAAACTTAAATTGTTCCTCCCTTCAAAAGCAGGGAAAACAATTCTCTCAACTCTTGAGTGAGTTATTTTTTGGTCTTGCTAAATGAAAACTGCCTCATTTGACTGGCGAGTCTTATTCAAAGTATCAGAGGTCTAGAACTTTCCTTCTGATTAACTCTTCAGGTTCACAGTAAGTGACCTGCCCTCTTTGCATAATTCTCATGTTAACTCTGTATAAATATAAGAAGTTATAGGAACTTCTATTTTATTTTTCACGTTGTTATTATTGTTATTTTCAAAGTTGTCACTTTCTCTAGAACATTCTCTCCGGAATTTCTTAAGGTGCACTTTTGGTACTTCAATTCACGTTCAAGCTTTAATTATTTTATTGTTCATTTGTTCAAATCTTATAAAGATTTTAGAAACCTGTAAGGTTTGAAACCTTGCAAATTATCAATTGCCTGGAGCAACCGTTTAATGTAGAGAGGTCTGCGACCCTATTTATTAAAAAGTTCAAATTAACTATGTTAATTAAAATTGTATTACATAATTGTTAATTTCCTCAACTTTTTCTAATTGTGAAATAAACAAATCTTTTCCCTTTGCTTTTTCATTTTCGAATATAAAGTTTAGGCAAAATCCTGTCTTCCTTGACTCTCCTCACTCAATGATATTAAAATCTTTAATAGGGCTTTCACCATTTGTTGCATTTGAGCAAGAACTCTTAATTTTCACCTTACTAAAGTTCTTCTTAGCGATAATAGCTAATTCTAATTGGCCAGTAAGGCAAGTAAAGTTCGCTCAGCCAACTACCTGCTTGTGGAGACCCTCTCCGAAAACTTATGGTCAGTTTTCTAAAAAAGAAGTGTTTCTTTTTGTCTAAACTTTTAGCCGGCTCCTCGCTGAGTAAAAGCTTAGCCATTGTCCAATGCAACCATTGGTTCGTTTACCAAGATTACCCAACAAGGCATAATCTTTTATCATATTTCTTCTTAGAGATACTTGGTCGCCCTTACAGGAACTCCATAATTTTGGAAATTGAAAATACCCAACCTGAGTTAAATCATTGGCATTCTTCGAATCACTTTGAAAAACTTAATTTCTTTGAGAAGGCATACTGTGCCCAACTCTAGGAATGGGTATTCCAAGTTTCAGACACCTAGATATCAAGGGAAAGGCTGTAGCAGCGTTTGAAAGTTCAGATATTTGAATATCGCGCTACATTGCTTCTCGAAGCCATTCGAAGGAAATTACCGATAGTTGGATGGTAAATGACGTAGCGAGTAACAGCAGAGGTGGAGACTATTTATTGATTAAATAGTTAACTATGGAGCAGAGACTTGAGACTGGGATCAGATTACTGGCACGGCCAAATTAAAGAGAATGCAATTAGTATCAAGTAAATCGGACCAGGGATTCAAGAGATATGATGATTTTTAGATATCAGGCGATGACGCGTGACCCTGACCGTTTTTGTATAAAAGCAAGCAGGAGCAAGCTTAATTAGCTCAATTCATCACAAGCACTTGGCGAACAAGTTGCATCTACGCTGAGCCAAGGCACATGGTTGCCACGTCTACGAAGAAGTACTTTTCAAATCGTGATAGTCACGAGAAGTGCTGCGCAAACGAGTTGGAACTTAGTAAGTTTCTGGTGAGGAGAATCACTGAGGTGATTGTATTTCTACAGACATTGGTGGAAATATTTATATTTCCAAAAGGACATATGCTAGACTTGGTCTAGAAAGTAGTATTTGTCACAGTCCAATAGTAAATTAATACTTGGATGTTTAAATCCATTTAAAGTCAGTTTCATATTTTGTAACTATTTAACCACTTCGATCCGTCAGTACATTGAAGAATAGTCTATAACGGTGGCGTTCATTAGTCTACGCAAGGGAAACTGCAAGTTGTCTAGCGCATGGCAGATGGTGATATACAAACCATGCCCAGGGAACGATCTTCAGAACAGCCGTTAACTGCTTAGACTGTCAACATTTTTCTTGTACTGATGAGATTACAGTGAGTTAAGTTACAACTGACGCATTGAAGAAGAGATCGCTTAGATCTGACCCTTTTCAAACAAACTGTTATGGCTTTGTTAGAAGCCCATATTAAAATGGAACTACAGTCATTTAAAACGTCGAAAGATACTACCACTATGTCTGACTAGACGATTTGTGGGTCTACAATGGCGGCCGATACAAGGATTATACGTGCTTGTCCGATAGGGCATGTCTACGGATAAATCTGGTATAGACCAGGTTTACGACACTTCAAGAACATCAAGAAATGTAAGCCACATTTGAATTATTTTATGCTTAGCTAATTGGAACAAACTATTTTTTCCGCAGATGACCAACACATTTTTTTCGTCGTATTTAAAGCTTGTAATGATTTACGCAAGACTTGTTAGATTTATTCTGAGCATTTTAAGCACTCAGAACAGTTTAGGATCGATGACCGAGCATTTTGAGCATTTATTTGAATTTTTCATATTTTTGGGAAATCACGGTAATCAGCCGATGTAACTGTAAAAGTTAAATTTATTTTTGTTGAGGAATGGATATTTTTTCCATATTCGAAGGTTCGAACATGTGGATTCTCACATAATGAGATGATAATTCAACATATTTGAAATAATAATAATAATAATCCACTAATAATAATAATAATAATTTTCATAATTTTTCTAAATAATTCTTGGATATTATATTTTATAATAATCATATGTATTGAGAAAGAGCCTATGAAGTAGTTGAAACATTTCTAGTATGGAACAGGAGATTTTACGAAGGAGAGTGGTTAGCGCAAGCCCGCATTCAACCTACATTTCAGTTCTGGTTGAACAGTTGATATTTGCTATGAGCAAAGTATATGTTTCATATAACACGGAGAGGCATGGAACGGGAAGCAATTGATATTTGTATCAAATAGGATTTTTGTATTTATATAAAATCATGACGTAAATACACTCGAAAGTGAAATGAAGCTTTTCATGAGTATGGTAAATTCACGGGTTGAACTGAATGGTAAAATAAAATAAACTTGTAAGTTTATTAATCTTCCAGTGTTGATAACAAGCAGAGGCTTGATTTATTGTATAAATTTTGGGAAGATAATTTATGTGTGTGGAATAGTTGAAATGCCATTCCCAGGTGCGCATGTTAAGTCGCAGGAATGAAGGTTTTTTCGAGCATCAATCAAATAGCAGGTTCGATGGCTCAGGTTTATAGTTGGAGTATTGGAGCCACACATTTCGTCGTATGAATAACCCGAAGGTTATTTCTTTGAAACCATCAGTTCTTATTTCAACCTTGTTTACGAATTCCATTTAGAATTTGATTTTGCTAGAACCCGGATTTGTCATGATAGTAGTTTATTCTTCTTCAGAGCTTTGCCGTTGTTGTTGTTGTTATAATATTGTGTTCTTACACAAATAGTAGAATGGGCCACTGCCAATTTAAAATAATTCTTTAACCACGAATAATTTGAAGGATATTTTCAATCCTAGTGCCATGAACTAAATGAATTCATTATAAGACTACAATTCTAATTTTCGCATTCTGTCGAAGAATTGCAAGTTGTGAAAGTTGCTAGAAATGGCCATAAATATAAATATTTTTTTCATAATAATTCCAAGTGGAAAATCTAATAGTTGAATGGTTCAACCATTTGTTGATCAAGTTAATGATTCAGAAATCATATATTTTGTTTGGAACTTGAAGTTCATAATCGAGTCACTTCTCGAATGTTTAATGTCAGAAGAACAATTAATTGTTGTTGTGCTTCGCACAGTTCTTCGATGCTATGCTCAATGGTCAAATACTTTTCAGATGTTGTTAATATGTGTTAATAATTTGTGTTGCTACGATGATAATAATAGTTTCAACGATATATTTTGGAAAACTGGAAAACAAATGAAAGTCTAAGAAATTCTATAAACATTTATTCTACGAGTGTTAATACCATGTAAATAGTCAAACAGTGATCTACGTTATTTCCAGTATGGACAATTCATTTTGCACTGGAGTTAAAATGTTAATAATTTTGGAACACAGTCCACAGGACTAACAATCGGACTTGTGTTTTCAAAAAGATTGTCAGATGTGTTTGGAAGATTTCTGTATATTGTGTGTAAATAAGAGTGTGGATCGCCACACGTGGATGATGCTGCTTTGAGCATTATTCTTGCAGTCAGATTTTAACTTTAAATTAACTGAGATAATTTTACCAGATGTGTTTCACCCAATTAAATCTCCTTCTATCCTTATTGTTGCATTGAGCCAAAAATCAGCAAAGCATTTTTATAAATTTGATGTCGTTTTTGCGATTTGCTTTAACCCATCTGGCGCTCCGGGATATTTTGATTCTCGTGCTGACTGATTATTGGTAAAATGCATATGTGGTCGTGCGGACTCCGGTCTAAACGGGCACAATACAGTAAATTTGTTTCTCTCAGTCTTGCCAGACCATCACCCTTCCCCATAGTACTTTTATACGTGCTTGGGAGGAAATATACTAAAGCCTCTCTCTCGCAAACCGCTCAAGTCCTAGCTGCGGTTCCCGTTAGTCTCGACCAAGCTCGTACCTACTTTAGGTATCCGAGAGTTAATTTCTATTGGCAACTTCTTCTAAGTGTATTTAAACTTCAACTTATTACTTTTGTGGGACTCTCCTCCTGTTCTTCTATCCTTCTTTTCCAATTCCAAAATCTACTTCCTTCTCTTCATCATCTTCCCTTGGTGGGTGGGTTATTCCCTAACCTATAATCTACCCAGGGAGAAATAGGACTATTTTGTTGTCTTTACTTTCACGCTTTTCTAAAGAAATAATATTGTTTTCGTGTGTGAAGTATGTTTACTAAAACTACGCCATTAACGGGACTGTAAAATGACATTTTGTTATAAAGAAATTGTTTGTATGATTTTGACGAATATTGTTTTTTCTTTAGAAAATCAATTTTATTTTTTGTGCATATATTCGTTGTTCTATGTTTAACAACAATTTAATATACGTTTTTAATCTGGATGATTTTACGTACAGTGACTTCGTCTATACCCTCAAATAAGGTGTAACAAGAATACTTGACTGAAAGTCTCATTGTTATTCATATTTTATCCAGTTTTAAATAGTATGTTTACCACTGTAATAAACTATCGTATAAACATCCAAATCGTAATTTTTACTACAAAAATGGATGATTCTTTTGTTGCTTTCGGTCATTTTTTACACCTCACCTTACCCCTCACCCCTATATATTTATCCCAGATGATCGTACACTTTAGACGATGCAAGAAATGAATTCAGCAACCTCGAACACGGTACAATGCCAACTTTTAATAGAATCCCAGCACTATTAACGAAGTTATTAATTTTTTCCACCTAGAATTGGGATTCGACACACTGTGCGTCGTCTGCAAACAACATTTTTCTGAGATAATAATAATAATGATTTGTACTCTCTAATAATCATATCATGTAGTGTGAATTTATAAAATTGATATTCGAAACAGTTCACTATATCGGGTACTTGCTTCTCCGAAGGTTAGTGGTTAAACGCGCGCCCACATTCTACTAACAGAATAATATATTGGAAGCATTTGATAATTGCATTCCCCAGTCAAATCATGTAGGAGACACGGAAAGTGATAATATGGGAAACAAATTGAAGGTATAAATTAGGGTTTTGCTAGAGTTTATATAAATATAAATTATTTGGGTAACGTCATTTGATAGAAGGTTTGACCATGAATATACACGATGTGAAAATATTAAGATTTAATATGATGCTGAAATTACAGTAAACTTATTGGAGGAGCTAATTAGTTTCTTAATATTCCAGTTTGGATAACAAGCAAGGGCTTGATTATCATGATTATGTATAATATGGGAATAAATATTATGTGTGGAATAGTTGAATTTGGTCGTTCTAGTTGTGCAATTAAGTCGCAGGAATGGAATCGTCGTTACATGAAGCATCAATCATTGTGAAGGTTAGATGACTTTTATAAATATGGTGGGAGTTGAAAATATAGTTACAAGCCACACTTTCGTCGAATTTGATAACCAAGGGTTATTTTATGAAACCATCACAGTTGATTCTCGTGATCTATAAATATTTTCTCAGTACTTGTCAACCCGAATTTGTTGTTAAAATTAACCTTTCATTATAATGAGACCTTACTGATTGTCTAATGCTAAATATGATCACGTGATTTTTGAAACATTTAAATAGAATGGGCCGATGCTATAAATAAATTAGTACTGTTATTTCATGAACAGACTCTACCATTTAAAGGATATTTGTGATCCTATTAAAATTATAAATATTATAAAATGTAAATTAATGTAAAGACTAACATTTTCATATTCTGTCAAAGTATTGCAACTTTTGAGAATAGTATTTGTTACTATTTTGGTAACAATTTTCTGTATAATATTTTCAAATAATATTTGAATGATTGGATGGTAAAATTAACGTGGAAAGAATTGATGTTTTTGTTAATAATATTTTAACCATGAATTAATAGTCGAGTCATGCACTCAGAATTATTATTTTGGATCGAGAACAGATGATACAATACATTTTCTGCTCAACATCGAAGTTCTTCGAATCCATGCTCATATTGTTTAAACATTAGTTTTCACGATGCTCAGATGTCCTATAAGTTGATGTTGTGTTAAATCCATTGTTATGACCTAAAATGTATCAATTTTTGGAATGATGATTCCTGGAAAGTGACAGTTTTTTTGCAACAAAATGAAACCAGAAACAAAGTGATTCTTTACAACGAGTGAAACAATTATTTTTTTCTTTCAACAAGTGAATGCAAATACATTTAGGATTCAGGCTGGACAATTTAATTTGCACAGAAGAACCTATTACTGTAAATAAATATAATTTGAACAAAGTCAACAGGACTGACATTCTGGCTTTCGTTCAAATTGAAGTGTTATTGTGTTGGTAACCCTGTATTTTGTTGTACATAAATGTATGATTCTTCATGCATTCCTAATGCTATTCTGGCATTTCTTTCAATTAAATTTTAAAATTTTAATAAAATGAGATTATTTTAGGAATTGTGCTATATTCAAAGTCTCCTTCTATCCTTATTGTTGCATCGAGCTGAAAATCAGTAAAGCAATTTTTTTCTTGTTATCGTTGTCACTTTAACCCACATGGTGCCCTGAGATGTTTAGATTCTCGTGCTGACTAAATTTTGGTGAAATGCATATGTGGTCGTTGGACTTTGGTCTAAACGGGCACAATACATTCAAATAGTGACCATAACTAATACATGTAATTCTCTCCACGAGTGTTATTTTATAAATTATGCATATACATTGCACCCCACCCATCCATTGGGAAAATTCAAGTTGATCAACTCAAGAGTTACAACTGACAATTAAAATGGCAATTCAGAAAATCTATTCAGTTCTGTCTCTTGAGGCACTGATTACCAGATTACAGTTGTCATCCTTGGCGGTATTATGACACTGGTTTCCTGGAAAAATATTATTGTACATAGAAAGGTGGATGAGACTCGGAGACGCAGGCGAATGTGTAGCTTGGTGGTAGAGAGACTATGCTCAGAATATTATTAAACCGTGTAAAATATTTCGGTGGCCACACCCAAGGATTCTAATTCTGCCATACAATTCTGCATGTGCATGAAGGAGAGAGCCGAACGATAAACGGAATATGTGCCATCAGTGATGGCCTGAAAAAATTTTACTAGGATATTTACAGCAAACAGATTCTCATACTTCTCAAACTATTTGCGACTCATCAGAGCGATGCACTCGTAAATATCAAATAGGTTTCCTGTAATGATCACAATGAAATGAAAGGAAAAGATACATGCAATCATAAAGATATCCGTTGAAATATTCTGTTTAACAGTTTTAATAACCATCTTAGGGCATATGCCGTTGAAATAGAGATATATTAACCCGTGGATTTGTTCCAGAATAATTCCTAATAAGGAGACCTGTTAACGAAATTCAGGACGAAATTTTGAGAACTTAACTTCCCCCTTACATGGTAGAATAATCATTAAAACTTTTCATTCATTCCGATATTGGATGCAGCAACTTATCATAGTCGCTACGTCTGTGGTAAAATGAACATAAACCAGGTATGGACCGTACCATTGCCTCATCCAACGATTATTTCAATATTGTCTGTTGGTAATTCTAACTAAACTAATAATAATCCGTAAGAGTTAACCTCAAGGGAAGCGATGTTTCCGCAGCCGGTGCAAAGGTGTGCTGTGCCTGAGGAATGTTCAGTTCGTCCAGTGTTTTCAAAGTTCAAGGGATTGAGATTCCGCGGTAACTGGAATTAAAAACAGAAACGATATTATCTTCTTTGATTTCGAAGTCAGTATTAAGATGTTGAATGACATATGGGAAATTACTGAAATGTCGAAGACGTGCTTTGTGATTGTTGAGTTGAGAAACGGTAGATTTGCAATTCAATGAAACGAAAAAAAAATGCATGATTACGGGCCATATAGGATTTATGGATTCAACAGACTCTTCGATCTTCTGCTAAGGTTTGTCCAAGGAATATGTGCATTGCCCCCCATGCACTCAGCGATTCTCATCTAGCAAATCAACGAGCAGGATCCCAAGTGCCCGTAATTAGAAAGATACTGCCTTCAGCTTCAGCAACATAACTTTGGACGAGCACAGCTCCGTTATAGCAAGGAAGAAAAATAGAAGGCATGAAATGTAGCAAATGTGACAAATAAAAATAGCACTTCAAAAGTTTCAGAGTGTGTATGAAAACACGCAGTATCTTGAAGAACTATGTTCCGTATTTTCATATATTCGGTTGATAATTTACATCGTAAATGAGCATAGGTCTGGAAATAAACACTAATATGTATGTATGTCGGGTGAAAGAATTCTGGAGTGCCCCTTGACCCCTTAAGCGCATTGACGAATTTTACAGTCTTAATTGGTTCCGTGATAACCTTATAGCCATTTCCAAACGTTCACAGAAATGTGATAAATGGAGTGGTATTGCTTCTTACAGAAAGAGATGGAAAGTTGGATGTCATCCCTTGAGATACTGTTGTCATGGTTACCGGCTTATATTCCTTGATTAGTTTATTAAATGAAATTAGTTTTCAGGGATTATCTCAGAAACTGTGGGTTATAGAGCCTTAAAATTTAGTTTTCGGGGACACTTTAGGGCCCCCGTGTTTTGTTTCTGACACAGAGGGGCTGAAATTGAGCTTTGTCTCGTCGTTGTGTGCCATTATATAATAATAATAATAATAATAATAATAATAATAATTGTATAATTATATAGAGAGAGGGATTAAATAGACCGTCCGTACCACACCCACACGTGTAAATCACGTGAAAAAATTCTAGAGTACCTCTTGACCCCCTTAAGCGCAGTATACTGTATGTATTGGTGCATTTTACACCGTAATTTGGTTCCGTGATAACCGTATAGCCGTTTACAAACTTTCACAGTAATGTAATAATTGGAATTGTATTGCGTCTAACAATGACCTGTGAGATTCTGTTGCCATAGTTACCGGGTTGCATACTTTCATTATTTTATTAAATCAAATTAGTTTTCTGGGAATAACTCAAAAACTATTGGATTTAGGGCCTTAAAATGTTGTTTTCGGGGCCCTTCGAGCCTCCGAGTGTTGTTTCTGATATTGAGGGGCTGAAAATGAGCTTTGTCTGGCCCTTCTACACCAATTTCAGCATGCATTTTAAGGGGGTATGCCCCTCATATGAGAGGTACGGAGAAGAGTTACATCAATGATTAGTGTCGTGCCTCTGAAGGATGTCTGTACCAAATTTTACGTTGATCCATCCAGCTGTTCTCGAGTTATAAGGGAACATACTTGTCCACAGACAAACAGACAGACAGACAGACAGACAAAAAAATTATTTTCGCGCGCATCCGTCATAAAACAGTCTGAAATGCGTAAATAACGCAAATTTCCGTAGAAATTCAGAAAAAAACAGACAAACTTTCATTCTTATATATATAGAGATATTCAATTGCAAATACACACTATATATGCTTAATATTATAACGTGTGAGTAGACTAGTTGTAAATCAATAAACACCAAAAAAGAAGTAAACGAATTTGTACCTCCAGGGATTTGATCCACGAACATTAAAATATGAGGCCAGGTTGATACCATTACGCCACGGATGCGCTACGATATTACTTGGTTAACAACTGGTTTGGTATAACTGTATCATATTTTTTTGTGTTGAAATCAACGATTTCATTAGCGTTTTCTGCCGTTTCTATAAACCATTTGATTCTAAATATGTATTATTTGTTCAGTACTTTCCTAAAAGGATATAAACTTACCATGTTACGGAAATATATTAAAAATAGCGGCCATTTTGACAACGGGACGGCATGGTCCCACAACGATATGGCACGGTAAGCCTGACCTGCTTGTCACTTCTACGGTTACTTACTCTATTAAAATATGCTAATATCCTTCCGGTCGCCACCTTGAGGAAAGGTTAAATCTCCCTATGTAAGATAAGCTGAATTGTTGAGGCCAGACCTTGTTGAATCGTAAGTTACGGTTAGGCTATAATACTTGCGTGATTCATACATCCGCCATCGTGAAACTATTTGGCTGATAACCTTGTAGGTTGGGCAAAACACGCTTCCCAGATTAAGGTATATTGTTGCAAAATTTGGTAGAGATCGGATGATTAGGTTATTCGTAATTTGACCTTAGCTCAGAACATTTGTGTGGGCGCCATTTCTATTTTGTTTTGATGCCAGCGATATACAACATGTCACTGAGTTGTCCCTTGCTAGTGCTACCTCTGTAACAAATTTCGTTTAATTCGGTTTCACCGTGTTTGAGTGGATAGGGGGGACAGACATGCAGAGTAAACACACACACTCACACACTGGCAGACACACACTTTTTGGCCCTGTGTTGATCTCATAAGTCTACTTTAATTTTTTGCAAAAATCGAAAGTTGGGTAAAACGTAATTTTAGAATTTCGCACATCCGTCATCTCGCTTTTATGAAAACAATTGAATTGAGTTAGATGCCAGTAAATGAAAGCTTGTATAGCTTTGGAATATGTTGGGTTTCAATCTGCTCGGAAGATCACGTCGCAAGAAAAATCTATTTTATTATTTTAAAATTCGCTTGGCCGCCATGATTGATTTTAGTTAACATGTTTCAAGCGTCACATAGCTGAACGTACCCTAGCATCCTCTAACACCATACAATTCTTCAGGGTGATATCCGTAACCGTTTCGGAGACATAGATTGCTGGTGAAATTTGTCATGTGGCTGTCATGTTGGATTGGTGAAACGTATTTAAATTTGAATGGCACGGTCGGGGTCAGAGAAATTAGTACTAAGTCCTTACCGGGCTTCATTGAAATCGTTTCAGATGTTTAGATTTTATAAGGATGGAGGGGGTGCATACGCATATACACCCACCCACACACACACTGGCAAAAGGTGATCTCATAAGCCTATTTTTTCAAATGATAAAAAAAACTCAAAATGTTATGTGAACGAATAAATGTGTTATTTTATTTGCATAGGATATACAGCAAATATTAATAATATTCGATATTTTTTCTTTGATTCCACATGGAGATTTTTCACATAGAATACCAGTACTGTTGCATTTATTTTCTTCGCTATATTCCTGCATATTCAGTAACCGAGAAGGTTTGCTACTTGCACTTACGCCAAAGGCAATTGGGTTCGGCTATTTCCAGACATGGATGATGAGTGGATACCACTCACACCATCGTTTGTCAACGAAATGCCTTTCCATGATTTCACATATTCAACTTCAGACAAATGCCAGAACGGTTCATTCCACGGCCACCTACTTCCACTTTATTGCCAAGTTTTTTTTATCTTTATTCATTTTATCTTTAATGATCTCCTTTGATGAGATGGCGGAGGTTTTGATGATTCATATTTCAAGGGTCAGATCAGTAAGGTAATTTTTACATTCCTTCGGCGAGGTTGGCATCAGAAAGATTAAATGGCCATAAAATCCATTGCCAAAAATAAGACAATATCCTATCGTACCCGACCCCGTTGAAACGGGGAAAATAAGGGTTGTAGGTCTTCCTGTTGCTCATATTCATTAAGGTACTAAATATACTCGTTTGATTGTTCACATAGGTGACAGTTTTTGCCGTCAAAATTAATCCCTTTCACGTTTGATTGCGCACCAAAGACACACATCCTGAGCTATATTTCCTGAAACATGGAGTTGAAATAAATCCTTACCTCCCTTGATCCTCTGGTCTAGATAGTTTTAGCATACACTGAGATTTTGTTGGAAACATTCTCATTTAATTTCAGAACTAATACGAATATCTCAAGCTATAGTAATACGTGGAGAACTCATATGTTTTATCCTAAAAACGTTTTCTCTCTATTTTTAAGGCACTAAATTAATGGGTATGAATAAGTCGGTGTAGGAATAAGAAAGTTTAAAATTGTTACTACTTCGAAAAGGTCACCAGGTTTATTGGGAGATTCAGTTGATTGAAGTCAAGAAGTAAGTCACGCTCGCGAAAGCTTTATAAATATGTATTATAATAGATAGAACTCCTGAGTACAAAAGTGTGTTTCATCAACGCAAAGTTTAACCTAAGTTTCGTCTGGTTTAAAAGAAGAAAGGAAAGCTTCTACTTGAGAATAATTTGGACAACGGGGCATGTCCTCGTTAGAGCCAAGGATTAATGCCACACAACTGCTAATTATCTGACCCCATCGTTCCTGCCTGACTGAGAAAAACTAATTTTATTTCCAGACTGCATTCGTACAATGAAGAGGTTATGTGGTTGTAAAGACTAGTAAAGCTAGGTCAAAGTGGCATTTCAAGCTGAATAATGAATTTTCAGTGTCATTAATTGGAGCTACTTGCCTAAATAACTACGTATCATTACATTCATAATGGCCTTCATTGTTTCATCTGTTGGTCTGCAGGTGCTAGGGAATCAGTTCTATATCTAAAAGACGTGCCATGCCATCATATATATATATATATATATATATATATTGGCACTCATAAGGACGAGACTCATGAAATACACGTGCATGAAATCAATTCAACCTTTGAAAAGTTGCATGCCAACATATGCACTGTACATTGACATCAATGATTTTATTCCTTCAAAATTACGCGGCTTTATTTACTTACAGATGGACCTTCCACATTTTCAACATTTATGTGTGTATGTGTGCGAGCGTTAAATTAGAATCACTTAGCCTCATGCAGATCGCAGGCAGAACTTCATACTACAGTGGAACGTGGCTAATTCGAACTTCTATAATTCGAAATATTCTTTAATTCCAATTTTTCTCTTGGTCCCCAGCATTTTATACACAATTAATGCTAAAAAATCGTGGTTAATTCGAATTATATTTTGGATAATTCGAAGTTTTTACGTAGCCGATCGGAAGCCAATCAGTTGGGTCAGGAATTCCCGAAAAACGACGTTGAATCATTAGCATGTGGCCCCTACTCGATAGTTTTTTTTCTACGTGACTAACAACACGTCTGTGACGGTCCTTCCGAGGTCAATGCCCCCCCCCCCCCCCCAATGTTTTGCAACGCTCCACATTTACCTCATAACAGTGTCATCCCTTACACCTGTCTGGTAGTGCGTGCTGTCTACTGCAGTATTCTGAGTGGTTTGATTAGACTAAGCGCTTTACTTGTTAGAAATCTATGTAATATTATGTTTAATGAAGGTTCTTGGATGCAAACTTAAAATTTGAATATGTTCTCTACCCCTTTCGAAGAACTTTCTTAATTCGAATTTTTGGATAATTCGATTTTTTTACTGGTCCCTTGAGGTTCGAATGATCCACGTTCCACTGTATCAATATATTCGGTTGTACATTTCCGAGCATAGATTAGATTTGATTAGATTAGATTTTTATTTATCCATTTGATCAATTACATGTATACAATACATTTTTGATATAGGACAAGTCAGAAATTACATATATAACATGAAAGATCTTACTGGTATAGGCTATATTACAAATACAATAACTAGTTATAACATATCATAATAATAGATCGTAAGAGATACAATCTTATTGGACAACTATTTACAAGTCACTCTATTATCACAATATGAAAACTTAATTCTATAAATACAACAACTTACAGCTAGGTATTACAATTAAAATAGAAAAGTAAAATAAAATTATAGATTTTATCGCTCCTATACGCTAAGATATTCAATTACAGAGTAAACACAATGGCACTGCAGATAAGCTTTCAATATTCTTTGAGAGGTTTTTATTTTTGGGGCTAATTTTATACACTGGGGTAGTTTATGGTATAATTTAACTCCTGTGTAGCGGCTTTGGTGGCGTCATTGGTAGCATGCTGAATTGCTGTTCCCAAGATAGCGGGTTCAAACCCGGCCAAAGTCTTCGGATTGTTTCCGAGCGTTAAAATCCTTCAGTTTGCCTTCCTTCGGAGGGGGAGTAAAGCCGGCGGTCCCAAGTCATAGATGTATGGCGTGTAAAAGATCCTTCCACAGACGAAACTTGTGTGAAGCTAAATTTCTATGTTAGATTTCGTTGGAACGCTCTATCAAAGTAAGAACGTTCACCAATAGGTATCATTGACATCTGGTAGCGAAAGTTGGAACTATTCGAAATGCAACGGAACTTGTAGCTCACCCTATGGGTGTCCGCTAGAAGCAGCTACAGTCGCTGGCGAGCCGAGCATGCCCTCGGACCCTCCCGGAACTAAAAGCCCTACGATACATAAATAAATAAATAAATAACTCCTGTGTGAAAAGTCCCTTTTTGATATCTGCATGTGTGTGTGAAATATGAATGTTTTGATTTTGTCTTGGGTTATGCATAAGAATATCATAGTTTGTTTTAAGAAAACTTCTTTATTCATTGAATTCTTTTTAGAAAACATAATACTTTCAAAGATATGAATGCAGGCAGTGGGAGGATGTTTAAATCTTTAAACAGAGGTCTACATGATCCTCTAGTGTTTACATTTGCCATAATTCTAATCGCCCTCTTTTGTATCCTAAACGTACTTAGTACATCTGGTGACATACCCCAAAATACAACCCCATATCTTAAGTATGAAAGGAAATTTACAAGATATGTATTTCTTAATGTGTGCATGCTTGTGCTGGTTTTCAAAATACGTAATGCAAAGCACATCGAGTTCAGTTTAGTATTCAGATAATGTATATGTTTATTTCATTTCAAGCCATGTGGTATCCATATTCCTAAAAACTTGGTTTCTGATTTATTTTCTATTTGATGACCATTTAATGTTATATTGGGCGTCGCAGGATTCCTATTCTGTGTAGTGTGTAAATTTAGAGATACTGTTTTTTATAGTTTATTATGGGGCGATTATATTGTGGCCATTTGGTTAACTCTTCTGTAACACAGTCAGCAGACTGCTGTAAGACCTGTTTAGTTTCATCTTTTATTACGAGTGTTGTATTGTCCGCAAACAAAATGTCCATATGAGCATTACGTACAGTGTTATACCATTGATATATAAAAGAAATAGTAGTGGGCGCAAAACCGATCCCTGGGGTACTCCAAATTTAATAATACCCTCATTGGACAATGTTTCATTAAGTAATCTGGTTCCTTCGTCCTTGTGTCTCAAGCTTACTATTTGTTTACGCCTTGTTAAGTAAGACTCTATCCATTTATCAGCTAGATCTCTAATACCATATTGATTTAGTTTCGTAAGGAGGACTTTATGGTCAATAACATCAAACGCTTTCGATAAATCCAAGAATATGCCAGTTAAATGTCCCTTATTGTCAATTAATTTCAGTATACTATTACTACATTCATTAATTGCTGTCTGTGTAGATTTCTGAATCCATGTCGTGAGTTTGATAGTAATTAATTTTTTTTCTGTAAAACATATCAGTCTCTTATACATGATTTTTCCACAATTTTTGCAATACCAATTGGTAAGGTAATAGGACGATAGTTATCAAATTCATCTTTTGAACCTTTGTTGTGCACTGGAATTACTTTTGATTAGGTACTTAAAATATCCGGGTAAGCTCCTGTGAGAATTGAACTCTTTATTAAGTGCGTAAATGGATTTATTATATTTTCTGCATATTTTTTAAAAATTGCATCAGAGATGCCATCAATGCCAGCGCAGAATTCACTTTTAGCTCTTCTATAACTATTCATACCACATCACTTGTCACATGATTTATTAATAAAGAATCACTGCACATATTTATTTTATTATTAGAATTTTGTGTATTTACCTGTGATTTATTTAATATATTTTGTGGAATGTCCAGAAAATAGTCATTAAAAGTCTTTACTATTTCCTGTGGATTATTAATCACTTTATTATTGCCGGTCAATGTAATGTTCCTTCGTATTTTAGGAGATTTTCCAGTTTCTTCCTTTACCACGGTCCACACAGCCATATATGTGGATATGTGTGTGTAGGTTGCCATGATTGTGTTGTATTTTACTAAGCTTAAGTTTCAACTACTTCCACCACTGAGTGGGGTTTAATATACCTATAAACACAATATATGTTGAATATTCAACCAAATATTGTTAACAACGAAATAAGATAAACATTCCATCAGAATATAAAAATACATCAAAGGAAGATGGACTGCAAACAGAAAAGGACTTAACATGGAAAGAAGTGGAAGATGCAGTGAGGAAGATGAAAGGAGGGAAGGCACCGGGTGTGGATGAGTTGAGTGTGGAGATGGTGAGAGCAGCAGGAGAGGTGGGGATACAATGATTGTACCGAGTAATGAAGACAGCATGGAAGGAAAGGAAGACCCCAGAGGTGTGGAAAAAGGGAATAATTGCCCCGATCTTCAAGAAAGGTAGTAGAACAGAATGCAGAAACTATCGGGGAATAACACCGATGAGTCATTGTGCAATTATGTTTGAGAACGTTTTGGAAAGGAGATTTAGGACAAGGATAGATGGAGGAACGAGGGAAGAGCAACATGGCTTCAGAGCAGGAAGGTCCGCAGTGGATTTGATTTTTGCAGTAAGGCAGTTACAAGAACAGCACTATGAGTGTGGAACAGTTCGATTGATGGCCTTCCTGGACATTAAGAAAGCATATGACAGTGTATGCAGAAACAAAGTATGGAAGTCCCTGGAGGACAGAGGAGTAGAAAAATGGACTATACGGAGGATAAAGGAGATGTACAAGGGAGGCGTGAGCTGTGTGAAAGTGGGAGGAGAGAGATCGGACTGGTTGGAACAGAGAAACGGCCTGAAACAAGGAAGTGCACGGTCACCGTTACTTTTCATTGTGGTGATGGATGACATAATGGCCCGAGTGACACAAGTAATTGGGGAAGGAAAGATGAAAGCAATGGTATTTGCAGATGATTTGATGATTTAGGGATACAAGGAGGAGGTGGTGCAGGAGCGGTTGGAGGTGTGGGAAGGAGTAATACAAGGATATGGGATGAAATTTAGCATAAATAAGAGTGAGATGGTGACCACAATAAAGAAGAAGGAAAGAACCACAACGAGAATAACAATTGGTGGTGAACAGTTGAAGAAAGTGGAGAGTTTCTAGTATCTCGGAAGCCTGATACAAGGTAATGGAAGAAACGATAGACAAATAAGTGAGCGGGGAAGTCAAGCAGAAGCATTCCGGAGGAGTGTGAGAAGCATGATATGGAGTAAAGGTGTCCCTCAGAACAGCAAAAAGGTCATATATCGGACTTACTATATCCCTACCCTGACGTATGACTCGGAGACCTGGGTTATGAAAGGAAGGGAGAAGAGCAAAATACAGGCCAGTGAGATGATATTCTTGAGAAGCAGTATTGGAGCTACAAAGATGGACAGAATAAGAAATGCGAGGACCAGATAATTAATGAAGGAAGAACCATTACAGGATGGTACAGAGAAATCTAGACTTGGTATGGACATGTAAAACAAATGAAGGAGAAGAGGATACCCAGGAGGATACACGAGACCAAGTGGGAAGGAAGGAGACCGAGAGGAAGACCGAGAGACAGGTGGCTGGAAACGGTGCAAGAAGATGATGATGATCAGTGTATTCGTAGTTTGATACATGGTATGTTACGCTGTAGTCGACGGAGAAGTTGTTTCTGCCGTACCATGGAAATATTGTTGTCTTGCGAGGATCAGTTTTAAAAGCGTAGGTGACGAAAATGGAACATACACACATCAAAAAAAGTTTTGCATCACCTCGGTTCCAAGAGTTCCGGAACCGTTAAATACAAAGGGAATAGAGATCAACACAAACAACATTTCAGCTCGTTTTATTGCTCATGAGACCCACACATTGCATGTTGTACCATCATACAGCTAGACTTTCAGCATTTGTGGTCCAGATTGCAGTACACACCACTACCTCTAATACCCAGTAGCACGTCCTCTTGCATTGATGCATGCCTGTATTCGCCGTGGCATACTATCCACAAGTTCATCAAGACACTGTTGGTCCAAATTGTCCCACTCCTCAACGACAATTCGGCGTAAATCTCTCAGAGTGGTTGGTGGGTCAAGACGTCCATAAACAGCCCTTTTCAACATATCCCAGGCATGTTCGATAGGGTTCATGTCTGGCGAACATGCTGGCCACTGTAGTCGAGCGATGTCGTTATCTTGAAGGAACGCATTCACAAGATGTGCACGATGAGGTCGAGAATTGTCGTCCATGAAGACAAATGCCTCTCCAATATTCTGCCGATATGGTTGCACTATGGGTCGGAGGATGTCATTCAGGTATCGTAAAGCCGTTTCGGAGCCTTCCATGACCACCAGTGGCGTACGTCGGCCCCACATAATGCCACCCCAAAACATCAGGGAACCACCACCTTGCTGCACTCTCTGGACAGTGTGTCTAAGACGTTCAGCCTGACCAGGGTGCCTCCAAACACGTCTCCGACGATTGTCTGGTTAAAGGCATATGCAACACTCATCGGTGAAGAGAACGTGATGCCAATTCCGTGGGGTCCATTCAGCATGTTGTTGGGCCCATCTGTACCGCGCTGCATGGTGTCGGGGTTGCAAAGCTGGACCTCGCCATGGACGTCGGGAGTGAAGTTGCGCATCATGCAACCTATTGCGCACAGTTTGAGTTGAAACACGACGTCCTGTGGCTGAACGAAACGCATTATTCAACATGGTGGCATTGCTGTCAGGGTTCCTCCGAGCGGCAATCCGTAAGTAGCGGTCATCCACTACAGTAGTAGCCCTTGGGCGGCCTGAGCGAGGCCTGTCATCGACAGTTCCTGTATCTCTGTACCTCCTCCATGTCCGAACAACATCGCTTTGGTTCACTCTGAGACGCCTGGAAACTTCCCTTGTTGAGAGCCCTTCTTGACACAAAGTAACAATGCGGACGCGATCGAACTGCGGTATTGACCTTCTAGGCATGGTAGAACTACAGACAACATGAGCAGCGTACCTTCGTCCTGGTGGAATGACTGGAACTGATCGGCTGTCGTACCCCCTCCGTCTAATAGGCCCTGCTCATGCATGGTTGTTTACATCTTTGAGCAGTTTTAGTGACATCTATGAACAGTCAAAGGGACTGTATCTTGGATACAATATACACAGTCAACGTCTATATGCCGGAGATCTGGGAACCGAGGTGATGCAAAACTTTTTTTGATGTGTGTATATTGGAAATATGTATTTATGGTCTCAAGATGAAAACAATTACTGGCGAATTTATTGTTAATTGGGCTGAATATTATTGCACATTTTGTCGTAAGCCGTTGACCAATATAAGAATTACAAGTACATCACGTATGTTCAATTCTTTTCAATGTCATCAGTTTTCAGCAATATTGGATGCTGATGTGCTTGGATATTCCAATAAATCATAATTCATGTTATTATGTTGATGAAGTCTGCTGATACATTTTCTAGTGAGAATACTCATTTAAAGTATGTTTGAATGGAGTGGTGAAGATCTTTGTTGAAATATGTAATGAAAGGTGTATGAAGCATCCTCTGGAGAACTTTATCCATAGAAGCATATTTAATAATGCATGTTGCGCTAAACGCCATGATTAGGTATGTGCTCTAGCTCTCCTCGCTTACAACTTAATACTGAGCCCTCAAACATAATTTATTTTTAACGATTCCTGATGGTAAAGGTATTAACGAAACGAAGCATCCTTCGATAGTCATATTTCATTCGGTGTGATACACGTAAAGATTAAAAAATTTATTTGGAAGAAACAAAAGACCAGCGTTTGAGCAAAGAAATTATTCTCCACAAGTCATTAAAAGTAACTATCGTTACTGAGTCCCGTTTATTCACCTAACTTCCGGCTACATTACGGAATCATTGGAACCAATTTACACAATTTCCTAGAAACAAAATTTGAAAAATTAACCACCAAACTGAGAGAATCTCAGTTAGAAGGTAGTATTGGTCTTTGTTAGCAGTGGATGGTGTTCGGTTGAGAATAAATTACTATCTTAAGCCGTGGCAATCATATTCCAATACCGACGTCTGTTTAAACTGAAATAGATCCTGTGTTAATCCTCAAAATTTCAACCATGAGATGTTCTTTTGAATGCAAATCTTGCAAAGTCTATCAAGAAGAATACTCTTAGGATATGGGGTCTAAAAGACCAATGTGATTTTTCGTGTGTTATATTTCCTTAATCACCAGTGGATATCTAAAAATGTTCAATGAAAAACAGTATCTTCGTTATTATACTTGGTCGAATACTTACCCCCGAGGTGATTGATAAAAAGTAACAGGCCACAGTGGCCTCCCTCTGATAAGTTGTGCTTTTGAACATAGCCATACTTATTAAAAAAATCCTGAAGAGATTAAGTGTCAGTTAACAAAGCATAATGTTATAGCTTTCACTTGCAAGCGCTGTTTTACCCATCTTAAAAATTAGTATGAAAAAGTGGTTGGAAGAAATTATTGGAACATGATGCCGTGTGGCTCCAGCATGATATTTCAAGGCTTCAAATAGCTAATAAAACCCCAATGCTAATAATTTCGTACGTTACGTATGCAGATTTTGAAAGTATTCTCATCCATCATCTGTCGTGTGCACCTAATCCTACAACAAGTAGCACACTCCCGTACCAGAGGCATAAACCTCTGAGCTTTGGTGTATGTTTTAAGTCTTCTCCAGCTATAATCCTTGTAGAGACCAAACATTCTGGTTAGCAATTTACATATCGTGGCCTGACGCCATTGAAACGTTTAAAGACTACCCATAGTTAATGAAACCGATCGCCTGTACAGCTTAAATGTTCCAAATCGAACAAATAAAAATCAAGAAGCACCGTTTCAATCCCCTGCAATTTGTTACCTGTATAATGCAATATTTGCTGACGGCAACTGGAAAGTTATAAGCCATTGTTATATTACAGGTGAATGTCATGGAGTCACTCGTATGCTAGAACAACTGCGATGCGTTACATAGGAAGTTAAATCTCTCAACACTCATGAAAATTATATCTGGCTAACTAAATATGTTGTTAAGATAAAGCGTCAATTTATATGGACACTCAGTTCATGCTGAGTAGCTTGGAAAACTACACACATCAAAAAAAGTTTTGCATCACCTCGGTTCCAAGAGTTCCGGAACCGTTAAATACAAAGGGAATAGAGATCAACACAAACAACATTTCAGCTCGTTTTATTGCTCATGAGACCCACACATTGCATGTTGTACCATCATACAGCTAGACTTTCAGCATTTGTGGTCCAGATTGCAGTACACACCACTACCTCTAATACCCAGTAGCACGTCCTCTTGCATTGATGCATGCCTGTATTCGCCGTGGCATACTATCCAAAAGTTCATCAAGACACTGTTGGTCCAAATTGTCCCACTCCTCAACGACAATTCGGCGTAAATCTCTCAGAGTGGTTGGTGGGTCAAGACGTCCATAAACAGCCCTTTTCAACATATCCCAGGCATGTTCGATAGGGTTCATGTCTGGCGAACATGCTGGCCACTGTAGTCGAGCGATGTCGTTATCTTGAAGGAACGCATTCACAAGATGTGCACGATGAGGTCGAGAATTGTCGTCCATGAAGACAAATGCCTCTCCAATATTCTGCCGATATGGTTGCACTATGGGTCGGAGGATGTCATTCAGGTATCGTAAAGCCGTTTCGGAGCCTTCCATGACCACCAGTGGCGTACGTCGGCCCCACATAATGCCACCCCAAAACATCAGGGAACCACCACCTTGCTGCACTCGCTGGACAGTGTGTCTAAGACGTTCAGCCTGACCAGGGTGCCTCCAAACACGTCTCCGACGATTGTCTGGTTGAAGGCATATGCGACACTCATCGGTGAAGAGAACGTGATGCCAATTCCGTGGGGTCCATTCAGCATGTTGTTGGGCCCATCTGTACCGCGCTGCATGGTGTCGGGGTTGCAAAGCTGGACCTCGCCATGGACGTCGGGAGTGAAGTTGCGCATCATGCAGCCTATTGCGCACAGTTTGAGTTGAAACACGACGTCCTGTGGCTGAACGAAACGCATTATTCAACATGGTGGCATTGCTGTCAGGGTTCCTCCGAGCGGCAATCCGTAAGTAGCGGTCATCCACTACAGTAGTAGCCCTTGGGCGGCCTGAGCGAGGCCTGTCATCGACAGTTCCTGTATCTCTGTACCTCCTCCATGTCCGAACAACATCGCTTTGGTTCACTCTGAGACGCCTGGAAACTTCCCTTGTTGAGAGCCCTTCTTGACACAAAGTAACAATGCGGACGCGATCGAACTGCGGTATTGACCTTCTAGGCATGGTAGAACTACAGACAACATGAGCAGCGTACCTTCGTCCTGGTGGAATGACTGGAACTGATCGGCTGTCGTACCCCCTCCGTCTAATAGGCCCTGCTCATGCATGGTTGTTTACATCTTTGAGCAGTTTTAGTGACATCTATGAACAGTCAAAGGGACTGTATCTTGGATACAATATACACAGTCAACGGCTATATGCCGGAGATCTGGGAACCGAGGTGATGCAAAACTTTTTTTGATGTGTGTATAAAGATTGCAATAAGATTAGTATACCGTAAAATAACCCAGTGCTTCGGTGAAGAATGCCCATTAATCGTAAAGTTGCATTTCCTTATTAAATATGTTGACTTCTGGGGAAAAAATATATAAAGGGTTCTTCCCTTATAAGGAGATACTAGGGTGAACCCGTTGAAATTCAACGGAATATTAAGTCCCCGGGTCGGTAAAATACATTTTTCTTGCACTTAAAACTGTTGTGGGACAGCATTTGCTACATGTAGTTTGCAGTGGCTAAATTGGACTCCAGAAATTAACTTATAGACTGAAGTTTGTAGTAACTATTTGTAGAGAAATTTTGGTTCAATGTTTCTTAAATGTAGTGATGTCAGAGTACCTCCTTAAATACAACATTTATTGTCCTATGGCTCGCCGGTTCTATTTGTACTGTCAAAATCTATATTTGTAAGGCCTTTCAGTTTAGCATAAATGGCAATGTTCGGATGACTCGAAAACAGCCGCTACCTCAGAATATGTTGGATTGTTATATCTCCGGGGATCTGACTGCACGGTTTTGTCTGGGAGCTATTTCTTGTTTCTCGAGTGTCCTTTGATGCATAGTTTTGTAAGACTGAATGTAAGAGTTACAGTGACATACGCTCAGGTGTATTCTGTAAAGAATATCTTCTCCGAAGGAGCTATTTGATGAATTTCCAAGACGGAATCGGTTAGCTTCGGAAAATTCTAAAACATATAACTGCCCATAGGAAGGGTTTTTCTCATTTTGAGGGAATAACGATGAAATATGTATATTGATGTACTACGCCTCGGATTTTAAAACAATAAGGTTCCTGACCCGAAGATAGTTTTATATTTGCTCCCTGAAATTGTTGGACTGTTCGTTATTACCTGTGAATAAATCTTCTAAGTCGTCAGGCATTCGACTCTCAGGCAATTTAATTTTTCTATTTGAACAGCATGGAACGAAATAGCCTTCCGAAGTTATTTCAGCTGATAAACACAGTGCGGAGCAGTAACTACATTTATTAATACTTAAATACCCCATATTGAAGCAATTTATCTCAGTTGTTGTATTTTAAAAAGCACATTTATATTGAATTTGAAAAGGCTGTCGACTTTGGTGATGAATACCTGTATGCCTAATATTCCATTCCCTCCACCCTGTCAATGACCTTTTCCCTTAATCTCTTTTTCATAATCATCCTCCTCTCCCGTTGGCGCTATGTGGTGCACGGCATTTCATCTGTGCATAGTATCACCCTCCACTCCCGTGGGCGCTATGTCTTCCACAGCATCAGACCTGTGCATAGTATCACCCTCCACTCCCGTGGGCGCTATGTCTTGCACAGCATTAGACCTGTGCATAGTAACACCCTCCTCTCCCGTGGGCACTATGTCTTGCAGAGCATTAGACCTGTGCATAGTATCACCCTCCACTCCCGTGGGCGCTATGTCTTCCACAGCATTAGACCTGTGCATAGTATCACCCTCCACTCCCGTGGGCGCTATGTCTTCCACAGCATTAGACCTGTGCATAGTATCACCCTCCACTCCCGTGGGCGCCATGTCTTCCACAGCATTAGACCTGTGCATAGTATCACCCTCCACTCCCGTGGGCGCTATGTCTTCCACAGCATTAGACCTGTGCATAGTATCACCCTCCACTCCCGTGGGCGCTATGTCTTGCACAGCATTAGACCTGTGCATAGTATCACCCTCCACTCCCGTGGGCGCTATGTCTTCCACAGCATTAGACCTGTGCATAGTATCACCCTCCACTCCCGTGGGCGCTATGTCTTCCACAGAATTAGACCTGTGCATAGTATCACCCTCCTCTTCTGTGGGCACTATGTCTTCCACAGCATTAGACCTGTGCATAGTATCACCCTCCACTCCCGTGGGCGCTATGTCTTGCACAGCATTAGACCTGTGCATAGTATCACCCTCCACTCCCGTGGGCGCTATGTCTTGCACAGCATTAGACCTGTGCATAGTATCACCCTCCTCTTCTGTGGGCACTATGTCTTGCACAGCATTAGACCTGTGCATAGTATCACCCTCCACTCCCGTGGGCGCTATGTCTTGCACAGCATTAGACCTGTGCATAGTATCACCCTCCTCTTCTGTGGGCACTATGTCTTGCACAGCATTAGACCTGTGCATAGTATCACCCTCCTCTTCTGTGGGCACTATGTCTTCCACAGCATTAGACCTGTGCATAGTATCACCCTCCACTCCCGTGGGCGCTATGTCTTGCACAGCATTAGACCTGTGCATAGTATCACCCTCCTCTTCTGTGGGCACTATGTCTTGCTCAGCATTAGACCTGTGCATAGTATCACCCTCCACTCCCGTGGGCGCTATGTCTTGCACAGCATTAGACCTGTGCATAGTATCACCCTCCACTCCCGTGGGCGCTATGTCTTGCACAGCATTAGACCTGTGCATAGTATCACCCTCCACTCCCGTGGGCACTATGTCTTGCACAGCATTAGACCTGTGCATAGTATCACCCTCCACTCCCGTGGGCGCTATGTCTTCCACAGCATTAGACCTGTGCATAGTATCACCCTCCTCTTCTGTGGGCACTATGTCTTCCACAGCATTAGACCTGTGCATAGTATCACCCTCCACTCCCGTGGGCGCTATGTCTTGCACAGCATTAGACCTGTGCATAGAATCACCCTCCACTCCCGTGGGCGCTATGTCTTGCACAGCATTAGACCTGTGTATAGTATCACCCTCCACTCCCGTGGGCACTATGTCTTGCACAGCATTAGACCTGGGCATAGTATCACCCTCCACTCCCGTGGGCGCTATGTCTTCCACAGCATTAGACCTGTGCATAGTATCACCCTCCTCTTCTGTGGGCACTATGTCTTCCACAGGATTAGACCTGTGCATAGTATCACCCTCCACTCCCGTGGGCGCTATGTCTTGCACAGCATTAGACCTGTGCATAGTATCACCCTCCACTCCCGTGGGCGCTATGTCTTCCACAGCATTAGACCTGTGCATAGTATCACCCTCCACTCCCGTGGGCGTATGTCTTGCACAGCATTAGACCTGTGCATACTATAACCCTCCTCTTCTGTGGGCACTATGTCTTGCACAGCATTAGACCTGTGTATAGTATCACCCTCCTCTTCTGTGGGCACTATGTCTTCCACAGCATTAGACCTGTGCATAGTATCACCCTCCACTCCCGTGGGCGCTATGTCTTGCACAGCATTAGACCTGTGCATAGTATCACCCTCCTCTTCTGTGGGCACTATGTCTTGCACAGCATTAGACCTGTGGATAGTATCACCCTCCACTCCCGTGGGCGCTATGTCTTCCACAGCATTAGACCTGTGCATAGTATCACCCTCCACTCCCGTGGGCGCTATGTCTTGCACAGCATTAGACCTGTGCATAGTATCACCCTCCACTCCCGTGGGCACTATGTCTTGCACAGCATTAGACCTGTGCATAGTATCACCCTCCACTCCCGTGGGCGCTATGTCTTCCACAGCATTAGACCTGTGCATAGTATCACCCTCCTCTTCTGTGGGCACTATGTCTTCCACAGCATTAGACCTGTTCATAGTATCACCCTCCACTCCCGTGGGCGCTATGTCTTGCACAGCATTAGACCTGTGCATAGTATCACCCTCCACTCCCGTCTGCGCTATGTCTTGCACAGCATTAGACCTGTGCATAGTATCACCCTCCACTCCCGTGGGCGCTATGTCTTCCACAGCATTAGACCTTTGCATAGTATCACCCTCCACTCCCGTGGGCGCTATGTCTTGCACAGCATTTGACCTGTGCGTAGTATCACCCTCCTCTTCTGTGAGCACTATGTCTTGCACAGCATTAGACCTGTGCATAGTATCACCCTCCTCTTCTGTGGGCACTATGTCTTCCACAGCATTAGACCTGTGCATAGTATCACCCTCCTCTTCTGTGGGCACTATGTCTTCCACAGCATTAGACCTGTGCATAGTATCACCCTCCACTCCCGTGGGCGCTATGTCTTCCACAGCATTAGACCTGTGCATAGTATCACCCTCCACTCCCGTGGGCACTATGTCTTGCACAGCATTAGACCTGTGCATAGTTTCACCCTCCACTCCCGTGGGCGCTAGTCTTCCACAGCATTAGACCTGTGCATAGTATCACCCTCCACTCCCGTGGGCGCTATGTCTTGCACAGCATTAGACCTGTGCATAGTATCACCCTCCACTCCCGTGGGCGCTATGTCTTGCACAGAATTAGACCTGTGCATAGTATCACCCTCCTCTTCTGTGGGCACTATGTCTTCCACAGCATTAGACCTGTGCATAGTATCACCCTCCACTCCCGTGGGCGCTATGTCTTCCACAGCATTAGACCTGTGCATAGTATCACCCTCCTCTTCTGTGGGCACTATGTCTTCCACAGCATTAGACCTGTGCATAGTATCACCCTCCACTCCCGTGGGCGCTATGTCTTGCACAGCATTAGACCTGTGCATAGTATCACCCTCCTCTTCTGTGGGCACTATGTCTTCCACAGCATTAGACCTGTGCATAGTATCACCCTCCTCTTCTGTGGGCACTATGTCTTGAACAGCATTAGACCTGTGCATAGTATCACCCTCCTCTTCTGTGGGCACTATGCCTTCCACAGCATTAGACCTGTGCATAGTATCACCCTCCTCTTCTGTGGGCACTATGTCTTCCACAGCATTAGACCTGTGCATAGTATCACCCTCCTCTTCTGTGGGCACTATGTCTTCCGCAGCATTAGATCTGTGCATAGTATCACCCTCCACTCCCGTGGGCGCTATGTCTTGCACAGCATTAGACCTGTGCATAGTATCACCCTCCACTCCCGTGGGCGCTATGTCTTGCACAGCATTAGACCTGTGCATAGTATCACCCTCCTCTTTTGTGGGCACTATGTCTTGCACAGCATTAGACCTGTGCATAGTATCACCCTCCTCTTCTGTGGGCACTATGTCTTCCACAGCATTAGACCTGTGCATAGTATCACCCTCCACTCCCGTGGGCGCTATGTCTTGCACAGCATTAGACCTGTGCATAGTATCACCCTCCACTCCCGTGGGCGCTATGTCTTGCACAGCATTAGACCTGTGCATAGTATCACCCTCCTCTTCTGTGGGCACTATGTCTTGCACAGCATTAGACCTGTGCATAGTATCACCCTCCACTCCCGTGGGCGCTATGTCTTGCACAGCATTAGACCTGTGCATAGTATCACCCTCCTCTTCTGTGGGCACTATGTCTTGCACAGCATTAGACCTGTGCATTGTATGACCCTCCTTTTCTGTGGGCACTATGTCTTCCACAGCATTAGACATGTGCATAGTATCACCCTCCACTCCCGTGGGCGCTATGTCTTGCACAGCATTAGACCTGTGCATAGTATCACCCTCCTCTTCTGTGGGCACTATGTCTTGCACAGTATTTGACCTGTGCATAGTATCACCCTCCACTCCCGTGGGCGCTATGTCTTGCACAGCATTAGACCTGTGCATAGTATCACCCTCCACTCCCGTGGGCGCTATGTCTTGCACAGCATTAGACCTGTGCATAGTATCACCCTCCTCTCCCGTGGGCACTATGTCTTGCACAACATTAGACCTGTGCATAGTATCACCCTCCTCTCCCGTGGGCGCTATGTCTTCCACAGCATTAGACCTGTGCATAGTATCACCCTCTTCTTCTGTGGGCACTATGTCTTCCACAGCATTAGACCTGTGCATAGTATCACCCTCCACTCCCGTGGGCGCTATGTCTTGCACAGCATTAGACCTGTGCATAGTATCACTCTCCACTCCCGTGGGCGCTATGTCTTGCACAGCATTAGACCTGTGCATAGTATCACCCTCCACTCCCGTGGGCGCTATGTCTTCCACAGCATTAGACCTGTGCATAGTATCACCCTCTTCTTCTGTGGGCACTATGTCTTCCACAGCATTAGACCTGTGCATAGTATCACCCTCCACTCCCGTGGGCGCTATGTCTTGCACAGCATTAGACCTGTGCATAGTATCACTCTCCACTCCCGTGGGCGCTATGTCTTGCACAGCATTAGACCTGTGCATAGTATCACCCTCCACTCCCGTGGGCGCTATGTCTTGCACAGCATTAGACCTGTGCATAGTATCACCCTCCTCTTCTGTGGGCACTATGTCTTGCACAGCATTAGACCTGTGCATAGTATCACCCTCCACTCCCGTGGGCGCTATGTCTTGCACGGCATTAGACCTGTGCATAGTATCACCCTCCACTCCCGTGGGCGCTATGTCTTCCACAGCATTAGACCTGTGCATAGTATCACCCTCCACTCCCGTGGGCGCTATGTCTTGCACAGCATTAGTCCTGTGCATAGTATCACCCTCCACTCCCGTGGGCGCTATGTCTTGCACAGCATTAGACCTGTGCATAGTATCACCCTCCTCTTTTGTGGGCACTATGTCTTGCACAGCATTAGACCTGTGCATAGTATCACCCTCCTCTTCTGTGGGCACTATGTCTTCCACAGCATTAGACCTGTGCATAGTATCACCCTCCACTCCCGTGGGCGCTATGTCTTCCACAGCATTAGACCTGTGCATAGTATCACCCTCCACTCCCGTGGGCGCTATGTCTTGCACAGCATTAGACCTGTGCATAGTATCACCCTCCACTCCCGTGGGCACTATGTCTTGCACAGCATTAGACCTGTGCATAGTATCACCCTCCACTCCCGTGGGCGCTATATCTTCCACAGCATTAGACCTGTGCATAGTATCACCCTCCTCTTCTGTGGGCACTATGTCTTCCACAGCATTAGACCTGTGCATAGTATCACCCTCCACTCCCGTGGGCGCTATGTCTTGCACAGCATTAGACCTTTGCATAGTATCACCCTCCACTCCCGTGGGCGCTATGTCTTCCACAGCATTAGACCTGTGCATAGTATCACCCTCCACTCCCGTGGGCGCTATGTCTTGCACAGCATTAGACCTGTGCATAATATCACCCTCCTCTTCTGTGGGCACTATGTCTTGCACAGCATTAGACCTGTGCATAGTATCACCCTCCTCTTCTGTGGGCACTATGTCTTCCACAGCATTAGACCTGTGCATAGTATCACCCTCCACTCCCGTGGGCGCTATGTCTTGCACAGCATTAGACCTGTGCATAGTATCACCCTCCTCTTCTGTGGGCACTATGTCTTGCACAGCATTAGACCTGTGCATAGTATCACCCTCCACTCCCGTGGGCGCTATGTCTTGCACAGCATTAGACCTGTGCATAGTATCACCCTCCACTCCCGTGGGCGCTATGTCTTCCACAGCATTAGACCTGTGCATAGTATCACCCTCCACTCCCGTGGGCGCTATGTCTTGCACAGCATTAGACCTGTGCATAGTATCACCCTCCACTCCCGTGGGCGCTATGTCTTGCACAGCATTAGACCTGTGCATAGTATCACCCTCCTCTTTTGTGGGCACTATGTCTTGCACAGCATTAGACCTGTGCATAGTATCACCCTCCTCTTCTGTGGGCACTATGTCTTCCACAGCATTAGACCTGTGCATAGTATCACCCTCCACTCCCGTGGGCGCTATGTCTTCCACAGCATTAGACCTGTGCATAGTATCACCCTCCACTCCCGTGGGCGCTATGTCTTGCACAGCATTAGACCTGTGCATAGTATCACCCTCCACTCCCGTGGGCACTATGTCTTGCACAGCATTAGACCTGTGCATAGTATCACCCTCCACTCCCGTGGGCGCTATATCTTCCACAGCATTAGACCTGTGCATAGTATCACCCTCCTCTTCTGTGGGCACTATGTCTTCCACAGCATTAGACCTGTGCATAGTATCACCCTCCACTCCCGTGGGCGCTATGTCTTGCACAGCATTAGACCTGTGCATAGTATCACCCTCCACTCCCGTGGGCGCTATGTCTTGCACCGCATTAGACCTGTGCATAGTATCACCCTCCTCTTCTGTGGGCACTATGTCTTGCACAGCATTAGACCTGTGCATAGTATCACCCTCCTCTTCTGTGGGCGCTATGTCTTCCTCAGCATTAGACCTGTGCATAGTATCGCCCTCAACTTCTGTGGGCACTATGACTTCCACAGCATTAGACCTGTGCATAGTATCACCCTCCTCTTCTGTGGGCGCTATGTCTTCCACAGCATTAGACCTGTGCATAGTATCACCCTCCTCTTCTGGGGGCACTATGTCTTGCACAGCATTAGACCTGTGCATAGTATCACCCTCCACTCCCGAGGGCCCTATGTCTTCCACAGCATTAGACCTGTGCATAGTATCACACTCCACTCCCTTGGGCGCTATGTCTTCCAAAGAATTAGACCTGTGCATAGTATCACCCTCCTCTTCTGTGGGCACTATGTCTTGCACAGCATTAGACCTGTGCATAGTATCACCCTCCACTCCCGTGGGCGCTATGTCTTGCACAGCATTAGACCTGTGCATAGTATCACCCTCCACTCCCGTGGGCGCTATGTCTTCCACAGCATTAGACCTGTGCATAGTATCACCCTCCTCTTCTGTGGGCGCTATGTCTTGCACAGCATTATACCTGTGCATAGTATCACCCTCCTCTTCTGTGGGCACTATGTCTTGCACAGCATTAGACCTGTGCATAGTATCACCCTCCACTCCCGTGGGCGCTATGTCTTGCACAGCATTAGACCTGTGCATAGTATCACCCTCCACTCCCGTGGGCGCTATGTCTTGCACAGCATTAGACCTGTGCATAGTATCACCCTCCACTCCCGTGGGCGCTATGTCTTGCACAGCATTAGACCTGTGCATAGTATCACCCTCCACTCCCGTGGGCGCTATGTCTTGCACAGCATTAGACCTGTGCATATTATCACCCTCCACTCCCGTGGGCGCTATGTCTTGCACAGCATTAGACCTGTGCATAGTATCACCCTCCTCTCCCGTGGGCGCTATGTCTTCCACAGCATTAGACCTGTGCATAGTATCACCCTCCACCACCGTGGGCGCTATGTCTTCCACAGCATTAGACCTGTGCATAGTATCACCCTCCACTCCCGTGGGCGCTATGTCTTGCACAGCATTAGACCTGTGCATAGTATCACCCTCCACTCCCGTGGCCGCTATGTCTTGCACAGCATTAGACCTGTGCATAGTATCACCCTCCTCTCCTGTGGGCACTATGTCTTGCACAGCATTAGACCTGTGCATAGTATCACCCTCCTCTTCTGTGGGCACTATGTCTTCCACAGCATTAGACCTGTGCATAGTATCACCCTCCACTCCCGTGGGCGCTATGTCTTCCACAGCATTAGACCTGTGCATAGTATCACCCTCCACTCCCGTGGGCGCTATGTCTTCCACAGCATTAGACCAGTGCATAGTATCACCCTCCACTCCCGTGGGCGCTATGTCTTCCACAGCATTAGACCTGTGCATAGTATCACCCTCCACTTCTGTGGGCACTATGTCTTGCACAGCATTAGACCTGTGCATAGTATCACCCTCCACTCCCGTGGGCGCTATGTCTTCCACAGCATTAGACCTGTGCATAGTATCACCCTCCTCTTCTTTGGGCACTATGTCTTGCACAGCATTAGACCTGTGCATAGTATCACACTCCTCTTCTGTGGGCACTATGTCTTCCACAGCAATAGACCTGTGCATAGTATCACCCTCCTCTTCTGTGGGCACTATGTCTTGCACAGCATTAGACCTGTGCATAGTATCACCCTCCTCTTCCGTGGGCACTATGTCATCCACAGCATTAGACCTGTGCATAGTATCACCCTCCACTCCCGTGGGCGCTATGTCTTCCACAGCATTAGACCTGTGCATAGTATCACCCTCCCCTTCTGTGGGCACTATGTCTTCCACAGCATTAGACCTGTGTATAGTATCACCCTCCACTCCCGTGGGCGCTATGTCTTGCACAGCATTAGACCTGTGCATAGTATCACCCTCCACTCCCGTGGGCGCTATGTCTTGCACAGCATTAGACCTGTGCATAGTATCACCCTCCTCTTCTGTGGGCACTATGTCTTGCACAGCATTAGACCTGTGCATAGTATCACCCTCCTCTTCTGTGGGCACTATGCCTTGCACAGCATTAGAAGTGTGCATAGTATCACCCTCCACTCCCGTGGGCGCTATGTCTTCCATAGCATTAGACCTGTGCATAGTATCACCCTCCACTCCCGTGGGCGCTATGTCTTCCACAGCATTAGACCTGTGCATAGTATCACCCTCCTCTTCTGTGGGCACTATGTCTTCCACAGCATTAGACCTGTGCATAGTATCACCCTCCTCTTCTGTGGGCACTATGTCTTGCACAGCATTAGACCTGTGCATAGTATCACCCTCCACACCCGTGGGCGCTAGGTCTTGCACAGCATTAGACCTGTGCATAGTATCACCCTCCTCTCCCGTGGGCACTATGTCTTGCACAGCATTAGACCTGTGCATAGTATCACCCTCCTCTTCTGTGGGCGCTATGTCTTGCACAGCATTAGACCTGTGCATAGTATCACCCTCCACACCCGTGGGCGCTATGTCTTCCACAGCATTAGACCTGTGCATAGTATCACCCTCCACTCCCGTGGGCGCTATGTCTTCCACAGCATTAGACCTGTGCATAGTATCACCCTCCTCTCCCGTGGGCACTATGTCTTGCACAGCATTAGACCTGTGCATAGTATCACCCTCCTCTCCCGTGGGCACTATGTCTTGCACAGCATTAGACCTGTGCATAGTATCACCCTCCTCTCCCGTGGGCGCTATGTCTTGCACAGCATTAGACCTGTGCATAGTATCACCCTCCTTTTCTGTGGGCACTATATCTTGCACAGCATTAGACCTGTGCATAGTATCACCCTCCACTCCCGTGGGCGCTATGTCTTCAACAGCATTAGACCTGTGCATAGTATCACCCTCCTCTCCCGTGGGCACTATGTCTTGCACAGCATTAGACCTGTGCATAGTATCACCCTCCTCTTCTGTGGGCACTATGTCTTGCACAGCATTAGACCTGTGCATAGTATCACCCTCCTCTTCGGTGGGCACTATGTCTTGCACAGCATTAGACCTGTGCATAGTATCACCCTCCACTCCCGTGGGCACTATGTCTTGCACAGCATTAGACCTGTGCATAGTATCACCCTCCTCTTCTGTGGGCACTATGTCTTGCACAGCATTAGACCTGTGCATAGTATCACCCTCCACTCCCGTGGGCGCTATGTCTTCCACAGCATTCGACCTGTGCATAGTATCACCCTCCACTCCCGTGGGCGCTAGTCTTCCACAGCATTAGACCTGTGCGTAGTATCACCCTCCACTCCCGTGGGCGCTATGTCTTGCACAGCATTAGACCTGTGCATAGTATCACCCTCCACTCCCGTGGGCGCTGTGTCTTCCACAGCATTAGACCTGTGCATAGTATTACCCTCCACTCCCGTGGGCGCTATGTCTTGCACAGCATTAGACCTGTGCATAGTATCACCCTCCTCTTCTGTGGGCACTATGTCTTCCACAGCATTAGACCAGTGCATAGTATCACCCTCCACTCCCGTGGGCGCTATGTCTTCCACAGCATTAGACCTGTGCATAGTATCACCCTCCACTCCCGTGGGCGCTAGTCTTCCACAGCATTAGACCTGTGTATAGTATCACCCTCCACTCCCGTGGGCCCTATGTCTTCCACAGCATTAGACCTGTGCATAGTATCACCCTCCACTTCTGTGGGCACTATGTCTTGCACAGCATTAGACCTGTGCATAGTATCACCCTCCACTCCCGTGGGCGCTATGTCTTCCACAGCATTAGACCTGTGCATAGTATCACCCTCCTCTTCTGTGGGCACTATGTCTTGCACAGCATTAGACCTGTGCATAGTATCACCCTCCACTCCCGTGGGCGCTATGTCTTGCACAGCATTAGACCTGTGCATAATATCACCCTTCACTCCCGTGGGCGCTATGTCTTGCGCAGCATTAGACCTGTGCATAGTATCACCCTCCACTCCCGTGGGCGCTATGTCTTGCACAGCATTAGACCTGTGCATAGTATCACCCTCCACTCCCGAGGGCACTATGTCTTGCACAGCATTAGACCTGTGCATAGTATCACCCTCCTCTTCTGTAGGCACTATGTCTTGCACAGCATTAGACCTGTGCATAGTATCACCCTCCACTCCCGTGGGCGCTATGTCTTGCACAGCATTAGACCTGTGCATAGTATCACCCTCCTCTTCTGTGGGCACTATGTCTTGCACAGCATTAGACCTGTGCATAGTATCACCCTCCTCTTCTGTGGGCACTATGTCTTGCACAGCATTAGACCTGTGAATAGTATCACCCTCCACTCCCGTGGGCGCTATGTCTTCCACAGCATTAGACCTGTGCATAGTATCACCCTCCTCTTCTGTGGGCACTATGTCTTGCACAGCATTAGACCTGTGCATAGTATCACCCTCCACTCCCGTGGGCGCTATGTCTTGCACAGCATTAGACCTGTGCATAGTATCACCCTCCACTCCCGTGGGCGCTATGTCTTGCACAGCATTAGACCTGTGCATAGCATCACCCTCCACTCCCGTGGGCGCTATGTCTTGCACAGCATTAGACCTGTGCATACTATCACCCTCCACACCCGTGGGCACTATGTCTTGCACAGCATTAGACCTGTGCATAGTATCACCCTCCTCTTCTGTGGGCACTATGTCTTGCACAGCATTAGACCTGTGCATAGTATCACCCTCCACTCCCGTGGGCGCTATGTCTTGCACAGCATTAGACCTGTGCATAGTATCACCCTCCTCTTCTGTGGGCACTATGTCTTGCACAGCATTAGACCTGTGCATAGTATCACACTCCTCTTCTGTGGGCACTATGTCTTGCACAGCATTAGACCTGTGCATAGTATCACCCTCCACTCCCGTGGGCGCTATGTCTTGCACAGCATTAGACCTGTGCATAGTATCACCCTCCACTCCCGTGGGCGCTATGTCTTGCACAGCATTAGACCTGTGCATAGTATCACCCTCCTCTTCTGTGGGCACTATGTCTTGCACAGCATTAGACCTGTGCATAGTATCACCCTCCACTCCCGTGGGCACTATGTCTTGCACAGCATTAGGCCTGTGCATAGTATCACCCTCCTCTTCTGTGGGCACTATGTCTTGCACAGCATTAGACCTGTGCATAGTATCACCCTCCACTCCCGTGGGCGCTATGTCTTGCACAGCATTAGACCTGTGCATAGTATCACCCTCCACTCCCGTGGGCATAGTGTCTTGCACAGCATTAGACCTGTGCATAGTATCACCCTCCACTCCCGTGGGCGCTATGTCTTCCACAGCATTAGACCTGTGCATAGTATCACCCTCCTCTTCTGTGGGCACTATGTCTCGCACAGCATTAGACCTGTGCATAGTATCACCCTCCTCTTCTGTAGGCACTTTGTCTTGCACAGCATTAGACCTGTGCATAGTATCACCCTCCTCTTCTGTGGGCACTATGTCTTGCACAGCATTAGACCTGTGCATAGTATCACCCTCCACTCCCGTGGGCGCTCTGTCTTGCACAGCATTAGACCTGTGCATAGTATCACCCTCCACTCCCGTGGGCATAGTGTCTTGCACAGCATTAGACCTGTGCATAGTATCACCCTCCACTCCCGTGGGCGCTATGTCTTCCACAGCATTAGACCTGTGCATAGTATCACCCTCCTCTTCTGTGGGCACTATGTCTTGCACAGCATTAGACCTGTGCATAGTATCACCCTCCTCTTCTGTAGGCACTATGTCTTGCACAGCATTAGACCTGTGCATAGTATCACCCTCCACTCCCGTGGGCGCTATGTCTTGCACAGCATTAGACCTGTGCATAGTATCACCCTCCTCTTCTGTGGGCACTATGTCTTGCACAGCATTAGACCTGTGCATAGTATCACCCTCCTCTTCTGTGGGCACTATGTCTTGCACAGCATTAGACCTGTGAATAGTATCACCCTCCACTCCCGTGGGCGCTATGTCTTCCACAGCATTAGACCTGTGCATAGTATCACCCTCCTCTTCTGTGGGCACTATGTCTTGCACAGCATTAGACCTGTGCATAGTATCACCCTCCACTCCCGTGGGCGCTATGTCTTGCACAGCATTAGACCTGTGCATAGTATCACCCTCCACTCCCGTGGGCGCTATGTCTTGCACAGCATTAGACCTGTGCATAGTATCACCCTCCACTCCCGTGGGCGCTATGTCTTGCACAGCATTAGACCTGTGCATACTATCACCCTCCACACCCGTGGGCACTATGTCTTGCACAGCATTAGACCTGTGCATAGTATCACCCTCCTCTTCTGTGGGCACTATGTCTTGCACAGCATTAGACCTGTGCATAGTATCACCCTCCACTCCCGTGGGCGCTATGTCTTGCACAGCATTAGACCTGTGCATAGTATCACCCTCCTCTTCTGTGGGCACTATGTCTTGCACAGCATTAGACCTGTGCATAGTATCACCCTCCTCTTCTGTGGGCACTATGTCTTGCACAGCATTAGACCTGTGCATAGTATCACCCTCCACTCCCGTGGGCGCTATGTCTTGCACAGCATTAGACCTGTGCATAGTATCACCCTCCACTCCCGTGGGCGCTATGTCTTGCACAGCATTAGACCTGTGCATAGTATCACCCTCCTCTTCTGTGGGCACTATGTCTTGCACAGCATTAGACCTGTGCATAGTATCACCCTCCACTCCCGTGGGCACTATGTCTTGCACAGCATTAGGCCTGTGCATAGTATCACCCTCCTCTTCTGTGGGCACTATGTCTTGCACAGCATTAGACCTGTGCATAGTATCACCCTCCACTCCCGTGGGCGCTATTTCTTGCACAGCATTAGACCTGTGCATAGTATCACCCTCCACTCCCGTGGGCATAGTGTCTTGCACAGCATTAGACCTGTGCATAGTATCACCCTCCTCTTCCGTGGGCACTATGTCATCCACAGCATTAGACCTGTGCATAGTATCACCCTCCACTCCCGTGGGCGCTATGTCTTCCACAGCATTAGACCTGTGCATAGTATCACCCTCCCCTTCTGTGGGCACTATGTCTTCCACAGCATTAGACCTGTGTATAGTATCACCCTCCACTCCCGTGGGCGCTATGTCTTGCACAGCATTAGACCTGTGCATAGTATCACCCTCCACTCCCGTGGGCGCTATGTCTTGCACAGCATTAGACCTGTGCATAGTATCACCCTCCTCTTCTGTGGGCACTATGTCTTGCACAGCATTAGACCTGTGCATAGTATCACCCTCCTCTTCTGTGGGCACTATGCCTTGCACAGCATTAGAAGTGTGCATAGTATCACCCTCCACTCCCGTGGGCGCTATGTCTTCCATAGCATTAGACCTGTGCATAGTATCACCCTCCACTCCCGTGGGCGCTATGTCTTCCACAGCATTAGACCTGTGCATAGTATCACCCTCCTCTTCTGTGGGCACTATGTCTTCCACAGCATTAGACCTGTGCATAGTATCACCCTCCTCTTCTGTGGGCACTATGTCTTGCACAGCATTAGACCTGTTCATAGTATCACCCTCCACACCCGTGGGCGCTAGGTCTTGCACAGCATTAGACCTGTGCATAGTATCACCCTCCTCTCCCGTGGGCACTATGTCTTGCACAGCATTAGACCTGTGCATAGTATCACCCTCCACTTCTGTGGGCACTATGTCTTGCACAGCATTAGACCTGTGCATAGTATCACCCTCCACTCCCGTGGGCGCTATGTCTTCCACAGCATTAGACCTGTGCATAGTATCACCCTCCTCTTCTGTGGGCACTATGTCTTGCACAGCATTAGACCTGTGCATAGTATCACCCTCCACTCCCGTGGGCGCTATGTCTTGCACAGCATTAGACCTGTGCATAATATCACCCTTCACTCCCGTGGGCGCTATGTCTTGCGCAGCATTAGACCTGTGCATAGTATCACCCTCCACTCCCGTGGGCGCTATGTCTTGCACAGCATTAGACCTGTGCATAGTATCACCCTCCACTCCCGAGGGCACTATGTCTTGCACAGCATTAGACCTGTGCATAGTATCACCCTCCTCTTCTGTAGGCACTATGTCTTGCACAGCATTAGACCTGTGCATAGTATCACCCTCCACTCCCGTGGGCGCTATGTCTTGCACAGCATTAGACCTGTGCATAGTATCACCCTCCTCTTCTGTGGGCACTATGTCTTGCACAGCATTAGACCTGTGCATAGTATCACCCTCCTCTTCTGTGGGCACTATGTCTTGCACAGCATTAGACCTGTGAATAGTATCACCCTCCACTCCCGTGGGCGCTATGTCTTCCACAGCATTAGACCTGTGCATAGTATCACCCTCCTCTTCTGTGGGCACTATGTCTTGCACAGCATTAGACCTGTGCATAGTATCACCCTCCACTCCCGTGGGCGCTATGTCTTGCACAGCATTAGACCTGTGCATAGTATCACCCTCCACTCCCGTGGGCGCTATGTCTTGCACAGCATTAGACCTGTGCATAGCATCACCCTCCACTCCCGTGGGCGCTATGTCTTGCACAGCATTAGACCTGTGCATACTATCACCCTCCACACCCGTGGGCACTATGTCTTGCACAGCATTAGACCTGTGCATAGTATCACCCTCCTCTTCTGTGGGCACTATGTCTTGCACAGCATTAGACCTGTGCATAGTATCACCCTCCACTCCCGTGGGCGCTATGTCTTGCACAGCATTAGACCTGTGCATAGTATCACCCTCCTCTTCTGTGGGCACTATGTCTTGCACAGCATTAGACCTGTGCATAGTATCACCCTCCTCTTCTGTGGGCACTATGTCTTGCACAGCATTAGACCTGTGCATAGTATCACCCTCCACTCCCGTGGGCGCTATGTCTTGCACAGCATTAGACCTGTGCATAGTATCTCCCTCCACTCCCGTGGGCGCTATGTCTTGCACAGCATTAGACCTGTGCATAGTATCACCCTCCTCTTCTGTGGGCACTATGTCTTGCACAGCATTAGACCTGTGCATAGTATCACCCTCCACTCCCGTGGGCACTATGTCTTGCACAGCATTAGGCCTGTGCATAGTATCACCCTCCTCTTCTGTGGGCACTATGTCTTGCACAGCATTAGACCTGTGCATAGTATCACCCTCCACTCCCGTGGGCGCTATGTCTTGCACAGCATTAGACCTGTGCATAGTATCACCCTCCACTCCCGTGGGCATAGTGTCTTGCACAGCATTAGACCTGTGCATAGTATCACCCTCCACTCCCGTGGGCGCTATGTCTTCCACAGCATTAGACCTGTGCATAGTATCACCCTCCTCTTCTGTGGGCACTATGTCTCGCACAGCATTAGACCTGTGCATAGTATCACCCTCCTCTTCTGTAGGCACTTTGTCTTGCACAGCATTAGACCTGTGCATAGTATCACCCTCCTCTTCTGTGGGCACTATGTCTTGCACAGCATTAGACCTGTGCATAGTATCACCCTCCACTCCCGTGGGCGCTATGTCTTGCACAGCATTAGACCTGTGCATAGTATCACCCTCCACTCCCGTGGGCATAGTGTCTTGCACAGCATTAGACCTGTGCATAGTATCACCCTCCACTCCCGTGGGCGCTATGTCTTCCACAGCATTAGACCTGTGCATAGTATCACCCTCCTCTTCTGTGGGCACTATGTCTTGCACAGCATTAGACCTGTGCATAGTATCACCCTCCTCTTCTGTAGGCACTATGTCTTGCACAGCATTAGACCTGTGCATAGTATCACCCTCCACTCCCGTGGGCGCTATGTCTTGCACAGCATTAGACCTGTGCATAGTATCACCCTCCTCTTCTGTGGGCACTATGTCTTGCACAGCATTAGACCTGTGCATAGTATCACCCTCCTCTTCTGTGGGCACTATGTCTTGCACAGCATTAGACCTGTGAATAGTATCACCCTCCACTCCCGTGGGCGCTATGTCTTCCACAGCATTAGACCTGTGCATAGTATCACCCTCCTCTTCTGTGGGCACTATGTCTTGCACAGCATTAGACCTGTGCATAGTATCACCCTCCACTCCCGTGGGCGCTATGTCTTGCACAGCATTAGACCTGTGCATAGTATCACCCTCCACTCCCGTGGGCGCTATGTCTTGCACAGCATTAGACCTGTGCATAGTATCACCCTCCACTCCCGTGGGCGCTATGTCTTGCACAGCATTAGACCTGTGCATACTATCACCCTCCACACCCGTGGGCACTATGTCTTGCACAGCATTAGACCTGTGCATAGTATCACCCTCCTCTTCTGTGGGCACTATGTCTTGCACAGCATTAGACCTGTGCATAGTATCACCCTCCACTCCCGTGGGCGCTATGTCTTGCACAGCATTAGACCTGTGCATAGTATCACCCTCCTCTTCTGTGGGCACTATGTCTTGCACAGCATTAGACCTGTGCATAGTATCACCCTCCTCTTCTGTGGGCACTATGTCTTGCACAGCATTAGACCTGTGCATAGTATCACCCTCCACTCCCGTGGGCGCTATGTCTTGCACAGCATTAGACCTGTGCATAGTATCACCCTCCACTCCCGTGGGCGCTATGTCTTGCACAGCATTAGACCTGTGCATAGTATCACCCTCCTCTTCTGTGGGCACTATGTCTTGCACAGCATTAGACCTGTGCATAGTATCACCCTCCACTCCCGTGGGCACTATGTCTTGCACAGCATTAGGCCTGTGCATAGTATCACCCTCCTCTTCTGTGGGCACTATGTCTTGCACAGCATTAGACCTGTGCATAGTATCACCCTCCACTCCCGTGGGCGCTATGTCTTGCACAGCATTAGACCTGTGCATAGTATCACCCTCCACTCCCGTGGGCATAGTGTCTTGCACAGCATTAGACCTGTGCATAGTATCACCCTCCTCTTCCGTGGGCACTATGTCATCCACAGCATTAGACCTGTGCATAGTATCACCCTCCACTCCCGTGGGCGCTATGTCTTCCACAGCATTAGACCTGTGCATAGTATCACCCTCCCCTTCTGTGGGCACTATGTCTTCCACAGCATTAGACCTGTGTATAGTATCACCCTCCACTCCCGTGGGCGCTATGTCTTGCACAGCATTAGACCTGTGCATAGTATCACCCTCCACTCCCGTGGGCGCTATGTCTTGCACAGCATTAGACCTGTGCATAGTATCACCCTCCTCTTCTGTGGGCACTATGTCTTGCACAGCATTAGACCTGTGCATAGTATCACCCTCCTCTTCTGTGGGCACTATGCCTTGCACAGCATTAGAAGTGTGCATAGTATCACCCTCCACTCCCGTGGGCGCTATGTCTTCCATAGCATTAGACCTGTGCATAGTATCACCCTCCACTCCCGTGGGCGCTATGTCTTCCACAGCATTAGACCTGTGCATAGTATCACCCTCCTCTTCTGTGGGCACTATGTCTTCCACAGCATTAGACCTGTGCATAGTATCACCCTCCTCTTCTGTGGGCACTATGTCTTGCACAGCATTAGACCTGTTCATAGTATCACCCTCCACACCCGTGGGCGCTAGGTCTTGCACAGCATTAGACCTGTGCATAGTATCACCCTCCTCTCCCGTGGGCACTATGTCTTGCACAGCATTAGACCTGTGCATAGTATCACCCTCCTCTTCTGTGGGCGCTATGTCTTGCACAGCATTAGACCTGTGCATAGTATCACCCTCCACTCCCGTGGGCGCTATGTCTTCCACAGCATTAGACCTGTGCATAGTATCACCCTCCACTCCCGTGGGCGCTATGTCTTCCACAGCATTAGACCTGTGCATAGTATCACCCTCCTCTCCCGTGGGCACTATGTCTTGCACAGCATTAGACCTGTGCATAGTATCACCCTCCTCTCCCGTGGGCACTATGTCTTGCACAGCATTAGACCTGTGCATAGTATCACCCTCCTCTCCCGTGGGCGCTATGTCTTGCACAGCATTAGACCTGTGCATAGTATCACCCTCCTTTTCTGTGGGCACTATATCTTGCACAGCATTAGACCTGTGCATAGTATCACCCTCCACTCCCGTGGGCGCTATGTCTTCAACAGCATTAGACCTGTGCATAGTATCACCCTCCTCTCCCGTGGGCACTATGTCTTGCACAGCATTAGACCTGTGCATAGTATCACCCTCCTCTTCTGTGGGCACTATGTCTTGCACAGCATTAGACCTGTGCATAGTATCACCCTCCTCTTCGGTGGGCACTATGTCTTGCACAGCATTAGACCTGTGCATAGTATCACCCTCCACTCCCGTGGGCACTATGTCTTGCACAGCATTAGACCTGTGCATAGTATCACCCTCCTCTTCTGTGGGCACTATGTCTTGCACAGCATTAGACCTGTGCATAGTATCACCCTCCACTCCCGTGGGCGCTATGTCTTCCACAGCATTCGACCTGTGCATAGTATCACCCTCCACTCCCGTGGGCGCTAGTCTTCCACAGCATTAGACCTGTGCGTAGTATCACCCTCCACTCCCGTGGGCGCTATGTCTTGCACAGCATTAGACCTGTGCATAGTATCACCCTCCACTCCCGTGGGCGCTGTGTCTTCCACAGCATTAGACCTGTGCATAGTATTACCCTCCACTCCCGTGGGCGCTATGTCTTGCACAGCATTAGACCTGTGCATAGTATCACCCTCCTCTTCTGTGGGCACTATGTCTTCCACAGCATTAGACCTGTGCATAGTATCACCCTCCACTCCCGTGGGCGCTATGTCTTCCACAGCATTAGACCTGTGCATAGTATCACCCTCCACTCCCGTGGGCGCTAGTCTTCCACAGCATTAGACCTGTGTATAGTATCACCCTCCACTCCCGTGGGCCCTATGTCTTCCACAGCATTAGACCTGTGCATAGTATCACCCTCCACTTCTGTGGGCACTATGTCTTGCACAGCATTAGACCTGTGCATAGTATCACCCTCCACTCCCGTGGGCGCTATGTCTTCCACAGCATTAGACCTGTGCATAGTATCACCCTCCTCTTCTGTGGGCACTATGTCTTGCACAGCATTAGACCTGTGCATAGTATCACCCTCCACTCCCGTGGGCGCTATGTCTTGCACAGCATTAGACCTGTGCATAATATCACCCTTCACTCCCGTGGGCGCTATGTCTTGCGCAGCATTAGACCTGTGCATAGTATCACCCTCCACTCCCGTGGGCGCTATGTCTTGCACAGCATTAGACCTGTGCATAGTATCACCCTCCACTCCCGAGGGCACTATGTCTTGCACAGCATTAGACCTGTGCATAGTATCACCCTCCTCTTCTGTAGGCACTATGTCTTGCACAGCATTAGACCTGTGCATAGTATCACCCTCCACTCCCGTGGGCGCTATGTCTTGCACAGCATTAAACCTGTGCATAGTATCACCCTCCTCTTCTGTGGGCACTATGTCTTGCACAGCATTAGACCTGTGCATAGTATCACCCTCCTCTTCTGTGGGCACTATGTCTTGCACAGCATTAGACCTGTGAATAGTATCACCCTCCACTCCCGTGGGCGCTATGTCTTCCACAGCATTAGACCTGTGCATAGTATCACCCTCCTCTTCTGTGGGCACTATGTCTTGCACAGCATTAGACCTGTGCATAGTATCACCCTCCACTCCCGTGGGCGCTATGTCTTGCACAGCATTAGACCTGTGCATAGTATCACCCTCCACTCCCGTGGGCGCTATGTCTTGCACAGCATTAGACCTGTGCATAGTATCACCCTCCACTCCCGTGGGCGCTATGTCTTGCACAGCATTAGACCTGTGCATACTATCACCCTCCACACCCGTGGGCACTATGTCTTGCACAGCATTAGACCTGTGCATAGTATCACCCTCCTCTTCTGTGGGCACTATGTCTTGCACAGCATTAGACCTGTGCATAGTATCACCCTCCACTCCCGTGGGCGCTATGTCTTGCACAGCATTAGACCTGTGCATAGTATCACCCTCCTCTTCTGTGGGCACTATGTCTTGCACAGCATTAGACCTGTGCATAGTATCACCCTCCTCTTCTGTGGGCACTATGTCTTGCACAGCATTAGACCTGTGCATAGTATCACCCTCCACTCCCGTGGGCGCTATGTCTTGCACAGCATTAGACCTGTGCATAGTATCACCCTCCACTCCCGTGGGCGCTATGTCTTGCACAGCATTAGACCTGTGCATAGTATCACCCTCCTCTTCTGTGGGCACTATGTGTTGCACAGCATTAGACCTGTGCATAGTATCACCCTCCACTCCCGTGGGCACTATGTCTTGCACAGCATTAGGCCTGTGCATAGTATCACCCTCCTCTTCTGTGGGCACTATGTCTTGCACAGCATTAGACCTGTGCATAGTATCACCCTCCACTCCCGTGGGCGCTATGTCTTGCACAGCATTAGACCTGTGCATAGTATCACCCTCCACTCCCGTGGGCATAGTGTCTTGCACAGCATTAGACCTGTGCATAGTATCACTCTCCACTCCCGTGGGCGCTATGTCTTCCACAGCATTAGACCTGTGCATAGTATCACCCTCCTCTTCTGTGGGCACTATGTCTTCCACAGCATTAGACTTGTGCATAGTGTCACCCTCCTCTTCTGTGGGCACTATGTCTTGCACAGCATTAGACCTGTGCATAGTATCACCCTCCTCTTCTGTGGGCACTATGTCTAGCACAGCATTAGACCTGTTCATAGCTTTGGATGTCTCACATATAATACGAGAATTCTGTCGCCTTTTGTATGCTTCACGTCGCGGTGCACTTCCCCCACAGCCAGTTAGTGTATTTCTCCTCTTACGTGTTTTTGAACAGTATCATTCACTACGATTGGTGGTGAACGTTGTAAAATATTGAAATTGAACTCCAAAAGACTATAATGGCCAACATCAACACTAGCAGAAATAAGAGGGTTGCAAATATTGTTTTCAGTACCGGAGTCAAAACGTACGTTACTATCATCTCTGTAAACCCTGATTACATAATCAGGGAATAACTGACCAATACAATGTAATCCAAATTGGCCAGCATATTCTCCGTCCAGAGATAACAAATTTTTGTAGTCAGTTGAATTACTAACGGCCTGTCTGTAGGATGGGTCAACTACAACAAAATCTTCATAATATTTCCATGCAGTTTTAATTGACTGAACAACCTGTAAGCGTATTTCACGATGGACTTCCCGAGTATTGTACAAACAGTGTGATACAGACCTAATTAAACAGTTTCCATCAGCAACTATTGGAATTATTCAGCGTTTCATGGTTATAACACGACGACGATTTCAAAATAAGACCGTTTTATGATCATATACGGAACGATGCCACCTAATATGGAGAAATAATCACAACGAAGGGGAGTGAATAATAAGAGCGACATTGTACTACTGCAAGTAACCAGCTAGGAAAGGAACGCTAGGAAATATAGACAAAGAAAATCCTACTCCTCTACCATAACGGCCAGATTCAAACCAGGCACGCTAAAACAATGCAGGCATGTCTGTTGCCAACAATGCTTAGCGTGACATGTGATGCCGCTTAGCTCTTAGCGCCTTGTAGAGATGGCGGTCTGTCACATGGGCTGGCTCTGGAAAGCTGCGGCAAATGCTTTCCTTATTAGCGTGATATCTATTTAGCCCAGTCCCTTATGCGATACCAAACCGGTATTCTCCCAGATAATCAGGATAGCTGATGCAAAACTAAGCACGTAGAATCCCCTACAGATTGCGAGGTGATGGCTCTACACGTCTGTTGAAGGCGAGTTCCAAAGGCCGAATGTGACGCAATGGTACTGCCATCTGTTGTCAGGTACCTTAACTGATTTCGGGTATTCAAACTGCGTTGTGGAGACAACAGGAAGCTCTTTAGATTACATGCTCGAATGCAATGGTAAAACGGAAATAAAACGTATATAGATGTTTTAAATATATTGACGACTAGCAGTTGTGCCCGGCTTCGCCCGGTGGACTTATTTGTTTTATTGATGATAATGAATGCTACTACAGAACTGGCACATGATACTCAAACTACCAGAACATAAATATTTTTAAATGTAACTTTTTGTGGTGGTGGTGGATGTAGTGGGGGTGATAAGCAGTACAGTATAATGGACGTAACATTTAGGTCATTTTCCCGTAATGATAGTAATGATAATAATGAATAGGGAAGCGGCTATTTACTAAGTACAGCACTGACTCATGTTATTTACAAACACATTTCTAAAAATGATTATAAAGATGTGTAAGTGAAATAAAAGACACTGCCTAGGGCCTATATCTCATTGTCTGTTAGAAATGTAGAGACCAATAGTGTCGTCTTTTGTCGCATAGCGCCGTAGGAAAATAATCAGAACACTTTGGAAATCTTCGGCTGTCCCAAGCTCCTGAGGTAGCAATAGTATCATTTATCGCCACATAGAGCTCAACGATAAGTTTCGGAATAAATTAAGGTAATTTGAAAGCACAAACACTTATTGCAGCTGATAACCTCAATGTATAGCGCCAACACCATTGCACTTATACAGAGGCATAATATGTTTGTGATGATAACTGTTTCAAGGGGCCTAAGAAATACTTTTGCACTAATTACTCCCCGTGACTGCAAATTATAAGCGGCGCAGAATTTAACTATTTTCGCAATTCTGCATCAGAACACTGGTAGGGGTGACGTGATGCAGCCCGAATTGCCAGTCAACTATAGACTTATTAAAATACTCTTACAGTTACACTACTACGGACATGAATGGTTCTAGGGCCTTAATACGTGGTTTTCAAGTTCAGTTTGTTTGTTATTCTAAATTTAGGGAATGGAGAGCGTTGTCCAAAATATCAAGTGGACAGTGTTACCAGCAGGGTTTCAGAGTGTATGTAAAATTTGGTGCAATTAGGAGGAACGGTGTGGATTTGTGATAAAGGTCCTACATGCAGGGAATGGAGTGGTCTGTCCGAAATTTCATGCAGACAGTGTCACCCGCATTGTTCCAAAGGGTAAGTATAGCCTTAAAATTTTGGTTCAGATCGGTGAAACGGCGTAGATTTGTGCTAAAGGTCCTAAATGCAGGGAATGGAGTGGTCTGTCCGAAATTTCACCCAGACAGTGTTACTCGCAGGTTTCCAAAGGGTAAGTATACGAATTTTGGTTCAGATCGGTGAAACGGTGTAGATTTGTGCCAAGGGCCTAAATGCAGGGAATGGAGTGGTCTGTCAGAAATGTAACATAGTCTAAGCTATTCCTCTTGAATCTGGCTATCAAATACAAAAATGATTTTTCGAATCCGACTTGTAGTTCCAGAGATTAGCGCATTTAAACACACAAACACACAAACTCATCTGCATTATCTTATTAGTATAGATAAATATATTGATGATGCGGTATGTTGAAATATGTATCTTTAATTTAAAGCAAACAGCATGAAAATAGGATGTATTAAATATATAAATGATGCGGATTGTAGAAATATAATTCTATAATTTAAAGCAAACAGCATCAAAATTGGCCTGGTAGATGTTGCTGGTGGATTGTAGAATATTCGTATATGGGCTAGGTACTGTCATCTGTTGTCGGATACTGGACCTATATGGGAGAGTTACAGCCATCTGTTGTCAGTTACTGGAACTGATTGCAGATATTGAAACTGCTTTGTGGGGGACAACAGCGATATCTTTTGATCACATACTGGAATCCACTGGTAAAACGGAAATAAAACGTAATGATGCGGAATGTAGAAATATTTATCTTTAATTTAAGGCAAACAGCATTAAAATCGTCCTGGTAGAAGTCTCTGACGGATTGTAGATAGAAAGCATAATTTTCGTATATCGGCGACTTGCATTATGAGCAAATTGATTTCATGAATAAAATAGTAATTATAGTTCAAATAAAGAAAACAATAGTAATGGCACATATACATATAGGTACCTTTCATCAAAATCACATTTCATAAATATAGGTCCAGTGGGGAGTTTTTGGCGATTTGCAAAAGCAAACGCCTTGTGTTTTGAATATATAGATTCCTGAAAAAATTAACCCAAAGAGTTATCAGTAATGTAGCCCATAAAAATATCAAAATAATGTGGGATCTTTTAAATCTACGAAAGGTGGAGACATTTAAGAAACTTCACCTAACTTCAGCCGTACTCCTTTTCACAGGCGTGTGCGAAACATCCACATATAACACACTAGATACTCATTTCGTCAATCCAGCCCAAGTTTTCACTTCATCAGGGTCACGTATCGAGCCTATGGTTCTTTGTTACGGAAATCAAAATAGCGCTGATACAGGATTACGTACAAAATATATTAACGGAGTTTGGGAAACGTGGAGGACTATGCCTAGTTTCTGATCAGAATGCAGAAGCTAACAATAAATACATGGGTAATTTTGATTGTGAAGAACCTTCTCAAAGTAATACCTATAACGAGACTCACAATCAGTACGGGTGGAGGCAATGTGTCATTCTTACCGTTATGGAGGTTTCGCATCATACTATTAATCTAGACGCACTCTACACCTGGAAAACGATTTACCCTTTCAATCAAAGTATAATCTACGGAATTGTATTTTTATGAGAGTGATAATGAAATTGATAAAGGGGGACGTCGGCTTTGATTGAAATATGTCTGGCTGCGTGGTTCAGCGGTACCGTTATTGCCAGCTGATCCCAAGATTGTGGGATTGAATCCCTGCTCAGTCAGTTTGCAATTGAGGGTACATAAACTTGAGGGCACAGTGTCGGTAGATTTACTGGCACATTAAAAATCCCCTTCGGGGCAAAATTCCGGCACCCCGACTGCTCTAAAAGCCGCAGTAATTAAAATGGACGTAAAACCAATAACATAATTATTATTATTACGTATTTTAATAAATTAGTCTCTCAACTTTGAAATCGAAGGCGTAACATAATTCATTGGATACCTCATCAACAAGCTCTACGTAGAGGACCTGAATTGCATACACCGTTCTTTATGGTTCATGCAAGCATCTTGGCTAAGGCCAAACGTTCGTTTCATAACAATCTATGAAAACAGGAAAATGAATTAAAAATAAGTAGTTCCGTGAAGAATTAAACAGCCCATTTCATATATTCCGTCGGTCGTTTTCATCTCCCAACTACTGAGTGGATTTTGGTACATGACCAACACTGTGACGAAGGATACTGTACAGCAACAATTTCAGATTCAAAACACCATGCCCAAAAGGTTGTAGTAATTTCAGGCAAGAAACATACCAATAATATTTTAAAATAGCAATATGGTTTTTCTACCGTACTACCTTACATCAAAATGTTCATCGTTACTCAGGTTAACTCACATCAATACACCTCTAGCACTGGAAAATCTTTGTCCAAATATGGGTTGAGAAAGAACACCGATATAAGCTATATTTTGCAATACATACATTAGAGAATTGGGGCCTTGGATCACGGTTTGCAACCCTTAACACAATTATGACCACCACCACTACAAAGCTAAGTTACGTGTTAGAATAGATAAGTTTCAGTATCGGTTTATCATGACCCTTGCAGTGAGCTGGTATTTTTCTGTAATGAGTCACAAGAGTTATTTAAATAAAACAACAACAACAAAAATTCCCGGCTTATATAATTTACAAAAGGTAAGCTATAGAATTCAATGACATAATTTCATAATGATAATAATATCAATAATAATGATAATAATAACCCAAACCCCGTGGCACGTCTACCGTGAAGGACCATGGCCTAACCAGCGGCGGCTGCTTACAGATTATGGGGTGAAGCGTTGCCAGAACGTCGTGTCCCCACGGCCGTTATTCTTGGGTTTCTTGACCAGTGCGCTGTCTCACTGCCAGACAGCTACTCAAGTCAACTGTCCTCACAAGGCTGAGTGCACCCCTTTCCAGCCATCACGTCAGTTTCTAAAAATCCCCGACTAAATCGGGATTGGAACCCGTGGTCTCTGGGTGAAAGGCTGTCAGGCGACCCTATCACCATGAGGACAGCGAATATAACAAAAACAGCACTTATTATAATATTTGTAGATATTATTAATAATTACTGTATTATAATTATTATTATCATGGATCATTACACGAAGTTTCTCTTCCATTGCTTAAAAGGATACGATGAAGATGAACAAAGACTTTAACATTTCAAACTAACGTCATATTGAATTATTGAAACAAGAACAAAATCAGTTACCTTTATACTGAGGTATGCCATGTTTCACTGCCTTCCGATGATTAGATTGCCAGAAAATATTTGAATATTGCATGGCCGCCATGTTGGTTTTGTGCTATCAGGTTTGTTGAAAGCCTCATAGGTGATGTACTATTGTATGCTCCATCACCATACAACATTTCTGGTTGATAGGGATAATAGTTTCAAAGATATTGAATGCCCGTAAGTAGTAGGGCTAAGCCGGTTCTGGACAGATTTCAAGGTCATCCATGGTTTCTCGTGGTCACGTGCCCCCCCAGGCGTTCCCTGGGGGGCTTGGGGGAGGGGAGGGGGGAGGGGAGGGGAAAGGGTGGAAGGTCTGGCTTGGAAGCAGACCCAGTTGTTAGCCGACCTGTGTTGGCCAGCCAACTGACTGAGCTGGCTGGTGTGCATTGCCTATATAGCTTGAGGATGGAAGTGGGGGAGGGGACCGGTTCGGGCGACTGTCGAAGGTAGTCGAATGTGACCGAGTGTAACTTAGAGTAGTAGAACAATGCGATGGCCGGGGCTGTGGGTATGAATCAATAAAGACCTAATAATAATAAATATTCCATTAAGCATGGTTACTAATATGAATAATACGAAATACTAAATGTCCCCTAGAGATCTATGTATGGTAAAAATGTAGAGGTATATGGACTGTTGTTAACCCATGACGAGCTGTCGTGTGAGGGATTCGAACCCTCGCTTCCTGTTGAGGAAATTCGAACTTAAGTCGAACGCCTTAGACCGCTCGGCCAACCCGACAAGGAAAGGTTAAGAGGATGAAATAAAAACAAGGCTCATTATACAAGATCAGATTTATTAATCCAAGAATTAAAAGAGGAATTGAAACCTAACCATTTGACATAGAGTTTATTACCCTGTCTTTTGTGAGCCCCTGTAACATCTCCCTGATATATAATAACGTGCCAGCAGCTACGCATTCTCAATGGTTGTGAGCCCTGGGGCGAGCGGTTATTTGTGGGTGCTGTTTGTGGGTCCCTGTGCGAACGGAATACTTATGAACACTGTTTGGGAGACCCTGATATAAAAACGTGCGAGCAGCTACGCATTCTCAATGGTTGTGAGCCCTGGGGCGAGCGGCTATTTTTGGGTGCTGTTTGTGGGTCCCTGTGCGAACGGAATACTTTTGAACACTGTTTGGGAGACCCTGATATAAAAACGTGCGAGCAGCTACGCATTCTCAATGGTTGTGAGCCCTGGGGCGAGCGGCTATTTGTGGGCGCTGTTTGTGGGTCCCTGTGCGAACGGAATACTTATGAACACTGTTTGGGAGACCCTGATATATAATAACGTGCGAGCAGCTACGCATTCTCAATGGTTGTGAAGCCCATGGAGCGAGCGGTTACTCGTTGTAGCTGGATGTGAACTCCTGTGACATCTCAGTGCGAAAATAATTCATCATCTTCTTTTAGTAACTAGAGCCTCGTTACTAAATATGGTCACCACGCCCTACGCATTAGCCTCTATATATGTAACAAGTGAATCCACTTGGAACTGTTCAGTTGCTAGTGTGGTGTACTGCTATGCATTTGGTGAGTACTATAGTTAACCAATCTGTAACTTTTAGACATCACTTTTCTAACCCAAGTCATTGGATATATATGCAACAAAACACAGTCATCGCAGTCAAATATATAACAAAACATATAATGAATGAGGCATTTTGATCATCAACCCCGTATACTGGAGATGTGTTGTATTATCCTAGGGAGGTGTGATACAACGCGGTTATTAGTTCCATGTATGTTAACGCGGTTAATCATCTGTGTTCGGTTATACTATGGATAACTTGGTCATCAACCCCGTATACTGGAGATGTGTTGTATTATTATCATAGGGAGGTGTGATACAACGCGGTTATTAGTTCCATGTATGTTAACGCGGTTAATCATCTGTGTTCGGTTATACTATGGATAACTTGGTCATCAACCCCGTATACTGGAGATGCGTGCTGTATTATTATCATAGGGAGGTGTGATACAACGCGGTTATTAGTTCCATGTATGTTAACGCGGTTAATCATCTGTGTTCGGTTATACTATGGATAACTTGGTCATCAACCCCGTATACTGGAGATGTGTTGTATTATTATCATAGGGAGGTGTGATACAACGCGGTTATTAGTTCCATGTATGTTAACGCGGTTAATCATCTGTGTTCGGTTATACTATGGATAACTTAGTCGTCAATCCCGTATACTGGAGATGCGTGTTGTATTATTATCATAGGGAAGTGTGATACAACGCGGTTATTAGTTCCATGTATGTTAACGCGGTTAATCATCTGTGTTCGGTTATACTATGGATAACTTGGTCATCAACCCCGTATACTGGAGATGTGTTGTATTATTATCATAGGGAGGTGTGATACAACGCGGTTATTAGTTCCATGTATGTTAACGCGGTTAATCATCTGTGTTCGGTTATACTATGGATAACTTGGTCATCAACCCCGTATACTGGAGATGTGTGTTGTATAATCATCAATTACATGACCGAACTCCCCCTGGGTTCTTTGATATGTGAACATTAAATGACATGCGTGTTGTAATTTTTGCCGCCTTTCAAAAAATAACTTACCACAGCTAAGAGCTAACCTGCAAGCTTGGGGTTGGTAGTCCGATACAATAACCACTCACCCACCGTGGCAAGCTATCAATCAATAATTATCTAATAATAAATATCCCATTTAGCAACTACACGGCCGAACTCCCCCTGTGACATCATCCACGGTCTCAGGACGTGGCGGCCATCTTGCACATTAGCCACTGCGCCAGCTCTGACTGTTCCCTCCATAAGAATAACATAGAGTAGTTGCGCGAGGCGGCCATCTTGCACATTAGCTCCTGCGATAGCTTCGGTCTATTATACTTACCATCTAAACATCTAGTAAGGAAATAGCAATGTTTGATGATTATATAGGACTTGAAAATAAATAAAACAATAAAACAAAAGGACAATACATACTAGTTCTTTATTTACAATATTTGACATACACATAGACATGTTTTGATTCACAGATAATAGCGAACACATGAACAACAAAACTGTATTGGTTTACTCATTAAGGGCGTAATGGCAAGCTTGTGAGGTGATCATTTACCCATGAACGTTTATCATCAAACAAAAGCAACGAGCGTCGCATTTGCTCGACAAGAAACACTTCATGGGTAGGGGACGTTAGACGTGCCTGTTTCGCATACTGTTCAGTGGGATTATATAATGCCTCACGATAACGAGCCATGCATAACGTTCGTATGACACTGGAGCGGACCCCCTTGGCTCGACTGACATGTCTTGAACTGTCGCAAGTATAGCAGTACATTTTTGATGCTAGACCTAAAAATTCTGTCATCACATCGACGCCACATTCATCTTTCATGAGCCCCATAACTTTATTTTTTTGAGGTAACAAGCCAAAGATGTTACCATCAGGAAAAGAGGACGTATCGAAATGCTCAGGATGGTCACGCATCACCTGATAAACGTCTGTTGCTTTAACCTGATATACGTAACTATCGGTATCAGTGTAAACAAGATGAACATCCTTAAAATAGCGACGAGCAAACCCATAATGAAAGTCATACATGGTTAATTTTGAAAACTCCAAAATAGTCATCCCTAAATAAATAGGCTTATTGTAAAGAATTTCAACCTTTCCTAATTCGACGGTAGCCAATGCATCAGTAATAATTTTCATGGTTTTAAAATGGGGCTTGGCAACATATTTCCGAGCTCCATACCTACCTTCCCACGAATTAACTAAATGGATGGACCGGTGTTTGCGTACATTTTCAAACGTTTTTCCGTATGCTGCATTATTCATCAATTTAAAAAAAATAATTTCAAAAGGTTGGGTAGCACGCTGCCGATGGTGAGTATTCAGGTCCATGTAAGGCTTCAACCACGCCTTTTGTGTAAACGATACAATACGATGGATCTTACTCAACACGAGTCCATACGTTAAGCATTGTAAAAGCACTTGGATGTGAATCACATACCTTGTTTTAGGAAGAAGCGTTCCCAGTAGCTTTGGATGTTTTGAGCTCGAATTTGGAGGAATCCTACGCTCGACACAGAACGGTAAATCATCGTGATCGTCATGCACATGTGCAGGGCATTGTATATCCACTTCCAAGACAAAGCCAATTTCTTTTTGACGAGCAGCGGTGAACACGTCAAAGCGTTCGATTTCCTCGTTACTGAGCCATACAAAATCTTTATACGGGAGTGGTTGACTCATAGCATAGCCGTATAAATTATTTATATCGAGTGTGTTAAATAGGAAATGGGCTGCTGGGCATTATACGTTGGGATGGACATGTCTTTGAACAAGGGAAACAAATCCTCCACGAATACCCTTTTCAAAAAATAATAACATGTCAATATCTACAAGTAAATCCAACTCGATACCGGTGTACAACAACATGGCATCCCATGATAAACCCGGTGCTGTATAATAGTGACACGGGTCCAGCTTGTAAATCTGTATACACATGCGACGGAATTTCTCAAAAATATCCGTTAATAGCAAGGTATCCACAGTGAGATACAGATCAGCATATTCACCTAGGGTGGTACAACCAAAGGCATCCCACACGTTGCAGGCGTGGATATAATCGGTATCAGTAATGGTAGTATTATGCAACGTGCTAAAAAATGCATCCTGTGGAGGTAAATGCGTTTCGTCCAAGGAAGACCAACTGTTGGTATATTCATAAGGATAAACGCCCTTCCGGATGCAAAGTTTGAATTTAGCATCATCCGAAAAATGGTTTCGTGTAAAGTGCAATTCATCGGGTGAAATGCCCTTGACCAAGGCTTCTAACGAAGAGGCTATAAATCGATTGGAATCGAGAAACCGAAGTGATATACCCTGGTAATGTATAGAAAAGGAAATAAACCGCTCATGATTTTGCGGAATAATGGAAAAATGTTCCTTGTCTAATGTGGCAAACACACGAATAATAAATTGGGAGTCAAAATTGGTGAGACCGTGAAAAAAGACGGGTATATACTTTGCTGCACGAAACGTTAAATTACACGTGTTGTGTGCAGCTCCTCGATAGACGCCCGTGTAATGACAATGGTCGCGCACTTTAATGTCGTCAGGTAAAATAGGCTTCTGACAAATATGACACGTTGTTGCCGTATCATGATGTATCATTTCGTCTAGCGTCATCTGTATGGGCTTGGGAATTTGAAGAAGCTGTTGGACATGCTCAGCTAACTGTTTCAGTTCCTGTAACAACCACTGAATACAGGTAGGTCCTCGAAACAATTTGAAATAGGATTGACTTGGATCATAGGAACAAACAACTTGAAAGGCCACAGAAAACGGAGTATGTCTTTGAATAGCATCTGTGTATGAGGAAGACGGATTCGGTGGACACCGCTGAATGGGGGTAGTTAGAGTTTCAATGTCTGCATACACAGTATAGGTCACTGGATCCATGCGATGGAAGTTTTTGAATTTAATTTTTGCCTCTTTCGGTTTTGGAAATGTAATTTTAACTGCTGGCTGAGTAGAACAATCCACTGTGTGGCTATTCAGCTTGATCTGCGTTGAAAAGTACTGCAAACACCGTTCACAAATAAATGTTTTATGGTGTCTCGATGAAAGTTGACCTCCAACAAGCCTGGAGAGGTTTTTAATTAAACAATAGTGACTTGTTTGCTCATTAGAAATGTATAATAAATTTATATGGTGTACCTTATGCTGCTGCGTACAATAAAGCGGTCCAATAACCGTATTCTTATCAAGTCCATGAATCATAAAGGAAAAATGAGGATTAAGACTTTCAAATTTAGCCATAGAGGTAAGTTCCATAGGAAATGAAATAGTTGCAAAGTTGAGCGTGGAGAGTAACCTGTTAAACATGACCGTGTATGAGGATGTTAAACTAACATGACGTTGAACAGGGGCTAGAAATGCAGCCATGCACCACAAAAAGCAATAGTCGTCCTCATTTTGAATGTTGAGAACGGCTTTTCTACGTTGAACAGGAAGAGGAAGTGGAAAATACAGAGAACCTGAATTTAAGGGATCAAAGCAACATACATTGACTTGTAGAAACGGGATGACCTCGAGCGATTCTCCACTTTCACCTTCAAGAAAGGCGTCATACTTAGACACCAAAGCGTCAACGACATGTTCGTTATACCAAGCTTCCCTGTCATCCGTCCGATAACATGGTCTCATTTTTGTTGTCAAATAAATGGTTTCCCTTTTTTCATCTCCACTGACTTTAAAAAATACAAAGGTACACGCTAATTCTGTGTTCACCTTTAATGCTGTGAAGCGCATAAAAAGAGTGATAAATTGTAATAAAAAAACGGGTAAACATGCTTGTAAAAACAATTTTAGATGTAAAATTTTGTTGACATTGTATATTCGTCCACTGCACAGTCGTGTTTGAAAGCAGTCACGAACATTTTCCCAAACAAGTGGCACCATGAGGTTATTTTCTAATAAACACTTACAATAATAGTCAACTGCTATTTCTCTGGTATTAAATGGTTTTGTTAGAGGTGGAACAGCGAGGCCATCTGCTCATACACGATGTGACAAAAAGTTAAATGTTATCCGCTTCATAGAGGACTAGGTATGCATTATTGTGCATGCCTAAATACTTCAATACCAAGGGGCGTGAATTTAACGTTGCCAGCGTCTCGTTGGATATTCTGGCAAATCGACTTGGTAGAAACACCATAAACTCTTGGCAGTGACAAAGAAGTCTGGTGCCGAATCGTGTCTCAATTCTCTACAGACTCTCTACAGGGAACGGCTGGTTAACTGGGAGATCCCTTAGTCTTCTTGTTTCCAACCCAGCCTGGAACCCTATTTTGTTTAACTGTTGGAGAGCATCCATGTTAACTATAAAAAAAGATAGCCCCCATATAGTCTATAATCATCTACTAACTGTTGAATAATGATAAGAAAACACAAAAAGTTAACTCACCTTGTACAGAGCAGAACGATGTTCACGCCAAAAGAGACTTGATGCAAGTGAGATTGGGTGCGACCCTTACACCTGTATATATAACAGCTTCGTGGGTGTGCTCACCAGTGTGGAAAGGGGGGGCGGTATAATTATAACAAAGTTATTAACTGCAACCCGACCGCTACTATGTATGGGCACCGTGCTCTACAGTGTGGAAGGGGGATATCATTTTAACAAAGTTATTTACAACAACCCGACCGCTACTATGTATGGGCACCGTGCTCTACAGTGCAGAGGGGGATATAATTATACCAAAGTTATTTACTACAACCCGACCGTATGGGGCACCGTGCTCTACGCGCAGCGTGGCGACCGAAGGTTACATTACCGTCATTGGTGACCATGATATATTGATAGTGCGGAAGTAATTCATCATCTTCACTTAGTAACTGGAGCTGCAAGCCTCCGAAGGCCCGCCACTATGTATGGACACCGTGCTCTACGCGCAAGCTCCTATATGTAAGGAGTGAAGCCGGTTTGAGGTGATCATTCGCTAGTGTGTTGTGCTAGGAAACAACCAAGCAAGATATTGCTGCTAAATATATATATTTCTTGTGTGAGTGTTGTGGAATAACTAATTCGTTTTTATCTTTTACTGGTACGCATTCAAGCAACAACGTTTGGTGAGTACTATGGCTAATCAATCTGAAACTTTTAGACAACACTTTTCTGACCCAAGTCACTGGATATATGCAACAAAACATGGTCATCGCAGTCAAATATATAACAAAACATATAATGAATTTCATACTACATCTACATACACTAACTACTTGAACAGTACTTTCAAAGAATGGCCATTACACTATATTTTATCACATCACACAACTCGATTTGACTACCAACTTCATTATTCTATGGGGCAAGACACCATCATTTTCCCACGACAATTCAATGAGTTAGAGTGTGTGACGTACATTAACGACTACCACATTCCTGACACAAATGACACGTACGAAAATAGTGACGGTGAAATTGACTACATTAATTGTCACAAGTTGTGTTTAAAATGTTTTGTTTTATGCTATGGATTAGACCTTGCTATGGAAGATGATGAAGATCCAGATAGTAACAACACTGACGACACGCTTCCCCTCCATACTAATATCCACAATCAAAGTTATTTTGTAAAACATAAAAATTGGAAGTATCTCTTAGACGATTTGAATGAGGAGGACATATATTGGTGCCATAAATGTACAAAACCCAAATTTGTTACAAGATGTGTATTCCCAGATGGAAGTAAAACGGATATAATATATCCAAACACCAATGATTACTTATATTCTTCATACATTTACTCAGTTGGTCAAGTTACTTTCCATCCTACAAACCAACTAACATCTCTCAGAAGTAGATATCATCCCTACTAAAAGGTAAGTTATATTTATTGTATGCCAGATTTACTACAAACCTTCCAAACTCAAATTGCAATAGCTTTTTCTCTAAAATGGAATTTCATTCCAGTGTAAACAACAACCTCGCGGAGATGATATAGAGGAAGAGGCAGTAACAACGCCTACGCTTGCCACTAGTTTTACTTCAGTGAGGAGTCCAGCTCATCAAGATACCATCCCCATCGCAACACCATACACATCACAACACCATTCCCATCGCAACAACATAAAAACTTATATATAGCTTTTTGATCACTATGAGTTTTTTTAATGAACAAAAAAAAGTTTGACTTTTGAGTTTTTGATTTAACTATTGGTTACATGCATGCTAACCCAAGTATGAGTTAGAAAAAACATACATATATTTTAGTTCATTTCTTTATTGGCATCGTTTGCACATCAACATGTTACCACTTGTTTAACATAAGGTAAGAATAGTGTAGAGTTTATTTTTGCTTTGTTCTTGGTCCTTTCATATGTTTTGTTTGTAAACGTCCACCACTCAACACGAGCTTCCCCTTCATAGCACCTGCTACCACAAGGGCCGCCATTTTTTCTGCAACAGATGTAGAAGGTGACGTCACACGTTCCATAGCCTTTCTCAAAAGTATCTGGTCGGCGACACGTCTTAGTTCAGAGATGTTGTTCTCACGCTTTGATGTTCTGTACGCTAGATCATGCTGCTTGCAAGCTGCGTCTAAAGCATTAATTCCAGGATCACCACGTGCCAGTCGAACGTCTAACTTTGTACCAGGGCCACAGTATTGATAACCAGGTAAGTGCAGCTCAACGGGTAAAAGATCTATGACTTTGTCAATGAGACCATGACCAGTATAGATCCGGCATATTTTTTTCAGTCGGTGACGCACATGTTGATTCTTTTTCCGCTGCTGCGGAGGTTGCCTCTTTCTTACCATCACATCCGTGGAATGAAGACGCATAGTCGTTGCATGAGGTTTTATGTCCATGATACAGTTTAATTAACTGACACGTTCTACAATTTTGAACTGATGGCATTTTGGAAATGTACACTTGTTGATGATGTTCATAATCAGTGCAAGGTTGAAGTTCACACAACACAGGATCCCGTGTCCAATCACTCGGCACACTATCCCAAATCTCCTTTACAGCATTTGACGCAACATAAAACAAAAACGCTTTGGGTAAAGCATTTAGTTCTTCTAGGGTAAAATTGTTCAGTTTTTTCTTACAAGCGAAATACTTAACAATAGTCCGTTCAATGGGGTTAGATTTTAAGCCTTCAATAGTAGCCATTATACACACAGACACGTCTGTATTAGACATACGTCTCTGTCTCACTGTTCTGGTCTGCATTCATGCACAAGGTTTTACACTCATTTTCCAGGTACCGACATGCATTGCGACTTAGCCAATCAAAGAGTTTCGATACGTGTAGGAGTGTCTTTTTTTGTACACGTTCACCAGGCTCATATAAGGTGTATAGTGCAGGACATCCCATTTCGTGTAGATCGATGAGTTTACAAGTTGGAGAAACATACTGACGTAACCATTCCTTTTTTTCACCTCCTTTTACAAAAATAGTGTTGGCACCGAACAAATAGGCTTTTTATACAAACAGTAGATAGTTATAAGGAATGTTTCCTTGATTCCAGTTCAATCCTAAATGACGTTGCAGCCACTCGGTTTGTCTTCTATCCTCGTCCGACTGCATGTACAAGGGAAACGGTGGTTCAAAAGTGAAAGCACTTACTGTGGGCGTCCACATGGTTGTGCAATCTATAATTGCAACGTCCTTGAAAACAAACTTATTTTCATTGACTTTGAAGCCTTGCATATCGACAATCAATGTTCTAGACATGGTTACTGCTCGCGGATACACACTCCTTTCTTCACCAGTGCTTTCTGCCAACTAATCCATCTCTACCTATAGTCCTACTAGTTAAGGGGTTGGAAAAGGAACTGGGTTTGCTAAAGGGATAAAAAACAACATAAAATGGCTTATACTACTTTATTTGCAAAAAGATTAGAACATTGTTTTTCAATCTTTTATCATAGGATTTAGTCCAGGGCTCTGCAGCCAAACTTCTATTTATACTCTGGTCACCATATTGGACAGCGGCTGATAATACACTTGCGTCTCGTGAACAATCAGGCAATAGGCTGTTGTTTTTTCTGGAATAACTACAGACGTTTCAAATTCTAACCGGATATCGATAGTTGTTTCCTTCATCGACTCCTCCAAATACGAACAGTCCATCACCACCAGAGGTGCTTTGGTTTTAAAGTCTTGCGGGGATAATAGCGGACATGCTTATTTCTGATAATAGGAGGACTGAAAGTTTGTAAACATGTCGTAGAGCTTACCATATTTGTTCTTGGTAAAGTTTAAATCCATTCCTTCATATGGGAAGGTAACTCCGTTCAGGAAGAATCGTATATTTCGCAATTGGATGTGATCAAATTGTGATGCATCTTTATTCTGTTGATATTTGCGATCTGTTTGAAATCCAACCATGACGTAGAGAGGTCGCTCTGTGTACCGTGAGGTTTTTATAGACCAAGTATGTGTATCAGTGAGTGGTAATACCGGGTACTCATGCAGCTCCCAGCTTCTAAATTGTATGGGTAAAGCTGTATCCTTCTCCACAATCTTGAGCAGACTCAATTTTTTCTGGTCAGAGACAGTCACGTGCGGTACTTTCCATAGAATTCGTTGCAATAAAATTTTTTAATCTATTGCAGCTCCATCAGCACCCTTCAGCGCATTATAATCGCTCCTATCTCGAACAAGAATCAGATCCTGTCTTGCGTTCACAACGACGCGCTTATGGTCCTCTGCAAAGCCTAATATTAATTTTAGGGGTAAATGACCGGTAAATGTACCATCACCATTAACCATCCAGTCGTTTGTCGAGTCAGGACACCAACCGGCCATACGAAACGCTTTACTCTCCTCACTTCCGTACGAGGGATAAAGTTTCATAGCGCTTGTTATACCAACATTTCGAGTCGTATCCACTTCGATTCCGTTGATGATGTAGCGAACCTCGGAAAACAAAAAGGCCAGCGCATGGTTAGCCAACTTTGACGTTGTCGGAATGGTACCATCTGATTTGGTGAGTTGACCTTCAATCTGGATGTAACTTTCATGGGGTAGGGTGTAGATATCTTGTTGATTAATGGTAATACGAATTTCGTCATTGTTATTTATACCCTGAGTGTACGGTTGATAGGAATGGTGTTCAATTCTTACAATACCCTCCTGTACTTCGACCGGGTTGGTCACGTCGAGGATCGAATTCATGACGTACGGTGTAACCCAGTTGTTGTAAGATCTGCTTGTTGACACGTGTTAACCTGTACACGCGTTGAGAACAACTAACACCCACCCTCAATGGTGTTGTTGCTTTATACACTTGTTTCATGCTGGCTTCAGATACAATTTGTAGGTCACAGGTGTATGAGGGTCTAATTCGATGAGACGTTGGTTTCTATTCACTAGTCTCAAGGTAATATTCCTGATGTGGGTCACACTCACAGGGTGATAGAGCACCACCGACGGGTTTTCGCGGATGATATAACCACCAGGTGAAGTAACAATAAAATCATAAAGCGAATGCGAGGGATCTTGATTGGTGTAGACGTCTGTAATAATATTACACGTGACAGATATGTGATGATCTTCAATTATTTTCACCGGTTGGTCAGACTTGTGTATCACGTTTGGTACTAACACTTGTGGTGAATAGCCTAACAATGACCCAATCGAATCTGGTTGAGATTTAAAATCAATCCTAAAAGAAGAAAGAATACTGCAGCGATGTGTCACGTTGTTGGCTATGAGTTCAAACTTGCGTGTCCCGTCCAGAAATGCTTTTAGACTAAATTCCTTGGTGAGAGTTGTGTAGATGTGATCGTGAATATCATCTACGGTGTAGCTGCCAGACGGTAGAGTTAACACATAGTCATCGTAGTAGAACTTATCAATGACGTCTTCAATTATGTTGCAGATTCTATTATAGCCTTCAAACGAAACAAGTCCCAGCACGTAGGTTCGTTGTCCCAATTCAATTGGAGGATAAAAGTCAACAGTTACTTCGGCTCCTTGTCCGTGCACTGTAAACGCTCTACTTTCTGCCATTATACTGCTCACGTTACCACCTGCGCTGAGTCTTATATAGAAAGGTCAGACATAGGCGACCACAGTGTTGAGTGTTAAAAGTTTGTACTCGTTTCACATTATAGTTTATTGTTGCACTGCTTCCGAAATAGCGAACAAGCTCTGTCGGCGGAGGAAGGTTTCCAAAACTGTCAAAGTACCACACGGTACAACCATGCTTGACGTAGGCCACGTAATGTGTTCCCGGTCCATGACTGTCATCCAAATTAATAACTGCACTCTCACGCTTCCAAGGTTGAGGAGGTAATTGGTTGCGCATAAATACACCTCTAAAGTGTGCAATTTTCAACTGTTTTGCATATTTTATGACTTCTCCGTGTGTCATGGCTCGCCGGGGCAGTGCATCGATTATGCGTTTTTTGGCGACATGTAAATGCCAAGACCTTTTTTATAGGGTGCTAGCTTCATGTTCACACCCTTGCCACGCAGTGCTATAGCTTCCATCGTTTTATTGTGCATCTCACTTTCCTTCAACTGTTGCTTCGCTTCCTCGACAGCTTTCACCGTTCGCGCTACCGCACTTGCTCCACCAAGAAGTGAACCCAGGGCTGCCAGTCCAGCGAATAGTGCGGGTAAAAATCCGCCACGTTTTGGTACAGGAATAACTCGAGCACGTTTTTTAAAACTTAGTTTACTTTTGGAATTCGCATGCAATCGTGCTGCTCGGAGAGCTTTTTTAATGGCCAACTCGCTATTGATTTCTCCACGCGAAGCCTGACGTGCCGCATGGAGAATAGCTTTAAAGCCTCCCTTTCTTGACAACGTCTTCCTCTTCTTCACCACATATCTCTGTTTCACCATCGCGACCAAGGAAGAAGACAACCTCACAGTATAAAGGATAGACAACAACTAACGCTCCTCAGGAAGAGAGCCTGCAATTATTTAATCGATGGTGGCGGTATATTCGAGTTCTATATACAGCGGAAAATCATTCATTGATTTTCCCGCCTCTTTTTCTTCAGACGACAGTTTCAGTTGAAAGGATAATTTGTCCTCGGCTTTCACCGCAAATTCGATGAGTGATGATATAACACTACCGTTTACTACGGTAAACGGTAATTGCTATGCCCCGAACGTAGTATATAGGTGAGGTTACTGGGGTCTTCAACCGGTTGTCGGTTTACAATGTGAACCAAAAATAAGTTTGGCATTGTTTTAATAAAAAGCGATAATCGTTGTTCCAAAAATCGTTTAGTCGTCACGTCATGAGCATGTACAGGATCGGCAACATCGGCTATTCGTTTCCGCTTCATCTGTAGAGCGTTCTCTCTGATTTCCCACACCTTCTCTATTTCAGAGAACAAATACCGTTTTGTACAAGCATCTTGATCATCCTCCGGATCGGCCACGTGTACAAGGCGTGTATTATTCGCTGTATAACCATTTACTGTTAGGAATGGTACAAAACGGCGTAATTCTTTCATCTTGTTATCTACATAGTCCTTTGTAGCAGCGTCCGTGTCGTTGGTTGGAAGAGCTAGCTGAGTGATTCGACGTTGGTGTACATCATAGTCTTCCTCTTTTGTTAACACCACAGCATTGGTTAACATATAGGCTTTGGTGCACACATCTTGATTGTTTACGGGGTCTGCAACGCCCATGATACTTTTATTCTGTGCTTCATAGTCTCCCTTGATACGCCGCAAGCGATAATAATCTACATACTTTTTTGAACATGCGTCCGAAGCTAATTGTGGTTCTGTTATATTGGTTAATCGCTTTCCATTAAAGTCGTAATGACCATCCGTTGTGCGTGGCAGTACATTGGTATCGACATATCGTTTATTAGCCGGATCTGTATCATGTTTTGGATCGTTTATCGAAGCAGATGGCTCATTTCCTTTCTTTGTTTTATGTGTTCTCCCAAAGGCATCCATGGTTACACTAGATCTGAAACAGCCACATGCTTCATGTATATAGAGACCACCTCTTCCCGTTTCACGTTCAGTCGATATGCAGATTATTAACCAACAACATTCACTTCCGGTGGGGGATTTGGTTTCTCGCCTCTTCTCGACAACGTCCGAACGCCGCCACGGTTCACTCTTCCCGTCTTCCATTCGCTGTCTCATCGCCGGACCATCGGGATGTGGAAAAACCAATCTTCTGCTTACCTTAATCACCTCCTTAAACGGAGTACGATTTCAAAATATCTACATTTTTGCCAAGTCGCTCTATCAGCCTCTTTATGTGTTCTTGCAACAAGTCATGTCGGGTCTTCGCAATAACAAGGGTTACTTCACATTCCCCGCGCACGAAGATGTCGTCTCACCGGATCATGTTCGCCCGAATTCGCTCATGATTTTTGATGATGTGTCCACAGAACGACAGGCTATCATTCAAACCTATTTTACCATGGGACGTCATAAATATATTGATTGTTTTTATCTCGCTCAAACCTATTCCCGAATACCCAAACAGCTCATTCGCGACAATGCCAACGTGATTGTTCTCTTCCGGCAGGATGAACGCAACATGCGTCACGTCTACGATGATCACGTGAACCCAGACATGACCTTCCCAGCCTTTACACAGTTGTGTGCCACATGTTGGAATGCTCATCACCACGGTTGCCTCGTTATCGATAAGCAGAGTGATATCAACAACGGACGCTACCGCATGGGGTTTGATCATTTTATACGTATTTAAGGCACTGCATGACTTTTTCAAACGTCATTTATTCAGCTAGCATGGCAACAGCAGGAAGTCAATTAAAGAAACACATTATCCGTGCGCAAAATAATATTCGACGCAAGTTCCGTGAACTGAAACGTACGCATGCTGATAGTGAGCTGTTGATCGCGAAACATTTGAAATCACCTCTGGAAGCCGTGTTAAAGGGAACATCACAGTCCAATAAGCCAAATACAGTATCAAAAGGAACACTAACAATCGAGGAGGAAGAACAAGAAGAAGGCGATGAAGAAGCTGAGGATGTTTTTACTTCTGGAACAGAATCACCGTTTCCAGAGTTTCTAAAAGCAACAGTCATTGCTCAAACGCCCTCTAGCTCTAGAGAAAAAAAACCTACCCTGTCAGAAATCTTGGCTACACCTGAAAAGTATATGCAGCTGAAAGGTATTCTGGTAGAACATTTTGGACCGTTGGTAACGCCCTACCTTGAAGACCTTTTTACTAGAAAAACTGATACGACCTACGGTGTTCGCTATGAAAATAAACGTTTTCGAATTGGTGACTCAGAGATCAAAATAAAAGATAATGTCGTGATTGTTAAAACAGTTCGATATCAATTGACGCCAGGTCTTTTAGAACTTTTATTTGCACGTGTACCTTCTAAGGATGGCTATGTCGAAGACGATCTTCAAAAGTATAAGGACATCTTGATGGCTACAAATGGTTTTAGACGTAATTATAAACGTTCTGAATCAATAAATGCAAATAAGGGTTTCAAATATAAGGCCATTATATCCAAATTGTTTCCCACCTATGCAAGTGTCCGCCATGAAAGCTCAGCGTCCGGCGTCCCGTTTAAAACGTTAAAACCTTTCGTTGATTTCGCCTATTGGAACGATCCTAATAAAATGGTTAAACGTCTACAGCTCCTGCACGCTTCCCAACAGGCTGGCCATACAGGTCATGAAGGTGAAATTGTAGAAATAGAAGAGGAGCTTCGTCATGCTGGCATTATTGTATGATGGGTACACGTGACAATATCCCTTCGCCTATTAAAACAGTGATTGCTCACGAGTTGCATAAACCAGCTCGCCGTATCTATCCACGTCGTCATGTTGTCTCGCGAGGAATTGATGAACTTTGGCAAGCTGATCTCGTGGAAATGATTCCCTATGCTACTAAAAACAATGGCATCAAGTATTTGCTGACTGTCATCGACGTCTATTCCAAAATGGCATTTGTAGAGCCTGTGCGAAATAAAACAGGTACTCTAGTTACTGCAGCCTTTAAACGCATTATTCAAAAAGCTAAACGGCAACCTCGCCTCCTCCAGACAGATCAAGGTAAGGAGTTTTTCAACAAGGAGTTTTCCACCTATCTGCAAAAACTCGGTGTTCATCACTATACCACTTACAGCAATTTGAAAGCGAGTGTGGTAGAACGTTTCAACCGAACGTTAAAAACACATATGTGGCGAGAATTTACAGCCAGAGGGTCCTATCGCTGGCTTCATCTACTGCAGACTCTAGTGTCACGTTACAACGATACTAAACATAGAACTATTGGGTTAAAACCACGTTTGGTCATAAAAAAAATCCACGGTTGAATCGCCTTCATCATGGCATCAAAACAGCTGACCCACAACGCCATCGTTTTCAGGTGGGTGATTATGTACGCATCAGTAAACATAAATCCATCTTCTCAAAAGGATACACGCCCAACTGGAGCACAGAAATATTCAGCATTCGCCAAGTAAAACGTACTCACCCCGTCACTTATCTACTCCAGGACCATAACCACCAGCCCATCGAAGGAGGATTCTACGTCGAAGAACTTCAAAAATCGCAGTATCCCAAGCATTATCTTGTTGAAAAAGTGATTAAAAGACAGGATTGACTCTATGTCAAATGGTTAGGTTTCAATTCCTCTTTTAATTCTTGGATTAATAAATCTGATCTTGTATAATGAGCCTTGTTTTTATTTCATCCTCTTAACCTTTCCTTGTCGGGTTGGCCGAGCGGTCTAAGGCGTTCGACTTAATTTCGAATTTCCTCAACAGGAAGCGAGGGTTCGAATCCCTCACACGACAGCTCGTCATGGGTTAACAACAGTCCATATACCTCTACATTTTTACCATACATAGATCTCTAGGGGACATTTAGTATTTCGTATTATTCATATTAGTAACCAAGCTTAATGGAATATTTATTATTATTAGGTCTTTAATGATTGATACCTACAGCCCCGGCCATCGCATTGTTCTACTACTCTAAGTTACACTCGGTCACATTCGACTCCCTTCGACAGTCGCCCGAACCGGTCCCCTCCCCACTTCCATCCACAAGCTATATAGGCAATGCACACCAGCCAGCTCAGTCAGTTGGCTGGCCAACACAGGTCGGCTAACAACTGGGTGTGCTTCCAAGCCAGACCTTCCACCCTTTCCCCTCCCCTCACCCCTCCCCACCCCCAAGCCCCCCAGGGAACGCCTGGGGGGCACGTGACCACGAGAAATGATGGATGACCTTAAAATCTGTCCAGAACCGGCTTAGCCCTACTACTCCCGTAAAATATTTTGCGTAGCCACCATGTTTGATTCGTGACACGTATTAAAACATTAAAAGCACGATTGAAGTCAGACAGGGTCCTAGTAAGTGCTTACTAAGTTAAATTAAAATCGCTCTTGCCCTTTATATTTTAATAGGGAAACACCCACACATATTCACACACAGAAATGTTATTCTCACAAACCTATATTTCATAAATGACAATACGAATAAAGGACCTACAAAAACTAATTGTATTAATGCAGCCAATGGCCATGCATTTTTCTTTTCAGGACGGGTCAGGGAAGGGATTATGAAAGTAAATCGGCCGTGGACCTATTGAAAGGAACCATCCGGGCATTTGCCAGGTAGTGAAAATGGGAAACTGCGAAAACCATTTTCAAGACGGCCGTTGTGGGATTCGAACCCACGCTCTCCCGATGCCAGCGAGACACATGGTAACGCGTTAGAGATCTCGGCCACCGCTGCCGGTTAAAAAACTATCAAGTAGTGCAAATGGAATGACCATGGTATATATACGAAATGTGCTATATACATGCCTTGTGACAGACTGTAAGTTGGCGGAATTGCTCATCGTCGAATTTATATTCATACTAAGATCCATTTACAGGCCCAACCTAACCTGAACTTAGTATTGTATTTGATATGTCTATATACATGAGATAGAGATGTACAGCTTTGGTATCATTTTCCAAGTTTCTTAATTTGGCGATGCGTGGAATGAGTTGGACATTTCGAAAACTATCATGTATTCCCGTTCCTATGATGACCTGCTTGCAAACTATTGAAATCAAAATGTAAAACTAAGATGGATACAGATTCATTCATGAATTGTGCCCGTCAGACAAGGCCGTCGGGGGATCATCAGTACAACAGAAAAGTTTGTTCAGTCGGGTTTGTACTGTGATGTAAAAAAGATGCCAAAATGCAGTTTTGTGTGGCCATTTTACTGGGTTGTTGTACATTATGAGAGTTAAATGAAAATAATCACTTTTGGCAGATTGGCTAATGTGCAGGAACGGTGTCTAGTACTTTGGAAGGCATTCTAGCAGTTTATTTTTCAGATTTTAGATTTCCCCAGGGATAGGTCTCCTTCAGTTTTAACAGTCCCCGCCCGCACCCTCTGCCCTGCCCCCTGGCCCTACCTCCCACATTACCGCCGCCATGTTTTTTTTCCTAGATGGTGACACCACGTAACATTTTCCAAGATGGCGGCTGGCATTTTGACAAGATGGCGGCACCACGTGATATGTTCCACAAGATGGTGGCTAGCATTTTGTACAAGATGGCGGCACCACACAAAATGGCGTCTGGTGCTAGGAACCAAAATGGCTGCTGGTGCTAAGAATCAAAATAGCTGCTGGTGGTGGGAAGAAAATGGCACCTGGTGCATTTTTATTTTTGTTTTTCAAGTGCTAATTTACATGGAAATATATTTTTGTTGCTCTATGAAAGCATGCTTGAGAGCTGTGTAGAAAAAACAGATTGATTTAGTGGAATTAAGCCAAGATATGGGTTACAGACATGTTTTTGGTTTAATTTTTAACAATGCGCTGTACAAAAAAAAAACAAAATGTCACAATACTAAGTAATCCTGAACGTATAGCTAGAATGCATTCTGAGACACTATTAATCAATGAATTTGGTATGAAATAAGCCAATCTGCAAAGGGGGCATGTAACTAGGGCGCCCTTGTGAGTTTGCCTTAAAACTAGAATTCTGAAATGGTATTTGTAGCAAAAACTATATTATGCGTGTTGAGCTAACTTGAAATAATTGGAGTACGCTAAGTCAGACATTGCGATGCGTTGTGCAGTTACCTCAAATTTACAGTGTTAATGAATTAATTTATTAGAATTAAGCCAATCTGTAAAGGGTACCGGTACCCCGGGCACCCTTGTGTTTATGCCTTAAATCTAGTATTCTGCCATGTTATTTGTAGCAAAAGCTATATTATGCGTGTACTTGAAAAAGTAGTTAAATAATTGGAGTACGCTAAAATAGACATTGCGATACGTTGTGCAGTTACCGCAAATTAGCAGTGTAAGTGAGCTGATATATGGGAATTAAGGCAATCTGTTAAGAGTACTTCAAATTGGAGCACCCTTGAGAGTTTGGCCCAAACGTGGCAATCTAACACGTTATTTGTGCTAAAACCCATATTATTGTAGGCTGGTTGGTAACTTGTTTGTCTTATTAGGGAAATGTCTTACAGAAAGTACAATTTATCAATGCTGGCGCAATTATTTTTGCTATGGGCTGAGTTTAAGTTGTATTTGGCTTTAATTGTGTTATGCTATTATTGAGCTTTTATTATTTTTGCTGTATTAACAAGCACTGACTAAGTTGTTTATGTTGAATAAAAGTAACAATGAGCATGTACATCCAAGCCGAATACTTCAACCCACAGGATCCTAGAATTCTTAACTTTACTGTGAGCTGGGTAAAGAACGATTCTTGGACACTCAGCACCATTGCTTTTGTTACAGCCTACAATTAAGACGACAACATGTTGAAACGATACTTCATTCCGACATGGAGGTTATATTTACTTTTGTTGTATGAAAGGTAATCGCTTTTTTAAATCAACCGTTCACGATAGTACAGATTGCAGATTGTAGAGACCTGTTTCCTAATCCGGACAATTATTTAGAAAACAAGCCACATCCAGCCCCAAGACATATTTTAACATGGGTGTTGAAACATGTAATAAAATATAAAAATAAATAAATAACGTTTAAGTTTGATCCCCGTGGTAAGTGCTCATATGCTCGACAAACACGAACATACTAGGCATAGATCTAAAATCAAAAGAGATGTGACTTTATTTTCAAGGCATAAATGTTGTTAATAACACTGTTATATATGTGTCTTTGTTATATATGCAATAATATTTGAATTGTACCATGGATATTCCTTTCTTAGTGCCTAGATGTTTTAAAACGAGGCCTCGGCTATTTAGTGATTCAATTCTTGCTGGTGTTAGAGAGGCAAAACCTGCAGGAAGGAAAAAGAAAACTCATCACACCGACAGATGGTGGGAAGACCATAGTTTGTTTCAATTTTACGCAGCTCAGATATTGGAAACGATTTATAGGGAGGTTACAAGTAGGTAAGTCGTGAGAGTTCTAACTCACCCGGCGTTGCTCGGACGGTGTTAATGTTAAATAATTAATATCTGGCGAACCCATGGTCGGTGTTTCATGATTGAGGTGTCGTTGGACTCGAGCTGACGGGGGCTTTGCTATGAACCACTCATTATATTTTTATTTTTTTTTTATTTTTTTTTGAAAGTAGGTCAAATATTTAGAACCAAACATTGTAAAAGTGTTATATAGGCTTAAAAGAGAGGTCTGTATGTCCTTTATTTTCATACCTAACATTTTTATTTTTTGTGTTTTTTTGAAAACAGTCCAATTTTGAAATTATTATATTTTGGAAACTAGGAAGTTAACAAAAACGTTTGTTTGACGTAAATGAAAGGTCCATAGCCCCTATAGGCAAAAACCAAGTTTGATGTCTGTAGGACAAAAGAAAATGAATTTTGAAATATGGTCACTATTTTGGAAAGGAAGATTTTTACAAAAACGTTTGTTTGTCATAAATGGAAGGTCTTTAGCCCCTATACCCCAAAAATAAATTTCTAGTCTCTAGGACAAAAACTGTTACTAGGGGGAGCTTGTGAGTTCTGATTACAGTCGCAGCAGGGCTTTTTTACAAAGCAAGGTAAGATTTTTTGTTATATACTGTATAACCTGTTCTATTTTTGGAATTGATATACTGATGATGGTTAATTAGATTTATTTTTAGAGTGTGACCACAACAACCACTGTAGCAGTCGCTGTTGAAAACCAGGGGCGAGTGTGTTTGGGACCATTGCTGGAAAGTCTACGGCTGAAAACTTTGGTGAGATTGTTATTTATATTAATAATATATTTTGCCGTTACCGATACATTAACTTGGGAACCCCTAGAGTCCTGTTTTAAAAAGAGTGTCTGCTCTGGACGCGTGGTCAAGGTTAGTGAGAGTTTAATCTCAAAAGAATTTATGGAATCGTGTTTCGAAATTTTTGACGATCAAATTTGTACAGCGCAAAGGTTGCATACGGCTTTAAAGGTTAATACACAACTCGTGTGCGATTTCATACATAAAAACAAGGACGGTAAGCATAAACAAACATTTTATATTTGCAGTAAAATGCAAGAGCTTCAGATAGCCGATAATCTCAAAGAATGGTATCAATCCAATGAGATGAATGCCTTGCTAGCAAAATTTGACAAACTGCAACAAGGACCCAGTGGTTTAGCATTAGACAAAATCCATCCCCTACAAATCAACATTTGTCAATTCAAACCGTTGAATGCTGTGTCTAGCTTTATTGGAACACCACCAGCGACTGCCTGTCGGAGAACGGTGGTGAATATTCAAAATATTGATGATGACTGTTTTCAGTGGTCTGTGGCCGCGTATTTGCAGCCAGTGCAACGTCATGTTGAGAGACCAGGGAAGTACAAGGGCACGTTTCAGGAATTAAAACAAAATTTAAATTTAACTAGAGTGTCGTTCCCTATGGACTTAACCGAGATCCATAGGTTTGAACAAGATACCAGAACTTTTCATTCATGGTGTATGGCTTTAATGGTGATGACATTGTGGGTTCTCTTTATGCTACAAAAGAAACGAAACGACACCTCCTTCATCTTTTATATCTGTCCTACGGAGAGGTGGATCACTATTGGCTGATTAAGTATGTGGGTATTTTGCTAAGCAGCCGAATGTCAAGAAGTCAACACGAGAAACATATCTGCGACCGTTTTCTGCAATATTTTACAACCCCTACGATTTTGGAATGACATAGGGTATATTGTGTTTCTCAGGAAGCGGTGAGATTGATATTGCCACAAGGGGAAAAAGCTGTTTAGAAATTTCAGGATATTCAAAAGCGTGATACTGTTCCCTATGTGGTGTATGCTGATTTCGAAGCTCTCAATATACCCATGGCGGGATGTGAACCAGATCCCGCCATCAGCTCAACCACACCCATTCAAAACATGAACGTTTTGCCATAGGATTTAATGTGGTATGCGCCTATGACCCCACAAAATCCTATTACGAATCCCGTCGGGGGCCAGATTGTTTTGGACCAACTTTTCAAGTTGGCTGATCATGTTCAAGAGTTACTTCACCACCCAGTACCCATGAGCCTAACTCTAGAACAGCAGCAGCAATACGAGCATGCCACCACATGCCATATCTGCGAAAAGCCTATTTTATTCGGAGAGGAAAAGGTCAGAGACCACTCACACTTTATGGGAGAGTTTCGAGGAGCCGCACACAGTGAATGCAATTTAAATTATCGAGCTCCTCGATTTATCTGTGTATTTTTTCACAATCTAGCAAATTATGACTTTCAGGTTTTGATTCGCGAATTGGGTCATGTCAACAAGGGCTCATTTTCAATTATCCCCCAAAACCATGAGAATTTTACAGCCTTGACATGCTGGTTGGGCAACTTTTGCATTCGATTTTGGTTTCCTTTAAGTTTATGGCATCCTCGCTTGATAGTTTGTTCCATGGTTTGGAAAAGAAGGAACTAAAATACACCAGGATGCATTTTCAAGATCCTGGGCAATTTAAATTGAGCATTCGCAAATATATTTTTCAGTACGATTTCTGCAAAAACTGGGACGTGTTAAACCAAAACACTCTCCCACCACAAGATAAATTTTACTCGAAACTAACACGCTGCACCGTTTCCTATGAAGACTATGCACATGCATGCCAAATTTGGCGAGCGTTTTCTATCAAGATGCTAGGTGAATATGATATGCATTACCTAAAACTCGATGTATTGCTGCTAACAGATGTGTTCCAAAAATTCCGCGAATTGTGTCAACACATCTATGGTCTCGACCCAGCTCACTATTATACGAGTTCTGGGCTCTCGTTTGATGCAGCTTTGAAATACACTGAAGTGGAATTGAATTTACTCACAGATGTAGACATGGCCTTATTCTTTGAAAAGGGCATTCGCGGTGGCTTTGTGTCGTCTAACGAGCGGCATGCCGAAGCGAATAATTCCTACATGCCCTATTATACACTAGACAAACCAGATTCGTAATTAATGAACTATGACGTGAATAATTTGTATGGCTACGCCATGAGACAGCCTTTGCCCTATGGGGATTTTGCTTGGCTGACAGAGAAAACAGCATCAGAATTTGATGTCAATAAGTCCAGCCAAGAAACAGGCCGTGGATATGTGTTAGAAGTGGATATTGAATATCCCTCATCCTTGTATGATCAAAATGCCGATTTCCCATTCTGCCTAGAGCAAATGGTTCCCCTGACAGTAAAGTGAAAATTGAAAAACTCCTGGGCACACTTTACAACAAAAATCAGTATGTGCTACATAATCAAATGTTGGTGCAATATCTAGCCCAAGGCTAAGTGTTGAAGAAAATTCATAGAGGTATTTCCTTTGCTCAATAAGCATGGATCGGGCCATACATGCGACTCAACACAGAGCACCGACAAATGGCAACACAGCAGTTGGAAATTAATTTTAAAAATTAGTGAACAACTGCATCTATGGCAAGTCCATGGAAAATGCCCACAAATACCGTGCCATTAAATTGTTTAATGTCTGGGACGGGTGGTTGGGTGCCCGGTGGTACATTGCCAAGCCAAATATTAAATCGATCAACATTATCGATGACGATTTGGCCACTTTTGAATTGAGTAAGACCAGTGTGACCATGGATAAACCCATTTACTTGGGCCAAGTCATTTTAGACTTTTCCAAATCGCTTATGTATCAATTCCACTACGAGTTTGCCAAACATAATTTTAAGGACATACCACATTTGTGTATGGATACGGACTCATTCATTTACCACATTCGCAGCTGCAACCTCTATGACGTCGTGAAGCAACATAGTGACTGGTTTGACTCCTCTTCATATAGCACTGACAACGTGTTTCAGCTGCCCATGAAAAACAAGAAGAAAATGGGTGTTTTAAAATAGGAATGCGGTGATTCCATGATGACGGAATTCGTAGGTTTGGCCTCTAAAATTGATGCTTATCGCACACTAGACTGTAAGGAAGCCAAAAGAGCAAATGGTGTAGGTAGGGCAGTTGTAAAATCGCTACTTGTAGACAACTACTTAGCGGTTTTACAAACTGGCAAGGCTATGTCACATACTGTATCTTGTGGAAGAGAGAAAACGCACCCTCGCCTCCATGGATAACAAACGTGTGGGTCATCAACCTGCTCACCAGCCTACCATGGGGTTAAGACCACAAGGTGGAGGAGGTGTGATTACTCTGTTTCATGGTTTAGGGACATGGCTTTTTTGTAACTCGTATTAGTATTTTGTAAATATTGTTTCTTTGTCATTGTAAATAGCTAATTTTGTAAATAGTAAATATATTTTTGTAAATAGTAGAAAACTACTTAGACCTTTTGCTCTTTAAAAGCCGAGTACAACCCTAGATTATTTTTATTTTAATTTTAAATTTAACAGATTTGGGAATTTTAAAATGGGTAATGGTAAATAGTTTGATAATTTTAAAGCTGTACAAAGTTGCTGTTTTTTGTGAATATGAAATGAGTATTTTTCTAGTTACTTAAATAACTCGTATTTTTGTAATGGATAATGTTAATTTCGTAACGAAAAAGTTATTTAGGGATGAGTGTGCATGTCAGAATGTGCTTTGGGAATAAATAAAATGGTTGGGTTTGTTCCCAAAGACAGGTATGGTTGTGTTAATCTATGAGTAGAGAGAAAGCTGGTGTGTATGTATGACCAGAGCAAACACGGTGAGGTAGGGTGGCTGGGGAGAGGGAAATCAACACTTACATGTAAATGGTTAATAGTAATTTTGTTTTTTGAATAGTTTTGTTTTCTTTCAAATGTAGCGGTAAATAGGCATTATTTTTGTAAAACAGTCTTACCTGCAGTAGTCGTAGACCTCCAAGTTTCCGCAAACCCATAAACATACTGCAGCATCACCATGGTCCAGCACTTGCATCAACATCATTGACAACAAACTTAAAAATGAACTATCGACATACACCAAATGGAAATTGTGTAAACAACAAAATGGAAAGTCCATGTTTCGACAACAGCAAAATTCATAAAACGATAAACTGACTTTTTAAAAACTGGAAGTGGCCACGTGTGAAAAATGACATTTAAAAAAATTCAAACTAACATTGTTTAAAAGTGTAATCAACAAATTTGGAAAAGTCATGTTTCCATATCATCAAAAACGCAAAACTTGAAGCGGACATTTTTAAAAACTATAAAGTGGAAATGGGAAATGGTGAATTGGTCCTGTGTGAAATGTCAATGTGAAAAAAATAACATCATCATCTTTTAAAATTAAAAAACATCGATCACTGGTAAACCTTGTTTTTATTTCATAGCCATATGGGATTTACAAAAGATAATAGAATACAAACAAAACCCAATTCATCAATCCTCACTTTTTAATGCTTATGTCCATGCATCATGAACTTTCCTTTCATAGCTCTCATCACAATCAGGGCTGCCATCCTCTCTCCCATTGAGGCGTCACAGCATGTCAAACGTTGTTTAGCTTTTTCCAACAACATTTTATCTGCCACATGTCTTAAACCAGGATGACTATGGCGATATGAAAGGTCATGTTCTTTGCATGCTTGATCCAAAAGATTAATGGGTGCATCACCACGCTGCAAACGTTTTTCAACACGAGTTCCAGGGCCACAAAAACTAGAACCAGGAACATGAATTCGAATCACTTTGTCAATGTCGCCATTGCCAGTACAGGTCCGGCATATCCTTTTCCATCGAAGGTGAAAAGGTTTGGTCTTCCTCATCATCTGTGGACGATGTTGGTGTTTGTTGCTTTTGTTGCTGCTTATTCTCGCCATGACAGCCGTGGAATGATTTAACAAAGTCTGTACACCGACATTTATGACCGTGATACAGTTTGACCAGCTGGCAAGTCGCGCACTGTCGCATAGAGGGTATTTTTGCCATGGCCACTTACTTATGGTGATCGTAATCCGTATATGGTTGCAATTCAATCAACATAGGGTATTGAGTCCATGATTTTGGTACATGTTGCCAGATTTCATTCACAGCGTTGGCGGCCACATAATAAATGAACGACTTGGGGAGCGCCAATAATTCCTCTTTGGTAAAACTGTCAAGTTTCTTTTTGCACACAAAGAACTTGCCGATCGCTTTGTCTGTAGCATCCCCTTTCTCCAAGGTATCACGTTCTGTAGATGTTAACGCGTCGCTTGTAGAAATCTCACTGGCGTCATGCACAGGTAAATCTTGACTTAAATTTTATTAAACAACTCCCAGCAGGCATTGGTGGTTAACCAATGAACACATGGGCTAGGGCTGTATGGGTAATGTTGCCACAGGGACAGCGGTCCATAATTGTTTGCAATGAGGGGCAGCCCAAGTCCATGAGTTCCATACATTGACAGTAAGGCGCCAAAAATGGTTGCAAACAATCGTGTTTTTCATGACTTTTCAAAAATACCACATTGCCCGAGGACAAGTGGGCTTTCATGACGATGTCCAAATATTTATAGGAAATGGTTCCTTGATTCCAGTCTAGTTGCCTATTATTTTCTATCCACTGGGTTTGTTTACGGTATTTTTCACACAACAAAACAAAAGCATGGGGCGGTTTAAATACCAAATGCGTAGCTTGTGATATCCAAAAGGTGGTACAATCGATAAAGGCCACTTGTTTAAATATAAATTTGTTGTCACCAATTTTAAACCCTTGGCAATCCACAATTAGTGTGCGCAACATGTTGAGGCTTGCCTGGACCATGTTCAACTGACGACTGACTGACGATCGATCACTTAGGTGTGCCCATGGCATTGACTAACATGCCATGCTAGTTAAAAAGAAATGAGATTAGGATAGGTCAGGGGGACATGAAAAATAATAATAAAAATAACAAGAACCACAAATTATTATTTAAATTACATCATTTTATTGTCATAACACGTCTTACATGCATTTGTCATTTTGGGATAGGGATGATACCAACTCATACAACAATACAGTCTTTTGTGTTTGTAACGTCCATGCAACCGATGATGCCCCAATGTCTCAAAACTAGGCGTGTTTGACCGTGAGCTGCTCACCGAAGCACCATGGACACCATAAGTTCCACACGTATCGTAAATTGTTTTTTCATCACTCAGAGGCACTAGTGAGGGATAGCTTGAATGGCAGTGTATATTTCCCACCTCTATTCTGCACAGGTAGGGGCAGGCGGGTGACCAGAACTCATGTTCCTGCATGAGTTCATCGCTGTCTTCCCATTGGTCTATGGTAATGGCACAAAAGGCACATTTCATTTCATCTCTTATTTTTAAATAATAGAAGCCAGCGGCCGCCAAAGCTTGAGGGTTTATGAAGGACACCGGCCACGTTGCAAAAGTCTTGAAACGTTGTTCCTCAGAGTTTAAATTCATGGGCGTGACACCTCTTGAGGTTTTAAAGCAAGGCATGACTGAGCTGCTTGACATGATGCCCCTGTTATCTATACACTCGTCACTTGGTTGGACAGTGGATTATAGTTATCTTGTTTGTGATGAATATTCAAACAGTAGGGCGTGGTATTGGCTGTAACATTGTCATGTGTTTCAAAATCTAGTCGAATGTCAATATTGGATGGCTTGACAGACTCTTCCAAGTAAGGAACAGTCAAAGACAATCAGCGGCTCCCTTGCCTTAAATGCTTGGGGTGACAGCATGGCGCTGTTCTCTTTTTGATAATACGACCATCTAAATTTATAAAACAAGTCGTACAGGGGGCCAAACTTATGTTTCGAAAAATCCAAATCCAGTCCTTCATAGGGAATCACAGCTCCTTTGAGGAAGAGACGTGCATTTCTCAATTTCAGGTGATCAAATTGCGTGGCATCTTTGGTTTGTTGATACTTATGTTTCGTTTGAAAACCCACGATCATGTAGAGAGGTCTCTCTGTATAGCGGCTGTTTTTAGAGACCAAATGTGTGTGTTGGTGGTGAGCAATAGCGGGTACTCAAGGGGTGCCCAGCTTCTAAATTCCATAGGTAGAGACATATCTCTTTTTACAATCTTGAGTATGTCCAGTTTGTTGCTATCGTCAAGGGTCACATGGGGTAATTTCCATAGCATGCGTTGTAGTTGAATTTTGAATCTATGGGTGCATTGTCGGCTCCCTTGAGTGCATTATTATCACTCCTGTCTCTCACCAGATAAAGCACTTGCCTTGCGTTGTCCAAAATGCGCTGGTGATCTTCGGCAAAGCCTAAAATCAGTTTAAGAGGTAAATATCCATTAAAGGTGCCATCGGTGTGTACCATCCAGTCATTGGTCGAGTCAGGACACCAACCTGCCATGCAAAGTGTTTTACCTTCTTCCTCACTATAAGAGGGGTATTGTTTCATGACACTGGCAATACCCACATTTCGAGTGCTATCCACCACGATATCGTTAATCACATAGCGCACCTCAGAAAACAGAAATGCAAAAGCATGGTTTGCTAACTAGTATGTGGTGGGTGTGGAGCCCTCGGCTTTGGTGAGTCGTCCTTCAATCTGAATGACACTTATATGAGGTGGGGTGTAATAAATTTTGTTATTGATAATAAATTGAATTTCATCATTTTTATTGAGTCCAGGTGTTGGTGCTTGATAGGAATGAGGATCAATTCTTACCACCCCTGGTTGCTCCTCGATGTGGTTCGCTACCTCAAGACTAGAATTCATCATGGGGATTGACGTGGTAACCCAAATGCTGTAAAATCTGCTTGTCCTTAGATGTTAACGTGTATTCACGTGGCAAACAACTAACACTATTCCTGGACGGTGTTGTTGCTTTATACACCAACTTCATAGTGGCTTTAGAACCAACTTGTAAGTCACTGGTGTGGTAGAATCTAGTTGAATGAGTTGTTGATCTCTATTGATCAGTCTTAATGTTATATTACTAATACCATCGACAGCCACAGCATAAAAAAGCACCACTGGAGGATTTTCACGAATAATACAGCCATTGAGCGATTTCACAATAAAGTCATAAAGCGAATGCGATGGTTCTTGATTGGTGTACACTTGGTTAATAATATTACACGTCATCGACACATGACGGTCCTCAATCAATTTTACTTTCATTGTCTGATTCATGTGTTTGTTGGGCTCCAACACGCGTGGTTTAAATCCTAGTAATGGACCAATGGAATCGTTTTTTAAGTCAATCTTAAACGTGGAGAAAGTACTGCAGCTATGAGTGTTGGTATTTCCTATAAGTTCAAACTTGTGCGTTCCATCCAGAAATGATTTTAAACTACATTCCTTGATCAACACCACATAAAAGTGTTCATAAATATCATGTATGGTATATCCACCATAGTTCAGGGTGAGCACAGAATCATCATAGTAAAACTTGTTGTTCACATTTACTCGTATGTTGGATATTCTATTGCACGATTCAAGTAAAACAAATCCTAAACCATAAGGTCCTTCACTCAATTCGATAGGCGGGTAAAAGTATAGGCTGACTTCAGGTCCACGTCCATGCAGTGTAAACGTCTTATGCCGACATACTGTTAAAGTTTTTGCTTATGCTGCGTCTTATATAAAAAAAACACAAACGTCCACACTGTTGAATGTTAAACGTTTGCTCACGTTTCGCATCATAATATATCTTGGTCCTGTTTCCAAAATAGGTCACTAGTTCCATGGGCGGGGCAAATTCCAAAAACTGTCTAAGTACCATACGGTGGATCCCTCCTTAACATAACCTACATAATGCGTTCCTGGTCCTCGGTGATCATCCAAATTTACAACAGCACATTCCTGTTCCAGGGCCGTGGGTGTAATTGGTTCCGCAAAAACACACCTCGAAAATGTGAATGCTTTAGTTGTTTAGCATAGCTTTCCACTTGTTGATAAGTCAGGGCATGTCTTGCTAAGGCTGAGAAAAAAAAGTTTGTTTTTTTATTTCGAGATGGCGAAATCCCCAACCCTTGTTGATAAAAGGCTGGCTTTAAATTGGCATTTCTAGCCCCCAGAGCAATCGCTTCCAGTGCTTCATTGTGTCGCTGACATTCTTTTAGTTTTTGCTTGCCCTGCTGTGCAGCTTTAATGGTTTACGCCACCACCCTGGCACCGCCCAAAAGTGATCCTAGAGCAGCCAGACCGGCGAATAATGCAGGTAAATCTTCCCCTCATTTGGGGACAGGAATTACTCGCCCTTGATTTGAAGCCTGTCGCTGGCGTTTTGGAATAACACATCTCTGTGCTGCTCCAAGGGCTTATTTTGGTCAACACGATATTTTCCTTTTTTTCTTTCGCAAGGGCCCTCTAATGCCTTAAGCCCATGCTTTGACATTGACAGGGTCTTCTTTTTAGTCTTTTTCAACCCTAATCTTTGTTTCACCATGATGATAACCAACAACCTTTCACAAGAATGTTTAAGTGACAACTAACGTGAGGTTGTTATTTCATGGCTGTATATTGAAGTTCCACATAAAGTGGGAAATCTTTTATGGGTTTTCCCGCTTGCCTTTTATCCCATGTAAGCATGAGATGAAATGATAATTCATCACCTACATTGACCATTTGATGGTTAGGGAATAACATCCTATGACCGTTTATCTCTACATGTAAATTGTTTTCATCAGGTATGGATTGTTGATGTGAATGGTTCCATCATAGTGCAATCGATAGTGTCTTAAGCCTGAAGCAAGCACATACGCCAGGTGCTGGTCAGGACTAGTGGTAAATGGTTTCTGTCATTCACAGGTTTTTCATTTGCCAGGTACACTAAAAATACAGATGGGATAAATTTATAAAGCCTTTTCATTTCATAGGTCGCGTAATATTTGGTACAGACATCGTCCTCTTCTTGCGGGTCTTCCACGTGAATAATGTGCCGATGATTAGCGGTATAGCCATTCAATGTAAGCTGAGGCACTTTGTCATAAAATTCACGCACCTTGTTATCCACATACTTTTTTGTAGTAACATCTGTAGTCACTTGAGGATGTTTCACATGGGTTAACCGCTTTCCCTTAAAGTCATAATCTCCCTGTTTAGTTCATGGCACGACAGACCTATCCACATAGTGTTTATTGCCAGGATCTGCTTCTTGTTTAGGATCATGTATGGGGACAGACATAGCTTTGGCCATCAACGCATGTCCAACGACATCTATCGTCAACCTGTAGTAGGAGTCTACACTTTCTATGACAAGGCTCGGCTCCATGTATATAGACAGGCTGCTAACCTCTCTAACCCTTACTTGATATGAAGATTATTAAGCAGCAAGAGTCATTCCCCGTGGAGGACATGGTCTCCCATCTCTATCCCTCAAACATCAACCCATAAATGGCAGGTTCTATCTCCATGATCTTCAAAAGACAGCGTTTCCAAAACATTATCTCGTTGATAAAGTGTTGAAAAAAAAGGGAATAAACTGTTTATGAAATGGTTGGGATTTATCTGAACCTCTAATCCATGGATAAATAAATTTCATGTTGTGTGAACCTGTGCACATTTTATTTATATATTTAATTATTGAATTATTTTGTACTAGAGACCTGTGCACGGCGCTCAGGGCTTTAGGCATGACCATACATGTTATCAGCATCACAACTTCCTTTCTCTCTCCTCACCTGTGTCTCACTCCTTCACTCCCCGCCCCTTCTCCCCTCCCTTCCCCCTCCATTCCATGTTCAAACACAACTCGTTGGACTATTGGCTGTCATGGGTTCTCCACTCCTCCCCTCTCCTCCCCGCCCCTCCGCCCCCTTCTCACCGCTCTTGCTAGGGCGGTCACGTGATTCTATGTTGTGTCTGTCAGTTCCCCTCCCCACCCCCTGTCTGCGGGGGCCTGCCCGCTGCTGTCTGCTCGGCTCGCTCTCTTAGCGCTCTTACATAGTTGCCAGCTTGTTTCATCTGTTATCGCCAGCCAGCGGTATTGTCAGATCGACTGACATTCCTGAAACGCGATAAACATTTGCATCTCTGCTAGCCGGCTCTCAGCCGGCCAGCCAGCCTCCAGCAGATTTTCTGTTTGCCGTTCTGGCTGCCAGTCAGACACACAAAGCAAGTTCTTGTTGTTGACTTTAAAAGCCTCGCTTTCAATTCACATCATACAATTATTATCATGTGTCATGTTACTGATCAGCAATTACTAACACGTTTAAAGGTCACCATGAGTGATTTTGAAATATTCGCCTTCATCTGACTGGCATGGGAAAAAGTCGGAACGCGACCCCTCGTCCTGTCGCCCTCTCGAAATAGCCATTTGCTGTATTCACCGTGGCCGGAGACAGGCGCGTCCAAACACACCACAGTGGTATCATCTTTCTGTCTACGACCACGTTTCATTTAAAAAAATATAATATTATTATTTGGAAAAAATACCGATCACATTGGAAACAGGGCGTCACCCCGAGTCCTTGGACACTTCGTACACGTCTGAAACATGATTGGTTCGCGAGATATAACAAAAAGTTTAAAATACGGTTTTACCCCAAAATGTTTTTTTGCTTCTACTCGACACAGGTATCTTCAGCAAGAAGGCAACGCGACAAAAATAATGACATGTCAAGTTTTGTTCTAGTCTTAGATGTTCCCTAGATATTACCAAAAATGTTAAAGAAACATGTTTTACCACAAAATCGAGTGTCCAAATTCCGCCTATTTAAAAATAACCTCACCATCAGATTGAGCGGAAAAAATACCAATCAAACGATACCACGCAGGCCCCTGTACGACTCATTCTTCACCCTTTTGCAGCATAGCGGTACGTATTCAAGCACGCACGCGACTGTAGGCAGAACTCGCAAACTCCCCCTACTAACAGTTTTTGTCCTACAGACTTAAAATTTATTTTCGGGGTAGAGGGGCTAAAGACCTTTCATTTATGTCAAACAAACGTTTCTGTAAAATTCTTCGTTTCCAAAATAGTGGCATTCCTTCAAAATTCATTTTCTTTTGTCCTACAGACTTCAAACTTGGTTTCTGTCTAGAGGTGATAGAGGCCTTTCATTTATGTCAAACAAACTTTTTTTTCAACTTCATCGTTTCCAAAATGCACACAAGTTCAAAAACAAAAATGTTCCCTTTTTTTAAATAGCACCACACATTTATAGCAAAGAGCACGTCTCACCGACTCCTACAACACATAACTCATCCAAATCCGATCATGCGTTCGCGAGATATCGGCAAAGTTGGTACTAAAGTAGGCAGTGGTCCAGAACTGTCATTCAAGCACTACTACTACTAGCTTTTGTCCTTGAGATTTGAAATGTATTTTGGAGGTAGAGAGGGTAGAGACCTTTCATTTACTTCAAACATACGGTCTTGTAACCTTCCTAGTTTCCAAAATATAAGAATTTTAAAATTGGATTAATTAAAAAAAAACACTAAAAATAATAAAGTTTTATTAGACAAAATATAAGACAGACAGACCTTTCTTTTAAGCCTATATAACACCTTTTACAATGTTATTTTCCAGACATATCACCTACTTTCAAAAACAACATTTTTCAAAAGTTATTTGAAAAATATAATGAGTAGTCCATAGCAAAGCCCCCATCAGCTTGAGTCCAAAAACACCTCATTCGTGAAACTCTGACCATGGGTTCGCCAGATATTAATTATTTAACATGAACACCGCCCGAGCAACGCCGGGTGAGTTAGAACTCTCACTACTAACCTACTGTTACAAAGCCGTCGCAATTCCAGACCAGAAGCCAGCGATAGTTTGTTCAGCTCATTTAAATCATCCATCGTGTGCAAATATCTTTTTAGGGTGTCTATGAAAGGAGAATATTTTTTGTGAAGATGATTTTTTATATTCTCTAAAGTCTGTATAAGTGTTAATGAGAAATCCAAAATTTCATTATTTATAGCCTCTATAGGTATATTGCTGAGTAGCGTACAAGCAGTGAGTAACTCTTTGAAGGTATATTCTGTAAATTCAGTTTCATTGTTATTCATTTGCTGTTCGTCGATGATATTGGTAATGCATTTTAATATATTAACGTAATTTTAGCCTTCATAAATTCAAGTAGTTTGCCGTCCATTTCCTTGTCTCATTTACAATGTCTCTATATAAGCACTGCAGACTCAAATTAGATCCTTTTCATCGATCCAACGTACGTAGACTTTTTTGCCTTTCTTGCGTAAAACGTTCTCTACTAGATAATGCTTAGGATAGTTTGTTACTTTGATTTCTTCGAGATAAAACCTGCCTTTAATGGGCTGGTCGTTAAGGTCATCAAGCAAATAAGTAACAGGCTTGCCTAGGTTCACTTCCTTAATGTGAAAAAGCTCAGTGCTCCAATTGGGCGTAAGCTATATGCTTTGTCGAAAACGGACTTATGTTTACTGATTCAACCATGGTCACGAATTTTAAGGTGATGGCGTCTAGGATCGCCTGTTTTGATGGGATTAAAGAAACCGTCCACCCGCGGAATATTTTTTTTTACGAGACGTGGTTTTGTGCCAATGGTTCTATGTTTTGTATCGTTGAAACATGTCACCAGCTCTGCTAATAAGTTGACCCAGCGATACGACACCCACGCTGTAAACTCTCGCCAAATGTGTGATTTTAACGTTCCATTGAAACGCTCTACCACACTTGCATTTACGTTGCTGTATGTGGTGCAATGCTTAACGCCTATGGACTGTAAACAGGTAGAGAAATCCTTGTTAAAAACCTCTCTACCCCAATCTATTTGGGGTTGGCACACTGAACTCTGAAAGATACGTTTAAACGCCTCAGTTACACTTTGTTTGGTTTTATTAAGCACAGGTTCTAAAACTGCCATTTATTTGTAAACATCGATGACATGGAGCATGCGCTTGATACCGTTGTTGGTTTTAGCATTCGGGATCTATTCAACGAGGTCGGCTAGCCAGAGTTCACCCACAGCACTTGAAATAACTTTGAGTCGCTCATAGTTACGCCTGGCAGGGCTGTGCAACTCGCGATCGAATCCCACCTTCGGCTTAAACAATGATTTTGGCTTGGCAAAGCTCCTCTCCATCTCCAGGATCTAGGCTTCGTGCCCTGTGTTCCCGGCCTCTTGATATTCCTATAAGAGCTCCTAGCGATGGACTAGTTTATTGGGGTTATTCCAATAAGAGAGGTCGACGTGTGTCTTTAATTATTTTAATGCAATGCCTGAAGCTGTGCATTCACTAATTGGAATTAATTTTGCGATAACGGTTCTATACTTAATGTTCTTATTTGCATTCACTGTCTCAGATGAATTACAATTCCGGCGATGTGTGCTAGCAGCTATCAAATTTTTCTTATTTAATCAAGTCATCTTTAGTGTAATCATCTGAGTCTTGCGCTCTAGAGAACAAGAAATTTAGAAGCCCAGGCGTGGACTTGAAATTAACTCCTTTTACTGTGATCGTTTCATCGATAAGCCTTATTTTTCAGTCGTCAATGAGAAAACCCGTGTTATCATAACGAACGTCATAGGTGGTGTCGGATTAATTTGTAAAAAGCTGTTCGAGAGAAGGATACATTTAGTTGGCATAGGTATTTTTTTAGGAAAGCCCTGAACTTAGCCTGGTATTCTGGCGTGTTCAAGAGTTCTGCCGTACTGGCAGTTGTTGGTGTGAGCTGAGGGGAAAATGCTTCTTCTGCTTCCTCTTTTTCAGATTTGGAGTTACATCCTTAAACTCAATCTCGAGCTCTACCTTTGTCCCTTCTTTGGGCTGAGGTGAAGATTTTAGCAATGCTTCCAGAGGCGGGTTTAGTTATTTACCTATAAAATGCCGGTCCTCCGCCAGCATGCGTTTCAGATCTCGGAACTTGTTCCGAATACATTTTAGATTGCGAATAATATGCTTCAACTGTGTTTCCTCCATCTCTGTGTAAGCAGAATAAATTGGTCGAAACACTTACGATAGCGCCCCTTATTAATTTCACTATGTTTATCTACCACAAGGTAACCATGATGGTGCTCGGACCAACAAGCCTTGCACAGCTCTGTTAAGACTTCAAAGCTCATATCCGCATTGACGTGGTCATCGATAACGTGGCGCATGATTCGTCCATCCTGACGAAATAAAACATCAAGGCCAGTGTTGTCGCGAATCAGTGGTTTCGTCAGTCTGACAGATATAAAAGCAATCCACATAGTTATGCCTCTCCATACTGAACTAGGCTTGATTGATAACCTGTTGCTCGCTAGCCGCGTCGTCAAAAATCATGAGCGAATCAGACTGCACTGCATCAGACGTTATAACCTACCCATGTTCTGAGAAAGCAAAGTAACCCATGTTTTCTTTCTGCAGCACAGACATCACCTGTTCTAGGTACAAATACATCGGTTGATAGAGCGATTTTGCAGAAATGTAAAAGTTTTGAAATCGAACGCCGTTTGGAGCAGTGATTAGTGAAGGTAAATGGTTTGTTTATCCACAGCCCGACGGGCCTGCAATGAGACACCGAATACTTGAGGGAAGCAGCGAACCATGACGATGTACATGACTATTAGCCTACTTTCGATTTTTGCAAAGAATTGAAGTAGACTTATGAGATCTACACAGGACCAAATTATATCGCCGCCACCATTTACCAAAACTGAATGGCGGCCACTCAAACGTTCAAAACGTAAAATCAAATTACGAATAAACCAATCATCCGATCTCTACCAAATTTGATAATAACATACTTTTATATAGGGCGCGTCTTGCGCCCAAACTACAATGTCACCAGCGGTGCCATTTCAGGATGGCGGCTGTGTGAATTATACAAGCATTATAATTAATTACTTTGAACCCATTAGTTCCGATTATCGAACCGAGAATGGTTTAAACTGTCCTAAAGGAAGTGGCCCGTTCGATATGTTAAGTTAATGTTAAACAGGTAATAATACATGGGGCCAGTGGCTCTAAAAACCGACCGTATCGGTTACAAGACAAGGAGGCAGCTGATATATTGTGCCTGACATATATTTCACTACTTTGAATATTGAATGCAGTAGAGTCTACCGACAGAAATAATATAAACTTTCTATGAAATGCTTTATATATAAAAATAGACTCCACTGAAGAAATCGTTTAGTCGAAGTCATTATTTGCTAAGACGTTGTATCTAAGTCAATTGATAATGGCAGATTTTGATGGACATATTTGGCTGTGTGGTTAAAGCGTTAGTCTTTCACCCATTTGATATGGGTTCGAAACCTCTCAGAGTTGGGATTTCACTTGAATTTATTTATATTTATTGTTTTGTAATTACTCAGACGTTATACAATTAAGCTTTATATTGTGCATATTACAATTTTTTTTTGTCGTGTAGCCTCCTGAGAGGCCGTGTGCAGGTCTTTCTAGTCGACGCCCGTGGGCGACCTGCGCGTCGGGATGAGAGATGGAATGGATGAAGATGAATGAAACTGGGCAAGGATGTGGAAGGAAACGGCCGTGGCCTGTCAGAAGGTACTGTCCCAGCATTTGCCTGGTGTTGAAAATGGGAAACCACGGAAAACCATTTCAAGGACAGCCGACGGTGGGGCTCGAACCCACGCGTCTACCGAGTCAGCAGAGAGCTTGGCCCCTTGACCTAACGCAGCGCTTTAGCCCGCGTAGCCACTACTGTCGGTACATATTACGATGAAAAATTTATATTTAGTTAAAACAATATTGGCCACCGGGTCTACACGAGACATCTAACAACAACCAAATTAACTATCATGGCCAACTGATTGCAAGCTGCGCTCCGGCCTGCACGTTGTAACAGCCTTAATTGAAAAGTTTCCTTTTATGGCCGCTGGAATGCACTCCCCCAATTAGAATTATCTTATGCAAAACTGTACCCCCAGATGTCATGGTCTATGTGGCACTCCATTGGATAGCCTATGCATCGAATTTCAAGAATGCCAAGTTGATTATACGATATTTATTTATTATTTTAAAGCGTTTGTAACAGCCTATTGTGTGTTATTTGAAAATCTTATTTGAAAAGAAGAAAAGGATCTCACATAGTTCCTGTACTCTATCTGCTAGGTCAGGATATAAATGAATACATTTATTGCAGCCAAATAGCAATCGAAAATAAGGATTGAACATGTACACCAACATTGCGCTCTGGGGATTTGAATTGCATAGTCATTGATTGATGGTTTTCTTTTACTACTGAGCTCTAAGTGGTAGCGTTCACATGCTTGTCCACATAGTTGGCATACACACGTCACTGTAGGCCATGGAAAGGTTTGTTAATGCAAATAAGGTGGTGAAGACCATGGACAGCGAGATGTGTCAACACATAACTCAACTCAAAGTTGGATGTTGCCCACTTCCGGTCGATCATTTCTCCTGTTCCATAACATTCTTGAGATACGTCTTCTCTTTCTTTCTTTCTTTCTTTCTTCAATGTTAGTAGTAGTTTCTCCGAGGTTCTGGTGTTTGGTAGAGGTAAATAGTAACTAGGGTCTTCAAACACGAAATTACTCTATTATACTCATTGATAAAGACAAAGAATTATAACTATACTCATACATTTAGGAGAAAGTTGGCTATATGTACCTTACTGAACATCTTATTTTTCGCAATACAGGCTGTAACATCGATGATGGGTAGATGTTTTGTCAGTGTGATAATTTTCATTGTTCCTTCTATAGAGAATGTGACATATGGACGGGTTTGGAAGACCGTTAACAGCAATAAGGAAACGAAAATGAAGACATGTTAATGCGGCACCTAAGAGCACCTGGTTCCTCGCTCACGACAGCTCCCATGAGCAGCTGGTTAATTTCATCTGACAGAAACTACGATGCCCAGGAAAAAGGCATTGCTAACATGGCAGAACCAGTTAATATTCGGGATGCCAGTACTAATGCCTATGTCGATAAATTTGGAAAATCCCCTACAATGAGAATAGACAAAGACAAACACTTTAACGCTAAAACTCGTAGGATTAAACAGCTGGCCCCTGCTAAAGAGAACACAGACGCAGTCAGTAAGAACTATGTGGACAATTTATCAAAAGACATAAAGCTTTCAACTGAAACTGCTCTCAAAGCTGTTAGTTCTCAGTGGAAAGCTCTACCCGATGGTACCCATGATGCGCAAAAGAGACGAATTACTAATGTTTAAAATACCGTAAGAAAGGAGGGAGCATGCACCAAGGCGTATGCTGATAGCTTAGCAATTAGCATTAAACTTAGACAAAGACGGGCACATTAATACAGGAGAACAGAGGATTAAAATGTTAGCTAATGTTAAAGAGAACACAGACGCTGTCAGTAGGGACTATGTAGACAATTTATCAAAATACCTAAAGCATTCAGCTTTCAAAGCTTACGCTCTCAGTAAGGACTATGTGGACAATTTATCAAAACAGATAAAGCTTTCAACTGACACGGCTCTTAAAGCCTCTCAGTGTAACGCTCTAGCCGATGGTACCCATGAAGAGCAAAAGAGGTGAATTAATGTTTAAACTCCGTAAGTAAGCAGGATGGATGCACCAAGGCTTATGCTGATAGCTTAGCATTAACCTTAGCAAAAGATGACCACAATAATACAGGAGAACGTAGGATTAAACTGTTATCCCTTGCTAAAGCCGATACACACCCTGTGAGAAAGGACTATGTGGACAATTTAACAAAGGAGGTAAATGAAGAAATGCAATCCGATAAAAATATTGACAAAAATATAACTGATACCATTAGCAGAATAAGAACTCTACAAAGTGATGTATTTTACATTATGAAACTTTGAGTATAAAGCGAACCCAAAACAGCATTTAATGCTATAATCAAACAATATTTGGATGCAGAGATAAAAAAGCTAACAAAACTTATACAAGCGCCTGCTACAGGCACAAAACCAGCGCCTGGTAAAGACCCAAAGCCTGGTTTAGGTTATCGCACATTGCCTGGTAGTACTACTACAAAAATAGATTAATTAGAATTTCACATTTGCAGGAAATACTATCAACTTAGCAACCTAAAACCACGTTTAGTCAACAAATCTATGAAGTTTGCTAACCATGGTTTAATAACAATGGGAAGAATATCTCTCCCCCTTTGGTATATTTCTCGGTTGGCAAGAAATACTGTCAACGTAGCAACCTAAAAACACTCTTTTGTTAACAAGTTATTGTGTTAATGGTTTGATACCAATGGGGGCAAAGTCTCTGCCCCCCTTGGCATGTTGCCCGATTTGAAGGAAATTCTATCAACTTAACAGCCTAAGAGCACATTTTGTTAACAAAACCATTACGTTTTATAACCAGGTGTTATTCAAATATGGTTAGATAACAATGGTCCTAAATATTGGGACCTTTTGACATATTGCCCGATTTGCAGGAAATATTGTCAAATTAGCAACCTAAAACACCTTTGAATAACAAGTTAATGTGTTAATGGTTTGGTAACATGGGAAGCAAAGTCTCTGCCCCTCTGGTAGGTTTTTGCTGAGGATTAACACTACTTAAGGGAAGATGGATGATACGAGAGAAAAGGTGATAGGTTTCGGCATAGAGACGAGTATTGGTAGATAGGATGAGAATCCAACACAAAAATTTTAGTAAATTTATATATAAAAATTTATATATTTATATATAACCCCACCAACCTGGGCCCAATGTTTGGGAAGCCAGGCTCTGCCTGACACAAGTCAGGACTTAGGGCGAGTGATAGAGGAGTAACACCTCTTTAAAAAACCTTGGGTCAGCTGGCCCGGCTGGTAGTACCATGTGAGGGTCCCTTGCCAGGGTTACGGTGAAGACCTCAACGGCATTGACAGTGGAGTAGATGGACTATGGAACAGTGTCGATGGCGGAAGAGGTATCCAAGTGCTCGGGAGAATAAGAGTAAAATGTATATGGCAACCATATATCAATTTAAGGGGACGACGGTTCCATATGTTAATGGCGGTACCCCGACAGCGTCTGTATCACATGTTAGTGGCGGCTGATTTTATAACACTCATAAGTGAAACTCTGAGTTTATCCGACTGACTGGTCAGTCAAAATTTCAAAACCTCACTTAAATCAACATGGACAGTGCACCTTCTAAAGCAAATATTTACCCCAGGGGTTTCAGTCCGCAAGTGGTCTATTCGGTTTCTGGGGAGACCACTGATGAGTGCATGGAAGTAAGTCGGAGTACTTCAAATCCCCATAGAAACAAGGTTAAAGCAAGATCTCGGATTTGGCTCATGACATTTAATGTCAATTCTCTTTTGAAAGTGGGAAAACTTAAACATATCCTGAATAAATCTAAAGAACGCAACATTAAAATAATTGCATTCCAAGAATCACGTTATACTGATGAATACCCTTTTGATTCTGAAAACTATAGGATATTCAAAGGAAAACCGGGTGAATGAGTTATGGATCACTGTCCGCAGTTTGGGACGGGCTTTATAGTGGATAAGTCAATACTTGGCTCAGTTGTGACATTCGAGTCTTATTCAGGACGTCTTTCAACCAAAACGATAAAATCGGGAAACAAAATTTATTCTCTAGTGAACGGTCATGCTGCAACTAACATTACGAATAAAGAAGCACCTGTCAAAGCGGAGCAGTTCTGGAATCAACTAGACAGTGTTTTACAAAGAATTCCAAGTCATCATGTCAAAATCCTTATGGGCGACTTTAATGCCCAAATAGGAAAGAAAAGAAATATCGATACTGGGTTGGGAAATGGTCCGGCCATGCACAAACCAATAAGAACGGCATACGACTCATTGAGTTATGCATCAGCCATGACTTGTTTTTTAAATCTACCCTTTTCAAGAAAAGCCCTTCTAAAACTAAGACTTGGGTCGCACCTAATCCCTTATTAGGTGAATATCAACTGGATCATGTGCTGATTTCCCGCCAGCATACATCTGAAATCATGAAACTCAAAGTTCAGGAAGGACTGGATTTAGACTCTGATCATTATCCAACAAAATGTTCCCTGGATATGATCCCTGAAAAGAGAAACTTTATGAAGCGAGCTCCACAACGAAAGTACGATACAGCAAGTATTAAAAGCAATGAAGACTTTAAGAAAGGTACAGAACAATTAGATCCACAAAATTGGACACAAATTAAAACAGGACTCTTACACACAGCCGAAACTACAGCACCACTCAGAAGAACAAGAAAACACCCTTGGTGGAAAAATGAATGCGACGAGTTAATACCACTTCGACAAAAAACTTGGCATAATTGGTCATGCAATAAGACTCCAGCCACTTTTCAAGAACTTCAAAATGTTGGAAAGGTTGTTACTAAATCAATAAGGAAAATTCATAAACTGAGTGAGGATATGAAATTACAGTCTATAGAAGATGACTTTAAACAACATAATTCCAGGAACTATTATAGAACTTTCAAACAAAAGTTAACCAAATAGTCTCCTCCATCACTCCATTTTGTCAATCATAAAGGAGAAATGGCTTATACCACTGATGCTAACTGCAAAATCCTCGCAGCATACTTTTCTAAATTACTTAATAGTGAAAGCCCTCTGGAAAAGTTTCAGTTCACTTCTAACCGAATTAATCAAGATTCAGCCCCACCAACAGTTCAGGAAATTAGAAAAACAATTCAATCACTAAAAAATAACAAGGCCACAGGAGAAGATCAAATAACTGCAGAACTTTGGAAAAATGCAGGGGAAAATTTCATCAAAAAACTTCACGACGTTATGCTGGACACCTGGCAAACTGAAAAAATACCAAAAGATTGGAAGATGGCAATAATACACCCCATACATAAAAAAGGAAGCAGGTCTGATCCAAACAATTATAGAGGTGTTTCCCTTCTTCAAGTCACATATAAAATTCTCTCAAAAATTCTACTCAACCATGCAGAGAGTCAACTTGACCAAAGAATTGGTGAATACCAAGGTGGATTCAGAAAGGGGAGATCCTGTGCTGAGCAAATTCTGAACCTGAAGAATACTATATCATATTTTCGGAATACAACAAACAAAAATTATGTCATCACATTTGTCGATTTCAAAAAGGCCTATGATAGTATAGATCGCATGTCACTTGTTAATGTTTTAACAGAATTTGGACTTGATAACAAAACAAGAAATATTATTAAAGATACACTAACTGAAACGAAGGCTAAAGTTAAATTTATGGGTGGTTGTAGTGATGAGTTTGAAATAAACACAGGTGTCCGTCAAGGGGATGGGCTCTCCCCTTGACTTTTCAATTGTGCTCTTGAGAAAGTTGTCAGAGAATGGAGGAAAGCAGGTGCACCATCTCACCGCCTGGGCCCAAAGATTAAGGGTATTGACTTAGATTGTCTAGCGTTTGCTGATGATTTAGCACTAATTGCCAAAAACGTCGCTGATGCACAGAAACAGCCTGTTATACTGGAGGAGCAAGCAGCCAAAATAGGACTAGAAATCTCCTATGAAAAAACTAAATTTATGACAAGTATTAAGAATGGTCCACCTGAAATTGTCATTGGTATCAATAAGATTGCAAGAGTGAAAGAATTTAAATACTTAGGTGAATGTATCACTGAAAATGGCAATGAAAATAAATCTGTAGCATCACGAATTCAGAAAATGGAAATTGCTTTTCAACACACAAAGAATGTTTATAACAAAAAAGCTTGTCCTGGAACAACAAAATTCGTCATTACTGTACAGTGATTAAACCTGAAGCTCTATATGCTTCAGAAATGCTCAGTTTACATCGTAAGACCTTAAAGGAAAAATTAGAGATTAAAGAAAGGAAAATCATGAGGAAAATCTTAGGGCCCAGAATTGTAAATGGCATACACTACCCCAAACCCAACTCTGAAATTTATAAATGAGTTTCTAAATTAACTGATACAATGAGATTGCGACGAATTCAGTTTCTAAGCCATTTGGAAAGAATGAATCCTACCAGACTCACTTATCGAATCCACAAATTTCTGCAAATCAAACGCACAAGACCAAAATGGTATAAACAAGTAGAGAAAGACCTTAATGAATTTGGTTCACCAAATTTACAAGATAGAGATATGATCCGGAAAATTGTTCACACAAGGGGATTTGAGGAAGATGAGATGAAACTACAGCGACGTACCTGGTCGGAGGAACAGAAATTACAGCAATCAGTGAAAATGAAGAACTACTTGACAAGGAGGAAAGCTCAGAAAATGTTGATTCCGCGTGGTCCTAAGTGACCCATTCGCGAAGAAGAAGAAGAAGAAGAAAAAGGAATTTAGCCGTGCAAACCGTATGGAGAGTCTAACTTTAGTGGGGACTGGCACAAGACAAGCGGAGAGCGCAGCATGAATAGAGGTTAGCTGCAAGTGCTTGGGAAGTGCACTTTCCCTCTCGAGCCGATATTCCAGTACTATGGGAACGGGTGGTAGTCTGTTAAGACAAAGTAAGCCAAAAGGAAAGGATGTAATAACTTTCCCTTCAGAAGGGTTACATTTTATAATGCATTTAAAAATGCTGGAAAGATTTGAATTGGGAGTGATAATTTCATTTCAGGCACTGTTGGATCTCTGGCCTACCAATGGAATGCTCCCCAAGAGTGAAGATACAAAGTCTTTTTAAGGATTTTAGCGATGTTGTTATTGTTCTTTGTGAAAATCTTACACAAATACCAATTGTTGCACTTAAGGAAAACTAAACTTTTACCCAGCAAAATGCCGAATAAAAGTTTAGAACAGAGGAAGACCACAAACCTAACTCAAACAAAACTTAAATTTTGAAAACAAACCTTAAGTCAGAGAGAAAATCTCTACAGGTAGGAAGCTTGTGGAGCTAGCTATACTTGCCTCAATGACTTGTTAGAATTTGATATAATAACCAAGAGAAACTTTGAAAATGTTGTTACATGAAGTTTTAGTTTAAATGCAACAAGTAGAAAAGACTTTATTGTTTTAGGACTTATACGATTTAGTAAGGAGAGCTTAAGTTTAGAGGAAGAATCAGAGAAGAGAAGGTCCTGCCTAATCGTGATTCTAGCGAGAAAGATAAAGCGAAAAATAGAAACAATTTATTTAACCAGAAGTATAGAATTTAGAAACGTAACAATACTTAGGTTGGGATTTAATTTGAGTTAAGAGTAACAATTGTTTATAAAATGCCAAGGTCTCAGACCTAATAATAAGAGGTTTACAATGAACAATATTAAATATAGTACAAATTTCAAACCTGATAAAGCACTAAAATCTTACAAAGATTTTTTAAAAAGTGTGCTTACGATTGAGAAGTTTGAAGTTTGTGACGATACTTGTAAAGCAATTGTAACATTGTGGTTTTTGAAGCCATATTTTCAGTGTTGCCTTAGTAAACAAGAGTTTAGTGCTTTTCAGTCGGTCAACACGAATATACCCAAAAGAGATGGGTTATGCCCTAATCCTGAAATAAATTACATGAGATTAATAAAACACTAGGATGACCAGTTTCGATCGTCAAGCGATCATCATCAGATCCATTACACTTAGGCTACAAAATCTATGTTTGAAATACAGGTGAAAATATTTACAATATGTACAATTATTTAGTTGCAGTATTGGTACTGCAACTGTCAGTGTATGCTAAATGCAGTATATATGTTAGGTGAAATGCTAAATGGTGATAGCTATCCGGAGATAGTACTTTAGAGAGATTATATGGTTGTAAACTATGGTTAAACTATAAAAGTTTTGGCTAACTACTTATCTGATTGTCTTCCGTATTACAGCTACTCGCAGTTTTCGTGCTCACTGGAACTCGCTGTGCAGTCGACCGCATTGTGGTGTTTGAAGCCATATTTTCAGTGTTGCCTTAGTAAATGCAGTCGACCGCACAGCGAGTTCTAGTGAGCACGAAAACTGCGAGTAGCTGTAATACGGAAGACAATCAGATAAGTAGTTAGCCAAAAATTTTATAGTTTAACCATAGTTTACAACCATATAATCTCTCTAAAGTACAATCTACGGATAGCTATCACCATTTAGCATTTCACCGAACATATATACTGCATTTAGCATACACTGACAGTTGCAGTACCAATACTGCAACTAAATAATTGTACATATTGTAAATATTTTCACCTGTATTTCAAACATAGATTTTGTAGCCTAAGTGTAATGGATCTGATGATGATCGCTTGACGATCGAAACTGGTCATCCTAGTGTTTTATTAATCTCATGTAATTTATTTCAGGATTAGGGCATAACCCATCTCTTTTGGGTATATTCGTGTTGACCGACTGAAAAGCACTAAACTCTTGTAAGCAATTGTAACATTGAAAGTTTAATGGGTATGATTCAAGCACTTTTAGAATGCCCTTAGGGCAATCGAAAAGTCTATAAACAAATGTATTAGATTCCTGATTATAACAGAAAAGGAAGAACATATCACAGCGGAAATTACCGCTATTTTTAAATGTAAATTACTAGAGGTAATATACAAAAAAATTGCACAGGTCGTATTAACGAAGCCTGGATTAAAATTAGTTAACTCCTTTATAATTAGAAAAAGTACGATTCCCTAATTTTAGAAGGGAAAGTTACATATTAAAATGTGTACTAGCCACAGCTTATACACAATGAATATATGGTAAATCCAACAAATTGTGAGGGAGCCTCTATGGTCTAAGCCTCGTAGAAAAAGAAAAAACCCAATAGTTAAATTTAATTTGGTTAGTAAAAGGAATTTGGGAAAGGGAAGTAGGAACTTTAGGAAAAAGTCCTGGCCAGATTTATTTTCTCTCAACCGAACGCGGCGCGGAATATATTTAGCACACGCAAATTTGAAGCACTGATAGTTTTTGATAAGTTGAAAAACTTCACTATAGTAGTGTATGGAGTTTCGTAGAACAAGAGAAAGTTATTGCGGTTATGGAGAACACTTATTGTAGTTTGAGCTCGTATCAGTTTATTGCGTTGGAAAGTTTATGCGTTGCGGTTAAGTTCCCATGGTGGAAATCAAATTAGGTGTTGACCAGCAGTTAATGTAACATGAATTCCTCGGTGAGGAAAAGTATTCCCATATTTTGGGGCAAGAGAGGTCCCGGGGTGGAATGCTAAGTTTTATAGACAGTGGTTATTTCGATTTAAATCCCTCGGTGTGGGATGGTAATCCCATTTAATTTGCACAAGAAGTAGTAATTTTCATGTTTTAAGGCCAGCTTAGACAGCTAGAGCATGACAAGAAAAATCCCTCGAAGACGGTTATTGCACAATAGTTAGCAATTTCACACACTGTCTATAAATTGAAATTAAATGCATTTAGCTCTTTAAAAACCATTAAAATATGTTTAAAAACTTTGAAGTCTTGTACTTAGCTTTCTTTTCATGTAGAGCAGGCAATGTTTCTTGTCGACGGTCGGTTTAAAAAATTGACATGGCGTCTAGTTTAAAATGTTTCAAGAGGACAGACGACTGGCTCGTGGGAGGACTTTGCACTGTACTCGACGGCCGAACTATGAGAAGTGAGAACGAGCGATTGCTCACACGACAGAGGTAGGTAACGAGGGGAAGGAGAAAGGGAAGCAAGTGAGAGGGGCTAGGAGACAAGAGAGTATATAACAGAATGTACAATATGACAAAGAAAAAAATCTTATATAAAAATATTCTTCTTCATGGGGCGGTGTTCATGAAGATGTTAGCTGGCGACAATGACGACGCTTGGTGGTTTGATGAGGAAGTTCTCTTGAGTTCAGAGAAATTGAAGAACTTCGACAGTTAGCTGCTAGATGCCGCTAGTTTCTCCATGGAAGTTACATATCTAGAACCGACTCAAGGAGAAAATAAACCTGTGCACAAAGAGAAAATGAAAAAGATCACTGTTGGTGTGTGGGAGGATGGAATTAAATTAAGTAAATCGTAGAGCAGCAAAAGCTAACTCTGACTGACAGTGTATTCCAAAGAATACACCATACTGGGGGTCGGCAGACACCAGCAGGGAGCAAAAAATACAATGTTGAAGATTGAGAGGAAGGGGTGCTTGCATAGAAATAGGTCTTGTGACATGCCCATTGGTTGTTAAAATCCTAACTACCCTGATTCTTCCGTCCCTTCCCGGGTAACACTCGACCACTCTTCCAGAGATCCACACTAAGGGGGAGGTGGAAGCATCCCTAACAAGAACCAGGTCCCCCACTTTGATGTCAGGATTAGAAAGAAGCCACTTCTGTCTCCGTTGCAAAGAAGTTAAATATTCCAATTTCCACCTCTTCCAGAAAGAATTACGAAGAGCTTCAAGTTTACGCCAAACAATCGGTAAATTAGAATCTCTATAAGAGTTAGGAAGGGGGGGGGGGGAGGGGAAGAAAGAGAAGCGCCTATAAGGAAATGACTAGGTGTTAAAGGAAGCAAATCATCAGGGTCATTAGAAAGCTAGGTCAAAAGGCGAGAATTAACAACACCCTCAATCTGAATAGACAGAGAGTTAAATTCTTCATAGGTTAGAATGCGTCTACCTAAAACCATTTTTAGATGACGTTTAGTAAGCTTGACACACGATTCCCACCTACCGCCGTGATGAGGGGCGTAAGGAGGTATAAACCGCCATTTTAAACATTTAGAGTAGGATAAATTAGAAATTTTTTCCATGGCAGAAGGAGATGTGACAGCTTTCTTCCACAATGAAGCTGCGCCTTGAAAGGTGGAGGCGTTATCGGAGAACTTTTCAGAGAGAACGCCACGCCTGGCAGTGAAGCGAAAAACAGCTGACAAAAATTAAGAAGTTGAGGCATTTGTTACAAGTTCCAGATGGATCGCACCAGTAACCAGGCAAACGAAAAGAGAAACATAGAGCTTTCCACACAATTTGCGTCTGGCTTCAGGAGAATTACGTTGATATTGAAAGGGACCCATATATTCTACGCCAGTTAAAGCAAAAGGACGAATAGGGGAAGAGCGGAAAAAGGTAGATCGCCCATCAATTGGGTACTAACCTTAGGTTCACCTTGAAGCAAGGGTTGCATTTGTGAATTACAGAAGAATCTTCATGAACTTTATTTATTATCCAGTACTTTTCCCTTAATAAACAAAGCAGTGTGCGAGTGCCGACATGCAAATTTCGATAATGAAAGTTACGTATAATTAAAGAAGTTACGTGATGTTTAGAAGGCAATATAACAGGAAGCTTTTTGTCTTCAGAAAGTGAAGAGTGCGAAAGTTTCCCACCTACACTGAGTAACCCATTGTTATCAAGGAAATGGGCTAAGGCGCGAAGACGACTAGATTTCGGAAGATCTTTCTTAGCTGAAAGCAAAGACAATTCAGTAGGAAAAGCTTCTTGCTGTGTAAGTTGCATAACTTTAATAGTAGCGAGATTTAAATTCATGATTAGTTAGGTACGGTTAGGAAGAATAGGTTGGTCAACAACAACAAGTTTCCATCTGAGAAGATAGGCAAAAATTCGAATCAATTTATGAAAGGAAGAATAGCGAGACAATAAGGGAAATGAAACGCTGGAAATAAGACACGAAGCGGTAGATTTAGATATTTTAGAGTCAGCCAAGTTGGAGTTTGAGACCGGAGGTTTAGAAGGCCAGCAAGAAGAGTCTTCTATTAACCACGAGGGACCATATCAATACACCTGAGATGCTGCCAATTAAGAGGGTAAGCAACCACGGGAGATGATGTCAGCGGGTTTATCAGCGCTAGGCACATGTCTCCATTGACATCCCGAAGAAAGGGTTTGAATTTTAGAAACTCTATTTGCAACGAAGGTTTGCCAGTGGGTGGGGTTTTTGGCAATCCAAAAAAGAGTAATCATAGAGTCGCTCCATATATAGGTTTGCGAACATTCAATTATTTCGACTTTATGAAGTTTTTTAGCAAGTTCTGCGGCCTTGAGTGCAGCACACAATTCGAGCCTAGGCAAAGTGATAGTTTTAAGAGGAGCAACTTTAGATTTAGCGCAAATAAGATTTGAAAGCGAAGATTCGTTTAGAGAATTACAATAAACCAAATATTCACAGCAACCGTAAGCTTTCTCGGAGCTGTCGGCAAAAACATGAAGAAAGAAAGATGTATTAGGAGGTGCGTTAATTAAATTTCTAGGAATTTCAAGAAAAGAAAGATCAAGTAAACTATGTCGAAAAGACAGCCATCTATTGAGGAAAAAAGAGGGAAATGCATCGTCCCATTCACATTTAATAGACCATAGCTCTTGCATGAAAAGCTTGGCGATAACAATAACCGGAGCAAGGAATTGAAGCGGATCGAAGAATTTTGCAATTTCAGATAAAATTAGCCTTTTTGTGTTAGGGAGCTCTTCGGAAAGCGAGACCTTATAAATGAGAGTATCGGTGCGAGTGCACCAGTTTACTCCTAGCGATTTTATGGATTCATAATCTCCCCCAATTTCGACAGAAATTCCTATCTGCGGCCTTGAGTGCAGCACACAATTCAAGCCTAGGCAAAGTGATAGTTTTAAGAGGAGCAACTATAGATTTAGCGCAAATAAGATTTGAAAGCGAATTTCGTTTGATTTGATAGGAAATTAAGCAAGGGACTCAGAAGAATTGGAACTCTACTTATGAAGTGGGAATCCTCCATTCTTTAACAAAGCCCTCAGTTCTAGTGATATGAGCGAAGCTTCTTCAAGAGTCTGAAAGGACTGGAGGTAATCATCAACGTAAAAAGATGTAGTTAATGCTTCTGAAGCTTTAGCATTGAATAAATGACCATCTTGAGATGCTACCATATGTAGGGATCGAATGGCTAGGAAAGCGGAAGTTTAAGACCATACATGACTGTTTTCAAGCGAAATATTTTAATGGGTTTACTAGTTTCGTCACGCCATAGGACACTTTGGAGATCTTGCTGTTCGGATTGAATTAGAACTTGACGGTATATTTGTTTAATTCTGTTATGACCGCTATGGGAAATAAGCGAAAATTTAAGAGGATAGTAGACAGATCGGATTGAATAGCAGGACCAGAGTAGAGAGTATCGTTGAGACTGTTGCCATTAAGGTCAGGTGATGACCCATTAAACACGACTCGGATTTTATCCATAACAAGAGGGTTTTTCCATACGGGATGATGACTTAAGAATACAGTTTCTATTGGGGGGTGTAATTCGTCATCAGCTTTGCTGACAACTTCCATATGATCCAAACTTTCGCATTCGTTCATAAACTCTGTATACTGTTGTTTAACGAGGGGTTCTTTCTTAAATTTGCTCCCGATAGCAGAGATAGCTTTTCGAGTCTTGGGTTGAGAATTAGTGAGTTTGAGAGGATTGAGTAATCTCGGCATCTGAACTATGAATCGGTCTTCTGGTGTGCGAGTAGTGGTAGAAACGAAAAGCTGCTCACACAATTCATGTTCTGAGGAGGTTAAGCTAGGGGAATCGATGTTTTCAAGTTTCCAGAATTGTTCCAAATCAGTACTTGCGAAAGAACATTGGGGCCCGGTTTGGGGAAAATAACGAGGAAGTTGACCAGTAAGAATCCATCCAAATTAGTGTCTCTGGCAGCCACATTTGAAGATAATTTACGAATTCGATTGCGAAGGCAATTCCAAAAAACATTGGCACTAAAAAAAAGTATGTCAATGGGACCTTGTTTATTGAACAGAAGATGGCTAGCCTTAAGTGAGAAGGAATAATTAAACATGAGGTACCGACAGTAGTGGCTACGCTGGCTAAATCGCAGTGTTAGGTCATGGGGCCAAGCTCTCTGCTGACTCGGTAGACGCGTGGGTTCGAGCCCCACCGTCGGCCGTCCTTGAAATGGTTTTCCGTGGTTTCCCCATTTTCAACACAAGGCAAAAGCTGGGACGGTACCTTCTGACAGGCCACGGCCGCTTCCTTCCACATCCTTCTCCAATTTCATTCACCTTAATCAATTCCATCTCTCATCCCGACGTGCAGGTCGCCCACGGGCGTCGAATAGAAAGACCTGCACTAGGTCTCTGAAGAGACCACACGGAAAAAAAACATGAGGTATCAACAGACTGGCTTGGAGTATCTTCTCCAATGCTGTTAAGAATGAGGCAATTCAGTTCGAGAAAATTATTTCTATGACATGTATCCTTTATGGTTAGTTTTGAGAATTGCAAAGATTGTGATTCTAAGCTGTTAATGCCTGATACATTGATAGAAGTGGGAGTTGTTGGAAGACCCAGTTTTTTGACTAAATAGTTAGAAACAAAGTCATGGGTTGCCGCTGAATCGAGGAGACCTCGTGCAAGAACCCATTTGCCAAATTTATCCTGTACTTCAACTTGAACAGTGGATAATAATACTTGAGCACTACGCAAGGACTTAGCGTTTTGAATAAAAGATGAAGCATTGGGACTGCTAGTATTATCACTTTTTTGAGAAGTGGATGCTGCTGATGACCTCGATTTATCATGATGATGCAATAAGTTGTGATGCCCTTTTTCACAATGGAAACAGCGTCTGGAAGACTTTCAATTATTAGCAGAATGCTTAGGTGAAAGGCAGTTGAAACAATATTTATTTTGAGAAACTAATATCCTTCTGTCGTCAATTGACAGTTCTTTAAAGGATTTACATAAGTATAAAGCGTGAGAATCTTTGCAAAGTATGCACCTTAATGGCTCGTTAAGACTTTTACGGGGTTCACTTTGAGTATTTAAAGCAAGAGAACTTGCAATACGGCGTTCACTAGACCTAGTTTGGTAACCAGTGGCGTATGACTTGGATTTAGAAGAGCTAGACCCAAGTTTTTGGGTACTAGACGCTGCATATTTGCTTTTAGATTTAAGAGACAAAGATTCAAATTTAGAATTAGGAGTGGCGGGTTAACTTTGCTTAGCTAAAGCGGTTAAAAGTTGACATCTAGCATTTATAAAGGTGACTAAATGTTCGTAAGAATAATCGTCACTTTTAGAAAGTTCAATTTCCCAAGATTTAAGGGTATCAGTATCAACTTTAGAAACCACTAAATGTATTAGGAAAGTATCTCAATGGTCAGTGGGTTGATCTAATTGGGATAATGCTTTTACATGAAGTTGTGTCGTATCGATGAGGGTACGCAGACTAGTGACGTCATTATGCTGTGACGAAGGCAAGTTAAATAAAGTCTTCATATGGCGTTGAATACGTAAACGTAATTTACCGTATCTCTCCTTCAATAAGTTGAAGGCACAGGGGTAGTTTTTGGCACTTAAGGGGATTGCTTCAACTAACTGCAGGGCGTGATCACGGAGAATAGATCTCAAATAATGAAATTTATGAATGACTTGAATATCTTCATTGTCATGGACAAGGGAGCAAAATAGTTCGAAAAAAGAATCCCAAGTAGCTTCGTCTCCTGAGAAGTGAGGCAAATTTATTTTGGGAAGCATTGGTTTTGGTTTATGAGTGCCCTCACGAGACGAGGTTTGCTGTTCGTGGAGGGGGCTAAGAAAAGAAACATCCTTTTTCTGGGCCTCCTCAAGTTGGCGAATTATTTTAAAGGCAGAGCCTATGCCTTCATTGTATTGGTTTTCTACTTCTACTCGATCGTCTGTTTGATTGAGCACACAAGTTTCGATTTCTGTTTGGATAGTGCAATAGTTTTCGAAAGATCGTTCATAATCTTTTAGACGATGGTTTAATAAATCTAAAATTGAGCTTCTGAAGGATCAAGGTCTTTGATGTATTTTTTAAATAGGGTAATTTGCCCATTATAAGACGCTCATTTGGAAGTAAGTTTGTCATCCTTACTTTCCTTATCCTTGTCTGTGGAAGGCATGATGAAATGTGTAAACCAAGTATAACTTACGGAACTGTGGAGATTTGGAAATGCTGTCAGACTGGCAGTAGAGAACAAGTTGCAAGAGAAAGACACCAAAGGGACAGGAGTAACTTCTTTCCCTTTCACCAGCTTTGCACAGTTAAGTTATAGCTGAAAACTTCAAAATATATATTAGTATTTTGCAAGATATTGACAAATGGATTCTCCCGGGTTTCTGGGACCAACTTTTAGTAGGTTTTTGCTGAGGATTAATACTACCTAAGGGAAGATGATAAGAGAGAACAGGAGATATGTTTCGGCATAGAGACGAGTATTGGTAGATAGGATGATAATCCAACACAAAAATTATATATATTTATATATAAAAAGGAATTTAGCCGTGCAAACCGTATGGGAAGTCTAACATTAGTGGGGAATCGCACAAGGCAAGCGTAGAGCGCAGCATGAATAGAGGTTGTCTGCAAGCGCTTGAGAAGTGCACTTTCCCTCTCGAGCCGATATTCCAGTACTATGAGGACGGGTGGTATTCTGGCAAGACAAAGTACGCCAAAAGGAAATGATGTAATAAATTTATTATGCATTTAAAAATGCTGGAAAGATTTGAATTCGGAGTGATAATTTTATTTCTGGGCACTGTTGGATCTCTGGCAAACCAATCGAATGTTTCCCGAGAGTGAAGAGACAAAGTGGCTTTAAGGATTTTAGCGATGTTGTTATTGTCGTTTGCGAAAATCATACACGAATACCAATTGTAGCACTTAAGGAAAACTAATCTTTTACCCAGAAAGATGCGGAATACAAGTTAAGAAGACAGGAAGACTTCAAACCTAACTCAAACAAAACTTAAATTTTGAAAACACACCATAAGTCAGAGAGAAAATCTCTTCAAGTAGGAAGCTTGTGGAGCTAGCTATACTTGCCCCAATGGCTTGTTAGAATTGGCTATAATAACCAAGAGAAACTTTGAAAATGTTGTTACTTGAAGTTTTAGTTTAAATGCAACAAGTAGTAACGACTTTATTGTTTTAAGACGTATACGTTCTAGTAATGAGAGCTTAAGTATAGAGGAAGAATCAGGGAAGAGAAGGTCCTGCCTAATTGTGATTCTAGCGAGAAAGATAAAACGAAAAATAGAAACAATTTATTTAACCAGAAGTATAAAATTTAGAAACTTAACAATACTTAGGTTGGGATTTAATTTGAGTGAGTAACAATTGTTTATAAAATGCCAAGGTCTCAGACCTAATAATAAGAGGTTTACAATGTACAATATTAAATATAGTACAAATTTCGAACCTGATAAAGCACTAAAATCTTACAAAGAGTTTTTAAAAAGTGTGCTTACGATTAAGAAATTTGAATTTTGTGACGATACTTGCAAAGCAATTGTAACTTTCAAAGTTTAATGGGTATGATTCAAGCACTTTTAGAATGCCCTTATGGCAATCGAAAAGGCTATAAACAAATGTATTAGGTTTCTGATTATAACGGAAAAGGAAGAACAGATCACAAGCGGAAATTACCGCTATTTTTTAGAGAAATTACTAGAGGTAATATACAAAAAAATTGCACAGGTCGTATTAACGAAGCCTGGATTAAAATTAGTTAACTCCTTTATAACTAAAAAAAGTACGATTCCCTAATTTTAGAAGGGAAAGATACATATTAAAATGTGGACTAGCCACAGTTTATACAGAATGAATGTATGGTAAATCCAACAAATTGTGAGGGAGCCTCTATGGGCTGAGCCTCGTAGAAAAAGAAAGAACCCAATAGTGAAATTTAATTTGGTTAGTAAAAGGTATTTGGGAAAGGGAAATTGGAACTTAAGGAAAATTTCCTGGCCAGATTTATTTTCTCTCAACCGAACGCGGCGCGGAAGATATTTAGCACACGCAAACTCGAAGCACTGATAGTTTTTGATAAGTTGAAAAACTTCTCTCTAACAGTGTATGGAGGTTCGTAGAACAAGAGAAAGTTATTGCGGTTATGGAGAACACTTAGTGTAATTTGAGCTTGAATCAGTGTGTTGCGTTGTAATGTTTATGGGTTGCAGTTAAATGATGCAGTAAAGTTCCCACAGTGGAAAGCAAATTAGGTGTTGACCAGCAGTTAATGTAACATGAATTCCTCGGTGAGGAAAAGTATTCCCATATTTTGGCGTGGAAAATACTAAATTGCTTGAATAGTAGAAAGTTTGGTTGACATAGAAAATTCTGGGGTTATGATGCTGGTTAAATTGAGCAAGAGAGGTCCCGCGGCGGAAAGCTAAGTTTTATAGACAGTGGTTAATTCGATTTAAATCCCTCGGTGTGGGAAGGTAATCCATACAATTTGTACAAGAAGTACTAAATTTTCATATTTTTAAGGCCAGCTTAGAGAGCTAGAGCTTGACAAGAAGAATCCCTCGAAGACGGTTATTTCACAATTGTTTGCAATTTCACACACTGTCTATACATTTAAAATTAAAAAGCATTTAGCTCTTTAAACGCCATTAAAATATCTTTAAAAACATTGAAATTTTGTACTTAACTTTCTTTTCATGTAGAGCAGGCGATGTTTCCTGTTGACGGTTGTTTTAAAAAATTGACATGGCGTCTAGTTTAAAATGTCTCAAGAGGACAGAAGACTTGCCCGTGGGAGTGCTTTGCACTGTACTCGACGGCCGAACTATGAGAAGTGAGAACGAGCGATTGCTCACACGACAGAGGTAGGTAACGAGGGGAAGGAGAAGGGGAAGCAAGTGAGAGTGGATAGTACACAAGAGAGTTTATAACAGAATGTACAATATGACAAAGAAAAAATCTTATATAAACATATTCTTCTTCATGGAGCGGTATTCATGGAGATGTTAGCTCGCGACAATGACGACGCCTGGTGGTTTGATAAGGAAGTTCTCTTGAGTTCAGAGAAATTGAAGAACTTCCGCAGTTAGCTGCTAGATGCCGCTAGGTTCTCCATGGAAGTTACATATCTAGAACATTCTCAAGGAGAAAATCAACCTGTGCACATAGAGAAAATGAAAATGATCACTGTTGGTGTCTGCGAGGAAGGAATTAAATAAAATAAATAAATCGAAGAGCAGCAATAGCTAACTCTGACTGACCGTGTATTCCAAAGAATACGCCACCCCCCTTGGTATATTGATCGATTTGCAGAAAATACTATCAACATAGCAACCCAAAAACACTTATTAAATGCAAATCCATTAATTCTGCTAACCATTCGTCAGCCTGATAAAAAGGGGTCCAAAATCACAGGATCCCTTGCCATAATTACCAATTTGTAAGAAATATCATTCAATTGGGCAACCTTAGATGTACTTTTTTTGTTCAAATTTACAATCACTCGTCTGGCTACGATTGAGGAGCGTGATCATGCCATGTAAAATGTAAAGTCTTGTACTTTTTAACCATGCAGTGTTGTTTTGATAACATGGGGGCGAAAAGTTTCCGCCCTCTTAGCACATTACCCAATTTTGTTCGAACACAAGTGGACCCGCAAACAAGACTAGCGCTTCAAAAACGTTCGCGAGTCATTCCCATACCCAAACGAGGTGGTTTATTACCAAATCTATTTGTAGGACTTGCCGCATTGGGTTCGCTGCTCAGCGGTGCGAGTGCATTAAAACACTTTTTTATTAAAAATCCATTTAGTTTGCAAACCAGTTGTTAGACAAACCAAATTCTGGGCAGTTTGACATATTGCCTGATTTGCAGGACATACTATCAACTTAGCAATCTACAACATTTTTGGTTAACATATCTATTAAGTTTTATAACCAGGTGTTAGACAAACATGGGATGATGTCATACGGTCGGAAAATTTCCAACCTTTCAATATATCATCAAATTTGCAAGAAATACCATCCAATATGAAGCCTCAGATGGGTTTTGTCAATGAGGCCGGTATTTACGCATTACTATGTTCTTCTAAGAAGTTGTACGCTATTAAGCTCAAATGCTTGAGTTGGATCTTCTACAGCCATGGGTCTGGAACAACGTACTATTGACGTGCAAGAGACCTTTGAAGTCAAAACTAGCGTGTTTCACAAGTAATAGATTGATTAGCAGTCCATATACAGATTATCCCAAAAATACAATGTCAAAACCACGTTATCCTAAGAAAGGAGAGGGCTGCGACATGTTTTAAAAGTAGATCGTCAAGCCTATAAGAGTGAAAAGAACCCACTATTGGCGTTCCTAAAAGCCGTGTGCGCTGCTCGAACATAAGTGGACCTGCAAACAAGACTAGCGCATCAAAAACTTTCGCGAGCCATTCCCATACCCACACGAGGTGGTTTATTACCAGATCTATTTGTAGGACTTGCCGCATTGGGTTCGCTGCCCAGCGGTGCGAGTGCTGTTGCAAGAGCCGTCATGTCCACCCAAGAAGTAAAACGTCTATGGGAGGAAAGGAAACGCCATAACTAGACCAAGGAGGCCATAGCAATAGGCAATAGAAACTCCAACATGCGACTTGCACCCTAAAACAAGGACTAGACATCTACTTAATTCCTAAACGAGAGTCTAAAACTGCCGTCTAGAGCCATGGCCCAAGAAGGAGTCATGCATTATGCCAAACGGCTAAAAATACCTTATTTTCACGGTGTTTTCATGCGCGTTCGCTTACCAGCTAGACCTAGACACAATGAGTCCGTTATAGTTAATTTAGACGACAGCCACGCCCTGGGACTCATTTAGTAGCCTATGTCAAGCGAGGCGCCCAAGTGTATTATTTTGACAGTTTCAGCAATTTAGCACCTCCCATGGAGCTCGCACGCTACGTTGGGGCTTCTAAGACGTATTACAACATAAAGCGAGAGCAAAATTATAACAGCCAGGACTGTAGCCGTCGCTGTCTCACCTTTTTGCTGAATTATAGACAGTATGCAAACACGAACACTCACATCACGCGGAGAAGCCCCTGAGATCACCGTACATTGTAATCCGCCCATTCAGCTGGGGCACAGGCCTTTTGTGTTGGGGCTCATCACGTTTTTAAAACTTCAACAGAATAATTTACATAGAAGAAGGTATCCACGAAAAATATTACTACGACGATGAAGAATTGGCTTTTCCGCCAGGATGCTATAACGTGGACGACATTTTCGATAACATTCATGCCGTTTTCGAACATGTGATGCTTTCAAGTCTTGAGAAGGGTTCAAGAGATGTAAAGGATCGTAAGTTTGAGCTCAATGCTAACAACTCAATTTATTGCGTGTATATCCCAGCTTTGTTCAAAATTAATTTCACACGACAGACTCGATTGATCAATTGCTAGGTTTCTCGTCACGTGAACTTGAAGCAAACAAACTCCATCGCTCCGACTTGCCAATAAAACAGGCGGAAAATTGTCACGTTTTCATAAAATACAACATTATCACCAACGTGTACTACAGCCAGCAAGCTTCGCACTCGCTGCACGACATTTTATTACTGCGCCCAGGGGTTTTAACATTCGCGAAACACCCTCCTCAGTTCTTTACCATCCTATAAGCGTGAACTGCATTCGCAAAATAACTCTAAGTCTGGTAAACAAGAACAATCAGCTCATTCCCTTTGCCAAACACACACCAGTAACTTGCAAGCTCTACTTGAAACCAGCATGAAGCGTGTGTACTATACATAGAGTGAAACCGTTTTTAAAGCATGAAATGTTTGTACATACGAAAACGCACTGTACATAGAGTGAACCCGTTTTTAAAGTCTTGCAAGCCTAAGCTAAGCACGAAAAGTAAGAAAACCATGACGCGATTTGGTTACATTCTACAATAAAAATTAACACGATTCTGGCCGTAACGAGTTCCATCGAAACCTCTGAGGGTGTTTTGAGGACTGAACTTCATTTTCATCAGGTTTCAGCATAATAATAATAATAATAATAATAATAATAATAAAAATAATTATTATTATTATGATGAAATCCGCATCGATATCAACCAACAAGACATTTACACCTTACCACACGAGAGCTACCTTCATATTGGCGGCCAGCTCATGAAGGCTGATGGTATTACACCTACAACATCAGAGAAAGCTAATAATGCATTAGCCTTTTTTATTTCCTGAGATTAGGTACTTAATCAATGGTGTCGAAGTGGATAGCGTTAGAAACGTGGGCACAACGTCTTGCATGAAGTTCTACCCGTCGTTTGACAGAGAGGAAACTAAGGCACTTCGCATGTCTGCCGGGTGTCCTGGTAGTGAAAACAACTTTTGGATGGTTAATGCAGATGGAACCTTCACGGTAGTTTGGCCTCTCAAGTCCGTACTTGGCTTTGCGGAGGACCATATACATATCATTGTCAATGTCAGGCAGGAACTCGTCCTCGTTCGTGATAGAAGCAACTGCAACAAACTAAAAGGAACAGACACTGTTGTTGATTACATGGTCCTACTGAACTGCATCTTATGGAAGGTGCCTCTCGTAACACCCTCCAATCAGCGGAAGATAATGCTGCTCAAACTAGTAGCAAAAGACACCCCCCTATCTATTCAGTTCAAGAGCTGGGAAGTAAATTAATTCCCCGTCTTAGGCGCATGTCACAAGCACACCTGGTCTTTTAAGCCTACTCGCTACGCAGGGTAACCGATGTCTGTGATTTTGGGGTTTCAGACCGATCGCAAGTACGAACAGGCTAATGATGCTTCGCAGTTCGACCACATATAACTGCGAAACATGCGTATTTACATGGGTGGCATCTCATTTCCCTACGAAGCTCTAGATTTGAACTTTGAAAAGAATGAATTCGGAGCTCTGTACGAAATGTTGGTAAAATTCAGTCGTGTTATTACCAAAAGGTTTGCCGTTCACTGTTGTCGCCTGAGTTCTTCAAAACGAAAGCTCTTTAACCGTCTTTGACTGCTCTCGTTTGGAGGAATCGAATAGAGAGGTCACTGTAGACATTCGTTTGGATTTTGAAACAATGGAAAATGTGCCCGCTAATACGATTGCGTTTTGTTTAATCATCCATGATACATAAGTCGTCTATAACCCACTTAGATAGATAGATAGATAGATAGATAGATATATAATGCCTTTATTGGTGACGACGTTAGGGCTCAAGGTCCTCTCTTACACTTAACCACTAGAAGAGTATACATCTACATCTACATATCAATAGCACAAATAATATTAAGAGCAATAAGAATAGTGATAATATGAGTAATGATAGAATCATTAATTTCAAAATACACAAAGTAATGTACACTTAAATGACGTAACTACAGTTATCCAATCATTCATCTCATTCATTCGTTCATTCAACATTTATCCAGCAAGTCAGCGGGATCCATCCAACAAATAATCATAGCAAGCCACTTTAAGCTTGCGATGCGAGGGATTGTCTCTTATGTTCGCATGTAGCAAATTCCATGACCTGGACGCAGAGATTATGAACGAGCGATTGTAATCAGCAGTACGGTTAATAGGTATGGCGACAGAGGACCAGATCTCGTATTGTCATGATAGGACGAGAGGTAAGAAAAAGGTGAAACAGGATAGTGGAGTTCACGACGCTGGTGCACTCGAAGCCACGACAGCTCCTTATAATAGGGTGATATAATATGATCATCATATCGCAGACCAAAGAAATACTTTACACAGTTGTTCAGGCACCGGTACCGTTTCTTGTTACTGTCGCAGGTTATTTCAGTCAACACAGTGTCACATTAGTCAAATATTGGTAGTATCAGAGAGTGAATTAGTTGTACCTAAAGTCGAACGGAGAATACATTACCGAACCTGTTTCATCCAATTTAGGGTCTCAGTCATAATAATTTCTAAGTTTGGCACTGAAGTAGAGTAGAGTATGATTTAATTGTTTAAAATTATCGGAGAGATGTCATGTTGCTTGAGGGAATATAAGTTTTTACTGGTACCGATAATAATCACTTGAGTTTTATTTGGGTTTATTAATAAACTGTTTTTATTTGCATAGTCACTAAGATGTTTGTAGGTCAGAATTTATTTTAATAATTGCATTATAGATATCACTCGGTTTTGAATGATAGTATATCTATACATCATCCGTATACACTTGCAATTTGCAGAAATTAAGGGCTACTGATATGTCATTTATTTGGATGATAAATAACACTGGGCCAAGAACCGACCCCTCAGGGACACCAAGGGTCTTACTTAGCCATCCTGAAATCACATTTCCCACCATCAAACGTTGCCGGCGATTTTCAAGGTAAGAGGAAAAGAACTGAAGTGACACACTATTAAAATTTAGTTTTTGAAGTTTCTGCAGTAGCAACTGATGGTTGATGGTGTCAAAGGCGCTACTGAGATCTAATAATGTCACTACAGTAACGTCCCGTTGGTCCATTATAAATCTGATATCATCTGTCACTCGAAGTAAAGCTGTCGCAGTGCTATGCCCCATTCTGAAGCCGGATTGGAAGGGGTTGAGTAGGGAATGCTTACTATGTTATTCAGCAACTTGAGTATGAACTAAGCATTAAAGTACCTTCGATAATGGTGGTAGGATGGATTCTGGACGATAATATGAAGGGGAAACTAACATGGAGCTCTTCGGGATAGTTCTAATTAGTGCATCTTTCCAAACATCAGGGAACACTCCGTTTGTCTGGCAGTAGATAAATATGAGTTAGTAATGACAGAACAGCTCCCAAGACATCCTTAATCAGCGATATAGAAATGTCATCATTACCTGTGGCATTGGATTAAACACACCTTAAACTTCATTCGAGCATTCCCTTAAATCTATTCCAACGTGCTTAAAGGTCTGTCCATGTGCTTTATTTATAGTGACTGCATACGATACGTTTACGGGAAATTATATTATTTTGAAGCTAAATGGTAAATATGTGGCCGATTGCCCGATTGCTGGTCCAGTCAAAACTATAGCAACTATGATATTGTTTGTAAGAAATTTAACTTGAAGTCTAGTTCCGTTACATAAACTTGGTGGTCGCTGGTTTTGCAATGAAATAATGCGAGTGCCAGTTTTTAAGTTCAATGAATAAGGTGGTAGTGATATCGTCATGGATCAGTGGACGCAGTACATTACTCTGAGGAATTTTTAAATTCTTTGAATCCTTGTGGCTACCACCTTATTCATTGAACTTAAAAACTGGCACTCGTATTATTTCATTATTTCAAAACCAGCGACCACCAAGTTTATGTAGCGGAACTACACTTCAAATCAAATTTCTTACAAACAATATCATAGTTGCTATAGTTTTGACTGTCTCTTTCGAGCGGCACAGTAAGGGCCAGTTTTAAAAGTGGAATGAGCAGTTCTTCCGCCTGTCAATAGTGTAGCAGCAGTGCCTGAGGACGCGACGGGAATGGCTATTTTTCCCAGTGACCTAACGTTCACTAATATTAAATTAGTCACGAAAGTCTTGCCAGTTCCACCCTGAGCATCCAAGAAGAAGGGTTTTCCTCCGTCAGAGGAAATGCTTTTTAAAACAGAATTATAAGCGAAGACCTGATCACGGACTAACTTGTGTTCATGATCTGAAATATCATTTTTTAATTGGTTTACATCATATGGTCTCCGCAAAAATTCTTCTAGAGGCTCCATATTATTGTGATTATTGCAAATCGGGGCCGGAAGTCCGAAATCCGTAAGGAATTTTTCCGACATTTCATGAATTCTGTTTTCAATCAATGTAAGACTTTCATTGTATATTTCATAATTGTATGGCATTAGCAGGTCTTGATTTTCATTGCGAACTCTATGTAATATGTCTTCAGGATGTTGGCAAATAATTCTCTCAATTTTTCTGGTGACTCAGAAATAGCCGCATCTGAAAGAGTATTTTCCCAAAGGTCATCTCCTTCTGATAATCCTAGTTCTTTGCAAGCTCCTTGATACTAATGCTATTATCTGTTCTAAGATGTTCGAAGGAAGTTGGTCCGCGTACATTCATCAATAACATTCTTAACATCTTGCCCACGTTTACTTCTAGAACATTTCTTTCTTTCCCAGATGTAATATTGAGGCACTTCATAGTACAGCAAAGGTTTTGCAAAATCGTAATTTGTGCAGAGTTCGAAAAAGCCATTGAGTGTCGATGCAGGAGGATTATTAACGCGATCTTGAATGTTTTCATCATTGAAGTATACTCTTTGTCCATTTTGCAAATGGACCGCTAAATGGATGACTGGTGGGTAGTGCTCATGTATTGGGAACTGAAATATCCTCCAAACAGCTTCAGAGGTGTTAATATATCGACCATTAAGATATTTTTCGACCTCATCGTTGTAATTTTGCACAGTGAATGTAGCTTGATCAGAACCTTTATGAATGTACCTGCAAATATATTTTATTGCTTTGACTGACTGGCAAAATTCAACATTAATATGTGCGTTGAAAATTCGTAATAGAACTCGATTATATGGAACAACCCATCTATTGGCTAAGTTCATTTCAGTTCCCCTCACATTTAGGACACCTGTATTTCCCCCGGAGTATGAAGCTCTACGTCTATAGGTTGGGTAACCATATCACCCGCTTGTGTCAGAGAAGTGAACCTCCTTGGTTATTTTTTGGAACACATGTGTTCTTTCATGCACGGCTACGTGGCGTTATTTTGTCCACAAGGGCCGTAGGTCATGTTTTTCACCACAATTTTATAAAGTTCAGGATCTTGTTCTTTGTCGGGTATTTCAGCCCGTATTATAACATCTATAGAATCCGGTTGCACTTTGTTTGTCAGCCATAACAAAATATGCGCATGTGGTAATCCCCTTTTTTTTGCCATTCTACGCTATAAACGAAAGCCTTACTTGGGCTGTTTTTTTTTCGTTAATAGTGCCATCATTTTCTTGAGTTCCGAATGAAAAACTCTTGAAAGCAAATCATGTCTATCTTGCGAGTTTTTATTAAGTAACAAGTGAGTTTGTATTTCTTTCCATTCTGGATTGATGGTGATGGTCTGGTCTGGTCTCCCAAAGTTCCTAACAAATGTCATGGCGTCTGGGTTCTTTTCATTCATATATCTCGTAGATCCTATAAATGAAGAAAGCAATATCACATATAGGCCAATATTTTATGCATTAACACTTCTATCATTCGCAACTGCATCTCGCAGGTGTATATATTCATCCGCCCTCAATTTCTTTTGGTTCCTTCTAATAAAATCAATTCTTTCCGATATCATTTTTCACGACATAACAACACAATATTGATTGAATAATCCTCTGAAATAATGTAAACTGTTCTTATCATTTGTTCTCACCATAAGCCTGAAAGCATAAAATTTCATACATGATACTGTCTTAGGACGTGCAACACCGTTTTCTTGTAGAATGTTGATACAGTACCCATCATCTCCACAAGGGAAGATTAGAGGATACTGCAGTGGGTCATACGATCTGTGCAACTCACAAAGTCTTTCAAGATGACCATCTCTAGTATTTATGATGATATCTTTCGGACCTTTGTCCTCATGTACTAAATGAAGAGCGACTTCGTCTACATTTGGCGCATTGTAGTGACCCCCGTGCTCGTTGGGAGGTTTTAGATCAGCGTGAATAATTAATTTGAAATCGTGCGCTGATATGTTTTCAAGAAACTTTGAATATAATTATTATAATCGTGAAGCTTTTTTGGAAAGGACCAATGAGCTCAGTTCGCAGATTGGGATTAATATTTATGCGCAAATATAACTGATCAGCTTGGGAAACAAAATATATTTGCAAAACCTCATGCTGCGCACCTTGAACAGAAAGTAAATTGCATATCAAGTGGTAAACCTGTCCATGTATTTTGAAGGTAGGCATAAAATTCCCCTCACGAATTTCTTTTGCACCAAATGACGTCACTTGAAATAGAGTGTTATATTGTCTTGTATGACTCAAGAAGTGTTTTGAGCCTGGATGTGTACCAAATAATAATTCTTTCAAAATTGGTGTCGGTTCCGGAATTTTAGGTATATTCACTTTACCGTTGCCGCAGCATAAACTTGGCACTTCAGTTTTCTATTTTTGTGCCTGGCAATTGTTCCAGATATTACTCATTCTGCCAATGTCCAAATCGTTTAACTCGGAATAATCCACATTAAAGTCATATGCAAAGGCTGAATTTAGTAGGTTGGTTTGACTACATGGATGCTTTGCTGAAGTACGGTCATTCTGGTCTGTCAAACCTTGAGAACTTTCAGCGCTTGATTCTCGAGCACGGGTAGCAAAAGTTCGTGAATTCTGGTCTATCAACGCTGAGAATGTTCAGTGCTTGTTTCCTTTAGCTGTTTTTTTTCTGGAAATGTTACTTTGATTGTCCAACCTATTAATATGCTCATCTTCCGTCTCGGTGTCACGCATAAGTCTCAGACGCTTTACTGTAGCAGAACGCTGAGAAAGGTGAGATTTTCATAGAGGCATCGAAACAGATAAGTAGAAAGTATACAACGAAAGTAAATAAAAAACAGCAAATCAACTAAGCCATGAAAGTAAATAAATCGAACCTAACAATCAACTAACCTACAAATTTATGAAAGATAACCTAATTAGTACTAACCAACAAAAATTAAATTATCAAGTATTACGGTTATTTACTAATGAACCGTTGAAAACGAACTTCACACCATTTTTAAATTGCGTACTTGCTAAGTACGTACTCAAGTAAAATGGATAACGTCAAAGAAACTGCGCATGAGTCACGTCTGTAAGGTAGCGACTGAGCCTAGTGGGAAGAAAGCTTACACTGTTCGTCTCTTCTCGGCAATGGTCGGTTCTCGTCGGGCGGGCAGGGTTGTGCCACCAATGCAGCCTAAGCTATTCGGGAACGCTTGTTCTACCGACTTACTGAACAAAAATCAATCTTTAAGGTTACCTGAGAGGTGTAGCCTAATGCTACATAGCCTGCACTATTCCTCTTGAATCTGGCTAGCACATACGAAAATAATTTTTCGAATCCGACTGGTAGTTCCAGAGATTAGCGCGTTTAAACACACAAACAAACCCTTCAGCTTTATTACGTAAGAATAGATTCATAATTCGCTGCTTAGTTCTGTTTCTCAGAATTCTATACCTATCAAAATCAACTGCATCATGCGTCAGTCTGTATTGTCTGTAGAGTTTGTCACTACTGGCCATAGAAAATCTTACTTCAGTCGTTAGCCACGCAAATGAATAGCGGGTAATTCTTAGCCGTTTCTTTGGTGCATGTTTGCCGAGTATTTCTAGTGCCATTAAATTGAATTTATTTACTTTAGAGTTTATGTTCTGAGAATTACGTATACAATCCCAAGGCAAGTTATATCCATCATAGCGTAGTTTATTCTGGTCAAAAACAAAAGTTTGGTGTTTTTCAGTCGGTCAACATGAATGTACCCAAATAGAGCTGGGTTATGCCCTAATCCTGAAATAAATTACATGAGATTAATAAATACAGTAGGATGACCAGTTTCGATCGTGAAGCGATCATCATCAGATCCATTAGACTTAGGCTATAACATCTATGTTTGAGAATACAGATGAAAAATATTTACAATATGTAGAATTATTTAGTTGCAGTGTTGGAAATGCAACTGTCGGTGTATCACCGTTTTGGAAGTTCACCTAACATTAGATATACTACATTTAGCATACACTGACAGTTGCATTACCAACACTGTAACTAAATAATTGTACATATTGTAAATATTTTTCACCTGTATTCTCAAACATAGATGTTATAGCCTAAGTGTAATGGATCTGAGGATGATCGCTTGACGATCGAAACTGTTCATCCTAGTGGATTTATTAATCTCATGTAATTTATTTCAGGATTAGGGCATAACCCAGCTCTATTTAGGTACATTCGAGTTGACCGACTGAAAAGCACCAAATTTTGTCTACGGTAGCAATCCATGCAATTTCCATAACATGTATGTCACTTTCCTGCCTATCCCCCTATTTGTTAAGCTTTCCCCAACTTTTGTTATAGGGATGCTATCATAGGCCTTTTCTAGATCAATAAAAGTCATTACCATATCATTCCCAAATTCCCAACTCTTTTCAATGTTCTGTCTCAGAATGAAAATGGGTTCCACTGTTGACCTGCCCCCTCAAAATCCAAACTGCTCCTGCTCTATTTGGCTTTCTACCTTTATTCTAATTCTTTCTAGAATTCTGTCCATTACTTTGGCAACATGCGAGAAGTTCTCAAGTTAAAATACAGTACCGTATTTTACTGAATACTACATAATAACGTGTTTTTTTTAAATTAAGATACCGTACTTTACTTTGTGGGGCTGATTTACTGTGTATAATTTCGTCTCCTTCCCGCTCCCCCTTTCTACATCATCATCATCATCATATGCAATAACATGTGGGGGCAATGATAAAACTAAGCAAGCAGAGGGAAGCGTGGAGGAAGTGGAGGAGATTAAATAAGCATAATCAATTCGTTTTGTCTCTGTCGTAATTGATGACAGATGGCTCCCCCACGTCAATAATGTAATCATCATCTCGGAACAATACAACTACAGATCATTCACAACAACGGTCTTCTCTTCTCTTGCGAAAGAAATTCATTATCAGAACTTAAACCCCGTGAAAAGGGGAAGTCATCTAGCTTCAGTACTGTTCCTTCATAGTGGAAGTTGGTTTCTAACGTTCTCCGGACGGAAGTACCCTATGCATTATCCTGTACCAATGGACATAATGTGACACATACAGATTAGGGACTGGCGTGTTCGTAGGTCATCTTGGCTCATCTGTCAAAGGAGCCAAAAGAATTGACAACCGAGTCCGGAAAAAGATACGGTAAGCTATGTGAGGTGGTATAGCTGCGCATAAACAAATTGCATATCGCTAGGCAAGGTCTGCCATGGTGGAATCATCTGTTAACTCTCATTTTATAATAACACAAAAACCAACACGTACGGTAGTTCCGTAACGAAATAAAGGTCCAAATTTCCTTAAAATCTGAGACTCATACCAACGATTGATCTGTATGAAGATATGCACAATAATGGCGAAATTAAGTAATGATTTATTCGAAATATACTTGTAATATTGTGGCCTAATAGAGCACCACAGTTTCTTTGAAAAGGTTACCTTCCAAGGGATCTGAGATATTGCGAGCCTACGACATAAATGCTCAGAGAGACTCATTAGGTAATTGGTAGGCCTGTTTCATCTGAAAATCCACATAAATATATCCCTTGTGGCAAACACTCAATATATAACATTTGTTAGTTATCCTTACAATATTATGGAAATAGAGGCAGTTAAACATTGCATTTATCACATGCGAAGAATTATGTTGGCAACACTGTCAGGTATTAATTTCTTGAAATGATTCAGCAAAATTATTGTCTACAGAGATGTGCCAAATTTGGAAGTATGTTCTTCACCCTCTTAGTGCCAAACCATTTCCTGAAATACTTGCCAAGAATGCCAAGTGATTTTCAATGGTCATCCAGACTATTTGAAAAAAATCTTAAATATCACATTTCCAACGATAGAATCACTATTTTTGCTTTGCATTATAACCAATACCTCATTCTTTCGTACATTATGCTCATAAAAGTATAAACGGCATCTAAACCTTTTTAATTGAGGTTAATCTGATAATTGTTCAATGTCTCTTTTTTTTGTAAAAGTCAGTTTTGGGCCGAAATTAAGGACACGTAAGTGTCATATTCGAAGAAACACTACGTTTCTGGCTATAGAATGTTCTTAAATACATATGTAGGCAGAAAACATCAACAAGAAGAAAACAACTGAACCGATATTTTGGCGGGAACGCGCGTGATTGGGGGAGCGCAAAGGGAGGGCGTGAATACAAACTCAAACCTATCGCGTATCGGACTTCGAAGAAAAAAAAATAAACACTGCACAGGCAAGCTTGCAACCTCAAATTTCTAACTATATGTGATAATCTCGGACATATGCCTAGAGAAACCTACAAATATAAGACAAACAGGGCGCCGATTCAATCGGCTTTGGCACTTTAGGAGTGAGCAGTGAGAGCCGATCTGATCGGCGCAAGGCACTGAGAGGGTTCATACATTGAGATTATTGTTCAAAATTGTGGAGAGCATTTATCAGCAGTTGGTAGCCCTGATGACTCTAAAAAGATGCTGCGTTATATCTCTTCAGACATACATTGCACATTCTAAATTGTTAGTATGGATGTTACATGCAGTTGAACGTTGATGCTCTACGCTAGCATAGATTTGTGTTAGTAGCACTGACTCTGGTGATTTAATACAGATGAAATCCAGTTGTTAGTACGGATGTTTCGTGAAGATTAACATTGAACATATCAGCACTCGGCAACATATTGTTTTACCCTTGTTGAGGGGGTAGAACCTGGGGGTGAGTAGGTGTGGAGGGTGGTGTATAATTAAGGGGAACTTCGGCTGGTGTGAGGGATCGACAGATGAGTGTTGGAAGGCGTGGCGGGTGAAAGGTTAAAGCTTCTAGGAATGAGGGATCACAATCGAGGGATGCTCCCTCGGGGAAAATGTAACGTTTGGCGAACTAAAGGGGGAATGATTGAAGCTAAGACTTGCTGCTGACACTGCGTTACGAGCAATGCGCGCTAGTGGACAAGGTCGGCTGGCGCAAGCAAATTAATAACCCTGACACAAGTATTTGGTGTATGAATAAGTTGCGTGCGGGGAAGCAGGCCGTGAAGTAGGGTTAGGACACAATAACAACAATTGGCCTTTGATAATAATAATGTATTAGCTTACTAAGAGCTGTAGTATGAATGTACATGCTTCCCTGAAAGTAGGGATAGCTTTCAAATAAGTGTATGTACAATTTAATTAGGTGCGGTAATGGGGAAAGATAACGATTAATTGTAGTACCCTGACATGTACACACTCACCTGAAGTACGGAGACGGCGCTCTCCGCTCGGGCAGCAATTCTGGAGGCAACAGACCCCCTCTCATGTTTCGGAAGTCCATTTATGTGTTTTAGGTTTGCTGACTATGCGTTTCCTCATAGCTGTGGTAGTCAGTTCCTGTGTTGATGTTTATGAGATGTGGTAAGCCTTTGAGCAATAGCTGTGTTTTAGCTCTGCTGGCTTGTGTGGTAAGAAGTGTGTAGTTGTTGCTTACAGCCTAGGGGTATTTTGAAGGGTGAAAATAGTGTAGTGTGTTGGACAGATAAGTGTAACAGGTGTAGATGTACTGGGTAATTGTAGATAGATGTCTGGAGTGTAGATCTAGTTGTAGGTTCCTTGGCGTATGTGCATATCTCTAATAAGGGCGCTAAATGCCCTTAGGGCTCTAACAACTCGTCGTCCGAATTTAGTTTGCGTCCTAGCAAACTGTTCTCAGACGTAAGTGTGGCTCTTTTCTCCTTCTCCTTCTTCTTCATCCTTCTTCCTCTTCCTTCTTCTTCACACTGATTTTCTTCTCTGGTCGTGGCGGTGTAGCTGATGTATCAAGTGTAGTCGAGTGTGTGTGTACTCTCAGGGGGGGGGGTAGGTTGTTTTAAGGGTGGAACATTATTTGTACATATATATAAAATTGCACAGAATATAAAAAATTGTGAAATACAAATCATCAATCACAAATCATAAGTACAATGGGGTAATAAATTGTGGTATTGCCGCAGAGAGGAAAAAAAACATATGATGAGTAAGCATTTTTGCTATCTTCACAGCGTGATGAAAAAATTGCTCTCTGCGTGTCCAAAAATGTAACATGTGCCATGTGAAATGTGTAAGAATTTAATAGAAGGGAGGTAAAAAAAATGCCCTGAGGTTTAAGTTAGGGGTGATATCACACAAGTTTATTGTGAAGTGAAATAGGGCATTTTTACAAATCTGGTAATTAAAAGAATGAAAGGAAAATCATGTTTTGAAGTGTATACAATGTGTACAGTGTGATACATTTGTGTGTGAATGCGCTGGTGACGATTAAAATAATGCTCGTTGTAATAATAGTCATAATAATACTGACAATAATAAATAACAATAATCACAATAATGACATGTAACAATAATAACAATAGTCCTAATAATTAACATAATAACAACCTGTAATAATAATAATAGCCATGGTGGTAATAATAATAATAATATCCTGTGATGATAATAATAATAGTAATCTGTAATAAAATAAAATAAATCATTCGGTGGAGCTCTTCCGTGGCCATTTTCGCATACCTTTATCTTATGCCGGCTAATACCTATCTCCTAATACCTTACCTATCTTACTTCTATACGGCCGTCGTTATAATATATTACACTGTATATAGGTCCCTCTCTGTGGGCGAGATCCCTATCTTGACGATACGAATCGGCCCGTAGAGTATTGGGTACTGAGCCCTAATTCACCCCAGCTCAACTTATGGACAGAGCCGATGATCGAACTGACATGACAATTTTTCGAGTATTTAGTGGAAATTGGAAATGAAATTTATTTGTTTGAAAAAAATATTTTAGGAAGAGTTTGGAACCATTTAGAAACGTTTTTGGAGAATTTTGGATGATTTTGGATTATTTTGATTTATAAGTTTTGAGGTGAATGTAAATTTAACCAAGGAAGTGTCTGAGCAGAGGAAGCTGGAAATTGTCATAAGCTTCAAGTTAGCACTCTCAAGACCGGATTTGTCAGCCAGGTCGACACAAAACCATTTTGCACACGACTTTCCGATAAGAGGTTAGGACAGGTAGAGTTTTGGTAATAAACCTGCAGCCAATGAGGATTCAGCACATAATTTGTGTGGGAAACGCTATTTAATCATATTTGCTTTATTAAGAGAGATTAGCATTCCCAGAGGTAAAGAAGAATATATTACATTGATTACGAAGAAAAGAATTATATAATTTTGGAGCAGAGAAGAGTAATTAGCATAATTCTATTATAAGTGGACCGGTCGCGAGGCTAGTCCATGGCTAGTTTGTCCGCGCATGCGAACCACGGACACACAGCGGAGACTCTTTCTGATACCATTGTGGAGAGCAGACTTGTCGTGCAGCGCTCCGCAAAATTAATATTGAGTATCGACAACCAGCATAATATATCAAGAAGCAAGCTATTGAAACAGCGAACAGAGAAGAAGATTGTTATATAATCTACAACATTCAACAGAAGCAAGCAATTTCGTTTTTAAAACGAATATACATATCGCAGCATTATAACCGCAGTATTTCAGGAGCATATTACTTTACATTTTCAACATGCTAAAAACTACGATTCGAAGGGGATATTCATACTCTGCACCCTCTAAGATGATTGGAATGATTCACTAAAAATGGTAGGAGGATAATCAACACTATGACACGGAAAGATTCAGAGTGGATTCCGAAGTCCTGAGATTGACGTCACCACCACTGCGATTCCACCATGCTGTTTGCTGAATTCCAAAAGCTACGTTCAACTGTCCATAAAGATCTTGGAGAGATGTTAACTACGGACTCTCAAATCTACTATTCTGACGTGGGGGGAAGAGAGAAGAAGAGGGTAAGCAGTGTTCAATGTTCCTGGTACGAGCATCTAGACTTGCAAGTGTGGTGAAGCCAGAAGATTGCTGTCCGCAGAGCACGAGTTCACTGAGGCAAGGTGGGTACCCGTCAAGCAGGCTCGGGGAGATCAGCTGCGAGGCGAGCGGCCGGCCCAGAGCATGTGTGGAATGCGACCGACACGTGCCAACTTCGGAGTGGAATATCGAGGCAATCGTTCCAGGTATTTTCATCGCAGACGGTCAGCAAGGTACAGAATTGACTGCTCTACGATCTCAGTAGTTTGTTGTAGTTTCTTGAGGATGAGCAGGGTGACCTATTCATTATGTAGAAATTCTTTCTTATAACTCATGTTATTGTATGTCTATTTAGAAATTGTAAGTTAATTTTTTTACACGTCACCGTGTGTCGTTCAGACGTGATTTTATTAGCATTTGGAAGTTAGATTACCGTTTTGGTCAGGTTTTATCCAGCGTCGTTTTTAACCTTCTCATTTTAACGGAAACTGTTCTATGTTAGGAGAATGCTTCGATCGTAACACATACGTTTTCAAACCATGTTATGCGTTTAGATTGCTATAATACATTACCACTCACAATATGATTTATGATGAGGCACTATGATACTGTAAATAACAAGTTTAACATGTATAAACATTTAATAACAAATTAAAAATGTTTTAAATAATAAAATTAACAGAATATTATTCTAATTGAAGAATACATTATTATGTAACGATAAGTAAGTCATGGATAATTTATGTAACCACTATTTATGTCAACAAAGGATCACTACAGTGACACTTGAAGTCAGATGAGGCCTATTAATAGCAACAATTGTTTGTTATTATATTGCCAATGCGAAATGAAGATAAGAAGACTTGTATGTCTATGGAAAGTCAGTAATATGTTTAAGAAAGTTGGTAAATGAAGATTTTGCTCATTCTTGTTTTGTAACAGAGAAACGAAAGTATTATTATTGTTATTTACTTTTAGACGAGCGGACTACAACCATTTCAAAGTTTACACTCAAGTAAACATGGTATTGTTGTACAATTAGAGATATTATACATTTCAGGTTCCGTATTGACAGTAATCATTAAAATTAAAACTTACAATTCCCGCCTAGTCAATACTATACTTCTTTTATAAAATATTTCAAGGATACATGTTTCAGGTCCCAATCTTTCTGGACCCTTCTTCAGCCCATAAAATCACACATGGAGCCCATCAAATCACACAAACATCGATAAACACAAACTGCACACACACAATAAATAGATAAAACACTGTAAAAACATCTAAGAGTCTAAAATCTAAAAATAACATGCATGTTTTACTGTCTTCAGGTACATGTTTTCACTTGTTCTTCATCTAAAAAAATGTCATTTGACGCTGTGAAACACTGGCCACATATTTTGAAGTATATGAGTGGCGTGCTGTGAGAACTTGCTGTATATCTTGTACTGTTTTTGTGGCTGAAGATGGGTTGGACGTCAAAAGCTACATGTTACAAATTCTTGTTATAAAATTTTATGCATTTGGCAACTTGTCTTAAGATAGTCTTCTGCCATACGGTATCTGAAATGATTGACATAATTAGTACTGAATGTAAGGAAAAAACAATTACGTAAAACGGCTCGAAAACGGATTGCATAAAACTTACGGAAAAGTCAGAGAAGATTGGTTGGCGTGTAGCTACATTTGAATCCTGAAGAAGACAAACGGTGCGAGTTAATAACAATGCATCTTACTTATAGCCCAGCTTACTAGAACAAAAAAGAAGAAATTTGGTCGTATGAATTTAAGAAAACGTAAAAACTTACCGAAGTCAGACGAAAACAGCCCCGCGGCGACAAGTGGAGGTCAAGCTCCGCTCGGCTAGAGCAACTTTCTAATACTGAGTGCGCGTGCCTGACGTGTATTAAGGAGTAAACACACTGCTTGGCTTGAAGAGGTGGGGGGGGGGGGGCGGTCGAGAATGGGCAAAGCGGTTTAGATGAGTTAGTGGTTGGAGAATGGGGCTTATTGAAAGAAAAGACAAGATAGGCATTGTGACCTATGGCGGTTTATGCGTTTTGATATTTAAATGGTCTGCTATCATATCGAATAATATGTTTGTCTCATAATTAATGTCATTCAAATTATTAGAACAATTTGATCTCTGAGATGTATTTATGTGAATTGCTTCTAAGACATTCATCAAGCTGCCCTTATTGACGTAATGTAAGATGTTCATATCATTGTCTATGGTCGTGAACTTATGACCGGATTCCTCCATATGTGTCGCCATTGCTGAAAATTTTCTGTGTTTAATGGCAGAAATATGTTCATTATAACGAATACGGAAGCTTTTTCCGGTTTGGCCTGTGTATGTAGCATTGCACTGGTTACAATTGAGCTCATAAACACCGGATTTCGTATGTTTATTCGTGACGTTGACTTTACTAGAATTGAAGAATTTTTTAAAATTTGAGTTATTGGTTTTGTAGGCTACATTTATATTGTATTTCTTTAATACATTAGTTACTTTATAAATACTTCGATCTATAAAAGTTAAAGTGGCTAGATTTTTCTTGGCGGAATTATCTTTTGTTAATTTAGTGACAGGTTTGTTTTTCAATTTATGAAACAAATTACTGACATATTTGCGACTATATCCATTGACTTTGGCTATTTGATGTATTATTTTGATTTCTTCTTTCAAATCATTATCCGACAATGGAAGTCTTCTTTCTTGTTCTAGTAAGCTGGGCTCTAAGTAAGATGCATTGTTATTAACTCGCACCGTTTGTCTTCTTCAGGATTCAAATGTAGCTACACGCCAACCAATCTTCTCTGACTTTTCCGTAAGTTTTATGCAATCCGTTTTCGAGCCGTTTTACGTAATTGTTTTTTTCCTTACTTTCAGTACTAATTATGTCAATCATTTCAGATACCGTATGGCAGAAGACTATCTTAAGGCAAGTTGCCAAATGCATAAAATTTTATAAGAAGAATTTGTAACATGTAGCTTTTGACGTCCAACCCATCTTCAGCCACAAAATCAGCACAAGATATACAGCAAGTTCTTACAGCACGCCACTCATAGACTTCAAAATATGTGCCCAGTGTTTCACAGCGTCAAATGACATTTATTTAGATGAAGAACAAGTGAAAACATGTTCCTGAAGACAGTAAAACATGCATGTTATCTTTAGATTTTAGACTCTTAGATGTTTTTACAGTGTTTTATCTATTTATTGTGTGTGTGCAGTTTGTGTTTATCGATGTTTTTGTGATTTGATGGGCTCCATGTGTGATTTTATGGGCTAAAGAAGGGTCCAGAAAGATTGGGACCTGAAACATGTACCCTTGAAATATTTTATAAAAGAAGTATAGTATTGACTAGGCGGAAATTGTAAGTTTTAATTTTAATTGTTGTACAATGCAATGGTTTATCAATAGATTGCATTATGATCAGTTACGTGGAATATCAAACGAGAGATATTGTTGTAGACAAATGTATTGTCGAAGGTAATGTGCACGATGATTTTAAAATAAGAGAATGAGGAGGTTAGCAGTGTTTCATGAACTGTATACACAGTAGTGTTGCATAGTAGGATCACTAATTCTGCTACAGCTTTGTAGACAGGTTGGTCTGTTTTGAAGTATTCCGTGCAGTATTTTACGAGAGTTATCGTGACAACAGTAAGGAGAATTTGTGTCGTATTTGGAAGCGCAGGAGACGCTATGAGTATGTGAAGTTCACGTTTTGGTAACGAATTGAGTATTGCCATGAAAGCAATTTCCTACTACAGGGGGATAAGAAAGTCACTGACGTTTAAGGGTGTTTGTTTGTATTGTTTTGTCAGTTAGAGTTAATGCCATAGCCACGTCATCGTCGTTCTGAGTTGGTGTAGTTCCGTCTCGATCTTTAATGTCAGTATTATTCTTATGTAATGGATTTGTCTATACATAACTTTAACTAACTTCATTGTTCGTTAATATATTTCATTTATTTTGGACTTATAACCAGAAGCTTATAAAAGCTATCGTTTTGTGAAAAAGTGTTTGTCTAGAAGTGAAGTTTGTAACATGAGAGCTCATTAGAGTGACATATCACGTCAATTCTAGTCCAGATTCGAATACCGCGTTGGACGCGTGTAATTCAACATTGTATATAATTGTTAGTTATATATTCCATTGTTATTTTAGATTTGCTCACGTTTGTAAATAGCTGAATATCGTAGGGTATTTCAAGATTGTTATTATTATGAGTCGAACAGCTGATCGTAGATCAAGCTCACGAGTAACCAGTCACAGGATGACTAACAAGTTTTACTATTCGAACTTATTCGAAGATTTAGGAAGTAGATATTTCATCTACAAGTGTAATTGTTTGTATTGCACGTTTCATGTTTTATTATGGATGACAGGGCTATTTCTTATATATATTTATTTTGGGAATAAATCCCAGGCACATGTCGTTTGCCTGTTTTGTTTTATAGAAACTGATCATCTTTTCATTTCGCAATTGCCGTGCGATAATACTAGCAGTTAGTTACTAGAACTCACTTAGTCTCAACTTCACCGTTCACGTCCGAGATCCGAGATTCTCGTACTACCAAGTTATTTTGGAATTAGATTTGCTAGTAAATGTGTAACTAATTGTAGTGTTATTGTACGTCCGTATGCGTCAAGGGTTTCCTAGTCATTTATCCAGTGGGAATGGTTGACGTATCTAGCTGGGTGTCAACGTCCCTACAATCCTTACCATCTCAGCGGATATGGGTGATGGCTAATGTGAGATTCGGGCGCAGTACGCCCTTATTGCCGTTTTGGTATGCCAATATCGTTGATCCATCCGCGGTGACAAATACCCCACAGGTATTTATTACCTTGGTATGGATGTATTATTATAATCAGTAGGAGATCATTGTGTACAGTGCGTAGCGTAAGTGAAGGATGATTGACGTTTGTGTTGTGATAATAGGTGGTGGAAATATATTTACAAAGGCTATATACTGAGCCCGCTGAGCTCATGGTCAGTGGTATTTTTCATTGCACGCATTTTGATAATGCGATGCATCATCCTAGAACGCACCCACCGACCAGCCACGCTGCTGTCATACCTGGAGATAATTATAGTTGCACTTTTGACTTTGGAGAAATCCACTATATTTTTATCTGAGTCCTTATTAACATGTCCCAACTTTCTACAAGGCTCAGATCATCGCGTTTCGTCATTCTGCGTAATCCAAACATTCTAGTGAATGTATTTTATTTTTACGGTAAGGTATTATCATCGCAGACACGCCAACCGGAAGGAATCAGTCGCTGAACGACTCAAGTATTTGCTAGATCCAGCGACGAGGAACAACGCTGTTGGCACTCGAGTATGGTTTACTGTTCTTATAGGACGTGTGTTATAGTCCGTCTTGTTAAGACGAGGGAACAGTCCGCCAGTAGGCGAGGAAGATAATCAAAGTGAATCGTACATTAAAGAGCACTTGTTTATATGCTGACCGAGTGAAATCTAAAGCCTATGTGTGCTGTAGTAATAATTTCTGCAAATTTAGTTAAAACTGTGAATATTTTTGTGCCTTGGAACACCACATTTTCACCACGTGCTAGATGAAAATTCTATGTCCACGAGGGACAACGAAATATGCTATTATCCGTGAATTAACAATTGTTAAAGTGTATTATTTCAACGTTATAAATTGTGAAAATTGTTATGGCCGCAAAAGCGAGCAAATTTAACCGTGGATTATTTGGATGCCACGAGATTCAGTGATTGTAGAATCTGTGAAGTGCAAAGCAGATAGTGCATGGCCAATTTTTATAACATCTGCAACGTGTAGCATCTGTGAGTTTACTTCCACAAATTATACTAGCTTCAGTGAAAAGCAGTGCTGCGAATATATTTTTCAAGTGAATATTATCACCAAATATGCATCATTCTACTGACCACGTGTTCAACATATTTTACCACATATCTTCGATGGGGATGATGTAAGAGGACCCCCATGATATGAAGGAGCCGTTCTGAGGAACTTCAACACGTGAGAGGAGCTATCAGTGTTGCCAACAACCGAAATCACTTCCCCGACACCTCACCTGCCGGACCCATGTGTCAAGAGGATCAGGTGAATTTATTATAGGCCACAGCGGCACGAGAAACTATGATCCAAGGGATCTGTGGTAACATGGTGGCTAAAATTCATAGACGGCCCAAGAAAGTACACCTAAGAAAACTGGAAACACCACATGGAAAGTTATAGATTAGTGTGGACGTGGATGAGTCTAGCTGTCCGCCGATCTGCAAGAGAACGCATGGTTAGTGATTCATATATCAAATGAAAACATTCGCATTTGCTGCGTATAGCGCATATACTCTATTTTGGCACCTTATATGCCTATGCCTTACATTGGTGTGATAATATTAGCATCCAGCATCTTTTTCTTTTCGGCTGACTCTATAGGGGGGCTGGTGCACCAAATTGTCACTAGTTAACTCCACCCGGTGCTCTATCAAATTCGTGACTTCTAGGTCAGCTAGGGAATTAGCGAATACGTCGCTGTATCTTCCTGACAGGTCTGCGAGTTTCTTACTCTGCTCTGGTGTCGGTTCTTGTGTAAATGTGTGTTTTTGTTGTCTTGTGCGTGTATTGTGGCCAATGGGGAGGTCTGGTTCTCGCGTGTGTCTCGCTCCTCTCGTATATTGTCTATGGATCTAGCATATGCTATCGAATGTGTAGTTACATGGAGGTTGTTCATTAGGTGTATTTCACTGTTGGCGAAGCTTATGTTCGCATCTTATTTTGCGAGGAAATCGGTTCCGATAATGCCTGGGGCTGATAAGTCCTCTATTACAAACATGGGGCGGGTCACTTTAAACTCGCCCTTTTGAATCTGTATGTCTGCTATTCCTACATATTTGAGGCTTTGTGAGTTGGCCGCTATGAGTGGAGTGTTATTGTTCACCCTGTGTATTTTCTCGTTGGTAATATATTTACTGCTAACGCAGCTTATGGCAGCTCCCGTATCCAGTAACATGTGTAGTCTATGTTCATTTATATTAGCGGGTATTGTTAGTGCTGTAAGAGTATAACCCGCATGTGTGATATGCGTACTGTTGAGAGTATATGCAATTGTTGTAGCTGCTTCCCAGTCCCGTAACGTGTGCGTGCCAATTAATACCTTGGGATTTACTGTTGTCTGCATTTTGTTTCTTGTGTTTTTGCTGACTAGCCTGCTTATTGTTATTTCCTGGCCGCGCTTGGCACGTTTCGCTATGTGGGGCATTCTCTCGACCTGTGCTTCTGCCGTGCATTGTGAAATGTTTGTCTGAACCTAGCTGTATTTCCTTTTCCCCTTTCGCCATGATAAAGTGTCTATTTTCCTGTATACACCCAGTGTGGGTTCGAATCCTAGCTTCTGCGTCAATGCATTGATCGTTTTAGTGTTCTGATGAGGCGTTGGTTCGCCTTCTGACCGTTGCTTCGTTGCGTGGGCCTTCACTTATTTCCTGGTGGGTACGAGTTCGATTCCTGCCTGTTGTCTCGGCGTAGGGAGTGTTTTTTGTCCCGAGATAGTGCGGGTTCGATGTTAGTTTGTTGTTCTTGTGCAAGGAGTGTGTCTTTGTTCTGAAATGGTATTGGTTCGATTTTGATTTGTTGTTTTTATGCAAGGAGGGTTTTTTGTTTTTAGATAGTGTAAGTGTGATCTTGATTTGATGTTTGGGTACAGGGAGTGTATTTTTGTGTGTCGTGTGATGCCAGGCGTGTAAGAGGGCTGTAATTACCGGCTCTAGGTTCTCCTGTGAATAGTATATGTATATTCGTGCTATATCCCGGCGTGGATAATATCGGTTTCGGGCTGTCATTTGTGTATACATGTATGTTATGACGTAATACCTTTCCGAGTGCTGTTACCTCGACGGCTCCTGCATATTGTTTTAGATCCCTTAGTTGGGGGGGGGGTAGTTTCGGGATTAAACATTAGTGTCACTGTGCTAATTTAAAAGGTGGTTCATAATTGAGAGCAGCTTCCCGAAACTGGGAGGGCTTACCAGTGTAGAGTGTTGTTTGGTGTTCAAATGCTAGGGGGTGTTCCTGCAAAGATGCAAGGGTCTACTAGGGGATGAACCTCTGAGTGCAGGCTAATAGACCGGCCTGCCAGCTGGACGGAGTGAGTGATATAACAGACGTGCTTATGTCAGCGGCTCGCTGCTATGCGGTCGCGTGCGGGAAGCACAATGAAACCTGAGCAAGCGATTACTGGCTACTATTGTCACGGTCAATCGTGACGAGAGTCAGGAAGGGTATGATGATGTAAAGAGGCGTGTAATTATCAAGACAAGTGTAGTTTACTGACCATGTGTTTATTGGTCAGTGAGTGTGAAATTGTAAGTCCCATTTAGGGGAATGTAAGTACTGATACAAGTTAAGTGTACAAGATTGTGGATGGGTGTTTACAAAGTAAAGGATATCTGAACACTTGCTGAGTCTCACCTGATGATGGTAGATGGAGCAGGGCCTTCGGCGACACACACTGTATGACAGATAATGCTCCGAAAAGGCCTCTCTTCTTATAGGTCCTGCCGTTGCTTAGTCAGCATTCCGTTGACGTAGCTGCCCCAGTTAGTTGTAGTGTTAATGTTTATGAATGTGTTGCAAGTGGTTGGATGATGGGGGGTGGCTCTCAGGGGGTACAGCCCCCCCGGGCCTGTACAAGTCTTCTTCTTCAATTAGTTCGCGTCCCCGCGAACGGGAACGGAACGTGGAGTGGGGGTGACGATGGATAGTTTTTGGTTTCTTCTTGTACCTCTTCTTCTTTTCTTCAGTGTTGATGTCGTTTAGGTGTAGCGATGTCGTGTTGATGTCGTGTAGGTGTGGCGATATCGTGTTGATGTGGGACCAGCATGTGCTCAGAGGGGTAGGTTTTGGGATATACATATGATACTTTAAAACAGTTCATTTAAAAAAAGTTGACATTTGAAATATTAAAAAGTACAACAACAAAAAAATGCGTGATTTTGACACTATATATGTGTTGGCATTGTGCAAGGAGGAAAAAACCCATGGCTGGACGGGTGGTTGTTCCGTCCGGCGCTGTGTTGGGGAAAAAATTGCTCCCTGCGATATATAGTATAAAAGATGGAAGAAAATAGAAAAAAATAGGTGTCCCAGGGTATAAGTTAAAGGAATATGTAAAAAATAGTTATATTTCGTTGGGATAAAACGGGACACCTTCACAAGTTTTGGCGTTAGTAGAAAGAAAAATGAAAGAAACAAAAGCATAATCAATGTGCATATGATAATTTATGCCTAAACATAGTGAATATGGTAATAATACCGCACATAGTAAAAATCATGAACAAAGTAAAAATGATGAACATGGTAAAAATAATGGTTGCCATATTGGTGTTCTATGTGTATGTATGTTGGCTAACTCTGTGGAACCTTTAATTATATAACATCATGATATGACGAGGAAATATAAAATAATTTACAACTTATGATTATTACTTAACATTTATACCTTGTGGAGCTCCTTTAAATGGCCAGTTATTTTGTACCTATTATTGTTAGTGCGCACTTTACCGTCGTGCCTTGACTACCGCTCCCTATTCGGCCGTTCCTGGTGCGGTTTAGTGGCTAGTCCCCTATTCCTTCCTTGTGTGTTTTAATGGTCTTCCTGCCGTGAGTAGGAGTTCCATCTTGATGATGAGGTACGGCACTTACAAAGGCCGTGCCGTCCCTGATCATCGCATATTGCTCTTTATTGGAGCGTTGTGTAGTCAGGTCAACAGCCTTCAGCATCTCACGGCTGCTGATTGCCATTGCCTGCTGGCGTCATCATCTTTAATGGTGTGACTGAAAAACGACGAAGATCAGTGTGTTGGTGTGTCAGAGATGGGTAGTGTAATGTGGTGTTGGAAATATATTTACAATAGACATGTGTGCAATCCTCGTAATCTGCAAAACAAAAATGAGTTAATGGCCGTTTATCTGGAAACATGTACATTCCTTGCTTTCCTGAAAAAAAAATAGAGTGTGTTAATACATGTAGCATTTCCATCGCTGCGCATATTATAAAAAATTAATTATGGCGCCACTTAAGTCTAACTTAATCTACGTTAGCCTAGGTATTATCTAGCTTATTCTATGCGTTATCGGGCTTACCCTGATGACGGGTTTGTTTGTCACCAGGCGCGGAAATGTTTAGTCTAAGTTATGAAAAGTGAAAAAAATTATTTGATATCTATAAGCCGAATGGTTTTGCCTTAATCTATTGCCGAAATATGCTGTGCTATTATTTAGCAACAGCGCTTATAAAATTTGCTTAATTGTAATTTGCGTGTCAAATGCAACTGTCTTACATGCTAAAATTTCGACCAGAACGATCGCCCGGTGCAGTTTTACCTCCCCAGATCACCACCCGCACGTATTCTAGAAACACCGGTTGTCTCTAGAACCGCCGGATTCCGCTCCCTTAATACTAGTTGTCGACATTTATATTATTGCTTAATACTAGTAATTAATAAAGTCCCGGGAGACTGCGGTGCCAAAGAGCAAACCGCCTCGCCCTTGTACTTGCCTGTGTTATCATTGTTGGGCCTGCCCACTAGGACCCCTGTGAGGGCTCGCTGTGCTCCTCATTTAGGATCTCTGGCTGCCCGCTGCGTCACCATTTATGTGGGCACTGGACATCGTTCGGGAAAAATCGTCCGATAAAATAGTATCATCCGGGAATTTTAGCGTCCGGGCTCCTCTTCGCCTATATTGGCAGTAATAATAACATCCGGGAATTTTAGCGTCCGGGCTCATCTTCGCCTATATTGGCATTGTTGGGTTGGCCCACGTGAACCCCTTTAGACAGCTCGCTGCATGCCTATTTAGTATCTCTGGCTGCCCGCTGCGTCACCATTTAATATCTCAGGTGACCCGTTGTCAACCATTTATGTGGGCGCGGGTTCGAATGACCGCATTCATTCCATATATATTATTGATTATTTGTTAATTCATTCTTCATTTGTTTGGTTGTCTTCACCTATGCTACGCGGGGCAAGGACTTGTCGGATCTAGGATGGATCCCGCTGAACCCTGAGATCCTGCTTCACTCCTGCGAGTAGGAGATTAACTTCCCGCCATGGAAGTTCTACTTACTTACATGCTAAACTAGTAGTCTAGTCGTAATTTGGTCGTCCCTTGGTTCCTCTCCTGAGTCCGGTGCGGAGTTGGCTAATTTTCCCCCGTTCGTCAAAAGTCTCCCCAGCAGGTCTTGGCTTCGACGTCCGTGGCGCATAGTGGGTGTAACTTTCCTCTGCCGGGGGGGAAGGCTAGACGCACCCCCAGTTTTGGCGTTTGCCCGCGTCAGGCCGTGAATGCTTCAACCTTACGTAGTTCGTCTCTTTGGTATGGGTCATTGAGCCAACTGGGGTATGGCTCATCATCGCCTTCCCCAGCTTTGCTCCTGTGTGGCGCCTCTGCCCTTCTGTTTACGCTGTCATCACCATTCAGCGTGTCATCAGATTCCTTTTGTGTTAATAAAAAAATAGTGTGCTCTGTAAATAATTTTACTGTGTAAATAATGTAAAATTTTTGAGTGTTCTGGGGTTGTAGAGTCTTCTAAATGCATGGACTACTTCAGGCCTTCTGTAGCTACGTCGGACTTCCAGCGGTAATGCCTTGTTAATTTTCTTGGAGGCGTTAATATGGTTTTATGGCGTTGGGTTCCCTGTTATTAGGATCAGGGGTGTTATCTGCTGGATGGGTTTAAAGCGTGGTAGGAGAGGGTAGCGCATCGTCGGGCTCCATGTTAATGGTGGCCGTGAGCCGGTGATGCTATCAGGATGTCTTTACAGTGAGTGGACGGGGGTAGGTATTTCCCGGGTTTTGCAAAAATTTTTAAAATTCCATGCAGGAGTAATAATAATAACCCAGGTGTGTGGGTAGGTTATACCATGCATGTGCCTGGATATGAGGCGTGTCCGCTCTCATTTGTGGATAGGTATATGCCGAGGTGTAATAATCCTATGTCCCTTGCATGCGGGATTATTTATAAAAAGAATTGTTATTATAAATTTGGCCACATCTCTTGTTTAGAGATGCGCATTACGCTTAATTGTCGCTTTTCCGACTCGACCCTAATACTCGGGCGTAAGCATTGAGAGCCAGGGCGTAGTGAGCCCTCTCTTTAAACGCATGAAGTCTATCAACCCCGATGTATATTTTGTCATGTAGTTTAGCTGTTTTTATGTGTTTATGTGTTTGTGTTGGCTAATGTTGTGAGTGACAAGGTTATGGAAGGAGAAAGGTGGTATAATGGTAGCCCGTAGGTGGTGTCTTGGCCATCTGGTTGGCACCATCCATCTCTGCTCCTGTAATCCTCACTTGGTCAATATCTGTTTTCTATCCGCTCTTTGGGATGGTTAAATGCGGTGACACTGTGACGTCACGGCCTAATCTGGCCTCTTATGTATAATGTTAAAATAGCAAGTGATTTGTAATGTAACTGGTCATGTTCTGATCGCCTATGTTGGTTTTTAAGATTTAAATAAAAAACAAAAAGAGAAGGAGTTATTGGGGGGGGGTGTTCCTTCAGAGCACCTGTCTGTATTCGCCCCTGATTAGTGAGCGCGTGTGGGAAGGACGTGGTCGTAATTGTGATTAGCGCAGCTGCGTGTGTGTGGCTATGTTCCGCTACAGCATGCGGGCGGGTGGGCTGTTATCGGCTAAGTCCTATCGTGGGTCACGTGTGTGGGCAGGAGGTGGCCGTGGCTTGTCAACATCTTTGTAAACATGCTCCTATGGCCCTAAGATAATATGGCCCACAGTATCTGCATGTTAGTAAATGCCAGGCCAATTGTAACATTGCTGAATTCTGTGCCAATGTCCATGTGTACTGTATGTTAGTGTTGGTATAGTGTTTGTTTTTGTATGGTAATGTCATCATAGTCGCGTGTCATTGTCACTTCCGTTATGCCAAGAGTGTCTGTCGACGGCAGTGTTGCAACGCGGTGGAATCTGCAACTCAGTATTTTACTGTGTTTATTTTTTTCTATTCCTGTTTACAGGAAGCTTCTATCGCTATGTGAAGGCTAATGCAACGTGACTTTAGCCATGGTCCGTGTGTTGCCATATGTTTGGGATTCCGGGATGGCCAATGTGTCAATCTGTCCTGTTTTTGCTAGCAACGTTGTGTAGTTACTTATTCCGTAAGACTTTTGCCTTGTGAAATTGCTATGCTTGTGTTTGGAAAGTTTATTTCCTATGCTTGGGGAATCGAAATTTTGCATGGTTTTTGGCCGGAGAAAATGTGGTGTTACCTGTTTATGTACATGTATGGGGCCAACTTCCGTCTGAATGGGATTCTGGATTTTCGTTTTCAACGGCGTCCGATATTTGCTGGGCATTCGGACCCGCGATCCCATGTAATACACCGTGTTTCATGTCTGCGTTGTCTGTTGGGATTATAGCGTCCCCAGTGTGGTTTCTGATTGTGTTTTTCGCGCCAAAAATACCATTGGTTGGTTTGTTTTTGGCACGACTGTGTTGTGTGATCGTGAGTTCGCACCCGCCTTGGTTTAAGGTCCTGGTGTTACAATTTTTTGTACTGTATGTCCCATGGTACGTGTATTGTGTGTTTGAGACGCGCAAATGAAAATACGCTTTGGCGTGAAAAATTTGGGTCTTTTGTAATGCCCCTCGTATTCTAATTTTGAGAGTTATAGGGTTTTGAAACTCTCTTAAATGAATGTGTATGTTCCAGCCAGGCCTGGAGTACGCTTAGTTTGTCCGTAGCTAGTGAAGGTCGCGCACTCACGGGTGTGTTATCGCTGACTGCGATGGTGTCTAATTTCATTGACGTGTGCACTATCTATTACTTGTCTAGCGATGTGCATATGTCCAGCACGTGTGTGTGTGGGAGCTTGATTGCTCGCTCTCTTGTTGTGAGCATGGCTTTCCGTAATGGAAAAGAACCTTCGACTGAATACGTTCGAGTCCCCAAATCTTATGTTATTGTAGGCGTGGGATGAATATATTCTTGTTAGTGGTACCAGATGTCATTATGTATGTGTGTCACCGGGCCGCTAGTTTCGTGTTTGGTGACCAGGTGTCGGAGGTGATTTTATTGTTTTGTGCGTATGGATATCTGTTAGTGTAACTGTCCTTTATTATTCTATCCTCCCATTGGATAGTTACCCGACCTTGCCCTCCTGGTATCCAGAAGGTTGCGGGTTCGAGACCGTCTTTGTCCAGGGTAAGTATTCCTGGTGCCTTTTAGGCTTGTGTCTTCGGGATAGTTTTGCTAAGTATAACTGACTGTTTTGTATGGTATTTCGTTTATTGTGTGACCTCCAAAAATAAATAGTGGTGTTTCCCCTTGAGCTGTGAGTGTTACCCCATGGCGTTTATGTTTAGTTTGAGCGCTGTTATAGGGGACAAGAGAAATTCATGCTGTAGGCAGTGTAATAAATAGCGTACGCCTATGGATCAAATATATACAGTTTAGCTTGGATAATTCGCATTTCACGGGGTTAGTGAAAGAGAAAAAAAATTGAGTTATCCAAAAATTCAAATTAAAAAAGTTCATTGAAAAAAAAAGTAGAGAAAATATATTGTATGACGTCTACATAATGCTTTATGCTTACCAAAGCAGGTTGCCATACGGCGGTACCTTGTAAAGATTGTATCGTAAATAATTTCAAAAGGTCCAGAATGAAAGGTAGGAACTGAGTGTACTATTCGCCTATTTGGCGACGTTAGTAAGGCAGTAATCTAGTTCCGTCTCAGGGGAATCTACTATTTTTCAAAAATAGTGTGAGATTCTTAACTGTTTCTCCCGATTAGGGCTCTCGGCCATCACGAGAGATTCTAGCAAGTTGTAGGAACGGCACATAGAACACTTAGTCATTTCTACTTAGAAAGACCCGCCTAAGCTCCATGCTGTGGTTTGTTGCCTAGGCTGTATTCGGGACCGTTCTTGCCGACCCTGAGCCCGTGGCCCACTGATTGGCCTCCGATTGTCTTTGCACCTTAAAAACTTTACCTTATCCAAGCTATAATCTGAACTAACTATGATTATAAACCCTTGATGGCCTGAAAAAAATGCTAGGGGCCAAGAAAAAATTAGGGAAAATTTCAAATTATATAATTTTGAGTTGGCCACATTCTGCTGTATATACGTGTGAAATCTACCGTTTACAGGGGTGGAATCTGCCCTTTGTGTATCCATTATCGTGTTTCCCACGTGTAAAAGAGCCTACCTGTATCTATAATTGTGATGCAAGTGACATTGGTGTGTGTTATATTCCTGGTGAAAGTTGTTATCCCCTTCCGAGCGTCCTTGCTCGGGAAGGTGGATACTGTCGCCCTGTCACTAGAGCATAGGCCCCTGAAACCCATTGAGGTGCTTCTTTGCTATTTTCTGGAGGAATTTGTAGCAAAGTAAGCCTGGGCCTACTTTCACCGTAGTGCCTGTATGTTGGCCTGAATGTGTCTGAGGGGCTGATTGCGCTCCACGCTACCCTAGCAGTGTTTATAGGGGTGTGTGTATTCCTCCCTGCCCGGCCTCGTGGGGTAGGTAATAAGACCTATCTTATACCCCGTGTACTGTGTGTCTGCGCCTGGTCAGAGTGCGCGGGTGTGTGTTGTGCACCCTGATGGGCCGAAGGCAACACCCTCTTATGCATTTGCACCTGGGGTACACATGCTGTTGCCCGCTTCCATTCTGGCAAAATTGCCCTTTGAACTAGCGGCAATGGCCGTTTAATTGCCTGTGATTGCCCTGGCGATGTAGTGGAGTGTAGTCTAACCGATTTCTGGCCTATGGCCACGGTAGACTCCTGCCCTTGTGTTTGCCTATGTGTGTAAGATGGACATCCGTGTGAGTTACTTTAATTAGGGTATTCGAATGCTATTCGTGTGTGTGCGAGGGTGTTCTGTTTCATGTATTCGCTCTAGGCGCGTGTTTTTGTCGGATGTCTCTAGCCATTGCCATCTGTTCGGCTAACATGTAAATAATTATTATGGTCATCCCGGCGTTCCATGCTATAGTGGTAGTTGTCGTTGTATCTAGGTCGTACCAGGATTTGTGAAGTCTTGGTATTTGTAGGGGCTGTCTGTGATGTTTAAAAGGTGTTTCCGTGACATTGAATGTCGGAATGACCGATGACCAGTTGGCATTAAGTATCGCCGTTATGTTATCATACAACAACGGCTTCGTCTGTAAGGGCTCAAAATCGTGTAGCTGTAATTGTATTTGCTTCGTCCACGCCGCCGGTAGTGTGTGTGTAATGGCCAATTCCTTTACCATTTTGGCGTCCCACGGAAACGCATGTGGTATCAGGATGTTGCCGCTCTCTGTGAGTTGGCAATCGCATGGGAGGTGTACCTCTAGAGCCCCTGGCGGTGCCTCCGTGTGTGGGAGTAATAGGGTTGTCCATCCTTCTGGGCATTGGATACCCATCTCCGCCGTTGGGTTTGTAACGACAAACTTATCCATATCACTCTGTGTGATAAGGGCTGTCTGCGATCCTTCGTCGCATCTGTATGCGCAGGATTCCAATATTTTATCGGTTGGAGCGTTGTTATAAAAATTGACGGCGCAAGCAGGCTGAATTGTGGCCACTTCTTGGAACCGCGGTATGTAACAGAGCGCATTTATCTGCGTAATGCAGTCATGTAGCGCATTCCCTGTTAATATACGAATGTCGCGGCCGTTAACTGCCAGCAACGTCGGTTCGTGTGTCAATGTGCACGTACCCCCTAGCCACTTATATGGTATGGGAATGTATTCAAATAGGTTCCACCGCGCGTTTTCCTCGATTATGGGTATGTTAATTTTTATGTGTAGTCTGCTAGCATGATATATGCACGAGCATATTGGCTTCGTGTAATACCAGCTTATTTGTTCGATGGAAGTGGCTAGTTGGTAATTATGTTTCCCGAGTTTGTGTTGGAGCCTTGTTAAATCCTCGCGCAGGGTGCTTGTGTGTATAGTATTTTCCGGTATTTTGTGTTGTCTGCATGCCATTAAATCTTGCTGTTTGTGCATGCTCATGATGGCATTGTAAATACTTATGGCGTTTCCCATAGCCATCTGGGCCGTGGAAGCCAGTATACTGTCCTGCGTTTCTTTGCCTGCTCGGGTCGCATTCGCGAGGGTTTTTATTTGTTCACTGATTGTGGTAATGGAGTCGTGTACCGTGTGTGTCCAATTGTTTAACTTGAATGTGGTCTCGGTCAAGTCCTTATGGTTCGCGTGGATCATTTTGCTTAAGTTCTCTGTGTAGCTCGCAATTTGCTGCTGTGTCATTCGTAGCGTTTTACTATCTTCCTCTGTAGCAACGCCGCAGCAATATTGTAGGAAATTGCCTATAAATGTGAGTTCTCTCCTTTCCCTCCCCCGCATAGTCTGCATGGGGGCGGATGGCCCTTGGAGTTGTTCTATATCGCCGTGTATGTTAAGTGTCTGTTCGATGGCCTCCCATAGTGGGTGTATTTGGGATTTGTGGCCATCCTCTGGTGTAGACGACGGTACCGGGATGTATTCTTGTTTTACCGGTACGTCATAAGTGATGGGTATATTACCCTGATAGACCGTCTGTCCCCGTATGTGCTTCCAATGCCCGCCGGGGGTAATTTTTACCCTCGACCCTCTTGGGGCTTGCTTTAAGGAGCTTGTGAGTATCCCACTAACCATGAGGGTGAGTAGTAATGTAAATAGTATTGTTGTACCCCTGTTGGCTCTATGGCTTAAGATTCCTGTTGCTTCTGCCTGTGGTGCCATTCTGAGTTAAGGGTGGGTATAAAAAGAAATGTGTGTGAGATTTCTGATTCTTTCCAGTGGGTGGGGGGTTGGTTTGACAAAAATTTCCCTTGTGTAGCTAGGGTGAAGGAAAAAAAATGCATTCTGCAAAAAAAATTGACTTTTTCGCTTGGCTGCGTGCGGTAGGGGTCGTTTCTACTACGAGGGCTCGTTGTATGAGTCCTACCCTTACTGTGCGTAGTAGCCGCGTCTCCACCAATATGTTTTAGATCCCTTAGTTGGGGGGGGGGGTAGTTTAGGGATAAAACATTAGTGTCACTGTGCTAACTTAAAAGGTGGTTCCTAGTTGAGAGCAGCTTCCCGAAACTGGGAGAGCTTACCAGTGTAGAGTGTTGTTTGGTGTTCAAATGCTAGGGGGTGTTCCTGCAAAGATGCAAGGGTCTACTAGGGGATGAACCTCTGAGTGCAGGCTAATAGACCGGCCTGCCAGCTGGACGGAGTGAGTGATATAACAGACGTGCTTATGTCAGCGGCTCGCTGCTATGCGGCCGCGTGCGGGAAGCACAATGAAACCTGAGCAAGCGATTACTGGCTACTATTGTCACGGTCAATCGTGACGAGAGTCAGGAAGGGTATGATGATGTAAAGAGGCGTGTAATTATCAAGACAAGTGTAGTTTACTGACCATGTGTTTATTGGTCAGTGAGTGTGAAATTGTAAGTCCCATTTAGGGGAATGTAAGTACTGATACAAGTTAAGTGTACAAGATTGTGGATGGGTGTTTACAAAGTAAAGGATATCTGAACACTTGCTGAGTCTCACCTGATGATGGTAGCTGGAGCAGGGCCTTCGGCGACACACACTGTATGACAGATAATGCTCCGAAAAGGCCTCTCTTCTTATAGGTCCTGCCGTTGCTTAGTCAGCATTCCGTTGACGTAGCTGCCCCAGTTAGTTGTAGTGTTAATGTTTATGAATGTGTTGCAAGTGGTTGGCTAACCTCCCGAGCTGGGTGGTCGCCTCTTGCCGTGTAAAGGTGATGTTCTGGTCTTATGATGTTTGCCAGTTGGGGTGGTTTTTAGTAGATGATCGGGGGTGGCTCTCAGGGGGTACAGCCCCCCCGGGCCTGTACAATATGTACCATCTGTGCCCATGTATTTTTCGTACCCCCGCCTATTCTTAAATTTGTTCTCTTGTTCATCCGTTACGAAATGTTCGTATTCGCCCCAGTTATCTATAATATGTTTAACTGTCTGTACCCTGTTTTTTGTGATCGTTTTCCGTCTTATGTGGAAGGAAGCCAACTGCCCGGAATAGACAGTTTCCATCCCCCTGGACCGTATTCTGCTGTAGGTGTGAACGGGAGAGTGTTTCTTGTCGTGTATCATTGTGTTCGGATTTTGAGGGGGAGGTTGTTCTTGAAATGTGCGTTGCTTATATTTGTGCGGGGGAGAATTTGTAGCCCCTTCTTTTGTAGGCTGCTTCTCCACCCCTAATAGCTTTTTGGATAGTTGTTTACGCGCCTTTCGGTATATCTGTTCTGTTCCCTTGACGGATAATTATGCCAATTTTCTGCCTGGGGTGGTAAGTTGGCGTGGGAAGCAAAGCTCTCCTAGCTTGTTGGGATGGGTGGTGTCTACCCCCCTGTGCGTATTTATCCGGAAGCGGGTATTGTTCCGGCCCCATCCTGTATCATGTAGGGGTGTTATGTGCGCGCTGAGGGGTTGCTCTGTTGTAGCAAGAGCTGTCCTGATCATACTGTGGCGAGCTATTTTGCTTGCGATGTGGAGGGGTATATGTTGGTCCACGTGGGGGTGAATTGCCACGGTAATACTCCTTTTCCTCTATCGTAGGAAATCGTGTGTCTCTCTGAATGGAGGTTGGCTGTCTCGATGGGGAGTGTCTGGTCGGTACTCAGGAGGGTGATACGCTTGTACGTGTGGGGTTGGCTGCCCCCGCAGTGGGTAGGTTGTTCTCCCCTGACCGTAATTCTGACCTCCCCCCGTGTGTATGTCATACCCGTCATCATATTGTGGTCGCATCGTGTCACCCCTGTCATCATATTGTGGCCGTATCGTGTTACCCCTGTCATCCCTTAGTATTCACCTTTGTGTGTTAATTGCAGCTATTGTTAACTGCTGCATTTGCTGTGCGAGTTCATCTACTTTTGGTGTATATCACCGTTGTCTGCATTGAGGTGATGGTCGATTGCCTTGCCCGCGATCTCATTTTCTGCCTCTATTAATCTAATATTTTGTTTTAGGTGCTGTATCATTTGATTTTTCACTGTGCGCAATTTGTCTACCAATGCTGGCCTAAGGCCTTGTATTATTAATCGAATCTTTTGTTTATCTGGCATTGCCATGTTGTACTTGCCGCACATTAGTAGCTTGGCTTTAATTTATGCCTGCGCACTATCTATGGGCCCTTGGGTACGTTCCCTTATTCTATCGTATAGGTCTTCTTCGTCCGGAACGAGCTTGAACTCATTTATGAGTAATATGCCGAGTCCTTACCATTCAATGTCGCTCAAGGCGGTCTCATTGAGCTCGAACCACGTTAGGGCTGAACCAGAGAGGCACGCAGGGAAATGACGTTTCTCGTCCATATCGGACCACCCGTTTATTTTCGATGTCCTATTGAACGCCTTGAGGTATTCCTCGGGGTCTTGGTTGTCCTCTGAATACTTTGCGGGCTGGATCATAGGATATTTAGCTTGCACAGCCATGATTTGCTAGTTTATCTCCTCGTGGTTGCTTAAGTGTTCGTTATCGTCTGCGCTACCTCGTCTACTCTGGTGCGATGAAGTGACGGAACTTGTATGGCTGTGTGAGAGATTGTTGGTTTCCGACCGTGTGGCTTATGAATGGCTGTCTTGAGAAGTACCGGGTTCGAATCGTGTGGATTGTAATACGTGTTGTGTGTCAAGTGCCTCGGTTTCCCTAATATTATCTAAGGAAAAATTGTGTTCCATTTGGGCCGTTTGTATTGTATCAAGTGTTTTAGTAATATTCTGCTCTAGCGTCTCAGCTATGGCTTTAATGTCTGCAACTAGTGTTGTGCCTTCTGTGTCCCGCGTAGTCTTCTCTAACTGCTGTATAAGTGTGTGCAAACTATTATATGTCTGCTGTGTATCGATTATCTGCTGTAATACGCTATGCGGTAGTATAGGGCTTAGCTCCTCGCTAATGTTACTGTCTGAGGATGACTATCGCGTTTTTTCCTCTTGTGCCTGTGCCCTTGTGAGGGGGGTGCGTGTACTACTGTGTAAGTGTATCGTAATCTAAGCTCTAGGGCCCCAGCCTCCAATTCGGCGATTAATCGACCAACGATATGTTCGTTGATCAAGTCGGGATTTTCGACTTTGATTTTAGGGCACAGTTAGTGGATACTTGCGGCAAGTGTGTGGGCTACGTCCCTAACTGTGCGTCTGACCTTGTCCATGCGCTTGGTACTCAGAAAAATTCCTAATATTTGGGGACGTTGATCTACTCACAAAAAATATTTCTACCCTGCGATGCTTGGCATTGTGAGAGATTTCTTTCATGAATACCGTGAGGGGGTGGACTGGGGAGATCATGTAATTACTATGGAGCGAGAGAAATAAAATTCTCTAAATTACCTTTCTCAAAAAAAATTCTCGCTGCAAGGTTTGGTACCGTTCGCACAGCAGGGCTCGTTGCATGAGTCCTCTCTAAAACGGAGTGCTCGGCGCTTCTCACCACTTTGTTATACCCTTGTTGTTGGGTTAGAACCTGGGGGTGAGTAGGTGTGGAGGGTGGTGTACAATTAGGGGAAACATCGGCCGGTGTGAGGGATCGACGGATGAGTGTTCGAAGGCGTGGTGGGTGAAAGGGTAAAGCTTCTAGGAATGAGCGATCAAAATCGAGAGATGGTCCCTCGGGGTAAAGGTGACGTCTGGCGAACTAAAGGGGGGACGATTGAAGCTAAGACTTGCTGCTGACACTGCGTTACGAGCAATGCGCCTTAGAGGACAAGGCCGGCTGGTGCAAGCAAACTAATAACGCTGACCCAAGCACTTTGGTGTATGAATAAGTTGTGTGCAGGGAAGCAGGCCGTGAAGTAGGGTGAGGACACAATAACAACAATTGGGCATTGATAATAAGAGTGTATTGGCTTACTGAGAGCTGTAGTGTGAATGTAGGTGCTTCCCTGAAAGTAGGGATAGCTTTCAAATAAGTATGAATACAATGTAATTAGGGGCGGTAATGGGGAAGGATAACGATTAATTGTAGGACCCTGAGATATACACACTCATCTGAAGTACGGAGACGGCGCTCTTCGCTCGGGCAGCAATTCTGGAGGCAACGGACCCCCTCTCATATTTCGGAAGTCCATTTATGTGTTTTACGTGTGCTGATGTGCGTTTCCTCATAGCTGTGGCAGTCAGTTCCTGTGTTGATGTTTATGAGATGAGGTAGCCTTTGAGCAAGAGCTGTGTTTTAGCTCTGCTGGCTTGTGTGGTAAGAATTGTGTCGTTGTTGCTGTTGCTTTCAGCACTATCTATCGGGGCGGACTTGGGTTCAAAAATAATATTGGACCCTTACTTCAAGTTTTAGGGATCTTTTCCGAAGAAATACGTTGTATATACTCCTGTAGGCGTTGCCTTATGACAACGTCGCGGTACCTTGCGCCTCCAACATTTGTAGGGTACCTGAGAGGGTAGCCTCTACAAAGTATTAATCTAAGGGCTGAAGTAAATGTGTTTAGGGGGAAAGCTTGGCAATTACGTGTAAGAGGTGGTGATTATCTAGTGGCTTGAGGTCGTCAGTACGATCTGCAAGGATTACTCCCCAATGTACTGCTTGGCAGGGTAGTTCAGGGTGTGAGTGTGGAAGGAAGGGTAGTTTAATTAGTACTCTGTGCGCGATATCGGCGCTAAGCGTTCCGATGTGAATCGTAACCAGGCGAGCGGGGAGCGAGCCTGCTGGTGTCAGCGCTGTGGCTGTGACGCTTTGCTGACGTCACGAATCAATTAAATAACAGTGCTAATACTAGATCCTACCTAGCGGGAAAGCTAAGAGGGTAGAATCTTATCAGCTAATTAAATAAATGAAAAGACCAGTGGCTTCTACTATGTTTGAGTTTAATGAGTACTTCGAATTTGAATTACTCCTGTAATTAGCAGAGCAGTTAATAAAAATAAGTAATTATCACAATCCAAGCACAGAGGGACGGGAGTGTAATTGAATGTGTGTGTAGTGATCGCTTAAGACACTTACCCTTCGGCTTCCAACAGCGATTCGGCACGCAGGTAACACTGAGACAGACTGATCCGGAGGCATGACCTCCCGGAGTTTTTATAGGAGCGTCGCGCTGCGTTTGCGGAATTTGCACATTTCTCCCATGTCATAGCCCTCCCTGGGGTCTTTGGGCTTGGACACGAGGCTACCTGAATTCATTGAGGCAATCATTTGTGTAGATGTATAATTAAGTAGATGTATTCGTTGGTTCTTGAAGTAGGTATGTGGCATTTGGTTTTCCGGGGGTGTTAGTGTTAGGGGATGATGGTGGCGTACCCTAGGGGTACAACAATATATAATTAGTTCCATTTCTCAAGACACACAATGGGCATACAAAAGTTGGTTGTAATTAAATAGATGGTATGGACATCAGATGCCCTTATATATCAAATTTATCAGCGCGCTTTAAATCATGTTGGCAACACCACCATTAGTGTGTTGCTTTTAATTAACATGAAATAATATGATCCATATTTGAGCGAATTTTTGGAAGAAATCCATTAGTTAGTATGGAAGAAAGATGCTGTTAAACAAGGCACTTATCAGCACGCGTAAAATCATGTTTGCTGTACTGTCATATATCAATTACTCATAATAATCTACTATTTTAGGAACTATATGGGTGCATAATTTACAACTTTTGGCCTGCATAATTTCTGATTCATTGAGACTCAAGGTAAATAAGTTTAGAGAACATTTTACAAAAGTTGGCAGCCCTGGTGACTCTATTGAATACGCATAGTCGTATTTGTTTAGGTACACAAAGCACGTACGAGATTTGGTTTTAATCAAATTGATAGAATGGAAGTTACAGGCATTTAATTATTGGACTTATCAGCACCCAGAGAATCATGTCGGAGATACAGTAATATATGTGCACCTGACAATTAATCTGGAATGTTCTTTTCTATATGTGTGCTAAATATGGAAAAGTTCCCATGAATACTTTCTGAGTCATCCCACATAGAACTCACAATTCAATTGTGATTTTCCAGCAGTCGGTAGCACTAAAATCTTTTTCAAATGTGGACAACAGATATCATGGTGTAGATCTTTACTCTTACCAAGTTTGGCTTCGAGAACCGCAGCCGTTTAGAATTAGTGGGGAGAAACACACAGACAGGAGAGACAGAAAGAGAGGCAGACATCTGCCCGGGTGATCTCATAACACTACTTTTGAATCATTTATGCAAAATGTGAAAAGCAGGCAAATAGCACGCGCTAATGTCACCCTCCTTGGTTTTATTCTGCTCTCTTGTGTTAAACGGTATAACCCAAAAACAAACATTCTCTAAACTGGCCAATTAAAAGACGCCCTAATGACAGCCTTCTTGGATTGCCATTTCAGTTCGTGGGAAAAGGGCATAACCAATATGCATTCCCCTGTTACTCTTACTGTCCCGTTCCAATGACGCACCTTCAGAATATTGACATCAACTAAGAGTGAATCATTAACACGTCTCGACCATAGAACCAGAAAACGTTGCGAGAAGAATAAGAGAATTATGCTCAAAAAGTTTGCGACACACAGTGGTCCTTTTAGCCTATCTGGCGGCGCAAAATTCCTTTGCATATGGAAGAGGTCTATAAACCTTAAAATAACTGTTCAAAAGTATGTTAAACATTTTCCTTAATCTTATTTATAAGAATTGAGGTTAATCTTGTCTTAATAATAACAATAATATTAATAATGTTCAACTGGATGAAGGCTTTCCTTAATGCTGCTGAGTGTAGGTGATTTTGTTACTACAGGTTTTTGAAAAAAACTCCAGATTAAAATATATCAGCAACAATTTGTATTTTATGTTGGACTCGTAGCTTCAGACAATCCTATGACATTTTAATTGAAGTACTACAGATATTATGCCACAATAGACTAATTTTCATTTGAGAATGCACTACATTACAAGATAATATTTGATGTGTAGGTCTCCCACAAGTCCAACCCCTCCTCCACGTGGTGGGAGACGGGCAACGGCATGAAGTAGGGGATTGCCTGTAGGGGTGAGGTACAGTGGGGACTTTGTGTACCCCGGGACCGCTACGCATCTGTGAAGGCTCTATGGGAACCCTGAAAAGTGACGGCTGACTGGCCTCTGGTGAAACTACGATAGGCCTAGCAAGCCAGTAGTGGATATCATATTTGCTTTCAAACCAGGAACAGGCCTCGGAAAGGACGGATGCAAACGACGACGACCCGGATATGCTAATGGACTACGAGTTGGGACATTAAACATACAGACACTGACAGAAAAACTGGAGGAGATTGTAGATGTGATGGAGAGAAGAAAACTGGATGTACTGGGCTTGGCAGAAACAAGATGGAAAGGAGAAGGTCGCAGAGAACTGAGGAAAGGGTACTGGTTGTACTGTAGTGGGAACAGTGAAGGAAGGAGCAGCGGAGTAGGTGTAGTTGTGAGAGATGGAATGAAGGAAGCGGTAAAGGGAATAAGTGACAGGATCATGAAGATCAGAGTAACTGTAAAGGGAAGAAGCCTGGAGATAGCCCAGGTATATGCCCCTCAAGTTGAATGTACAGCTCAAGAGAAGGAAGACTTTGAGGAGGAGCTACAACAGCAGTTGAATGGTCAGATCATCATTGTCATGGGAGATTTGAATGCACATGTAGGAAGTGAAAGGCAAGGATATGAAAATGTATTGGGAGCAGACGGATGGGGTAGCAGAAATGAAGAAGGGAGAAAGTTGCTGGATTTTTGCAAGAGAAACGGTTTAGTGGTAGGCAACTCCTGGTTCCGGAAGAAAGAAAGCCACAAGGTAACGTGGTACAGCAGTGATTTAACAAAGAAATCTTTGGGAAATGAAGAGAAGTGTCAGAGACATAAAGGTAATACCATCAGAGGCCTTAGATAGCGACCACAGAATACTTGTAATGAACCTGGGAGTTGTTAAGGATAGCAAGAGGACAGAGTACCAGGAAAGGAGGATCAAAGTATGGAAACTCAAGGAAAAGGAAGTCAAGGAAAAATTCCAGAAGATAATAAGGGAAAGGATGCCAACAGACAATCCTAAAACAGGGGAAGAGGAATGGAAGCAATTTCAAAACACAATGGTGGAAGCTGCAGTGGCAGTATGTGGAAGAACAAGCAACAGAAAGCGGTGTAAAGAGACACCATGGTGGAATGAGAGAGTAAAAGAAGCTGTGGGAAGGAAGAACAAGGCTTTCAGAGTGTGGTTCCAGGAAAGAACTGATCTGGCAAGGGAAGATTATAAGATAAAGAAGAAAGAAGCAAACAAGATTGTCGCAGAGGAGAGGAAGAAGTGGATGGTAAAGTGGACAGAGATGATGGAGGAAGACAGCAGAGGAAATAAGAAAGTACTTTATGGGATGGTCAAAAGTAAGAGAAGAGGTCTGCGAGAGGATGTGGTAATGATGGACAAAAACGGAAATGAGGTACACAACAAAGAGACACTGAAGACTGTGTGGAAAGAGTACTTTGAGGATTTGCTGAATCCAAGTGGTCATAGGGAGGAAGACAATGTATTGGAAGATGGGGAAGACAACACAGGAATGGAAAAGGACCTGACTTGGAGAGAAATGGAAATGGCTATAGACAAGATGAAAGGAGGAAAGGCACCAGGTGTGGATGAAGTGAGTTTTGAAATGGTGAAGGCAGCAGGGGAGGTTGGGAAACAGTGGCTGTACCGTGTGATGAGGGTGATATGGAAGGAGAAAAAGACCCCAGAAAATTGGAAGAAAGGATTAATTGTCCCAATATTTAAGAAAGGAAGCAGAAAGGAGTGCAGAAATTACAGGGGAGTCACACTCGTACCTCACTGTGCCAAGATATATGAAAAGATATTAGAAAGTAGAATACGAGCCAAAGTGGAGAGAAAATTGAGAGAGGAGCAGTATGGATTCAGACCTGGGAGATCAAGAGTGGATCTCATATTTTCAGTGAGACAGCTCCAGGAACACCACTACGAATTTGGAGAGGATCTGTTGATGGCCTTCCTGGACATCGAAAAGGCCTATGATAGTGTGTGTAGGGAGAAGGTTTGGAAAGCAATGGAAAACATGGGAGTGGTAAAAGAGACTGTAGGCAGAGTGAAGGAGATGTATTGTGGAAGTGGGAGTTGTGTGAAAGTTGGAGGGGAAAGAACAGACTGGTTCAGACAAATGAGTGGCCTGAAACAGGGTAGTGCGCTGTCACCCCTTCTCTTTATTGTGGTTATGGACGTGAAGATAAGATGAAAGCAATGGTGTTTGCAGATGATCTCATGGTCTGGGGAAACAAGGAGGAGGAAATTCAGGAGCAACTGAAGGCTTGGGAAGAAACAGTGGGACTGTACGGATGGAAGTTCAACATCAGTAAATGTGAGATCCTGTTAACGACCCGGAAAAAGGACAGACCAATGAGTGGGATAACACTTGGAGGTGGACAGCTGAAGAAGGTGGAAAGTCTCAAGTACTTGGGAAGTATAGTAGAGGAAAATGGGAGAAATCACAAAGAGATTACGGAACGTGGCAGACAGGCAGAAGCATTTATGAGAAGCATTAGGAGCTTAGTGTGGAATAAAGATGTCCCACAAAAAAGCAAGGAAGTGTTATACAGAAGCTACTATATCCCGATACTGACCTATGCTTCAGAAACGTGGACAATGAAGAAAAGAGGCATAAGCAGAATACAGGCAGGTGAAATGAAGTTCCTGCGAAGTAGGATCGGAGTAACAGGAAGAGACAGGGTGAGGAATGAAAAGGTCAGGGAAATGGTGAAAGAGGAGCCCTTGCAAGGTAGGATTGAGACATCAAGACTGAGGTGGTATGGACACATAAAGAGAATGGATGAGAAGAAGATTCCCAAGAGGATACATGAGATGCAGATGCAGAAGAAACGACCAAGGGGAAGACCAAGAGATAAATGGCTGAAAGGAGTGGAGGAATGTGTCAAGAAGAGAGGCGAGGACTGGACCAGAGTGACAGCGGAGAGGTGGTGGGAAGAAAGAACTAAGTGGCGAGGCTTATGTTCCAAACAGAGTACAAGATGATGATGATGAGATGATGATGTGTAGGTACAGTAATAAAAATTGAACTCTTTTAGTAACCATAAATAAATACTGCGCATGAATACACAAAATATATTTAATCTCCCTTGTCCTCAAAATCTCTATATCTCTGGTCAACACAGTAGTAAATTAACTTGTCACTGAAATGCGATTTCATGAGTCAGGCGAAACACATACAGTTCCTTCCATCTGGTTCTTATCACAGCTAAACTTGAGGTGCAACGAAGCACTAAGAAGGGAAGTAATTAATTAGCACAATATATGATCTTTCAGGGGGGTACAGAATTAAACTGAAACACCACACATCTATTCGATTGAAGAAAAATTAGGACGACAAAAAAGTAATAATGTATAAAAATATTGCACTTCGTAATAAATAAAGTGTTTTTTATATTATTCTTTAAACCATACTAGTCTATTTCTCTATACTGGTTCTGATGCCGGATCTTGTAGTAAACTTAGAACCTCAGAAGGAATTGGGTCGTTTGTCTTTTGTGGCTTTCTTCTCAGGCTACATATTAGGGGATCAGATGACACCAAGAGCATATTCAGCATATCTTCCATTGTTTGCTCCCTTGAACATTTTCTCGTATTCCACAGACGGAAGAATTTGCTGGATTTATTAAGGGCCTCTTGGGCCTCTTCTGAAAGCTGACCTATGGGGAAGAAGGACGATTTTATTATTTGACTGCCATGCAATGTTCTCATTCAGCCAATTTTTATTTTGCGACTGAAACTTGCTTAATGTCCTGTGACTTGCAACTCACTTTTTTCTTTATTGCGCGGAAAAATGTATACGATTTTTTCTAACAATAACATTAACAGACTGTCCAAGGGTTTTCAGATTAGTATTTTCTATCTAATAGTTTAGTAAGACATTCCTTTCTTTCAATTTCCCACTTACATGGCACCAAACATCGAAAAATTCTTTCCGCCAAATTCCTTCCGACAGCACTGAAAGGAGAAAAAAAAAGTTGCAAAAAGTAGCAAGCCATTATTATACAGACAACAGAAGAGGGTATAGGCTATAGTCTAATAAAAAGAATTTCAACAATGGTTGACAATTGCAAATTTACGGGTCTAATATCCCATAGAAGAAGGATAAAATATATTTTAAAAGTCACTATTTTCAAACGTTTATCACATTAACACAGCAATTTGTATACGATTTTGCAAATTCAATAAAGAAAGAGCATACCTTTGCCTGTCATATCCAGTAGCAAACGATGAAGATAGCTCAACAAACCCGTCTTTACAAGCACATGATTAAAACACAAATAATCAGCTTCGCTTCCAGCTGAGGATGCGATAAGAAAAATCCTACTTCAGCGGTCTCTCACTCTCCAGGGGTTCAACAAATATCACATATAGGCACAGTTCTGAGGTCATTGGATAATACTGATACTAAAAACGTCATAAATCATGTAAAAACGTAACATTTATTATTTACATTTTGAATGCCCAGATAGTGCAGAAGGACCACTGTGCGTCATCTACCTCCATTGACACATGTCTTTGATATATTGAGAATACAACGTTAACTAGTTCTACACCAACTAACATTCCAGCGTTTGCTCAAAATCTCTTTTGTATTGTCAACAGTGATTACGCCATTTACCATCCCAGTATTTTATGATATCTCTTAGGTGTTGTACCACATGTACACTATTCACATGCCTCTACTATCAAGAATAAAATTCATTTTGGAATAATAACAATCTTGGAAAATATTTGGAGGAATGCTTCAGAAGATTTTTTGAAAAATAAATTAATCGTAAAAAACATCGATGCGGAGGTCATCATGATCATGAAATCTTGGCTCAGGTCTCTAATATTGCTACAATTAGTGGTGCCAACGTTACAGTTACCCTTGAAGGAGTCGCAAACGACAGAACGAAGATTGACAGAAATTTCCACGTACGCAATACGAACCACCAATAGATAATTTATGATGTTTCGGTCGTTCCATTTTTGCCAATCTGTTGATATAGGTAGTAACACACAGTATTTACAAATACCCTTAAAAGACTCGCCCAAGTTTGACGAAATTGAAACGAACATTGTACTCGTGAACAACACCTAATTTATGAACTTGTGGTCCATTCCACAGTAGCCGACCGTTAAAATTCCATCAATAGCTATATCTTCAAGCTTTGTCAGTTCCAATGTTGCAAATTGTTATTAATATGTGGTACCAACTTAAAAGTTTTTCTCAAGGAACTCAAACGACGGACGCAATTATGACCGAAGTTCCTACGAAACAGTGGGAACTCCCAACATCCAATTTTAAATATTTCAATTCATTCTATGGTTTCCAACCTTTAGTAATAGATGGTACTGAACCCGTATAAATCAAGGAGCCTCTTGCTAGGAATCCGAAGATCTGCAGGATCGTAGAGTCTCGAAATTCCCCGGCTAGAAAAACCTTCTTAGATCTACAAGCAAGTTTTCCTTGACTACACATAGCTGCTATGCTCGTGTTAAGGCATAAAAAATACACTAGGCAGTAAAATGAGAATCTTACCATTTCTAGGGGAGTAAGGGTTGGAGGGAATTCCTTACCTGTTCAGGGGCAACCACAACACAATCTCTCGACTATAGTTAAAATAAGCCACGCCACGATAATGTAGAAAAGAACGAAACAAAAGTTTATTAACAAAAACCTATAACTAATTTAACAATAAATAAAAATAAAAATATATATACAGAGGATCGAACTCCTTCCTTCTAAACACACACTTCTCAGTCTTCAAGACTTTACAACACGTATACTTTTACATTTATACATTTTACTGGGTTGTTGAACTCCTAAGAATCAAATAATAAAAACTTCTCCTCCTACAGTTTTATAACAAGGAGTCTAGATTTACGCGTATTCATTGACAGGCGTTTATTGACGTGGCAGTTCATTCACCCTGGACCACCTGCTCTCAGTTACATAATATCGGTCGGCTAGAATACACAGCCCTTTACTAACTGGTTTCATTTTCACGCAGCTTAGCTGCTAACTCGACCCAAAATACCTTGCTAGTACGCTGTCTCATTCAATACTGCTTCATCTTTGTTACTATCATTCACACTTTCTTAAAGTGGAATATCCCTTCCTTATACACTCACAAATTAAAACATTTAAAATTTGCACATGCTTGCAACTGTTCACGCTATTCGCGACAAACGGAACTCTTGCTCACTCCCTCTTTCCATTCAAACCAACAGTACCATGACTGTCCTAGCATTCTATGAGGCCGTCAAAACATTTAAATACACTTGAAATAATAATTATAATATTGACTAATTGAATAAATAGTAATGAAATGTTTATAATATTTAAACGAATTTATTACGCCAGTTTAATTGTTTAAAACAATGCCTTAACTTGTGTTTATTAATATTTACAACGTGTAATAGTTTAAATTTACTGCAATAGTATTAATCCTACCTGTAACTTTGTTTAAAACTATCTCAGTTTAAACTATCTCCCTTTTTAAGACACTATGCTTGGTCATTCTCTGGTAAAATGTCGTTAATAAGTCTACAATGACCGATCAATTAAGATTAGGCATTTGATTATTACAATTCCGGGATAATAAAAATTTAATATTGGTGAACAAAGGTTATACTTCAATTCTCAATTACTTTTCCAGCCAATCAACACTGCTGTCATTTCCCGTCAATGCCGGATCTTTACTCAAACTTCTGAGTAATAATAAACTCAATATTGTTTTAGATCCCTTAGTTGGGGGGGTTGGTTAGGGCTAAAACATATATGTTATCGTATTAATTTGGAAGGTGATTCCTAGAGAGGGCAGCTTCCCGTAGCTGGGTAAGCTTACCAGTGTAGAGTGTTGTTTAGTGTTAAAATACTAGGGGGTGCTCCTATAAAGACGTAAGGGTCGCTTAGGGGATGAGCCTCTGGGCGCAGGTTAACGTACCTGCCTCCCAGCTGGTTGGAGTAAGTTATATAACAGGCGTGCTGATGTCAGCTATGCCGGCGGCTCGCCGTCTACGCAGTCGAGTCGCTGCGGGAAACACAATGGAACTTGAGCAGGCGATTACTGGCTACTAGTCACGGTCAAACGTGACGAGAGTCAGGAAGGGTATTAGGATGTGAAGAGGCGTGTAATTATGAATACAATGTGTAGTTTACTGACCAAGTGTTTTATTGGTCAGTGAGTATGAAATTGTAAGTCCCTCTTAGGGAAATGTAAATAATGTAAATAATGGTACAAATTAGGTGTACAAGTTTGTGGATGAGTGATACAAAGTAAAGGATTGTCTGAACACTTTCTGATGCTCACCTGATGGTAGCAGCTGTAGCAGGGCCTCCGGCGACACACACTGTATGACAGATACAGTTCCCAAAAGGCCTTACTTCTTATAGGTCTTGCCGTTGCTCAGTCAGCATTCCACTGACGTAGCTGCCCTAGTTAGCTATAGTGTAGATGTTTGTGAGTGTGTTGCAAGTGGTTGGCTAGCCTCCCGAGCTGGTCGGCAGCCCTTGCTGTGTAAACAGTACTGTTCTGGACTTATGATGTTTGCCAGTTAAGGGTGGTTTTAATAGATGATGGGGGGTGGCTTTCAGGGGGTGCTGCCCCCCCGGGGCCTGTACAAGTCTCCTCCTTTGATTAGTTCGCATCCCCGCGAACGGGAACGGAACGTGGAGTGGGGGCGTTGATGTAGTAGGTCGTTGTTGAATCCTCCTTGTATCTCTTCGTCGTTTCTTCTGGGTTGATGTCGTGTAGAGGTAGTGATGTCGTGTTGATGTAGCGATGTCGTGTAGATGTGAGATCAGCTTGTGTTCAGAGGGGTAGGTTTTGGGATATATGCATATACATGTGATAATTTAAAACAGTTCATAAAAAAGCTGACATTGAAATATTGAAAAGTACAACAACAACAAAAAATATGTGGTTTAGCCATGATGTATATATTGGTATTGTGCAGGGAGAAAAAACCCAGGGCTGGACGGGTGACTGTGCCGTCCGGCGCTGTATTGGGGAAAAAATTGCTCCCTGCAATGTGAAAGATGGAAGAAATAGAAAAAAATAAGTGTCCCTGGGTATAAGTTAAAGGAATACGTAAAATATAATTTATTGTGCTGGGGTAAAACGGGACACCTTCACAAATTTGGACGATAGAAGGAAGAATAATGAAAGATACAAAAGCATAATTATTGTGTACATGTGTGTGATAAAAATATGTGTATTCACAATGTGTGGCATCATTGGTAATAATTTTGTATGCGGTGCCTTTTAACAATATTACAGTATTTTCTATTACATTATTTACTTATATCTATCTATCTTAATTATTAATTATGTTATAGCTAGACGGCCGTGTCTATTTTACCTTGCGTGCACGCTACCCTTTGTATTTATGTGCCGTCCCACGGCTAATCCTGTCCGGCCGTTTCCCGGTGCAGTTTAGTGGTCGTGCCGCTGATATATATCCCTATCTTGTGAATCATTCTCTGTGGGCGAATGCCTTCACACTTGACAGTGAGAGTCGCCGCCACAGATCGGTTGCGCCCTCATTGTCGTAAATTGCGTCGCATCTTTGACGCTTTATTTTCTTTGTTTATGTTGATCTGCCAGCGAGCCTGATACCCCACAGGTATCAGCCCTGCTGTGCAGATTTTTGTGTTGCTGTAAGAGAATGTGGTGAGTGTGTTAGATTGTGTTATGATTAGTGCAAATTAATGAGTAAAAAATGGTACATAATAATGATAGCATGGCACAAATAACATGTTGCTGCTGTATGGCAGTGAAATCATTGTCACCAGTGTCATATATCTGGTGATGCCGCCTGAAGAATGGAGAGGTTAAAAAAACATGTGAATATTGCATATTCTCTATATCGGCTCCTGTGTCAGTGTGTCCACTGGCTGAAGCTCTTTTTCCTCTGGAATAAATGACACGATTAGTATTGTGTGATCGGTCTTACCCTAGACGGTGCCGTAATGTTTTTCCTTAACTTTACTTATCCTAGTATAATCTAACTTAATGTATTATCGGGCTTACCCTGATGGTGGGTTTGTTGGTCATCAGGTGCCGAAATATTTTGCCTTAATTATGATAAGTAAAAAAAATATTTGATATTTATAAGCCGAATGGTTGAACATAGTCTATTGCCGAAATATGCCGTGCTATTATTTAGCAACAGCGGTTAGTAAATTTGCTTAATTCTAAGTTGCGTGTCAAATGCAACTGTCTTACATGCTAAAATTTTGACCAGGGCGATCGCCTGAGGCAATTTACGTCCTCAGGGCACCTCCCGTACGTATTCTAGAAACACCGGTTGTCTCTAGAACCGCCGGATTCCGCCCCCTTAATACTAGTTGTCGACATTAATATTATTGCTTACTAATTAGTATTAATAAAGTTGCAGGCGACTATGGTGCCACAAAGCAAACCGCATCGCCCGTTGTACTTGCCTGTTCATTGCCGTTGTATTTGCATGTTGTCATTGATGTTCCTTTGTTATTCATGGCTGTATTCAGCATTGTTGGGTTGTGCCCACTAAAAACCCCTGTGAGTGCTCGCTATGCTCCTCATTTAAGATCTCTGGCTGCCCGATGCGTCACCATTTAAGCTCTGGTGACCCGTTGTCAGCCATTTATGTGGGCGTTGGACATCGTCCGATAAAATAATACCCTCCGGGAATGGTGGCGTCCGGGTCCTCTTCGCCCATATTGGCAGTAATAATATTCTCCGGGAATGGTGGCGTCCGGGTCCTCTTCCCCCATATTGGCAGTAATAATATCCTCCGGGAATGGTGGCGTCCGGGTCCTCTTTGCCCATATTGGCAGTAATAATATCCTGCTTCACTCCTGCGCGTAGGAGACTAACTTCCCGCCCTGGAAGTTCTACTTACTTACATGCTAACTAATAGTCTGGTCGTAATTTGGTCGTCCCTAGGGTCATCTCCTGAGTCCGGTGTGGAGCTGGCTATTTATCCCACCATCCTCAGAAAGTCTCCCCTGCAGGTCTGGCTTCGATGTCCGTAGCACATGGTGGGTGTAACTTTTCTTTGTCCCGGGGGCAGGCTAGGCCTTCCGGGGCTCCGACGTTTGCCCGTGCTAGGTCATCGGCGCTTCGACCTTACTTAGTTCGTCTCTTTGGTGTGGGTCAGTGAGCCAACTGGGGTAGGGATTATCATCGCCTTCCCCAGCTTTGCTCCTTTGTGGTGCCTCTGGCCTTCTGCCTACGCTGTCATCATCATTCAGCGTGTCACAGATTCCTTTTTTATATAAAAAATGAGTGTACTGTATAAATAATTTGCTGTGTAGAAAATGTAATTTTTTTAGTGTTCTGGGGTTGTAGAATCTTCTAAATGCATAGACTACTTCAGGTCTACTGTGCTATGTCGGACTTCCAGCTGTAATGCCTTGTTAATTTTCATGGAGGCGTTAATAGGGTTTTATGGCGTTGGGTTCCCTGTTATTGGGCTCCGGGGGTTGTTATCTGTTGAATAGGCTTAAAGCATGGTAGGAAGGGGTTGCGCATCTTTGGGCTCCATGTTAATGGTGGCCTGGGGCCGGTGATGCTATCAGGATGCTACTACTACGGTGAGTGGACGGGGGTAGGTATTTCCCAGGTTTGCAAAAATTTTTCCAAAGTGTCATGGAGGTTCAATAATAATAACCCTTGGTATGTGGGTGGGATATTCCATACATGTGTCTGGATATGAGGCGTATCCGCTCTCATTTAAGGATAGGTATCGGTTGAGGCGTAATAATACTATGTCCCTTTCATGCGGGATTATTTAATAAAAAGAATTGTTAATATAAATTTGGCCTCATCTCTTGCTTAGAGATGTGCATTACGCTTGCCATTATTTCCGACACATCCCTAATACTCAGGTGTTAGCATTGAGAGCCAGGGCGTAGTGAGCCCTCTCTTTAAACGCATGAAGTCTATCAACCCCTATGTATATTTCGTCATGTAGTGTAGCTGTTTTTATTGTGTCTGTATGTCTGTGTTGGCTAATGTTGTGAATGACAAGGTTATGGAAGGAAGAAGGTGGTATAATCGTAGCCTGAGGGTGGTATATAGGCTGTCTCGCTGGTACCATCCGTCTCTGCTCTTGTCATCCTCACTTGGTCAATGTCTGTTTTCTATCCGCTCTTGGGGATAGTAAGGTAAGGTGCCGCTATGACGTCACGGCCTAATCTGGTCTCTCAATTGTAATGTTAATGTAATACGTGGTTGTAGTGTGCCTGGTCATGTCCTGATCGCCTGTGATGGTTTTGGGACTAAAAAGTAACAAGAGCAGTAATTATTGGGGAGGTCTGTTCCCCTCAGGGAATTCGTCCGTATTCGCCCCTGATTAGTGAGCGCGGGGGAGGAGGTGCCCGTGGCTGTGATTACTGAGGCTTGCGTGACTGTAGTGACGTTCCGCTGCAGCGCGCTGTCGCGCGTGCCGCTTATCGGATACGTCTTATCGTGTCATGATGCCATTTGCCAGCCTGCGCGTGTAATCTGTTATCGTGTTTCTCACGTGTAAGAGAGCCTCCCTGTATCTATAATTGTGGTGCAAGTGATATTGGTTTATGTTGTGTTCCTGGTGAAAGTTGTTATCCCCGTCCGAGCGTCCTTGCTCGGCAAGGTGAATACTTTCGCCCTGTCACTAAGGTGTAGGCCCCTGAAACCCACCGAGGTGCTTCTTTGCTATTTTCCGGAGGAATTTTTAGCAAAGTAAGCCTGGGCCTGCTTTCACCGTAGTGCCTGGATGTTGGCCTTAATGTGGTTATGTCTGAGGGATTAATTGCGCTTCGCGCTACCCTGGTAGAGTTTATGGGGGTGTGTATATTCTTGACTGCCCGGTCTCGTGGGGTAGGTAATAAGACCTTTCTTATACCCCGTGTACTGTGTGTCTGCGCCTGGGCAGAGTGTGCATGTGTGTGTTGTGCACCCTGAGGGCCTGAAGGCAACACCCTCTTATGCATTCGCACCTGGGGTACAAATGCCGGTGCCCGCTTCCATTCTGGCAAAATTGCCCTTTGAACTAGCGGTAAAGGCCGTTTAATTGCCTGTCTTTGCCCTGGCAATGTATTTGAGCGTAGTCTGACCGATATCTGGCCTATGGGCACGGTAGACTCCTGCCCTTGTGTTTGCCTATGTGTGTAGGCTTGTGCGGGCTTAATGTGCTGTGGGACGGGCTCTATGTCCTCAGCCCATGACTTGGTTACCTCCAGTTTTTTCCCTGTTATGTCATGTGTACTCGAGAGTCCTGGCGTCACCTCCCTCTCGTTCGTCCGTTTTTGAGGGGGTTGGCCTAGGTTCTGCTCGTCGGTTTTGCAAAATTGCCTTCTGATCCGGAGCTGAGGGACGTGTATTGTTGTGACTTTGGCCCTGCAGTGTGTTGGAGTCTAACCTGGCTGTCTTCTGGACTGTGGCCACGGTGAACTCCTTCCCTTGTGGGGCAGTACGCGGCGAGTGGGACATCCTCGCAAATTGCCGAGAGAGGCTATCTACGCTCATGTCCTCTCTCGGCTGGGCTGGCGGCCCTGCCATGAACTCAAAAATGGCCTTGTTAGCCTGGATTTCCTTATATTCCTCCCAAATTTGGGAGTACTGCCTATTGAGGCATATGGCCTGTTCAGCGACTTTGGTGCCATTAGTCCCTATCCGTTGGTGTTCCCTGATGAGTGTTTCCCTTTGCTGGAACATGAACTCGTGTCGGCAGTGTAGTTGCCAGTGTGCCTTAATGATTTGTGTACGGAGGGTGGGGATTTTCGCCCGAATCTTGCGATTCATAGCGCTGCGGCGTGGCCGGACAAGTGCCCTTATAATCCGCATATACTGGGCGTGCAGGAGCTGCTGAAACCTTCTGAGGTAGTCCTGCCTTGTTTCAAAGACCTTGTGCCAGGCTATTAATTCCTGGTACTCCCCAATGCTCCTCAGCACAGCTAGGCGGTATAGAGGGGCCATGCCGAATCAAGTGTATGTGTCTAAAAAAAACTGTGCGTGTTTGGCAATGTATCTTATATCTCTCTGATTCTTTCGGGGGGTGGGGGTTGTTTTGGGGAAAAAATTCCCTTGTGTAGCTAGTGTGAAGCAAAAATGATGCTTTCTGTCAGGAGAAAAAAAAATTCACAACTATTTCGCTTGTCTGTATGCGGTACGGACCGTTTCTACCACGAGAACTCGTTGTATGAGCCCTTTTTTGTGCGTGGTACCCGGCCTCCACCAATTTGTTTTAGAAATAATTAGAAATAATTATTATAATATTGACTAATTGAATAAATAGTAATGAAATGTTTATAATATTTAAACGAATTTATTACGCCAGTTTAATTGTTTAAAACAAACTTGTGTTTATTAATATTTACAACGTGTAATAGTTTAAATTTACTGCAATAGTATTAATCCTACCTGTAACTTTGTTTAAAACTATCTCAGTTTAAACTATCTCCCTTTTTAAGATACTATGCTTGGTCATTCTCTGGTAAAATGTCGTTAATAAGTCTACAATGACCGATCAATTAAGATTAGGCATTTGATTATTACAATTCCGGGATAATAAAAATTTAATATTGGTGAACAAAGGTTATACTTCAATTCTCAATTACTTTTCCAGCCAATCAACACTGCTGTCATTTCCCGTCAATGCCGGATCTTTACTCAAACTTCTGAGTAATAATAAACTCAATATTGTTTTAGATCCCTTAGTTGGGGGGGTTGGTTAGGGCTAAAATATATATGTTATCGTATTAATTTGGAAGGTGATTCCTAGAGAGGGCAGCTTCCCGTAGCTGGGTAAGCTTACCAGTGTAGAGTGTTGTTTAGTGTTAAAATACTAGGGGGTGCTCCTATAAAGACGTAAGGGTCGCTTAGGGGATGAGCCTCTGGGCGCAGGTTAACGTACCTGCCTCCCAGCTGGTTGGAGTAAGTTATATAACAGGCGTGCTGATGTCAGCTATGCCGGCGGCTCGCCGTCTACGCAGTCGAGTCACTGCGGGAAACACAATGGAACTTGAGCAGGCGATTACTGGCTACTAGTCACGGTCAAACGTGACGAGAGTCAGGAAGGGTATTAGGATGTGAAGAGGCGTGTAATTATGAATACAATGTGTAGTTTACTGACCAAGTGTTTTATTGGTCAGTGAGTATGAAATTGTAAGTCCCTCTTAGGGAAATGTAAATAATGTAAATAATGGTACAAATTAGGTGTACAAGTCTGTGGATGAGTGATACAAAGTAAAGGATTGTCTGAACACTTGCTGATGCTCACCTGATGATAGCAGCTGTAGCAGGGCCTCCGGCGACACACACTGTATGACAGATACAGTTCCCAAAAGGCCTTACTTCTTATAGGTCTTGCCGTTGCTCAGTCAGCATTCCACTGACGTAGCTGCCCTAGTTAGCTATAGTGTAGATGTTTGTGAGTGTGTTGCAAGTGGTTGGCTAGCCTCCCGTGCTGGTCGGCCGCCCTTGCTGTGTCAAAACTACTGTTCTGGACTTATGATGTTTGCCAGTTAGGGGTGGTTTTAATAGATGATGTGGGGTGGCTTTCAGGGGGTTCAGCCCCCCCCGGGGCCTGTACAATATACACTTAACAATGTTTCATATACAACACAGCAGTATTTAAATGCAATCAAATCCAATACGGAATACACCCTCGTATTGCTACAATATATATTCTCTCCACAGAGAATCCTCTACTAAAATACGTTATCCCAACGATATATACCGCAATTACCTCCTCGTATATAATTTATAAACTCATACACTTGAGTAACAGCGGTCTATTTCAAACTCACAGAATAATTGCATTAAATCGAACTTACTTTTCCAAATAATTGTTGTCTATACAACTGCTTTACATTGTTGATACATTGCTACTGATATTCTGCAGTACTTATACTCTCGACATCTGAAGTTTCAAACTGGAAAGACCTTCGATGGTTTACTAGGTAATGAAACTTTTTCATATTCACCTCTGCTTCTAAATATGTAATTAAAATACAATCTAACGTCTCTCCATACTGATATTATTCACACAGTGTTGCAAAGTTACGTTCACAAATTACATAACTTTACAAACTGCGATAAATAACATTAAATGTTATGGAAGTTTCGAATTAGGATCAATTGCGACTGGAACAAGGATTTCCCTATAATATCCTAAGTCGCTTGAAATCATGTCTTCTAAGAAGATCTTCCTTTCTAAAAGGTTAAATTTATGGAAGTTCAAAGCTTTCTACCATGTAAAATGATAAGTCATAATCCTGAAATAAATTCCTTGTAGGAATATCATTACATACATCATTGTTCGTTGCATATACATGGCGAATGGTTCTTGCCAGATCGTCGTATCTAATGTTTAAATAAAATATCACACGCTTGTTTCTTCTTCCTACTAATGTTGCTTCTTACAAATAAGATACCCAAGTCATTTAATCCAAAATGAATTTAATGGGCACCTAAGACTCAAATATTGTCTGAAATTCTCTAAGCTCTGAAATACTTACTTCGTAGAATAATTTAAGAAAGTCTTAAATTATTAAGAATAATGAAACAAATTTCCAAATATAAATCCAATTAATCAAAAAACTGCATCGTTGAAATCTCATGTACAGACGAATAAGGACATTCATGATACTGAAGTTTAAATTCAAAAAAACGTCGACTGAAATAATATCAAATACGTGGAGAAATGTTGCTCTGAAATGTCATCAAAATACACCACTACAAATGAAAATGTTTGGTCTTTACCTTATGAAGTTTCATCTCGAAGATCAAGAAAGGTATTTAAGAAATACCCTGGTGATAGATGTTCCATTGAAGAAAGTCTCGGCTGCTGGTCTGCCCTTAAAGATTAATCTGCGACCTCGGGTAGGAATGGATTCCTCCTCGGAATGATTCCACGCATCCACTGGGATTCGAACTTCGGAACTTCCTCACGTTCTGGATTCCAATATTCATGCTTTTCGCTGGGATCTCCCTAACGTCTTCATTCTTCAAGAGATGATCTCTCCGACGTTCTCTCGTTTCAATAAACCATGCCATACACAAGCTATACTGTCGATTGATCTTCATTGTTGAAAATATAGTTCGAAAACTTATGATCGAATCATTATTATCGATGAAATGTTCATATTGATGTTCTATGAATTCAGTACAATGCTGTCATTCTTGTAGTCGATGTATATGAGAATACATTAATGTACCGGTTGTTTAAGTACATAATGTATTCGACATCGTAGCCAAACATGATGTCGTACATGGTTTGAAGTTAAGTGTTCTATATATCGTCAACTCATATCCCTGTCATGATATATTCCTTGCGCATCTTAGTCTACTCCATAACTGAAGTTATCATTATACTTTTAAATGTAGTTTCCATATTAATGTTCATATTCGAAGTCATAATGTCTAATCTGTAGTAATAGGTCACTTTAATGTTCATACAACCCTTAATATTGTTCAATGACTTACGTTCTCTCGAAGCTGTAATGTTAATTGCGTTCACTGATAACTTGCTATTCGTAAAAAAGTTATCTCCTGATCTGAGGTACGCACTTTTCCTCGGCAGGAATATGTCTGTTTAAAACACGATATAATTCACAAACTGCGTTAAATTTCTCACAAAACTGTTAGTGGTTACTCGTCTCAAGGCATATTTGCAGAATATAATGAAATGATTCTGATATTTAACTTCTCAAGCCTCAATAATGACTTGGCTTTACTAGGCTCGACTTGCACTAGAATGCTTCACCGGGCGATGTCTAACCTTGCCTTGCAACGGCGGTCGCCTCTGCGGTCAAGATACCCCGCACTATTCTCAGGCTCCCTTAGCCTCAAGCGTAACCTGTAATAACGTCCTAACACGACGAGTTCTGAAGACGAAAGACCACGCTTCCTCGCTCTGCGCTTCTCTGATCGACTCTCGTCGGCGCCATATTGCCTTCGCGCTAAAACTTTGCTTGTTCTTGTTTAAAATCCTATATCTGTCCATTATGGACCATCGGCGACTTTTAAAATACTGTTATATTCATCTTCTCATTTTCTACATTTTTCTAATGCATAAAATCTCCTTCTTAGGGCCTAAAAGTAGTTATTTCATCATGCGAAAGAGGCTTTCAATAATGATGACTTCCATTAAACTTCTCCTCATTGGCTATCTGCTCCTACCCAATAGCATAATTTATAACAATTACCACTGTAGAATCGCGGCAAATTAATGTTGCTAGGGGCCGTTTGACTTTGTCATGCGCCAACACTGGCTTCACAAATCACGTGACTATGCCGTGGTACGACTGAGTCTCACCAACAAACTCGTTTCCTGCAAAAATCCTGATTGAATTCGCCTATGTTAAATTTTATCATGGGCTTGTAAAAATACTCTCATTTTATTCATGAGTAATTCAAAATCAGGGCTCAGTACCAACTCCTCACTTCACACCAAAGACTTAAGCAGATTTGATCAAAATTAGAAAAAAAAGCATTATCCCGACAACCAATTTGGAACGATCTAGGCTGTTCCATTATCTCCAACCGTTAGTAAAATTTGGTACTGACCCCGAATATTAATATTGATTGCAGAGAATATCGTCATTTGAGTCCAATGGTAAGATTTGGCATTGAAATATTGTTTCTGTAAAGTGGACACTAAACTTGTTTGGTTGACAAGAGTAGGGTAGGTCACGTGACAATTGCATGAGGGGAAGACTCGCAGAGACTGAGAAAGCGAATTTCCGATTAAGAAATGAGAGAGGAAAAAGGGGAGGTAACGAGAAGGTCACCTTGACACGTGGAGATATTTCACCGTCAATATCCATAGTAACAGAGCTGGATAATATTGTGATTGGATAAGCATGACTGACCAATTAGAAGAGATTTATTGGAACAGAAAAGGCTGCTCATGATGTAATTGATTTAGAAAAATAATTACTCTCAGTACTTCTATAAGACAATAATATATAAGAAAATATCTGAAATATAAGCAGGAAAATTATCATCATTTTTAAACCCTGCGGAACTGGCAGGGTTTGTCTTGTCTTGTGACATTAGTACTGGCGCCTTGTCTCACACACCCAAAATAAAAATTGATTATTTAATTTTTAGTTTAAATACATAGCTGACAATTTTTTCTATTAATTTGCTAACTTATAAAGAGGTATTGATGAAAAAGAAAACATTTTTTTATTTTTAAATTTTTAATGAACAATTTAAAAAAACTTACAAAAAACGTTAAGTTTTAGAAAAAAATATATAAAATAATCAAAACAAAATTAAACTGAAAAATGGCTTATAAAAGGTAGTTCATAAAAGTCCATAGTACAAACAACAAAACTCAAAATTAAACTTTCAATAAATGGACGATGAGCATTTCACTTCAAAAAACAACATTAATTGTCATTTGCAATGGGTCTTGAAAATGATGTGTGCTTGAGACAAATGAACTTGAAACAGTGTTTACAGAAATATTTTGTCTTGCTTTCCTTCCTGCATAAATGACACCGTTTTCTGATCCCTTCTGGTAGTTGATCAGCTCTCACAGCTTGGGGTGCCACACCGGCGGCTTCATGTCTTCTCATTCTCACTTCTGGAGGTAGGTTCGTCGTAAGAGCTCTGCGTTTTTGGTGCTCCGATGTCAATGATTTTGATAGATCTCTTAAATATCTTCTGCTAACAATATTAGTGTCCATGTTGTTTGATGTGAAAATGATTTGAGAATTGGCACCAGCCACGTTCAAGAGTCCAAACAAAATGACCATAGGCCAACGTCGCGTATTTCTCGCGACATCATAAAATGCAAATAGTTCGTTCAGAGTATCAACCCCACCTTTAGTGGAATTGTAAAAGTGAATTATTTCTGGCTTGAACTGTTTTGTTGTTTCATCAATAGCATCATCATGATGTATACTGGATGCTAAGATGACGTTTTTGCCTTTTTAGGCACATATGAGCATATAGTGACGTTCTCTTGAAATCCGAACATACTTGAGTTTACAGAGCGTTCTTTTGAGTATACAGGGCGTTCTTTTGTGTTAACAAACAAAGGAGGTAGCTCTCTCTTATTTTTCCGAACGGTACCTACAACTGTTAGTCTATTCCGGTCATTCAATTCATTAACCAATGGAAAAGATGTAAAATAGTTGTCTAAAGTGATATTTCTACCAGTACCTGATATAGGAGTTATTAGTCTTCTTACAACTTTGCGTGCATTTGTTTCTTGTTTAAAAGGTCCGAGCGGTTGTTGACCTACATAAGGCTCCCAATACAACATGTATCGTGTTTTTGCATCAACTAGTAAGAAAAATTTCAGCCCGTACTTATTAGGTTTATTCGGCATATACTGCCGAAAAGAGCAACGACCCCTAAATGCAAGAAGCATCTCATCGATGGTAGCATATTGACATATGGTATAGTTTTTCTTGCAGTTTTCAGTAAATATTTCGAAAATTTCCCTTATGGGAGCAAACTTATCAATCCTGCGTCTCTCTTCTCTTGTGTCAGTGTCATCGAAGCGAAGGCATCTCAACAGAAACAAAAATCGTTCACGTGACATTGTCAACCAAAATTTTTCAACTCCATTGCCTTCACGGTCCCACAATTCTTTCAAGTTTAGTCGGCTACTTTTCAAAATACCTGCTAAATAAATCAAGCCAAAGACAGCTTCCAATGCAATCATGTCAGTAGGCTGGGCTGACCTTTCTCTAGAATAATTAGGCCTACATTTTTCAATATACAAATTAGTGTTCTCAAGTATAGTTCTCATAATTTGATCATCAAAATACAATCGCCAGCAGTCTATAGGAGTTTGGACATTTCTATCATCTCCTTTGACTCCTGGTAAGTGAATGACAATATTGTTTTGCCGTGTTCTTACCGAACGTTCAGGAGGGCGGTGTATTTTCCATTGTGTAGTCTGGTCTTTTCCTACGTAGACGGGCACTCTTCGTCTAGGGATTTCTGGTATGGGTACATCTTCCATGTCTGCTTCATTATCAGTTCCTTCTTGCTCTGTGTGTGTATTTTCGGAAAATTCAGAGACATAATCTTCCCTCACTCGATCAGTCTGGTCAAATTCATCTTCAGTATAATCATCACTGTCAACTTCGTCGAGAATTCTTCTTATTGTTTCCCTTTCTGCTTCACTTGCCATTTTAATGTCAAAATGCACATTAAATAAAATAAAAGAAAACGTTTTACACTCGTAATTATCTTGCACAGTCACTTTATTGCCACGTAAATAAAAAAGCACACACTCCCAACCGTGTGACGCGAGAACTGGCGCCTCGTCTGACAGACCCGAAGGCTAAATAGCAACAAAACTACTTGGGGTACGGGTCGACTGCAAGTCGGTAACTGACATCAGGAGGGAGGCAGCTACCTGGGGTTTCGTGACTTTGGGACGCTCCCCCTACCAATGGCAACCAAACCATATGAGGTCGGGTCTGTGAGGCGAGGCGCCAGTTCTGCAGGGTTAAAAAGACAAATACGCAGTACGATGTATACAAGCATTTTGCAATTCAATGCGTCAAGTTCCCACAATATTAGAAAATGGAGCTGAAACAGTCGACATGGAGAGAGATGCCAGGCGAGGTTCGAGGGAGGAAAGTGGTGTTAGAACTAGTTCAAGCTCAGAGCGGGGACTACAGCGTGTGCGTGGAGACATAACCGCAGACGATACAGTAGCGACGGTCAAGTTATCGTGCGACCGGGCTTATAGTCAAGTCGAACATTGAGCATACATTTATAGCAACAATATACGAGTTAATTTCAGAGTAAAATGTTATAGTATCGAGTTCGACATTGTGAATTACGGAAAATTGAGGCGGCAAACATAAATATTTTACGCCAGTCGCTAAGAAGAGAACTTTAATTTTAGGTGTTCTCCAAACATTGCGCATTCAATAAAAGCATATACAGAGCTACGATCAGTAACGATCATAAGTTATAGTAACGCTATCACGCAAACATCATTTGACCCGACGTGATTCAACGAACAGAATCGACGTGAGAATAAATTGCGGAATTATGCACTTTACTAATTTACACTATGTTTTTTGATTCGAAGTTGAGAGGAATGCTGACTAACTACATTATTGAAGTGACTAAGGAAGAGTAGAGAAATATGCGCTAGGAACACAATGTATAGAGAGGGGGGTTGGATGCTTGGATCAACAACTGCTATAACAACCGCTGCAATGAAATTAATTATTCGAAATTATGATTAAAATAAGACGTAAATACTTTAAAAGAAGCACACGACGCCTTGACGATCTTTGCTAAGAAGAGACGAAGCAGATGAGATTAGGGACGATCCCAATCTAAAGCAATAAGACTGGTACATTCGAATCCTAGGACCGGGGGAACGCAATTTGAGACCCGAGGGAGCTCTTCGCACGGATGAAGATGAAGGAAGATACAAGACTCGCCAGGACGGAGAATGCTATTCATCACGGTATTACTTATACCGATATACATCTAGATACTTCGAAAGGTAGAAGAAGATATCATTAACTGTAGCTTGAAGTATTTTGAAAAACTTTTAGAGCAAACCATTTTACCGTGTTTAATTAATTTAAAAATTCCAAATTGGATTAGATTTGGATTTTCATAATCCGTAAATTTAATTGGTAATTTATATTCATCATTTTAACTACTATGTGGACTTTGGAGATTTGAAGCAGAGTTTCAGAATTTTAGAATTTTCGATTATCATTTTTAACAATTTTTATTAACTATTTTCAATTACAAATTTAAGAATGCTTTCTTGAAATTGTATTAACAGTTTTCGTTTGGAATAAAGAGATTGGCAATCTTAGCTATAAGAAGAATATGGTCAGGAAGAATATTACGATTATCACTTCGAATAAAACATAATTGTGATGTTTTAACACGATTACGACGATATATACGAGAACATTTGCGACGATATAATTAAACGTTATATTGACATAACGATACATAGATCTGGAATAGTATTCATGTTTAAATGAATTTGAATTTATTATTATTAATAGAAAGCTTTGTTCTTTCTTGAGATTAATTAAATTTCAGGAATAGTTCCATTTGAAAGGAATATACATTTTATATTCGAGATTTAGGGGATTTCTAAATCCAGTATAAACTAATGATGTGTTGGACAGTGAATAACATAACGGGCACAATATTAAATATTAATCTATTAAAATTTATTCCAAAAGCAAGAGCTAAGAACATTCTTTTCCTATCATTAAAGAGAAAAACTTAACTAATTTACAACACAAATTATTATTTTTATTATAATGAGAGAACAAAACTACCAGCCCAGAGGAATAAAAACACAAAATACAATAAAGAGGCCAGGCTTACATTTAAATCGCACTCATTTTATTTTCAAAACCTTATTGCAACATTGTGCATTGTGTTTGACATTAGTATTGCACTGTAGCAATAATTAATAGGAACGATCAGTAAGGAGATGTCAACTTCAGTATTTTTTAAATTAAATATTAACAACGATTGTTGCAGACATAGTAGCAAATTAAGTAAACCATCAGAGATCATGCATTGACGTACAAATGACATTATTAGTAGGAATGTAAAAGCACGAGGTAACAGGATTTAGATATATTGTGCCCGTTTGACGAGGATTTCGGTGAGCCATAGGGCTTAAATGACCCTTCCGAAACCCTCCTCCAACGAGAAGACATACAGGACGGAGAGGAATGCATTCATGGACGAGGAAACGTGACTCGGGGATGTCGGGTATAATGAGAGAACAAAACTACCAGTCCAGAGGAATAAAAACACAAAATACAATAAAGGGACCAAGCTTACATTTAAATCGCACCTACTTCGAAGAGGTGAAAAACGGCTAGTCCGTGCTAATTTATCCTAATATGAATTTATTCATTTCCGTTCAAAATATCCTAAAACTTAAACCTCTCGAAGTTCTACTAAGAGATAATGAAGTCAACAAGCCAGGCTAAGAGAATGACACGTAATTCATCACACAATTACTTCGAAGATTGCAATAATAGTAATAATACAAACACGAATTTACAGCAGAGAAAGATATTTACTTGCTTATAATGCAAAGATTTCGTTACATTTACAGCACAATAAGTGTAAAGACCATGCAATTATGGTGCCATCTCTAACATTTAACGTTACAGTTATTTAAGCTAATTCCTATTTGACGTAAAGTTTAGCAACGATATAAACTAGAATCGTTTACTCCAAACTTTATTCCAAAAACAAGAGCTAAGCACATTCTGTTCCTATCATTAAAGAGAGAAACTTAGCTAATTTACAACACAAATGTGTAACGGAATGACCCTTCAAAATTGAGCAATTGGCGCCACTGACCTGCCTGCACGCTCCTCCACTGTCTGTGAAGTATGGTCATAAGTGTATGGGAGAGTGAAAATTATGTTGGCAACAGCATGTAGTAGAACATGACGAACGTTGAAGTGTCGAGTTCATTACCATGTTTAAACATGTATTTAACCGACCGTCGTCTCGCAAATGGGAATACCTATAATGGTATCTAAGAAGACGAAGTAGAGCAATAACTAATCACTGGTTAACAAGGTTTCATTACGTTTAGGGTTTAATCATGTAAAAAAATACTGCCTGTTAATTCATTTAGGTTTGTGTTTAGAGAGAAAAATCTGTCACTTGATTATTAGAGTAAGTTTTTATTAATATCATTTTAGTCCTACCAGTTTCTCTGTATTAGTTTAGCGGCCATTTTAAACCCGTAAGGTGTGAAGATTTTGTGTAAATGGAAAACCAACATCACCTCCAGCAGTTGGAAGAAAAACACTCATTCCAAGGTTTCATCAGCACTCCATTAGTGCTCTCAATAACACTCGAGCCGTCGGTCGTTAGCTTAAACAACGAGACAACAAAGTACTCGTCACTAGCTTAGGTAGTACACAATCGTACCTCACAACTGGGATAGCACCCACCCATTGCGGTAAACCTCAAAAATATTAAAATGGTATTCACTAATTTTATACAATTATCCAGCCTGTGGACAAGGATTTTTGAGCTGTACAATCAGCTGTGGTTTTAAATTTACTCTCTGATCTACACAAAGTGTGGATGGACTGCGATTATTACATAATCAGTGAATAATTTCAGGGGCTCCCAAATCGTTATGATATGACCCTTTCACATCGAACCTACGACTGCCTGCTAAACACATCTTGACTAACATAGCAGTCCTTCATAGTCGTCTGAATGTCAACTTATACAATAATAAAACAAAAGAATACTCCCATGTGTCTCTGCAGCGTCAGAAACAAATTCATGTGGTGCCGGTAGGCTGCGCAAGTCTTCGCTGCCTTCTAAACCTATTAACAAATACAGCGCCTCGCGCACGCAATAACTGGATTAAAGAAATGACATGCCGGGCTTCGGCTTTGAATACATCTGCTCACTAGGGTAACAATATCCAGTGGAATGCAGTTCTGACAGTATAACACATAACCGTACTGTGTATCTGGGCTTGGTTTACGGCACTGGTCTATAAACGTGACAAATATATTTACAATAATATCTCTCAGGCTCTCACAAATGATACGTTCTGGTATAACCTTGATAAATTGTAGGAAAGAAAGACAAGTACCCTACCTAAAGAATGTGCTTACAGTCGTACTCACTCGACCATTTCGAGTGTTTCCAGTGTGTGCGCTTTGCCGGATACCATTGGCAAATGCGATGGCATGTTTGGTGTAGCCATTCCGTCTTCCTTCCTCCAGTGAGCATCAACCATCGCTAACTGCTCCATACTGGTTTCTACTCCATAACGGCTTCCATCAGAATAGGAATTATAGCGTCCACGTGGTGTTGGATTATTAATCATATTTTCGGCTTATCGTGTTTGCTTTCCAAATACACTGCTTCTAAACAAGTAGCGGCTTATTGCTTAAATGACCATGTGTCATCCACTCACAGAAGCTAAAATGGTTGCTTGTGCAACTGTACTCATTCCAAACTTTTATGTTACTGAAACACTCGTGTTAATTCACACTAGAGCCATCCGCTCACGAAAAATTCACCTTTATGCACTGGTGGGTGTAACACAACGAAATATAAGTTATCATTCGATTACAGACAAAGAATTGTTGGAACTTTAACAATTTTCATATCGGCCTGCAACCATGTGCTCGCCTCGTTGTTCAGTCCTGGGTTCAAGAATGTCTAACCAATTTATAAATGTCACTCTTTTAAACCAAATAAACGTTCCCAATGATATTGGCAGCTTTACTGCGTTTAATTAAATGTTATTCACGCTTCGATGATGGTTGGTGTAACCAATACTCGTAGATTTTAACAGTGACGAAATTCACGTCCGGTCAGGACCTCACCTGAAATGAGAGTGTCGTCGGCAACATGCCGGAAGCATCGGCAGCACCACCCAGTCAAGGGTGCAACTATTAAACTTTCATCGCATACTCTGCGAGGTTATACCTTTATTTAGTCATCAACCAAAATCATAGAATTCATCAGTGCTTCCAATTATTTACAAATATTCATTAATAAATACAGTCTCGAAATAAAATGGCAAAAATTAATATCAGTGGCGCGGCAACATGTGGTGCGTCAAAATAATGAGGGTTACTCCTAAAGAGAAAACATTGCTGCTTTGGAGTCCTCAGTTCATCCATAGAAGTCTGACTCCTCATGAGCCATCCAGGTCATATCTCAGTGTGATATCTGGCTCAATATATTGTGAAAGGAAATGTAAAGCAGATTTTATGTACAGAAAAATGTGGAAGTATAGTTGGATTTATGACGTGATACTGATATTAGTTGTACGAAGGAAAGGAATTCCGTACGGTACTTAAGTTTTATAAAGAATGGATCTGCGATGAAATATTTAAGCTCTAATACGGGATTGTTAACGTATTATGGGGGTTGTGATGCTATGTAGAGGAAGAGGTAAATGCTATTTAAAGCAATGTTGAGTTTCTATTGTATTAATATTTTTATAGATAATATGGAGGCATGGCAAGGAGGATGTTGGCGGAAAATTTAAGCGAGGTGGATATGACTATTGTTTGTTAATTATATTTAAAAATATCAAGGATAAGACGATATTAATATATGAGCTTGGGTTAGTTGCATGGCTACATTTGCCAGGATTAGAAGATAAAGCATAAGAATTGTGACGACGGAAAAATAAATAAGTAAACTTATTTAAATAAATGAAACTAAATATTTAAACTAATATTTAAACGAGTATTTCAACTAATATTTAAACAAATATAAATAAGTGCACGCATAAAAAACGGTTTTTAGATATGTAAAATAACAATTAAACTATATTTTGTTAAAGCAACGATAAAGGAGAGAGGAGAGAGGGAATGTTGTGCAACATAATAATATTTTAAATAAACAGTTTAAAATATCGTAACAAGATGGTGGAGTGGAGACTAATGTGTTGTTAGTTGAGATTAATGTGTTAATGAAAGTTCAGCGAGCAGTTTAAACTGAAGTATATTATAACAAGGATAAGAAGGAAGGAAGATGATATAGAACACTTTATTAAGTGATTGTAATAATGTAAATACGTGTAGAAAGTAAGTGTACTTATTTTATAAATAGAGATATAAATGGAGGAGTGGAAACAGCTGATCCGTTGATGCTAGTTTTTAAGCACATCTGAATTGCAAGTAAAGGATTTTAAAAACGGATTATTAAATATAGATTAATAGAAGGAATTGTTATGAGACGGATTTAACGACTTTAAGTAATTATTTCAATTATTATTATGATCATTCTTATATTTTTTATTTTGAAACTACAAGAACAGCTGGAAAGTTTTATTTTGAGAGGGAGATGTTGATGGAATGGCGAGTAAGACATAGTCCAGTGATTTATATTTTATGACAAGCGCGTCATTATTTTACTTCGACGATATATTTCGAATTCCTGGGTGTTTTTTTTAATTCAATTGTAATGTGTTTGTTAATAAATTTATTTCATTCGTTTATATACATTGAGACTCGTGATTTATATTAATTATAGAGAGATTGTGTCATGGAAATGGATCAAGGTAAAAGGCATCCATTTTCCAGATCCCATTACGCCCCGAGAATCGTAAGTTTCTCACTCTCCCAATGTAGTTTGGGTACCTTCCCCAGTAGAGCCGTCCATAACGCAATCGCAGGACTGCTGTATCCTCATGTAGTGCTTTTTGGTAGTGTTTACAGGTTTATCCAGCCGGGGAACTCCAAGATTCTACGATCCAGTCGATCTTCGAATTTCGACAAGTGCATTTTCATGAATATTTGGGTACAGTACCAAACATACAGTTATCCTTAAAGAAACCACTAACAACTGATCCAACTTCATCCCTAACTAGTGCAACTATTTAGTATGCGCCATCAATTAACAACTTGCAAAAGTTCAGTTCACTGTAGAATTGAAAACCGTCAGCAATTGCTGGCAACAACCAGAGACTTTCCCTTGGAGAACTCTCAAACAACTGATCCTCTTTGGACCTATGTATGTATGAATATAATGCGAGTCACCAATTTACTGTTTATTAGGATTAATGCTATTTCAGTAAAGCACCATTAGTAAAATATGGTACCAATGTAAAAATAACTCATCAAAACCATGCTTGTTTCAGTGCTTCAAACCATATATAATAGTTGATAGGATACCACCTTTACGGGGACCATCAATTATTTCCTTCTGGATGTGGAAATTAAACTGCTAATTTACTCCAGCGTAAAATAGACAATGGTGTAGAACATCACATCGCAGTTCGTGACATTCTAGCCGAACTTGCCTTCGGTCACAGATATTCGTGCTCTTCAGATAAATTCGACAGCATTTCGTAATCCATTGCATTTTGGGCCTATGCTACCCTTCTTACTTGTAATAATATTTTATATTTGTGGAAGCAATCATTTAGGGGAGATAACTTCCCCGTCTATGGTTTTAGTGTACGTATTGAGATCCGGTCGTGAGGCTCCTGGGTTAGATTTCCCGATCATACCAATAATTAATTCTGGCCTGAACGTTAGAATGGCGCACACTCAGATATGTTTGACTAAACTCACAAGAGGTGGATCCCATTCTCACCTCAGCCATCTAAGAAGTAATATCCATGGATTCTTGCTTCTACTCCAGACAAGTCTCGGGATGGTTCCTAACTTAAGACTGCACCCACAACCTCATAACCCTTGTCACGATTACAAATACACACTCTACCAGAGGAACCACAATAACACATGTTTTCATGCGAACTCTACACATACACTCAAGTACAGGGGAATGATGACCTCGATGTCCATGCCACTAAATGAAACGTCAACAAGTAAGGAAGGGTACATGTTACATTGAAATCTATGTGGCTTTGTTATAACGCATATGAAGAGAAGGACCGACAATTTGACGAAAAGATGACATATGAAGAGAAGGACCGACAATTTGACGAAAAGATGACGTATGTTTCGGTCTTTTTTGTACATATTCGAATAAAGGATGTGAGAAAATAATTCTACACCGACGTGAGAGAGCTTAGTTCGGGGTCAGTCAGTGGTTCGCTGCACAAGGTCAGACTACTACGCTGCTCTGCTGCTCAGTTTCTCTGGCAAGTACGGCCTAGTGTGTGTTTGTAAGGGAAAGTTCAGTATAGTCGTTGTCAGTCCGGATGCGCCATCAGCTCACTAGAGAATACCTAAGTTAAGGCCACGGCCTCCTCATACGAATTTAATTACAAGTAATTCCTACATTATTACAGACTTCAAATCACACCACCTTACTTTGTGCTCTTGCCTGTCATTACATTCCAATACAACAAATCTTCATAAACCTTACACTTCATTAACGTGTCATGGGCCGCCTAATTTGCTCACACGCCCACATCACTTGCCAATTGCTCAAACCTTATAAAGTTGGAATGATGGCCAAACAATTTGCCAAACACCGGCATTCACCTCTTCAGTGAAAAATGACGGACGAGACATTTCTCCTTTCCAAACTTTCCAAACTGAGTAAATTGAAGCACAAACCATCAGAGCTCTTAAATAACTGGGGCTCGTTCTGTGCCCTATAGGGGGCATTCAACCTCGTGAGGGTAAAATATGAGGTAAATTGCCACCACCCTAATAGTTTATATCTGTAGCTTTCCATTCTTGCTGGAAGCAAATTCCTTTAGAGTTCCTAGGTTAAAGCCACGGCCTCCTCATACTAATTCCAGCGCCAATCACAAGCAATTCCTACAGTAGTACATATCCACACTAAATCAGGTTACCAGACTGATTTCATTGAATTATCAGAAGCCATTTTTCAGTGTTGCCTGGTAATTTATTAACGAATGCTTTTCAGTCGGTCAACAGGATTGTGCCCAATGATATTAGGCAGTGGGTAGAAATATTTTAACACCTTAACCCGAAAGAAATATTACATGGATTATTTATCACTTAATTAACACATAATGAAAGGAAAGGGGGGGGAATTATTTGGATGATATGTTTCTTTCGTCATGTGATCATCATCAGATCATGTTCACCTAGTCATAGATTAGGTTAAGCAGGTATGCGTTACACTTATGTACAAAATATTAACAACAATTAAATTACACAAATATTTTGTAACTTTGGTAACGAGTCGGAACAATTTATTGATATTCTTACCCTGCTGTTAGTGGTGTTAATTAAGTGAGGGATAATTCATGTAATATAAATGAGTAAAATCGTGTTGACAGACTGTAAAACATTCTATAATAGATTGATTTCACACACATTCAACTGATAGGTGCTAATGACCAAACTGTTGCAAGGTCCAAAATTTAGGATTAATTACTGAATGCCTAGTACTACTGTATTCAATTATTCATTTGTGCTTTCGTGGAGCGTCATATCCCCAAAACACAGGCAGCAATTGGAGCGGAATTTTAAGTAAATTTAGGGATAAAGAAAGGTAATAAGGAACGGTACGATGATTTTCAAAAGTAATGAAACGAGAAGCTGGAATTGTCAAAGAAATGTAACAAATGACATGATAATTAATTGGATTTTAGTAGATGGAGCTCAGTTAGCATTTCAGTTTGAAGCTATATCATCCTTGTCAGTTACTCGCTGCTCAAATGAATGCTTTTCGGTGTACTTGTAGCTGTGAGATGGGCGTCTTAATGAATTCAAGCGTGCAAGCCGTGGAGGGAGTGATATTTCAGCTGTCAGTCATCAGGCCACGGAGACAGCGAAGGGGCGGGCTGTTCCATGCACTAAGATAGACGCCACCACGATCACAAGTGATGACTCCATTTAAAGTGCGTGGGGGAAGGGGAAGAGAAGGGAGAATGGAAAAAGAAACAGAACTAAGAGAAATAAGGGGAACAACTTGGAGCTATTGATTTCAGCATAATATTTACTAACATGTTACAACCCTCAATTCAGAGCCTACAAATTTCTCATGTCTTGGCGGACACTGACGATCTTTCACTTTAACAATTATCGATATGCCATACGCATAGATACGAGGGCTGTTTATTTTTAGTTAAGATGGACTGTATAAAAATAACAGATTGATATACCAAACTCATTTTACTACTAAATGTTTGCTTGTTTTATTTTTATGTCTCAACATAATCGCCAAAACGATTGAAACATTTGTCGTATCGTTACACCAGCTACCCCATGCCATAGGCCAAAAAATCTGTCGCCTCTGATGTGGGTACGTCTGGAGAGTATCCCGAAGTTTTTCCTTTTTCGCGAGGCGTTGCCGCCCAACCTTACCTTCAATTCTCGAAAAAGGTGAAAATCATTCACGACGTTACGATAGACTTTTGCAAAGAATTCAAGTGTGAAGTTTTGGACCATCTGCCGTTTAGTCCAAACCAGCACTGAATGATTTTCACCTTTTTCGAGAATTGAAGGTATGGTTGTGTGGCAACACCTTGTCAAAAAGGAAACACTTCAGAAGACTGTCCAGACATACGCACCTCAGTGGTGGCAGAATGTTTTGCCGAGGGCATTGGAGATCTGGTGTAACTATACGACAAATGTTTCAACCGTTTTGGCGATTGTGTTGAGACGTAATAATAAAACACGCAAACATTTAGTAGTAAAATCAGTTTGTTATGTCAATCTGTTATTTTTATACAGTCCATCGGAACTTGAAAAAAAAACAGCTCTCGTAGATTTCCACAGCTACGGACGGCATTGGCATTGGCATTGGCAATTGTGAGCCCACCTTGTGATGCAATGGCTGTTGACTAAAATCCCTAAAGTCCAGGTTTGATTCCCGGTTCTGCCAATAGACTTGAGTTTTAATTCTTGTCCAGGGACTGGAACAGAGATCACTCAGCCTCGTGAAGATAACTGAGTATATCAAGGATTCTGTTCACATTCTGGCCATCCTAGAAGTCTTTTTCAGTGGCTTTCTACATATATTCCTAGCAAATGGTGAAACAAGCCACGACCACATACTTCCCAGTCCTAGCTTTAATAGCAAATACAACAACTACTACGGACATCACGGCTACACAGGTTATCAGACAAAATTTGCAAGCACCCAAATACACATGGATAACGACTACCATATCTAAAACCTTAAATGAAACATCATCATCATCATCATCATCATCATCAATCAAAAATTTGAACTCATTTCTTAGCTTAGACTGTTGAGTCACGGGCAGAACAAACAATTTTCTTTGATTACCTAACTCTCCTCCTTTTCTGGCGGAAATGAGCACAGACAACATGTTATTCCAGTCACTAACATATAGACCGTGAAATTGGCACTGACACTATGCTGAGGACAAAATTACTTTGGATTTTATATCTCATCTTTGTTTCCGTAGAGTTAACGTGTCCAATCAGAAATTATCCATACTCTCTTCACCTGCAGTTTTCTATAGGTGTTGTTAGCCCCGTGTTATACTCGTATTGTCACACCTTAGATACTATAAACATCATGCATAATTCGAGTACACAATAAATAGGTCGAGTCGACCTGGGTGCTTAGTTCAATGATGTCGGTTAGGGAAATTAAGTTTTCTACTTCTAGTAAGCACTGGAGTGAAAGTGTTGCGCAGATTACATTACTTTGGTCTACAATAACGGATTCTATCACCAGTTGTTTGATTCTGCGATACGAAACACTTTGTCGGAAGGCAATGAGACCAAAAGCTTTTGTCTACAAATATGGCCTCATACAAAAGTTGTATGATTCTGAGATATAATTTTTTATGGTTGAAAGTAATGACAAAAAAAAGCGAAGAGGAAGTAATTGGATTACTATCTTACCCTTGATTTACAGCGTACGGAAGGAAACTGATGTAACAAGTAGTTCCGCGAAGAACTAAATAGCCTATTTCCCTTCATCGTACTTACTTTAATTGCCTCTATCAACACACAAAATTTTAGTTTGATTACTGTAATGTATTTGTTGATATTGAGAACTGTCTAAATATTTCGGATGGTTCCCATGTTGGATTTTTATATGTATGGGCCATAGAGTTTTGTACTATTAGTTGAAGAGTATTGCGTAGGTTTATTATTCAAACTTCAATCCCATGATTAGGACACAAGAAATAAAAATGGGATTTTAAAATTTCGCACATCCGCCATCTTGAGGTTATTAAATCAATTCAATTAAATTAGATGTCAGTGGATTAAAATTTGTATAAGCATTTAGCCTACCGTACTAAGTTTCACTGTGCTCAGATGAATACTTCCCGAGAAGCATCCATTTAAATATTAAAATTTTGAGTCGCCACCGTGTGAAATTTGTGCCCACCAGGTTATTGAAAGTCCTATAGGCGAACGTATGTTAAAAGCCTTTATCAACATACAAAATTTAAGTTTGATTGCTGCCATAGGTAGGCCTAAGTAGATATTGAGAACCGTCTAAATATTTCGGATGGTCGATATGTTGGATTTATGTATATAGGTCATAGAGTTATCTATTATTATATGACAATTATTGCGTAGGTTCATTATTTAAACTGTGACTTCGATCGCATGATTAGGTCACAAGAAATAAAAACGAAATTAAAAAATTTCACACAGCCGCCATCTTCAGGTTATGTAAAGAGTTGAACTAAATTAGATGTCAGTGCATTACAATGTGTATTAGCATTTGCTGTACCATGTTTCACTGTGCTCGGATGGTTAAATCGCGGAAAAAATCTATTTAAATATTTAAAATTCACTTTGCCTCTATGCTCGTTTTGTAATCGAACAGGTTTTTGTAAGCACATAGATGTTCTAGTAGCGACTTTTATGATCCCGCAAAATTTCAGGGTGAGAGCAGTCATATCTATGGAGTTAGTAAAGCTGGTGAAATATTTCACACGGCCGCCATGTTGGATTGGTGAGACGTAAGAAAGTGTGAAGGGCACGGCCGGGGTTGGACAAAATGTCCTTACCGAGTTTTATAGACATCGCACCAGCTGTTTAGATTTTATTTGGGGACACACACACTCGCACACACACACATACGCACGCACACACACACAGACAATAGGCTAAGAATGAACTTATGAGAAGTTATTTGGCAGTTTTAATTAAACAAATAGTCATTAAAACGCGTTTTGAATTCATTGATTACCGATTCAAGACAAAATTGGTCTTTTGCACTCATTCGCGTAATATGTTCTTTAAAATAAGAGATTCCATAAGTATCAAATCGCCCAGGCTTATTTTATACTTCAACGTACCCAAGTATTTTTGCTATTCCTAAGCAGGATCAATGGAATTTTGGTGGTATTAATTTACATCATATACTGACAATGCCCTGAGTACGTAATTCGAAGGAAAGTTCATAAGGAAGAAGCACTGTAGCCCTACGTTGCCACATAGCTCACACCCACACAGTAATACCCTACGGTGTTATATACTGAATTCTTGAGGTCCTGTGTTTGTGCTGTAGGCATCTGGAATTTCTTCAGTTCACATTTATTAAGACTTTAACAACTGAAGTCTATTGTCATTACACTTACACAGAATTTCGTGATTCGAACATACTTTGACGGAGGTGTATATGCAATTCGATATCCAAGAATGGCCCAAATCACAATATTAGAGAGATATAGGCTATGTAATGTTTGCCAATTACAATCCAGCGATAACCACTAAATTGCCTCTTACGGGAGGTATTTCCTTCCATATTGTCAAATTTAATTGTTAATGAAAATTCCCTCGCTATGCTCTCTCAACCATACGCCACCATAACAGAAAACTACAAAAGCCCCTCACCCAATGGACTTGAATCATGGAATGTTGATTTCAATACTTCATGTACAATATTAAGAATGCCGATGTTTTAAAAGTATGCATTAAAGTCGACGTAAGTGTGTCATTAACAGAGGCAAGATCTTGCACAATACTATCAAGTCAGAATAAAAATCCAATCTGATTGATGCTGAATTATCGATTTTAATAATTTATATATACTGTAATTAAGATTGCGGTTTCGCGTATCATATGTAATATTTTGTTATTTTTTGGACTTAAGTCTCTTCTACCAGATTCCCCTTACATGAACTGTGATGGTAATCATTCAATTAAAGGCAGTTGACCTCGCTGTTCCACCCTTACAGCAAGAATTGTATCATTGCCATCATCAATCATTCAGTATTATCCTGCTACATCTATTTATGGGTTTTATTAGCATGCATAGCTACCATCTAGAATGTGTTAAATCTAGGGATTTGCCACAGCAACAGAGTGTATTCTTACACGATAATACCTACTCACTTAGATCTAAATTGCAAATTGGTTACAGAGTGAGTAACCTATTTAATATTTTATGTATTCAAGACTGTGGTTGTGCGTAGTAGTGATGTCTGATGAAAGTGGAGGCTCCTATACAAGTCTCCACTTTCAGAGAATTTTCTGGTTATTTCTCAATTATATCCTTCTGAAATATTTTTTCAGCCTTAATAGAGCGCATGGCCCTCATATTTAATATATTGAGTGGATGATAATCCTTCAGCACACTGAAACTCCTTCACTACATGTTGGGTACCGTGTCTATTTTGCAAGTTTATTAGATGGTGAGTAATTGGTTTTGATATTTCACACATTCAAGATATATGATGTGCGTGATATTTCAAATGATGTTGAAGCCCTTCATAACAAATTTTACTTACTTTGCTGTATCACTACATCATATTTTTTTTCATTATGGTGGATGGTTTTTGAGCTAAGAAAGTGTAGTATCAAAACACACAAAAAAGGTGTATTATTTGTAATTGGCAGTAATGCCAGTCAAGAATGTATAAAATGTGGGATGACTCCAAGGGGTATTTGTTGCATACTAAGGGTTGTAGAATTCTGTGCAGGCTTACTGTGCCGGTCTGTCCATCTGGGATGGACAGGCGATCACATGCGAAGCAACATGAGCACAGTGCGAGCATGAGATCAGGTCCCAGGGCGTCCTGGGTCTTGCTAGGTAATAATTACTACACACTGTCCTCATGTTCCCCGTAAAGGATATAAGGAACAAAGATACAAGAAAAAAACATGAAGTGAGAACACGGGCATGTAAAATAAAATCAATTCACCAATTTATTCCCAAAAAGGAACTGCCTGTCAGCAACATGTGAAAAAGCGATAATAATAATAATAATCATTTTCCTGTACTAATGAATAAATGCAGAGTGGTGTCAGCAATCGAACTTTTGGTTGTGCATCTCAACTAACAAAAACATAGTCCATTATTAATATAGTTCTTTGATTTTGACTATGGTTGATGCGTGACTGGTTGACAGTTGGCAGTCAAAGTAAAAGGTCGTGTTTTTCCCGAGCTCTCAGGTGTGCTGAAATGGGTTGTTCTCTGGAGTGTTATCGCGCGAGGATCGGACTGTGGTATGCGAAGGGTAGTCGGGATTTCCGGTGTTTGTGTGTGCGTACGGGACCTAGTAACTTGTGGTTTATAGCCCTAGTGATAGCTTCGTTGTTAATTATTGGTGGAGTGGAAGTGAATCGAGGCCCTGTTACTCCAAATGTGAATCAGGCAAAGGATCCAGTGGCAGCATTAAAGTGTTCGACGTGCAGTAAAACATTGAAGAACGGTGTTGAGTGTGGACTATGTGAGAAATGGTTTCACTTCGGCTGTATTTAGGTCAAGAAGGAGGATTGTGATGTCGGGAATTGGTTTTGTAAAGTATATGATACGCCGGACTGTTTGAGGGTGCAAATCAAAGCAAGGGATCAAATATTACAGGAACTTAGAACAAAGCTTCGTGAATCAGAGGAAACGGTGAAGGATGTGACTGAACGGCTTTCTACTGGGATCAGTGTGGAAGAGGGCGTGCAGGAGCAAACTGAGGATGACGTTATCATAATGGGTGATTCTATGATACGATGGAGTGCGATTATCTCGAGGAAATCAGGTGCGAAAGTGCGGTGTTATCCCGGGATTAAAATTGACCAGCTTGCCCAACAAGTGGAAGAAGCAAATGAAAAGGACTGTGACAAAGTTAAAGTGTTGTTGCTCTATGTTGGGACGAACGATTTGAAGAAGAGGGCTACAGCTGATTACATCATGGGGGAGCTCTACGAACTAGGCAGAAAAGCTAAAAGCAAGTTTAGAAATGCAAAAATTATAATGAATGGCATTGTTCGGCGGGGAGATGTTCCGTTAAGGCGAGTTAAGACTGTAAATGACCACATGGACTGGGTTTGTGCACAACTGGGATTAGTGTACGTAGATGCTGACTGCTGGATTGGTGGCCGTGACTTCGCCCGAGAAGGGCTGCATTTAAATCGACGGGGCGCTTTCAACCTAGGAAGCCTACATGACAGGGTCATCGGTTCGTGCCGGCCATTGTGAGGAGGAGCAAGTCCAGAGGTTGCCAGCCGACGGGAACAGAAGGAGCTACTTCGAGATATTTGCTGCGGAGGTAAGACTCTAAGATTACTGCAGGTTAATTGTCAGAGTTAAGGAAATAAATAATTGAATTTTGGAATCTTGTAGAGACGTATTCTCCGGACATTGTCATTGCTACTGAATCTTGGTTATATGAGGATATAAATGGTAATGAAATAATTCAAGGGACCTACGAAATGTACAGAAGGGATCGGGGGAAGCGAGGTGGTGGGCTATTTATTTGTGTGTGCAAAAATATAGCTAGTTTCTTAAAGTGGGCTGATACGGATCATGAAATGTTATGTGTACACATTTCGGATAAAGGGAATAAATTCCCTCTCTTCAGGTGATAGGGGCGAATAGAGCACCGAAAGATAACTTTTCGCTTCTCGACACATTGTATGATAAAACTTGTACGGGTAATGCTATGAAAAAGAGCATAATAATTGCCGGAGATTTTAAACCTCCCCAGAGTAGACTGGTCTGGTGAGTCAACTAGCTGTGGTCAAGCTCAGAGCGCTGCAAACAAATTCTTAAGGGAGGGTGGATTTTCCCAAGTAGTTGACTTCCCAACTAGAGGCAATAATACCTTAGATGTTTATCTCGTAAGACCTGTAGAGCAGTATATTAACTGTCTGAAAGTACCAGGAATTAGTGACCATTCTGGGGTTGAATTAAATATTAGATACGGTGACATTACAAAATTAGACTCTGATGTAGCAAATAAGATCATATTCCAGTATCGCAGGGCGAATCAGGGCAAATTTCAGGGGTATTTGAATGAGCTATTTGTAGGAAGGTCATCGGAAGGAAATCACATTAATATCCTGTGGACTACCTTTTTGAAAATTTTAAATGGCGCTATTGATAAATTTGTTCCATTTAAATTACTGAAACATAACCCAGATTCTGAGAATTACACACGGGAAATCAGGAGTCTTAAACGGAAAATTAGGAAATTATACAATAAAAGACATGATAGTGACAAGTATATGTTGAAATTTAAGTCCTAATCAAGAGAGCTCGTCTTAAAAAAGAGGGCTGCTCATGACAATTATATGCAAGCTTTACTTGGTTCGGGGGGCGATGGGTGGAAAACATTTTACAGTTATGTTAGGAGAAGAAAGGGAAATTCAAATAATTTGTCGATGATAATATCCGGTGACGGTAAATTAATTACTGAGAAGCAGGCCATTGCTTATGAATTAAATATATTTTATGGTAGTGTGTTCAATAAATCCAATAGCTGTGTGTTGCACCTTAAAGGTGAATCAGGGGCTCCACTTCTCCAAATAAACCAGTCAGCAATTGTAAAGCTAATACAAAAATTACGTTACAATATAACGAAGGGTCCTGATAATATTGTTAGTGAAGTACTTAAACTAGGAGGTAGGGCCGTGGCACGATACTTAGAGGTGATGTGTCCATAAACAATGCGCAAATCCCAGATGACTGGAAAAGAGCTACGGTAGTCCCAATATTTCAGGGAGGGAGCAGACTTGAATTGGGCAACTACAGGCCGGTTAGTCTTACGTCCATCGTTTTTTAAACAGATGGAGCATCTCATTTGCGACTACTTGAGGGAACAGTGGGAAACATTATCATGGTTTAATGATAGGCAACATGGATTTCGGAAAGGTTACTCATGCGAGAGTCAGATGCTATCACTTTTTCAAGATATTAGCGAATCGTTAGACGATGGAGTTTCAGTCGACGCCGTAGTTATAGATTTTGCGAAGGCATTTGATGTCGTGCCGCATGACATGCTACTCCATAAATTAGCTTCGACGAAGATTGATAGAAGAGTAATTTTATGGATCCAAGAATTTTTGACGGGTCGCTCTCAGAAAGTGAAAGTTGAAGGCCGATTCTCGGATGAAATTACCGTAAAGTCGGGTATCCCTCAGGGCAGCGTAATCGGAACTTTGTTATTTTTGGCGTTTATAAATGACTTACCAAATGGGATTCGCAGTGACTGTCGATTGTTTGCGGATGATTGTGTAATATATCGAAAGATACATGACTCACAAGACAATGCAGTACTTCAAGATGACCTGAACCTGGCCTATGTGGGCGATTGAAAATAAAATGAAAATAAACACAAGAAAATGTAGTCTAATAAAAATAGGGAAATTGCGAAGGCTAGATTTTCAATATAACATTGGTTCGGAAATACTTGTAGAAGAAGATTCGTGCAAATATTTGGGCGTTCTCGTAAGAAATGATATGAAATGGAGTAGTCATATAGGATGTGTAGTTTCTAAAGCTTACAAATCCCTGCACTTTGTAATGAGGGTATTAAAAGGAAGTAGTACATCTGCTAAAGAATTAGGATATTTGTCACTTGTAAGACCTATTCTGGAATACGCCTCAGCGGTTTGGGATCCATATCAAATAGGGCTCATAAATGAGTTGGAAATGGTACAAAGAAAGGCCGCTAGATTTGTGCTCAGTGACTTTAATTCCAGGAGCAGTGTGAGCCGTATGTTAAAGAAACTTGGGTGGGAATCACTTGAGGCTAGGAGGATGAAATCTAGACTCTGCGCTATGTACAACGCGTATACAAATCAACCAGCATGGGGTGAGCTTATCAAACGTATGGAAAAGCCTTCTTACATCGGTAGGGGCGATCATCCTTTCAAAGTTGAGGGCCGACCACAGCGAACAAATTATGGTAAATATTCTTTCGTAAACCGTGCCATTGATAATTGGAACTCGGTACCTGCGGCAGTCTTAGAGCCTTTTCCCAAACATATAGGTGTGTTTAAGAATGGACTGACTATTTGTGTAAATACTCCAGTTTAATTGTTAGTGAATTGTTATGTACAATTATTTATTTGTTATGTATATCTAATTTGCCACCGGGGGACACACCCCCAATTGCAAATAAACGAATGAATGAATGAATGAATGAATGAATGAATGAATGACAAACAAATATTTTAATCTATACATGCGAGGCAGCACAATCGTCTATGACACGAAAAATATAAAACTGAATTAATGGTTGATGCCTATCACTGTCCTATATTATATACACTATTAACATGATTTCGAACTTATTTAAGAATATGGGGTAAGACATTCCATACCATCAGATTAGACCAAAGAATACATTTGAAGAACAACGTCACCTTCATGTATAAGCAGAAAATTAAATCAAAGTATTCGCCTGGCGTAATAGGCATAATTCAAAGAATATTATTAAATTCAACGACGTATTAGGAAATTCATGGCACAAAAATAAGATTCACATAATAAGTCGGAAGATTTCTACCTTAAATATGTTCTGAAGCGGAGGATCATCCCACGGTGCGGATTGGAACTAGGCACCACGAATCCGTGATGGCTCCATCCTAGGGAAGTGTAGTATCCCAGCATTCGCCTAACGCTATCTCCTCGTCCACATCAACATGCCCGGAATAGGCATTGCTTGCCCTGCTCCATCATGCAATCTTGGCATCGCTCGTCTCGCCATAGGCCCCCTCTAGCGGAACATCACGTTCGAACAGCTGGGCCGTGACGTCAGATTCCTATCTGGTCGGCCTTGACTCGTCCACATATGCTTATGCACGTTCGGCATTGTGATGGTGCAGTCCACAGACATTAAGCATATTATTGGTCTGACTGTCTCGAGTATAATTGATGAAATATTTTGTTGCTAATTATAATATTCCAAGTATCCGTGTGATATAGTATTTCCAAATATGCCTGGCCTGTTTCAAGCACTAAGTTCATTACGAGTTGATCGTGGCATTCAATAAGTCCTTGACATCATAGTCGCTCATAACCACTTCACAGTTCAACATATTTCGAGTCCACTAATATCAAGTGTTAGGGTGAAGCTTATAGGGTGTTAAATAATCAGTCCGTTATTGTAGAACAAGTCTGTGTCCACATACCTTTACGTTCCCAATGTTCACGTAATATGTACATTTCCACAAGCACATAGATAATACTTTGCGAAACACGACAACACTTCACTTTTCCACGCAGTGGTACAAAACATTTACTTTGTCACAGAATATGCCTTTAGACAGACGCGCAGAGTAACGTGGTAATTTCACTTATGAAAATTATAACAGAGGCCTAGCCTCACGTAGCACTTCAGCAATATGACGATAGCGTGATGACAAAACATAAGCTAATCATGCCTTGGTTCTCCAGGAGCCCGCTTATATACAACACCTTGGTCAGACATCGATTCTCGCAGTCACAAAGCGTAATGCGATACTTTTCTTGCTATTTGCTCCCACGGTGGAATATTCCAGAATGCGTCTTTTATGCAATGAATCTTCGTATACTAAATATGAGAATAAATCAAAATTATATTCCAAGGTGCTGATGCCTTCCACTTCCTTATATATGTAAATACAAGTAAATTATGGTCCAGCATTTCCTGGCGGATTCTCGTGCCACGTGCTATCTTCAAACATGCCAGAGTGACAGCTTGTAGCGACCTTGGTCTCGCCTCAGCACGCTCGATTCAAATATCGTGTCACGCCAGCCTCTTCGCTCCATCTCATAAGGGCACAATACGAACGTTATAAGGAGAGTGCGCATATGGACAAACAGACAGACAAACACATTAAAACCCCAGGTTGATCTCATAATCCTACTTTTACATAACTTTTTTCGAAAATTATAGAGGGTTGATAAAATATAAGGTAGAAAGGTTAAGTCATACATTCCATTTATATAGCTCAGTTACCTAAGCATGGCATGCAGAAAGATAGGCTGAGTACAATGCAAGAAATATTATTTACAATATAAACACAAATAACCTGAAACGAAATCAAATGAATATGTGAAAAACAACACGCTGAGGTTATTTTAGACCTGTGGGAAAGTGGTTTTTGTTGAAAGAAAACTTCATGGTTATCGACCGAGTGACAGTCGACAGTGGACTGAAGAAATAAATAAAGAAAGAAAGAAAGATAGAAAGAAATAAAGAAAGAGAAAAGTTAAGGTTTTAATATCCCTGTAATTCAATGGCCCAAAGGTGAGATAAGATAATTCCAAAAGGGGTCCTTAACTAGTCAGTAATCATTTTCACACTAGCTCTCACTTCCCAGCACCTTGTCCCACGTCTTAGCCGTGCTCGTTAAATAAAGCACCATGACCGCGAGGGCAGCTGAAGCAAGTTTGGGGATCGTAGTTTCGTATCCCCGTGCTGACAGCGGCTAACCTTAGTGAGTTTTTTGCCCTGTCCGTAACACAGTTACACTCACTACGACAGTCATCACATCAATACAGGTTATTAGACAAGTTTAAAACAGATTCAATTTCACGGGTTTGCCAACCTAAATGTCCAAAGCCCCTAAAACGAATTAACGTCATCTTCCCAACACCGTGTTCGATCATGTCAGGATGCGTATGGCAAACAAGGGTCTCATCCCTGGTTTAAATAACACATGCAGCATTTAATATAAACCTAGAATGAGTGGTGAAAAACATGATAATGGAGATGATCATATGGAGAGCCTAGATTCGAGATTTATATCTCAGAGTCGTACAGAAGTGCACTCATCTCGTACGGCTGCTCAAGAGAATCACAGCAGCAGTAAGTCTTCTTATCACAAGCAGTACAGTATTAATTACTGCAGTTAGCTTTGTAACCGTATTCTACACGCCCCGCGCCCTAAGATGAGAACTTGAGTTGGAAATGGAGATGGGTGAGTTTGGGGCAGGGAGGTGTCGCTAGACAGAGTTACGGTAACGGAACACACCATTAGCCTGCCGCAAGCTCTTTGTTACGTGAACAATTGGCTACTGGTGTTAAATGATTCCGTTTACAACGTTAATGTCATTGTAGTTCTCACGGAGAAACGGCTTGCACATGTCACGTAAGGTATATCGCAATCTAATAATACAGTAGTATAACTGTTCACAGAATGAAAATTTTCAGCTACTTGAATGAACCATTACCGTAATATTGGATCAGCATTTAAAATAGAAAAGAGATATTTAGTAAAGAACATGTAGCCTTCTTTCTCCTATATGTATGAGTATAAATATACATGTTTGTCTTTATCAACCAAAAGACTAAATTGAATGTTCCTGTGATAAATGTAAAGAGTTGTACCATATTCAAGACCTTTTTGACTAAGTTTTGTTGTACTGTCTCTCTTACATGAAGAGAATTTGCTTCTAACATCGGAATGTTACGTCAATGCAACATCTAGAACATAGGGAATTGTTGATATTGTGCCTTCTGCAGAGAATGCCTGTGATATTAAACTACCCACTATATGTGTTTCGTCATTGTAACTGTAATAATTAGTGGATAATCGATATTTATGTCTGCGAGCTGTATGTAATATGATAGTCTTGTGACTAATGCTGGCTAAGTCTCTAACAAGGTACTTATATCATACAAAGTTTCGTATTAGTCGCAAAGTTGGTTTCAGTGTTATTGATTTTTTGTTGTAGTTTTAATAGTTCGTACAGCCACGATTCGAATATATGGCTTAGCTGTTTATTTGCCTTGGGTATTTAATGCCCAAATACGGCTCTAATTTAATACTAATTTTAGTTACTGTATCTCTAAACTACTGTGTATCGAATAATTCCTTTTTATATTCTATAATTTCAGCGCGCCATGTTGAGTGTGATATTTATATAACATTTATTGCTAGTAAGGTCCTTCGTAAGATACTCACCAAATTTCGAGAAAAATATGCTTTTATTTCATGAGTTAATGATATTCTAGAATTAAGAATACGCTAAGCCACCATCGTGCATGTATGGTATTGCTGATCTTTTGACTTGGTCATAGTACGCCTCGTACAAGTTTCTAGATTACTAAGAAATGTATTTGTTGTCGCTACAAAATACTTTGATTTATTCATTATCGTATTATACCTGTAATTGATACACGTGAAGTACTTTACACTGGCGATAGAAGATGGTATTCTAAGCAAATATCTTCATGAAATTTAGTCGTAGTAGGGGGAATTACAGTAAATCACAATAAACGTTGGCCAATGTCTCGGAAAAGGGCTTAGACTGCGTTCCCATCAGTAGCACAGCTGATTTCTCCCGGCCAGCATCCCCTCCAACGCTGTGGAATGTTGACTAGAGTCTGAAGTTAAGTGACCTCCTCGCTGTGTTTTCCAATGGCTCGAACCTAGCCAATCAACTATTCATTCACACCTCCATGGGGAGTGGCCAGTATGACTAGTAAGTTTCAAGACCACTGCAAGGTGTGCGTTAGTGGCGCTAAAAATTTAAAAACTTACCGATTGTTGCAGACTATCAGAAAATATTTAACTGTAACCAAACTTGGTAGTATTTTAATCTTACGGCATTTTCTTTCTATTTACAGGAAATGTGATTTGTGGCGCAGTTTTTAACGCAAGAAAAGGCGAAGAATATGCTGCTTTCCGTGAGCCTCTTGAATCAGTCTGTGATAAAAATTTGAGGAAAACATTTTATCGTAGGCCTATTCATGAAATCAGCGTAGATTTAAATATTTTATTTTGGTTTGAACGTAGAATCAATAATAAAAATACTTCACTTCATTATTAACACCTGTTTTTAGAAACCTTATACATATTTTAGGTCATATTTTACCTATTTTTTTTTTTTTTAGGGGCAGATGTCCTCGTAGTTCCGCCCCTTAAAACAACAATAACTAACTAACTAACTTACCTATTTTGGATCATAATTCAGTATTTTAGGGCATATTTTCCTGCATATTTCTCGTATTTTTAGGTCCTGAACATCCGAACTTTAATGACTAGTGATGGTAGATCTGTATAGGATTCAGCCAGCCTTATGGCCTATGTCATAACTTATTGGTCTACGGCAGCAGCATCAGAGTACTTCATACTGTGCAATGTCGTACAGCTTCCCCACCTGTGAATGTACAGTGCAGGGTCGTGGTAGGCTTGGTGCCTGGTCAGTAGACAGCGGGTCGCACGCATTATGGGAGGGACGTATCCTGCAATGCTACTCGCTGTGAAAGCGCTAGGTTTGAAAATTACATGTGTGTTCTCAAAGACGTCAAAGATCAATTTGTAAATAGATTTCAAGAACTTTCAGCTTTGTTTCCTGTGTTTGATTTTTTGCACGGCCATTTTCTATCTCAGTGATTAGCGCACCAACTAACTTACAATTGGAATTAATTGATTTACAGTGAAATGTGCGGTTGAGAGACAAGATCTTTGCTGCAAGTAACTTGACTGAATTCTACGTAAACTTTCCCCATAATTAATTTCCTCACATTTAACACGATTCCTCCAAACTTATGAGTATGTTTGGGTCTACCTATGTTTGTGGAAGATTCTTTCGATATTAAAACTTAACAAACCGAGGTTCCAAGCAGGCATTTCAGATGAGAATTTTAGAAGTTGTTTACGTTTGTCTGTAACACGTTCATTTGCGACTAATTTTAACAAGATTGTTAACGGACAGAAACAAGACGTATTGTAAATGAGAACAGCTATTAACATTATGTGTAACAGCCAACATGTACGGTACTAGCTTTTAATTGGTGTGCGAACATAGTTGTATGCTTGCCCTTGTAGAAACATTAGGAATTTTGTCTTTCAGTAAAGCTGTTATTGTGTGAGATTTGGCAAAGTGGAAATATGTTGTATTTTTCTCTTTTGCATAGGAGAAGAGACATGTACATGAATGACTATACATTTTTTGCGTGAAATAGTCCAGAAGTAACGTAAACATAATTTTGAAAGGAAAAGTATTGCCGATCCAACCTAGCCCCTCCCTTCATATGACAAGCAATTTGATTAATGCAAAATAATATTTCATGAACATCACGTAGTGTGTTCTTGCTACGTTGCCTGAAAAATACATTCGTCGCCTGCTAATTGACCTCAACACGTTTCTTGTACAATAACACTCCCCCACCGCGCGGAGTGGAGAGGAATTAAGGATGTACGGTAAGGGAGGGGATTCACACTTGTTATCCTGAAACACGTCATACTGTCTGCTCCGTGCGGCTTGACCTTTGACGGAGCTGGTCTACGGTATAGTAGACTACAAACATTAGAAAATTTAATTCCTAAAGATTTGGTAAATGAAATAATGAAAGGAACCGTTGGTCTAACTTTGTACGAAAACATTGCAACAACTGTAATAATAATATTAATAATAATAACTGGAGACCAAGGAAAGGAAGATATTGAGGAAAATCCTGGGTCCAGTCAAAGAACGCGGCGAGTTCCGAAGACGCCACATCCTCGAGCTATACACTCACGTAGAGAAAATAACGGACGTGATGAGAAAAAGGAGGATTTCTTCTTATGGACATATAACCCGAATGAAATCAACACGGCTATCCAACAGAATTTTTGCTTTTCTCCGTGAGAAAAATACAAAGGGGGCCTGGTTCATTGAAGTAGAGAAAGATCTGTTGGAGACTGGGATTACACGTGAAGATATCCAGGAGCGTGGCCCACTTAGGGATAAACGTCAGAAACATCGGAGTTTTCAACTTAAGCCGAAGCTAAAAACCGGGAAGGCGTGGACGACAGAGAGAAAGGTGCAACATCGATTGCGAATGAAGGAGTACTGGGCTATCATTAAAATGCAGAAAAAACAGTTGACATGACGTGGTCCTTAGTTGGCCGTAACGAAGGAAGAAGAAGAAAGAATAATAATAATAATAATAGTTTTTTAGACACACTGGTTTTTTTTTTCGAGGTAGTCGAGTTGCCGGAATTTTGTGTTCACCGAATTTATTGTACGTGCAATTACATCTATTGGCATAAGGCTGTCGTATATGCTCACCTTCATATATATTTCATGACTGAGCCTAGATAAACCTAGATAGAAGGATAGCAGTCTACTACCTGAGTTACGCAGCCTCGCTATCAATAAATTATTATTATTATTATTATTATTATTATTATTATTATTATTATTATTATTATTATTATTGTGTACATGTGGCACCCTACTAGTAATAAATCTTGGAATAAATTTTCCATGGTTTCCCACTTATATCCCAGGCAAATACCTGGATGGTTCCTAACCTTGGCCAACTTCTGCCCAATCCTAACCTGAATTACAAACACCACAATAACACAGAAACCACAAAAACACTGGTTATCAGACAAATTTTACACACACCCAACTACACGGGGTTATGAACTCAAACGCCAAGCCTCTCAAACGAAACAATATCAAGTATTTTACGTCTGTCTTAAATGCTAGTTCTGAAGAGACCACGGGATATCGGAAATTCGTCCCATTGTATTTCTTAAAATGTGCCGGATGCCAATGACAAACCAGGGCTAACTATCGAAATTATTGTATCCTTTACATCACCATCAATCAATGACTTCCACACCAATAAAGTAGGTTACACAATACTACTGGTCCAAATATCCCAAGTCATTATGTGAGGTTCCAACAACAACAACAACAACAACACAATTTGCTTAAGAAGGGGTTTACAGGACAGCTATCCTCATATCAGTTAATATCCTCTCCTGCTCATCAGGAAGGTCAATGCTCCGATTAAACAAGAACTTCTCGCTCCGCCCTAGCCACGCCTCTAACCACCTCGTCCTGCATGGTCCCCCAGACTTGGATTGCACCTTCTGCTTCAACAGTTTCTAAAAAACCTACAAACATTGACTTTTTAATTTTCATTTTTCAATTAAAAGATAGGTGACAATTGTTTTTTTTTTACCTAGAAAGCCTTGAATAGTCTCTTCTGTCACCAGTGTAACGGACGTCACGTATATCAATTACACCTTGAATTTTAAAATTGGTCATTGTGCGTCGCATGCAAACTGTTATACTTACGGCTTATTTCAGCAAGGTCTCTTATATGGTACGGTACTATACCCTTATTTCCAAGTGAAGTATCAGCCAATATCCGAAGGTGGAGATGGATCGCAGGAGCTTGTAGTACCCGGCTGGAAATAACCACAAATAGCTACTGGCAAATACACACAGGATAAGGATCAGCTGTCTATTGAAATGCTATATTTCTAATATACTGGGTTCGGTTAACTAACTACACTGGAGAGAGAAAAACTTTCGAATCTCGGGTGAAACAGAATTAAGTTGTGGGTTGAGACAACTACTCTACTACTATAGCATCCTTAACTTAACCAAAACTGATGTGAAAGATAATATATGTGTTCTATAAAAATATTACAAATAGTTGTAAATACGTGTCTGACTGATTTATTCAAAAAGGTAAACAAATAACAGTTCACGTAATTCAAAATAAACGCAAAATTTAAAACTAAAACCTCTTAGTCGCTGCTAGCTAAATAAATTACAATTCATCAATAAACTCAATACTGGCAACTACCTGCTGTGCCCTAGGTATCAGTAGTGTAAACAAAATAAGACTGTTGAAATTGCCTAGAATCACCAGAAAATACTCCATTCAGCGATGTCGCTATAACAATCGCTATTCAATACTCACTAATTAACTCCTGGTTCATACACTAATCCTTATCTAATTAAAATCACGTTGACTACACTCGTCGAAATATCTCTAATATTTACATTCTTTTAAACGGATCCTTCCTTTCTTGCTTCCTTCTCAATATAAATACAAAACTTCCACTATCTTGTATCCATTTCAGTAATAATTGTCAATATAGGGATCTATAATCCATTCACTAAAGCCTAGATTATATAAATATCATACTTCTTAAAATTCTTTCAAAATATAAATAGTAAAAATAAAAAAATAAAACAACTTTTTTGTCATACATAACCAGTATTAGCATTTCTGTTTTACATACAATCATGTGATCTAATTGTGACTTTCGTTTTACTCTCTATCAACTCTTAACTAAAATTCTGCTTCGTTCCGAATATTTACCATGATGGAACGCTTAACAACATCGAACTAACTTCACTCAGAACAATAAATTCTTCAAAACACCTCGTATTCCATACTAGTATGCATTCTTTTCTACATATACAGTATAATCATCGCAGAATAATCTCATAACAAACTTCCAATTTCTAAACAACAATGCTGTCATAACTCATTGTTACTTCGCTTAATTATGCATATATTTTCATCCGATACTTGGGAATACTTCCTATCTTTCCTTACAATATATCTCGTCGTAGCTATCATATATCAACAATAATTATGATTCCATTAACTTCACCTTTACCATAGTTTATTTCAGTGCTTATTTATTCGACAATATCCAACCCAAGATATTTCAATATAACACTTCGTAATACCAGATGATCTACTAACAAAAATACCTTCTCTGGTTACTGGTTTATAGCTGCATTACAAGATATCTGGAAAATCAAGACTGTTTCATAACATCAATAACTCTATTATCTCGTAAACTCCCTTCACCTTTGCTATCAACAATAATAATGTCTCCGCGACATAAATTCCTTCTATACTTATCAATACATTGACATTTTTATACGGTTGTGGAAACTTTTCTAACTTGCCAAAATAATTTTCCGTTATTAATTATATTAATTTTCATCATCAAATTTAACAAATACTACATTTCCACGATAAATGTCCATCGTCTGACTTGTCATTCTGTTGACTATAGATATGCATGTCCTATCGTCGATCATACTAATGATCGTCATCCTACCATTCATTTAAATATTAATATGAATCAAAACATCGAATAAAATAAGTCGTATAAAAATCTCCATAGCAAAAATATCTAATACTAACTTATAAATCAGAAATACCTGAAAATATCAAATAACTCGATCTGAAACCACAAATTCTAAATACCTCTTCACACAACGAGTAAAATATCCAACAATTCTAACTTTGTAAATCGAAAAGAAAACACAGCAAATGCTTTAAATTCTCCAACATTACTTAAAAACGTTTAAGTAGAAAATAACGTCGAATATGGTCAAACAGATTTTATCACATATCCTTATCTACCAATATTGGCTATTGAATATAATTCTTACCTTTTTTTATGTCTCGTATAGATGTCTAGTTGTAGATCAAGAACTGGTTTCCATACCCAATTTCGTCAGTCTCATTCTTCCCTGGTTTCTAGTTCAATACTAGCATTCGCCTTATAGCTCCAAGTTGGTACGCCAAATAGGGCCAAGTAGTTTCGCCTGACTGGACCGTGATGTTCAGCCAATCCTAACTGCATCTCTTCGTCTTCGGCCTTCCTCCTCTTCAACTCTGGTACTTCATTCTTTTTCTTCTTCTAGTTCCGACTTATTCTTTATCTTTTTATTCTTCATGTCTTCTGCGTAGAATTCTATCATCTTCTTCTTAATAGTGTCCATTAAGCTTAATAGTTTTGCTAATATCGAAGAATACATTCTTCTGCTCGTTCTTTGATGTTTTATATCACAGCTGATATTCTATTTCGCTCCCGATATTCTCATTCTCATTGCAGGCTATGTTTGCCGCTGCAAATTTAGTACTGCATCGTAACAACGTCCATAATACTCGAAAATTTCCCTCTCAATCTCAGTTGTTTCATCGTATTGTTATTAATTTCGAAGATATATCTATAATAATATTATTCACTGAATTATTCACATTTCCAATAATACTAAAATTCTTACTGTTGTGATGAACAACTTCTGCGTAGTTACAAGCATTTTTAATGATTTTGTAGAATTTTGTTTCGAAAGAAATAGAGGTTTTCTTATCGAAATTTTACATATCATTCGATGAGAAAATTTATTTCTACTGATTTCAAGTTGTTCCTCAACAATGTCTATCTTCACTTCGCGTTCACTTCACTTCTTAAACAAAGATCCTACTTCTCGTACTATTGATAACTAATTATTTACATACTTTCCGTTATAATTCACCAATTTCACGTATAAAATTATAGCCTACGCACACACTTGCTAACACCGGCAAATGCATTGCTATGATATATTACATCACCTAACCATTATATTTGCGTCGTATAAAAGCCTGCACTTAGAGACCGCTGTGTGACACGTCTGTACTCCGGCACGTCTCCCAAACAAGAACCCACAAGTCCCTGGCTCGTTTGCCCTTCTCTTCTCACATTTTCAGCATCATCATAAAAACAAGAAGTTCCGTTACGAACTAAAGAGCCTACATTTCTTAAAATTTAAGATTCATGCCAATGATTAATCTCTATGGATCTATCTACAATAATGACGAAAATAAGTTGGTAATATCGAAATTTCTAATTAGTTCGAAATACTGTATACCTGGCATAATGTAGCCTAATAGAGAACTACAGTTAACAGCCCTGGTGACTGAATATATTCTTAGTTCCATGTCTTAAGGTACAGAATACAAAATTTGGTTGAAGTCCAATGGATATCATGGGCGTTACATGCAGTTAAACATTGGATCCAACAGCGCGCGTAAAATCATGTTGGCAACAATGACATACATGTATTGGTCAGAAATAATCTGAAATAATATGACATATTGTTGTGTCAATTTTGAATCAAATCCATTAGTTAGTATAGAAGTTACATGCATTTTAATATTGGACCTATCAGCAGGCTTAGAATCATGTTGGCAGCACTGGCGTAGGCCTATATTAGTTATTCCAAATTAATCTAGAATGCCAGGTACTATACGTGTGCAAAGTTTAGAGCTATTGGCTTGCATACTTTCTGATATATTGATATTAGGGTAACAAAAAGCGAGACAGTATTTATTAACAGTTGGCAGCCCTGGTTGCTCTTAAGAATACGCATAGTCATATCTGTTATGGTACACATAGTACACACGAAATTTGATTGAAATCCAAATGTTAGTATATATGTTACATGTATTTAAAGTTGGACCTCTCAGCATGCTCAGAATCATGTTGGTAGCACTGACGTATATAAGTTACTCCAAATTAATATAGAATATCAGGTACTATACGTGTGCATAGTTTAAAGCTGTCGGCTTGCATACTTTCTGATATTTGGGTATTTGGATTTTAAAAAATTCAGAGCACTTACTAACAGTTGGCAGCCCTGGTGGTTCTTACGAATATGCTCAGTCATATCTGTTTATATACACATAGCACATACGAAATTTGGTTGAAATCCAATTGATAGTGTAGAAGTTATATGCATTTAAAATTTGGACCTATCAGCAGGCTTATAATTATTTTGGCAACACTGCCATGTATGGCCTCCTGGGAATTAAACTGCAATATTATTATCTATACGTGTGCCAATTTTGAAATAGCTCCGATTCATACCTTCGAAGATATCCAACATGGAGCTCAAATTTCAATTGCGATTTTTCAGCAGTTGGTAGCACTGACATCATTTTGAAATATGGCCGTGAGATATTCAGGTATAGATCTTAATTCCCACCAAATTTTGTTTCGATTGCTCCAGCCGTTTAGGAGTTGATAAAGGGGACACACACACAGATAGACAGACAGACAGACAGAAGGACAGACAGACAGACACACATTTGCCCGATCTCATAAGTCTATTTTTTCCTCATTTTTGCAAAATGTGAAAAGTAGGCTAATAAAAAATACGCGCATGTCTTCGGCGGGATTCTCTATTATCCACTCTCTGCCTTCATAAGACTTGTTTCTCAAGAAGTTTATATCTGATAAATCTTTAAATATTATACTAGCCTACATATTCCTGGTTCATTGAATACCTTAAAATGACTTGCAAGAAAGTAATGAGAAACTTTGCTACTTACATACAATCTAATTTTCCCACCGGCTCTCGGCTATCAAGTGGTATTTATTGGCGCACGCTCGGCTCGTGTCGAGTTTACTTGTCGCGTGTCAACATTCTCACCCCTCCTCTCTCTATTTATTGCCACTGCGGGTTGCTTACTCCTGCCACTCGTCTACCTGCGAAGTCAAGTCGAGCTATGCATGATTCAAAACTGGTTTACGCTACCTCTAGTATATTTTCCTGAGGTATTTCTCTGATTGGCTCGGCGTTTTAAGAAGACACCGTCCCCTTCGTTGCTACATGCTAGGCTCTGCCCGTATGCCATTTCCAGTACCAACAAATTTACAAAACGGTGGCTTTCTTCATGGGCCATAATATATTAACTCAAACCACAAATTCGAGTACATTCCCTCTCAATCTCAGTTACAAAAGAGTGGCACATTCTTTTGCCTATAGGCACCGTGAGCGTTGCTCTAGCGGAGCGCAGCGGCACTTAAGTAGTGAGGTGAGGTGGGAGTACAGATATAGGAGTAGCAGTGCACAAACGTAGGCGAGGATATTCTTCTATTCGGGACTAAATACAAATGTGAGATTTAACAAGCATGTTATTAAAAGTTTTTAACGTGTCGTTTAAAGTAATATATCGCGGAAAACGTACAGGTGAATTATTTCATGAAAATCGCCTGTTGATATTATTAATGAAGATAAAGACAGGACTGTGTAATTCTGCTATGAGAGTATCGTTCGGACTCCATCGTACAACTGTGTCTCGCATTTTCACCACCACTGCGATGCTTCTAGCTTCCGCGATGTCACCTTTTCTGTTCTGTCCAGTAATAAAAGTGTAGATGAGGCTATGGAGTATTGTACAGCATCCCAGGGGTATGCACCCCTTGGAGACCATCCCCCCAACATCTGGCTAAATCCCCTAAAATGGCAACCCTTGGAAAGCCGGGGCAACATCCATTAATACTGTAAGGACAGCTTGCTACTCCATAAAGCAGCTCAAGCCTTACGTAATCATTACACTCAGCGACATAGTACTAACTGGGCCAATACATTGCTGACAGGAGGGCGTCAGAAGGTATAAAACGACGTCCTAATGAGGTCAAACTCTCTCTCCATTGTCAGTGCTCCATCAAGACGGCCGAAGCTACGCTGGTGTCAACCGAGGTGAGTCAGTCAATCGTGTTCAGAGTTCCTATTTATGTAACCTGCAACCCACAACTTGTATCACATTATAAACATAATTTCATTCCCTACAAGGGACTCACACAAAGAATATCACAGACCAATAAAACACTTGGTCCACACTCTACACTAGCATTACTGTTATACGCCTCTTTACATCCCAACGCCCTTCCTTACTCCCGTCACAGTCAGACGTGACACACCGTAGTAATAACGCCAACTCAGACGTCATTGTATTCCTCACAGCGGCTCGCGTGCTCAAGTGAAGCGCGTGCCACCCGGCTGATACGAGCAGAGTCGATTATATAACAAGCAGTCAGCTGAGCGACTAGTACAGCGACCCTTTGCAGTGGGTCCCATCCCCTCAAACACTACCACATTATTTATAGGAACGCCCCCTAGTTCCTAGCACACCACAACACACTACACTGGTCAGCTTGCCCTGTCAAGGGGAGCTACCCTTCTTTAGGCACAAACTCATAAATTAGTACAGCAACTCTCCCTTTTAGATCCACCCCCAAATAAGGGATCTAAAACACTGGTGGAGGCGGGGTACTACGCATAGAGAAAAGGGACTCAATCAACGAGCCCTCGTAGTTAAAACGACCCCTTCCGTACCGCAAAAAAAGCCAAGCAAATAGAGAAAAAAATTTTTTTTAACCTCATATTGCGTCACACATTTTTTTTTTATTATTAAATGTCCACATTTAGGACTACATTAAGAGACTTTGCACACCATTTGTCGGCTAGTACGACCCCACTCCTGCCGAAGCTAAAGATTAAGAACGGTGACTTAATAACTGACCAGACTGCAGTACAACTTCTCAGGGACCTTGAATTCCAAACAGCACAGATCCGTGCTCAACACCCTGCCGCTGCAGCACAAGTTATACATTTTACACAGTCCCAGGCCAGTGAATACACACACGAGTCGCCGGTATCCAGCGATAGTGAGGTAGATTGCCTGCCAACACTCCATCCCCTATTGTTACAGCAACTGCAGATCACAGAGCAGAAAGCCAATAACCTGCTCGAGCGCATTTCAGAGCTATTAGAAACAGACACTATTAAAGCCAATAGTCACACGACAGAAGCAGTTCTGGACATCCACACTATTTTGGAGACAGTAAAACAGGATTTAGACAGAACCGTACACATAGTCGAATCCACACAGTACGACAACACACCGGCCATCAGCACAAGCATATCAGGTGACGAGCCACCTGGTAACGTAACACAGGTGTCCTACACGGGAAGCGAGGCTAATTCCCCTCCAAACAGCCCAAACACCTCGACACACAGTCAACGGGACACAGCCGAGAACGACATGAATAGACACACTGAGTACCCCATGATCCACCCCACAAAGTTCACGGGGGAAGGCCAGGATCCCGAGGAATACCTCAAGGCCTTCAATAGAACGGCCCGGATCAATGGTTGGAGCGAGGAAGTTAGAAAACGGCTCCTTCCTGCCTACCTCACAAAGGCGGCCATGACGTGGTATGAGCTCCATGAGGACGCACTAGAGGCTGCCACATGGGAGGAAACCGCGGTAATGTTGAAGGATGAGTTCCAGCTTATACCAGACGATGACGATCTCTATGACCAGATTAGACAGAGGTCACAGGGACCCAAAGAGAGCGCCCAGGCATACATCAATGTTAAATTGATAATGTGCGAAAAGTACAATGCAGCAATGACAAATAAACAGAAAGTCAAGCTGTTGATGCAGGGCCTCAGACCAGCCATAGTAGAAAAGCTATGCATCATGAACAACCTCACGGTCCAACATATGTTGAATAACATAAAGACCATAGAGGAGGGGAGAAAGATCACGGAAAAGGCTACGGAAAAAGCCGTGGATCTGCACTTCAAAACCCGGAAAGACGACACTAATGACAAAATAGACGAATTAGTGGACAGGATGGAGAAACTGACCATAGCTGCCATCCAAGCGGGCGGGAGACCGCCAAGGGATGAGCAAGCAGACACACGAGAACACTATCATACTGAGAGGGACAGGGGGTACACAGAGAGGAGACGCTACGGGAGTGAAGAAAGTTTACTACCCTCCACAGCGGCCAACAACACCTCCCCCACAGGATAGGCCACACTACCCTCCTCGGTACTCACCGATAGCATACACGGACACAGAGCCGACATACCCCTCAAGGCGGTCACCATCTCCGTACACACGGGAGTACTACCCTGAGGAGTACGACCACGATATCCCCCGACGAAACAGCCCGTCACCACATAGACAGTCCTACGCTGCCCCACAGTACAGGGGAAATGGGGAATATCGGGAGAACCCGCCCCCACGCAGCCAAGGCTATGCTGCCCCGCAGTACAGGGGAAATGGGGAATATCGGGAGAACCCGCCCCCACGCAGCCAAGGTTATGCAGCCCCGCAGTACAAGGGAAATTGGGAACAGCGAGAAAACCCACCCTCGACCAGACAGGGGTATGCAGCTGACCAATATAGGGAAAAGGGGAACCGACGGGAACACCCGCCCCAGCAGCAGCAGACATACACCCCACCCTGGCGGAGACAGAATAACGGACAACAGGGCAATAACCGACAAGGAAGAAAACCCACTAGAGGAAGGGACAACATGGACAAACACACGAAGGGCCCAGAACACTACCCCCTCCCAGACGAATACCCGAGGGAGTTCAGGGATGAAACACCCCACAGGACAGACAGGGGGGCAATACTCCCTACGCCTAAACACACACCGCAAGCAGGGAGTTGGCGCAGCCACCCCGAGGGGGGGCGCACATACATTACAGGCAGGCGTACACCCACATTTTCAAAAAACGCCTAGACGGGGAGGTTCGGCTAGCTGATGAAGCAGCTGAGGTTCCTCCCCCAACACAACACAAGAAAGGCCCTTCCCCCAAGAAAACTCGTAAGAATAAGGGGAAGAAGCAGCCAGCTAAAACTAAGGCTGACGATCCGCCCCCGGACCGTTTCCAAACACACCCCGTGCAAGGAGACGGCAACTGTCTGTTTAGGGCCATGAGCTTTCTAATCCGGAATACCGAGGATTATCATGGGGACTACAGACAGAAGACGGTCAAACATATCCTGGCCAACTGGAAAGAGTACCGGGACTTTGTGTCGGACGAGCGGGAAAACCCATTCCAGACCGGGGCGGATTACCAAAAATACATGGGCAAGGACGGCACCTATGGCAGTGCCGTAGAGGTAACCGCTCTCGGCAAAGTGCTCAAAGCCAATATCCATGTATATACGGATGTGCACTCGCCTCCGCTATTCTCAACTGCGGGATTCAATAGGGACCTACACATACTTTTCACAGGAAACCCTAAGGCGGGACATTACACACCCCTCACAATTAGAAGCCAACAGCCCGAGAACACGCCCACACCCTCCAAACAGAAAACCCCACCCCCTTCACCACACCACAGGGGGGGAATTGACCATACACAGGCGCGTGACGCGAGCTCGCTCGGCATGGGGAAGCCAGCAACAGGAGTCGAACTCGCGACCGCCTGGAACAAAAGTCGGGTTAACAAAGGCAAGCTCAGGGTCACATTTGCAGACACACCTTCCCGAGAGGAAGAAACCAACAACAACACAACTACACAAAGGCTGGGAACAATTAATACACTAAACGTTCGCCAGCAGACTCCTAGTCTCACAGCAAGACCGGTTAAAGGAGCTGGCAATGTACTTGGCAAACGCACTTTGCTGACCTGGGCAAAGTACTCAGGACAGGAAGTAAGCCGAGAGGCGAAGCGTGCTAGGTACGATAAACGGACAGATCCATGCCCTCCCAGCACAAATGTCACTCCGGCAACAACAACAACAACAACGTACATCTTACACAACACATCGGTGCAGGGCAGTGGATTTCAGGTATCGGCCCTCACGATACACGCCACCATAAATGGCCACAGAGTGCAGGCCCTAATCGATACTGGGGCTGCCGTAAGTTGTGTTAATAGCCGACACATTGCCGAGGCGCAAATACAAGGTGTCACGGGGGACATCCGGCTGGTAGCGGCCAATGCTCAGACGTTAGAAAACAGGGGAGTGGCAAACATACATATTAGGATAGACCATTTTGCCACAATGCACCCCATGTTCGTTATCGAACACCTTTCTGCGTCAGCCATAATAGGCATGGATTTTCTCGCTAGATATGAGGCTAGCATAAATTTCGCTAGTGGTCAGATGCTTTTAAAGCACGACCAGAGGCTCACCACACATCCCATGGTATACACCAGGAACAGAGATGGGATTCGAGCGGAGCGAGAAAACCACGAGCATCAGGCCCCTACACTGCACACTATCAGCCAATACACAAACACACACACTGATAAGGCGGCCAACCAGAACCACACGCAGGACCTGACTCCGGAGCAAAATAAAAGGCTCACGGAGCTCCTGGAGACCAACAGAGATATTTTTGCCCACTCAATGAAGGATCTCGCTGTGACAGACCTCATTGAACACCACGTCACACTCACTAGTGACCGACCAGTACACCAGCCTCCCTTCAGAGTGAGCCAGAAGGAGAGACATGCCATCGATGCCCAAATCTCAGAGATGCTCGAGGCAGGGGTCATTGTTCCAGTTCTTTCTAACTATTCCTCTCCAGTTCTGCTGACCAAAAAGAGGGACGGATCGCACCGATTTTGTACTGACTACAGGAGGCTCAATAAGTTGGTCGAAAATGATAGTTATCCACTACCAAGGGCAGACACCTATTTGGACGCCCTTGGTGGAGCTAGCTGGTTCAGTTCGATGGATTGCTATAGCGGATTCTATTCAATCCCCGTCTATGAACCAGATAGGCACAAGCTGGCGTTCGTTACAGAGAACGGACTATTTACCTACACCCGTTTACCGATGGGTCTCCGTAACGCCAGCCAAACCTTCCAAAAGCTAGTGGATAAGACATTTTCAGGGCTTAAATGGCGTTCCGTATTGGTGTACGTGGATGACATAACGGTCTTCTCCAACACTTTTGACGAACACATCGTACATTTGGAGGAGGCTTTCGCAAGGATCAGAGAAGCTAAACTAAGGCTTAAACCTGCGAAATGTCAATTTGCCAGACAGCAAATTAACATATTGGGCCATATTGTCAACCGGGAGGGCATTATTCCCGACCCAGCCAAGACTGACGCAATAACGGGCATCCCAATGCCCACAAATTTGAAACAATTGCGCAGTTTTATTGGCTTGGCTTCGTACTATCGCAAGTATATCTATAGGTTTGCACACATCGCCCATCCCCTAACTGAACTCACACGTGAAAAAACGCCCTTCAGCATCACGCAGGAACACATAGATGCCTTCAACACACTGAAGCAACTATTGACCTCACCTCCATTGCTGCAACACTTCCATAGTGATAGGCCCACATTTTTACACGTGGATGCCAGCCTGTATGGGTTGGGAGCAGCCCTATTGCAGGAAGACGCCGAAGGGCGCAAACGGCCCGTCGCCTACGCTAGCAGGAAGCTAACGGCCGTTGAGACTAGATACTCTGCCACAGAGCGGGAAATGCTGGCATTTTCGTGGGGAGTGAACTATTTTAGAGTATACCTCTATGGTATCAAGTTCACGGTAGTGACTGACCACGCGAGCTTGCTTTTTTGGGACAAATTTAAAAACCCAAATTCGCGCCTCAACAGGTTTATATTCCGCCTGTATGAATATGATTTCGTGGTCAAACACAAGAAAGGCGCTACACACCTAGACGCAGATGGGTTGTCTAGGCTGCCAGTAGCCGATCCCCCGGATGACAGTAAGGACCACGACTGGGACGATATGCCCACCTTTGCCCTGACGGTGGTTGACATCAAACAGGAGCAAGAAAGTGATCCGCACTTGAAACAGATTCTATTGGCACTAGAAGACTTGGATAAAGTGGACTCCAAGACAGCACGGCTGTCTAGGCGATTTTTCCTAGACAAAGACGGGGTACTGAAATTTAAGCCCACAGCCATGCACGATAGCGCACCTATAGCGGTTCCGGAATCATTGAGAGAAAATATCATGATCGGACACCATAATAGCCCAATAGCAGGGGCACACTTAGGTACGCATAAAACTTACCTTAGAATCCGTGACAAGTACTATTGGGTAAACATGAAGGCCGACATAGATACCTTTGTCAAGACATGTCACACCTGCCAACGATTCAAAACAAGACCTGGCAAGCCTCATGGACTACTCAACCCAATTCCCGTGGGAGAGTTATTTCACAGAGTCGGAATAGACGTGAAAGGCCCCATTACAACAAGTCAGAAAGGCAATAAATATATCCTGGTGGCCACCGAGTATCTCACACGATACATGATTACAAAGGCTGTTCCCAAAGCAGACACGAACAGCATAGCCGAATTTTTATTTGACATAATTACACGATATGGCCTATTCCAAACCTTATTATCCGACAGAGGTACTATTTTCACCTCGAGAGTGCTCCAACAGTTTCTGGAGATACTCAGGATTAAGGCATACACTACCACGAGTTTTTCCCCGCAAACCAACGGACTCACGGAAAGTATGAACAAAATACTTGGAATAGCGCTGGCTAAATTTACAGAGGACGCAGGAACAGACTGGGATGAATATCTGCAAAGCATTACTTTTAGTTATAATACCTCTGTATCTACGGCTACGAAACACTCTCCACACTTCCTAATGCACGGATACACACCCAGAAGTCCCATAGACAATATATGTATCCCACAGGACGCCCACACAGACAATGCGGCTCGGCTAGAGCATTTGCAGATAGCCCGCATGGACGCTAGAAAAAACATAGCCGAGGCCCAGAAAAAACAAAAAGAGCGGTACGATCAGAATAGAAAGACCGTGGAATACACACCCGGGCAATTGGTCATGGTCTCCAATCATGCCCGTAAGAAAAACGTGTCCGAATTCCTCCTACCACGATGGGCAGGTCCCTTCAAAGTCTGCAGGAAGGTATCTGACCTAAATTATATAGTGAACGTGCGCCATGGGAGGAAACTCATAAAGGACACTATTCACGCCCGCCGGATGAAGGCATATCACACACGTAAAGCACACACACCTACACGTAAAGGCGGGCACACTGCTAAAAGAAAAGGAAACGGTCCCGTTGGAACACGTGGGAAGAAAGCCAAGAAATAGCCCACTGACCGAACCGGGATACCATCCTAACACTCACCAGAACTGTCCCGGAGACACAACCTTCATGGCGCCGGAAACAATTACTCTGGGTAAAAGGCGGTCTCCAGACCCGCAACCTTCTGCATACCAGGAATATAAGGTTGAGTAAATATCCAGTCGTAGAATAAGGATAATGAGAACGCTAAGACTAATTGGGACAGTCCCACTAACAGCGGGTCATAAACGAAAAACAATACAATCGCCTCTGGCATCTGGTCACCAAATACGCGACTAGCGGACCAGACACACTCGCGTACAACGAATATGGGATTTCCGAAATGAAATGCCATGGCCTGTGGGTTGGATTCCAAGTAAAACGGAAATCCCCTGGCGCATGAGCTACAAATCAACGGTCATATTAAACCACAAAGTTTTTTTTTTCTCTACAATGAGAGAGGCACTGCTAGCAATCATTATAGGCAGCAATCAGGTTCACACACACACACGTGCAGAAAACTAGGACGTGGGCAGAGCATGAAACAAATGAAAGCACACAACATCGTAATTCAACACCGTCGTATCAGCTGTAACATACTCCTCAATGAGCAAGGCTGCTCGACGCAGACAAGCGAGCCAAAGCCTACTGGACAGAAATCAACACATCATTCACGCCCGATTTGGAGACCCTATATCTTCCAAAATTACACTACGAGGGGAATTCAAAAACGTACAAACTCTACACACGTATGCATGCTTTCATATGCGCATTACACAGCCGCGGAAACGTGCCATATTATAAGCGGCACGGAAATGATTCCACCAAGTCTTTACAGACAACCGGATTCGAACCCATGACCACACACCACACGCGTACCAAAAACTAACTATCCAATGGTATTTTTGGTACACGGAACACAAGCAACGACCACACTGGGAAAGCCCCAAGCCCTGTCACACAACGCAAACATAAAACACAGAGAATGACATAAGGTCACGGGTCTGAGTTCCAGTGAAAATTTAGACGCAAAGGAGAACAGCTATTCAGGCGTCCAATCATACTGAAATTGGCCCAGACAAGTGCATGAACAGGGAATACTACATTTCCTCCCACCAAAAGCCAGCCATAAAATTTCGAATTACACCAGGCATAGAGGAATACATTTCACGAACACAGGTAGGAAAATTTCGCAAGACACAGGTCTTAGAGAACAATGGCCACACGACGTCATTACCTAACTAGGGCGAATTGCTACATTAGGCTAGGAATCCAAAACAATGACCACACTTGCATACTTGCAGAATTGCACATACCAATTGCTGACTGCAGACTATTCACACTGCAATACTGCGGTGACGAGACACTATTGCGTATAGCCCGTGACCGTGAAATTACACATACATAACAATTATAAGGCCATACATTTTTTTTTCTCCACACTGCAAAATCATTTGGCAATGGACAAGACGTGACACAGCGAAACTTATCTTGGGCCTATAGGGCACGGTCGCAAGGGCACGTTGGCAAGCCACGGGCGCCTTCTGCCCACAAAGGTGATACATATTAGGACTTAGCCTCATAACAGACCAACCGTCCGCGTGGTGTAGCGGAACGTAGTCACACACACACACACACGCACTCACCAATTAGGAGCGAACATAGGGACTTTGAAGAAACAGGACCTCCCCTTAATAACTTCTTTTCGCGATTCTATTCCCCAAATAAATCATTACAGATGACTAGCACATAACCAGTCGCGTTACGACCACTGGCCACATCTACACTGCAAATGGCCGACCAGATTAGGTCATGCAGCCCTACTATCCCAAGGCGCGGATAGAAAGCCAACATGGACCAAGGGAGGACGACAGGAGAACAGGCTACCAGCGTACCACCTTACTCCCCTCCCATAACCTTCTCACGCCCAACATAAACAACGCAACCACATCTACACGACCATAAACAGCTACACTACATTACAAAATACACACTGGGGTTGTTGGACTTCATGCGTTTAAAGAGCAGGCAAGCTACGCCTTGAGCCCCGTTGCACCGCCTGAGTATTAGAGGTGGCTCAGCAAACATTAAAAGAAGCATAATGCGCCTCTCCAAATGAGGGAGGAGGCCATAGATACATATTAACCATGCTTTAGTACTTAAGCTCTCCCGCATGAAAGGAACATATGGTATTATGCCCCATCCTACACCTATCCGTACATGAAGGCAGAAACTTCATATCCAGACTCATGCATGAGTATCCCATCCAATTACCAGGGATTTTAATATCAAACCTGCATGAAATTTCGTATTTTTGCAATCCCGGGAATTACCTCCCCACTCCACTCACTATAGAAGCATCCCAGTGCCACCACCGGTTCTAGGCCACCACTAACGTGGAACCCAAATTGTGCGCAAAACCCTTCCTACCATGCTTTAAGCCCACTCAACAAATAACTACCCCCAAATCCTAATAACAGGGTACCTGACATTACAGACCCTACTAACACCTCCATTAAGGTAAAGAAGGCATTATTGCTGGGAAGCTGACATAGCGATGGTAGGCCAGAAGTAGCCTATGTATTTAGAAGATCTGCAACCCCGCTACACTGGAAATATTTTACATTTTACACAGAGGTTGAACCTTTCACACAGGTTACGGCACATTTTTTTTTTCTCTCTCTTACAAAGGAATCTGATACGGTATGATGGTTGACAACGGTGTAAGCCAAAGGTCAGGAGAACCACACTTTGAGAGATGGGGAAGGCGATGTGGACCCTTCCCCAGTTGGCGCGACAGCGCAGCGACCTCACTTAACTGACGACTAGACCAAACAGACGAACTACGTAAGGTCAAAGCATTCGCGGCCTGGTCGGGCAAGCTCTGGAATCCTAGGTGCGCATAAACCGCCCCTGGGAGGAAGGGATGCTAAACCCACTTTGTGCCACGGTCGTCGAAGCCAAGACCTGCAGGGAGACTTTCTGAGAATGGCGGGAGAAATAGCTCACTCCGCGCCGGCCTCGGGAGCTATCCCTAGAGACGACCCCATTATGACTAGACTTCTAGTTCAGTTTAAATTTAAGTAGGCACGGCTTCCATAGCGGGAAGCAAAACTCCTGTGCGTTGGAGCAAAACACACTACGGCGGCCCATAGAGGCAACTTTATATATCAATGCGAAAATGCATACTACGGCGGCCCATGGAGGCAACTTTATATATCAATGCGAAAATGCATACTACGGCGGCCCATAGAGGCAAATATCACTGCGAAAGCAGATTGCGACGGCCGATTAAGGCGAAGACAATATTATGCCATTGGACCACACTGTCCAATGCCCACATAAATGGCGACGCAACGGGCAACCAGAGGGCATTCGGAGAGGGGCATTGCGCGCCCCTCACAGGAGCCAAGTGGGCGGCTCACCTACGTCAAATAGGAACAGCACACGGTTATGAACACGAAAGTTACAGCGGGCGAAACGGTTAGCTTAGTGGCACCGTAAGGCGCCTGCGAATAGGTTAGTACTAGTATTAAGACCTAGAATAGATGTCGACAATAGTATTAAAACGGAGGGGACTACGAGGCATTGTTGGGTTCCGGTCCCGACAATGTACTACAAGGGCGCCCCCGCGAGAGAAATCAAGCGGCCAGCCTCCATCTAAATCTTAGTACTTAAGTCATAGTGCCATGTTAAGGTCACTTAGATGTAAGCAAATTTACTGACAGCTGTTGCTAATAATAGCACAGCACATTTCGGCTTTAGAATAAGGTCCACTCGGCATGTAAATACAGAATAGTTTTACAGTTAAGTAATTTTATCAATAAGTTAAATAAGTAAGGTAAGACATAAGGTAACATACACCTACATTTAAGGCATTTTTTTAATATATATAGATCACCGTAGAATATATCGGCACTCGGTGACTATAAATCCGTTACCGAGGTAAGCCCGACAATACTTAGGATAAACTAGATTAAGATAGGAATAATCAAAGTGGAATATATCGGCACCCGGTAACCACAATTCCGCTACCGGGGTAAGACCAACTATATATTATTTACGGCATTACGGCACCGTATAGGGTAAGCCCGGCCTTGCAGCTAAGTAACATTAATCATGTTTTTTTTTTCAGTAAAAGACCAGCTTCAACCGGTACTAATATGTTTTTTTTTTCTAAACCTCGCCATTTTTTTTTCACAGGCATCGTCACCAGATACAGAAAACTGGTGACAGGAATTTCACTGCCACATAGCAGTGGCATATTATCTACAGCATGCCATGATGTGTACACTTTTTGTTTATTTTTTTCAACTTGCACTAATCCCGACACACTCGCAAACACTCACCACATTTTTCTTTTTCAGATACACACTCTAAAATGAATCTGCACAGCAGGACTGGTGCCTGTGGGGTACCAGGCTTACTGGCAGATCAACTCAATTAAAACACATAAAGCGTCAAAATGTGACGCAGATTACGACAATGAGGGCGCAACCGGTTTGTGGCAGTGACTCTCATTGTCAAGTGTGAAAGCATTCACCCACAGAGGATGCTTCACAGGTTAGGTATTAAGCATACAGGAAAGCGGTACGACCACTATACCGTACCAAGAAGTGGCCGTACAGAATCAGCCGTGAGACGGCAAGAGTACGTACAGACGGGTAGCGTGCACGCGAGGTACCTCATGAAAACTATAGTTATAAGGGATTAGCGCGATTAAGTAGACATAAGGTCATTGTAAATTATAATTTTTCAGGATAACCTGTATACCATTATTCCACTAGACATAAGGTCATAGTAATTTATAATTTTTCAGGATAAACTTTCTACAATTATACACTAGGTATATTTTTGTTTGTTCACCAATATGCCAATGTCCAGCATGTGTATGATTTGTTTTCTTTCATTTTTCCTTCTTCTAACTTCCCCATTTGTCAGGGTGTTCCGTTTTTCCCACACAAATAAATACTTTTGAATATTTCCCTTAAATTATACCCTGGAACACCCATTTTTCTATTTTCTTCTACCTTTCTTATTGCAGGGAGCATTTTTTCCCTAAGATGGGGCGGGCGAAGCAATCATCCGTTCGGCCCTGGGTTTTTCCTCCCTGCACAAATATATGACACGCCACCATCAGAGGCCATGTTTTTTTTAAACTAGCAATATGCCAGCAAATGCAAGGGCAATTTTTTTTTACATACCGAATTTATTGTAATGTTCAATTTTTCTCAAAATGTCAATTTTTTCCCAATGTTAATCAAATCTTCCGCAAATGTCAATTTTTCTTTGTTTTTTTTTTTCACAATGTCAATGTATATATATATATATGTAAATCCCATAACCCTCCCCTCTGAACACGGGCTCACCTCACACCCACACTTCGATACGACGCCACCAGGAGATACGAGAGGGTTTTCCAGGACCACTACGTCAACATCCCAACTTTCAGTTCCGTTCCCGTTCGCGAGGACGCGACCAAATGAAGGAAGACTCTTGTACAGCATCCCAGGGGTATGCACCCCTTGGAGACCATCCCCCCAACATCTGGCTAAATCCCCTAAAATGGCAACCCTTGGAAAGCCGGGGCAACATCCATTAATACTGTAAGGACAGCTTGCTACTCCATAAAGCAGCTCAAGCCTTACGTAATCATTACACTCAGCGACATAGTACTAACTGGGCCAATACATTGCTGACAGGAGGGCGTCAGAAGGTATAAAACGACGTCCTAATGAGGTCAAACTCTCTCTCCATTGTCAGTGCTCCATCAAGACGGCCGAAGCTACGCTGGTGTCAACCGAGGTGAGTCAGTCAATCGTGTTCAGAGTTCCTATTTATGTAACCTGCAACCCACAACTTGTATCACATTATAAACATAATTTCATTCCCTACAAGGGACTCACACAAAGAATATCACAGACCAATAAAACACTTGGTCCACACTCTACACTAGCATTACTGTTATACGCCTCTTTACATCCCAACGCCCTTCCTTACTCCCGTCACAGTCAGACGTGACACACCGTAGTAATAACGCCAACTCAGACGTCATTGTATTCCTCACAGCGGCTCGCGTGCTCAAGTGAAGCGCGTGCCACCCGGCTGATACGAGCAGAGTCGATTATATAACAAGCAGTCAGCTGAGCGACTAGTACAGCGACCCTTTGCAGTGGGTCCCATCCCCTCAAACACTACCACATTATTTATAGGAACGCCCCCTAGTTCCTAGCACACCACAACACACTACACTGGTCAGCTTGCCCTGTCAAGGGGAGCTACCCTTCTTTAGGCACAAACTCATAAATTAGTACAGCAACTCTCCCTTTTAGATCCACCCCCAAATAAGGGATCTAAAACAGTATTCAAAAACAAATACTAGAAATGCAGGTTGATTACCATTGCACGAAATTTATAGATGAACAACCTCCTAAGGTAGATCGTAGAGTATTTCTCTCATCCCATTACAAGGGAACATACACTGTGAAATGTTTAGTTAATATCACACCCTGTGGTATGATAAGTTTTACATCCAAATGCTACGCCGGGAGATTGAGTGAAGCGTTCTATCACAAACGACGGTGGATTGTTGACATTCTTAGAACCTGTTGATGAGATCATTGCTTACAAATCTTTCCTGGAATAGCAACAAACCTTACTAGCCGAGGAATGATTGGCGTAACCCCTCCTTTTCTTCATGATGGCAAGCTGATAGTTGACAATGTCAGGATGAGACACGCTGTAGCAAGTGTTAGCTTTCAATTAAATATACAATATTTTACAGATGCTTCCGATTGATACTTCTGCCACATACAGTATTGACGACATTGTTTATATGTATTGCGTTCAGACAAATTTGCTGTCCTTTGTGTTATCCAAGAATAATAATTTAACAAGAAGTTCCGTGATGAACTAAAGAGCCTACATTTCTTAAAATTTCAGATTCATGCCAATGATTAATCTATTTGGATCTATCTAGAATAATGACGAAATTAAGTTGGTAATATCGAAATTTCTAATTAGTTCAAAATACTGTATACCTGGCATAATGTAGCCTAATAGAGAACTGCAGTTGGCAGCCCTGGTGACTGAATATATTCTTAGTTCCATCTCTTAAGGTACAGAATACAAAAATTGGGTAAGTCCAATGGATAGCGTGGACGTTACCTGCAGTTAAACATTGGATCTAACAGCGCGCGTAAAATCATGTTGGCTACAATGTCATCCATGTATTGGTCAGAAATAATCTGAAATATTAGATCTATTGTTGTGCCAATTTTGAATGAAATCCATTAGTTAGTATAGAAGTTACATGCATTTTAATATTGGACCTATCAGCAGGCTTAGAATCATATTGGCAGCACTGACGTTTATTAGTTACTCCAAATTAATCTAGAATACCAGGTACTATACATGTGCAGAGTTTAGAGCTATTGTCAAGCAAACATTCTGATATATTGATATTAGGTTAATACAAATAGAGACAGCATTTATTAACAGTTGGCAGCCCTGGTTGCTCTTAATAATACGCTTAGCCATACCTGTTATGGTACAAATAGCACACACGAAATTTGCTTGAAATCCAAATGATAGTATAGAAGTTACATGTATTTAAAGTTGGACCTCTCAGCAGGCTTAGAATCATGTTGATAGCACTGATGTATATAAGTTACTACAAATTAATATAGAATGTCAAGTACTATACGTGTGCATAGTTTAAAGCTGTCGGCTTGCAAACTTTCTGATATATGGGTATTTGGATAAAAATATTGAGAGCATTTATTAACAGTTGCCAGCCCTGGTGGCTCTTAATAATACGCTCACTTATATCTGTTTATGTACACATAGCACATACGAAATTTGGTTGAATCCCAATTGATAGTGTAGAAGTTATATGCATTTAAAATTTGGACCTATCAGCAGGCTTATAATCATTTTGGCAACACTGCCATGTATGGCCTCCTGGAACTTAAACCACAATATCATTATCTATACGTGTGCCAATTTTGAAATAGCTCCCTTTCATACCTTCGAAGATATCCAACATGGAGCTCAAATTTCAACTGCGATTTTTCAGCAGTTGGTAGCACTGACATCATTTTGAAATATCTTCTTCTTCTTCTTCCTAGCGTTTTCCCGCTGCTGCAGGGTCCGCTGTTTTGGTCTTGGCTCGCCATTTTGCACGATCTTGGGCATCATGAGGTCTTAGATTGAGAGCCTTCATATCCGCATTTGCTGTATCATGCCAGCACTGTTTTGGGCGCCCACGTGGACGGTGCCCATTAACTTCAAAGGAGAGAGCGGAATTGGCAACAGTTCCAGGTGCAGCACGCAAGACGTGGCCATACCATCGAAGCCGTTTTTCCCGTGCCTTCTCAGTGATGGGTGCAACTCCTATTTGCTGGCGAACAGAGTCATTCTTTATATGATCTAGGAGTGTGATGCCCATCGACCAACGGAGCATACGCATTTCCATGCTATGTAATTGGCGCTCCGTAGCTTTGTCAGCTGGTCGACATTCAGCACTGTACAAAGCAACAGGACGTACTATCATGCGGTATATTTTGGACTTAAAGTATAGTGGCATCCTTCTGTCGCAGAGTACGCCTGTAACTTCCCTCCATCTCATCCATGCAGCCTTTATCCTACTTCGCACTTCATCACCTATCTCACCATCAGCTTGTAGGCGAGATCCTAGATACCTGAAGCTTAAGGTCTTCGTCAATGTCTCTCCATCAACTTGGATGGATCCGTTGGTTGGGACAGTTTCAAGGTATTCGGTCTTCTTTTTGTTCAGTCGAAGACCGTATTGTGAGAGACGGCTGTTCCAATTTTCAACTTGACGCTGCAATCCTATCCTGGTGGTATCAGCAAGTGCGACATCATCAGCATATAAGAGTGTCCAAGGGACATTCCTTTGCAGATCCCGTGTGACTGTGTCCATGACTAGGACAAAGAGCAATGGGGACAGTGCAGATCCTTGGTGTACACCGACTTTCACTGGGAAGCTCTCCGAGGTGCCAACAGCACAACGTACACAACTTGTGGTGTTTGTGTATAGCATCTTGATCCAGCTGATAAGCATTTCTGGTACACCATGGTTACGAAGTGCATACCAGATCACACGATGTGGAACACGGTCGAAAGCCTTTTCAAGATCAAGAAAGGCGATATGCAGTGGCTGTTGTTTCTCGCGATGCTTTTCGATGAGCATTCTGGCAGCGAAGATTGCATCAGTTGTTCCCGCACCCTTGACGAAGCCGCACTGGTTGGTACTAATACTGACGATGTCCCGCAGTCGTCGATCAAGGATTCTCTCAAAAATCTTCATTGTGTGCGACAGGAGGCGAATTGGACGATAATTTGCACATTCTGCTGGATCACCTTTTTGTTTAAAGATAGGTACAGTGATGCTTGTAGCCCAATCACTGGGAACAGTTCCAGAGTCAACTATGGCATTGAAAAAGTTGGTCAGCCAGTTGATCGCGGGTTCTTTTAATTCCTGCAACTTCCAGAAGTCTGCCGGCAGGTCATCTGGTCCTGGTGCTTTTTGATTCTTCATACTCCTAATGGCACTGGTGACTTCCTCAGATGTGATGTGTGAGATAGGACCTGCTGTTGGAGTACCTTCTGGAATAGAGGGATGTGGGAACTCAATGTTGGAAATCTCTTCAAAGTGTTGTTGCCAACGTTTGAGGATATCCTGTTTGTCTTGTAAACGTTGACCATCTTTGCCTTTTATGCACACATAGTGCTCAATATCCTGTACTGACTTTGTTCTAGCTTTGGTCAGCCTGAAGATAGTTTTCTCTCCTTCCTTGGAGTCCAGTGTTGTATACAGGTCATCATAGTGACTGCACCTAGCTTCAGCAACAGCTTTCTTAGCCTCACGTTTGGCTATGGCATACCTTTCCCTGTTCTCTAGAGTCTTTTGTGAGACCCAGTTTCTGTATGCCTTCCTTTTTTCATGCACCTTTTCTTGCACTTGGGGTGTCCATAGTCACGTTTGTTTATCAATTCGGTGGGAGCTAGGTTTTGTTGTACCCAAAGTTGCTGTGGCGGTTTCAGTGACAGATTTACAGAATGTAGTCCAGGTGTTGTCTATCGCATTCAGGTCGATGGGAGGAAAATTTATACTGCCTGCTAAAGTCTCCTTTTGGTCTTTAAGCTTCCACCACTTGATCTTCTCAAGAACATTTATCCCTCTGCCTCTACGATGTTTAGAGATCCTTAAGTCTGCCGTTAGCAACTTATGTTGAGGGGCTACACAGTCATATGGTATGACCTTCACATCTGATACTAGTCGGAGATCACGGTGTCGAACAAGGATGAAGTCAATTTTGAAATATGGCCGTGAGATATTCAGGTATAGATCTTTACTCCTACCAAATTTTGTATTGATTGCTGCAGCCGTTTAGGAGTTGATATGGGGGGACACACACACAGCCAGACAGACAGACAGACAGAAGGACAGACAGACAGACATACACATATTTGCCCGATCTCATAAGTCTACTTTTTCCTCATTTTTGCAAAATGTGAAAAGTAGGCTAAAAACTAAGGCAAATAGAATAACTTGGGCATAACTAAATATTTTGATTGACCAACAGACTACACTTAACTTTAATGTTAACGAATATTGTAATAAACTCTACATCCATAATACTGAATGTACATTCATAACTAGTATTCTGTCATTTTAATATTTTAAACTTGTAAAGTACAAAATACATACGCATGTAGCGGCGAGAATTCTTGGCTGTTGCTCCAGTGGTCCAGGTTCGATTCCTGGCTCTGCCAAGAAGTTTAATTCAGGTCCGATGGCTGGAACGGGGTACATATAACCTCGTGAGGCAAAATTGAGTAGAGGTGGGTTCGATTCCCATCTCAGCAAACCTGGAAGTAATTTCTCGTATTTTCCCACTTCTACCCCAGGCAAATGCCGGGAGATACCTAACTTATGGCCACGGCCACCTACTTCCCAAATCTCATCCGAAGTAAAAATGCACAGTACTACAGCACACACTTACATAGATTATCAGACAAATTCTATTTATACAACCGAATGCACGGGGATGAATGACCACGATGTTCTAGCCCCATAAATTGAATAACAACAACAACAACAAACGAAAAGGATGTATTAAACATTTGTCAGATGTGAGTGGCCTAATTGTAATAGAATTTTCATAAGCTAGTCTGAAAGATTGGGTAGATATTACATGAAATATGACTGTTCAATTTATTACGAAAATATCTCGAGTCCTTCTCCAAGATTACACACAGTCGATGGTTTTTACTGATATAAACAGGTCACATAAACTGATTCCTCTTAAGTGCATTATTAGTTGTCTGGCAGAGTAAAGCACATAACGGTATGAGTTTTTTTATCTATTTATTATTTGTTTCGTCTAACGTAAATTTTACTTCTCTTTTGTCTTCCACTATTCTCCTATCCTTGCAATTGGTCGGACATTTCACTTCGAACAGTATCTGTGTCCTACCGTCTTTTACAACGATTCTATCCTGGCTTCCACAAAGCCATGGTTATACTTTATGGACAATTAAACTACAACAAGCTACTTTCATATTATTCATTACCTGATAGAACGTAATGGCCTGTGGTTCAATTTCAATCCCATATTCAACTCACGAAGCGATCGCCACTGAGGTTAGAGTCAGTTATCATAGAAGAAACTAAATTTTCAAAGTTTTCCCTGCTGGTTTTGATGCGATGAGCCGTGCTACCGGTACTCGCCGAAATTCTATATTTTCTTTCTTGGTACCGGTAGTCTACCATTCTGGGTACTCGCCCTGTTCCCGAGTTGTCATAGTGTTGTGAAGCGCTTCGTCACTGTTAGCATTGTTTCCAAAAACCCACTGTTCCTTCTTATTCAATGGTCTGAAAAGTATTTCTCCACGTATGTCGCACTGATTCTCGAGCAATTCCAAAGTAACTCACATTCCTCTTTCAAGATGAAATTCTCAGCAGAATTTACTACAAAAAATTACAGTACTCCTACAAGTGCGTTTGACTTCTGATTTGTTTTCTGCTTGGAACATTCTCCGTTAAGGACAAGATATTTTTAGGAGATCAGTCGGATTGAAAGTTGCTACGAAGTTTTGTAAACATTTTGAAGGATGTAATTCTTTAATGCACTTCCCACTTTGATTCTTTTTTCGCAGCACTTACTGAAATGAGGTTTCTCCGGGTTCGGGCATATTAGTTTTAGAAATATAACAATAATAATAATAACAATCACTCACCGCAGAAATACGCTCACAGGTATTAGCAAGACCAGCTGGACCAGGGCAAAGAGCGGTGAAAACATTTCGTTCAGTGTCATTGAATTATGATACTAAATATGCTGTGTAAGTAATTTTATAAACATGTGAGATGGAACAATGCATGGTGGAGAAAAGATCTGCCCTAAATCTTTCCCATAAGGGAGGACGCATCAGGCGAGAGCCTGGTCAAAATGACTACTGTGGGCAAAACAATTAGACTGAAGCGGTGCAGGGTAGTGGGCATGGAAGTACATCACCATAAAACCAAAAAAGTAAGGTAACAATTTATTGACAATATGTATTGCTAATAATAAATTGATAAACCAATTAACAAATTGTATATAAGTGCTTGACGCAGAAATGAATAATTGTAAATGTAACAAAGTGTGAGGGCCTGATCACAGAAACCCTGATTAAGGAAATGCAAATGAAAAAAACCTGCTTTGATTTGACATAAGTTGAGCTTAACATATAAAATACACATTAATAAAAGAACCATAAAATGAATGAAGGAATGTATGATAAATAGTAAGATTTAAATTCTTCATAACATTTGACTTAATCTTCTCAAAAGGATGAAGAGCCAGCTCCTTAAAAGTTCCAGCTAGCATACATGATGGTTGAGAAGTCTTCACAGTTTCTTCGGAAGGAGGCGTTCATGTGCGAAGGTATGACACCTGTAGTATTCCGGCAGTAATTCAGTATACGTTTGAAGTTGATTGGCAGCCGAGAAAAATGCTGCTGCCTCGAAGGATGAATCAAAATACACCTTCTAATATGCGGCATGCAGAGTAAGACAGCTGGCAATTATTACTGCCATCTGGAGCGATCTGTCAGAGTGAAGGTCTCGTGACGCAAATGCGAAGTGGCGTAGTGACTAGCGAATCTAGCACTGAGGAGAGTGCCAGCGATAGTGCCATGAGATGCAGCAGCAATGATCAGCAAATTGATGTGATCAGAAGTGTGATCCGATGTGTAATGCAGAACGCCAGGAAGCAGCGCTTTATAGAGTGGCCTAGGAACAATCTCGAAGCAGGAGACCGCCTGACCAGACAAATTCCTGCCATTGGCTGGATGAAGGTCACGGTGACGTCACTTGCCACCGACAAGCATCGAGGCGCTAAACACATCAGTAGTTGTACGGAGTACCAAGAGAAAGGAGTGCTGCAAAACTCGAGGTAAGAACTTAGAAAAACTGTGTAAAGAAGCTTATATATATAAATTAATTAATTCTAATGCAATGAGGTAATTATTTACTTGTTTGGACGTTTTCGGGAGGGAAAAATAAACGGACAGTATAAAAGGGCTGTCTCATGGAAAGTAAACATACACACAAATCGTATAATGTCACGAAAGTGAGCACATGGGAACACAGCATAATTTAATGATACTTGGTAAGACGGAAACGAAACCGTCCTTTGCCTAATCACTCCTCCTGTCATAAAGCACTCATTTTCTCGTTTCAATTCCACCACTTTATTAACATGCCCACTTATGTTGATATTTCTACCTCTTCCAATAGTTGATACGCCAAAATTTGGGTGTCTAATCAGTAAAAAGCCACAATTAAATTGACTCTTGCACACGGCTTTTAAACGACTGGCGCGGCTAGACTTCATCCAGCCCCCGTCCCTTGTTTCGCAATCCAGATAATGCGGCGCCACTAGTACGATTTCAAGGCTCGTGCACGGTGCTTATAGTCACACTGGACTAGGATTTGTCAATTTATACAACCTTCTTATAAAACCTGTTTAGGTTCTTTACGTTGAATTTTCCAATCAATTGCTCGTCTACGATTATAACCATTCTATAGCAATATTGTTGTTGTAGACTGTGTCTACTTCATACGGGCCAATAAATAACCTAGGTTATGTTGTATACAGGGTCTTTCATATAAAGTAAGAACGGCGAGCGGCGGTTTTGTCATTCGCTACTGAAGCCGGCCTGGCCAAGCTTGTGACGCGCCACGGCCCCCTGCTGTAGTATTGAAAGCGCGCGCATAGTACAAACTTGACCTTGCAATAAGCGTGCAGGTGTTGTCAGTCGCCAGTCTGGACCACAGCTGCTAACATGTTGAGAGAGTTATCATTGCAACATCGTATTTTTGTATGTAAAATTTATTTTAATTACGATTCGGCTCGGCGGGTACGTGATGCATTGTTCAGCGACTTCCTGATGAAGTGCCACCTTCACTAGCACAGATTCACGTAATTGTAAATAACTTTGACACTACTGGTTCATTGCTCAATAAAAACACAAAATAAAAAATCAGAAAAAATAGGCTACAGTGGCATGACTCACTCGCGTCAGCCAAAATGTGGTTTCCAGATACAACGCCTGTATAACCCAGGAAGGACGACGCTTCCAGCAACTTTTATAAGGTAATATTTCATAGAGGATTGTACACACACTTAGAGCAGGGGGCCACGGCTCGCCACAAGCTCGGTCAAGGCCACCACACTAGCGGATAACAAACCCGCCGCTTGGCGTTCTTACTTTATATGAAAGACCCTGTATATTATCTTGGATACGTCTGCTTTAGTTGGTTTCAGAATCAACGCAATGTTTCCCTTCTTCAGCGGTGTGCTGTAGCGTTTCCCAATCCTCTGCATCCTCTTATCAGCTGTTCACTGTAAACTCTCTGCGACTGTTTCTATCCTCCTTTCCCGCGTCGCTTCGGTATTTCTTCGAAGATCCTGCACCATGGTCTTTCTGGTCTTTGATCATTATGAACATTCATGCACAGTTGAATGTATACAATCTTCCATCATTCGTATGACTCTGATCCAATTTTGGTGATTATCGTGGCAGAAAATGCGAAAGTACTTGCTCAGATCTTCCATACAGCGCTCCAATCGATTTCTTTCGGGATTTCTTACACTGCTAAATATATGTTTAATATCCAGCCTTCACACAGCGTCCTGAAATTCCACAGACATGAACTGGGTTCCGTGATCGGTTAGAATGAATTCTGGTTTGCCTGCTCTTGGAATTATGCTATTCTCAATACATTTCAAATCTTGTTTAATATTCGCCTTTTGCATAGGATTCAACATAATATATTGGGTGAAAACAACAATTGTCACTAGCAGGCATTGAATTCCACGATATCCTTTCGGACTCGGACCATATACGTCCATTGCATAAAGTTCATAAGGTTTCTCTGGTATAATGGACCTCTGTTTTTCTTTAAGAAGCTAGGAAGCATGCTTACTCTTTTGGCAATCGTCACTCGATCTAATAACGTCACCTACAGTTATTCGCATGTTCAACCAAATGAATTTCTTTTAGATAGTGTGCAAAGTTTTATCCAGACCTCCATGTCCTATACTTCTTTGAACAAATGAATAACTCGATTAATAAGGTTAGGTGGAACAAGAACTCGAACTTTTGTATGCTCTTCCTTAAAATCTGAATCGATGTTATCCATTTTTCCGTTTGAAAATCAGAACATCTGCCTAAATGGTGAATGTCTCTTCTGTGACACGGCAATGTTTTTCAGTCGGTCGACCTTTTCTTTTTCATCTTGTTCCAACTGTATCATATTTATTTGAACATTTTCCACTGGATTACGTGAAACAACGTCACCTAGAATATTATCCTTTCCTGGTCTGTGGATAATCGTTGCATTAAATTTTTGTAAGAACAGAGACCATCTAGTAAGCCTATCACTTGAAAGATCCGTCGGTAGAATGAATTGAAGCGCCTTGTTATCCGTGATGATAATGTTCTCGTGTCCTAGTAGAATTTGCTTCCATTGTTGGAGCACTGACACGAATGCTAGTGCTTCCAACTCCGTTGTAAAATAATTGGCATCATGCGTTTCCAATTTTCTACTACTGAACGCAATATTGTGCTTATTCTTATCTTGATCTAACCGGTATAAAATAGCACTAATGCCTATCTTGGATGAGTCAGTTTCCGCGTAAAATATACGATCAAAATATAGGTATTCGAGCTTGATGTAGTTATATAGCCAATTGAAACCCAGAAAGGCACCTGGCCCAGATAACATCCCTCTGGAACTAATTCAAGCTGGAGGTAATTCCCTCAAAACAAGGATTTTCACCCATATCCTCAGAATATGGGAATTAAGAAAGGTACCTGGAGACCTAAAGAATGCCACTATTATCACTAACTTTAAAAAGGGTGATCGCAGTGTTTGTGGCAACTACCGTGGTATATCACTGGTATCAATTGTGGGGAAGATCCTTCAAGAGTTTTACTTAACCGCCTCAAGGTTATCTCTGAGAAAATCCTACCAGAGTCACAATGCGGATTTAGAGCTTCCAGAAGCTCGATTGACATGATTTTCTGTGTGAGACAGCTACAAGATAAATGAAGAGAACAACAGATTCCACTCTTCATAGTCTTTTATGACTTGAAAAAGGCATTTGATTCGGTTCCAAGACCAGCCATGTGGGTGGTGCTGAAGCGATTTGGTTGCCCTCAGCGTTTTGTAGTTCTAATCAAGGCTCTCCATGATGGGATGACAGGTCGGCTTAGCCATCAGAATAAGCTGTCCGATGAATTTCCTACTACCCATGGACTGAAACAAGGATGCGTACTGGCTCCAACGCTTTTTGCGCTCTACTTGGCTGCAATGCTTTATGATTCACCCACAAACATCCCAGGTGTGGAGGTCAAGTATCGTTTTGATGGAGGGCTTTTCAACCTAACTCGTCTCCGCTCCTTGAGGATACCTCAGGTCACTAATGTTACTAATATGCTGTATGCAGATGGTGCTGCGGCGCCAACTCTCACACCAGAAGAGCTGCAAGTGTCAGTTAATTATTACAAAAGTGCATGTGATCGCTTTGGTCCTACCATAAATGTCAATAAGACTAAAGACTTGGCACAACCATCACCAGGCACACCTCTTCCTCAGTTCAATATCTCCATCTCAAATTTGCCATTAGAACAGGTAGACCACCTGGGCAGTACCATTTCTGTGAGCTGTACCTGTGAGCAGGATTTGGATAAGAGAATTGGCGCAGCCCATGCAGCATATGGACGATTAGCGCACTGGGTCTTCATGAATAAAGATCTGTCCATGAGTACAAAGCTTATGGTGTACAAAGCAGTAGTCATTTCTACTTTGTAGTATGGCTGAAAAACGTGGACCCATTACCGACGTGATCTTAGGAAACTTGAGCGCTTCACCCTACAAAAGCTTCGATCAATCCTGAGGATTAAATGGGAAGACCGCATTACCAATACTGCTGTTCATGAAAAAGCTCAAATCAACAGCATAGAATCATCCATAATAGGTCGCCAATTTAGATGGATTGGTCATGTCCATCGGATGTATGATGTGAGATTACCTCGTCAAATGCTATAAGGTGAGCGCACCAGACCTCATGGTGGTCCTAAGAGGCGCTACAAGGACCAATTTAAGCAGACTCTGAAATTGACAAGTCTTGATCCACAAACCTGGGACTTGCTGGCTGAAGACCGCTCAACATGGCGCCGTACCATCACGGATACTGTAAAAACGTTTGAAAGAGATCAACGCACACATGAAGGGGCCAAGCGTCAAGCTAGGAAACTTCGAGCAGCCCAACCACGTCCTCCTCCCGCATTACTATGTGACTTGTGTGGACGCTTGTTCCATGCCAGGATTTGACTCTTTAGTCACCGTTAACACATCCACAAAATGGACTGAAGGTAGAAGATTTATACTCGGATTCGAGTTAAAGCCGATGATGATGAGTTATATAGCATTTATTTTGCTCTCTCAAAGGCAGCATCAGATTCCTTTTTCCATTGCTATCTGTTGTATTTGTTCATAAGATCATAAAGAGTTGCCATGGTTTAGGAATAGCATGCACAATGGGTAGCGAAATATTGTAACATACCCGTGAACTCTCTCACTTTCTTCACATTAGTGGGCTTAGGGAACTTAAACATAGCTTCGATCTTCTCTTGATTCGGGTGATAGCCATTTTGATCTATTGTGTGACCCAATGAATTTATCTTTTCGTAAAAAATAGCATTTTTCATAATTTACCTATATATTTCCTCCCCTTGAAATAACAATAACTAACTAACTAACTAATTCCCTTCATATTTGCTGTCTATCAACAATAATAATTTCTCCGCGATATAACTTCCTTCCATACTTATTATACTTTGCCATTCTTACACGGTTGTGGAAACTTTATAACTTGCCAAAATAATTTTCTATTATTCATAAACAATAAATAATATTAATTTTAATCTAAAAATTTTACACATACTGTATGCTACATTTCCGCGAGAAATGTTCTTCGTCTGACTTGTCATTCTGTGGACTATAGATATGCAAGTCCTATCGTCGATCAGAATAATGAGCGTCATCCTGCCTTTCATTTAAATATTAATATGAATCAAAAAACAAATAAAATAAGCCGAATAAAAATCTCTATAGCAATAATCTCTAATACTAACTTATAAATCCGAAATACCTGAAAGCATCACTAACTCGGTCTGAAACAACAAATTCTAAATATCTCGTCACTCAACGAATAAAATATCCTACAATCCTAACTTTGTAAATCGAAAAGAAAACACAACAAATGCTTAAAATACTCCAATATTACTTAAAAACGTTTAAATAGAAAGTAACGTCAAAAGTGGTCAAACAGATTTTTCCATAGAACCTTATCTACCAATATTGTCTGCTGAATAGAATTCTTTCCTTACTTTATGTCTCGGATTGATGTCTATTTGAAGATCAAGAACTGGGTTCCATACCCAAGGTCGTCCGTCCCATACTTTCTTGGCTTCTAGTTCCATACTGGCATTCGCCTTACAGCTCCAAGTTATAACTCCTACCTCGACCAAGTTGGTACGCCGAACAGGACTAAGATGTTTCGCTTGACTGGACCGATATGTTAAGCCAATCCGAACTGCATCTCTCCGTCTTTGACCTTCCTCCTCGTTCAACTTTGGTGTTTTATTCTTGTTCTTCTTCTCGTTCCGACTTCTTCTTCATCTTTTCGGTTCTTCGTAGAATTCTATCATCATCATCTTCTTAGTAGTGTCCATTTAAAAAAGGTGGTATATTGGCTTTCACTGCCAGTGAATTAAAACTCTGCAATTATTCTAGGTTTGTGCCATGTCTTGTGTGGGGTTTCACCTAGGAACACCAAGCTGGCTCATCAGTGGGCTCTAGGTGTCCGAGCTGAACCTCCACAGGATTAGCGAACTGCCCGCTACCTCCTTTATTTTGAAGTGCCCCTGCGCCTCTTTACTGCGAGAACTAAAAGCTCAAGCAGCCATAACCTCCCTATGAAGACAGTTCGTTACTCCTGTGGGGTCCGGGCGCGGACTCCAAGAGCCCGTTGATGAGCCACCTTGGAGTTTCTAGGCGAAACCCCACACAAGACACGACACAAACCTAGAAAAATTGCTGAGTTTTAGTGTACATTTAGTTGAAGAGTTTTGGTAATATCGAGGAATACATTCATCTGCTCGTCCCATGTCGTTTTCATATCATTGCTGATATTCTAAGTCGCTCCTGATATTCTCATTCTCATTGAAGGCTATGTTTCCCGTTGCATATTTAGTACTACATCATAACAACTTCCATAATACGCGAAAATGTCCCTCTCAATCTCAGTTGTTTCATCGTATTGTTATTAATTTCGATGAAATATCTATACTAATAACATTCACTAATTGTTCACATTTGCAATAATACTAAAACTTTTACTGTAGTGATGAACAACTTCTCCGTAGTAACAAGTATTTTTAATGATTTTGTAGAATTTTTTTTCCAAAGAAATAGAGGTTTTCTTATCGAAATATTACATATCATTCGATGAGAATATTTATTTCTACTGCTTTCCAATTGTTCCTCAACAATGTCTAACTGCACGTTCACTTCACTTCTTAAACGAAGGGTCTACTCCCCGTAATTTTGATAACTACTTCTTTACATTCTTTCTGTTAGAATTCACTCATTGTACGTATAAAATTGTACTCACACGCTTGCTAACGCCAGCAAATGCATTGCAACACTTTACTATTATATTTGCGTCCTTAGAGATCGTGTTTGGGCACGTGTGTACTCCGTCACGTCTCCCAAACAAGAAGCCACGACTCCCTCGCTCGTTTCCCCTTCTCTACTCACATTTTGGGCATCATCATAAAAAATACGCGCGTGTCTTCGGCGGGATTCTCTCTTATCCACTTTCTGCCTTTATGAGACTTGTTTCTCCAGAACTTTATATCTCATAAATCCTTAAATATCGTATTGATTATTCTTGGTTCATTAAATAAAAATGACTTGCAATAAGGTAATGAGATGGTTTGCTGATTACATCCAATCTAATTTTTCCATCGGCTCCCGGCTATCACGTGGTATTTATTAGCGCACGTTCGGTTCATGTCGAGATTAAATATCGCGTGGCAACAATCTCACACCTCCTCTCTTTTTATAGCGACTGCGGTTGCTAAGTTACACCTACCACTCGTCTACCAGCGGTGTCATGTCGTGCTCTACGTCAATCAAAACTGGTTAACGCCACTTCTAGTATATTTTCCTGTGGTAATTCTTTGATTAGCTTGGCGTTTTAAAAAGACACCGTCTCTTTCGTTGCTTCATGCTAGACTCTGCTCGTATGCCATTTCCAGCTCCAATAAATTTATATAACTATGGCTTTCTTCGTGGGCTCTAATATAATAACTCAAACCACAAATTCGAGTACAGTATTAAGTTTCATTTTGATTGCGCATTTACAATTTGAATGATTCATTGTTACATTTTAATATAACGCCAAGCCACCTTCTTGAAACATTGGAGTCCCTGTTATTTTGCTTTGAGCATACGAAGCTGAATGTATATGTCTAGTCTGCCAAAAATTGTCGTTATCGTAGTTCTAAATCACAGAGCGATATTTATTTCAAAATTAGGAAATTTCAGTATGGCTCTGGCGATCTACATTTAAAGTGATAATTATTTCACTAACGTTACTGAAGCCTCTTACTTAACACTCCTTGTCCACCTAGTTGTGTCTTAATTGTGTCATTATATTCCGAATAATTTCTATATTTTAATAATATGCCTAGGCCCCATCCTGAATGTATGGATTCGTTGATAGTTTTATTCGAACATACGAAGCGACTTATCAGCTTCAACCTTAGTACTAAATTTCGTTATTATACATTATTATACGTTATTATTGTAGCGGCGACTACTGAAGAGCGTGTGTCTTTAGTGGAAGAGGTTTTCCGTGCTGGTGGAAACTTTACGGAGCACAGTGTGATAGTATTGAGTACTTAATTAACTTAATTTAATGTAATTGTTTTCCTGGTAACAATATAGCATGAATGTACTGGCAACCCAACACGTCCCACAAGGCGAGACACGCGCTGTGGAGAGACTTTGCGGACACACTGTAGCCCGAAAATACTGCGAGTTATTAATTTATTTTGACATTTCAAGATGTCCACTATGAACTATATTCAGTCAGATAACCTTCTGACCAACGCAAATGAGAAACTTTCTGAACGAATTGACATGATTCGTCTTAATTCAAGAAAAAAGTCATTTCAACTCTGAAATATGCTGATGAGATTGTCATCTTAGTCAATTCACCACAGAATTTGAATGCGATTTTAAATAGTATGGACTCCATCTTGAGGAAAGTATTCATGCTAGCCGCTACCCAACGAGGTAGTCTGAAGATAATATCAGACACTCTGAGGAGTGTAAGTTGCTACAAGAATTTAAGTATAATATTAAAAAATAATGATAGTAATAATGTTTAAACCCTTTTAAACTACTGGCAGTTTTACGGAAGCTGGGGTGCCGGCATTTTGCCTGATAGGCATTCCTTAACGTGCCTGTAATTCTACTGAGAAGACTCCCTCGCAATTGCGCAGCCTAAAGAGCCAACTGACTGAGCCGGGATTCAATCCTGCAACTTTGGGCAAAACCAGTGAGAGCGTTACCGCTGCAGCACGGCTGTCTGCATAAGCTAATTTTAATTTATAGAAATATATGTGGTAATTTTTGCTTTCGTTATTGTTATCCTGGAAGATAAGGTCTTCAGCCTCGGGTAAAGTTTTTTATAGGAAGGTCGTCTGATCATATGTGTTGTTGAGATGTCTGTTGAAGTGTGTGTAAATGTGGTTAATAGGCTGTAATATATATGGAGGTTGCCCTTGAAATAATTCACTATCTTAGTAACTGCGTGAGTTTGTAAATTTGTAAAAACGAATATCAAGATGATCGCTGATAGCGCTGAACTTCTAACGTAGATATCTCAAAGTCAGCTATCCATTTCAGTGCAAGCCGTAGACAACTGGACCACACTGGCTGGTATGTGTTATCCAAACCATAATGTTAATCTGAACACAAAATTCCATGTTAATTCAGAGGTATGTAATATAGAGTTAAATACGTTTAATATTGTCGTTAAATTAAACATTTTTAAAATCTGAATCCTTGTAATTTTACCTCCTCTAGATAGAGCTTGTATTACCGATTGAATTACATACGTTTGCTTGAAAAAAAAACGAATAATGACTGCTCTTATCTCTTTAACTGGTCTATAAAATGGCACTTAGAATTCCGTATACGGTTTTAAGCGGGATATGTTTACTTTAATTTTCCGTTCAATGAAACGTAAAGTGCGAGTGGAGCAAGAGAAACAGTTGGGGCTGATTGGAAGTGCTCCTTGTGTGGCTTTGTTATCGCTTGGACATGGTGATTGCAGTGGTAGTAACCTCTCCAGGCAGAAAATCCAAGAGACTGTATAACTGAATGAAGACAGAGAAGGACGGAGGAAGGAGGAGGAACACGAGGGAAGGAAAGTGGTTCCCTGGCGTAGTGGGTAGTTTGCTTGAAACGTTTGCTAAAACTTTGATGACCTGTTTTTTCTTCCGCACGATTGAATTCGGGATCTTCACCATCCCAGAAGCAAGCAAGAAGGGTGTGGGAAAATGTAGTGAATTGAGGTGAGATGAGGTTCTCCCTGACGCCCCATGTAACCCATACCGCGATCAATATATTTTGAACAGGGTAGTTGTGACACCTACTACCCACTTCAGTCTGATATAGAAGAGTTATAAATCACGTCAGTTAAGAGCCTGATGAGACTGGTGTTAGTATTTATTTCCTTGTTTACAAGTTATTCTAGTAGAAGGAATGAAACCCATTTCCTTCGACCATTAATTCGTAATGAATTAAAATTTCTTGGGCTATGAATTTGTATTTACTTTGATGTTGTAGTTAACAGAGGCGGCTCCAGTCCCGCACAAGGGGTAGTGCCAAGTAAAAAATATGAAAATATTGGTATTTTCTTAACATTATATCAGAGCAGGGTTCATTTTCCGATGTATATATTGGGCCTACACTAATCTTGATAGTCAACATTTCACATCGGGACTTACCGAATATAATAGGGCCTATATGTATGTATGTCTACCCCTTATTATTCCCGTTTTCCAACGGGGTCGGGGATGAGATGCGATGGAAGTCTTTGTGGCGATGGTTTTTACGGCCGGATGCCCTTCCTGACGCCAATCTCATGAGAGGAGTTAATGAGAGATGAAATGAATGATGGTGAATGAAACTGGGCAAGGATGTGGAAGGAAGCGGCCGTGGCCTGTCAGAAGGTACCGTCCCAGCATTTGCCTGGTGTTGAAAATGGGAAACCACGGAAAACCATTTCAAGGACGGCCGACGGTGGGGCTCGAACCCACGCGTCTACCGAGTCAGCAGAGAGCTTGGCCCCATGACCTAATGCTGTCGGTTCCGAATATAATATATACGATAAGAAAATATATTAAAATACCGGTATATAAAAGAAACTTTTTCAGCACTCAACCATTCACTCAAACTCAATGTTTGACTCTTTAATACCTTGACTCACCAAAAATAACCACGAACCGTTAACAAGAACTGAAGATAGACTAGACCTGGACTGACAGTTGCAGATGGTTTATCAACCATAAATATTGAGCTATCGAGAGTAATCCGTGAAGCTTTAACACGTAGGCCTACGGTGTCATGATCTTACTTACATACATAATATTTTCACTATTTATTACGGCAAGTTTAAATTTCACTGTTAGACGCACAGCCCCCTTTCAGAGAAATCTAGAATTAATGCTCTTTGTGTGAGAGCGATTGGTTGTCAATTTGTGTCAACCAACGCCCCACCCCACCAATAACCAATGAGTCAAATTACTTCCAGCCAATCAGGCCATCGGCCCACACCCTCTTCCCTTCCACCCTATGTGACAGGCTTGTCGCTGGCCCAGTACCTCGTAATGACCGCCAGATAGCATTGCACTTCACTTTCAGCACCGCTTTGAGCCAAACTCGATTCGGCACGGAGACCAGCATATTTCCTCATAGCGAGTGACGAGAGAGGCTACGGAAAAGATCGTAAATTGAACTGCGCATGCGTCAACCGTGCCGTATAGACCGCGGCTCAAGATATCACTGGGGCGAAGATGGAATCAATGATCATACTTTACGGACGGAATATTTTAACTACAAAGTAATTTGAAACTAATAAGATATCGGTATTAAACGTAGGCGTTGGAAATTATTCTTTCATGACTATGAATAATTTATTTTCTCTTAGAGGGCAGTGCCATGGCACGGTGGCACTACGCCTAGAACCGCCCCTGGTAGTTAATATCATTCAGATGCATTGCCATTGTGGAAATTTCTTTCCCCGTGTACTTCGCTGTGAGTAGAATTTGTCTAATAAGTTGTGTTATTGTGGTAGATCGACTCCACTGATGACATTTTCTAACAAGTTATCTTATTTTCTTAAAATTGAGGTCACTGATTTCAACGATAAAAACTAGTGTATTTCTGATAGCAATGAAATAAAATATAATTTGTGGGTTGGGTACTTGTAAAAGATTAGTTACAACAACAACGTGCATTTTTAGGACTCGATATCGTCGTTCCTTTTAAAGCTAAACCATTCATTGTTGATGCAACTGTAGCTACGCAGTATGTTCAAAATGTTGTATAGCAGAATCGTTTTTGTATGCTTAATAGAGGCAAATGTATTACGTTTGTTTTACAATTCAAATTATTCTATTAAAAAATTAAAAAAAAAGGGGGGCCCAGACCCCAAATTTCATATATACTGCATCATTCTGCCATTCAATCTTAATAAAACACCCGTGGCACTGCAGCCCATGAAGGGCCTAGGCCTACCAAGTGACCGATGCCCAGCTAAGTGACCTGCGGATTATGGGGTGACGCGTGGTCAGCGCGTTGAGTCCCCTTGGCTGTTACTCTTGGTCGTCGTTACCGGGGCGCTGCCTCATTCTCAGATTGTTACTTAATTGTCCTGACGAGGCCCTCACGTTAGTTTCTAAAATCCCTGACGGGGAAAGGAATCAATGCCAAGGGCTCCGGGTTCAAGGAATACGCGTTATCTAAACATACGAGATAGGTAGGGAGACAGTAAGAATCTTAGACCACAATTTTCTGAACATCCCTCGGAGGAGTATTTAAAAGTGCGATTTCAATTACCATAAGGTATTTTTATTATCAAGGCGGCTGTGCGCAACCATTATCAAGGATCAAAAGTTTGGTGCTTTACAGTCGGTCAACACGAATGTACCCTAATAGAGCTGGGCTATATCCTGATCCTGAAATAAATTACATAAGATTAATAAATACACTAGGATGACCAGTTTCGATCGTCAAGCGATCATCATCAGATCCATTACACTTAGGCTATAACATCTATGTTTGAGAATACAGGTGGAAAATATATACAATATGCACAATTATTTAGTTGCAGTGTTGGTAATGCAACAGTCGGTGTATGTTAAATGTGGTATATCTAATGTTAGGTAAACTTCTAAAATAGTGATGAAAATCCGGAATTTGTGTGTTAGGGGTGATTATATGGTTTTACAACATCAACTATGGTTATACTGAAATAATGCAAGCTTATACTTATCGAGTTGTCTCTTTAACTGGAACTTGAAGCAGTTGCGTGTTGCTATAGGCACCAGTTGTAGTCGACTAACCCCAAGTGTTCGCTGGGTGGAACTGGTTTTCCCCTTCCTCCCCCTTTAGTTGCTATGTTCTTCCAGAGGTCAGTGCCATGTATATTTGTGTGACTTTGCCAAATCTAGATAAAAGTGTATGCTATTGAATGCAGGAGTCTGCAACTACTAAAGACCGTGGAACTATCTTCGCCACGCATGGGCTAAAAAGCCATCGATACTGAGCGGTACACGGTCTATTGAAGACGTCCCGGCACCTTTAATACTGCCGCGCATATCGGCCTAGGTTTATTACAGAAAAATGTACATAGTACACCTGATCCAATTAACATTTACCTATAAACACCGCTATTTTCCCTCTTTTTTTATCTAGCTTGGCTGTATCGCTAAGTTGTGTCTTGTTTTCGACAGGGTGTGTTTTTAGTAGGGCGAAAAGGGGTGAACTCTCCATAAAAGTGTGTTTATTTAGATTGTTGGGATTGTTTTGTTTGGCTAGGTGAATCTCGATTGCTTCTTTTATGTCGAGAGCTCTGCCTTTCGATGCGTGATGAATTATTTTTAGATCAGTCTCGATTTTAGTGAAGCTGTGCCCCGTGTCACACATATGTTCGCATACGGTTGAATGTGTTCCGTATCTTATCGCATTCCTATGTTCATTATAACGTGTATCTACTCGTCTTCAGCTCTGTCCAATGTAATTAGCTTGACAACCAATGTCTTGGCATGTAATAGAATATACCCCTGACTTTGAATACGGGTCTTGTTTTTTTAGATTGCTATTTTGCAGGTGCCTCCTGGTCGTATTATTCGTTGTGAATGCTATTATTATGCCTTGCTTTTTGAATAGATTAGTGATTTTATATGTGTTCTCATTCACATAGTTGAAGCGCGCGAATTTTTTCTCATTAATGTCCGGTTTTGGAATCATTTTATCTTTATTTTTATGTTTGGCTACAATTTGGTCTATTTTGCTTTCATACTCCATATTCCGAAAAGCCACACATACCTCGCATGCAATCGACAATCAGTCTAATCACCCCAGTACGCATAAATTAGCGGGGTTCAATTCAATGGTGCACAGAGCTTTAAACATACCCATGTCAACAGACAATTATAATAAGGAAATAAGAACAATTTAACAAATAGCAAAGGAAAACAATTTCCCGCCAAGCAAAATAGACCAAATTGTAGCCAAACATAAAAATAAAGATAAAATGATTCCAAAACCGGACATTAATGAGAAAAAATTCGCGCGCTTCAACTATGTGAATGAGAACACATATAAAATCACTAATCTATTCAAAAAGCAAGGCATAAAAATAGCATTCACAACGAATAATACGACCGGAAGGCACCTGCAAAATAGCAATCTAAATAAACAAGACCCGTAAGTAGTGTGTTTTGGACAGTTCAAAACCCTCCACCTCCACACCCTCCACACAAGATGGCGGCGGTGCGATATCTCTCGAACTTATGGTTGGATTTTAACAAATGAGGTGTCATTGAACTCGGGCTGACACCCCCTTTTCAATGGACAACATATTTCCACCCCAAAAATAAAACCTACCCTACTAAGGGGTGAAATTGAATTTTTTAGAGAATCTCTCTTTCCAATTGCAACATGTGAGAGTTTGAATGCCGATATGGAATGTAACGTTGTTCTGCAAACCAATAATCAAAGAGGGGCATGTTAGGCCTTGAGGTGAGAGCCCCTGTTATTGTTGACGAGCCCCCTGCTGTCGGGCCCCTGTTGATGGGTTATTGTTGACAGGTCCTTGTGGACGAGTCCTTGTGGACAAGTCCTTGTGGACAGGTCCTTGTGGACAGGTCCTTGTGCACGAGTCCTTGTGGACAAGTCCTTGTGGACAAGTCCTTGTGGACAAGTCCTTGTGGACGAGTCCTTGTCCCTTTGGACGGGTCCGTTTGGTCTGGTTCCTACGGACTAGCCCATGAATTTATTTAAATTATATCAAAGGGTCTAACTACATTTGTGTGTGTTGAATTGACGTTGTTCACCACTACTATAATGGAATAACGATATGAAAGGAAAGTGACGAAATACATGTGAACACGTGTGAAATGACCTTATTACCGTCCTCCTTGAGAAACAAGTCACATCCTGTTTTGCTTCATACGTGAGAAAATGTGAGTTCATGTGTAATATGATCTAACACACAGGTGTTCACCTGTACACGCGCACGATAAGAGCTAACAAGTCACAACCTGTTTTGACAGTGGTGGGAGGGGAAGGGGGGGTTAGTGTAAGAGAGAACACAGGCGAAGAGAGAAAGAAATATGTATTGCTCATTATACATGTATAGCTGAGGACTGTACATAGGACTGTAGGTTAAGTACAACATGAGTAAATAAATAAATACAAGACACACAGTTTCACACAACATGTATTTTATTAATCCAAGAATTAAAGGCTGAGCTAAATCCCAACCATTTTACATATAATTTATTTCCTTTTTGTTTCAACACTTTTTCCACAAGGTAATGTTTAGGAAACGCTGTCTTTTGAAGTTCTTGAAGATAAAACCTGCCTTTTATGGGTTGATGGTTCAGGTCCTCGAGTAAATAGGTGGCTGGACTGTTCAGATTGACTTGACGAATTCGAAATAGTTCAGTCCCCCAATTTGGTGTGTAGCCCTTGTCGAAGACGGACTTGAATTTGCTCACACGAACATGGTCCCCAATGTTAAGGCGATGACGTTTAGGGTCTGCTGTTTTTATGGGGTTAAACAGTTTATCCAGTTGTGGAATATTTTTAGTTACAAGTCGTGGCTTGGTCCCAATGGTTCTGTGTTTGGTGTCGTTGTAACGTGACACTAGCTCAGGTAACAAGTCCAACCAGCGATAAGTGCCCTGAGCGGTAAATGCTTTCCACATATGGGTTTTCAATGTTCGGTTGAACCGCTCGACCACGCTGGCTTTGAGATTGCTGTACGTGGTGTAATGGTGAATATCCTTAGATTTGCGAAAACTGGAGAAATCCTTGTTGAAAAATTCTTTTCCCTGGTCGGTTTGTAGCAGCTGAGGTTGACGTTTGGAGTGTTGAATAATATGTTGAAAGGCTTTGGTAACTAGTGGACTAGACTTGCGACGCACAGGTTCAACAAACGCCATTTTGGAATAAACATCAATGACCGTCAACATATAGCGTACACCATCGTTAACGCTAGCATAGGGAATCTTTCAACCAAGTCTGCTTGCCAAAGTTCATCCACACCCTGTGAAATCACCTTGAGTCGCTGATAGTGACGTCTAGCTGGACGATGCAACTCGTGAGCAATACCCATTTTAATGGGTGAGGGTTTAAACAATAATTTTGGCATATCGAAGTTCTTCCTCAATTTCTTGAATTTCCCAATCGTGACCAGTATGGCCGGCTTGACGTGAAGCATGCAACAGCTGTAGTCGTTGGACTAGTTTATTTGGATTGTGCCAGTAGGTAACATCCACAAGGGGTTTTAATAGTTTAAATGTCACTCCTGAAGCGGACACTTTACGACGACCACTTTGAATAGTGGGGAACATTTTTGCAATGATGGTTTTATATTTTTGAGATATATTGGCATTTACTTGTTGAGTGGGATCATACTGTCTTTTGTGGGCATGGGTATCCAATAAAATGGATTTATATTTACCAAGGTCCTCTGGCGTATAATCTTGGGATGAGGGAGTCCGAGAGAATAGTAGCTTTAACAGTCCTGGTGTTAATTTATAGTTGATCTTTTTAATGACAGCTTTAGTACGACTACATTTAATCGATGAATCACCAATTTTAAAACTATCATCCTCATAGCGAACACCATACGTGGTATCTGTGTTTCCAATAAATAGATTGGTGAAATAGGGTTCCAGTGTTGATCCATAATATTTTATTAAAATGTTTTTCAGTTGAGCTTTATGTTGAGGAGTGGCCAAGAGTTGTGAAAATGGAGACGATCTGGAAGGGCAAGGGGTTTCGACCATGACCAAGGATTTCCTTTTTCTTAAAAACTCTGCAAGGGGTGATGCCTTTTTTTTGAGGCGTAAACACTTGTTCTTCATTATCCTCAACTTCGCTAACACTAGTTAAATCTTCCTGTTCCTCTTCATCTTCCTCTTTCTCTTCCTCAGAGTCCTCGTGGTGCGTTTGACTGGCTTGTGAAACGGTAGGTAGCGTTTCAGATGGCTTGAAAGAGGGTTTCAACATAGCTTTTAGCGGAGGTGCTAATTGTTGTTGAATAAACAAAGCATGATCCGCACGCGATCGTTTCAATTGACGAAACTTTTGGCGAATAGTATTTTTTGCTCTAATAATATGCGTTTTCAATTGACTCTCTGCTAACGCCATGATGTCGTGACAAATGACTTGAGAGGGAATGATACAGTGCCTTAAATAGCAATAAAATGATCAAACCCTAAGCGATACCGCCCTTGGTTGAGTCCACTTTGTTTGTTAATCACTAAACAGGCATGACGCTGTGTGTTCCAGCACTTCCCACACAATTCTGTAAACATTTGAAAGGTCATATCCGGATTCACATGTTCATTATAAATGTAACGACTGTTCCTATCGTCCTGGCGAAATAAAACCATGACATTGGCATTGTCACGAATCAACTGTTTGGACATTTTAGAATACGTTTGTCCAAGATAGAAGCAATCGATATGTTTGTGTCGACCCATGCTGAAATAGCTTTGAATGATACCTTGTCGTTCAGTGGATACATCATCGAAAATCATGAGTGAATCAGGCTTTACCTCATCCGGTGAAATAACATTTTCTTGCGTGGAAAATGTAAAATACCCCATATTCTCATTTTTTAATCCAGACATGACTTGATCCAGAAACACGTAGAGGGGTTGGTAGAGAGATTTTTCGAAAATATAAATATTTTGAAAACACAGACCATTGGGCGCTGTAATAAGTGTCAGCAAAAGATTGGTCTTTCCACAGCCGGAAGGTCCCACAATGGTGCAGCGAATGGAAGATGGAAACAGTGAACCATGGCGTTGTTCACGTGATGTGGGGCTGAGATGGGAAACCATGTCCCTCACGGGGAATGACTCTTGCTGCTTAATTAGCTTCATTTCAACTAAGGCTTAGAGAGGCTAGCAGGCTGTCTATATACATCGCACTGAGCCTTGTCATAGAATCAGTAGACTTGTACTACAGGTTGACGATGGATGTCTTTGGACGTGCGTTGATGGTCAAAGCTAGGTCTGTTCCCATACATGATCCTAAACAAGAAACAGATCCTGCTAATAAACACTATGTGGATAGGTCAGTAGTGCCACGCACAAAACAAGGAGATTATGACTTTAAAGGAAAGCAGTTAACTCATGTAAAACATCCTCAAGTGTCTACAGACGTTACTACAAAAAAGTATGTGGATAACAAGGTGTATGAGTTTTATGATAAAGTGCCTCAGCTTACGGTGGATGGCTATAGCGCTTATCATCACCGCATTATTCACGTGGAAGACCCACAAGAAGATTATGTTGTCTGTACCAAGCGATACGTGACCTATGAAATGAAAAGGCTTTATAAATTTATCCCATCTGTATTTTTAGTGCATCTGACAAATGTAAAACCTGTGAATGAGAGAAACCATATACCGCTAGTTCATGACCAACACTTGACCTATGTGCTTGCTTCAGGTTTAAGCCACTATCGACTACACTATAATGGAACCATTCACATCAAATATGCCATACCTGATGAGAACCATTTACAAATAGAGATAAATGGTCATAGGATGTTGGTCCATAACCATGAAATGGTCAATGCAGGAGACGAATTATCCTTTCATCTCCTGTTGACATGGACTGAAAAGCAAGCTGGAAAAACCATAAATGATTTCCCACTTTATGTAGAATTGGAATATACAGCCATGAAATAACAATCTAATGTTAGTTGTGACTTAAACTTTCTTGTGAAAGGTTGTTGGTCATCATCATCATCATTGTGAAACAAAGATATGTGGTGAGAAAGACAAAAAATATGAGCCTGTCCTTGGCAAAGCCTGGGCTTATGACATTCGTGGACAAGCCCTTGCGAAAGAAAGAAAGAAAAAATAATGTGTTGACCATAAGGAAAGCTCTTCGAGTTGCACAGAGACATGTTATTCCAAAACATCAGCGACAGGGTTCAAAACAAGGGCGAGTGATCCCCGTCCCCAAACGAGCGGGATTTTTACCTGCATTATTCGCTGTTCTAGCTGCTCTAGGTTCACTTTTAGGCGGCGCCAGTGCAGTGGCAAAAACCATTAAAGCCGTGAAACAGGGCAAGCAACAACTCAATGAAAGTCAGCGACACAATGAAACAATGGAGGCCATTGCTATGGGGGCTAGAAATGTCAATTTGAAGCCAGCCTTTTATCAACAAGGATTTGGAATTTCACCTTTTCGAAATAAAATAAAAATCATCTTTAACCTCAGCCATAGCAAGACATGCCCTGACGCATCAGCAAGTGGAAAGCTATGCTAAACAACTGAAGCTTTCTCATTTTCGAGGTGTGTTTATGCGAAACCAATTACCCTCACAACCCGGGAAACATGAATGTGCTGTTGTCAATTTGGATGATCACCGAGGACCTGGAACACATTATGTAGCTTATGTCAAAGAGGGATCTACTGTATGGTACTTTGACAGTTTTGGGAATTTGCCCCCGCCCATGGAACTAGTGGCCTATTTTGGAAACAGGATCAAGATATATTATAATGTGAAACGTGAGCAAACGTTTAACAGCCAACAGTGTGGACGTTTGTGTTTAATTTTTTTATATAAGACGCAACATAAGCAAAAACGTCAACAGTATGTCGGTGGAAAGTAAGACGTTTACACTGCAAGGACGTGGAACTGAAGTGAGTCTAGACTTTTACCCACCTATCGAATTGAGTGAAAAACCTTATGGTTTAGGACTTGTTTCTCTTGAAACGTACAATCGAATATACAACATACGTGAAAATGTGAACAAAAAGTTTTACTATGATGATTCTGTGCTCACCCTGAACTCTGGTGGATACACGATAGATGACATTTATGAACACATTTATATGGTGTTGATCAATGAATATGGTTTAAAGTCATTTCTCGATGGAATGCGCAAGTTTGAACTTGTAGGAAATACCAACACTCATCGCTGCAGTATTTTTTCTACATTCAAAATTGACTTTAAAACTCACCCCGATTCCATTGGTCCATTACTAGGATTTAAACCACGTGTGTTAGAGCACAACAAAAAACATGAATCAGACCATGAAGTGAAATTCATTGAGGACCATCATGTGTCGGTGACGTGTAATATTATTAGTCAAGTGTACACCAATCAAGAACCGTCGCATTCGCTTTATGACTTTATTGTAACATCGCCCAATGGCTATATTATTCGTGAAAACCCTCCAGTGGTGCTTTTTCATTCTGTGGCTGTCGATGGTATTAGTAATATAACATTAAGACTGATCAATAGAGAGCAACAACTCATTGATCTAGATTCTACCACACCAGTGACTTACAAGTTGGTGCTAAAACCTCTATGAAGTTTGTATATAAAGCAACAGCACCGTCTAGGAATGGTGTTAGTTGTTTACCACGTGAATACACGTTAACATCTCAGAACAAGCAGATTATACAGCATTTGGGTTACCACATCAACCCCCGCGATGAATTCTATCCTAGAGGTAGCAAACCACATCGAGGAGCAACCAGGAGTGGTAAGAATTGATCTACATTCATATCAAGCTCAAACACCTGGACTCAATAACAATGATGAAATTCAATTTGTTATCAACAACCAAGATATTTAAACTCTACCGCATGAAAGTGTTATTCAGATTGAAGGTCGGCTCACCAAAGCCGATGGCTCTACACCCACTACATCCAAGTTAGCCAACCATGCTTTCGCCTTTCTGTTTTCTGAAGTGCGTTATGTGATTAACGATATCGTGGTGGATAGCACTCGAAATGTGGGTATTTCCAGTGTCATGAAACTATATCCCTCTTATAGCGAGGAAGAAGCTAAAACACTTTGCATGGTGGGTTGGTGCCCTGACTCGACCAATGACTGGATGGTACACACCGATGGCACCTTCACAGGATATTTACCTCTTAAACTGATTTTAGGCTTTGCTGAAGATCACCAGCGCATTGTGGTCAACGCAAGGCAAGTGCTTTATCTGGTGAGAGACAGGAGTGATAATAATGCACTCAAGGGAGTCGACAATGCCCCCATTGATTCAAAAATTCAACTACAACGCTTGCTATGGAAAGTGCCTCATGTGACCCTTAACGATAGCAAAAAACTGGACATACTCAAAATGGTAAAGAGAGATATACCTCTACCCATGGAATTTAGAAGCTGGGCACTCCATGAGTACCCGTTATTGCCCACCACCAACACACATAGTTGGTCTATAAAAACAGCCCGCTATACAGAGAGACCTCTCTACATGATTGTGGGTTTTCAAACGAATCGCAAGTATCAACAAACCAAAGATGTCACGCAATTTGATCACCTGCAATTGAGAAATGCACGTCTTTTCCTCAACGGTGCTGTGTTTCCCTATGAAGGGTTGGATTTAGATTTTTCAAAAAATAAGTTTGACCCCCTGTACGACTTGTTTTCTAAATGTAGATGGTCGTATTATCAAAAAGAGAATTGTCCAATGTTGTCACCCCAAGCTTTTAAGGCAAGGGCGCCACTGATTGTCTTTGACTGTTCCTACTTGGAAGAGTCTGTCAAACCATCCAATATTGACATTCGACTAGATTTTCAAACGCATGACAATGTTCCAGCCAATACCACGGCCTACTGTTTGATTATTCATCACAAACAAGTCAACTATTATCCACTGTCCAACCAAGTGACAAGTGTATAAATAACAGGTCAACACACATCAAACCACTCAGTCATGTCTTGCTTTCAAGCCTCAAGAGAAGTTACATCCATGAATTTAACATCTGAGGAACAACGTTTCAAGACCTTTGCGACGTGGCCGGTGCCTTTTATAAACCCTCAAGCCTTAGCAGCCGCTGGATTCTACTATTTAAAAAGAAGAGATGAAGTGAAATGTGTGTTTTGTCCCATCATCTTAGACCAATGGCAAGAGAGCGATGAACCCATGCAGGAACATCAGCGCTGGTCACCTGCCTGCCCCTACCTGTGCAGAATGGAGGTGGGTAATATATCCTGTCATTCAAGTTACCCCTCACTCATGCCTCTGAGTGATGAAAAAAGTTATGATACGTGTGGACTTTATGGTGCCGGTAGTGCTTCAGTGAGCAGCTCACAGTTAAAAACATCCAGTTTAGAGACATTGGGATATCATCAGTGTTATGGACACTATAAACACAAAAGACTTTTTTGTTTTATGAGATGGTACCGCCTCTATCCTAGAATGAAAAAAGAATGTAAAACTTGTTATGCTAATAAAATAATGAAATAAAAAAAATTGGTTGTTGTTGTTATATTATTATTTCTTATGCCCCCCCTGCAATATCCTAACCTCAATAGTGACTACTCGATGTTTTTCTTTTCTTTTACTAGAATGGAATGTAAGTAAATGACATGGTACACCTTACTGAACAATTGTCAGTCTGTGGTCAGTTGGACTTGATCCAGACAAGAGTGAACATGTTGCGTACACTGATTGTCGACTGTCAAGGGTTTAAAATTGGAGATAACAAATTTATATTTAAAGAAGTGGCCATCATCGATTGTTCCACTTTTTGGATATCACAAGCTACTCATTTGGTGTTTAAACCACATTATGCGTTTGATTTGTTGTGTGATAAAGACCGTAAACAAACCCAGTGGATTGAAACTCATATGCAACTAGATTGGAAGCAAGGAACCATTTCATATAAGCACCTGGACATGGTCATGAAAGCCCACTTGTCTTCCACTCATGTAGTATTTGTGAAAGGTAGTGAAAAACGTCAATGGCTACAACCATTTTTAGCGTCTTACTGTCAATGTATCGATTTAATGGACATGGGCTGTCCATCGCTGCAAACACACATGGATCGCTGCCCCTGTGACAATATTACCCATAAAGCCTTGGCACAGGTGTGGCAATTGTTTCATTGGCTATCCACCAATGCCTGCTGGGAGTTGTTAAATAAAATTAAAACTAAAGGTTAACCTGTGGATGACACCAGTGAGATTTCTACAAGCGACGTGTAAACATCAACGTGATACCATGGAGAAAGGGGATGCTACCGATAAAGCGATTGGAAAGTTCTTTGTGTGTAAAAGGAAACTAGACCGTTTTACTAAAGAAGAATTATTGGCTCTTCCAAAATCATTCATTTATTATGTCGCAGCAAATGCAGTGAAAGAAATCTGGCAACATGTACCAAAATCATGGACTCAAGACCCTGTGTTAAGTGAATTGCAACCATGTACGGATTATGATCACCATAAGCAAGTGGCTATGGCAAAAATACCCTCTATGCGACAGTGTGCTACTTGTCAGCTAGTCAAACTGTATCATGGTCATAAAAGTCAGTGTAAAGACTTTGTTTCCTCATACCACGGAAGTAATGAAGAAGAAAAGCAACAACAACAAACATCATCCACAGAGGAGGAGGAAGATCAAACCTTTTTACCATCAATGGAAAAGGATATGCCAGACCTGTACTGGCAATGGCGTCATTAACAAAGTAATTCAATACTTGACTTACGAAATCTACCTACCTGGTTATTATTTGTGTAGTCCTGGAACTTGTCTTGAAGAACCTTTGCAGCATAGTGATATACCTATTAATCCTTTGGATCAAGCATGCACCTTTCTTATCACCACAGTCATTCTGCATTAAGACGTGTAGCGGATAAAGTATCGTTGAAAAGCTAAACAACTTTTGACATTCTGTGATGTCTCAGTGGGAGAGAGGTTGGCAGTCGTCATTGTGATTAGTGTTATAAAAGGAAAGTTAATAATGAGTGGACATGGACATTGAAAAGGATTGAGGAATTGGTATTTCTTTGTATTCTATTTTTGTAAAGCTCTATTTGATGTGAAATAAAAACAAGGTTTACAAGATCACAATGTCTTTTATTTTAAAAATGGTGATAGCCATTTCATTTTTTTCACACATGAATATTTACAATTTCCACTTTACATTTTTTTACATTCCCCTTGTTTAGTTTTAACATTCTGTACATTTTTGTTGTTGTGAAATAAAAACAAGGTTTACCAGATCACAATGTCTTTTAATTTTAAAAATGGTGATAGTCATTTCTTCATTTTCATTTTTTTCACACATGAATATTTACAATTTCCTCATTACAATTTTTACATTCCCCTTGTTTAGTTCACACATTCTGTACATTTTTTTTGTGAAATATTAATAAGGTTCACTAAATCACTATATCTTTTATTTTTTTAAAAATGGTGATAGCCATTTCATTTTTTCACACATGAATATTTACAATTTCCACTTTTCATTTTTTACATTCCCTTGTTTAGTTTACACATTCTGTACATTTTTGTTGTTGTGAAATAAAAAACAAGGTTTACCAGATTACAATGTCTTTTTAATTTTAAAATGGTGATAGCCATTTCACTTTTTCACACATGGATATTTACAATTTCCACTTTACATTTTTTACATTCCCCTTGTTTAGTTCACACATTCAGTAAATTTTTTTAAATCTTTTTCGTAATATACAAAAGCAAACATTTTACACTAAAATGTATTACTTATCTTATTTTTTACTAAACTACTGTAGCCTAACATTATACCTTCTACTTACAGTTTTTACAAAAAATATTGCAATATAAAACACACTACAAATATTACAATATAGTTATCATTAGACTTAAGTAAAGTAATAGTCGTCAATACGACTGTTTCCCCAAGCAAGAGTATTAAATGTGTTGGGTATAATGAATCGTTTGTTGTCTTCATTACTTAAAGCAACTTTGTTCAACAAATTGGTATGTAGCTGATGATTTTTACTTCTAAATACACACATTTTCTTATATAATACAGGTGGGTTACTAACTATACAGTTTTTATAATCACTTATATCTAACTCTTTACTAACAACATTCTTTTTCACTCCTTTTAATTTTTTTACTACTACATCATCAATTGTCATATAGCTGTATGATTTAGATTTTGTGCCTACAACGGTGTCTATACTAACACAAGCGCATTCATCCTTAAATTTCCCAAGAACCTTTTTGTTTACTAGAGATAAATGGTAAATATTATCCTTGGGGTAGTCACTTGTATCAAACCTATTTAGCTCAGTTTTGATATCCTCGTAAAAATCATCAGTTTTAAACTCATAAATAAAAGAATCTGTGTCTGTGTAGAGTAATTTAGCATTATCAAGATAGTTTTTCTTTACATAATCATAGTGAAATTCATACATAAGTGTTTTTGATAATTCCAGAATGGTGTAACCCACATATATGGGTTTGTTGTAAGATACTTTAAGACGATTCATTTGTATTACAACTAAATCCTCATGAATAATTGAACAGCTATGAAAGTTAGGCTTGCTTATTAAGTTGCTCGCACCATACCTTTTACCATCATTCTCCCACTTTGTTATCAGCTTTACATCAACGCGTTTATCAACATTCTCCATAGTCTTTCCAAAAACACTATTATTCATGAGTTTATAAAAATCTTTTTCAAACGCGTTTGTTGACTGCGTTCTTAAATTATTGTTTAGATCAATATACGGTTTGAGCCATGCTGACTGATGAAATTGCAATACGCGATGAATTTTAGTTAATTTCAATCCATGCTGTAGACACTGTTTCAAGTTTTGATAATGTATTACATATTTACATTTATCATTTACATTAGCAATTAACATTTTTGTTCGTGATGTGATGTATGGAGATTTCATATTCTCAGGACAAAATGGTAAATCATTATGATCATCATGTAACTCTTTAGGGTACTCAAGATTTTCCTCTAAAATATATCCTTTATCATCGTTATCATTAAGAGTGTCAACATGTAAGACATCAATTTCAGGTTGTGTCAGCCAGCGAAAATCTTTCAGTGGTAGATATTGACTCATAGCCCAACCATATTGGTTATTTGCATCGAGGTAGACAATATACTTTGACTCTTCACAAGGGTTGTAGCTAGGCATGTATTTATTATTCGCTTTAGAGTACCGTCCACTACATTGGCTTAATCCACCTCGAATTGATGATTTTATAAAATTGATTATGTCTATATCAGTCATTAATTCCAAATTTACTTTCGTTTTTTTCAACATTGAACTGAAACTTAACCCAGGAGCAGTGAAATACTGACAAGGATCAAGGTCATAAGTTTTCATACAAACATTTCGAAAATTTTCAAAAACATCTGCTAATAATAACACATCTGTCTTCAAATATATGTCTGAAAATTCTCCTAAAGTTTGAATGTGGAACTGTGTCCATACACGTTGTGCATGTAAATATTCCTGATCACTGATATGACTTGTGTTTAAGGAACTGTAAAATGCATTTTTCGGTGGTAAACAACACTCCTCAAGACGTTCCACACAGTTAATATATTCATAAGGTAATATACCCTTTTGACGAATCAAATTAAAATCATCTTCTTTAGGAAAGACACGTTGAATTTCATGAAACTGATCTGATTTTAAATTACTAGCCAGCTTATCAAAACTACTCGGCATAAAGCGGAATGAATCTAAAAATCGCAGTTTAATGGTTTTTTTATTGCTAGTTTTGATGTATTTTGTGAACGATATGTATTGTTCCTTATTATTTGCAATCACATCAATTTTCACATCTGAAGCTCCAAATTCTTTAACGATAAAGTGGTTATCGTATTTGCTACCAATATGTAGAATGACCGGAATGAATTTACTTACTCTATAATTTAAATTACATTCTTGGTGAGCAGCACCACGATGTTTTCCTGTTAAATGGTCATGATCGTGAACCCTGTCTGTATATAAACATTCACCACATATAAAACAATTAGTTTCAGTTTCAAAATTCATTTGCTCTGAGGAAGTTAGTGGCTCCATTGGAATGATCGTATTTAAAATAGAGGATATACGAATGGCATCTTTCTCAAGCCTTTCCATAAAAACTTTAGGTGCATCAGGTCCTCTATAGAGCTCAAACTTATTTAAAGAGTCATCATAACTACATTTAATATAATATGCAAAGCTAAAAGGTTCATGAATGTGAGTTGTGTTGGTGAAAGGTTGGGTTGGATTTGATGAACATGTATTAAATGGTTTTAGCAAAGCCTCGAAGTCAGCATATATAACAAATGGTACTCGAAGCTGTTTCTCATAATCCTTAAATTTTAGAATGTTATTTTTAGGAGTCGGTAATACCGTACACACATGATTACATCCCCATTTTTGGTGTTGAGTTAGTTGGTCCTCTTTTCTGAAATGCAGCAAACAGCCATCCCACAACCACTTTTTACCATCGCGTTTTGTTATCTGACTACCAACAAGTCTACTTAAATGTTTTATCCAACAATAGTGGGCGTTTTCACCTTCGGTTATATATAGTAAATTTACATGAGCATCCTTTTTTCCTGAGTATAATATAGAGGACCAACTATTCTCTTATTTTCAATTCCATAAACATTAATACTTACATTGTTCAACTCTTCAAAACGTTGAATGTCTTTTATCGCCATAGGAAATTCTATTTCTTTTAAATCTAACACTGAAGAATAGTGAGGATAAGATGATGTTCTCTCTACATTCCCCACTGCTTGATGGAGAGCTGAGGTTACAGCCCACGCAAAACATGCTTGATCACTATTCAAAACATTCACAACAGCTCTCTTTCGTTTGATCCATACAGGTAAATCAATATATGATGATGCTCAAAGGGGGTTGTATTTATTCATGTTGGTTTCTAAATAAAGTACTTCAACCAACGCCCAGCCTGACTTCCTTTCCTGGAACTCTTCACTCTTCACAATGATAGCACTTGAAATATTTCGATACATATCACTAATATTAGTTGATTCGCTAACAATTATGTTTTTTGTATTAAAGGATTTGATATCCGTAATTTCACCTTCGCTCCCAGTTTTTACATAGAGGCCAAAAAGTTCAAAATTCATTTTAAATGTTTTATGCTCTAATAAAACATTTTCTACTAAGCCAAACACAGTAGGTTGAACATTTTTTAAAAATGATTCAATACTTTGAGTTTTTTCTTTACTATAAAGTCTATAACTAGCAATTCGACTTTTAAATGCACTACCAATTTGTTGAATATTTCCAGAATTTCTTTCATGGCAAGCGTTTTTTTTATGTTGAATACTGCGTAAATGTCCATGAATGATTGAAGAAGGTATATCAATATTACATACATCACAATGTGTTATTGAAGGTTCACCATTCTTTTTTCTTTTTGTTGCACAACTATTTTCACAATCTTGAGAACGTTTACGCTTTTGAGCATCACATTCATTTAAAGGTTCCGTGCTAGTTGATAGTTTTACAGATTTCAATTCCTGTTGTTCTCCATGCCCTTCAACCATGTGGAATTAATATCGCTTTACAGCAGAAAAACCAAGTTCGCAAACTGAACACGAAAATGGTGCTGAACTGACATGCATTAAATTTACATGTCGTGTAAGACTATCTTGTCTGTTAAATGTTGTAGCACAATGACTGCACACAAACATTTTCTGATTATGTTTTGTACTTGCATGACGTTGAAGGTTGTCAGGTCTTGAGAACTGTTTCTTACAGTCACCACACTTGAACATTATGATCACTTTCGAAATTACCTATAAAAGAAAGAAATCATCAATGTGAATAAAAGATAAAACAAAAAGTACAATATAAATATTTTAATTATATTCCAGTCAATGGTTATAGCAGGGTATTTAAATCAATCATCTGTGAACTCCTAGCAAGTCTAACTTTATGTAGTTCTAACTGGGGGTTACTATATACCACTGTCACTGACACCTAGCAGTGAACATTAGAACTTGATAGAGTGGTAGAAACCAGCGGTCGCCAGTTAAGAGAGCTAAGTGTGGCGTCATAGCCAGTCTTAAAACAAGTCTAAACTTGTAGAACATGTCACGTGATAGAAACCAGCGATCACCAGTTAAGTGAGCTGTGACGTCATAGCCAGTCTTAAAACAAGTCTAAACTTGTAGAACATGTCACGTGATAGAAACCAGCGATCGCCAGTGAAGTGAGCTAAGTGTGACGTCATAGCCAGTCTTAAAACAAGTTTAAACATGTAAAACATGTCACATGATAAGGTTAAGTTAGGTAAAGTTAGGTTATGTTAGGTGAACTGGGGTTAAGTCTTTAAATATTCCCTCTGACACCGACACCTAGCAATGAACATTCAGACTTAATAGAGCGGTAATCAAAATCTAACCTACAAAATTAGCTTTACACACCATGGTCAAGTAGTTCCAACTTTTGACTGCCAAATATACCATTTTCACTGACATGTAGTGGTGAATATAGGAAAATATCACTCTAACTGTTTAAAAGTTATTAGAGGGGGCACTTACCATTTTATAATTTATCAACTGCTGTCACTGAATGAACAGATTGTAGGAATCTGGTAACCTACAGGTACCCAATTATCTGCAAACAAATCAGTCAATCAATCAATCAATCAATCAATAAATACATTCCAATCAATAACTTCAACATCAATTAGTATTAAAAGACTACAATCCATTAATAATAAGTACTTACTTTGCAAAATAATTTAATGATTTTCTACCAAAACGGCTTTTTTTACAACTCTTGAGCAGTAATAGAGCACTGTTCACTCAAAGCGAGTAATAAAGACTGACAGTAGGGAGATATATGACACCCCTCTTATATAAACTCTCATCGCTCGTGTCAGCAGTTTTTTGCAGATCATTGCAATTCCTTTCCCAATACAGTTGAGAGTCCAAAGTACACTAGGAACACCTGTGTGGTATTCAATGACTGCTAACTTTGCATGATCATCACCCATTGTCTTAATCAATATATGGGGTTTCAAATTACTGCAGCGTCAGTCATAGCAACAGCAGTGTACGCTCTCTGGTATGTCAGCACCATGACACCGGAAGGAACACCTGTGTAATATCCAATAACTGCTAACTTTGCATGATCATCATCCATTGTCTTAATGAACACTTGCGGTTTCAAATTACTGCAGTGTTAGTCATAGCAGCAGATCTGCGCGCTCTCTGTCATGTCTGTAATATGACACAGGAAATAACAAGACGTCTTACTGCACGTGCCATCTCCTCAGTTTTAACATCTTAAGAACATGTATTATTCTCTTTCAACTACAAATGACTCATTAGAACACATCCATCCACCAAGTTAGATCCCTTGTATGTTCACATGTATTTCGTCACTTTCCTTTCATATCGTTATTCAATTGTAGTAGTGGTGAACAACGTCAATTCAACACACACAAATGTAGTTAGACCCTTTGACATAATTTAAATAAATTCATGGGCTAGTCCGTAGGAACCAGGCCAAAGGGACCCGTTCAAAGGGACAAGGACTCTTCCACAAGGACTTGTCCACAAGGACTTGTCCACAAGGACTCGTCCACAAGGACCTGTCCACAAGGACTTGTCCACAAGGACTCGTCCACAAGGACCTGTCTACAATAACCCATCAACAGGGGCCCGACAGCAGGGGGCTCGTCAACAATAACAGGGGCTCTCACCTCAAGGCCTAACATGCCCCTCTTTGATTATTGGTTTGCAGAACAACTTTACATTCCATATCGGCATTCAAACTCTCACATGTTGCAATTGGAAAGAGAGATTCTCTAAAAAATTCAATTTCACCCCTTAGTAGGGTAGGTTTTATTTTTGGTGTGGAAATATGTTGTCCATTGGAAAGGGGGTGTCAGCCCGAGTTCAATGACACCTCATTTGTTAAAAACCAACCATAAGTTCGAGAGATATCGCACCGCCGCCATCTTGTGTGGAGGGTGTGGATGTGGAGGGTTTTGAACTGTCCAAAACAAACTACTCCCGTATTCAAAGTCAGGGGTATATTCTATTACATGCCAAGACATTGGTTGTCAAGCTAATTACATTGGACAGAGCGGAAGACGAGTAGATACACGTTATAATGAACATAGGAATGCGATAAGATACGGAACACATTCAGCCGTATGCGAACATATGTGTGACACGGGGCACAGCTTCACTAAAATCGAGACTGATCTAAAAATAATTCATCACGCATCGAAAGGCAGAGCTCTCGACATAAAAGAAGCAATCGAGATTCACCTAGCCAAACAAAACAATCCCAACAATCTAAATGAACACACTTTTATGGAGAGTTCACCCCTTTTCGCCCTATTAAAAAACACACCCTGTCGAAAACAAGACACAACTTAGCGATACAGCCAAGCTAGATAAAAAAGGGGGGAAATAGCGGTGTTTATAGGTAAATGTTAATTGGATCAGGTGTTAGTTAGTTAGTTATTGTTGTTTTAAGGGGCGGAACTACGAGGTCATCTGCCCCTCTTAACACAGATTAAAGAATACAAATTTTGAAGGTGTACTATGTACATTTTTCTGCAATAAACCTAGGCCGATATGTGCGGCAGTATTAAAGGTGCCGGGACGTCTTCAATAGTTCCACGGTCTTAAGTAGTTGCAGACTCCTGCATTTAATAGCATACACTTTTATCTAGATTTGGCTAAGTCACACAAATATACATGGCACTGACCTCTGGAAGAACATAGCAACTAAAGGCGGAGGAAGGGGAAAACCAGTTCCACCCAGCGAACACTCGGGGTTAGTCGACTACAACTGGTGTCTATAGCATCACGCAAATGCTTCAAGTTCCAGTTAAAGAGACAACTCGATAAGTATAAGCTTGCATTATTTCAGTATAACCATAGTTGATGTTTTAAAACCATATAATCACCCCTAACAAATTCCGGATTTTCATCACTATTTTAGAAGTTTACCTAACATTAGATATACCACATTTAACATACACCGACTGTTGCATTACCAACACTGCAACTAAATAATTGTACATATTGTATATATTTTCCACCTGTATTCTCAAACATAGATGCTATAGCCCAAGTGTAATGGATCTGATGATGATCGCTTGACGATCGAAACTGGTCATCCTAGTGTATTTATTAATCTTATATAATTTATTTCAGGATCAGGGCATAACCCAGCTCTATTTGGGTACATTCGTGTTGACCGACTGAAAAGCACCAAACTTTTGTTTACTTAGGCAACACTGAAAAATGGCTTCAAACCTCACAACATTATCAAGGATATTGCGAGTACTCGGATAGGGTTGGTTCTAATCCACTAACCTGTGTTGTTTTAGTGTCTGTAGACGGTACTTGGTGATATTTCGTAAGCCAATAATCAGAGAAAGTTGTGCAAAGGTTTAAACTACTCTTACACACTAAACTTACACACTTCCGTTCGATCTACCACTGCCAGCTGGATCATCCGGTCGACTTCCGTCCCATTTTTCAAAATCACTCCCACTAATATCCAGCACCGAGTGGAAAGATGTTACACATCAATAATTTCAACTCTGAGATTTGCCGATGACATCGTCATCTTGGCCGACACGCCTGAGGATTTGAATGAGTTTTTGAATGGTATGGACTCATGAGGAAAGAATTAATGATGAATATTAATAAATTCAAACAAAAATATTGGAATGCAGCCGAAAAAATCAGAAACCTCTATGGACATCAAATTGGCAGCTGAAGGAAGTAGGAGACTTCTGTTACTTAGGAAGCAAAATAACCAGTGATGTACGAAGCAAAGAGGATATAAAACGTTGCTTGGCTCAGACAAAAAGGAAACTTTTGACATCGAATATAGATTTAGGTATTAGGAAGTAATTTTTGAAAGCCCTTGTCCGGAGCGTGGCACTCTATGGAAGTGAAACTTGGACTATTGGTGCAGCAAATAAGAGGAGAATTGAAGCGTTTGAAATGTGGTGTTACAGGAGAATGAAGAAGATCAGAAGGGTAGATAGGGTTACAAACGAAGAGTTATTAAGACGAATGGGAGAGGAGAGATGTTTCTGGCGACTGCTAATGAAGAGAAGAGATAGGTTGGTTGGACACTTACTAAGTCACCCAGGAATAGCCAGCTTAATTATGGAAGGAAGTGTCGAGGACATGAATTATAGGGGTAGACCAAGGTTAGAATATATTAATCAGATTGCCTCGGATGCAGGGTTTGGTAGCTATGTAGTGATGAAACGATTAGCCCAGGACAGGGAGGCGTGGAAGCCTGCATCAAACTAATACGTTTCAATTTCAACTACGATACAATATGAAGCCCTGATATCTACTGACTGAAATTTGAAACTTACATTGTGGTCTAGACAATTTATCCTTGCGCTCCAACCAGAGTAACCAAAGAGGAAACACGTCAACTCAACTCGTAATAATGGAATGGAGCAAAGACTAAACAATGCGGCGTTCGTCATCTGACAGAGATTCGCTACCACCAATGAAGAAGAAGATGGAAGTATTTCTCGGGAGCTGAGCAGTAGTTTATAAATTTAAATGACTTGAAGCACCCTGTGATAAATAACCCACCAAAGGTCGATCCTAAGTACGTGTTTTCTCCCTTGGCAAGTTGCCATTTTATATTCCTTGATTTGAAAGTAAATGTTCTTCCTGATATGCTCAGCTCCGAGAATGGATGATCTGTATCGTTTGATACATCTATTTGATTGGCACGAATCCAACAGATAAGTTTAATGAAAGATCCGTCCTCTGTAGATCCTGTCTCTTTTGCTTTTCAAGTCTTGATATGCCTTGACCATATTCCGTTGATGATTGCGTGTGCTTGTTAGATTCGAGCGTCCCTTGTGCGTTGTGGTGGCGATATCAAGAGGTCCTGTCTTCTAAAAATTAAGGAGCGATCGCACTTAATGTCAATGTCAATTCAGTAATGTTGATGTTTTAATTCTGGTTGTTTTAAGCTATATCAGGGACCTGCCATTTTAAATATATACGCGGTAGGGGAGTACGTCTCGTTATTTATTAAGGGAATCATGCGTTCTGGGGTTATGTTTATTTGTATTCCTATTTGTTAGTTGAACGCAGTGTGGTATTTTTTACTTTCTGCGTGTATTTAACGTTTTGAGAGGGTCAAAAATTTGTATTAAATGTAGGATCAGTGCTTCTCATTTTGTTTATGTTATGATACGGTACGGTAGTTGTTTAGAGATTAGACCACGTCGCAAATGGTGAGTGAGTCAGATGACTGATTTGTTTTGTTGTGTGTGCTGGGTTAATTTTTGAGAGTTATTGACCAGCATTTTGTTTTATGGTTTTAAGGGTGAATAAGGAGTACGTGTCCTGCCTTGCATACACATTCTAAGCTTGTGTTTTATATTTTTGCGGGATGGTAAATTTATTTATTAAGGGAATCAGCTGATGAGTAGGGATGTAGAATTATATTTCTTTGGTATATGTCGTGTTTGTTTTGTTACTCATCAGCAGAGAGCGTTTACGGAATTCCCTAACGTTATTAAGTGAGGTATATTGAGCTTTCTTTCATGGTTGGTGATATGGCATCGATTACAGGGTTTCCGGAAACTGATCTCGGTGGTCAAGTTCCATCAATGTTAGTGGTTCGAACCTTGTACTTTCTCCCGAATAGAATGTTTGTCTTTAAGAAGAATTGAAGTTCAGTTCCTTCGGGTCATGTTTGAATTATGTCATTTATGTTTATTCTGGTGTGTCGTAATTCTATTGAACCAGTCACTAGTAAAGCGTTTGTTTAAGGGAATAGTTGTCATGTGTATTCCTGCGATAAGTAACGTCAGGTTGGATTTGATTGGCAATTGTATGTGTGTTGGGTTTTGCATATCGTTCTTTTGTTGAGTTTGAGAAGTGACATACTATTTATATAAGGGTGGGTTTTGCTTTGGTGACTGTTCCAGTATGCAGTTCAATGGTTGTATAAGGCAATCTTTCTAACTGTGATCATCGCAATAGTCAATTGGTGGGGAGGAATGTACTATGATGATATTATCGTAAACGGCATTGTACCAGCAGGTACCCTGATGGAATAAAGTTGCGTTGCGATCGTTCCATTTAAAAACAAGAAGGGATAGGCAACTTTCTTATTAATAGGGTTAACAAGAGTTTAGTGCTTTTCAGTCGGTCAACACGAATGCACCCAAAAGAGCTGGGTTATGCCCTAACCCTGAAATAAATTACATGAGATTAATAAATACACTAAGATGACCAGTTTCGATCGTCAAGCGATCATCATCAGATCCATTACATTTAGGCTATAAAATCTATGTTTGAAATTATAGGTGAAAAATATTTAAAATTTGTACAATTATTTAGTTGCAGTATTGGTACTGCAACTGTCGGTGTATGCTAAATGCAGTATATATGATGTTAGGTGAAATGCAAAATGGTGATAGATATCCGGAGTTTGTATATTTGGAGTGATTATGTGGTTGTAAAAATCAACTATGGTTAAACTGTAATATTACAGGCTACTACTTATCCGGTTGTCTTCCTACTGGAGCTACGGGCAGTCTTGTGTTCACTGTTACTCCAGGTGTGGTCGACTGAGATGGGCTGTTATCTCAACGACACTGGTTTTTTCTTTTCTCCCCCCTGTTCATATGTGCTGTGCGGAGTCTGTGCGATGTGTTTATGTGGGGTTTTGCCAAACTAGATAAGATGTATGTTATTGAATGAGGTGGCTCTACAACTATTAAAGACCGTGGGACATTCCCCGCCACGCGTGATCTGATGATGATCGCTTGACGATCGAAACTGGTCATCTTAGTGTATTTATTAATCTCATGTAATTTATTTCAGGGTTAGGGCATAACCCAGCTCTTTTGGGTACATTCGTGTTGACCGACTGAGAAGCACTAAACTCTTCTTTACTAAGGCAACACTGAAAAAAATTTCTTCAAACCCCACAATAATAGGGTTAAATCAAAATTATAGTTCCTTGTTTTGGTATATTAAAAATGTAATTCCTTTCTAGTTGTCAACTGGTGAAATGTGGAATGAGTCCCACAAGTTTGACTGATAAAGTCGTTACCCCTTTAGTGTAATTAATTTACATCCCACATTTCATTCGCCCTTCATTTTCTCGCTACTTGTAATTTCATCATCTTTGAGCATCGAAGCTGATTTTTATTATTTTTGAAGATATGATGGAAAACGTTTTGTTTGTAAAATTACTTAAAACATTGTATCTAGGTTGACATCGACGTTTAAATATATATTTTGGTTTTCGACCCTCTTGTACTTTGTGTTGTCATTCCATAGTTAGTTTCCATCTTGTTTAACACTTTAACATATTGACTCATTAATATATTCGATTCTTGGCCCTCTGAGTGAGTCTCTTGTCTTGGGAACGCCTCGGTCCTGGAAGGGTCGTTACTCGGCCGTCTTGTCCCACCTTCAGATCGCGAATCTGGCTGTATACGTGGATTGGCCGACCAGCTCTGACGACCCAAGGTCGTGGTTCCTGTTCCCGACGTACTTAGGTCTGAGTGGGTTGACTGCCTCTCCGAGTCCTCCCTTTTGGATCTGCGTATTCTACCATCTTGTGCAAGGGTTCTCTGATGGAGAGTAATTCCGGCATAAAAACAGTCAAAAGACTAAAGACTCAAACAACAACAACAACAACGAAGTTAGGTTAGATGAAGTTAGGTTAGGTTAGATGAAGTTAGGTTAGATGGAGTTAGCTTAGGTTATGATATGTTACATTAGGTTAGGTGAGATAGGTGTTTTAGCCATATTACCATTCTTTGGGAATATTTAACACTTTAGTGTTTTACTTGTTTTATATTGTAAATTATTAACTCTCACGTTGGGCGAGTGGTTAAGGTGTTTGACTTAGGTTCAAAATTCCCGTACAAGGAAGCAAGGGTTCGAATCCCTTATCTGACATAACTATTGCCTTGACATTGCTTGGCAACACTGTATTATTATGATACTCGATACTCAAACCATAGATAGAGTGTATTGTTTAAGGCCAACATGATCTAACGGATTAGATAGTAATAGTGATAACAATGAGGTTTTTAAGCCTATAAAACCATTAAAGCTCTGTCTGTTTCTAAAAACATTGGTCATTGGTAGCGGTTAAAACATCTACCGCTAGCTTTGTGTTTAAAAATCTGAAGCATGCAATGTTAAAAAATAGAAATGATAGATTTATTTTGTATGTAAATATTGTAAAAGTACTTACATTAAATAAATAAAAATATTGTATGGGTATTGTCTATTTTCTTAATTACTATCCCCACATCCCACTATTAATGCATTGTTAACCATCGACAGTCTCTAGCTATGTTCAATAAGTGAGTGGCCTTAAACAATCCACTCTATCTATGGTTTGTGTACCGAGTATCATAATAATACAGTGTCGCCAAGCAATGTTAAGGCAATAGTTATGTTAGGTAAGGGGTTCGACCGTGGCTTCCTTTAACTGGAAATTTGAACTTAAGTGAAACGCCTTAATCACTCGGCTAACTCGACAGTTAATAATTTACAATATAAAACAAGTAAAACATTAAAGTGTTAAATATTCCCTTAGAATGGTAGTATGGCTAAAACACTTAGCTCACATAACCTAATGTATTATATCATAACCTAACCTAACTCCATCTAACCTAACTTCTTCTATCCTAAATCTAATTTATATATTTATTTATTTTGTAATTATAATATTATTATTTTTATCGAAAGTTAATCATAATATAACTACTTACATAAAACCTAAGACATACTCTGCAATGTTAAATATTCTAACTTTGTATAAAATAAAACAGCTTTGGAACATCATTTACATTTATTTATAAACTTTATATACATTTATTTTCTTTATTGATTAAAATATTTTTAAAAGACAATACTAAAAACTAAAACATTATTGTTCTATACACATATTTCCTTTTTTCAGTCCATTGTCATCACTTGTATTTTCATTAACATTTGACATTTATTATTTTATTTAATTAAAACGTACAATCGCCTATTGTTTTTAAAACCTTAATAAATTAGGTGTACAGTATGTATAGCATTATTCACATCATCAAAAACACTCTCTGACATTTCATTAAACCTTGTAGGAAGAAATGTCTCAATATTCTCCCATACACAAAGTACACGATCACCATATGCTCTTTTCAATTTCCGAATCTTCATAAAGCGGAATGGAATATGAGTTGGTAATTCACTGAGCTTCTTTGTCTCTACACCACATGCTTGCCCCATAGCAATGAGAACATTCATTGTAGTAGTCTATAAACAATAGAAAAAGCATACTATTAGAGTCTAAAAAAACTTGTAATAATAATGGGGATATAGGTATTCTTCATTGCACCATGCATTGTTAATAAATTATACTATTTTTGCAAGAAATGCCCCAATTGTAGCAGACACTACCTTTCTGCATATAGCACAAGTGTTAAGTGCTAATGCACGCCTGACGCATGCTATCAAATGTCCACAAGGCAAAAAATACAACACCTAGTACTTCTTGATAACAAATTTAACATAATTGTTGGTCTCACTTTTGTATCTGTTGGTGAGAAACCTCTTTTTTGCCTCGTGTATTTGTACCGCGTGTTCTAGCTCTGAAGGCACGTTTATGCCTTATGCTTCAATCACGTTTTCTTCACGAATAGTGTTCACACATTCCTGTCCTTTAAGCAACACAATGTATCTACAGTTAGGTAACCAACGAGCATGTTCCACAAAAGGGTCATCTGTCATCTGCCAATCCTTTAAACCAAATCCACAAAGAAAACATATTGTTTCGTCCCCTTCACCAGTATAAAATATCCAGCTTCACTTAGCTCTTTTGCAAGGTATTTTAATATTAATGGCCAAACATTTTATAACATTCTGAACGTCTTTCAACAGACCTGTACTGTGGATGTGCTAGCGCTTTAGTCTTTCGAACTCCCAATTTTTCAAAATCAGGTGCCAATTCAACACTGCGTATTCCATATGGACCACATATATCAACATTCGTGTTAGCTGGTAATACATATTTATTATTAGTATTATTATTATTTATTTATTTATTTATTTATTTGTGGTTGAGCAAAGTAAGTAGTAGAGGATGGACCTGTGGTTCGGTATAATGTAGACACTGGTATGTTACCCACTTTATTTCTAAGCATGTAAGGACAACTAGAAGACCATCGGGGATGGTCTCTAAATGGATTGTCCCCTTCTTCCCAGTGCGAAAGTTCAACACTATAAAACACGCATCGTACAACATCTTCTCGGTTCAAATATTAAAAACCAGCTGCAGCAAGTTTATGTGGTGATAGAAAGCGTACAGGCCAAGATTCAAATGTCAATCAACGATAGTTTTCCGATTTTAAATTTAACCCAGGTGGTAAACCCACTTGCTCAGTTCTTGTATTTTGTAATAAAGTAATGTGTTATAATGCAAGTTTTTATTGTAAGTTGTTAACGTTGTGCAAGAGCACAGAGTACTTTAAGGCAAAATGTATGCATGCTCACCGTCTGTTCACTAAGTTAGTGGCGCATTACCGCACCTAAAAACAAACAAAATAACCAATAAATCAATAAATACTTGTAAGTAAAACTTTAACGTTAATTAGCATTAAAAGATCAAAACACAATTCAAAAAATAAACTGTATGTCGCCACTAACAGTAAACCTTCTACTTAAATATTTAATAAAGCTGTAGCCATTCACATCCCCCTTTAACAAATATATAAAAGATGAATGTCGTGTTGTTTTGGTTTTTCGTAGCTTAAAAAAGGACTCTTCATTTCATCACCATCAAGCCATAAACCATAAACAAATAGTCCGGGTTATCTTGTTCAAACCTGTGCATATTAGTTAAGTCCATAAGCAATAACACGTAAGTTAAATTTAAATTTTGTTTTAAAATATCAAACATGGCCTAGTACTTTTTTTGGTTGACATCCATTATGGTCTTGTGCCGGTTGCCAATACACAGCGATTAACCAAGAAAGCGGTCATCGTCCCAGTCATGTACAGGTAATGAATTTTAACTTGGGGTTTCAACGTTAAACTATTAACAGTGGTAAAATGGGTTAGCATTTTTAGTTAGTCTTACGTGAGTTTTGAATAGTTCACTTTCCGGCAATGGTTCCACTCTAGAGCATCTCAGGTTTTCAGCGACTGTAGCGGTAAAGCTTTTTTTCCAACTTTCTAAGAAAGAAATAAAATTAACCACCATAGTATACAAATTCCAAGGTAATACATGTACATGCATTTCATAAAAAAGAAAAATCAAACAGGTTATTAAAAAAAAGTTAGCTCACCTTGACTTGTAATGTCTTGCTTTTTCCTTCACGTGGGCTCAAGGGTGCAATGGACTTTCTCTCAGACATGGAAGGTATAGAGTTTATCTGCAATGAAATAAATAAACATTCATTAATTGCCTTATCAATTGATCAATCAATGAATAATTTCCAGTAAATATATATAAATAATCATTAATATGTACTTAACGAAAGCAAATAGATTTTATTCCAAAGTTCAGGTCAGATCACAGTACGGAGCTCCACAGTATACGTCTGGTTGCTAAAACATTAAGTGCATTACTATCTAACACAGACTTTAATAGTCACCCCCACCACTGTGCAAGTTACATACAAGGCCGACACCTGCGTGATATGCTGCAAGTATAAAGTGCTGACTTCAGCTTAGCAACACATACTCTGCATTGTACTCTTTGACCTTCAACTGTCCTGTGTCTCACACGCGTTCACACGCCTCAGCGCTTTCCTTTCATATCGTTATAAGGTTGTGGTGAGAGGAGGACTGGCGAGAAAATCTCTTCACACAGCTTTCTGTTCTGTCTTCCAGTCACCCAGGCTGCATTAAACAGACCTGGTCTGTTGCTGGCTACCGGGGAGAACATATATATACTGTATATATATATTGTGCCCAATTCACGATGTGGCTTATGTGATTTTGTCCGCGAGAGCTGTTCGCGAGTTTGATGGCCGTGCCATTCCTCTATTTTTTTTTTTAAATACGCGCTTGCCCTGTTAGGCAACCACGTTATAGGAGGCAGCTTGAGAGACCATTGGAGCGCAAGTGGCGATGCATTGTATTATGAATTACTGAATATTAACGAAGAATAGAACATCCAGAACAACACGAGAATGAAGCTTACATTTTTCTATGATCTCTGCATAATATCATTTTGGAATTAGAAGGAGTAATTGGAAAGTATGTGATTTTACATATGATGCGCATGTCAGTGACGCAATGCTCAATGCCTACAAGGGGGATAAAAAGGGCTGTAACTGCTGAGAGAATTGCCATTTGTGCTGAAGTCAGTTGCAGTGCAGGGAAACATACGCGATAAGGAAATACGATAAAGTGGAGCAGAGTGCCGAGCAATTCTCTACAGTGGGTGTGGGAACTTAGTTATTTTCTAGCCCAGGTCAGTGGATGCTCAGGTCGTGAAGCATTAGTCAAACTCAGTGACATTGCAAGGGGTAAACAAACGCAGGCCTAGTGCGGCTGGAGTACTTGACTTGAAGCGTGATAGTTGGTTTTCATAAAGACAGATTATATTTAGTTTGAGTAATTGGGGCACTTACTTGCCACGGTGGGTGAGTGGATATCGTGTAAGTCTACTAACCTCAAGATTGCAGGTTCGCTCCTGGCCGTGGTAAGTGAGTTTTGAAAGGCGGCCAAAAATACGATACGCATGTCAAACGAAGTTAGCATTTCAAAGAACCCATTTGAATTCAGTAGGTCGAGTTCATAATGGCAAAATTTATCTCGGGAGTTTCCGCCAACACAAAGTTCCTCATTTCTCTACTGGAAAGCGCTATAGTGTTCAAGGAGCTTAGATATCTAAATCTAACCTCCTTGACTTTCATAGTCAAGAAACAAGGACATTCGACATGCAAGCTACCCTCTGTGTGCCAAATAACAAAGCTTGCCCCCGGCACCCGAGGCCATACGATATTATTATTATTATTATTATTACTCGTACATTTGCTGGAGATCGCTTATGCTGATGGTGCACATTCTGGTCATTTACTCACATCAGAGCAGTATTCATTTTCCACATTAGGCCACGGTGACGATAGGTCAGTAAATAACCCAACAGGAAATGTTCATGAAAGATGATATCGCTACTCAAATATGTGTGCCTGTGATCTGTAGTACTTGCTAAAATACAGAAAAATTGTTGAACTATTTTCCACTTCTACAACCTGAGTGACTGTTGTGAAAGCGCGGAAAGTTCGTTGTCGGGACCGCGAATGGCCAAGCCATGAGTGTGCCGTGTTCAATATTCGACATTATGGACATATCTGTTAATCGTCAACATATTCAATCTAAGAAGAACGATATGCATCGCCTGATGGAGCATTAAACGTGTTAGGGGAGGATGGAAGCCGATTGTATGTAGCGCCGGACCGGACCGATTGGGAGTGGAGCGGTACTCATGTGTGTGCCTATCTGGGTACATGTTATCGCCAGCCAGGAGTGCTTATTCGATCTGCACGGAAATGGATTCACCGCCACATCAACCGGACACCGTCATCATGAAACTGAAACCTAGAACATTACATTAAACTTTCTTGTTGTCATCAGCTTTGCAAGACCTTGCATTCAACCCCTTCTCGACGTAATATTTTCTTCCCCGCACTATTCATGTCATCAGGCAACATAATTATAAAAAATAGGATCAGAATCCATTATTTTGTCGACTTCAGTTTATGAAGAAATTGGATGGTTAATTTATATTATTTGTGGTCCAAGTGTGACTTTCGATAGCTATGACAGCTTTTGCTTTTGTTTTGAATGACGCTGTTATGGAGTCGCTACATTTTTATGTTAGGAATTTTGAACCATTTAACATTGGTTGTGGTGGCATTTGAATTAATCGTTTGAGTAATGAATAGTTGAAATTTAGATAATAATAATAAATATCCAGGTTTATCGAATCCGATTTTTCTATGATAATAATAATAATAATAATAATAATAATTGTGGTAATTATCAATTTTGGAATAATCATAATAATAATTGTAAATCAGCATACTAAAAACTTATAAATAGTAACTTCTGGAATTATTATAATTTTGAATAATAATATTATTATTAGTAATAATTAGAATAATAATAACCTGAGGAATAATGATGACTGTAAATAACAATTATAATTTGCCATGATTAGGATGATAGGTCTGATAAATAAATATTTAAGGTGATATAAAATAATAGACGTCGAACGATAATTTGTGAATCTTTTATCAATAATCACAGTCAATCGAAAATGAGTGGAATGAATACGTAAACCTTTTCTTGAGGTAAACATCATTTAGTGGTGATAGTAATGATATGTTTTTTGGAGATTTGAACGTGATCAAGGATGGTTAGCCATGATTAATTGTAATTCATTGTAATTAATTATAATTTACGATAATGACTAAAGAATGGTGATTAATGGTGATTATTTATTGATGTTTCAAGTGTATGAAACAAAAAAAGAGATCTATGAAGAATGTGGTAACTGGTATGATAATATTTATGATGAAACAATAATAATAATAAAATTTTCAATGATTTTTGTTTAACATGAGGAGTGCATTATATCAAATAACTAGTAACGAACATCACGATTTACGGATTAGAATGATCTTGGAAATAATACTAATCAGTATATTTGATTATAATAATCTGAATTAATGACGTCATGTTCATTAATCACTTGAAATTACTGGAAGGCTAATCCTGTTGTGATACATGTTTTGTATAATGGGAGTAAAAATTACGAGCATATGACCAGTCATGAGCCGTAATATTGAGAGAAGCAATAATAATAATAATAATAATAATAATAATAATAATAATAATAATAATAATAATAATAATATTAATAATAATAATAGAATAACAGGGGACAGATAGTTTAAATGAATAATATGAATGTAAGATTCAGGAGCATGTGACGACATGGCTCAGTAGTTGAAGTTAATAATACTTTTGTGAGCTATATAAATATGTTAAAATTATGTGAATGTTAAGCGAATGCTGAGGATCTGGATAACATATGGAAATAAAAGAAGGGTTAGACGTTGATCGCCCAATTGCAGATGTGTGCAGGTGTAATTAAGTAAATATGTAGAAAAAGAAGGGATATTTGATTGCCCCATTTATAAAACCATCTGGTCATCTGTATATTTCTCATTTCGAGGCTCAGCTCAGTTTACTATTTTTGACGCTCAGAATGAGCCCAACAGGAGGTTGATTAAATCCCATTTGTTATGACAGCCTTATAATATCCCATGAAAGTAGATAATTGAACATGATGATTCAGACTGCTTATTAATTTCGATAAATAGCTTTATTCACCTTTATGAAATTGTTTCTAGTAGACAAAATATCCGAATGAACAAATGCCAAATGACATTATGATTGTTAAATCAGAACCACTTAATGGACCCCATGAGGCCTACTTTCTACTTGTCACCCATGAAATGATTTGAAAAATGGATAATGCATTTGTGGCATACATATTTGAAATATTTCCCCCAATCCATAATATTGGACTTTGATTGCACAGACTATTTTGAGGATTATATTACAGTAACTTAACCATATGCATTGGATAAAAATTTTGGAATTAAGTGGTAAAATGTGAAGGACAGCGTATATGCTATGACTAAAATTATTACATAGATGTCAAATCATGCCTGGAATTTAATATGTTATCTAATCTAATCTCTGGTAAATATTATATTAATGGTTATGTGACACATGGACTATTAATTTCTGAACATCAGTGCTAGCGTGGGGATATTTTTAATAGGATTTTTGCATAAATGTTTTTATACGATAGGGTATGATAGATAGGAACCTAGGAAGATAGGATGTTTTTTTACAGCTTTGTGTTTTAGTTTCGTTTTCTTCCTAGGAGGCATTTATTTTAGTTAGGGTGTCCGAGAAGGAAAAATAAATTGTAAATATCATTTTAATCTGTGTTATTTGTGACATTTCTTTATTTCCTCTTCTTCCCTACTGATGCTTGAATTTTGGAATCAGCCAGCTTGTCAGTTAATATTTAGTTTGCCCAGATAGACCCTGAGACTCTGTTCTCGTGTTGATCGCTGATTTCAAAATTCATGCATGTGTGCTCGGGCGACTTCGGTCAAACGGGCACTTAAAGTAGATAGAAAGGAAAATGTTAGCCACAACGTGGGCTCGAGTTTGTTTGGTCTTTGTGATGCTCGAGTATTGTCAATTCAGCATAGGAGAAGAGGGGGGTCTTTGGTTGTTTTTGAAAAGGACAAATACACAGTTTTATTTGCTTTTGACTATATGATAATTGATTTTGTTCTTGTGGTTGTTGTAATTTCATTTTTTGATTTGAAGATACTACAATTTAAGGTTGAACTTGCAAAGTCATGACACAAGTATTTAGATTTTAGCTACTGGATGTTGGCTGACATCTTACCCTGTATGTGTATATATATTGTGGAAATGGAAGAGCTTCTCAAGCGGATGGAGAATAATTTGACTTTGTTGTCTACAAATTCTAAGGCATTGGAGACTAAACTTGATGAAAATGCTAAGACATTACAAACTAAAATGGCTGATCATGCCATAAAATTAGAAAATTCTAAGTCTATAAAGCTGGAAATGACCGAAAGATTAGAAGCGATCGATACTAAGGTAGCAGGCAACATTAAGGGCTTAGAGCAAAGCTTGTCAGAAACAATAGATGCTAAGAAAGAAGATAGGATTGTAGTCTTAGAGAACAAGATTAAAGAGATTGCTAGAAAAGCTCAGGAGAACTTTTTGGGAATTGAAGCTCGAATAATTGATAGTAGTAAAAACCTAAAGGAGAACTTGGTAAGTAATCATGGACGGGTGCAAGGAAGTCTAGAAGAGAATAAGAAGATTATGCAGGATGCGTTAGAGAAACACAAACAGGAATCACACGGAATATTACGGCAGTTGGAATCCAAAATAGATGATAACATCAGGAATGTCATGGATAATATGGCATCATTGGAGATCCGAGTTATCAGGGATAACGACTTGAATGCTAGACAGGTGATATATTATGTGACGCAGGATTTTCATGAAGTTCTAGTGGGAGAATTAAAGGATGAAGTTATAAAAGAAATACAGGAAGGAATCCGGGACAATGCGATAACACAAGTCAAGGAAAAGATAGAACAAGACACTCTAGAAGAAGCAAAGGAGATTAGGAGGGCTCTCGCATCTGAAGTTGAGGTTGTAACCAATGACTTAAAGGGAGTCAGAGATAATGTAGAAAAGATATTGAGCCAGGTCACGAAACAGGAACTTGATATTGGAGAATTAAAGGAAGATAGGATTGTAGACAAAGGGGTAACATTAAATATGGATACTGAGGATATTCGAAAGACGATTCGGGATCTGGAATCAAAATTCTCATTATTTAAAGCCCAGTCTAAAGAAGCTAATGAAACTTAATTACTTCTAAACCAGGAAGGTATATCAACATTAGGAAGGACCCTCGAAACTTCTAGCATATCTACTTCTACTCCAATAACTATCTTGAAGCACACAGAAGATAAACCTATTAAATTTACCGGAACAGGGGTTGATTCACCTGTAGAGTTTCTTAGAAAATTAAGGATTTTCTGAAGGATTTTAAGTTTTCAAAAGAGAGAGACATACGTGTAATTAGGCACTTTTTGGATGGCCCTGCGCTTGTCTGGTTTAGAGCTTTTAGATCTAATCACCGGAATTACGAAGAGTTTGCTCAAGCATTGTTGAGAAAATTTTGGTCGCCAGAAACGCAACAACACCTAAGAGGGGAGATTTATGCTAAAAGATATTCCACATTTCAACCTACAAAATACTCTAATTATTTTGCAAAGCCAGTTATCTAAATTGCAATTTTTAGATCCGCCTATGCCAGATTATGAACTAATTTCCGCACTGATACGTCAATTTCCACTAGAGGTACAGCGAAAGCTGATAGCATCAGACATCGGGAGTATGGAGCAGTTTGATGAAGTATTGCAGCGGTTGGATCATACCAACGCACAGTTCTTTCTCCAAAGGACATCGAAACCTGAAAATCAAGCCGTATATGCTGTAGTTACCGATCGCCAATGACAGACGGCGCCCGAAAGAAGACGAGAAGAGAAATCACCGCGGGATGACGGATATAGACGTAATTGGAATAATCAGAACCAAGGGAGACCATACATCAAATCGGGGAGGTTCAATAACCGATGGAATACATGGACAAGGCCAGGGTATGGAAGAAAATAATTCCAGAATAAACCATATCAGAGATAGAACACGGAAGAGTTTAGTAAAGAAAATAGACAACATTTAGAACAAAAACATGAGGACAGTAAGAGATACTTAAAGGAATTACAGGCCGATAGAGATCAACCAAGTACTTATGGGATGCAGGGGACATCTAGACAACCGGAGGAGAAAAAAACGCCAATTTTGGACCGGGACAAACAGCAAAATCGTCAGTAATCACACACGTTTCCAAAATTATCCAATGGCAGATGGAGGATGACGACTTAATTCATGGAGGAGAAGATAGAACAAGAGATAGACCCAGCACTCGATGCCTATCATTTTATGCAATGTTTTTGGGAAGCCTGTTCACACTCTGATCGATACTGGAGCTATGTTGTGCCTTGTAAATGAGAAATTGTATGCATACTGGAAGAAATTCCAGTAGCCGGAATAAAGATCCAAGGGATCATCCCTAACAAGATTACCACATACAAAGTCAAACTGTACTTAACGATTTACATCGGGGGATGTCCATTAGAGCATATATTTGATGTAATGAGGGATATAGCGCATGATCTAATTTTGGGATCCGATTTCATTAAGAAATACAAGGCAATCATCGATATGGAAACCGATACAATCTAGTTTCACCGAACTGAAAACATACATTTTGAAGAGGAAGAGAAAGTCACCGAGGGAAACGTCCGGTGGGCTCAGATTTTTGAAAGCTTGGAGGTAGAGGAAGACAAGACAGTGGAATCCAGACCATGAATAGAGATAGTGAAGCTTTTGGATGATTATAGTGACATTTTTGATACCATATATATATATATATTTTAGTGAGGGTTGGATGTGCCCAAATCACGATGTGGCTTATGTGATTTTGTCCGCGAGAGCTGTTCGCGAGTTTGAAGGCCGCGCCGTTCCTGTACTTTATTAAAATACGCGCTTGCCGTGTTAGGCAACAACGTTATAGGTGGCAGCATGAGAGACCATTGGAGCGCTAGTGGCGATACACTGTATCATGATTTACTGAATATTAAAGAAGAATAGATAGAGTAGAACATCCAGAACAACACGAGAATGAAGCTTATATCTTCCAATGATCTCTGTATAATATTATTTTGGAATTAGAAGGAGAAATTGGAAAGTATGTGATTTTACATGTGATGCGCATGGCATTGACGCAATGCTCAATGCCTACAAGGGGGATTAAAGGTCTGTAACTGCTGAGAGAATTGCCATTTGTGCTGAGGTCATTTGCGCTGAAGTCATTTGTTCTGAAGTCAATTGCAGTGCAGGGAAACACACGCGAAAAGGAAATACGATAAAGTGGAGCAGAGTGCCGAGCAATGCTGTACAGTGAGTGTGGAAAATTAGTTATTTACGAGTCGAGGTCAGTGGATGCTCAGGTCGTGAGGCATGAATCATACTCTGTGACATTGCAAGTGGTAAACAAACGCAGGCCAAGTGCGGCTGGAGTACTTGACAAGAGGCGTGATATTTGGTTTTCATAAAGACTGATGGTATTTAGTTTGAGTAATTGGGGCTCTTACTCGTACATTTGCTGGAGATCGCTTAAATTGATGGTGCACTTTCTGGTCATTTTCTCACGACATCAGAGCAGTACTCATTTTCCACAGTAGGCCACGGTGACGATAGGTAAGTAAATAACCGAACAGGAAATGTTCATGAAGGATGATATCGCTACTCAAATGTGTGTGCTTGTCATTTGCAGTCCATGCAAAACTACAGAAAAATTGTTGAACTATTTTCCACTTCGAAAACCTGGGTGACTGTTGTGAAAGCGCGGAAAGTTCGTTGTTGGGACCGCGAATGGCCAAGCCATGAGTGTGCCGTGTTCGATATTCGACATTATGGACATATCTGTTAATCGTCAACATATTCAATGTACGAAGAACAATATGCATCGCCTGATGGAGCATTAAAAGTGTTAGGGGAGGATGGAAGCCGATTGTATGTAGCGCCGGACCGGACCGGTTTGGAGTGGTGTGGTACTCATGTGTGTACCTATCTGGGTACACGTTATTGCCAGCCAGGAGTGCTTGTTCGATCTGCACGGAAATGGATTAACCGCAACTTCAACCGGACACCGTCATCATGAAAATGTAAGCTAGATCATTACATTAATCTTTCTTGTTGTCATCAGCTTTGCAAGACCTTGCATTCAACCCCTTCTCGACGTAATATTTTCTTCCCCGCACTATTCATGTCATCAGGCAACATACTTATAAAAAATAGGATCAGAATCCATTATTTTGTCGACTTCAGTTTATGAAGAAATTGGATGGTTAATTTATATTATTTGTGGTGGGGGACACCATATTCTAGTCCAAGTGTGACTTTCGATAGATATGACAGCTTTTGCTTTTGTTTTGAATGACGCTGTTATGGAGTCGCTACATTTTTATGTTAGGAATTTTGAACCATTTAACACTGGTTGTAGTGGCATTTGAAGTAATCGTTTGAGTAATGAATAGTTGAAATTTTGATGATAATAATAATAATAAATATCCAGGTGTATCGAATCCAATTTTTCTATGATAACAATAATAATAATAATAATTGTGGTAAATTGAATTTTGGAATAATCATTATCTTCTTCTTCTTCTTCTTCTTCTTCTTCTTCCCCTTCGGCTTTTCCCAATTAATTGGGGTCGCCGGAGCCAACCAGGCTCATTTTGGTTTTGGCCGGGGATTTAAGGCCGGATGCCCTTCTTGACGCCACGTGAGTTTCCAGGTGAAAATTCCACCCCGTTGTCACCGGGATTCGAACCCCGGCCGTCCGGGTGAAAGGCGAGAAGCTAAGCCACTGCGCCATCACGCTCCCCTTTGGAATAATCATAACAATAATTGTAAATCAGCATACTAAAAACTTATAAATAATAACTTCTGAAATTATTATAATTTTGAATAATAATAACAATAACAATAATAATAATAACCTGAGGAATAATGATGGCTGTAAATAACAATAATAATTTGCCATGATTGGGATGATAGGTCTGATAAATAAATATTTAAGGTGATATAAAACAATATACGTCGAACGATAATTTGAGAATCTTTTATCAATAATCAATGTCAATCGAAAATGGGTGGAATGAATACGTAAACCTTTTCTTGAGGTAAGCATCATTTAGTGGTGATAGTAATGACATGTTTTTGGAGATTTGAAGGTGATCAAGGATGGTTAGCCATCATTAATTGTTATTCAATGTAATTAATTATAATTTACGATAATGACTAAAGAATGGTGATTGATGGCGATTATTTATTGATGTTTCAAGTGTATGAAACCAAAGAGATCTATGAAGAATGTGGTAGCTGGTGTGATAATAATTATGATGAAACAATAAAAATAATAATAAAATTTTCAATGATTCTTGTGTAACATGAGGAGTGTATTATATCAAATAACTAGTAAGGAACGTCACGATTTACGGATTAGAATGATCTTGGAAATAATACTAACCAGTATATTTGTTTATAATAATCTGAATGAATGACATCATGTTCATGAAACACTTGAAATAAGAGGAAGGCTAATCCTGTTGTGATACATGTTTTGTACAATGGGAGTAAGAATTACGAGCGGATGACCAGTCATGAGCCGTAATATTGAGAGAAGCAATAATAATAATAGTATTAATAATAATAATAATAATAATAATAATAATAGAATAACAGTGGACATATGGTTTAAATGAATAAAATGAATGTTAGATTGAGGAACATGTGACGACATGGCTCAGTAGTTGATATTAATAACACTCTTGAGAGTTATATAAATATGGGAAAATTATGAGAATGCTGAGGATCTCTATAACTTATGGAAATAAAATAAGTGTTAGACGTTGATCGCCCCATTGCATATGTGTGGAGGTGTAATTAAGTAAATATGTAGAAAAAGAAGGGATATTTGATTGCCCCATTTATAAAACCATCTGGTCATGTGTATATTTCTAATTTCAAGGCTCAATTCAATTTACTATTTGTGACGATCAGAATAAGCCCAACGGGAGATTGATAAAATCCCATTTGTTATGACAGCCTTATAAAATCCCATGAAAGTAGATAATTGAACATGATGATTCAGACTGCTTATTAATTTCAATAAATAGCTTTACTTCATCTTTATGAAATTGTTTCTAATAGACAAAATATTCGAATGAACAAATGCCAAGTGACCCCATGAGGCCCACTTTCTAGTTGTCACCCATGAAATGATTTGAAATACCCATGCATTTAGGGAATGGATAATGCATTTGTGGCATACATATTTGAAATATTTCCTCCTATCCATAATATTGAACATTGATTGCACAGACTATTTTGAGGATTATATTACAGCAACTTAACCATATGCATTGGATACAAATTTTGGAATTAAGTGGTAAAATGTGATGGACAGTTTATATGCTATGACTAAAATTATTACATAGATGTCAAATCATGCCTGGAATTAAATATGGCATCTAATCTAATCTCTGGTAAATATTATATTGCGTCTCTAAAAGCCAGTGTAGTTAAAAGGGACGTAAATCCAATAACAATATTATTATTAATATTATATTAATGGTTAAGTGACAGATGGACTATTAATTTATGTTCACTTAACATCAGTGCTAGCGTGGAGATAATTTTAATAGGGTTTTTGCATAAATGTTTTTATACGATAGGGTATGATAGATAGGAACCTAGGAAGATAGGATGTTTTTTACAGGTTTGTGTTTTAGTTTCGTTTTCTTCCTAGGAGGCATTTATTTTAGTTAGGGTGTCCGAGAAGGAAAAGTAAATTGTAAATATCATTTTAAACTGTGTTATTTGTGACATTTCTTTATTTCCTCTTCTTCACTACTGATGCTTGAATTTTGGAATCAGCCAGCTAGTCAGTTAATATTTATTTTGCCCAGATAGACCCTGAGACTCTGTTCTCGTGTTGATCGCTGATTTCAAAATTCATGCATGTGTGTTCGGGCGACTTCGGTCATACGGGCACGATATATGTAGTGCCCGATATTCCAGCCCTGGATTGCGTGGCCCGACCCATCGCGATCCCTGGTTGAAATTCGATACAACAGTAGTAGAAAATTGTATCAAAAAATCGTGGATGATTAGATATACGTCGGCATAAAGATGAGATAAGAGAAGTGAGACCTCAAGTGACTTCGGGGGTGTGAACATGGACTGGGGTTCATATATTACCACCTAACGTCATCTCCAACCATCCACCTTACGTTGCGAAGCCACGGAAAGAATATGCTCAAATAAGATAAATCTTCAACACTTTTATTCACCGAAGCACTAATACAGCCAATAAAAAATAATCAGTCCTATGCCCTGCACTTGGAGATTGACTAAGTTAAGTCTTCATGTGCAAACAAAACAAAATAAATCAAATGCATGTTTATTTGGGACAAAATCTCCTTGTGTCCTGCCTTTGGGTATAAATAAATTTACGGAGATCTCGCATATTGACTCCAATGGGTTACGTTTTAGTTACACTTTTCTTCATCCATAGCATTAATATAGATTTCATATTTGGATGTTCTAGAAAACTGACTGCATTAAAAAGAAATCTAAAAAAATATCATTGGGATTATTCTATTAGATCTCCTTCTAACTAAATCACGACTGGTTCATAGTGGATATTCATGCTTATTCTATCAACAAATTTACAACCTATATACACATGTGAACGTTCACCTCACATCTTAACTTGTAATGGATCCAAAATGTATTTGCCTTTACAAATGTTTAGTCATTATTGAAGTCCTGAAGCTTCTCACAATTATTTAATACTGGCTTGATTCACATTTTGATTCGTTATAATTAAACTTTCCACTGGTATCTTCGACTGGTGTAACTCTCATTGATGTTGAGTAATTTTATTTTAGAAAGAATTATAAAAATATTCATCAGGCAAAGTTCACACTCATATTTTAAATGGCCCTCATGGCTTCGTTCTACACATTTCACAGGCTTATTCTCTACCAAAGCTACCATACTTTTCCTATTCTCACTTTATTACTTGCCTATTTATATCACAGCGACATTTTATTACACTAATATTTCTCATATCTTCTCATATTTATAATCTATGAATCACATCATTAATTCGCCACATTTTACCTGCGTTACACTTTATCATCTTAATTACAGCATTGCGGCGTTACTATTACCTGCCATTCATTCTCGTTAACTGAATCATAGAAGTTACGACATCATGTCGTGTCTAGATTTACCATTCTAAGCTATCAGTGTGTTTAAAGAAAGATTTAGTTACCTTATTTAAATGTTTAAATTGTGCAGCATTATTTAAATTTCAATGAATATTTAGTTTAAATGATTATTATCCATCAAACATTCCTAACAAATTTACTGATGTTATGGTGTAACTGTGATCAAGTTTATTAACAGTATCTTCTCAATATCTCACTAATTTAATGTTTCATGACTAAGATTATCTACAACTTAACTAGAATTAAATCCACTATATCTGAAAGAACCAGTTGTTTCTATAGAAAACGTAAGGATTTTTTTTCAATGTCCCCGACTAATTAATGACTATAGATCCCCTTAAATTATCGCAATAGAATTTGATGAGTGCAGTCCAAACCACTAAAATCTACTTCACTTAAAATTCTAGCTATTTAGAATCATGGTGATGTCATCTGTACCTTAGGGTTCATCCTCAAGAAGTATGTAGTTCTTGCAGGACCAATGGCGACTCCCATAGTTCTTGCCATTTGGTCTTGACTCATCTCCAAGCCTCGTGGTCGATTTGCGATTGACTGTGGGCCTCCATGCTCGCCTCCAGGAACGTCAGCCTCCTCTTAAATCTCCCATGTCGCGTGTTTCTTAGTGCGCCATCCTACGATATTGGAAGTTCTTCGCAAGATACGTATAGATGCCTGATCTGTGACCATCATGTCAAAATATCAGAAAATTTTCGCCCGTCTAATATGACATTTTATAAGTTTCGGGATACAATTGAGCAAACCGCACTTTGACAAACCTTTTGGTTTTCGACCTAGAGCTGTTTCCAAAACGCAAAGTTCGTACGTAATATCCCGTGAGATTGCAGTCTCAATCGTGGCCTCGAAACACTTGTGTGTAGAGCACGTCACAAGCCGTTGGCCTTGGCTCGCATGCTGTCGCTCGGCACTATGACCTCGCCTTTCCGTAAACAGAGTCTCGCTTCAAGCAGCTTACAGATTCACTGATATCATTGACTATCAATGTCCAGCCTAGCTTTCACAGCATTTCCTACGATACTGTAACCTCGTGAAAACATATAGGCTGTTACCGCACACGTATTGTCTGCACTTTTGAAACATGAAGCCTCATTGTACAGTGTAAACTGTCTGTGCTATAACTTGTTCTGGCTGATTGTATAAATCACTTTGAATACCGTATTTTGCCATGCTGGCACAGCGATGCGGTTAGTCCTTCGCCACTAGACTGTAGTTGAGTATGACTCATGTGCGCTCGCGGAACTGTCTTGACTAGTCGGCGTATAGAAAGTAAGTGGCTGACCTCAAGTCATCTGCTCCCCTCCAATGCTCGCTTTCTGCGTACGGAGCCCTCTACAGAGTCCTCCTTGATCACGTGGTCTTCATCTTCCCTTACTGGTCCCATACGATACTACGTCATTCGAGACTTTTTCACAAATCCTCAGATAATAATTGTAAAATTATGAGCCTTATATCCTTTCATAATTCAAGGTTTCCGGACATCTTGGAATCAATGTGGCCATGGCAGTAACGTCTCAAGCAATCATTTACGTCATCTGATCGCCCTTTAGATCACGTGGTGCGTTCTGACATCTTGTCACATGACATATCGGGGACAATATACATCATACATTTCTTTTAACCATTCAACGCCATGTCTCATGCTAACTCTGTCTCATCACAACTATTTCCTCTTGGCCTTCTTTCCGTGTAGCTGTCCAGCATTTACGAAAAATAAGCTGAAGGGGGCTTTTAGTTTTACGTGACCGTTAATCATGTGATCATGAGACACGGGACCTTCTTTTTACGAGGGATCCGAACCACGGCACATGGTATTTCACATCGAAAACCTCACATGCATTGACCGGGAATCGAACCTGGACCAACATGGTGAGAGGCCAACAGCTTGGCCACTACGCCACCACGCCTCCCACTACCAAAAATACAATCATACTTAATAATAATAATAATTATAATAATAATTAGCAAGCAGTTATCCTCCATTCATGCAACCATTAAGCACTGGTTTCACAAAACCCTTATCATTTGTAGGTGTATAGCACCTTTCATTTCCCTGTAAAATCCTTATTCTTTGTTTTAGGGGTGAAATAACCTATCGAGGTAAAAGAGTATTTGATTACCTATTTTTGAGCTATAACACTTAATTGTAGGTTCTTAGTTTCCATGGTATCGATTTCTCAAGTTTGGGGAAGTTTTCAACCCCCTACTATTTTTCATAAAGAAAAGATCTGAGGTTAATTTATCATTTTTAGATGTGTAACAACTTCTTTCCCTGTAAAATCACTATTCACAGCATTAGGGATGAAATTATCATTAGAGGTAAAAGAGTATTTGAATACCTATTTTCTGAGCTATAACACATTATTTTAGCGTCCTTAGTTTCCAAGGTATAGATTTTTCAATTTTGGAGTAATTTTAACCCCCTACTCTTTTTCATCAAAAACAAAAGATCTTAGTATAATTTATCATGTTTGGTTGTTTAACACCTATTTTTCCTGTAAAAACAATATTCACTATTATAGGGATGGAATGATCTATCGAGGTTAAAGAGTATTTGATTACCTATATCTGGAGTTATAACACATATATTTAGGGTACTTAGTTTCCAAGGTATACATTTTTAAATTTTTGAGTGGTTTTCTCACCCACCCTTCTATTTTTCATAAAAAAGTTCTTAGGTTAATTTAATATTTTTAGGTGTTTTGGTTGGCAAGATATTAAAAAGCACATGGTCTATTAGTTTTGGGTCCTTTCATTAAATTTTAAAAACAATACCTCTTCCTTAATAACACATTTAAAAAGCCCGCCCTCTTACAAAAAGACCAAGTGCACATGCATATAAAAATCACTATTTCACCCCCAGATGGTGGTAGTTTTTATTTATTTATAGGAATGCGGGCGTCACCCCGAGTCCTACGACATGTCGCATGCCTAATTCCGACCATGGGTTCGCGAGATATCCACTAATTTAACATGGACGCCAGGTGTCGCATTATGGGCACAGCCGCGTCAAGTGAAGCAGAATTCTCATCACCTCTCTACTCGCGCTTTATTGGACGTTTTGCTGATCCTTGCCGTGGACTACTTATGTTTCCAGATTATTACAAAGAAAACGTAACTTTTTGGTAATCGATGTTTTTCCCGATCATTTTCCGAAGCAATTGTCAGAGAAAGTTACGTTGCAGCTAGTTTTACTAGGGGTACAGCCCTCTTTCCCAGGGACCATTGAATTCCCCCAAAAATCCAAAACTACTAGGTAATTATTATTATTATTATTATTATCATTATTATTTATATATTAAATTATTAAAGTTATTTTTAGGAATTTATTTATTTGTTACTTAATCTTATTTTAAATTTTTTTTCGAAGCACTAAACGGACCCGAGTTTCCCAAATTAATAATTGCAGAAACCATATCTAGGATTTAAATTATTGCATCTACGATTTTTAATTTTGTAAATCATCTATTTGCCCCCACCCTGTGTCAACTGGAAAAAGGGAAATGAAGCTGATGATGATGATGATGATGAATCATTTATTTGTCGATTTTGCTAACGGACTAAATTACAAGTTCACGAACCTGAGTTAGCTTAAACCCATAATTGTAAAATACCTGATTCGGACTTTAAATTAATGCATATACGATCTTTTTATATTCTATTATTTTTAGATTTCGCAAAAAGTTCATACTAGTAGGTCATTGATTCAAGAATTTCGATCAATAATTATTAAAGGAAGACGTACAAGAAATCGTTTTACTCGGGATTTTATTTCCTTTACCGTGAAATATTAGTTTAAAATTTAACCTAAGGACCAAACTACAAGGTTATTAACCCGAGATTTCCCAAACAAATAATCGCACAAACCTGATCCAGGATTTAAATTAATGCATTCAATATTTTTATTTTATTTTTATGATCTTTTATTTTTTTGATATAGCTAAAAGACCAAACTACTATATCATTGACCCAAGATTTTATTTTAGCCTACTTAGGATTTTTGCAAAAAATGCATGTAGATTGATGAGATCAACACAGGGCCAAAAAAATGTGTGTCTGGCTGTGTGTATATGTGTATTGTGCCAGGCAGACGAGAGTTTTGGGGAGCTTCCGGACTTAAACTGCCCTTCCGAGACGCTCCTCTGGCCAACACACTGGACTCGGGGAAAGAATGTATTCGTACTCTGGCCTAGCACGACAACTGTACTCAGGGCTGTCGGGAATATGAGAGTTCTATTCCTATGACCAGCCCAGTGGAATACACTCACAGGGAAAAAAAACACAAAACGCTAACATGAAATAATAAAGACAGGCTTAAGTTAAAATCACAATATTTTGATTGACAAATTCACAGATCCCTAGCGTACTTCTGAGAGGTGAAAATCGGCTAGTCTGAATCTTAACTGCCCTGAAAAAGAAAGTCAAAATATCTCCTATCTAGAGTCTATCTTGAGTCACTCGAAGTCCTATTCACAAATCGAAGAATAAATCTATCACTACGAGTAACATACGTAACGATTCCCTAAGTAATTACATGGGAGATTTAACAATTATAATAATGACAGACCTGAGTCTGCTAGCAAGAAATATATTTACTTGTTCACAATGCAAAGTCCAATTTACGTTAATCAGTTGGACAATAAGAATAGCTAAGTTATGATGGTATTCACTCCAACATTTACATTTACATTAAATCTAGCTATCTCTGTCTGATACTGAAATATTACCGATAAACGAGACGCGATTATGCAAAGAAAGTAAACAGAATTGATATGGGGGAAGAAATGCATAGTACACACACATACACACACACATACTGAGCCCGATTGCTTATTCTCGATCTGAAGATTGATGGCAGCGTGAAGACAACATTTATTTTATTATTACATTATTTAATTTTTATTTATAATTCTTTTTGTTACTTTTTGGATTTCGCTAAACGACCAAACTACCTGATCATGGACCTATGATTTTATTTTTAAAATTTTGTGATTTCATCTTTTAAATTTCTATTTATTTATTTATTTATTACTAACTTTTTATTTATGTAATTATTATTATTGTTTTTATTTTCAGACTTTACCAAAGAAAAAACAACTAAGTCATTGACCAGAGATTTGGTGAGCCAATAATTGTAGAAATCTGATCCAGGATTTTAATTAATGCATGTAATATTTTTTTTAATTTGATGATAATTAAGTTCAGATTTTGCCAAAGGACCAAACTACAAGATCATCGACCTGAGATTTCAAGAACCATTCAAGGTAGAGAGCCATGTGATGACTGGTTTTAATGCGTTTATTGCCCTTTTTACCATGGACCACTTTTGTTCTAATTTGTACTAAAGCACCAAACTGCAAGGTCATTGACCCGATATTTAACAAACCAATAATCGGGAAAAGTTGTGCGAGGGTACAAACGAAAGGGTTCACACTCTTTAGTAAACCGATCCAAACCAAAGCTAACCTAACTTAGCGTATGCTATCGTAACCTAAGCTAACCTAACATTCCCTTTTCCAAGGATAAGTCAAGGACCTAAGTGAAAAACTCGGTGGCTGCATGCTCTCTTGGCCATGTGAGCATGATGAGAGTGGACAGTCAGAGTAGCTGGTTAGGGTACTGGATATTTATAGGTCGATTCCCTCCGTTGCTTTATGTAAATACGGGGTTGGTGAATGCACTTCCTCCACATCACATCACCTAGTCTAAACTGAAAGACATTTGTGATGATTGATCATCATATTGAATGAGGAGGTGTGGGGTAGAACACACTAGCTGATGCAACAAGAAGCAAGGTGTAGAAATAGCTGAAGCAGGAGTGCGAAACATGATTCTTACAGAGACAAGCTGAGACTTGCAGAGTATGACGTTACGCGATGCAGGTGTACACGTGAGAAACGCTTTATCTGCTGACATATGATGCAATGCATGTGTGTATTATTTCATGACTGATTCTTGCTCAAAGTTAAGTTGTAGTTCTAATAAGAACAAACCTGTTGAGAGGCGGTAGCCCCCCAACAGGATTGACGAGGGACCTATATATTATATTATTATTATTATTATTATTATTATTATTATTATTATTATTAACCGATTTATTAGTAATATTACTTATCTCACATGGCCATACAGGCAGTGGGTTCGCTTATACGTTTAAACAAGTTTTATCTTGTTGTTTGACGTAACAGGAAGTAAATAGTTAAATTGTATGGGAATGCTGTATCAGCTGAAATTTTATACGATGCAGTTGTTTAATATTCTACGATTGCATTAGCAAGCCGAATGTAACATGAAAGAGTGTGTGGGGATTTAAAGAAGCGAGGCGTGGGACACTGTTAAAGCATGCTTTTCAAGCCCTCCACATCACATCACCTAAACTAAACTGAAAGACATTTGTGATTCGCGATCATCATATAGTAAGAGGAGGTGTAGGGGTAGAGCAAACCAACTGATGCAACAGGAAGCAAGGTGTATAGTTACAGGAAACAGGAGTGTGAAAAAATTCTTACAGAGGCATGCTGAATCCTGCAGTGTATGACATCACGCGATTAACGTGTACATGTGAAAAACGCTTTATCAGCTGATATATGATGCAATCCATGCGTGTATTATTTTATGACTGATTCTTGCTCAAGGTTAAATTGTAGTTCCAACAAGAACAAACCTATCGAGAGGAGGTAGCTGCCCACCCAACAGGATGGAACAGAGACCTCTGTGGATGCCACATATATTATTATTATTATTATTAACAAATTTATTATTGACTTTACTAACTTCGCATGGCCATACAGGCAGTGGGTTAGCTTTAACGTTAAACAAGACTTATTTTGCCAGGTGAAGTAACAGGAAGTGAATAGTGCACTTGTATGGGAATGCTGTATCAGTTGAAATTTGGTATTGCCCCCGTAAATTGAATTATCCAGAGACCACGATGGTAGTATTTGGGAGAGCATGAGTATAGTTGCAGCCTTCACAGCTATTACGTGTTATTCATGACTTAGGCACGGCTGGCTCATAGCTCAGGCAAGCAGGGAGGCTTCGCTGAAATCCATGATGACGTATAAGAATTTTCGAGAAGGCTCTGGAAGCATGACGCATATAGAAGCTATGGAAGGGATGGAGGATACGCCTCTTGTCAGGATATTTAAACGACGGGAACGGAGATCCGAGGCTCTTTCTTTAAATCAGTTGACGAGTGAAGTGTGTTGTTGGGTTAACGCAGTCCCAAAAGTTTCGTCGAGTCCGTGCTTGGAGGTTGTCCGCTCGTGAAACAGCACAGTTTGCGTAAGCTGCAGTGCATTATACAACTCAAATCTAGGCGAAAATAAAACGCAAGTATAAGTGACAATATCTCATGAATATACACAATTAGGCTTCAGCGTTTATTATAATCAAGCAGTGTAAGACAATATAGAGCCTGTGTTAAAAGCAGAACATTCCAGCTTTTATAATTTGGGAAATATAAGCGATAGAAGACGAAATACAAAAGTGTTTTTCACAGATCCCAGAACCACTTTTCATGCTACACACTTTGAACATTCAGAGGGCAGGCGTACTGCAAGTGTGAAACAGAACATTATTCAGTTGGTGCTACAGACAATTGAAATTGCAATGGGAGTTAATACTCAGTTATTATATTTAACAGACATTGATACGACAGTAGTGATGGAGTATTAAACAAACTATGCACCTGGGATATATATCGATAGCGTGAAGGTCCAACATGGAATTACGATAGTCAGTATTCTGGAAATACTAGCATGGAGTGGGTAACCAGCATTTATACTCATGCATATCTATCAAACGCTGATATAACATCCATACGGTAGTAGAAATTTATTCATTATCCATTAACATGAATATTTCTGCCTCGCATTTACAATGGATTTCATGGTTAATTTCGACGTAGAACTTTGGGGATTTTCAAGAGTGACTAGGGTATCCCAGCACAAACAGAAGAAGTTGCCAGAAGGAAGTTCCTTTTTAACACGGATGGGTGTATTCCGGAGATAGAATCCTTCTATTATCCGAGGTCGCTGTTCCGCTGTTCGAGGATTGTCCAGATATGTACTCTGGTTTTATAGGAACATTTATAGTATTCTGTGAATACTCCTCAAGAACGTCTGAACATCATATAAGGTAGCCATGAGATTTATTTGTTATAATGTGAGCTGTATAGTGAAATTTGAGCAACGATCTTTCCCATATTTTATATTTTATTATGTGCTTGTATTCTGTACACGTCTCAGGTGTATTATATTTTTCTTTAGTGTCTTGAGACCTTAGGCTTTCATATTCATATTTAAATTCTTGCGAGGATCAGTTTTACTGACAATTAAATATTCTTTTGAGAATTTGGATTAATTTTGCAGTCACGGTTTGACTTTAAAAATAAATAGTTTCCATTTCAAGTCAAAATTCAGACATCGTGTCATCATTTCAAAGTAATATCTCCGTTTACTTACTTTGAACATTTTTCTGTCCAACTTCAAGAGAGAAGAAACCATCGAACGTTAATTAGAGCGTTAAAATAGATGTAACTTTACGACGATCTTTGAATTACTAGTCGTTCTTCAGAATGTGTTGTTGAAACAAAGAAAAACATTTCAGCGAAGACAACTTTATGTAACTTGAGTTTTGAATGAGCTTTATTCAGTTAACAGTTGAATAGAACTCTTTTAGGTAGAAGATTTCATATCATAGGCTAGGATATCGATGCTTGCATATTCCAGTCTAGATTGACTTCTATCCGACTTGATTTAAATAACCTGCAATTATTTAAATTCTCTTGAGTGTAATATTTTATTGTACTGCGATAAAATTATAATGATATTTTTTTTATAGACAAGTGAGAAGGGTCAGTTTGTATTTTTATTAATCATATTTGTGACTGGCCGATTTTTATTTCATATCGTTTTGTTAAAGATACTCATGGTGGTTAAAATAATGCAACAGTTTGAATACGTTTTGATAATGTAGAGTTTTCGAGAGGAACGATGGGATGTATAAATTATAGCTCAGTGGACGTGTAAAAGTCACTGATTTATGGTGCCCTTGTTAAAGGATGTTTTCCACGAGATTGTCTATAACAAATTAATCATTGGTGTTTTTGTTTATACTATGGAAGTATTTCCATATATGATATATATATATATATATATATATATATATATATATATATATATATATGGGTGTTGAGCCATAGTGTGCTTGGAGCGAGGTTTTTCCCGCAAGTTTAGTGATGTTATTCCCCATCCAGAGTGTATTCATGTAAATTTACTGTTTTATTTAACAGAGGGTGTGAGTTGAATAACTTTTCGACTTCAGATAAAGATTAGTGTCACAGATATTCCCAATTAAAATTTATTAAGCACGAATTCTGTAACTACATGCAAATAACCTTAATTGGTCGGTTGTATTTTAACTAATTTTGTAACTATAACCCGACATGACGGTTGTGTAATGTATACAAATATTATAAAAGAAATAGAATTTCTATATTCTTATATAAATTCGATTGTCGATTGACGACATTTTCAAAGACTCTAAATTTATTTAGGGATCATTTAAATAAACACTTCAGTGTAGTGTTTAGCGTTTTGTCTACATTAGGCAACGATGTATATAATCATATAACCATGCAAAATGAATCTGTAATTAATATAATAATATAATAATGTTTATTAGGGTCATATAATAATTTGTTAAAATTGAATTTTGTGAATGAATGACGAGTAGATGATGAAAATTTTGTAAGAGTGAATCTAGAACTGCATTGGTTCGAAACAATATAGGGTGTGTCTGGAAGAGTGTATAAAATATTTCATGGTATTCTGTAATTTAGGTTCAGTGTTATCGGCATATGTTTAGTGGCAATGATCTAGCGTATTCGAGACTGCTCCTTGCATGTCGCTAGTGACCGGCCGCATTTAACAGTGGGGGAGGCAAGGTGTGTGTGTCTCATTCATAGTCCAGATATTCAGATAAGAACTTGTGTATTGAGGTCAACGACTCTGTGGCCTTGCGTATATGTGTCATTGGAATGAGGAAGTTACCTCAAGATGCACAGCGATACAGCTGAGTGTTACTAAACGCTTCATGTTTTTGTTTATATAAAATGATGTTTTGACTAGCTTACAGTAGTCCGATTAAGCTCATAATTTTTGAGTAATTGTTTTTCAGTCCAGTGGTGGCTGAGGAGAATTTGTGAGGGTTTCACATGACTCTTAATTTTTTTAGTATATAAATTTATTTATATTTATGTGAAATAAAATTTTCCCGTTCATTTTTCATAGTCTTTGACGTGTGGGTTCATTTTATATATCATGTATGTGAGATATTGTGCGGACACACTTTTGAGAGATAGGGTGCCACCCCATAAACCCCGAGAACGGTAAGCAAGGTAAGTGTTTTCCCCGTATAGTTTGGTGTGTTCCACAATATTATTGTAAACTGCTGTGCTATGATCCCGATTGTGTTTGTCAGAACCATTTCAAATGATGTAGTAGAGCCGGAGCATATTGAGGTTGGCAATCCGAGTGAGGGGACGGATGTCTGACAAACAGCTTTCCGGAATATCGGGTACAGTACGATGCATTAGCATTAGCATTTGCATTAGCAGACAAGATGTAACGTGAGGGAGTGTATGAGGATTGATAGAAGAGAGGCGTAGGAAATTGTTAAACCATGCTTTTCAAGCCCAGGCTATAAAAGGCTGATGTGAACGAAAATACCGTCATTTTTATATTTGAATGAGACGTGTATTGACGTACGCTTATCCATTGCTCTCTAGAGTTGACTTATGTATCAACAGCAGCAGCAAGCAAGCAGACTCTACACTTATGTTATGGAAGGTAGTCTCTTTACATGGTTTTTATTTTGAAAATTTTTATAAATTACTTGTTTTGTCTTATTATTATGTTAACATTTAAGCTTAAAACTGGAATTGTATTTATTTATGTATAGTATATTGTTTACAGATAATAACAAAGAACGGTGTCCATACCATTTTGAGTGGAAAGCCCGAAAAGGATTGTAACAATTTTATTATCCAGAGCCAACAGTCTGAAGACTAGTTTTTTTACATTTTTGATTGGAAGGTAAGCCCTTGTTTTGTTTTGGCTTAATGGTTAAAACTTTAAACTTTTACTGCAATACCTTTCATTTATGTGCCTTTTTTATATTTTTTATTTATTTGTGTTTTGTTTTTGGATTTTAGATAATTGCAAAGGAAACGTGTTTAGGGAGAGGCTAAGGGATTACAATTAATACGTGTTCAATACCACAGGCTGAAGACCAGTTTATACGTTTCTATTTGTTAAGATATGTTATTCATAAACTCCTTTTTGATTGTTTTGTCTTTATGGTTATAAGATTAAACTTTTACCGGAACACCTTTTATTTATATACCGTTTCTTGTTTATGGATAATTCGAAAGACATTTCACAGTGCTGTTTGAAGAGGAAAAAGTCCAGGGGATTTTTCAGCGCAACTTTTTACCCACGTTAAATTGAACCTACTACAGGGCGTCGGGGTATGTTCTCCGCAGTGCCTACATGCTTCTGTGAGAGATATCGTCACCAGTTACGTTGGCAGCACGGCAGTCGCTTGTATCGAAACACACAAACAGTTCTTAGGGCCCGAAAGGGCTCCTGTAGTGTGTTTAGGGGTAGTTTGGGACGTTATGTGAATAGGGGCTGTGAGTATGAGTGTTTATGGGGTGAGTTTGAGTGGGGTTGGTTGGTGAGTAATAACTTGTTGAAGTGTGATCACTGTTCAGTACTCGCGGCAGGTGCGCAAGCCATTAAGCCATTAACGAGAGCTATCGAATGAACAGCTTAGCTAATACCTTTGAACAATAAAATTCTACAGGATCCTAATGGGATTGTAGAGGGGGCAGGTATTGGCTTATAATGCAATTAAATAAACTAGACTACCAGTGCAATGGGAACCAATTAGTTTAATTATTACTTCTTGTAAAGCGTTAGTAATAATCTTCCACAAAACAATTTTAGTGCTGATAAGTTCTTTAACAATGTAATTACGATGTGTAAGGGGCAGAGTAAGGGAGGTAAATGTAAAAGGGATGTCTCACAATCACACTCACCTACATGGCAGCTGGCACGGCGTCGTCCGGCAAGGGTTTCACCACACACAACCATTCATAACATACTGTTGCATTCTTCCAATAATCGAACTAAATACACTGACGATATGGACAGGTCACAGCCCACACTTGTGGCCATCACCCTATCACGGACACCGTTCTGCCAACTGAACTGATGACGCTACCTGTCGCAGCTACACGCAGCCGCTGCGGGGAACATTTCTTGGTGCCCTGTATTATCGCGTTAACGTTGAATCGTGCCCAATATAATTGCGCCCTCGATAAATTGCGCCCATGATAAATCGTGCCTACTATAATCGCGCCCACTACAAAAACCATCATTCTTAGTACTGCGTTAACTTAACTAGTGGTCAGTTTGTGCTTATCAGTCAGTAGGTAATATAAGCCGAAGCTGGCACAGGGGCTAATGGGCAAGATGGCCGCCACGCGGAACCAGTCCTATAATATTCTTATGGAGGGGAGAGTCATAGCTGGTACAGGGGCTAATGGGCAAGATGCCGCCACGCCCTGAGACTATGCATGACGTCATAGGGAGTGGTCGGCCGTGTTACGTTGTTAAATGGAATATTTATTTCAATATTATTCTTCTTCTTATTATTATTATTATTAGGTAATTGTTGAATGATCATTTACAAAGAAATCAGCCTTATATTGTCCACCTCTTGGTGTAGTGGCTAGCATTCTTGGCTGTGACCCCTTAGGCCTGGATTTGATTCACCACTCAGCCAAGGAATTTAATTTCTGGTCTTAGGACTGGAACGGGGTACACTCAGCCTTGTGAGGTAAAACTGACAGGAGCTGGGTTTGATTCCTACCTCAACCATTCTTTAAGTCGTTTTCTGTGGTTTCTTATTCTACTACACGCAAATGCTGGGGTATATCATAACAGAAGGCCTTGGCTGCCTCCTTCCCAGTCCTTATCTGAATTAAAAATTCACACACTAAAATAGCCATGACAAATACACAGGCTATCAGACAACACACACCCAAGTACAGTGTACAGGGCTACATGACCATGATATCGCAAAACCCCTAAAGGAATCAACAACAACAACAACAACAACAACAATGACAACAACTAATATTCATTAAACACCTCTTCGTGTAGTGGCTAGCATTCTTGGCTGTTACAGCTTGGGCCTGGATTTGATTCACCGCTCTGCCAAGAAATTTAACATCCCATCGCCGTTGGACTTTTAAAGTAAGTGACGTATGGAAGAAGTGCCACTGGCGTGAATTTGTTTAGAGTGGATCTCTCAGCTTGCCAGGACGAGACCCACACAATATGATCTCTGAGCTTTATACTGCGGCTCACACAGAATGAGATATGCAGGACCAAACACAGAGACTGCAACGAACAGCCACATACTCAAGTACTACTGAGGTGCGCCTTTACAGCCAGTCCGTCTGGCCTGACCTCTTCCGGCTCTATGACCGTTGGGAGCCATGAGAGTGATTGGCTCCTCCTACGCTCATCTTGCCGTCGGGCCAAACTCTGCCCATCATAAGTATGGACAATAGTTTGCCCTATTAAACCTGAGCAAGAGGCTGCCCCTTCCGCCAACCACACTGTGCGAGAGTTCACCTTTTCAACTGCAGGTACCGTTGAGGACTTCACCGTAATCCTGGCAAGGGACCCCAACAAGGTACTACCAGCCAGGCCAGCTGGACCAATGTGCTTTTTTTGGACACTGCATCGCATTGTGAGTAGCACCTCAAGTACTATCCATTGGTCCATGTTATGACACTGTACTATACAGTGTAGAAGTAGGGGGGTACGACGGGTTTAAATGCACAGCCTACTTTCATGCGAACATTGCGATATCTCCCGAACGCCTGGTGGGATTTTTACAAATGAGGTGTCGTTGGACTCGAGCTGACGTTCTCTTTCCTATGGATTGTGTTTTATATATCTTTTAAAATTTTTCAAAATTTTTGTATTTGAAAGTAGGCGATTTCTTAAAAACCAAACATTCTGAAAAGTGTTCTATGGGCTTAAAATAATGGTCTCTATGTCCTTTATTTTTATAATAAAACTTTTTTTATTTTTTAACATTTTTTGAAATATTTCAATTTTGATTTTTTATTATTTTGGAAACTAGGAATTTAACAAAATGTTTGTGTGACGTAAATGAATGGTCCCCACCCCCTCTACCCCCAAAATAAATTTCAAGTCTCTAGGATAAAAACTTGACAGTAGTAGTAGTGTGGTAAGACAGGTTCTGCTCTGTCCCCTACTTTCATAAAAACATTGGCGATATCTCTCGAACGCGTGGTCGGATTTTAACGAACGAGGTGTTGTTGGCGTTGGGATGACGTTCTCTTGGCTCAGAATGTGTGTTGGTATTTAGAAAATTTTTGTTCTCGGATTGGTGCTATTTTGGAAACGGTGACTTTTGGAAAAAGATTTGTTTGACGATAATGAAAGGTGGGTATGCCCTCTAGGTAAGCAGCAAGTTTGAAGGGTGTAGGAGGGACAAAATGATAGCCTACTTTCTCGCGAACATTGGCGATAAATGGCGGACGGATGGTCGGATTTTAACAAATGAGGTGTCGTTGGACTCAAGCTGACGTCCTCTTTCCTATAGACCATTCGTTATATATTTATTTTAAATTTTGAAAAATTCTCTTTTCGAAAGGTGGCGATAGTTTGAAAACCAAACATGATAGAAGGTTGTGCCATAGTTGAAACGAATGGTCTCTTTGACCTTAATTTTTTTATAATAAAACTTAAAATCTTTGGAAATTTTTTGAAAACACTGAAATTTTGAATTTTTCTATTTTGGAAACTAACAAGTTTACAAATAAGTTTGTTTGACATAAATGAAAGGTCCCTACCCCCTCTACCATTAAAATAAATGTCGACTTTTTAGGACAAAAACTATGCATGTTAAACCTTTTTTTATTTTATTTTTTAATAAAAGAGTGTTTGTAGACAGAGAGCCGGTAGCGCTGAGGCGTGTGTTCCAACGAGGCTATGACTGAGCATGGTGAATACTGGAAATGGCTATTTCGACGGGGCGATGTATGGCAAAACGAGGGGTCGCTTTTGGATATTTTCCTATATGACGAACGAATGAAGGCGAATATTTTCGAAAATCTCTCATGGTGATCTTTAATACAAGTTAGTAAACACTGACCAATAACCAGACAAAATTCATAATGCTATGAGACGAATAACTTGTTAACAACATAACTTGTTTTTCTATGTCTGACTGACAGCTATAATGGAAAAACAGAATATCTACTCGAGAGACCCGCTTGGTGCCTGGTTAGCCAGCTAAGAGTATGGAATGTGGGTGAGAGCTGACAACATTGTTGTAAGGAGATACCAGATTGCAACCATCTGACAACTCTGTAAAACGTTATGACGGCCAGCCAGGCTAGCAGACAGTGGTGGGCAGGGCCCAGCAGAGTGGGTGAGTGGAAAGGAGGCAAACCTCTACACAACAGGAAATCACGTGACCACTGCAGAGCCTGCCAAGAGCAGTGAGGGACGAGGCCAGAGGACCGCGGGGAGGTGAGGGGTTGGGTAAGAGAGTATTGAGCATGTCACTGCAAATTGTGCGTCATTCCTATGGTAAACGTAACTGTGTTAACTTAGGCTGTGTTTATCTGTATAAAATAATTGCATTCGTGTGATCAACATTCAATTAGTGACTATATTGGATACATTATATATTGACAGGTAAGTGTGGGATAAACACTGTTTAGTTTATTTTAATGCTAATCAATGTTTAAATTTATTATTGGTTTGCCATGTTTTTAATTAATGGATGGTTGTTTTTGTTTTAGATAATCCGCCAATCTGTTGTGGGAGACAGAAAAAAGGAGGGAAAGCCCATTCCACTAGAGCCTACAAAAAGGGAAAAGCAGAGCTTTTTACAAACCCTGGTAAGAATTTTTAAAATTATATATATAAAAACATATTTTTATTTTATTTTATTTAATTTTTGTTTATGAAAAAATTCTATATATACTTATAGTGGTTTATTTTATTTCTTTCTTAGTTTATGTTGGATAACAGTTGTCCGCTAAAACTGCTGTTGAGAACGTGTGTGTTTGGGGCCATTGCAGGAAAGTGTACGACGGAAAACTCTGGTGAGATTGTTTTTTTTTAAATAAAAATCACGTCTTTTGCCACTGCAGATAGCTTAACTTGGGAACCCCTTGAGTCCTGTTTCAGGTCACGAGTGCGTTCTGGTCGTGTTGTTAATGTTAGGGAAAGTTTGATTCCCAAAGATTTTTTAGAATCTTGTTTTAACATTTTTAAAAATGAAATTTGTCTAGTGCAAGGGTTGCATACAGCTTTAAAGGTGAATACAGAACTAGTGTGCGATTTCATATATAAAAAGAAGGACGTTGAGCATAAAGAGATATTTTGTATTTGCAGTAAAATGCAAGAGCTTTTGATAGTTGATAATTTGAAACAGTGGTATGATTCCAATGTGATTAATGCCTTGCTTGCTAAATTTGATAAACTGCAACAAGGACCCAGTAGTTTAGCATTAAACAAAATCCATTACCTGAAAATCAACATTTGTCATTTCAACCCGCTGAATGCTGGGTCTAGACACATTTCTTTGCCATCAGGGATTGCCTGCCGGAGAGCGGTGGTAAATATTGAAAATAAAGACGATAAATGTGTCCTCTGGTGTGTGGCAGCGCATTTGCAGCCAGCACAACGTGACAATTGTCGACCAGGAATGTACAAGGCCAAGTTTGAAGAATTAAAACAAAATTAAAATTTAACTCGAGTGTCGTTCCCTATGGACTGAACCAAGATCCATAGGTTTGAATAAGACAACCAGGACTCTTCGTTCCTGGTGTATGGCCTTGATGGTAATGAGATCGTGGGTCCTCATTATTCAACAAAAGAACCGAAACGACATCACATTCATCTTACAGAGAGGTGAATCACTATTGCCTTATTAAAGCTTGAGTAGATTGCTAAGCAGTCAAATGTCTAAGGACAAGCGTGTAAAACATATCTGTGACCGTTGCCTCCAATATTTTATAAACCTTACCCCTTTGGAACGTCATAGGGTTTCTCAGGAAGCGGTGAGATTGATATTGTCACAAGGAGACAAAGCTATGTTAAAGTTTAAGGATATTCATAAGCGTGAAACTATTCCCTATGTGGTATATGCAGATTTTGAAGCACTGACCACACCCATGGCGGGATGTGAACCAGATCCCGCCATCAGCTCAACCACACCCATTCAAAAACATGAACCATTTGCCATAGGATTTAATGTGGTGTGTGCCTATGACGCCACACAATCCGATTACAAATCCCGTGAGGGGCCAGATTGCGCCAGATGGTTCTTGGATGAAATTGTAAAGTTGGCCGACCTTGTAAAGGGATAACTGGACCAACCAGTACACATGAACCTACCTCCAGAACAGCAGCAGCAGTATGAGCATGCCACGACATGTCATATTTGCGAAAAGCCACTGATCAGTGCTGAAGACATCGTTCGTGATCACTCACACTTTACGGGAAAGTTTCGTGGAGCGGCGCATAGTAAATGCAATTTGAACTTTTCAGCTCCTCGTTTCATCAGTGTCTCTTTCCACAATCTGGCGAATTATGACATTCAGTTTTTGATTCGTGAATTGGGTCATGTCAACAAGGGCTCGTTAACCATAATTCCCCAAAACCAAGAGCGTTTTACAGCCCTGACATGGCGGTTGAGCAACTTTAGCATTCCATTTTTGGATTCCTTTAAGTTTATGGCATCCTCGCTAGACAGCCTTGTGAATGGCTTGAATGAGGAGGAATTAAAAAATACTAGAATGCATTTAATGATCCTGAGCAATTTCAATTGTGCATTCGGGAAGGTATATTTCCCTACGATTTCTGCAACAGCTGGGACGCGTTAAAGCTAAGAAAACTCCCACAACAAGAGAAATTTTACACGAAACTAACACGGAGTACCGTTTCCGATGAAGACTATGCACATGCATGTCAAGTTTGGCGAGTGTTTGACATTAAGGCGCTAGGTGAATATGCTATGCATTACCTAAAACTGGATGTATTGCTGCTCTCCGATGTGTTTGAAAAATTCAGTGACCTGTGTCACCTCATTTATGGTCTTGACCCGGCTGACTATTATACGAGTCCTGGGCTCTCGTTTGATGCCGCTTTGAATCACACTCAATTGGAATTGGATGTACTTACTGATGTAGACATGGTTCTATTTTTGGAAAGGGCATTCGTGGCGGCTTTGTGTCGCTTAACCAGCGCCATGCCGAAGCGAACAATGTCTACATGCCTGATTATCCACCAGACAAACCAGAATCGTACTTAATGTACTATGACGTGAATAATTTGCATGGTTACGCCATGAGTCAGCCTTTGCCCCATGGAAAGTTTGTTTGGCTGACAGACAAACAAGTGTCACAATTTGATGCGATCAAGGCTAGCCAAGAAACAGACAGTGGATATGTCTTAAAAGTGGAAATTGAATATCCCTCATCCTTGTATGATCAACATGTTGATTTCCCACTCTGCCTAGAGCAAATGGTCCTCCCTGACAGTAAAGTGAAAATTAAAAAACTCATCGGCACACTTTACAATAAAAATCGGTATGTGCTGCATATCCAAATGTTGGTGCAATGCTTCGCCCAAGGCTTGGTGTTGAAGAAAATCCATAGGGGTATTTCTTTTGCTCAAAAACCATGGCTCCAGCCATGCATGCAACTCAACACAGAGCACCGACAAATGGCAACACAGCAGTTTAATTTTTTTAAATTAATGAACAACTGCATCTAGGGCAAGTCCATGGAATATGTCCGCAAATACCATGACATCAAATTGGTCAATGTCTGGGAGGGGCGGTGGGGTGCCCGGCGGTACATTGCCAAGCCAAATTTTAAATCGTTCAATATTATCGATGAGGATTCGGCCACTATTGAATTGAGTAAGACTAGTGTGACCATGGATATACCTATTTACTTGGGCCAAGTCATTTTAGACATTTCCAAATCGGTCATATATCGATTCCACTATAAGTTTGCCAAACGCCATTTTGAGGACGTCTTTCCTTTGTATATGGATACGGACACATTTATTTACCACATTCGCCACTGCAACCCCTTTGACGTCATGAGGCAGCATAGTGACTGGTTCGACACCTCTTCGTATAGCGCTGACAACGTGTTTCAGCTGCCCATAAAACAAGAAGGAAATGGGCGTTTTAAAAGATGAATGCGGTGATTCCATTATGACGGAATTCGTAGGTTTGGCCTCGAAAATGCATGCTTATCGCACACTAGACTGTAAGGAAGCCAAAAGAGCAATAGGTGTAGGTAGGGCAGTGGTAAAATCGCTACGTGTAGACGATTACTTCGCGGTTTTACGCACTGGCAAAGCTATGTCCCATACACAGTGCAGGATACAATCCAGCAACCATCATTTGTATCTTGTGGAAAAGAGAAAACGCACCCTCGCCTCCATGGTTAACAAACGTGTGTGGGCTGATGACCTGCTTATCAGCCTGCCCTGGGGTTATGATCACAAGGAGGAGGAGGTATGATTTTTCTTTTAGTTCGTTTAAGGACATGGCTTTTTGTAACTCGTTGATTTAGTATTTTGTATTTTGTAAATATTGATTTTTTGTCATTGTAAATAGTAGATTTTGTAAATAGTGGCAACCCACTTGGACCTTTTGCTCTTAAGGAAAAAATGTTGAAGGCAACCTTATTTTTATTTTAAATTTAACAGAGTTGAGCATTGGAAAATGGTTTGATTTTTTAAGCTGTACAAAAGTGTTATTTTTATGTAAATATGAAATTTGTAATAGGATTTTTAGTAACTTTTTTTGTAATGTAAATCGTAAATGGTAAACTTAAAAAGTTCTTTTGGGATAAGTGTGCGTGTCGAGAATGTGCCTTTTTGGATAAATAAAGTGGCTGTGTTTGTTCCCAAAGACAGTTGTGAATGTATGAGTAGCGTGAAAGCTGATGTGTATGTATGTCCAGAGCAAACACGGTGAGGTAGGGTGGTGGGTGGGGAGGGGAAATTGTCACTTATATAGTCATTTTGTTTTGTCAATAATTTTGTTTTCTTTGAAATGTAGCGGTGAATAGACATTATTTTTGTAAAAACAGTCTTACCTGCAGTAGTCGTAGACCTCGACGCTTCTCCAAACACCCATAAACACATTGCAGCATTATCATGATCAAGCACTTGCATCAACATCATTGCAAATCTCAACTTTCAACATACACCCAATGGAAAAATGACAAAACAACAAAATGGAAAATCCATGCTTTGATATCACCAAAAACGCAAAACTTAAAACACACATTTTTAAAACTGGAAATGGCTATGTGTTAAATATGAAAATTGAAAAACATGAAACGAACATTGTTTAAAAAGTGTCATCAACAAATGGAAAATCCATATCATCAAAAACACAAAACTTGAAACAGACAGTTTTTAAAACTATAAATTGCAAATTGGCAAATGACAATGTGTGAAAATGTGAAAATGAAAAATGAGCCCATCAACATCATGATTTTTTAAATTAAAATAAACATCGTGCTCTGGTAAACCTTTGTTTTTTATTTCATAACCATAGGGATTGACAATTGAAAATAGAATACAAACACATCCCAATTCCTTAATCCTCAATTCCTTAATGTTCCTGTCCACGCATCATCAACTTTCCTTTCATAGCACTCATGACAATCAGGGCTGCCATCATCTCTCCCACTGAGGCATCACAGATGTGAAACGTTGTTTAGCTTTTTTCAATAACAATTTATCTGCCACATGTCTTAAACCAGGATGAATATGGCGATAAGTTTGGCCATATTCTTTGCATGCTTGATTCAAAAGATTAATGGGTACATCACCACGCTGCAAACAATTTTCAAGATGAGTTCCAGGGCCACAAAAACGATAACCTGGAAGATGGATTTCGAAAGGTAAGTATTGAATCACTTTGTCAATGACGCCATTGCCAGTACAGGTCTGGCATATCTTTATCCATCGATCGTGAAAAGGTTTGGTCTTCCTCTTCCTCAGTGGACGATGTTTGTGTTTGTTGTAGTTGTTGTAGCTTTTTCTCACCATGACACCCGTGGAATGATTCAACAAAGTCTTTACACGGACTTTTATGACCGTGATAGAGTTTCACTAGCTGACAAGTCGCGCACTGACGCATAGACGGTATTTTTGCCATGGCCACTTGCTTATGGTGATCGTAATCCGTACAGTGTTGCAATTCACTCAACACAGGGTCTTGAGTCCATGATTTTGGTACATGTTGACAGATTTCTTTCACAGCGTTGGTGGCCACATAATAAATGAACGACTTGGGCAGCGCTAAGAGTTCCTCTTTGGTAAAACTGTCAAGTTTCTTTTTGCACACAAAGAACTTCCCGATGGCGTTGACCGTAGCATTGCCATTCTCCATGGTATCACGTGTTGTCGATATTTACACGCCGTTTGTTGAAATCTCACTGGCGTCTATCACAGGTAAATCTTGATTTATAATTTTATTTAACAACTCCCAGCAGACATGGGTGGTTAACCAATGAAAGAGATGCCACGCATGCGCTAGGGCTGTATGGGAAATTCTGCCACAGGAAAAATTATCCATTAGCGTTTGCAGAGAGGGGCAGCCCAGGTCCATGAGGTCGATACATTGACAGTAAGACGCCAAAAATGGTTGCAACCATTCACGTTTTTCATTACCTTTCACAAATTCCACATTGGCCGAGGACAAGTGTGCTTTCATGACAACGTCCAAATATTTATAGGAAATGGTTCCTTGTTTCCAGTCTAGTTGCTTATGATTTTCAATCCACTGGGTTTGTTTGCGGGTTTTTTTCACACAACAAATCAAAAGCATGAGGCGGTTTAAATAGCAAATGCGTAGCTTGCGATATCCAAAACGTAGTAAAATCGATAATTGCCACTTGTTTAAATATACACTTGTTGTCACCAATTTTAAACCTTTGGCAATCCACAATGAGTGTGAGCAACATGTTGCCACATGCCTGGACCAAGTTCAACTGACGACTGACTAACCATTGGCAACTAAGGAGTGGTCATGACATGGACTTACATGCCATGTTAGTTCGAAAAAAAATGAGGTTAGGTTAGGACAGGGGGACATGAGAAAAATAAGAATTTAAGAATTACATCAATTTATTATCATAACATGTCTTACAGGCTTTTGTCATTTTGGGATAAGGATGATACCAACTGATACGACAATATAGTCTCTTGTGTTTGTAACGTCCATAACACCAATGACGTCCCAATGTCTCTAAAGTAGGTGTTTTTGATGGTGAGCTGCTCACAGAAGCACCATGGACACCATACAGTCCACACGTATCGTAATTTTTTTTTTTATCACTGAAAGGCACGAGTGAGGGATAGCTTGAATGACAGGGTATATTTCCCACCTCCATTCTGCACAGGAGGCAGGTGACCAGCGCTGATATTCCTGCATGGGTTCATCGCTCTCTTGCCATTGGTCTATGATGATGGGACAAAAAGCACATTTTAATTCATCTCTTGTTTTTAAATAGTAGAATCCAGCGGCTGCTAAGGCTTGAGGGTTTATGAAAGACACTGGCCATGTTGCACGAGTCTTGAAACGTTGTTCCTCAGAGTTTAAATTCATGGATGTAACTTCTCTTGATGCTTTAAAGCAAGACATGACTGAGCGGCTTGACGTGAGTTGACCCGTTATTTATACACTCGTCACTTGGTTGGACACTAGATAATAATTGACTTGTTTGTGATGAATAATCAAACAGTAGACTGTCGTAATGGCTGGTACATTGTCATGCGTTTCAAAATCTAGTCGAATGTCATTATTGGATGGCTTGACTGACTCTTCCAGGTAAGAACAGTCAAAGACAATCAGTGGGGCCCTTGCCTTAAACGCTTGGGGTAGCAGCATGGGGCCATTCTCTTTTTGATAATACGACCATCGAAATTTAGAAAAGAAGTCGTACAGGGGGCAAAACTTCTTTTTTGAAAAATCCAAATCCAGTCCTTCATAGGGAAACACAGCTCCGTTGAGGAAAAGACCTGCATTTCTCAATTGCAGGTGATCAAATTGCGTGGTATCTTTGGTTTGTTGATAATTGCGATTTGTTTGAAAGCCCACGATCATGTGAGAGGTCTCTCTGTATAGCGGGCTGTTTTTACAGACCAACTTTTTGTGTTGGTGGTGGGCAATAGCGGATACTCTTGGAGTGCTCAGCTTCTAAATTCCATTGGTAGAGGCATATCTCTCTTTACCATCTTGGGTATGTCCAGATTTTTGCTATCGTCAATGGTCACATGGGGCACTTTCCATAGCAAGCGTTGTAGTTGAATTTTTGAATCTATGGGGGCATTGTCGGCTCCCTTGAGTGCATTATTATCGATCCTGTCTCTCACCAGATAATGCACTTGCCTTGTGTTGACCACAATGCGCTGGTGATCTTCGGCAAAACCTAAAATCAGTTTAAGAGGTAAATATCCAGTAAAGGCGCCATCGGTATGTACCATCCAGTCATTGGTCGAGTCAGGGCACCAACCCGCCATGCAAAGTGTTTTACCTTCTTCCTCACTTTAAGAGGGATATAGTTTCATGACACTGGATATACCCACATTTCGAGTGCTATCCACCACGATATCTTTAATGACATACCGCACCTCAGAAAGAGAAAGGCCAAACCATGGTTGGTCAACGTGGATGTGGTGGGTGTAGAGCCATCGGATTTGGTGAGCCTACCTTCAATCTGAATGACACTTTCATGCGGTAGGGTGTAAATATCTTGGTTGTTGATAAATTGAATTTCATCATTGTTATTGAGTCCGGGTGTTTGAGCTTGAGAGGAATGGAGATCAATTCTTACCAATCCTGGTTGCTCCTCGATGCGGTTCGCTACCTCTAGGATAGAATTCATTATTGGGGGGTTGACGTGGTAACCCAAATGCTGTAAAATCTGCTTGTCCTGAGATGTTAACGTGTATTCACGTGGCAAACAACTAACACCATTCCTAGACGGTGTTGTTGCTTTAAATACAAACTTCATAGTGGCTTTAGCACCAAGTTGTAAGTCACTGGTGTGGTAGAATCTCGATCAATGAGTTGTTGAACTCTATTGATCAGTCTTAATGTTATATTACTTATATCATTGACAGCCACAGAAAGAAAAATCACCACTGGAGGGTTTTCTCGAATAATATAGCCATTGGGCGATGTCACAATAAAGTCATAAAGCGAATGCAATGGTTCATGATTGGTGTACACTTGGCTAATAATATTACACGTCACCGACACATGATGGTCCTCAATGAATTTCTCTTCATGGTCTGATTCATGTTTTTGTTGGGCTCCAACACGCGAGGTTTAAATCCTAGTAATGGACCAATGGAATCGGGGCGTGTTTTAAAGTCAATTTTGAATGTAGAGAAAATACTGCAGCGATGAGTGTTGGTATTTCCTACAAGTTCAAACTTGCGCGTTCCATCGAAAAATGACTTTAAACCATATTCATTGATCAACACATACATAAATGTGTTCATAAATGTCATCGATCGTGTATCCACAAGAGTTCAGGGTGAGCACAGAATCATCATAGTAAAACATGTTGTTCACATTTTCACGAATGTTGTATATTCGATTGTACGTCTCAAGTGAAACAGGTCCCAAACCAGTTCTTTCACTCAATTCGATAGGCGGGTAAAAGTCTAGGCTGACTTCGGGTCCAAGGCCATGCAGTGTAAACGTTTTACTTTCTGCCGACATACTGTTGACGTTTTTGCATATGCTGCGTCTTATATAAAATAATTAAACACAAACGTCCACACTGTTGGCTGTTAAACATTTGCTCACGTGATCCTGTTTCCAAAATAGGTAACTAGTTCCATGGGCGGGGGCAAATTCCCAAAACTGTCATAGACCCATACGATGGATCCCTGTTTGACATAAGCTACATAATGCGTTCCTGGTCCTCGGGGATCATCCAAATTGACAACAGCACATTCCTGTTTCCAGGGTCGTGGGGGTAATTGGTTTCACATAAACACACCTGGAAAATGAGAATGTTTTAGTTGTTTAGCATAGCTTTCCACTTGTTCATGCGTCAGGGCATGTCTTGCTATGGCTGAGGCTTTCTTTAATATTTTGAAATGGTGAAATCCCAAATCCTTGTTGATAAAAGGCTGGCTTTAAATTGGCATTTCTAGCCCCCATAGCAATAGCTTCCATCGTTTCATTATGTCGCTGACTTTCTTTGAGTTGTTGCTTGCCCTGCTGCGCGGCTTTAATGGTTTTTCCACTGCACTGGCACCGCCCCAAAGTGAACCCAGAGCAGCCAGACCGGCAAATAATGAGGTAATAATCCCGCTCGTTTGGGGACGGGAATCACTCGCCCTTGTTTTGAACCGTGTCGCTGACGTTTTGGAATAACATGTCTCTGCGCTGCTCGAAGAGCTTTCCTTATGGTCAACACATAATTTTTTTCTTTTTTCTTTCGATAGGGCTTGTCCACGAATGTCGTAAGCCGAGGCTTTGCCAAGGACAGGGTTTTATTTTTAGTCTTTTTAGTCTCTCTCACCACATACCTTTGTTTCACCATGATGATAATCACCAACAACCGTTCCCAAGAATGTTTAATTCACAACTAACGTCAGATTGTTATTTCATGGCTGTATATTCCAATTCCACATAAAGTGGAAAATCGTTTATGGTTTTTCCCGCTTGCTTTTCATCCCATGTTAACATGAGATGAAAGGATAATTCGTCACCTGCATTGACTATTTCTTGGTTATGGACCAACATCCTTTGACCATTTATCTTCATTTGTAAATGGTTCTCGTCGGGCATCGCGTATTTGATGTGAATGGTTCCATTATAGTGTAATCGATAGTGGCTTAAACCAGAAGCAAGCACATAGGTCAAGTGCTAGTCATGGACTAGCGGTAAATGGTTTTTGTCATTCACAGGTTTTTTCATTTGTCAGATACACTAAAAATACAGATGGGATAAATTTATAAAGCCTTTTCATTTCATAGGTCACGTAACGCTTGGTACAGACATCGTCTTCGTCTTGCGGGTCTTCCACCTGAATAATCCGATGGTGATTAGCTCTATAGCCATTCACTGTAAGCTGGGGCACTTTGTCATATAACGCATACACTTTGTTATGCACATACTTTTTCGTAGTAACGACTGTAAACACTTGAGGATGTTTTACATGGGTTAACCGCTTTCCCTTAAAGTTATAATCTCCCTTATTTGTGTGTGGCACTACTGACCTTTCCACATAGTGTTTATTAGCATGATCTGTTTCTTGTTTAGGATCATGTATGGGAACAGACCTAGCTTTGGCCATCAACGCACGTCCAAAGACATCCATCGTCAACCTGTAGTACCAGTCTACTGTTTCTATGACAAGGCTCGGTGCCGTGTATATAGACAGCCTGCTAGCCTGGCTAAGCCTTAGTTGATATGAAGATTAATAAGCAGCAAGAGTCATTCCCCGTGGAGGACATGGTTTCCCATCTCTCTCCCACATCACGTGAACAACGCCATGGTTCACTGTTTCCATCTTCCATTCGCTGCATCATTGTGGGACATTCCGGCAGTGGAAAGACCAATCTTTTGCTAACGCTCATTACAGCGCCCAATGGTCTGGGTTTTCAAAATATTAATATTATTGCAAAATCTCTCTACCAACCTCTCCACGTGTTTCTGGATCAAGTCATGACTGGATTACAAAAAGAGAATATGGTTTATTTCACATTTTCCATGCAAGAAAATGTTATTTCACCGGATGAGGTAAAGCCCGATTCACTACTGATTTTCGATGATGTATCCACTGAACGTCAAAGCATCATTCAAAGCTATTTCAGCATGGGTCGACACAAACATATCGATTGCTTCTATCTTGGACAAACGTATTCTAAAATGTGCAAACAACTTATTCGTGACAATGCCGATTTCATTGTTTAATTTCGCCAAGAAGAGCGGAATAGTCGTCATATTTATAATAAACATGTCAATCCTGATATGACATTCCAAACATTTACTGAATTGTGTGCCATGTGCTGGAACAACCAACGCCATGCCTGATTATTGATTGACAAACAAAGTGAACTCAACCAAGGACGGTATCGCTTAGGGTTTGATCATTTTATTGCTATTTAAGGCACTGACTCATTCCCTGTCAAGTCATTTGTCAAGACACCATGGCGTTAGCAGAGAGTCAATTGAGAAAGCATATTATTAGAGCAAAATATACTATTCGCCAAAAGTTTCGTCAATTGAAACGATCACGTGCAGATCATGCTATGTTTATTCAACAACATTTAGCACCTCCACTAAAAGCTATGTTAAACCCCTCTTTCAAGCCATCTGAAACGCTACCCACCATTTCACAAGCCACTCAGACGCTGCACGAGGACCCTGAGGAAGAGGAACGGGAACAGGAAGATTTGACTAGTGTTAGCGAAGTTGAGGATGACGAGGAACAAGTGTTTACGCCTAAAAAAAAGGCCGCACCTCTTGCAGAGTTTTTATGAAAAAAGAAATCCTTGGCCATTGTCGAAACATCTTGCCCTTCCAGATCGTCTCCGTTTTCACAAGTCTTGGCCACCCCTCAAAATGAAGCTGAACTGAAAAACATTTTAATAAAATATTATGGATCAACACTAGTACCCTATTTCATTGATCTATTTATTGGAAACAGAGATACCAAGTATGGTATTCGCTATGAGGATGATAGTTTTAAAATTGGGGATTCATCCATTACATTTGCTCGTGCTAAAGTTGTTATTAAGAACATCAACTATAAATTGACGCCAGGACTGTTGAAGCTGCTCTTCTCTCGAACACCCTCATTCCATGATTATACGTCAGAGGACCTTGGCAAATATAAATCCATTTTATTGGATACCCATGCCCACAAAAGACAGTATGATCCCGCTCAACAAGTGAATGCCAATATATCTCAAAAATATAAAACCATCATTGCAAAAATGTTTCCCACCAGTCAAAGTACTCGTCGTCAAGTGTCCGCTTCGGGAGTGACATTTAAACCATTGAAACCCCTTGTAGATGTTACCTACTGGCACAATCCCAATAAGCTCATCCAGCGGCTATAATTGTTGCATGCTTCACGTCAAGTCGGCCGTACCGGTCTCGATTGGGAAATTCAAGAAATTGAACAAGAACTTCGAAATGCCAAAATTATTGTTTAATCTCTCACCCATTAAAATGGGTATTGCTCACGAGTTGCATCGCCCAGCTAGGCGTCACTATCCGCGACTCAAGGTGATTTCACGAGGTGTGGATGAACTTTGGCAGGCTGACTAGGTTGAAATGACACCCTATGCTGGCGTTAACGTCGGTGTACGCTATATGTTGACCGTCATTGATGTCTATTCCAAAATGGCCTTTGTTGAATCTGTGCATCGCAAGTCTGGTCCACTAGTTACCAAGGTCTTTCAACATATTTTTCAACACTCCAAACGTTGGTGCAAACCGACCAGGGGAAAGAATTTTTCAACAAGGATTTCTCCAATTTTCTCAAATCTAAGGATATTTACCATTACACCACGTATAGCAATCTCAAAGCCAGCGTGGTCGAGCGGTTTAACCGAACATTGACACCGCATATGTGGAAAGCGTTTACCGCTCAGGGCAGTTATCGCTGGTTGGTCATGTTACCTGAGCTAGTGTCACGTTACAATGACACCAAACATAGAACCATTGAGACCAAGCCACGCCTCGTGTCCAAAAATATTCAGCGACTGAATAAACCCCATAAAAACAGCAGACCCTAAACGTCACCGACTGAAAATTGGGGGTTTTGTTCGTGTGAGCAAATTTAAGTCTGCCTTCAATAAGAGCTACACGCCTCCGTGGGGGACTGAACTATTTCGAATTCGTCAAGTCATCCTGGACAGTCCAGTCACCTATTTACTCGAGGACCTCAACTATCAACCCATAAAATGTAGATTTTATCTCCATAAACTTCAGAAACTAGCATTTCCGAAACATTACCTTGTGGAAAAAGTGTTGAAACAAAAAGGAAATAAACTATATGTCAAATGGTTAGGATTTAACTCTACCTTTAATTCTTGGATCAATAAAGTATATGTCGTGTGAACCTGTTCACTTTTTTATTTATTTATTTATTTATTTTATTGATCATGTTGTACTAGAGCCCTGTGTACGGCGCTCCGCGCTTCGTGCATGTCCATACATGTTTCTCTTTCTCTCTCCACACCTGCGTCTCACTCCTTCATTCCATGTTGACATACAACTCGTTCAGCTATTGGCTGTCATGGGTTCTCCACTCCTCCCCTCACCTCTCCCCGCACTTTTGGCCCAGCCCCCTCACCGCTCTGCAGTGGCCACGTGATTTCCTGTTCTCTCTTTGTGTTCACCCTTTCCCCTCTCTCCCCCTTTTCTCTCTGCGGGGCCCCTGCCTGCTGCTACTGCTCAGCTCGCCTGGCTAGTCGTTATCACCTTTTTTTACTGAGTTTCCACATGGTTCCACCTGTTATCATATGTCAGCAGTGTTGTCAGATTGACTGACATTCCATTCTGTTAGCCGACTAGCCATGCCTCATGAATATATTCTTTCCGTTCTGGCCGCCAGTCAGACGTACATACATACAAAGCAAGTCCTGTTGTTGATGTCGACCATAAAAGCCTTCCTTTCTTCGTCTAATACCATTATGAATTTGTCAGGTTACTGGTCAGTGTTTACTAATATGTTTTAAAGATCGCCATAAGGGATTTTTTTTTTGAAAATATTTACCTTCATTTGTTCGTCATATAGGAAAATATCAAAAAGCGCTCCCTCGCCCTGCTGCCCCTCGAAATATCCATTTTACCGTATCCTCCATGGCCAGTCATAGCCTCGTTGTAACATAAGTCAAGCGCTACCGGCACTCTGTCAACAAACACTCTTTTATTAAAAGAAAAAAATGCATAGTCCTTGGCCTAGAGACTTGACATTTATTTTCATGGTAAAGAGGGTAGGAACCTTTCATTTATGTCAAACAAACTTTTTTGTAAACTTGTTAGTTTCCAAAATAGTAAAAATTCAAAATTTCAGTGTTTTCAAAAAAATCTAAAAAAAGTATTATTATAAAAAATAAAGGTCATAAAGACCATTTGTTTGAACTATTGAACAACGTTCTATTAAGTTTCGTTTTCAAACTATAGTCTACTTTTAAAATCAAAACTTTTCTATTTTTTTTTAATATAATACATGGTCCAGAGCAAAGCGCCCGTCAGCTCGAGTCCAGCAACACCGCATTTGTTATAATCCGGCCATCCGTTCGCCAATTATCGCCAATGTTCGCGAGAAATTAGGCTATCATTTTTTTCCTCCTGCGCCCTTGAAACTTGCTACCCACCTAGAGGGTATGCGCACCTTTCATTAACGGCATACAAACGTTTTTCCAAGATTCACCGTTTCCAAAATAGCGCCAATCCAAAAAACAAAAATTTTCAAAATTTTCTTAAAAAAATACCAACACACATTCATAGCCAAGAGAACGTCCTCCCAACGCCAACAATACCTTGTTCGATAAAATCCGACCACGCGTTCGGGAGATATCGCCAAAGTGTGTATGAAAGTGGGGGGAGTCCTAGAACCTGTCATACCACACTACTACTACTGTCAAGTTTTTATCCTAGAGACTTGAAATTTATTTTGGGGGTAGAGGGGGTAGGGACCATTCATTTACGTCAAACAAACTCTTTTGTAAAATTCCTAGTTTCCAAAATATAAAATTTCAAAATTGACCATTCTTCAAAAAATGAAAAAAAGGTTTTGTTATAAAAAAATCAAGGACATAGAGACCATTCTTTTAAGCCCATAGAACACTTTTTCGAATGTTTTTTTTATCGTCTAGTTTCAAAAACAAAAATTTTGAAAAATTAAAAAAATATACATAAAACAGGGTCCATAGGAAAGAGGACGTCAGCTCGAGTCCAACGACACCTCTTTTGTAAAAATCCCACCAGGCATTCGAGAGATATCGGCAATGTTCACAGGAAAGTAGGCTGCTCGTTTAAACCCGTCGTACCCCCCTACTTGTAGAGTATGCAGCAAACTTGCTAGTGCTCACACTGTATAAGATACCACTATACTACCTAGTAATGCTCCATGTTATGACACTGTACTATACACACTGTAGAGTATGCAGCACACTTGCTAGTGCTCACACTGTATAAGATACCACTATACTACCTAGTGATGCCCCATGTTATGACACTGTACTATACACACTGTTGAGTATGCAGCACACTTGCTCGTGCTCACACTGTATAAGATACCACTCTACTACCTAATGATGCTCCGTGTTATGACATTGTACTATACACACTGTAGAGTATGCAGCACACTTGCTAGTGCTCACACTATATAAGATACCACTACATTCCCTAGCGTTGCTCCATGGTATAACACTGTACTATGCACAGCATATAATACTGATATGTGGCAAAATTGTTTATAATAATTTATCAGCATGGCTAGTGTTGTAAATTATATAACAAATTCTTCGTAAATATTGCACTGATATGTGGCAGAATTGTTTATAATAATGCTGGTCATGGAATTTATTACTGTTACAGATACGAGTTTTCATGTGATGGGGCAGCTTGCCTAGGAAGTGAGATTTTATGATAGGCAGCATGACGTCCAAAACGACATGTATTTGATGCCATAAGGGAGTGTTTACATGGGGAAAACAACCATACACCATACACCAATACGAGCATAATTAACAATTTATACATAGCCATACATTTTGTGGCTATCATATGCTCACAATAAAAATGTAAATGACATCTGCTATATATATAAATATATATGTATACAGAGTGGTCCACCAGCCCCTTATTATTTAGTTTTATGAAACCCAACTAACATTGCATTTCTCCCGATGGTCGATATTGCTCTGCGCTCTGACTATGTGACAGCAATGTAATTGGGTCTGGGTCTAGCAAAGAAAAACCGACCGTAAACTTTTTCCCGCCAAATACTACAGCCCGTTCTACTAACATATGACTGGGGCGTGGTGGCGCAGCGGTCAAGCTGTATGCCTCTCACCAAGGCGGACCGGGTTCGATTCCCGGTCACTGCATGTGAGATTTTCGATGTGAAATGCCATGTCCTGTGGTTCGGATTCCACGTAAAACGGAGGTCCCGTGGCTTATGATCGCGAGATTAACGGTCACGTTAAACTACAAGCTTCCTTCCTAACATATGACTTATTGCTCCTTGAAATAACACAAATACACGTAATACGATCGAAATAATAGCTTACGCCACGTGATCTGTAATTGTAGAAAGTTAAATCAACACCATAAACCATGATTAAAAACTTTGACGTAGATTTAAACGTTTGAGGTGGGACGGCCACAGTACATACAGCACGTTTAGCGCCTAGTATCTTACATGCGTTGGTGGCTGAGTCGGCAAAAGTTCGTCCGTACGTCGTGGGCGAGAGCGGGTAAAATGCTGCTTCGAAACCAGTGGTAGGCATAATTTTTGAACGAAGACCCACGCTCCATTTTAGTGGGGATGTAACTACATTGCCACATTTATTCCTTTACGATGTATTTTTGTGCGTTGAATTTTGCTGATTTATACAGAAAATACGATCGAATCAGCAGGTTGTGCCAAGTGACCTGTAATAGCAGAGAGTTGATATGATGATGATGATAATTGTTGTTTGAAGGGGCCCAACATCTAGGTTATCGGCCCCTAATGGTTTGGGTGGTAGTGAAAATGAATGATGATCAATTGAAACCTGCAACTAAAACTAACAACTCTCTTACAAACTAGAAGAGGAAATGGGAAACAAAAAGGAGAAGAATGTAAATAAAAGATAGGAGGAAAGGAAATGCCCTCAACCCTCGAATAATGAGAATCGAGGGACTTCGAACGAAGGAGAGCCAAGTAAGGCAGTGAGGAAAGGGAAAGAGGAGAGGGTCCGCCTCAAATGCAATGGAAAAAGGGGGAAAACTTGACCCAGCTCAGGAATCCCTCGGAGTCGCCAAATCCCGAACTCACCATCCGTGAGCCCTTGAGGGTGTAGCACTATCCAGGGTGCACCAGGAGTGGTGGGGCTACAAACACCCTGCCTCCTTGAGGGCCTTGAGCAGAAGGCAGGAGATATCATGAAAATAAAAAGAAGGCTGACCCCTTGAAGAAGGAAGGAAGGAAGCTTGTAGTTTAACGTGACCGTTAATCTTGAGATCATGAGCCACGGGACCTCCTTTTTACGTGGAATCCGAACCACAGGACATGGCATTTCACTTCGAAAATCTCACATGCATTGACCGGGAATCGAACCCGGAGCGCCTTGGTGAGAGGCATACAGCTAGACTGCTGAGCCCCCTTGAAGAATGAGGGTATCAGGAAAGATGAGAAAAAGGGGCCAATTAAGGTGGGAAAGTGAAAGACTCCCTAGGCCTCGGATACCCTAATACCATTGGGGTCGGAAAAGAACAAGGGTAGACCAAGGGAGGTCGATAGGAAAGATAACAGAGAGGCGCTCGGTACAAGTAAGAGGAAGCAATGCCAGACTCAGCTGGGGGCCCGTTGTCGCCAACTTACGTACCACTAGATGTGAGCCCCTGGGGGTTCAGAAAGTTGAATGATCGGACATGGATATTAACATAACATATCGAAGTGTGCTACGGAGGCCCGGGTTCGATGCCTTGTTCTGCCAAGAAATTTAATGTTACTCTGCGGCTGGGTACACTAAGCCTTGTGGGGCAAAACTGAGGAGAGGTGGGTTCGATTCCCACCTTAGCCACTTTGGAAGTGGTTTTCAGTTGTTTCTCACTTCTACTCCAGGGTAATGCTGGCCCGGTTTCTAACGTAAGACCACGACCGCCTCCTTCCCAATCTTCATCTTAATTGCTAATACACACATTAGTACAGACACCGCTATAGCACAGGATATCAGAGAACCTCTACACAAACCCAAGTACACGGGTCTAAATGACTGCGATGTTCTAGCCCCTCAAATAAAACAACAACTACATATCGAAGGAGATTCTGATCGCCAGTGATCGCATCGAAGTATACATATTCCAGAGAAATTCTCTTGGTATTATTTTGTTATTAAATTCTAACCAAAAAAAAAACTCTATTTGAGCTGTACACATTAAGAGGTTTCGTGTAATATCGCATTCGAACACACTGTAATGTTCATGGAATCCAACCTAAAAATGCATCTGTTCGCTATATTACTAGTGCCACATCCTCAATAATTACGGTAATCGTGACCTCTTGTATCATTTATGTCGTAAGACATTGGTAAAGCGGTCGACAAAGACGATAAAACGTAACGAAAACAAATTTAAAACTCTCTCCGTAGCAAGTATCGAACCCCGAATCTTTCAATCCGCAGTCCAATGCGTTACTATTTCAGCCACGGTAGCTTACACACTATACGAAGATAGAAAGTGTGAACGTTTTGCGTTGGACACATGCCACTGCCTGCTCGATCGCATGCTCAGGCTACCTGAGCATCATGGGCTACAGAGGGCTTTGATTTGGCACACCGTAAGAACAAGGAATGGTTAAACCAGGTGTTAAATACAGAGGGCCATGACGCGACACGTGCGGCGGACTGAGTGAGCCTGAGTTTTCTTTAAATCAAGGTGGTCAACATTTCGAACACTTGCTACCCTGAATATACAGTGTACGTTGCTTTTGGTCGCCTCCGTAGCGTAGCGGTCAGCATGGTTAGCTGCCACCCCGGAGGTCCTGGGTTCGATTCCCGGCTCTGCCACGAAATTTGAACAGTGGTACGAGGACTGGAACGGGGTCTACTCAGCCTCGGGTGGCACAAATGAGTAGAGGGGGTTCGATTCCCCCTCAGCCATCCTCGAAGTGGTTTTCCGTGGTTTCCCACTTCGTCTTCGGGCAAATGCCGGGATGGTACCTTCTTCAAGGCCACGGCCGCCTCCTTCCCTCTTCCTTGCCTATCCAACCTCACCATCCCTTACCTTCCCTCATGAAGACCCTGTTCGCTTTGCAGGTGAGGCCGCTTGGGCGAGGTGTTAATCCCACCTTACCAGTTGTATCCCTTCCGATTCGATGTTCCCAGCTCTAGGACACTGCCCGTAGAGGCGGTAGTGGTGAGTTCCCTCGCTGAGTCCGTGGGTTCCACCAACCTGGAGGGTAAATGACTAAATAAAAAATGCTTTCGTTGTACAGATCATTATGTCGTCGTCCAATCTGGCTACGTACCATCGGATAAAAACGGTCCTTTTCAGGACGAAATAAAAATCACTCGTTGGAACAGGTTGATATGAGTATGCATCCACTATAAACGACATTAAGCAAAAAAAAAACCTACTACACGGGGTTCGAACATGCTACCCAAGCGCTGACTTCACTTCACAAATGCTTGATTTAACCACCTTAGCTACTGAGAACCTTGGTGAACTGCCGGCATGTATTGAATCTATTCGTTGACACTTCCTCTCTAAACGTAAGGTGGAGTTATTCGAAGCTGTGATCGTTTTAATCATGCATTATATTTGAGGTCATTGAAATAACACTGCCGCTAACGATTTCTACTATATTCCCGAGATTGAACTCAACGTTAAAGTTGTAATAAGGCCGCAAAAGAGCAGGTACTAATGTTTTTAGGATGACTATGATATACGCGTTAGTTGGGTTGCCTTCCTCCAAAATAATAAGGGGCTGGTGGAACACTCTGTATATATATACTGTGTCCGTTTCCCCGACGTCACGTTGGCCCGGCGATTTCAACGAGAAACCGAAGAAGGGACACAGGCGATACAAAAAATTAAGTCCTGGAAATATTTGTCCAATACCAAAAAAGAATCAAAACAACTAGCTTGGGAAGGCAAGAGATCGAATATCTCGGGTCGATTAAAGGGAGAGGCATGCAAGGTTCAGCAGGACAAACACTTCACAAACAAGAAAAAGAAAAAAAGGTATCACTGACTCGGGAGAAGTTCCAAACTACAAGAATAACCAGAACTTGAAAAATCGAGATCCTAAATTTATTTTTGAGCAGACGAACAAAAAAAAATTAACACTCCTATTACTCAATGAAAATCATTAGTTTGGGATCATAAAAATCCATAATGTCCATTAATGTCATAGAGCTACCCTGTTTGACTTAATCAGGGAAGTACTCGCAAAAGAAATTATTAGAGTTCAAGTGTTCGATGATTAGCTGAATAATAATGATAAAAAAAAACACTTCACTTTCACTTTCAGCTTCTAAAAGAAGAAAAATTAGAATAAAATTCCCTATACATTTTTCCTTCCCATGAATGTTAACTGAATTAATAATTTACACATAAATTTCACACATTTCTAATATTTACAGACTTACGATTGTCAATGATGACTGTCAATCATTTAATTTGACTAAATGAACTTGTGGAATGAAATTATTATTATTAATTTTTATCAACATAATTTAAAGTTTCCTTATGGAAATTACATCAGCTATACATAACAATAACTTGTTATAGCCGCACAATAACTGGCTTCAAATGACATCCTAATCCCTCATATCATTTTCAAATCATTAGCTGAGTTTATCATATCCTTATGGGATCAATTTTATTATTCAGATTGCGATATTATAATTTTTAGCATATATTAAATTAAGATACAAATGATTCACCTGTGATCTGCAGGAATTATTAATTTTAAATTGACCAGCACATGTAACTCTGATAACATTGCATTTATTATGACGATTAATTGAACAGTAATGCAGTAACTGCCATTGCACTGTTTTCCACCGTTGGAACTACTTAATATAATTACAAATATAAAGCACATTCTAAGTCCATTGAACCTAGGACTGCATAAGCCCCTATACATCCTGGCATAATCATAATCATTTACTATATCCTCGAAGAAATTTATTAATTGATTTATTAATCGTATTAATAAGTTGGAATGGTATTTCTCATGTCCTACAGTTGCCACCATAAGACCACTATAAAGTGTCTACAACTCATAATTCATTGTGCTTATACTCCAAGTGCAGTTCCAAATCCAATTGACATAATGACAAATAATCCTCAAATTATTATAAACTCTCGTAATCTGCATTCCTAAATCGGGTCAAAAATTTCCCTAATGTGACTGAGCATCATAGGCTTTGTATTCTTGTGCAATCTGAATTAAATTACTGTAATGTCTAGGATCATAGATCATGAACCATAATTAAAATTTCAATGCCATAAATTAATGAATATGCTACAATCATTACCGCTGCAAAAAGTCAAACGTTCCGTTCGCAATCGCCTTCATGGTAAAAATCGCCATGAGAAAAAACATCCCAAGTTTAGAATTATTAAATATTATTAAACAAAATAATTATTAAATATCGGCATTTATGTTTGTGAAAGATCTCAATATCTTGAAAATAATTTGCTCTCCAAGTTTGGAAATGTTTTCGAAATATATTTTAGCCACCTGGAAGAAATAACATAATTAAATCATGGTGTTGGTTTGCCCTAAATGTTCAGAAGGGTGTGGTGTGAATATATGCCCAAGTTGACGATGAATGTGTTTCCCATATTTTCCCACGACGAATTAATCTTGATTCTGTTCTTTAATTTGCAAGATCGACGTTTAAGAAAATCGTTTAACGCCAACATCATCGTGATGCCTGGTCTACAGTGTATTCAGCCTCTCCGAATCCCGGATTCGTCCTCACCATCAATTTTCCCTATTAAATGCATAAGCCATTATCTTGAAGTAAATGAAAAGTTCCATAAATGTTCCCATATTCTTATTCTTGAGTGAAAGTATCATAGTGGATGACATCAGACACCCCCTAAAAAGAATTAGGTGTACGCCACTGCTGAAGAAATGTTCCATGTATTTCACTGATATGTAATGTACGGTGTTGTTTCGATACTGTTAATAATTTATTAATGCTCTTGCTGGCAATCCGGTTATTTGTTGAATGTATTATGTTGAATAAGATGCAATTACTACTGTAGAAATGTTCAACTTTGACTGACTATATGCCGGGTTTCGTAGCACGACAAGGTCTGCTATTATATCGTGTGCTTTAACATGTTGCATATTAATGTCTCCGTATTCTGGCGTTCCACGGTGAATTTGTCAAGTCCGATATGTAGCTGTGTTAATGTGTTCCCTTGATAAATATACAGTTTCTACTTGCATCAGCCTCTTGGATAAATCACTAATTTTAATTTTACCTGTCACTCGTAAATAAGTTATAACAAGTACCGGTATTTCACAAGCAAATTGTAATGCTAATATCATAGTGTGGACTCACGCTTACCGAAGGTAGAATGATCGTCTCCGCGCACATGTGTGTTAAATCAGCAATAGAACAGACTAGAATGGAATGACCTCTCTACACGTCTTACACAGAGCACACACCGGTTGCCCTGGTCACCTGATCCGTAGGAGTGTGGGGAATTTCTACCCCTCATCTATTGCGTCATGACTTGTCAAAGCCGTTGGGAGTTGAAGATGTTCTATTATTTAAACTAGTTTCCATGATGGTTCCGTATTGACGTACTAAATAGTTTGACCAACAAATTGTATATCCGCCTTAGTCAATACATAAACGAAAATAAATTATAATTACACTTGCTCCTGGTACATGTTTCGGGGATAATTGCTTTTATCCCCTTCATCAGCCAAGACAAATATCCGAAGAAAGATATACGATAGCGTAGCACTCAAAAAATAAATAGCTATTTAACTTAATATTGTGCACCATATAAGTAGGTCACAGGAAATTGTTGAGCAAAACTAAATACATATAACAGCGATGATATTCAGCCATCAAAACACAGAGAATCATTGGACAGTTAACTCGTAAATCCGCTCCAAAACACTGGTCGAAGCTTGAATTGGCAAAAATCACAATACTTCACCATACGGACACAACCAATGAAGATGCCTTATGCTCAACAGGTCCAAAATCAAATGCCAGCATACGAATTAGACGAGCGTGGAAGGAACAACTTCAAATAGCAATGAGGTTAGCTCAATGCATAACCTGAAAGAGGTAAAGGAAAAACAAACACCATAATAAAAGGGACCAAGGGGAAATTTATAGACTGAAATAATAATGAAAAACTAGAAAAATTAATTTATAATGATATAGAACGAATGCAAACTTAATAATATTCGAAGAACTTACTTCAGGTTGAGTCAAGGTATCAATTATGAAGAGATTGTCTTATGTTTGAAAATTATTGTAAATAATTTATGGGTGTAGCCAATTCCAACACTCATATATAACGTATTCAGTAGATGATAAATATTGCCACAGCTAGTTCTGTAATAGGACGTATGTATGAGTGGAGCGCTACTATGAAAAAATAGATTCTTTGGGGGAAAAAAATGTTCAAAGTGGAAATTAAATAATGTAATATAATAAAAATCAAGTTGTAGGGAATTGTAATGGCAGAGGGGTGTAACAGTATATTAATAAGTATGTAATTATGTATAAATATGTGATGTAGAAAAGTTATACTAAAGAGCATCTAAGGTGGTTTATTATTGGACTTACTAGTTAAGTTATTTTTGAGAGTGTCAAATAAGATATTAGAATCGAAAATGACTTCATTAAGATTCACTGGGTCTGAAATACTGTGTGCTGTGTTGATTTCAATGGATTCGAGAACATTCATCTTAGTACCCTTGCTAGTGTAATGTAAGATTTCTAAATCATTCTCTATACTAGTGAATTTGTGGCCTGAATCCTCCATATGTGCGGCCATGGCTGAATACTTTCTATATTTAGTGGCATTTAAGTGATCATTATATCTTGTGGTGAAATTTCTTCCTGTTTGACCTATATAATTGGCGTTACAATCATTACAACTTAATCTGTAAACACCGGATTTGCTGAATTTATCCTTCAAGTTGAAAGAATTGGAATTAAAGGAAATGCTCTGATTAGTATTGTTAGTTTTGTAAGCTATTTTCATGTTAACCTTTTTGAATTTGTTAGTGATGCTATAAGTATGATGATTAAAATAAGTAAAAATTGCGTATGAGGGCTTTTCTTTATGCTCAGGTTGAAGTCGTGTGATGGGCTTATTTTTTAATTTGTTGATAATATTAAAAATGTATTGACAATTATAACCATTAACTCTGGAAATTTGATATATTATCTCAATTTCTTTGTCAAAATCTTGCTTGGAGATAGGTAAATTCATGGCTCTGTTCACAAGGCTAATGAAGGTGGCCTTTTTATGACAGCCAGGATGGTTTGAATCTTGCCTTATAACAGAATGGGTTTGCGTGGGTTTCCTGAAAATTTGGTAATGCAGTCTATTATCTTTTTTGAAAATGGTAGTGTCAAGAAAATTAATCTTATTGTTTGTGGCGGATTCCATGGTAAATTTAATATTATTATCAATATTGTTGAGTTGATCTAAAATTCTATCAATCTTTTGAATATTATCGTCAATAATGATGAACACATCATCAACGTATCTACTCAACTAGCCCATATGAACCCCAGTGCTCCCACATTACGTGCCCTTCCCAAAATACACAAAAATGACATTCCTATTAGACCTATTATCAATTTCAGAAACAGCCCGTTATATAAAACATCACATTTTGCTCAACAATCTTTAAAGAAACATTATTGTTTTAAAGCAAACATGTCTTTCAAAAATACTTTACATTTTTGTGAGAAAACATCAGTATTGGAGCTTAAACAAGAACATTTTTTACATAGTGCTGACATCAAAGATATGTACACCAATATACCTATTATGCCTACAATAGACATCATTAAGAGGAATCTAACAGATAATAGCAATCTTTCCAAAGTAGAAATTGATGAATTCATTTGCATCTTAATTTTATTCTATATAATAATTACTTTACATTCAACAGTAAAGTTTATAAACAAAATGATGGCTTAGCTATGGGTTCTCCATTGTCAGGAATACTCGCTAACATTTACCTCGACCATTTAGAAGAAACTAAAATAATAGATAAAATAATGGGGATTACATTTTGGGGTAGATACGTTGATGATGTGTTCATCATTATTGACGATAATATTCAAAAGATTGATAGAATTTTAGATCAACTCAACAATATTGATAATAATATTAAATTTACCATGGAATCCGCCACAAACAATAAGATTAATTTTCTTGACACTACCATTTTCAAAAAAGATAATAGACTGCATTACCAAATTTTCAGGAAACCCACGCAATCCCATTCTGTTATAAGGCAAGATTCAAACCATCCTGTCTGTCATAAAAAGGCCACCTTCATTAGCCTTGTGAACAGAGCCATGAATTTACCTATCTCCAAGCAAGATTTTGACAAAGAAATTGAGATAATATATCAAATTGCCAGAGTTAATGGTTATAATCGTCAATACATTTTTAATATTATCAACAAATTAAAAAATAAGCCCATCACACGACTTCAACCTGAGCATAAAGAAAAGCCCTCATACGCAATTTTTACTTATTTTAATCATCATACTTATTACATCACTAACAAATTCAAAAAGGTTAACATGAAAATAGCTTACAAAACTAACAATACTAATCAGAGCATTTTCTTTAATTCCAATTCTTTCAACTTGAAGGATAAATTCAGCAAATCTGGTGTTTACAGATTAAGTTGTAATGATTGTAACGCCAATTATATAGGTCAAACAGGAAGAAATTTCACCACAAGATATAATGATCACTTAAATGCCACTAAATATAGAAAGTATTCAGCCATGGCCGCACATATGGAGGATTCAGGCCACAAATTCACTAGTATAGAGAATGATTTAGAAATCTTACATTACACTAGCAAGGGTACTAAGATGAATGTTCTCGAATCCATTGAAATCAACACAGCACACAGTATTTCAGACCCAGTGAATCTTAATGAAGTCATTTTCGATTCTAATATCTTATTTGACACTCTCAAAAATAACTTAACTAGTAAGTCCAATAATAAACCACCTTAGATGCTCTTTAGTATAACTTTTCTACATCACATATTTATACATAATTACATACTTATTAATATACTGTTACACCCCTCTGCCATTACAATTCCCTACAACTTGATTTTTATTATATTACATTATTTAATTTCCACTTTGAACATTTTTTTCCCCCAAAGAATCTATTTTTTCATAGTAGCGCTCCACTCTTACATACGTCCTATTACAGAACTAGCTATGGCAATATTTATCATCTACTGAATACGTTATATATGAGTGTTGGAATTGGCTACACCCATAAATTATTTACAATAATTTTCAAACATAAGACAATCTCTTCATAATTGATACCTTGACTCAACCTGAAGTAAGTTCTTCGAATATTATTAAGTTTGCATTCGTTCTATATCATTATAAATTAATTTTTATAGTTTTTCATTATTATTTCAGTCTATAAATTTCCCCTTGGTCCCTTTTATTATGGTGTTTGTTTTTCCTTTACCTCTTTCAGGTTATGCATTGAGCTAACCTCATTGCTATTTGAAGTTGTTCCTTCCACGCTCGTCTAATTCGTATGCTGGCATTTGATTTTGGACCTGTTGAGCATAAGGCATCTTCATTGGTTGTGTCCATATGGTGAAGTATTGTGATTTTTGCCAATTCAAGCTTCGACCAGTGTTTTGGAGCGGATTTACGAGTTAACTGTCCAATGATTCTCTGTGTTTTGATGGCTGAATATCATCGCTGTTATATGTTTTTAGTTTTGCTCAACAATTTCCTGTGACCTACTTATATGGTGCACCATATTAAGTTAAATAGCTATTTATTTTTTGAGTGCTACGCTATCGTATATCTTTCTTCGGATATTTGTCTTGGCTGATGAAGGGGATAAAAGCAATTAATCCCCGAAACATGTACCAGGAGCAAGTGTAATTATAATTTATTTTCGTTTATGTATTGACTAAGGCGGATATACAATTTGTTGTTAAAACTATTGAAGATGTTCGACACTCGCTTGTGCTAAATTTAGCTCAATGCCATAAGGATGGGTCCATTTAGCAGCTAGAATAATTATGAAGAAGGTTTCTTTAGCTCTAGGTCTGCTACAAACACATGCTGGAATACATTACAATATGTTACATTCATCAACCACTTCCAAGGTTGCTTTACGAATCTCGGCAATTTTAAGATCACCAACATGGTGGATTTCGGTCACATGTTCCCCTCTCCTGTTTTTTTTATATGTTTTGGTCAGTGAACTTATAAATCATCATTATGCTAAGATTATGTGAAGAAATCAAACATGTCTGTCCAGTACTAATTCTCAGGTTTGAAATATTTTCTGGGATTTCCAGCGTTGTTGTTTCCAATCACTCGGTCGGTGTGTATTTCTGCCAAACGATAAATGTTGTTGCCGAAAACTCTTACAATTTGTTATAGACTCTCATGGGTAAGTTGGATGATACTGGTCTCCTTATCAAGACTAAATCGTTTTCCCGTAGAGGTTCTCTGAATTTTCTTCCTGCCTGTCTTTTCTTTCTCTTTTCGGCGTGGCGTTCCAAGCTCTCTCTAGCCATGTCAATGCGCGTGGGAATTGATTGAATTATTTCCGGTGCAGTGGAAATAATTCCATCCCATACTCTCTCTGGATTACGTCCATAATGTAACATGTATGGCACTTGCGATGTACTTTCATGTATAGTCGAATTAAGGCTTTCTTCAATGATGGGTATAACCTTCATCCATTTATCATGATTATCCGAACAGTAAAGTCGACAGAATTTTCCTATTTCAGACATTATTCTTTCTGCAGGATTTCCTTCAGGATATCTGATAGTATTGAGGATGTGCTTTACATTTGGCCTTACCATTGCCTGCTGCAATTCTTGACTTGTGAATTGGCTCCCATGATCACCTAATAAGAATTCGGGTGTGCCGGCTTCTTTGAAAACACAATTCTCTAGCCGTCTAATGATATATCGCGATGTAGCCTTCTGAATCGGGTGCAACATTACCAGTTTAGAGAATACATCTATTGTAACCAAGATATACTGGTTTCCTCTAAATGATCTTGGAAGTGGGATATAAATGTCCGTCGCATATAATTCTCTCGGTCGGGACGGAATTATAGCAATCGGTGGTTCTTTAGCAAGCTTCGAAATATATTTGCTCCGCTGGTAATTATCGCAGGACCTTATAACCTTACGTATGGTTTCCCTCATACAATTCCAAATAAAAGCTTCTTTAGCTGCGTGCAGAGTCTTGTCCAGTCCGGAGTGTCCCGTTGAGCGATGGACTAGCCAGATTACTTTATTAACAAGTTTTGGTGGTAAGACTGTTCTCAACTTCGTATGATCCTTGTCCGCATATTTCATGACAATGTCTCCCACGATGTGGTATTCTCCCGCTTGTCTCGAAGTTGGGATGAAATTCGGATCATGCTGGTCCATTCTCTTCTTTAGGAAACGATACATGTTTCTCAAGGGTTCATAACTCTTCTGTGATGCTGCGATTCTTCTAAGTTTATGTAACGTATCCGCATCTTCCGGAACAACCTCAATCAAGTGTATGTCTTCCCCACAAGGATTACGACTTAGAACATCGGCTAATATGTTCAAATTGCCAGATCGATGAACTATATCCACGTTAAATTGCTGCAAGAATAAAGTCCATCTGGTAATTCTATAATTAGCGAGGTCTGTTTTCAACATGAATTGCAAAGCTTGATGGCCGGTGATTATTGTGACTTTATATCCTATCAGTGTCTTTTTCCAAGTCTGTAAAGCATATATGGCAGCTAATGCTTCCAATTCTGTCACGGTGTAATTGGCTTCATGGCTTTTAAGTTTGCGGCTGGCAAATGCAAGATTGTGATGTTTTCCCTCGGCATCCATTTGATACGATACAGCACTCACACCAATCTTTGACGCATCTGATTCTATGAAGAAATTCCGAGAGAAATCGGGATATTTCAATTTAATATGATCAACCAGCATTTGTTTAGCTCTATCAAACGCCTCACTACATGCTTCGCTCCATTACCATTTATTGTTTAATTTCAACAAATTCTGGAGTGGTGCCATCACCTCCGTATAGTGAGGACAGTGCGTCGAAAAGAATTGACACATTCCTAAGAATTGTCTAACTTGACGTACTTTCTTCGGTTGAGGATACTCCGCAATTGCCTGAATCTTCGTAGGATTAGGCCTATATCCGTGTCCGCGGATGATGTGACCTAAAAACTTTATTTCAGTTTAAGAAAAACTGCATTTGTCACGGTTGACTTTGAAGTTGGCTGCTTTCAAATTATCAAACAATAATCTGAGGTGTTACAAATGTTGTTCCCCGTCTGTAGATGCAATTATTATATCGTCTATGTAGCATATCACATTCGCTTTGACTTCTTGTTTTAGGTTGGAATCCAATGCTCTTATCATCACAGGACCGCTGTTCTTTAAACCGAAAAGCATTCTCTTGAAAGCATAGGTTATGTTATTAAATAGAAAACCAGTGTATTTGCGGCAATTTTCAGATAACGCTACGTGATAAAATGATGTAGTCAAATCGATGGTAGAAAAATATGTTTTTACTTCAAATTTCCTCAAAATTTCCCGAATTTTTGGAGGTCTATCATGTTCCAAGAGCAGACGTTCATTCAATCCCCTCGCATCCAGACATAAGCGTGGTTGTCCATTCGCCTTTTGCACAACCGCCAGTGGATTTAGGAAAGGCGTTGGCATTCGACAAATGATGTCATCATCTTCCATCTTCTGGATCATGTCTTCAACTTCAGCTTGCCACTTTTCCGGAATCGGATATAATTTCTTTCGATAAGGAGTAGCATCTGTTAACTGGATTTCATACTCAAAATTCTTAACTAGTCCAGACTTGCTATTGAAAACATCATATTCTTCTAATAAATCGTTCAACTTCTGTTGAGTTTCTGGATTGATTTTTCCTCCTTCTATATTCCTATGCTCTGTTTCCACTGAATTGAGCATTTCATCCATTACATCCATATTTCCAAACTCCCATACTAGGCCTTCACGAGCCTCTTCTTTCAGTCCCTCGGTGGAAGTAAAATATATATATCGGTTCTTCATATCAATGACCAGACCATTGTCAGATATGAAATCAACTCCGATTATGATATCGAAATTTGAATTTGATAAGACTAGGAAGATGTGTTGTATCTTCCTTCCAGCAAGTTCCACTTCTAACATTACCTGTTGTTTACATTTAATTATCCTGTCAGGGATAACTCCTCTAATCTTTACAGTTGATGCCGGAAGAATGTCAAGTTTTCCTTTTGACTGGAGCAATTCCAGACATGACTGTGATATAATGGAAACCATGGCCCCTGTGTCCACTAACGTCTTTATTTGGCATCCCATTATATTTAAAGAAATAGTTGGTAATTCATGTCTGATCCCTTGGCGTACTTCTTCATTTTCAAATATGAGGTCTCCATCCTTTGAAAATGAAAATCACCAGCCTGCTTCCAGTCTCCGACCGGGTCAGGAATGGAATGAATGAAATGAATGAAGCCCCCATCTAGCAGCGAGGATATGAACTGTGCCGGCTGCCGAGGCCTGACGCACTCCTCTGGGGCAATGATTAGATGAATGACAGATGAAATGATAGTGGTGAGTGTTGCTGGAATGAAATTTTGACAGGGAAAACCGGAGTACCCGGAGAAAGACCTGTCTACCTCCGTTTTGTCCAGCACAGATCTCACATGGAGTGACCGGGATTTGAACCACGGACCCAGCGGTGAGAGGCCGGCGTGCTGCCGCCTAAGCCACGGAGGCTTTCTCCATCCTTTATTTCGTATAATTCCTGAATTTGTACATTGTCCGAGTTGATTAGAATTTCATTACCTATTGTTGATTGGACGTTTTTTTTCTTGGTTCAGCCCACTAATACTAGGCTGGTTTAACTCTTCTTCTGTTGTTGCTGAAGGTCGAGTATTTCTTAATTGTTCTATATATTCTCGGCTTTCCTGATACCTGGTGTCCAAATTGTTACTGTTTTGCTTGTTCCTCTCTTCTTGAGACCTATTATTCTGATTGGAGTAGCTGTTAAACCTCCCGCGTTGGTACCAGTTATTTTGTCCTCTGTTACGATACCTCGAATAGCTTCGATTATACGGGGTATTTCTCTGATGATTATTATCGTTTCTACGGTTGTAGTGACAATCATCTTGCTGGTGGTCAGAATCCCTCGATGTCTTCTCTTCTTGTTGCGCTGGTCTTTCTGTTTGGGCTGTCCTATCCATTAAGACCGCATTTATTTCCCGACTTTCCTTTCTGTCATGTCTACCATTATTGCCTAGAGTAGCGTGATCCATACGCCTAAGAACTTCTTCACAAACTTCCAGGGTTTCTACTCCCGATACTATGAGCATGCGCTGTACTTCAATAGGAAATTGCCTCGTTATGGCTCTTATCAGTTCGTGGCGTTAGAAACTGTAACTTTGCGAGCTGCGTGTGAAGTAATTCGCATATCTAGTCGGATGGGACGTGGCATTTTTCTTAGAGTACATTTCCGCCTTAATATCCAATTGTTCATCTGAACTCCAAAAACGGTGTAGAAATGATTGACTAAAGTCTTCCATATTAATTAACGAACATCTAAATGCCCTAAACCAATTTAAAGGATCTCCTTCCAAGTGCCTTTCAACTATTCTGAGCTCTCTGTCCTTGGATATCCTGTTTTCATCCTTGTATTCCCTAATATCTCTCAGGAATTCCATCGGTGTCAAGTTATTACCCCCATTAAACTTGCGTGGTCGATCATCAATATTTCGAATTATTATGACGTGTCCCTTCGTAGTTGAATTGGCTCTATTCCCTTCCGTATCTAACGTTCCACCAGCATTAGGACTATCTGATGTTCTTAAAACATTGGGACTATCCGATTGTAATATTTGTCCTGGTTGCTCATAAGTGAGGCTAACATTATTTTTCATGTTGGATAGTTCCGTTTCCAGATTCGATATCCGAATTGTGGTCATGTCGTGCTCTAACTTGTCTTTATTTTCCATGTCTGCCGCTGTAATAATTACACTATTCCTCATCTGTGTATGTAGCTCATTACGCACGTGATCGAAATCGTTGTTACATTTCTCTTTTAGCTGGTTTACATTCTCTTTGAAGTCTGCTATCTCCGTAGAATTAGTGTCAGTGACTGTTGACAAATTCTTAACTACTGCTTCATTTTTCTGCTGTACCCACTCATTATGTTCTGATAAATCTTTACTTAAACCATCTAAATTGTCGGTCAACTTATTTTCTAAACTTTGCAATCTGTCTACAAATTGTGTTTTGACAGCGTTAACTTGACCTGATACGTGGGTATGCAATTCCTTTCTAAGAACTTTGAGATTATGGGTATGTCTTGTATCACAAGCATCTAACTTTTTGTCTAAGGCTGAATTACTTTTTTCAACATCTGCCTGCACTTGCGCAATTTGCGTTTGCAAACGGACATCTAAAATCTTTACATCGCTAGATACCATTTGAGTATCTGTATTTAAAGACTGAATATCTGATTTAATATCTATTTTTAGAATAGTTAATACTTTCTATTTTCATATTGGCTTTTAATATATCAGTTCTTACATTTAATATATCAGCATGAATATCCTGTGTATCATCTTTAATCAACTGCACTTTGCTTGATAAATTGTCAATATCGGCTTTTAGTTCCTGCCTACCAGTAGCTAAACTTTCATTTAATGTGGTTATTCGTGCATTAAGTTCCTGCTTATCAGCAGCCAAACTATCTTTATGTTCCTGCTTATCAGCAGCCAAACTATCTTTAAGTTCCTGCTTATCAGTAGCTAAAGTGTTCTTTACCCCATTCAAATCCTCATACAGTCTGTCAAAGCCCCTTTGGATTTGAACAAGAATGTCCTGGGGTCCTTCTGCTTCTGCTGCATCAGTCATTATAATTACACAAATATATAAATATACTTAAGACTAGGGAAACTTAATAGTAGGATGACGAACCAAGACCATGCGACTGAATATATTCGAATGAATTCCAAACATGTTTTACGTCTAACAAATCCAGCACAACGATTTCTCAAACCTCCAATTATCCTGACATTTATCTTTACCTGATAAGTTAATCAAACAACATCTAGATTTGAATTTAAAAAAAAATCCCGATTCAATGACATTGCAAGATACCAGAACTCGTCTGACTATCCAACTATCCCAAAAAAAACCGTCGAGATAATCACGCTCGGCATCAAATTGGTGCCTTACGTAACGTTTCCCCACGTTGGGCACCAAATCGCTGTGCCCGTTTCCCCGACGTCACGTTGGCCCGGCGATTTCAACGAGAAACCGAAGAAGGGACACAGGCGATACAAAAAATTAAGTCCTGGAAATATTTGTCCAATACCAAAAAAAATCAAAACGACTAGCTCGGGCAGGCAAGAGATCGAATATCTCGGGTCGATTAAAGGGAGAGGCATGCAAGGTTCAACAGGACAAATACTTCACAAACAAGAAAAAAAGGTATCACTGACTCGGGAGAAGTTCCAAACTACAAGAATAACCAGAACTTGAAAAATCGAGATCCTAAATTTATTTTTGAGCAGATGGACAAAAAAATTATCACTCCTATTACTCAATGAAAATCATTAGTTTGGGATCATAAAAATCCATAATGTCCATCAATGTCATTGAGCTACCCTGTTTGACTTAATCAGGGAAGTACTCGCAAAAGAAATTATTAGAGTTCAAGTGTTCGATGATTAGCTGAATAATAATGATTAAAAAAACACTTCACTTTCACTTTCAGCTTCTAAAAGAAGAAAAATTAGAATAAAATTCACTATACATTTTTCCTTCCCATGAATGTTAACTGAATCAATAATTTACACATAAATTTCACACATTTCTAATATTTAGACTTACGATTGTCAATGATGACTGTCAATCATTTAATTTGACTAAATGAACTTGTGGAATGAAATTATTGTTATTAATTTTTATCAACATAATTTAAAGTTTCCTTATGGAAATTACATCAGCTATACATAACAATAACTTGTTATAGCCGCACAATAACTGGCTTCAAATGACATCCTAATCCCTCATATCATTTTCAAATCATTAGCTGAGTTTATCATATCCTTATGGGATCAATTTAATTATTCAGATTGCGATATTATAATTTTTAGCATATATTAAATTAAGATACAAATGATTCACCTGTGATCTGCAGGAATTATTAATTTTAAATTGACCAGCACATGTAACTCTGATAACATTGCATTTATTATGACGATTAATTGAACAGTAATGCAGTAAGTGCCATTGCACTGTTTTCCACCGTTGGAACTACTTAATATAATTACAAATATAAAGCACATTCTAAGTCCAATGAACCTAGGACTGCATAAGCCTCTATACATCCTGGCATAATCATAATCATTTACTATATCCTCGAAGAAATGTACTAATTGATTTATTAATCGTATTAATAAGTTGGAATGGTATTTCTCATGTCCAACAGTTGCCACCATAAGACCACTATAAAGTGTCTACAACTCATAATTCATTGTGCTTATACTCCAAGTGCAGTTCCAAATCCAATTGACATAATGACAAATAATCCTCAAATTATTATAAACTCTCGTAATCTGCATTCCTAAATCTGGTCAAAAATTTCCCTAATGTGACTGAGCATCATAGGCTTTGTATTCTTGTGCAATCTGAATTAAATTACTGTAATGTCTAGGATCATAGATCATGAACCATAATTATAATTTCAATGCCATAAATTAATGAATATGCTACAATCATTACCGCTGCAAAAAGTCAAACGTTCCGTTCGCAATCGCCTTCATGGTAAAAATCGCCATGAGGAAAAAACATCCTAAGTTTAGGATTATTAAATATTATAAAACAAAATAATTATTAAATATCGGAATTTATGTGTGTGAAAGATCTCAATATCTTGAAAATAATTTACTCTCCAAGTTTGGAAATTCTTTCGGAATATATTTTAGCCACCTGGAAGAAAGAACATAATTAAATCATGCTGTTGGTTTGCCCTAAATGTTCAGAAGGGTGTGGTGAGAATATATGCCCAAGATGACGATGAATGTGTATCCCATATTTTCCCACGACGAATTAATCTTGATTCTGTTCTTTAATTTGCAAGATCGACGTTTAAGAAAATCGTTTAACGCCAACATCATCGTGATGCCTGGTCTACAGTGTATTCAGCCTCTCCGAATCCCGGATTCGTCCTCACCATCAAGTTTCCCTATTAAATGCTTAAGCCATTATCTTGAAGTATATGAAATTTCCATAAATGTTCCCATATTCGTATTCTTGAGTGAAAGTATCATAGTGGATGACATCAGACACCCCCTAAAAAGAATTAGGTGTACGCCACTGCTGAAGAAATGTTCCATGTATTTCACTGATATGTAATGTACGGTGTTGTTTCGATACTGTTAATAATTTATTAATGCTCTTGCTGGCAATCCGGTTATTTGTTGAATGTATTATGTTGAATAAGATGCAATTACTATTGTAGAAATGTTCAACTTTGACTGACTATATGCCGGGTTTCGTAGCACGACAAGGTCTGCTATTATATCGTGTGCTTTAACATGTTGCATATTAATGTCTCCGTATTCTGGCGTTCCACGGTGAATTTGTCAAGTCCGATTTGTAGCTGTGTTAATGTGTTCACTTGATAAATATACAGTTTCTACTTACATCAGCCTCTTGGATAAATCACTAATTTTAATTTTACCTGTCACTCGTAAATAAGTTATAACAAGTACCGGTATTTCACAAGCAAATTGTAATGCTAATATCATAGTGTGGACACACGCTTCCCGAAGGTAGAATTATCGTCTCCGCGCACATGTGTGTTAAATCAGCAATAGAACAGACTAGAATGGAATGACCTCTCTACACGTGTTACACAGAGCACACACCGGTTGCCCTGGTCACCTGATCCGTAGGAGTGTGGGAAATTTCCACCCCTCATCTATTGCGTCATGGCTTGTCAAAGCCGTTAGGAGTTGAAGATGTTCGGCACTCGCTTGTGCTAAATTTAGCTCAATACCATAAAGATGGGTCCATTTAGCAGCTAGAATAATTATGAAGAAGGTTTCTTTATCTCTAGGTCTGCTACAAACACATGCTGGAATACATTACAATATGTTACATTCATCAACCACTTCCAAGGTTGCTTTACGAATCTCGGCAATTAAAGATCACCAACATGGTGGATTTGAGTCACAATACATATATATCATGGCAACTAGAGCTCAAAAAATATTATGATCTGTCGTGGCAACTACCACTTACGAATACAATAACAACCCCTCATCTATCGAGGTAATCTTGGCTCACCAACATGTAAACAATCGGATTGAGACGCATCACGCTACACCTGTCGCTTCAGGCAGAACATACCTGCGCCTGAAGTGCTACTTTTCCCCAGACGTCATGCTTACCTTATCATTTATAAAAACAAATCATAGGCTGCCATCGTGTAAATATTATGACCAACGGTTTCAAAGGATTGTACGAAAGATGGTGCCGTCATATGCCTGCCATAAAATATACATTAACCAGAACGGATATCCAGAAACAACTGTCTCTCTTAACATCATGCCGAATTTGGAGCCGTTGAATGTAAATAAATGTTAACCTGTAAAAAACATTTAACCCGTTGACCCATATGAAGAATTGACTGAAATAACCTTACTCGTAGACCGCCATAAGGTACCTTCTGATGTGGGTCCAGGGCCATGGTGGCGCCCTCCGACGTCGGCTGGAAACGTCGCGACGCGCGCCACCAGCAGATTTTCTCCCCGTTCTTCCAATCACCAGTGTCCCTGCCGTTGAAATCCCATGGAGTCATCTAGCACCCCATGTTGGCAAGATCAAATTCCAAATATGAAGAGCATCTCTACATTCCCGCACATGCTTTACACAGAATATCCCAGATGTGATCCAACCAGTGTTAACGGGTCTGTCCACATTTGACGTCACGTTTCGACAATCATTTTCTGATAGGCACGGTTAAGAATGAGTCCCGATTTAATTCTTCCATAAAACTGGATATCACAACTATCGTTCCCACAGATTACATGTACTAGAACATATTTTTACACGGCACATTCTACCGCCAGCTTAACGGTTAATATCGGTATGATTACAGTTCCCGTAATTTGAGTATACTCGTATGAACAATCCGCGACACTTCACAGGGCCATTTAACCATTCAATAGGTTCAACCATGTAATAGTCCCAAGCTTGATGTCGTAAATTTGGGGTACTCACAGGAGCATTGCGCAGCACAGTCACATGAATCATTTCTTGCCAATAACCACTCCACGAAAAGAATCGGCGCGCCTGGCCTACAAAGTAATCTGCACTAGAGTCCTATTTACCCGACTGAACTGTACGGCTTGCCTTTCAGAGCGACGTACTAACCGACACGCCCGCTTGGCACAACTGACATCACACATTCGCCGTATCGAACACTGCCATAGCAATCACTCTCTACTCATACAAGTGACTCACGCCAGTCAAGTTCTCAAGTCAAGTATTTGAGTTCACACTTGACTCACTTCCGTGTTCAGAGCGCGTTCAAAAATCTTCTTCCGCTTCTGGAATATTTCATCGTGTGTTACCAGGCAGACATGCATGAAAGAGTAAAGGCCGAAATAAATATAAATAGCTTCAAAACCACATAGGAAACATAGTAAACCTCTAAAATATAATGTCGTGCCTTCGGACTTCTTCCTCGAAACGTGGTCCCTTCGTGTGAGGTGACGTAATCAGACGTCCTTGATATAACGGGGACAGATTATAGGCGTTTTATAGAGGAATGAAATGTTAATTGAATGAAGTGGTAATGCTTTTTAGAGCAAAGTAGTTTTGTGGATGAAATGCCATGTCCTGTGGTTCGGATTCCACGTAAAACGGAGGTCCCGTGGCTTATGATCGCGAGATTAACGGTCACGTTAAACTACAAGCTTCCTTCCTTCCTTCCTTGTTTTGTGGAAGCTCTAATACGTAGTGTAGACGTATTATAGAGCAACATATTGCGTATAAAATAGTGTTGTTGTAGGAAAGAGTGTGGAAGAATATACATTTATTTTAATTAACCTACAGTCGAAATGACAGGGGAATTGGCGGAAAAAAATTGTGAAATGATTATAAACTATTGCTTTGTTAATTATATTAAGATTATTAACATGATTTAGACAATATTTACGTGAGAGCTCAGCTTAATTGTTTGGCCATATTAGCGTGGAATTGAAAAATTGTAGCGACGGTAATGAAATTAATAAAAATAATAAAACTAAAAAGATTAACACAACTAATAAAGCAAATAGACAAATAAACAATATAAATGTAAATAAACAAATATTAATAATAATGCGAGTTGCGATCAAGGATATTATATCCATATTAATAAACATCGATTTACAACATTAATCAAGTAATAAGAATGGATGAATATTAATTGACATTAATATTAATAAATATTTGTATTATTAAAAATTATTAATAATTTTCAAATTATTATTGACATTTCTAACAATGATATATATTTGGAAGTTAGGATTTGTGTAATTGAATGTTGATAGTTATGATAAAAGTTGTTTGAAGAACAGTAGGAAATGATAATTGTCTACATTATCGATGTTCGATCTTATTGACACAGGATGACATTTGACAGGTCAATTCTTTTGGAAGTATTGTGTTACTGATGTAAATTGTTTTATTGACATTTATAGGAATAGGAAGAAGGACGAATTGTTAACTTAATGTTTTTAATAAGACAGTGATGTTTTTATTTTGAAGTGAACGATGTACATTAAGTTAGTTAAGATGTCAAGAAACAGCTGATCCATTGACAATCGTGTCAATATAAGCTGAAGTTTTACAGTTATATTATATAAACAGAGTTTTACGTATTTATATATATATATATATATATATATATATATATTGAAGGAGGTTCATATTAGACTATAATAATATTATAATAATGATACTTTTATTTCAAACTCTGAAACAACTGATATCGTTTACATTTGAGTGGAGCTGTATATTACAATGTCAGATGGACGTTTTTAATTATTTAACCTTTCTTATTTGACAAGCGTGTCTATTATTACTTTATTTAATTTATTTTCTATGATAACAGATTTACTTAAAAAATTTAAATTGTAATTGGTAATTTTGAATAAATCTAATTATTCGTTTTCTACAAACAGACGTACGTGATTTATTTAAGTTGTGAAGAGAGATTGTGTTGTGGAATGGATTTAGGTTTAGGAAAGCCCTTTGCTATGTCCCAAGTGCCCAGAGAACCGTAAGTTTCTAGTATTCTCCAATAAATTGAGTGGTTTGCCCAGCATATACTTTCCAAAACACAATCGAAGGACTTATGTACCCACATGTAGTACTTGTCGGTAGGATTTTCAGGGTTTTCTAACCGGGAACCTTCAAGATTATACAATCCTGCTGATCTTCGGATTCGACAAGTATCTTCTCATGTTAAAACGGGTATAGCTTGTTAAATGGCGTGCCCATTTTCGTGGGGAGTTCGAAAAAGCATGTAAAAAGGCGTTCGAAAAGGCCATTGCGTTTAATAGTTTATTTTGACATTGAAGGAAAGATTAGTTCCGAACAAAATCCTGTGAAGTTATGAATCAGAAATATAAGTTATGATCTAAATCTGTTTGTTTGAAAGACCGGTTGAAGACTTGTGTATTCACAGTAATGTAGGTAACATATTGATTTAAAATTTTAATCTAGTATTATAATAATGATAGAATAACTCATATCAATCACGTTAGGATGGTTATTTAAATAATTTGACCCTAGAATGGTAACTTGGGCAAATTTTACGCATATGGCGCATAACAACGTGACCCTTCAGCGAATGGGTGGTATTAGCTTGCTGAGCTTAGAGCTATGCTACCCCTGGATAGTCATCGTGAGGACTATGGCATGGTGAGACATGTGTAAGCTTCCCTCTCAGCAGCAGACCGGCATAAGCAGAAGTCACTGCGTAAGTATTACGCATCATTACCAATGCCCGTTAATATTTATGAGTAAAGAATACGCATTCAACCAGGTATGTTGTGGATGCTATGCCTTACTTAGGAAAAGGAACTGTCTCAGATGGCCGGCCTTCTGTTGACTACATTGTTAAGATTTTGGTGGCATCTATAAGATTTTCCTATCGCAATGTGACAATGGTAAACTAGTTCTGCATCATACCACTTGTTCAGACAAACTGACTGTTATAGTAACTATAAAGAAAAGCAAAAGGGAGTTTCCATCTCGGTTTATTGGACCCAAGTTTCAAAACAAGAAACCTGGAACATCTATGTTCTTGTTCCAAGAAGACTTGACAGTTGTTTTCTACTGTACAAACCAAATGCCCAGAAACTTGTCACTTTGATATCATCTACACACAATGGTTCAGCTATTCTTGAAAGCACCAAGAGCCAGTGATGGTACTTTATTACAATGACACCAAAGGAGGTGTAGGTAGGTAGATATGATCAGATGAGTCATTGTATGAACTGTACCGTGAAACTAAACGATGGTCACTGTGCTTCTTCTTCAATATGATGATCATGGCCTCAGTCAATGCCTACGTAATGTATGTCCATAATTTCTACAAGAAGAACCAAGATGGAAGTAAACCACTATCCAGATTGCAGTTCATGTTAAATTTGGACACCAAATTGACAAATGAATGGCAGATTTAAGGCTAAATCCGCCGACACTCAGCAAGGAACTAAGGAATTTGATTCAAGATGTGGCTCGTGAAAAGAAAGAAGTTGCAGATGGCAAAGAACTTCCATCTCAAAAAGGATCGTGGAAATATTGTGCGTACTGTTGTTACACCAAGAGAAACCACTCTGTCTGTTAGGTAGTCAGCCCGAAGGCTGGTTGGATCCTCAAAAGTACCGCCGTTAGGTTATGTGGGTAAATACCCACAAAACCCAAGGCAGCGCTATATTGAGGCGTACTAGGCAAGGCGAGGAGTGGGGTAGTTTGCCATTGCTTTCCTCACTGAGTCAGAACAACACTACTAACCCTATGAGTAGAACCTTTCACAACATCCACAGGCACCGACTGTGCCCTGAATGTCATTACTAAGCACCACCCATACCTCAGTAGCTTCCATATAATCACAGCCATAAGTGTACACTGAGACATCGGTGAAAAGCCACAGTTTACACTAGCCTGTGCCAACAGACAAATGCAAATATACTGCATTCATCAAGAGATGGCAAACAGGCCAAGAGAAACCACAATACTACCTATTGTTTGGAGTGTCAAAAGCCAATTTGTGGGGAGCATCAAAAGAAAACGTGCACGGATTAATAAATAACGACAGAGAAACTTACCACCAATAGTGAAATATGTGTAATTTGAAAGAAAAAAAAACAATTATTAATTCAATTTTTTCATTTGTTTTTCTTTTTTATAGTTTCAGTGTAATTAAATTGCAATTAATCCAATAAAATGTATTATACTATCACTACCCTAAATATGCATAAATTTTACTCATCATTACCTATAACGTACAGAAAATTCCCATCACCATTCTAGGGTTAAGTTTTAAATAGACGTTAAAATTCCCAAAATGGTTGAAATTTGTTTCTCCCAAGTGTTCTAGTTCTGCAGTGTGTATCATGTTTCTGTAATTTCTTTATTTGTTTTAACATGTCGATGACAGCGGAGGATGTACATAAAATGATCAAAGTGGTCGAAGGGAAAATGGAATCCCTTACTAAGGATCTTGAAGGTATTCGTACTTATACCCAGAATAGTTTTAAGTGTGTCAAGGAAGGTGTAGAAAAGAGTAGGGAATTGATTACTGAAAGTGTCATTGATAATGTAGTAGAAACTGTTAAAGATAGTGTTAAGGATAGTGTCAAAAAGGAAATTAATTAATTACAAGACTCTCTTAACAAATTATAGGCTAGTGTCTCATCAGTAAATGAAAATGTTACACGACTAAAAGTTAGTTCCAACCAAGTGAAAGATGGTGTAGGTAAAATGCAAGGTGCAGTAACAAAAATATAAAGTGAATCTTCCCTACTAAAAGGAAGAGCCATAAAGATACAGAACAGTTCTACAGACTTTCAGGAGAGGTTAGTATAAGTGGAGTCTAACACATCAGGTACACAGGAAAAATTGAAAGAGTTAGAAATTAGCAATGAGAATTTTCAAACAGATATTTGAAAGGAATTAGAACTTACTAACTTGAAAATAGACACTGATACAACACAAACACATACTACTCTTGCCCAACTTAGAAGCAATGTAGATCTATTAGAACCCAGGTACAAGATCATAATAAATTTATTAATGGATGACATTGAAATGGACATGGAAAAGATTAGTACTGCTAACTTGGTTGTGTTGAAGGATGAATGGATAAAGTTAAACTCTGATCATGTTTCAAGTATCAAAAGTGTACTTGAAAAGAAACTAGCTTTGACTGAGGTAAAAATTAATAAGGATGTGTATAATGTAAGGGAGGAGTTTTGCAAAGGGATAGATACTGTACAGAAAACTCAAGTTGACGACGCATCGAGAATTAAAGCAGATCTTGATAAAAACACTTAAGTATTACGGACAAAGATAGACCGAATTACTGTAGATTTGATTGCTGATAGGGAGAAGAAGTCATCTGAACTCCAAGAAATTAGAAAGAGTTTGCAGAATATAAATGTAGGAGATGTTTGAAACATCAATGCAATAAAGAATACTCCTAAAGATGAATTAAAGAAAGACTTTCGAGAAATGTTAGGGAATCAAAATGAAACCGATAATGAATGAAAATAATTGGATCAAGCTAGAATGTCTAGGATGGAAGAAGAGATTCGTGATGTAAGAACGAAATAAACTCCGATAGGACAGTCGAATCAACAGAACTTTGATATTTTTGAAAATGATCATGAGATAGGAGGTTCAAGACCGAGCCTGCCTATATATCGTATGCACAATGTCACATTAATAAGGAACATCGTTGAACAACCTATGACATTTAATGATAGAATATATCAGACAACTAAGGGATTACTTTATTGATATCAGATCTCTAAAGACCAAGAGTTGCGATTAGTGGAACGTTATCTTGAGAATACTCTTCTTGAATGGTTTTGTGCATTTAGATATAGGTTCGGTGACTTTGAAGAGTTCACCGAAGTCGTAATCAATAGATATTAGAGTTTAGAGAGACAGCAGGATCTTCGTGCGGAAGTACTGTATACCCAAAGAAGTACTTGAGTACTCTTCCAACGAAGTACGCTGAGTACTTCAACATGCAACTTGAAAAATTTTGTTTCCTACAACCACCATTGTCAGAAGAAGAGCTGATAGAAGCGATTTCTGGATAATTGCCAGCGGATGTAAAACGCTACATATTTCGTCAGGAGTGAATGACTTAGCCATGAAGGATGAGCTACTGCGCAGGCTGGATTATACAAGTTCTTCGCCTAATATTGCATCGAGAAATAGTAGATAAGAGAGTAGAGAGGTCAATACTATCGTTATAGATCAGATGCAACAAACGGATGAAGTTCCAAGAAAAGATCAAAGTAGAACAGGTCCAGATAGGAATATTACTTCAGAGATCATAGGTATGAACCGAGATATCGGAGATTTAGAGAAGGTCGACCCTGCCAACAACAAAATTATCGAAATGGCGAGCCTAACAGAAGAAAAGTTTATTATCACAATATTCATAATAATTATCGGAACAACAATTATAGCCAACAGTACAACATAGATAACTGAAATCCACGAGATAATAATAGATATAAAAACTAAAACGACGACCTGTTTAATAGGGAACAATACAATGAGAGATATCGCGAGAGCCAAGAATAATTGAAAAATATAAGGCAAGAGAATGTACCTCGTGATAATAGGAACGGAAATAACAATTCGGATCCAAAACCTAGTACAAGTCAGCAGGGGGAAACTGAATAGACAACCCCTGCACACACAAGAAAAACGCCAATATCAAGCGCAATTAAATGAAGGGAATGTACCGTCCTACAATGTGACATTCAATGAGATATATCAGATTGCAGATGGTGATTTGTTATTTGAGGAAGAGAATTTGAAATAAAAAAGACATGCAGAATTACCCGTTATAAATATTAGTGTGGATGGAGAGAATTGTAGATCTATGGTTTATACAGGCGCTGTAATCTTAAAGGAAATAGTATGGCAGTATTGCCAGCTTCAACAGTGACAGTAAGAAGTATTTTCCAGGATATGACTGATAAATGTAAAGACAGGTATTGCTGGATGTTAGAAGAAATAGCAGAGTATATGAACATGTTTTCATGGTGGTAAACAAGATAAATTTTGATGTTATATTGGGGATAGATCTCATATCTAAAGTTTGAGCTGTCTTTGATATGAAAAATCGAGTTATTAAATTTAATGAAATAAACAGGAAACAGAAGATTCAGAAGAAGAGGAAGTTGAGACGGATCTAGATAGCTTATAGAGAAGATATTTCGGATAATGCCGTGAATGAAGTAGAAGATATGACGATGAGAATTGTTGTTTTTAGGGGCCTAAGATCTAGGTTATCGGCCATGAAGTAGAAGAAGAAAGGAACAGTTTGCACTTTGAGTTGAAGGATTCGAAGAAATTCAGGACGAATTTAAAAAAATATAGAGGAATTTAATGAAATTTTCGGCGATAAACCTGGTTTAATTAAGGATTTCCAATACCAAATTCGATTAACTAATGAAGCTCGTTATCAAAAGAAGATATATCCAATACCTGAAAAATATCATGAGGAAGTAAGAGGGATTATTAAGAAAATGGAGAAGGACGGCATAATTCCAAAACAAGCATCTTCTTACATTAATCCCATCACTGTTGTGAAGAAGAGCAATGGGCAATTATTTATATGTGTAGATGCAAGAAATATCAACTCTTTGCTATTACCAGAAATGGACATGCCTCCAAAAATTCGTGATCTTCTTAGACAATTCCAGGAAAAGTCATGTTTCAGCGTTCTTGATATCACAGCATCATTTTACCAGATAGAAATTACTGAGGATAGTAAAGAGTATACAGGCTTCTTATTTGACCAAACTAGCTATGTATTTCGAAGGGTAACATTTGGTATCATAAATAGTAGACCAGCCTTGATCAGAGATTTAGATAGCAAGCTCAGGGATGAAGTAAAAGAAAACGAGCTATGCTATGTATATATGAATTTATTATTTCGTCTGAAACTGTGGAGGAACATATAAATGCACTTAACAAAATTGTTTGTGGATTTGAGAGAACCAAACATTAAAGTAAACTTTGTTAAATGTCACTTCATGCGTGAATGAATCAACTTTTTGGGACATACCATAGATCAGTTTGGCTATCATCCCAACCAGAAGAAGGTGGAAGCAATAGAAAGATTTCTGAGACCCACCAAGGTGGAAAAAGAGAGGGAATTTGTAAGCATGTGTCAATTCCTGAGTAACCATTGTAGCCGATATTCAGAAATGAGGACAACTTTGTACGACATATTGAAGAAGAACAATAGATGGAAATGGGGTCCTGCCACAGAAGAGGCCTTCGAAAAAGCAAAGGAAATGCTTAGAAATAACATCAAACTTGAGTATCCAGAACTTAACCGCACTTTCTATCTCGAGTCGGATGCATCTCGCATTGGAATCCGTGCAGTATTTTACCAGAAAGATGAAGAGGGGAATAAACATAAACACTGGATTTTGTAGCAGCATATTGAGGAACCATGAGGAAAATTAATTCACCACTGAACTGGATGCATTAGCATTTGTAAAAGCATTGCAGCAGTGGAAGAAGATTTTGATAGGATACCAGATCATAATAATAACAGATCATAAAGCTCTACAATTTATGATGTAGTCAGATATGTCCAGTGATCGACTGACATGATGCGCTTTGTTCGGTAAACAATTCAACGCTACGATAGTCCACCAGCCAGGAAAAGACAACTTGATGGCAGATGCTTTATCAAGAAACACCGTCGAGAATATTCAGATAAATGCGATACAATTGGAGCATCAAGATCAAAAGGCTCGAGAAGATAAATGTATCGCAGAATAGATACACTCCAATTAGACTTATGTATCGATACTTGAAAGGTTTTATGGATAATGCTCATCCTGATTTTGAAAAAATTCAGAAGCGCTCTGTTCGATATGTATTGTTAGGTGACTTCGTGTGTAAGAACGCTGAAGCGTAAAGGACAAAAGTCGGAGTTGTGGTTCTACCCAACTTAATTAACCCATTGGTTTGGTTGACTCACCATAGTGCAGGACATAGAGGTCTTTACAAGACTGTAAATACACTTCAGGAGATGTTTATGTGGAGTAACATGCGAACGTTGGTTGCAGAAATCATAAGGTCTTGTGACAAATTTCAGAAGGGAATGTATACTTCAGAACTACTTAATGAGAGACCCAGAGCAACTATTCCTTCCAAACCATTAGAGTTATTTTCATGTGATATTTTTGGTTCTTGTCCTAAAGGATACAGGGGAAATCAATACGATTTGGTTACGATGGATGTCTCTTCGAAATTTGTAACCTTGGATCCAATTCAGAAGGCCTCTTCAAAGCAAGTCTTAAGCAGGGTAGGACATGCTGTAATTCCGAAAGCAGGAAAACCAGAATTCCTTTTAACTGACCATGGAACGCAGTTTACGTCTGGGGAATTTCATGACGCAACGGAGAGGCTTAATATTAAGCATATGTCGTAGGCAGATAGTGAAATCCGTCATTTCATGAATATCCTAGGCACTTCATGAAAAGCCGGCATATGATGTAAAATGGGATAGATGCACTATCTGACGCGTGGTTTCATGAAATGGCTAAATTTAGCCGTCACATAGTGTAATTCTTTTTTACACTATCTGACGGAAAGTCCAGCCCTTCACTTTATGAAGAAGCGGAAGCGTTGTCCGCGTGGTGAGATAAGCGTTCTTTCCAAGAATAAATAGTGGCAATATACGATATGGAAGATACCGTGGAAGTACAGAGGCAGTTGTTTCTTCAGAAAGTTTATAAGTATTATGAAGAAAACACTCATAAAAAACCTTGGTCTCAAGAAGAAATGGATAAGGTAAGAAAGACTTGTTTGGTATATTTTAGGTTATGTCACTTGTAGGCTGCCTGTTTTAATCATTTACAAGTGTTATATTCGTCTCATTTGGATGAACATGATACTGGAGGCTGATTAACAGAGAATTAATGGTTTTTATGCAAATACCAGTAGCATCACAAGTCCGAGAATGAACGGCATATGTCCAGACGAAATATTACACTTTCTGTTACATGGGGTTAGTTAAAAGGCGGGATGTCAATAGAACAATGCGATGTTTATATTAATGCAATTATTAGAAAATTTTAGGACATAGCCTACACAATAGTCAGCTTATTTCGTGTATCTGTAGTCTTACCGCAATAAAGAAATCAGGGCCGTACCCAGAAAGTAATTTCGGGAGGGTTTCTGTATTTTATATTTTTCAGTCTGCACATTTTAATATATTTGTAGTTGTTTTATTGTTGTAAAAACGGGCTAGGTACATCTTGGTCATCAGCCCAGTATACTAGGTGTATGTTGTCTGATAACGTCATCAGCCCAGTATATTAGGGTGTACAGTATGTTGTCTGATAAGGTCATCAGCCCAGTACATTAGGGTTTACAGTATGTTGTCTGATAAGGTCATCAGCCCAGTACATTAGTACACTTATTCTCACGCAACAGTGAGGAGTAATATCAGGTTGTGACGGACTGGGATGTCGTTGAAATATACAATCAAGGTCTTGCAGGTTAAAGAGCCGATGTCCCTGGCCAATAAAATAAATCAATAATAAATAAGGAACATTTTCAAATGAACTTAGAAAACAATGTTAATGGGGGTTATTTTCTATATTATAGAAAAATCCTAGCCTACAAGAATATCAACGTACCTTCTTGTATGCCAGTCAATTGGAGTTATGTATTTTATGAAGTACAAACCAAGAAGGTGGCTGATTGCCAAGATTTCCCTATCCCCTACAATGAATCAACAACAAGCACAACAAACCTACGTAAAAGAGCCTGCTCACTATGGACGGCCTCAAGAAATATTTACTGTAATTTTATAGAACTAGCGGACCCATGCGAGAAATCTCGCATGTCCATAAACCACACTTTCCCCAATAGGTTTATAATGAGACACTTAAAGAGAAAGGTTATGTTATTTTTTCATCCAAATGATTATAGAACACTATTTACATTTCACTATAAAGGAAATACCTCAGAATGTTAATATGACATGAAACAGGCGTCACAGCGGCCCGTGGACAGCAATTACGGAGCGTATTTTCCTACATCAACGGTGTTTGCAAATCGCACACTTCGTAAACATTTTAAAGTCATTTTTTTAAAGAAATTATAGATATTTATGAAATTATAGTGCAATAAGTCACTGCTAATGTCTATTCACTTTCATTTGAATGCTCATTAGTCACGATCGGTCGCTTGTGAGCGCCGCAGGAGGGATGCATACTACTGAAATAATATATATGATAAACTCCAAAACTTATATTTAGCCAGTAGCCTATCCGTCAAGACTCCTTCTGTTACGATACTACAGTGAAGTCCTTCCCTACATGACGGAACCTCGCAGAAGACATGCGGCGGTAGGATCATGATGAGCCACCGCCAGATAACGAACCATGTACTGATACATAACAGTGGGTCGGGAAGCATGGGATGCTGGCATAGCATTGATTATGTACGCAGCTGGCCAGATACCTTAGTTGAGATAATTAAGACTTGTGGTGAAGTACTCTAGCCTACCTCGTATCCCGTAAACATGGGTAGGTATAGAACAAAACAACGAATTTTCCTAGTGGAAACTTATCTTCTCAAGAAGAAGTATTACAGTTAATATGTACGTAGTTTCAGCGCCGTGCAATTTTTACTTGTCGGGGAACCTCAATCAAAAGGTATACAGAAACAATCCCCGTACTCTGGAGGCTCTCGAGAACGAAATAATTGCATCGATACCAAACATCAAGTCAGAATAAATAACAGTGAATGTAATGAAACTTCCTACGTCGGTGCAACATGTGTTTAGAAAATGACAGCATTTCCAGCAACTATGAAATTCATGTAAGTAATGATGATTATTACATACGATAAACAGTGCAAATGCGTTGAACTACTGTAGTTAGGCGTTACGCTGCGGCCAGCGGCAGTGCCTTGCTCGAAGTGCTACTACACACAGTGGCCCACCCTACACGTGGCCTCTGCGAGGCTCTCTCAATTAGAGAAGGACTTCACTGTATAAATACTGCTGTGTTATACCGTACATAATGCATCATGGTCGACAAACCTTTATTTGACACATGTCAGGTACTCAGCATGAATTTCCTTTCAAAGTCAGTTGTTCAACATTTCTTGCTGACCTAGCTATGGATCATCTGGTAGAGAGGTGCCACACAACTTTGCATTAAGCAAATAACTTTTTTTATGCAGCCAGTGGCCATTTATTTTATTTTCCGGACGGTTCAGGAAAGGAATTTTGGAAGGAAATCGGCCGTGAACCCATTGAAAGAACCGTCCCGGCATTTGCCTGGTGGTGAAAATGGGAAACCACGAAAACCATTTTCAGGACGGCTCTCCCGATGCCAGCGAGACACGAGGAAGCGCGTTATCGCTCTCGACCACCGCGGGCGATAAGCAAAGACCTTATGACTCACCTTCAGACAAAGAAGTGAAGCCGTTACCATCTTTACAACCAACAGAAATCCCTCGACAAAGATTTTACAGTACACCCGGAACTGCGGGCTATGGGACGGGCGATTGGGCAGGGTGACTTGGTATTCCTGTTAGTAAGTACCGTTTTGATTGATTTATATTTTCATTATATTTTCATATATATTTAATGCTTTATTTAACAATACTAAGGTACAGGCATAAGCCCAATTACGTTCCTTCTTGACATATTAAGTTCAAAAATACAAAATACATCAATGAGGAAAAGGGAGAGAGAGAAAGAGATAACAAGAAAGGGTACACATTTTAGGAAATAAAGAGAAACCACAAAATAAGTTATGAAAATATACATTAAGGAAAAGTACATTGCACAAATTGGGGAAAATATAAGCTTCTAAAAAAGAAGAAAGTGTACCTAGTATTCCTCGATTAGGTTTTCAGTCTTACGTGGAAATTAATTACGAACATCATAATAAACGATCATCAATGTATTTCTCGGAATAATTCGTGTATGACACAGAAAAATAATGTACGACTCCATTTAAGTCATTTAATTCTGATTATAAAAAGATTAATCCAGGTCTACAAATAGAAAAAAATAAACATATACAGAAGAAAAAAAACAAGAGAAAAGCTTACCCAGTGTTCCAGGATTAGATTTTAGGTTGTACGTGGAAATTGATTTCGAACGCCATAGTAAACAAGCATTAATTTATTTCTTGGAATAGAACAATTAAAGGAATTAATGTACGACTTCATCGCGTCAGTCATTTCATGAAGAGCCGAATCAAAATATGCCGGATCTTCATGAAGTGCCTCGGCTGATAATGTAAAATGATTTCTTACGCCATCTGCCTTCACTTCATGAAGAAACGCGTCAGATTGTGTAACTGTCCCATTTTACATCATATGCCGGCTTTTCATGATGTGCCTAGGAACTTCATGAAATGACGGATTTCACTATCTGACTACGACGCATATATTCTCAAGTGGGAGATGCCCAGATAAGAATCCAAGCGAACGTCTGAAGTCGGAATTTGCAAATTTCTGCCGCTTATTCTGCCCTGAAGATCATCAGAGTTGGGTGAAGTAGGGGAGAGGGGGGCATGTTGTTACAATTTTCAAATTTTATTTTTTTAAACTGTTCTCCTGGAAGCTGTTAGCCTGTTATGGCAGTGATAATGAAGTATCAGTATTTGGCTTTATATATGAAAAATGTGAAGACTGGCGTAAAAATATTTTCGGTATAAATAATTTTTCTTGTTAATGTGGTAAATTGTAACAACATGCCCCACAACGGGGCTAGTTGTATATGCCATGGGTAAGTTGTTACACTCAACTTAATAATAAAATGCGACATAGTTGTAACTACAATCTTGTATATTTAACTCGAAATAATATAACAGTCAACCCTGAAATACATTTACCACATTTCGCAATTCTGGTTTTTACGGCCAAATGCCCTTCCTGACGCCAACCTCATGAGACGAGTAAATGAAATTTGAAATGAATGAAGATAAATGAAACTGGGCAAGGATGTGGAAGGAAGCGGCCGTGACCTGTCAGAAAGTACCGTCCCAGCATTTTCCTGGAGTTGAAAATGGGAAACCATGGAAAACCATTTCAAGGTCGGCAGAGAGTGGGGCTCGAACCCACGTCTACCAAATTAGCAGAGAGCTTGGCCTAGCGCTGCGCGTTATCAAGCATAGCTATCACTGTCGGTATAGAGAAATGATAATGATACCGGTAATAATAATCAACTAGCAAATACGTTAATACGTTTATAGTAGGGCCGGATAGTTATGTGCTTAACTTTTCAGAAATATGTATTTATTTACGCGCTTAAAAGTGAGAAATATGTGATTAAATTTCCAAAAAATGTTCATAAATTTGTATCAAATTTGTGTCCCCCAGTTCCTCGAAATATAGTTGAAACGTCCAGCTGCTTGAATAATCCATAATCCTGTCTACAGTACAAAAAATGTTCCCGCTTAACAGGCCGAGGCTCGCCTCAGTTTCCGAGTCCATCTTACTGTACTGCAGATGCGCGATACGAAATCATGTATGTGCTGTTTCCGAATTTCATTCTAAAGAGCAGAAAAAAAGGTCACATCAGAAAATTTCATAGCAATCTGTCAATATTCACAAGTTTTGCTGACCACTGTAATTTCAAGTAAAATATCCTTTCAAGGTAAGGACTATTGGAGGCTTAATGAGACTGTTGACTCCAGTCCCCCTGCTATACTTAATGACCTGGGAATTCCTGTTTGAAATACAATACAGAGACAAGGGTGCATACTAGAAATAGATAAGCCAATTACTGGAATTGCCAAGAGTCGAAAATGTGGGCGACAATCATCTAAGGAGTACAACATACCACCAAATATAGGAAATATGTACTTAAGAATAAATACACCGGAATATGTATTTATTTATAAAAATGGCAAAAATATGTAAATAAATAGAAAATATTTAGTTAATTAAAAATATTTAAACACACAACAATCCGGGCCTTAATAATTAGTAATTAAATAATAAAATGATACCATGGGGTATGTTGTTACAGTGTAACAACAAGCCCCCAGCGTACTGTAACAACTTGCCCCACCGGCCGACATTTTGTATTCAAGGTCAATACTTCGGCGGGGAGTAGCCTAGCTAACTACTCTCACAAGCATTTCTTTCGTAAGATATCAAACTATATTCTCAGAGACAAGCAAGTACTTACCTTCAACACAGAAGAAGACAGATGACTTCAAAATTGAATATTTATTTTTACTTTTCACTTCAAAAAACACTTAAACCTTCATAACACTCTTAAAATACACACAATGGTTTCCTTGTTTTCACAGCATCTGCAGACAGGCACCCCATGCTTTAGTAGCTGATCGTTACGCGCTTCAGCCACACGGGTGATTTTAAAACTAACATGTAACAACGTGCCCCTGTTAACAACATGCCCCCCTCTCCCCTACGTGCCCATCAATGAAGAATGCATAAATTCCACTATTCACGAGAGCTCAGCTGATATACCGATGATTTTTCATACGTAAAAGAAGCCGGAAAGACCGTGAAATAATTTATTTAACTTCATCCCTAAGGATCAGCAAATTCCAAGACAGCAGAAGATTGAGAGGGCTAAGGAAAATTTGATGAAAGCGGCCAATAAATGCATAAAGAGAATTCAAGGAAAAAGATTAATTGCACTATTGAATGTGGGAGACTGGGTTTTGATTTGGATGTTTCTCTGAACATCTATACAAAATTCTATATTCTGTATGTTGGTCCATTCAGGGTAGGCACTGCCTATAGATACAACTGCTATGACATTATTGATCTTGATAGCAATTTGTCAGTGGGAAGATTCAATGCTAAAAATCTCAAGTAATTTTATGAGAAAATAGACTAAAATAGACATAAAATTCTGTTTCAAGGATTGTTCATAAATTGATGAAATAAAAGCATTTGCTACGCTTTTATTCGAAAGTTGAGAGGGGGAAATAAACCCGAATTTTCAGATGTCTATGAACGTGAAAATACTATTTTAAATCTCATGATAATTTTTAGTCTAGATAAAGGGAATTTTGGATATTGCACAACGTCATGTACTTTACGACAATGGAATAACGATCTGATTGCATCATAGTGAGAACAATGGCTTCCTTTGACATTGCTTGGTGCTGTAGAAATCGCGGGAAATAGTATAGCACAGGGAAGAATTTAAGTGATTGGTCAACCCAATTTGTGGAAATGGAAGGTGGAAAGGGAAATGGGCGGTCAGGAAGAGCTCTTCATGAATTGGTATTACATGAATTGTTATTTAGAATGGAGCTAATCGACTTCTCTAAACATGGAAACATTTATACGGAGTATTGGTTAAGCTATCGCAATATTCTTAATGAGGCGCCATTATACAGCCAAAGGCGGGGGTGACGCTACATGAAGCGTGGCTTTTCCATTGCAACTCTCGGAGATGTGAGACGTGTTGGGAACGCGAGCTTGGTTGATATTAATATGGGAGTGCGAACGAGGAGAACGTTGACGGACGGAGAACCAGTCGTTAGGACGAATTGTAACAAGGCCGTGCACGAGTGAAGCGTAAAATGAAATGTCCTTTGTATTTAAAACTCAGCTTCTGGAATTTATAATTGTGAAGAATGGTATTAGAGCTTCAGTATACAACAGTATACATTCACTCCGATGATCTATTAACAAAATTGCATAACAGTGTAGCGATATTTGTGTGGAAGAAGACAGTTTGTATAAAAGTGATTATCTCCGAGACGAATAGCAAGCATTGTGTGAAGGTTGAAGCGACAAGCTATACAAGCAAGCGAGCGGCGTGAACAAGAACAGTGTTGCGCATTTTTGAATATAAACAAGTACCAGAAAACATTGACTGTGAGTATCTACATTTATATTACTTAATTTCGTTATATTTTCACCATGTTGAAAATCAGAATGTTGAGAGGAACGAGACTATGCATTAACATGGAGAGTGTGATGTCAGCGCAAGTTAATATGCACTAGGAACATGAAATTTGCTGGGAGCTGGAATATTTTGAGCAACCATCTTTAAACAAAATTTCCAATTATGAAGAAATCCAAGAACAATTCTACATATTCTAACTACTAAATGAAAGGACGAACTCTTCTGTGATCATCGTTAAGAATATGTAAAGAGAATCAGGATGATCCCGGTTCAAAGCAAGAAGCTTGGTTCGAGCCAAGAGTGGAGTCCGGGAAGGTGCAGTTCGATGCCAGAGGGTGCAATTCGATGCCAGGGGACGGAATTCGAAGTTCGTTGGGGCAGTTCTCTTGGTAGAAGAAGACGATGGATGGCAGTAATCCAGAATGGGGAATACTGTTAGATACGGTATTTTCTGTCATTCTAATATCCTCGAGAATCATCAAAGGTCGAAGAAGCTTCCTTATGTTGTTTGTTGAGTAGACTTGTTATTGGTAGTATGTTTTGGAGCAAAACCAATTCACCATTATTTTAGTAAATTTATACTTCAGTGAATTTAAAGTAGAAGTTTGGGATATTCCATGATCCGTATTTATTCCTAAATTGTTTTCCATTTTGAGTATTTCATTTACATTGTGGACTTTCTTTTGATGTTGAATTTCGATTTTCTGCATTAATGAATTTAAGAATGCTTTCTTAAATATCATTAATATTTTTCGCCTGCGATAATAATATTGGGAATTTTAATGTGAGAATAATATTAATTAGGAAGAACATTCATCGAATATGAAACATTATTTTCGTGTTTCATAATATTTTCGGCGATCTAGTCAAGAATATTGGTATTATTTGAAGCGAATGTTATACTTGATATAACATTTGATAGGACTTGAAATACATTGAATTTTGAATAATTCAGAATATTGAATGTCATTTAAAGAGTTTGTTCTTCAATGAGACCATTTGAGAATTATTGATAATAATAATTATTATTAATCAACATTTTGAATATATCAGATATACGAGGTTTTATCCAATAAATCGTGATATGTCGACGAACGAGAATTCTATTAAAACCTTTTGCAACATTAATATAATTGTTGTTGACTTTTTAAATATTGCATTATTGCAATACGTAACGATCAGTAAGGTGTCATTAAACTGTATTTTATTTAATATTAGCAACTATTGTTTTCAACCAGAGTAACAAACAAGTAAACCAAGGAAGTTCATGTACTGTAATTAAAGGTCAAGTTTAATGAAAATATTTAGTCAACGAGATGATTAAATATACTGTGAACATCGTAATGAAGTAACATTGAAATGGAGAACTAGTGTGACAGTTCACAAGTCACGTTCTGTAATGACAAGTATGTATTATTTTGAGGGGATTAACATTGCAATTATAGAGTGATAGCTACGTTGATAAACTCTAATACGTATTATAGGCGTATTATAAAGCAATGAAATGTTTATTGAATGAAGTGATAATGCTTCTTAGAGCAGAGTTATTTTGTGGAAGCTGAAATACGTAGTGGAGAGGTATCATAGAGGAACATATTGCAGTATAAAATAGTGTTATTGTAATAAGGAGAGTAGGAGAATAAAAATTTATTTTGATAGACCTACAGTCGAAATGACAGGGGAGTTGGCGGGAAAATGTTGTGAAATGATTATAAACTATTGGTTTGTTAATTCTATTAAGATTATAAACATGATTTAGACAATATTTACGTGTGAGCGTAGCATAATTGCTTGGCCATATTAGCGTGGAATTGAATTAAACACCTATAAAAATTGTAGCGACGCTAATGAGACTAATAATTTAATAAAATTAATAAGATTAATAAAACTAATACAATAAAGCAAAACAATGCAATTAAACAAATAAACAATATAAATGCAAATAAACAAATATTAATACTAATGCGAGTAGCATCATTGATAATATATTTATATTAATAAATATTTGTAGTATAAAATAATTATTAAATAATTATTAATAATAATTTTGAAATTATTATTGACATTTATAACAATAATAAATATTTGGAAGTCCGGATTTGTGTAATTGAAAGTTGATTGTTATGAGAAAGGCTGTTTGAGAACAGTAAGAAAATGATAATTGTTTACATTATCGATGTTCGATTAAATTGATGCAGGATGTCGTTTTACAGGTCAATTCTTTTGATAGTATTGTGTTAATGAAGTAAATAGTTTTATTGACATTTATAAGAACGGGAAGGAGGAGAACATGTTAACGTAATGTTTTTAATTGTATGTCTACCCCTTATTATTCCCGTTTTCCAACGGGGTCTGGGATGAGATGTGATGGAAGTCTTTGTGGCGATGGTTTTTACGGCCGGATGCCCTTCCAGACGCCAACCTCATGAGAGGAGTTAATGAGAGATGAAATGAATGATGGTGAATGAAACTGGGCAAGGATGTGGAAGGGAGCGGCCGTGGCCTGTCAGAAGGTACCGTCCCAGCATTTGCCTGTTGTTGAAAATGGGAAACCACGGAAAACCACTTCAAGGACGGCCGACGGTGGGGCTCGAACCCACGCGTCTACCGAGTCAGCAGAGAGCTTGGCCCCATGACCTAATGCTGCGCTTTAGCCAGCATAGCCACTACTGTCGGTTTAACGTAATGTTTTTAATAAGACAGTGATATTTTTATATTGAAGTGGGTGATGTACTGTGATAAAATCCACTATGTTGTTCAGCTACGCCGATAGAGGATGATTTAGTTGCCGAGATTCGCGAGGCAGAAGTCTAGTAATTACCTCAGAGCGACCTTGAAAACATCTGATTTAGGTAACATATTGAGACGTATTCTAGCAAATATATTTTGTGAAAGACCCCGAGTTATGGAAATATTCTTAGTCAAGCTAAGATAACAGAAATTATCTTTTGACAATTGATCTAATATATATATATCGCAGAAGAGAGTCGAACATCTTTGAAGGGAAGCCAATGTCTTTGACCGTGTCATGATGCAACGAATGAGGGATGATAATTTCCTAACTCACCCCTTCCACTGATCAAGTGACCAGGGCAGCGAGTGCTGTGTGAAACACGTTCAGATGTCATTCTATTGTTTGTACAATACAGATGTGCGCGGAGACTACCATTATACGTTCGTGAAGCGTGCGTTCGCACTTTGAAATTAGCATTACAATCTGCTTGTGATATATCGGTACTTGTTATAACTTACTTACGAGTTACAGGTTAAGTTAAAGTCAGTGATTTCTACAAGTGACTGATGTAAGTAAGGATCGAACTATTATCAGTGAACACACTAACACGGCAACATATAGGTCTTGAAAACTTCACGGTGGAACGCCAGTATAAGGGGACACAATGCAAGATGTCACAGCACTCGATAAAATGGCAGACTTAATCATGCTATGAAACCAGGCATACAATTAGTCAATGTTAAACATTTCTGCAATAGTAATTGCATCACATTCAACAAACTACATTCAACAAATAACTTAATTGCTAGCAAGGGCATTAATAAATTATTAACAGTATCGAAATAACACCACACATTCCAAATCAGTGAAATACATGGAACAAGGAACACCTAATTCTATTTAGGGGTTGTTTGACGTCATCCACTATGTTACTTTCACTCAAGAATAGGAATATAGGAACAATTATGGAGCTTTTCATGCACTTCAAGATGATGGCTTAAGCATTAATAGAGAAACTTGATGGTGAGGACGAATCCAGGATTCGAAGAGGCTGAATACACTGTAGACCAGGCTTCACGATGATGATGGCGTTACATGATTTCCTAATGCGTCGATCTTGCAAATTAAAGAACTGAATCAAGATGTATCCGTCGAGTGAACACGTGGGAGACACATTCATCGTCAACCAAGGCATGCATTTAGACCACACCCGTCTGACCATTTATGGCAAACCATCACCATGAATTTATAATGTTCTTTTTTCCAGGTGGCTAAAATATATTTCGAATGAATTTCCAAACTATGAGAGCAAATTATTTATAAGCTATTGAGATTATTTCACACACATAAAGTACGATATTTAATAATTATCTTTATAATGGTTGAATTCTAATATAATTATTCTAAAACATAGGATTTTTTCTCATGGTGATTTTACCATGAAGGCGATTGCGAACGGAAAATTTGATATTTTGCAGCGCTAATGATTAAAGCTTTTTAATTAATTTAATGGCACTGTAATTGTAATTATGATTCATGATCTATGATCCTAGACACTTCAGTAATTTAATTCAGATTGCACAATAATACAAAGCCTATGATGATATTTCACGTTAGGGAGATTTTGACCAGTTTTATGAATGCAGATTAATAATGTTAATAATGATTTGAGGATTATTTGGCATTATGTCAAAAGGATTTTGTACTGCACTTTGAATATAAGAACAATGAATTATGAGTTGTAGACACTTTATAGTGGTCTTATGGTGGCAACTGTTGGTCATGAGAAATACCATTCCAACTTATTAATACGATTAATAAATTAATTAATAAATATCTTCGAGGAAATAGCAGATGATTATGAATAAGCTAGGATGTACAGGGGATTATGCAGTCCTAGGTTCAAGGAATTAGAATGTGCTTTATATTTGTAATTATATTAAGAATTTACTTTGGTGAAAAATAGTGCAAGGGCAGTAACTTGATTACTGTCCATTTAATCGTCATGATATTTGCAATCTTGTCAGAGTTACGTAAACTGGTTGATTTAGGATTAATAATTCCTGCATATCACAGGTGATTCATTAGTATTCTAAATTAAATATGCTTCAGATTATACCATCGCAATCTGAATTATTTAATTGATCCCATAAGGATATATAAACCCAATTAATGATTTGAGAATGTTTTGAGGGATTATGATGTCATTTAACGCCAGTTATTGTGCGGCTATAACAGGATATTGCCATTTAGAGTTGATATAATTTCCATAAGGGAACTTAAAATCATTTTGATAATAATTATAATAATTATTTTTTTCCACAATTTAATTAAGTCAAATTAGACGATTGACGATAATCCTTGATTATCTAATGTCTGTAAATATTTGGAATGTGTGAAATGTATGTGTAAATTATTCATTCAGTTAGCATTGATGGGAAGGTAAAACGTATAGTCAATTTAATATTTTTTTATGAAGCTGAAAGTGAAAATGAAGTAGTTTTTTAATTATCATTATTATTCTGTTTATCAATGAACACTCGACCTCTAATTATTATTTACTATTGTGAGTACTTCCCATAATATTCAAATAGGGTAGCTCAATGACATAGACGGATATTACTGATTTTAGAATAACAACCAAATGATTTGCATTGAGTTATAGGAGTGTAAATTTATTTCTCTTTGTGTCCGTCTGCTCTAAAATAAATTAAGGACATTGATTTTAAGGCTCTCATTATACTCCTGTAGTTATTTGAACTTGTCCCGAATCAGTGATATATTCCTATTTTCATTTTGCGAAAAGTTTGTCCTGTTAAACCTTACATGCCTATCCATTTAATCGACCCGAGATAATCGATCTCTTGCCTGCCCGAGCTAGTTATTCTGTTTTTATTTGTGGGAGAAATATTTCCAGGACTACTTTTTTTATCGCCTGTGTCCTTTCTTCGGTTTCACGATGACATCGCCGGGCCAACGTGACGTCGGGAAAACGGGCACAGTACATGAAGTTAGTTAAGATGTCAGGAAACAGCTGATCCATAGAAAACAGTGTCAATACAAGCTGTAATTTTACAGTTATATTATATAAACAGAGTTTTGTGTATATATATTAAAGGAGGTTTATATTAGACTGTATTAATATTTTAACAATATTATAATAATGCAACTTATATTTGAAACTCTGAAACAGCTGATCCGTATTTACTTTCGAGGGGAGCTGTATATTACAATGTCAGATGTACATTTTAAATTATTTAACCTTTCTTATTTGACAAGTCTAATATTACTTTATTTAATTTATTTTTAGGATTTCTGTTTTCAATTTAATTGGATTAAAATTATCATTGTTAATTTTGAATAAAACTAAATATTCGTTTTCTACAAACAGACTTACGTGATTTATTTAAGTTGTGAAGAGAGATTGTGTTGTGGAATGGATTTAGGTTTAGGAAAGCCCTTTGCTTTGTCCGATTCGCCCCCTGAACCGAAAGTTTCTCGTATTCTCCAATTAATTGAGTGGGTGCCCAGTGTACATTTTCCAGAACAAATCGAAGGACTTGTGTACCCACATGTAGTACATGACGGTAGGATTTTGAGGTTTTTCTAGCCCGGGACCTTCAAGATTCTACAATCCAGCTGGTCTTCGGATTCGACAAGTATCATCTCATGTTTAAACGGGTACAGTACCTACCGTCAGGCCACGGCAGCTCACTTCCTCCTTCCTTGTCTATAACTCCCATTCTTCCCATCCTGTCCCATCCCTCATGAGGCCCCCTGTTCGCTTTGCAGGTGAAGCCGCCTGGGCAATGCGCTAGGCCCTCTTCCCCTCTTGTATCCCTCGATCCGATATCAAGCTATAGGATACTGCCCGTAGAAGCGGTAAAGGTAGGATCTCTCGCTGAGTCTGTGGGAAGAGCCTATCTGGAGGGTAAACGGACTGCGAAAAAAAATTGACTTTGTAAGTGTGGCTTGATATTATATCCCCGTTAAAATGGACTGCCGTTCAAAAAAGTTTTCTTACGGCTGGATTTAAAGCAATAATCTGTTCGGTCTCGCCTCAACCACGAGGACAACGTACATATGGCGCACCACACGGGTACTAGTTAACTAGGCTGTTCCACCTCGAACGTTAGTATGCGTGTCTAAGTCTTCAATCATGGTTTATAGTTTCCATTTAACTTCCTACAACTGCAGATCACATGGCGCAACCTATTAATTCGATGGTATTACATGTACTTGTTTTCTTCAAGGAGCAATAAATCACATGTTCGTAGAATGGCCCCTAGTATTTGGCGCGGAAGTGATTACGGTCGTATTTCCTCAGCTTATATTGCTGTCACTGGCAGGGCGCAGAGCAATATCGACCTTCGGGAGAATTGTAATGTTAGTTGGGTTCCATAAAACTAAATAATAATGGGCTGGTAAACCACTCTGTATATACGTACTGTGCTATACGTAGCTTCCAAGAGAAAGGGTGGATTGGCAACCCTGTGGGATTCCGAGCATGACGCACCATGTGTCGACGCTGTTCAAGTCGGCAAGGTGACGTGATGTCACATGAGTTGTAGGCGCGATCTGATGGCCTGGTCCCAACTTTCAAATGCGTATGATGTTTTTTCTAGATTTTTGGATTTATGGAGAGGCAAGATTTGGATTAAAAATACAGATAATAGCCACATTTTATATGTGAGACGATAATCTATCACCGTTGATCAAGTGTATTTTCGACCTGTGTAGAGTTTAATATCTTGGTTCAGCACCTGAATGCAGTGCGAACGACCACGTGTTTGGCTGTGTCTCGAGCGAGCTGACACATCTGGGAGTGGAAGGCAGATGATATTTTGTGCGCTACGGGACAATTGCCTTGAAAGAGTCCGAACTACATAATAATTAGTATTCGTTGGGGAACGCGCAGGCTGCATAAGTCTAGTGATTATCGTACACCGGACGTGGTATTTTATGACACCCGAGTGACGTGAAGTTCGATATGCTGGCATAATTCGTGACGGTCGTGTACAAATAGCCATGTATTATAAGAATAATGGTGTCTTGGATTAATAAGAACATTGTTATCGAAGGAAATACTTGCTACAAAAACCATAGCCATGAACATGTGGTTTGATGCGACTTACTTTGATAGTCACAGAACATGAGCATCATACAAGGCCTTGGGCATATACCAGCTGATTCGTTCGGCAACGGGATAGCATTACATTCTACTTATGTGATATAACGAACAGTCGAATTGTATGGCACATGCAAAGCCCGTGATATTCCTGTGAAAGTAATACTAGTGTTAATTTCAGAACAGTTTACAACATAAGGATCTATGGCCATGGAACAAGGACATTTCGCAAACCTGGGTTATTGAAGTGCCAGTAAGAGCTGAGATGAACTTACTGGAAGGAAATATGAGGCACTAGACATATACGTGAGGAGACTTGATGGAGTGACATATACATCGAGATGAGGCCATCACGCAACCACACCGTGGGAGATGGAAAGCGATGCCACCAAGAAACGGGATGGTAAAGTCCCGATTTCGTTTTCTGGAGGAGGCGAGGAATAAAAGGAGGAAGATGGAATCCTGCTGGCTCTGGAATGGGAAGAAGAAGGTCCTGGATGAAGAGGAAGGAGACTTCATAGGTTCCATGGGTTCTGCATTGTATGAGCATGCTAGGCTTGTACCATTTTATTTTGTTTTTTCTACCAGTGGGTGAGCTGAACTATATTTCAACTTGTAGTTATGAGTGGGTTGACTACTCAGTAGACTTTGTCATCATGGAATTGAACTAATTATTCATTAATTATTCGTTAATTATTTTCAGTAATTATTATTGTTATTATTATTATTATTAATTACATTTGTCGTTTGCGAGGAAGTTATTTAGTAATGAATGTTGATTCAGGAGTTGATGGACCACGACGTGGCGAGGCATAACCCTCGATGCTTTGTCCCACGAACCAATTTATTTAGTTGAATTTTGGTAAACCATCACTACTTCAATTGGTTAATAAATTTTTCACTACGATAAAGATATTGAAATTTAATAAAAGTATGCATAATTTCGAATGAAATATGGCATGAAGATTCTACGGAACTTAATATGGAACAAATAAGAGTTGTAGACTAGCTGTTGAGAGCTAGGTTGCACTTCTTTATTTTGATTTTTTGATTTTGAGCTCTAGTGTTGATGAATTTTAATAGGTGAACACTGACAGACAACAGCATTGATTTTCACATTTTTTTTCCTTCCTTCAAACATTACTTTGAAGTTTTTGATTTTTTTGCATATGCTCATCGTTATACTTAATTGGCTATCCATTTGGCATTGCTACAAGGCCGGGCAATAATTGATGATAATCTAGGCGCACTAGTTATGTAATTAAGAGGAAAGTCATGACAATTGAATGGATATGATAAGATAATCTACACAAAAGAGATAGGTTGGTGCAGTTTCTATAAAAATGAAATTTAATAGAAAGTTGTAAGATTAATTCATGATGTCTGTTTACATATTATGTGGATAAATCATAGTAATATTTTGAGGATTTTTGCTGATAAAAAAAGGGAAATACTTTGGGAATATAAAACAAGAATTTCCGTGACGAACTAAAGAGCCTACTTTTCTTAAAATTAAGATTCATGCCCATCATTAATCTACAGTATATGAACCTATATAGAATAATGACGAAATTAATTTGGTAATATCGAATTGTCTAATTAGTTCGAAATATACCTGGTATAATGTAGCCTAATAGAGCACTACAGTTGGCAGCCCTGGTGACTGAATACATTCTTAGTTCCATCTCTTAAGGTACAGAATACAAAATTTGGTTGAAGTCCAATGGATAGCATACACGTTACATGCAGTTAGACCTTGGAATTATCTGCGCGCGTAAAATCATGTTGGCAACAATGCCATGCATGTGTTGGTCAGAAATAATCTGAAATATTATGATCTCGTGTTGTGCCAATTTTGAATGAAATCCATTTGTTAGTATAGAAGTAACAAGTATTTTAAAATTGGACCCATCAGCAGGCTTAGAATCATGTTGGCAGCACTGGCGCAGGCCTATATTAGCTACTCCAAATTAATCTAGAATGCCAGGTACTATACCTGTGCAAAGTTTAGAGCTGTTGGATTGCATACTTTCTGATATATTGATATTAGGGTAACAAAAATAGAGACACTATTCATTAACAGTTGGCAGCCCTGGTTACTCTTAAGAATAGGCACAGTCATATCTGTTATGGTACACATACCACACTCGAAATTTGGTTGAAATCCAAATGATAGTATAGACGTTACATGCATTTAAATTTGGACCTCTCAGTAGGCTTAAAATCATGTTGGTAGCACTGACGTATATAAGATGCTCCAAATTAATAGAGAATGTCAGGTACTATACGTGTGCATAGTTTAAAGCTGTCGGCTTGCATACTTTCTAATATATGGGTATTTGGATAAAATAAATTGTGGGCATTTATTAACAGTTGGCAGTCCTGGTGGCTCTTAAGAATACGCTCAGTCATATCTGTTTATGTACACATAGTACAAACGAAATTTGGTTGAAATCCAATTGATAGTGTAGAAGTTATATGCATTTAAAATTTGGACTTATCAACAGGCTTATAATCATTTTGGCAACACTGCCATATATGGCCTCCTGGAAATTAAACTGCAATATTATTATCTATACGTGTGCCAATTTTGAAATAGCTCCCATTCATACCTTCCCAGAAATCTGACATGGAGCTCAAATTTCAATTGCGATTTTCCAGCAGAAGGTAGCACTGACATCATTTTCAAATATGGCCGTGAGATATTCAGGTATAGATCTTTATTCCTACCAAATTTTGTTACGATTGCTGCAGCCGTTTAGGAGTTGATAGGGGGGACACACACATAGCCAGACAGACAGAAGGACAGACAGAAGGACAGACAGACAGACACACATTTGCCCGATCTCATAAGTCTACTTTTTCCTCATTTTTGCAAAATGTGAAAAGTAGGCTAAAATATCAGATATATAATAATAATTAGTGGTATAAAATCATTGTCCTAAAATAAGCATGACTATGTGAGATTCGGTAAGCTGATGATGAATGAAGAATTTATATGAGCAGGTGATAGTCTAATGACTATGGTATTGATGGAACGAAATATGTTACGATCATACCATCGAATTGGGAATGAAGGGAACCTTTTATTTTAATGTCATGATCAACCAGGAATTTGATTTATGCATACATTGATAATAATGGGGTGGTGAATTGTTTGAACTATTTTTGAGTAAGAGACTTTGAAATAGCCTGCAACGGACTCTGAAATCATGATAAATTGGACATAGACTCCGGATGGAAGGTCTGGTAGGATGAAAGACATGAACGATTATGTGATGGAATTATTCTAATATTCAAAGGAATATTTCAATTATGCAATGAACATAACTGTAAATAATGAATAATTAAACGACGACATGCTGCAGCAATAATTTTGTGGATATGTTATTTTAGGATAAAATATTTAAAAATTCATTACTTAGAATTGAGGAAAGCACTATCATTTCAGGGCAAGCTACTTATTTAATTTTTCTTTTTTATGAACTCAAGTGAGTGAATTTATTTTTGGCTTAAAATACCACCTGACTGATATTTAGGGTGTTAAATTAATTTTCATGGTCAAATGAGACAGAATCTGACTTGTTTAAATTTATTTTTCTTCTCCCTATTCCTCGAATATCTCCTAATTTTATTTTTGTCGAAGGTTAGGACTGAGGAGATATATTGACCCATTAATTTCTAGTATCAGTTGACCATGAATCATTTGAATCAATTCACATCAAGTCTTTATTTAGTTTGAAATTCCGAAGCAGGATAGGCTTTTGGAGTTAGACGTCTTTTCTGTTGGTTTATGAGCGGCCCTAAAAATGGATACTTGTTTTCTTGTTAAATTGCTCTTTTCTTCTGATTTTGTTGTTCTATGGAGTTGATTTAGATCTCTATCCATATAACCACCACTGATACTACTTGAGATCTCGTACACTCTGGCATATTTTTTAAATATTCGAACCCAGTTCTCAATCACTTTTTTTGATACTTATACAGAATGTCTTGGTTTATCGACATGAATTGCGATGTTTTTCGCCGGGTCATCTATTTCACTGCCGGTTAATGGGGAAAGTACGTTTACGTGTTACATGTTAGACTGCATATAACTTCCATAACTTTCACTGGTTTTCTATCATATTTTGTTAACACAATGTATGCTATCAGATAATACTTGTGCACATTGTCAGTCCTACGAACTACCTAATAACTCTCCGTGTCCATTAGAGCCGTCAACTCTCAATATTATAGAATCTTGTAGGAAAATATACTGTGCTGCTTTATGAGGCAAATTTTGCATTGCCAATCCATAAATATTATAATGTCAGTGATATCAGCAATCTAAACAGTTCTAATTAGGGAAATAGGTGTTGAATGTTAAACTTAAGAAATGCAGGCTCTTTAGTTCGTCACGGAACTACTTGATTATTATTGCGGCCCTGAATATAAAATTGAGTTGGCTAACTCAAGGCGAATATATTTAGTACTGTTATTGTTTAATTTTAGGAGCATGCTAGTCATCAGTCTCGAAAACTTGTATGTGGAATTGGTTTGGTATGTGTTTTTGTGATGTCTGCGGTAGTGTGTGTGTTTAATTGAGGCTAGAATTGGGAATCATCGTAGCATTTTTTATGTAGTAGAATCGAGGTGCTCTCAGCCTCGTGAGGACAATTCGGTGCCTGTCCCGGTCACAAAAATCAAGACAAACGGCCAAAGGTACCCTACGCGTTGACCACTCATCACCCCAAAATCTGTAGGGAAATGGCTGGACAGCAGCGGCTTAGAAGGCTATTGCCCGTCATGGGCTGTGGAGTGGGTGGGGAAGGGGCTGGGGGATTAGAGGGGAGGATTTCGGAATGGGCCACCATGGTAATCCACATCTAGGATGAAATGGGAATCAAACTCACCTATTCTCAGTTTTGCCTCACAAGGCTGTATTTACCCTATTCGAAACCTCACACTAGAATGAAATTTATTGACTGATTTGGGAATTGAACCTGGACTTCAGTGGTGGCAACCAAGTATACTATATCTATAGGTGGATAGAAATTACGCACATCGACACAACAGCAGTTACTTGCTTTAAAACATGACGGGATATATCGTACTAGACGGCACCAAAATACTTAATAACGAAATAAGTAAATCGCCTGTATTGCTTTCACTGATTAAATTGTCTAAACCAATCACACGTGACGAACGCGTAAGGAAGGGAGAGCTGTGTGCGTGTGTACGACCCAGAGGGGACGCGTGAGACATGCGTGTTTTAGCGCTGACATGTGGGCAGGGAAAATGCTATCATAATATTATCCCCACAAATGATGATGCATTACGTTGATGGAGGCGATAATGATATCTAAATTGTTATGGGGTCTACGAAATGTGTGACAATGATTCATAGTGTTTATAAAACTATAATTATAATGAATATTTTGTCTAGTAATTTTAGTACTACACTCCGTAGTTCGATCACAGTTCAGGAACAGTTACAGGTACCACAGAAAACCTCATTCAGGGTGCGTGCGGTGGGAATCAAGCCCAATTCTTTCCAGTTTTGCCATTCGGGCTCAATATACCACATGGCAGTAACATTTGAAATTCAAATTATTAGCAGGAGCTTGAATCACAACAATCACCTCCAGATCCTAGTAGCAGCTGTTCACCTGTAGAGTAGATCTTAGGGGACTGTTGCATTACTGGTTCTATAAATCCTTATAATGTTTTTTTTTTTTTATTATTTTAGCGTATGGCTTTTAGTGCCGGCAGTGTCTGAGGACATGTTCTGCTCGCCAGTTTTGTAGCTGCTTCGAGACGGACACCTAATGGGTGAGCTACAAGTACCGTTGGGGAGGAAAGTTGGAATGTAAGGATGAGGAGTTGGAAGGTAGCGGCTGTGGCCTATAGTTAGGGACCAACCCCGGCATTTGCCTGCAAGGAAGATGGGAAACCACAGAAGACCATCTTCAAAGTTGCCGGTGGGGGGATTCGAACCTCCTCACCTCCCGGATGTGAGCGACTGCCGGCAGTCATGCCGTAACGACCACGGCTAACTCACCCGGTCCTTATAATGGTGCATGACTGCCATGCAAATAAATAATAAACAAATGCCATTCCTGGAGCCTTGAAAAGAATTTCAAATTTGTTTGACATATTGTTAACTTAACTGGAGAACCTGCAGTGGGGAAGAGATTTTTACGAGTGGAGGTTACCTTTTGAGATAATACAGTCCTTGGACAAGGCCCATTAGTGGACATACTTGTTATACTAATTCCCATTGAAAGGAAGAAAGTAAGCATTGACATTTTTGAGCCTAATTTAATTAGTTATAGTAAATAAAAAAGGCATTGAATTATATTATTCCACCTTAAACAATAATTAAAATTAAGGGAGGATGTGACCCGTTTAGCACTTTTTTTTACAAAAAATCATTGTGGGCTCATGTTTTAAGCTAGAGCAGTCATATTTTAAACACACAAGACACCTATATGAGAGATTCTAAATATAAATATTACAGTCACAACCAATCTACAGGGTGTCCAAAATATATATATATGTCCATACATGGATGACCTCACTACAAAAGTGTGCATATTTCTCCGCAACACGCAGAAGTACTGTATATACGAGTGTTGCTTGGAATTACAATTTTGAATTGAATGTACAGTAATATATTTTTACAAATTTGCTCTGTATAATGAGTATATTTCTCCTTTTAGTGTTCATATTATTCCAGTTCGCAGGCATATCACTGTTGAAAGGAAGAAATATGAAAACTACAAAACTCTATCTGTAGTTGTTGAGGGAAATAAACCTTCAACTTAAAAATTTTTATTTTGAGGTAAAAAGTGTCTGCTGTTTTGTCATCTAGTAAAGTAATAATTCTTACTGCAGAGGTCAGAACTTCAATGTCCATCATAGGCATAGAGCTATTGCTCAACGCCCCCCCCCCCCCCTCCTCCTTGCTTCCATTTCTGTGATCTCCTCACTTGCCTTGCAGTCTGATGTAGAATTAGGAGAGTTTCTCAGCTTTCGCAATTCTCTTCTGGTATGTGTCACCGAAGGCCTTGAGAGTATGTGTTTCTTGTTATTTACCGACTTGATTTAAAACCTCTACTCTGACTTTATTTCCTCCATTGAACACCAACACTGCATCGTACACAGGGACTCCGGAAAGGTAAAAAAAATTTTATTTTTTTTTGCTTTTATTTTTTCATTTTCTTAATCTATGAAATCTCCCCTTTAAAATGATGTATAATTTATATGATTAACTTACACCTAAATATGTTAAATACAGTTTTAACATACAACCTGCGCGCACGTTTATTGGCTTAGAGCTGTGAAACTGTTGTTGAGTAACCAGCGTTCCAAGCTAACCGCTCAAGAGATATTATTCTTGTGATATTAGGGAAATTAAGTGTTGTGGACTACGTATGTAGTTCTCTCATTACACTATAGATGTATCTTCTGTTCCCTCATTTTGCCGCTCTTTAGTTGCATTTGTAGAGAATCGTGTGGAAATTATTTGTTGGGTTCATAGTGTGTGTGTGTTACGGTTTTGTCATGGTTAAGATTACCAGAAATCCTCTGAAGGTTTTCAAGAAGAAGAGAAATGTTGTAAAACAGAAACTACTATTCATAAATAATAATAATAATAATAATAATAATAATAATAATAATAATAATACAGACAATAATGGTGAAAATATCTGTGCGTCTGCCACTAACCTAACAACTCCTCCAAACCAAAATAATGCATTTATAAGAAGTTCAGATCGGAAACTAGGTACGAACTGTGACAAATATAATAATTTTAACAATGAATCAGATGTTAGCGAAATATTTGAAGTGGAGATTCTGATAAATATATTTACGAAATGCGAAAAATGCATTGAGTGTAATGAAATTGGTTTGGAACTGAATGTAAGAAATCATATTGGGATTGCTACTGTAATTGAACTGATGTATACTAAGTGCCAATTCGAAACTTTATATTGGAACAGTTCAACCATAAATAATGATGAAATCAGTTATAATATGTTTGCTCACAATGTTAGGTTAGTATATAGTCTGCGTGCAATCGGAAGAGGAGAAACTGCTGGCAGGGTTTTCTGTGGGATCATGAATCTACCAAATCCAATTTCCAAGTTTGGTAATTATAACCGGTATCTGGGCAAATGGAAACCACGGCGAGAAGGAAGAAATCGGGGAAGAGGAAGATGGACTGCAAACAGAAAAGGACTTAACATGGAAAGAATTGGAAGATGCAGTGAGGAAGATGAAAGGAGAAAGGCACCGGGTGTGGATGAGTTGAGTATGGAGATGGTGAGAGCAGCAGGGGAGGTGGGGACACAATGGTTGTACCGAGTGATGAAGAGAGCATGGAAGGATAGGAAGACCACAGAGGACTGGAAAAAGGGAATACTTGTCCCGATCTTAGAGAAAGGTAGTAGAACAGAATGCAGAAGCTATCGGGGAATAATATTGTTGAGTCATTGTGCAAAGATGTTTGAGAAAGTATTGGAAAAGAGAATTAGGACAAGGATAGAAGGAGGGATGAAGGAAGAACAACATAGCTTCAGAGCAGGAAGGTCCACAGTGGATTTGGTTGTTGCTGTAAGGCAGTTACAAGAACAGCACTATGAGTATGAAACAGATCTACTGATGGCCTTCCTGGACATTGAGAAAGCATATGACAGTGTATGCAGAAACAAAGTATGGAAGTCCCTGGAGTACAGAGGAGTAGAAAAATGGATTATACGGAGGATAAAGGAGATGTACAAGGGAAGCGTGAGCTGTGTGAAAGTGGGAGGAGAGAGACCGGACTGGCTGGAACAGAGAAACGGCCTGAAACTAGGAAGTGCACAGTCACCGTTACTTTCCATTGTGGTGATAATTTACTTAGGTACTCACATTTATCTTTGGATATACCTTCGATGCTAAATTGTAGGGCACGAGTACAATGCCCAATGCATTTTGAGTTCTGTGTGCTTTGGCCCTTAAATGAAACTTTAGGAAAATGTTGTGGATATTAAAAACCGGGAGAGATACGAGATCTAGTTCGGTTACCGCTTGTGCAACTTTCTGCCGTCCTGCCCTTGCAGTCCGTTGCCCAGGGTACACCATCTTGGAGGTGGTCTACGCTTCGTGCTTAACTGTTCCTTATAATACAGGGTGGATTGACGGGTTAATGCTGAAGTTAAAACAAGAACTACCGTGCAGAAGACTCACTGCCCTGTTATCCACCATGTTAAGGAATCATTATTTCAGAGTGTGTTCAGGTGGCAAGATGAGTAAGTCTTACACCATCAAGAACGGCCTCCCTCAGGGATCTGTCTTAGCCCCATTATTGTTCAACCTATATACAAGCGATGTACCAGAAACAGAGTCCCATAAGTTCTGATATGCTGACGAGTCTGCCATAGCAATCCAAACCAAATATCTGGACGACGGGTAAAAAATCCTGACTCAGGACCTGCAAAATCTAGAAAACTATTTCAAACAGTGGAGGCTTTGCCCAAACCCATTAATAACTGAGGACACAGCTTTTCACCTTAATAGTAGAATCTCCAAACAAGAGCTGAACATTACATTCTGCGGAAGGAGGCTGAGAAACAATCCAAACCCCAAATACATAGGAGTAACTCTGGACTGTTCTCTGACCTACAGTAAACACCTTGAGAATACTGCAGGAAAACCTAGGACCAGGAATAATATCATCCGCAAACTGGCAGGCACAACATGGGGTGCCAATGCAAGTACTCTTCGTACGGCAAGCCTTGCGCTAGTCTACTCTGTTGCCGAATATTGTGCACCGGTACGGTATAGAAGTGCTCATGTCCACAGAGTAGATACTCAGCTCAAGAGTCCTTAAGGATTATAACGGGCACATTAAGACCAAACCCTGTGTCAAGGTTGCACGTACTGACAGGCATTCCTCCTTCACTACTGAGACGACAACAAGCAGCTGCCCACGCTTGGAAAACTTACATCTGTTCTGACCTCAAGAACATTCCGGTTCACTCAGTACTGAGTAATCCTCCACCCATGCGCCTGAAATCCAGGAATCCCATTTGGGGTGATAACATTATTAAGCAGCCAGGGCCTTACAACATCAACAAAATCTGGAAGGAAAGGTGGAGAGATTTTTTTTCACCTCACCAAACCCACTTAGATGATCCTTCCCAGCAGATCCCAGGGATTGATCTACCAAGAGATACGTCGTGCCAACAAAATCGTGCTCGAACTGGTCATGGAAGGTGCTAAGCAATGCTACACAAATGGGGTTGGCTGGAATCACCAGCTTGTGACTGCGGAGCTCAAGAACAGACGATGCACCACATCATTCGGGAGTGCCCACAGCGTAGTTTTTCAGGCGAATGGGAAGTGTTCATGAAAGCATCAGCTCCAGCGCTTTCCTGTTTGAAGAGCCTTGATGTTCATTTTTGATTGTTATATACATATTTGTAGGCTATATTTAAGTAGATCATTTGTACCATACGAAAATAATAATAATAATTGTGGTGATGGATGACTGAATGACCCGAGTGGCACAACTAATTGGGGAAGGAAAGATGAAAGCAATGGTGTTTTCAGATGATTTGATGATTTGGGGAAAGAAGGAGGAGGAAGTACAGGAGTAGTTGGACGTGTGTGAAGGAATTATACAAGGATATGGGATGAAATTTAGCATAAATAATAGTGAGATGGTGATCACAACAAGGAAGAAGGAAAGAACCACAACGGCAACAGGTGAATAAAGTGGAGAGTTTCAAATATCAGGGAAGCCTGATACAAGATAATGGAAGAAAGGATAGAGAAATAAATGAGTGGGAAAGACAAGCAGAGGCATTCCGTAGGAGTGTGAGAAGCATGATATGGGTTAGGGATGTCCCTAGGAACAGCATAAAGGTCATATATCGGATATACTATATCCCTTTCCTGACTTATGCCTCGGAGAACTGGGTTATGAAAGGAAGGGAGAAGAGCAAAATACAGGCCAGTGAGATGAGGTTCTTGAGAAGCAGAATTGAAGCTACAAAGATGGAAAGAATATGAAATGAGAGGAACAGAGAATTTATGAAGGAGGAACCATTACAGGATGGTATAGAGAGATCTAGACTTAGATGGTATGGACATGTAAAACGAATGGAGATGAAAAGGATACTCAGGAGGATACACGAGACGAAGTGGAAAGGAAAGAGACCGAGAGACAGGTGGCTGTAGGGGGTGGAAGAAGGCATGAAGAAGAGAGGAGAAGACTGCGAAAGGGTGGAGGCTGAGAGATGGTGGGAAGACAGACGACTTTGGAGAGACTTGTGTTCCAAACAGACCAGGCCAGTGGCTGGAAACTGTGCAGGATGATGATGATGATCTGGACTCCAAAGTAGAAGATGTGGCAATAGCATCTATGAAAGGAGCAGTAGAAGAGGCTGTGAATGAAAATTATCGCAATAGAGACCTGACCGCAGCGTTCGATGGTACTTAGCAGAAACGGGTCACACATCTCTTCATGGTGTAGTTACCGCAATTTGTGTATTCACGGGTAAGGTCTTAGATGCAGCAGTCATATCAAAACATTGTAGGTGTCCACAAAAACTGAAAGGAAAGCATGAAGATAACTGTTACGCAAAATATAGTGTAAGTAGTGGGAGTATGGGGGTGTCTGGTATTAATAAAATATGTCAACGGTCAATGGCAACTGATAAAGTGAGATATGCGAATTATCTTGGGGATGGTGACTCAAAAAGTTTCAATGTTTCAATGCCTTATGGGTATAATGTAGAGATCCAGAAACTTCAATGGGAATGGGGACGAGACTTCGGCGACTAAAAGCAAGCTATAAAAAACAGAAACTTAGTGAAGGTAAGGGGTTGGACGGAAGAGGAAGATTAACTGATGATGTGATAGACAGAATTGAAACAATTACGGCATGGCTATCAGACAAAACACTGGTAATGTGAGTGATATGAAGAAGGCTGTGTGGGCTCTTTTCTTTCATGTCTCTTCTACAGATGAAAATCCCCAACATATGCTCTGCCCAAAAGGAACTAAAAGTTGGTGTAAATAAAACAGAGGGTTGGTAACAGGGGAGAAATACACCCACCACCATAGTCTCCCTTTACCAATTATGGAACTCATAAAACTTACTTTCAGAAACTTAGCAGCCCCGGAATTGTTGATAAAGATTTCCATGGACGAACCCAAAACCCCAAGGAAAGTGTAAATGCCGTTATAAGGGCCCGAATTCCAAAGACTGTGTTTCTATGACTAGAAACCCTTCACTTTGGTGTTTATGATGCCTATACAACTTGCAAAGGTGGTAACATTACAAGATGTGAAGTGATGAACAGTATGGGCATCAAATTTGGCATCAACATGGTGCAGTCCATGATGGCGTTAAACAAAGAGCGTCTTCGAGCTGCTGATAAGGCAGTACGAAACCTAGAAAAGCAGGCCAGACAGCTTAGAAGGAATTTAAAAAGAAAACTGGACGAGGAATTTTCAAAAAATTAAGATAATACATCCTATGCAGCAGGAATGTTCTAGAAAGGCAAGCAAAACTTTAATGCTGATTTCCCAAGAATCAATTTTTCTCTTATACAATACATGTTTTCTCAGGATCAACTCAATAGATCTGCTTCAAACGTTGAGGATATGTTATATGGACTATTTTACTTACTTTAACACAGGCTTTTCTTTAATAGGATGTTAGTGTAGAATTTACATATATTTTTTTTATAAAAATGTAGCAAATACTTATATCATACAAAAAATCATGACTAAACCGTGAATCAATAACCTAAAAATCCCCATGTTCAAGTATGGCCACAGTCCTCATAAACATGTTGTAAAAAATTCAGCCTATCATTCCAAATAGATCCTGAGAATACATGCACTTTATAAGTAGTATTTTAACATTGGTAAGATAGGTCTTTCCTGAGTCCCTTAAGTCCCACAAAAGGTAGTTTTTGGGCACCCAATCCAAACCTAATTGGTGAAGCTTTCGTTGGCTTACTGGGTTTTCCAATGGAGACACACTTTTACTAATTCTGGGTCAGCCAGAGCCCTGATTTTGGGTTTAAAGTCATTCATTACAGCTTCCAGGTGGGAATGCTTATGATTCTATCGAGTACTGTCTCTGTTTTATTGACACCATCTGTCTTTCGGACACAGGAATGTATGGGTGCTGTGTCTTTTTTGAGATATGGAAAAAGATACCACATCCAAATTCATACATTGACATTTCATTGTTTTCGGACACTTCCCGCAAAAGAATCGCCATAGGCATTCGGTGAGATAAAACAGACTTCATAACCATTGGAAAAACACTAGTCTTGAGAATCAATATTTTGACAGCTATCTGGTTACATCCCCCTAAACATAAAATTTTAGTTCCAAGTTAGACTACATTGTGGCCTTCTACAGCGTTGTGTGCATCTTAACAAATAAAACCAAATGCGATCATGTAATAATACAATTCGATCGAATCGTTCCAAAGCCTAATCAATTTATCATATTGTCTAATAGAAATTGCTAATTAAAAGAATATCCAACTTAAAAAGATTAAACATAAAATTCTATTATTATATTTGGATGTCTCATAAGTAATGTCCTTTTTAAAGTTTGGTGTTTTATAAGTTAGAATGGTTTTCTTTGGTTCGCCAATGCTATTTACAGGAGGCCATGACTAGAATTGCATATATTGCGAGAAGGTATCAGTCGTCAATTGTTGATACACAATCAGAAATGGAACTTACAACGTTGGAGATTAAGGTCCATTAAAGGCACTACTGGAAACAATATTACAAACCTGCTGCCATGGCTCGACGAATATGTGAAGTGCAAGGAGAGTGAAAATGAGGCACAACGATTGTTCCAACGTTTTAACACTGGAGAGGAAATCACTACAGATTTACCGCGTTCTGGAAGACCAAAACTTGGGATATTGAGAATACCCGCAGAGTGTTAGAAGAAAATCTGCTAGTAAGTACTCGTAGCCTGTTAGAAGAACTTGGAGCATCAACAGGTACCAAATATCGCCAGGTTAAGAAACTTGTAAAAACAAGCAGAAGCTGTAGATCTGTACCTCATGAATTGACCCCTGAACAGACACAACGTAGACTGGATATCTGTCGTCAGCTTATCAGTAACCCGACGGATGATAGATTTATCAGGAGAATGGTCACATGTGATGAAAAATGGTTTAATTACCGCAACGCTGACGCCTCGAAACAGTGAATAAGTCCCCGTCAACCTGCCAAAGTCATCGTTAAAATGTTCTGTTCGGCCCCAATATATTATTTTGTGTCTGATGAAATCTTGAAGGAATCCTGAAAGTTTGTTCCAAACTAGCTACAGTCAATGCGAAATTTTATTCTCAACAACTGGAACGAGTTCTTGAAATTTTGATATGGAGATACCCATCATTAGTTTAAAAAAATATTCTCTTGCAACAGGACAATGAGACACCTCATACTGCATGAGCAACCAAGGCAAAAAATCAGGGATTGGGAGGATTCGAACTGCTACCACATCCAGCAAACATCCCTGATCTTGTGCCTCCAGATTACCATCTTTTTCGATCCATGGCCCTTTTCTTGTGTGGAATACATTTCGAAAACATTGAAGCTGTGGAAGTGGGTCTCGCCAAATTCTTCGCATCAAAACCCATAGACTGGTATCGTCTCGGGATAAGAAACCTCGCTAAAAGATCTGATATTCTCTACTTTCAAGAATAGTTTAATTTCTTGTCAGAAAACATTCTACATAACATTGTCTTTAAAAACAACATTACTCATGAGATATCCCCTGTATAAACTAACTAATTCTATTCATGTTAAAATTCTGTTAATAACTTAGGAACATATCCTAAAACACAGATAGTGCTTAAATAATTGTTAATCCACATCTCCACCCGTAGTTGTTTTTGGTAATTCAATTCGGGGCTTATCGACATCGTGGTCACTTTGCCCCATGTATTGGAGTGGGTGTAGAATACTTTTCCGATAACCTGTGATATTGTGGTGTCTGTAATAATGTGTGTGTTTGAAATTCAGATGATGATTCGGAAGGAGTTGGCCGTGGCCTTATGTTAGGAACTATCCCTGCATTTGCCTAGAATAGAAGAGGGAAGCAACGGAAAACCTCTACCAGTATATCTGACATGGGAATCGAACCCACCTCTTGTCAGTTTTGCCCTACGAAGCTCAGTGGACACCGTTCCAGCCATCAGACCAGAATTGGATTTTTGGCTGAGCCGGGAACCGAAACCGGGCCTTCGTAGTGACATCCTAGAATGCTAGCAGCTACACCATGAGGTGGACTCTACCCGCAGTGAGGGCAGCGATGTATAATTGTCAAGGTGATATTTTGAGATAAATTTCGGTCACTAATTTTAGAAGATATCTGAAAGGAGCAAAATGTAAAAACATCAGCTAGCCTATGTCGAATGCAGAGTAATATCAGCTCATTGCAGAATAATCTAAGCTTAGTGCATTTTAAAGCCCTACAACTTCTTATGTTATTTGTAAAACAAAAACATCCAATATACCTAACCTTTACTAACCACGAATATTGTACCGTGGTCAGTTTGTAACCGGTATTTAGCGTTACTTGTAAATCAGGCATACCCTAAAGAGAATATTATTTCTGCACTTAACTGAGGATCGTTTCATTCTTGCTGCATTTTTCAATAACATATTGCTTCGCAATAGAAAATTCTTCATTTCTAAGAAACAGAAATTGGAATTCAGAACGACCATTGTTTTCATAACTAATGAATCGGAAGTTGATTATACATACTGTGACATTTGTTTATCAGGCACGTAAGATGTGAAGCACTTATGATGCTCGTAATTAATTTCACATGTTCACACCTAGTTTTTCCGCAAGTATTTCACCGTGCGCACGCATTCAATTCTGTATATGATTATTTATATTACTAACTAATTATATCTGATTATTATTATTATTATTATTATTTGGTTGATGTAGCTGGATATAAGTATTTATCTGACCACCGAATCATAGAGCTAGCTATAAAAGACATGGGATCAATTTATACCAGGTGGCCCGTTTCCCCCGTGCAATCTAGTTTTAGATGTCCCGCATACACTAGTGCTGTATGGGATGCCTAACAACTGATTTCCACGGGGGTCACAGTGCATGCTTGCCGATTACGTCAGAATACGTAGGAATAACAACCGGACAGCCGCTAGCTGCATGTTCCTCAGCTCTACCCGTCTAATTCACCCCATTGCCTTTCCGACCCTCGCATTTGAGATCGCAATAGACTCATAAATGTGGTAGAAGGACACGGTACTAATAATATATTATATGGAGAAGCTGGTCGTAATGCCGTTGAAGCTCGTAGACAGCATGCAATGGTGTTTCCATGTAGACGTCTGCCGTCTCGTTAAGTATTTCGCCGAACAGAGCTGCAATTACGAACGAATGGAATGTTCCAGGCACATACCAGCAGGACTAGACCCGTAATGCTGAAGTTGTACGGAATGTACAAGAGTACTTCGAACGGAATCCTACACACTGTCAGTTACACATCACCTTACTGAACTACTGCTGATTTTTAGCCTATTTTCAATTTTGAAAAAATAGGCTTATGAGATCACCTTTTGTCCGTGTGCGTGTGTGCGCGCGCGCGCGCGCGTGTGTGTGTGTGTGTGAGGTGTGTGTGTGTCCCCCCCTAATAAATTCTAAACGGCAGGAGCGATTTAAATGAAACTCGGTAAGATCATAGCACCATTCTGGCCGACCCCGACCGTGCCCTTCAAATTTTATTGTGTCTCACCAATCCAGCATGGCGGCTGTGCGAAATATTTCACCAGCATTCAATATCCCCGAAACTATTACCGATATCATCCTGAAATTTTGTACGTTGATAAAGGGAACTACTAGGAGTTCACCATGATACTTTCGAATACTTGGTAACTACAAAACAAACATGGCGGCCAAGCGAAGTTGAGACTTTTAAATAGACTTTTCTCGCGATTTAACCATCCAAACATAATGAAACATGGTACAGAAAATGTTAGTACACATTGTAATGTAATGGCGTCAAATTTAGTTCATTTGTTTACATAACCTCAAAATGGCGGCTGTGCGAAATATTTCACTGGCGTTCTATATCTCCGAAACTATTACAGATATCACCGTGAAATTTTGTACGGTGATAAAGGGCACTGCCACAAGTGTGTTCATGTAATATTCAAAAACCTGTCAAGTACAAAACGAACATGGCGGCCAAGCGAATTGAACATTTTATTAGACTTTTCTCGAGATTTAACCATCTGAGCGCAGTGAAATGTATTACAGTAAATGATTATACATATTGTAATACATTGGTATCTAATTTAGTTCAATTGTTTACATAACCTCAAGATGGCGGCTGTGCGAAATTTTAAAATTAAGTTTTTATTTTTTGTGTCGTAATCATGCGATCGAAGTGAAAGTTTTAATAATGAAGCTACGCAATAATTTTCCTTCAATGGTACATAACTCTATCGCCTATACATATAACAATCCAAAATGGCGAGCATCGGAAATATTTGGACGGTTCTCAATATCTACGAATCTTTTACAGCAATCAAACTGAATGTTTTTAATTTCATAGAGGCTATGAACATAAGTTCACCTATAGGACTTTCAGTAACCTGCTGAGCACAAATCCAACATGGCGGTGACGCGAAATATAAATTTTTAAATGGACGTTTCTCGCGATTTAACCATCTGAGTGCAGTGAAACTTGGCACGTTAAATGCTTATACAAATGTTAATCCACTGGCATCTAATTTATTTCAATTGTTTTCATAACCACAAGATGGCAGCTGTGCGAAATTTTAAAATCTCGTTTTTATTTCTTGTTTCCTAATCATGCGATTGAAGTCTAAATACCACACGTACATGTGATAGTACATAAATAAAAATCCAACCTGGCGACCATCTGAAATATTTAGACGGTTCTCAATATCTATGAATCTATCACAACCTTTAAACTGAAATTTTGTATGTTGATAGAAGCAATTAACATGTGTAGGATATATGAAACTAGGCTGTATAGTTCTTCACGGAACTACTTGTTTGCTTTGCTTTTTGAGACGTTTCAGCCATCAATGGACCACGATGTTCTTCACTCACATGATCAATGTAATGCTTGAGCTACTGCTGATAATAGTAATAATAATAATAATTTGAATTTTGTATTAGAATTAATTTATTAATTACTATGATAACACATTTGTGATATGTCTCAGGAATCTGACGGCAAAATCAGTAGAGATTATCTGTGAGATATTAATTATTTTTCACAGCATTATACAGTTTGTATTTCAATACAAGAGTGCATACAATAATACGTTTTTGTTATAAATTGTTATAAATTAATGTTTATTTAGGTAATAATTTTTTATGCGTCGTATAGCTAGTTGTTGCTGTTCATATTGGACAATCGAGGTCGTAGTTCGTTAAATAGTGCTGGTGCAGGAAACCATAATAATAATAATAATAATACGAACCACTATGTAACAATGTGCACATATTTATTGTTGCTTAGGGCAAAGAGAAGCGGCAAGGGAGCTATGAGTGCCACGAACTTCAATACAGGTAGGAATTATCTTGAATTTCTACAAACCGACTTGACTCTGGAAATCCTTCTAGAAGATATTCCACTCCAGGTTGTATTACAACATCGGTACCAGCATGATGGTGCTCCACTTCACACCTTCCGGGCCGTTACGGAATATCTAAATGTACGATACCATGAACGGTGGATAGGTCGTGGAGGCCCCTGGCAGTGGCCAGCACGATCGCCTGATCTAACCCCTCTGGACTTCTTTCTGTGGGGCTATATAAAATCAAAAGTCTACGAAACGGCGCCAGAAAATGTTGATCAATTAAAACAACGTATTGGTGAGGCCTGTGCTGCAGTGACATCTGAAATGTTACGACGTGTCCATGCAGACACTGCGAGACGTGTTCAGCATTGTATTCGCCACCAGGGACATGTCTTTGAGCATATTCATTATGAATAGCTGCCCAAGTGTGACATTTTAATGTATTTTATTTTCTAAGCTTTGATGCAATAATATGTGAGTTTTTGTCCACAATGCTATTGTAGAGTGGAATTTCTGTAGCCTACATGTACCAATTAATGTGTTATTAAACTGTCTTTTCTGCATCTTTGGCGTATTTACAAACAAACCCTGTTTATAACAGAAATCGTTGTTTGCAAAGGAGCGTTACAACGTGGTATACAATATGTTGCATGTTGTGCAACTATTGAGCAGTGGTTTTACTACACAAGTACTGTAACAGGATTCCTATCATCATTTTAATCATTATAATAATAATAATGATAATTATCATTATCATTATCATTATCATTATTATTATTATTATTATTGTCACTATGATGTATGCACTAGACTGTAATAATAAAATAACAATAGTGACACAGGTTATCAGACAAATTTTTCACACACTCAAGTACACGGGGCTACATGCCCACTGTGTTGTAAGGCCCCTGAAATTCAACAACTCATTATTTCAGTACGGTGAAATTCAACGTACCGGGTGAAGGCTTCGATCACAATACTCATGAACAGTCTGCACAACATCAGAATTGTTGCAGACGGGTCTAGCCCAGCCATGCTGGTATGTGCTTCAATCCATTAGCACTTAATTACAGCTCTGTTCGGGGAAATTCATATACAAAAGGCAAGCGTCTATTTGGAATCTCCTGTGCATTACTGTGCGAGTTTTGGTGGGATTGTGACCAGATTCTCCATAGATTAGAATTATGTGTGTGCGCTCTCATTTTTGGTGAATACCTCAGCCATTGTCGATGTGTTGATAGCAACTTTAATACTGCTGTGCCACGTGCAAAGCTACTATTCAGCGCTCGCCAGAGAGACTTCTCACCGCTTTGGGGCGCATTAGACGGGAGCACGAAGGAATATGCAGTGTGCGGCCGTCTGGTTGTTATCTCTTGGCATTCTGACGTAACCTGCGTGTATGCAAGGTTACCCCTTAGCAATTCAGTTATTAGACCTCCCGTTCAACACTAGTACATGCAGGACATTTATAAGTAGATTGCACGGCGCAGGTGGGCCACCTGGTATATCAGAACCAATTATTATTATTGTTATTATGCAGTATTACGAATTATTATCGACTACAAACATTCATTTGCATTGGCTCGGAGAACATAGACAAGCGGTTGGGATGTTTCAATTTCGTAAGCCAGGGCGAGGAATTTGGCGTCATATAGGCTCACAGAACGACAATTCACACTGGGGGAGTGCTAAATATAGCCCAACAAAAGCAATAGTTCGCGGATTTGGAGAATCTCGTCTGGGTGAAGGCCAAAATCTAGGTCAACGGTTGCACGCCTGAAACAAGGGGACAGGGACCGTGAAGTCAGGCGCGTCAAGCACGCTTATTCAAGTCTGGTGCCGTCACGTCACCGCTGGAAGTCAAAAGAGGACACGTGGGAAGTATGTACACATTAAATGTTGAGCCAGATGAGGGATTGCGAGAAATCCGGGGAAAGTTGTCCCGTGATTGGCTCCGAGGTCGCGACGATCTGACGTACAAGTACACGATGGAGGGAGGTGTGAGAAGCTGATATAAACTGATACTGTGGTTACTCAGCCCCCTTTCTTTAATTCAATTTTCAATTGGGTGTCGTCGATACGGTGTTCATGTTGGAGCCCGACCGAAACGATGAATATTGGCCCAGGGTGAAGGACGTACTGAAGTTTGAATTCCGAACTGGTAATAGTATGACTTAGCTGTTCACCAGTAGAATGATTACAGGAATCAGATTCCATCGCTGATGATTTAAACAGTAGACACATCTCGTATCTGTTCTTCTTAATTCAACTAAAAATTGTAATCAGCACGTCAACGTGGAAGATGATTGACCACGGAGGCGAACTACTTCTCACGACTTCAGTAATCCAGGAGAACAAGCAGATATCAACTTCAGTGAGCCAAATGATCGAGTATCACGCAACGTCCCACTTTGTTTCAATTTTGTCGGCACGTAACTTCCAGCTTCTGCAATAGATTAATATTTAAATCTCATCCACTTTGCTATTTTCGCCGAGCATAAATTAACTCCAGTAGACGCTTTCTTAGTATTAATATTATTATTATGCAATTTTCGTCATTTCTTGTTTTCCTATATATATAATTAAATTCACTCGATTATTGAATACAGGTCTTTTCATTCCCATTAGTTAGAAATAGATGTAAGCCATACCTTTATCCCAATACAAATATCATCTTGGTTAAAGACAGAGTCTTACCATGACCTTTGAGGTAGAGTTTTCACCTGCTCTACATCTGGAATGTAGTAAGCCATTAATATTAGGTCATTTTTAGCGAGAATATGACCATGGCACCCAACATTTAATTATTTTATAACCATTTATATATCATGTACAGCCTAAACTATTTTTCATTTGTCGCCGCCAACGTTGGGCCGAAACCCGAATGGTATTTGCGGAGGGAAAAAGTGATATATCTCTGTGCAAGGGTTTTTTGGGGGCTTTTATCTTGTGTGTTATTGTGTCAACATGGCTGATGAGAAAGAGATGCTGTTGAGAAGTGGTCAACAGTTAGACAGGGGAATGGCGGAACATAATGTAGATGATGAGGTACGAAAGTGTAGTCGATTGGCAGAGGAGAGTGAGAGTAGTACATGGGTGGCGGAGGTAAACACTGGTACGAGCAAGGAGGCGGAAGGTCTGGGATTTATGCTAAGTATACTCGTACAACTCATGCAGGAGATGAAGAAAGATAATTAGGAGATAAAGAAAGAATTAAGCAGCAAAATTGAAGCCACTAACAGTAGAATTGAAGCAAAAAACAACAAGATTGGAGCTAACAGTAGGTGTACGAGTGAGAAATTAGATGACAATTATGAACAAAATAGTAGGGAGATGAGTGAGAAATTTGATAGAAATAACACGGAGGTTCATGGAATATCAAGCAGCGTGGAGAGGGTGAATGAGGAATTGAATAAGAAGTATGAGAGGATTAAGGAGGGTATGCCAGAATTCAATGAGATGATAAAGCAGGAGTTGAAAAGTTAGTTAAAAGAAACTATAGCGGAAGTTAGGATAAAAGTGTGGGAAATGTTTGAAGTTATGGGCTAGAAAGTAGAAGAGATTAGTCAAGAGGTAAGAGAGAGAGTGGAAGAAGTAAAGGTAGAGGTCATGCAACGTAGTGAGAAAGAGGAGAAGAAGATTAACGAAAAGATAGGAGTGGAAGTAGGAAAAATAAGAATGTACTAAGCACTCATGAAATCAAGATGCAGTAAATCATAGATGAAGAGAATGGGCAGATTAGGGAACAATCCAGAGCCTGTGTAGTGGAGGTACATATTAAACTAGCAGAGATAGAGAAGCGTGCTTTATGTCACAATCAGAAAGACACCTATAATGAACAAGGAAATCAGAAGGCTGAGATAAGGAATCTGAAAAATAGGACCAAAAGGAAGAAGCAGAGGACGATGTTAGAAGAAATGGTGGAAGGAGATAGTATAGATGTTGAGAGGCGGACGGAAATAGATGAGAGCAGAAGCAACAGACAACAATTAAGGGGGATGTTAGGTGATAGTGGTATAGAAGTGGAGGAAAGGTAGGAAGGTAGGAATTCCAGAAGTAGAAAGAAAGAGGCGAATAACATTAATTTGTTAGAGGAAATGGAAGCTATGATGAAAGAGAAATGAAGAGTACAAGGTTCAGTGGCGTCCAATAGTAGCTAGGGTAGGAGAAGTAATAGGAGGGGAGGCAAAGTACAGTGTCACTATTGATAAAAAGAGTATGGAGGAAGCAGAAACTGTTGTTATGAGGAGAGAAGAGAGAGTGACTATGAAGAAAGATAGAAGTGACGGGGAGTGTGGTGATAACTCAAATAGTAATGTAGGTCAGGATTACAGTTTATTATTTTCCTCCTATGACCTAAACATTTGAGGCGACTTGTTGAGGGAACCTGTAGAAGAGGAATTAGTCCGTACGGTAGTAGATATTAGCCCTGTTGTGCAGTTACACGTGTCGTGGGCGCGAGCCGATGTTTGTTAGACAGCGGGTGCGTTAAGTCATGCATAGGCTTGGCATTTTACAATCGAATGAAGGGAGCAGGGGTGGAGTTTGAGGAGATGCCGATTAAAATCTCTCTTGTCATCACAGCTGTGGGTAAGAAGTCCCATGTAATTTCAAGTTAGGCTCTGGTGGGTATCAGCATTGATAATTATATAGAACACCAGTGTGTCTTGTAATTCCAAATGTAGTATACGAGGTAATTTTAGGATCAGATTGGTTTCCCAAAGTTGCGGGTAATTTGTGCTATAATGCAGGTTGTATTAAATTCAGGTGTGATTATGATGCGGTAATTAATAATAATAGTATAATTGCGCACGAAAGTGCATTCACAAAATACATAAATACATAAATATCCTAAACCTTGTAATTTAGTTCACATTTCACTATACTCAGTGAGAGAAATTTGTCTTTGCTTGCATAAGGTGATATGGTATCTTTCACACACTGTATGGCACAGGCTGCACACGCAAGTATCGGTTGGCTCATGAAAGTTAGTCTTTACGCAGATCAAGTGGTGGTAACCGTGCACCGCCAACCGGGTCAGCACGTGTCGTAGTTTTTGGTTGGGTCCCATCCACGTTCGGTCTAGCATGGCATCTGTAGAGAAGAACTCCGGCCATATTTTTCGTCGTTTCTTCTCTCTCTCTCCTCCATTAAATTCCTGGTCGCATCGGTTGATTGAAGTTCGTAGTGTAGACGTAAGTCCTCTATAAGGAAAGTCTCTCTTGCCAGCTCATAGACGAGCCTTGAGAGCGTGAACCTTGATAACCCTAAGGCTGCTTTCAAGTAGCGGGCTTTCACATTTTCTATTGCTGATAGGTCTTTTATCGTCAGTTTAAGCCAAATGAGGTCCAGACCATAGGTTAAGATTGGTATAATCTTTGCTTTGAAGAGAGCCATTGCTGTATGTATGGATAAACTTCTTATGTCTTTGATTCCATAAAAAGCTTTTATTGCTGCCGTCCATCTTTCCTTTATATGTAGCCGAAACGATGTCGTCGTAGTCTGAAGTGTGATGCCTAAGTACCGGAATGCATTTACTCTTTCCAATGGAGTGTCCTTGTAGTAAAGTATGTCTTCCTCTGCGGGTTTTCCCCCTTTTCGGAAGGTCATTTGTTGGGTTTTCTTCTCGTTTACTGTGAAGCTGTTTTCATTTGTCCATAGTGCTAACGCGTTGAGGGAAAGCTGGATGTCCTGAATGTTGGTCGATGCGAGAACCATATCGTCGGCATACATATAAAGTGAAGTAGACTTCGTTGCCTGTTTTATTGTCTTAATGATGTCGATTGTAGCTACGTTGAATAAAAGTGGGCTGAGGGGGTCCCCTTGTAGTACGCCATTGGTCTGGATTAGGTCGTATGTTGTAGATACGGAGTCATCAATCGAGAACTTGTTGTAAGTTAAGATGTCCTTTATTATATTGGTCAGCGGGTGTTCTTCTCCGGTGAGCTGTTCTAATTTTGACACTAGGAGTTTTCTGTCGATCATGTCAAAGGCTTTGGAGTAATCAACGAAAACACAATGGAGCTTTCCTCTTGGTAACCGTAAGGTATCGTCTATGTCATCCAGGAGGTTCTTTACAGCATGTAGTGTGCTTCTTCCTCTCCGGAATCCGAATTGCTCCTCTGGGATCAGATGGTCGATCTCTATGGTTAGGCGTTCAGTGATAAGTCTTGTCAGTACTTTAAACATGTTGTTTTCGAGTGCAATGCCCCTATACGAGTTGGGATCAGAGAAGTCTCCTTTTCCCTTGTACAATACTTTAATAGTCGATCTTCTCCAGCTCTCTGGTATTGTTTCCAGTTCTATGCATTTATTTAATAAGTCCGTCCATGTATCCAGTAAGATATCTGATGTCTGTTTTATATGTTCGTTGAACACTCCGTCTGGACCAGCGGCTTTCCCATTCTTGAGTACTGAAATAGTTGACTGTACTTCTTCTTTAGTGAAGTAATGCCGACCTGTAATCTTTGTGCTTCCACTTGTGTTGGGGTAAGCTTGTTGATCATCGTTCTTGTTAAGTATACCGTTGAAGTGGCTTGCCCAGGTATCCATGGGTATTTTCCCTGCTGTGTTGAATTTTCTTGGCCTCAGTGCTTTGAAAGGGTCTTTCAATGCTTCCATAGCCATTTTTTCTCCTTCCGCTTCTGTGTATGCATTTCGCTTTGTCTTTAAAATGTTCTTATATGTTTTTCTATGCAAGGAGTACGCTGCAAGGTCGTTCTTTGTATTTGAACCTCTTGCCACTCTTAGAGCTTGTAGAGTTCTTTGTCTTGCATGGTAGCACTCTGCATCAAACCATGGCTTCGCGAAGCGATGTATCTGGGGGACGCTACCTGTTAGGATGAACTCCTTCATTTTCTCCGCCGCTTCTTGTAAATGATTGCTGTAGATGTGGTCTTCGATCTCCTGTAGATAGTTCGTGTTTTCGGCAAGGGTGTCCATATTCAGTACTCTTTTAACTTTCTTAGAGTTTTCTTTTATTGGGGTTTGTACTTCCTGGGGTATTTTTAACTCTGTTACTAGTGGACAGTGTTTCCTGAGAGGTGTTACTGTATGGACATAGCCTATATCGAGTCCTTTGATTTGGATTTGTGGACCCCTGTAGAAGATGAGATCGATTGTGCTGCTGCCATTGTAAGCAAAGTAGGTTTTCTCTTTGGGATCGTTTATGAGGATAAAACCTTCTTCCCTCATCAAATTGAGTAGTTCTTTGCCTTTCTGTGTCTTAATGTCAATCCTGCAGTTGAAATCTCCCGCTAGAATTATAGTGTTTCGTGGATTGATATGACTTAGAGTGTTCATAACTGCGTCTATGATTTCTACGGTGTGAGTCTGTGGGGGAAAGTACTTCCCTGCTATGGTTATGGTGTCCATGCTTACTATGATCAGGTTGTCTTCCCTGTAAGTGCTTTTTATTTTCCCTACGTGTGGCTTTAAAAAGCACGAGATGCCTCCCACTGGTCTTCCTGCTTGTTTTTTCGTCGCCATTGCGTGTTCCGAATAAAAGCCTGTTATATCGATGTTTTCTGTTAGAAAAGTTTCGGTGAGAATGAGTATGTCGTATTTTTCCATTGTTGAGTCAGGTAATAACGTCAGCAGAGATCGAAGTCCCTCGACGTTCCAAAGCAGTATCTTAACCTTCAAGTCGTCCACCCTCTCTGGAGCCTCGAAAAAACGATGCCTTTTGACAAATACGTCTTTCGGCCATATCGCGGCATCGTAGGCTTTGTTTATGTCTGTGAAAGGTATCCCGGCTTTGAAAGCTTTATGGTGACCCCTAGTCTCTACTTCCTCGCATTCAATGACGTCCGTGATACCTTGTTTGTGATTCTAGGTCCTCTTTCGTCGTGGATTCGTGCAGTTTCCCTATATAAAGCCAAGCTCTTTTTGTTGCAGCTTTGATTTCTGCATTATTTGCCGTCATGGAACCAATGACAAAGGATGTATTCCTCGTTTTGTTTTGATTCGTTCGTGTTGTTACTGCGTTCGTCACATTCTTGATTTGTGCAGTTGTTTCATCTCTTCCCCTTATTCTGTTTTCTATTCTTATCCATCCTTGAGTATTGATACCCTCATCCTTTTCCTCGTTGCTTGGTCGGTGTTGCTTTTCTGGAGTGCTAATCACTAACTCTCTCTGTGGTCCAGCTTTTGGAACTGATGGATCTGTCGATCCATGACTGTCAATTTCCTCACTTCTCTCTTTCTGAGTAATGTGATTCTGTGTTTCTTCCGATTTATTTTGCGGGTCCTCAGTTTGTCCTTTTCTTCTAGTTAGCGCTTCTGTCTGTCTCTGGCTGGAAATTTCCTCTTCTCTCTCTTTCTGGATAACGTGACTTTGTTTTCCTTCTGTGTTTCTTTGGTTTGATTTTCCTGGATTTATTTGAAGGTAGGTTTTATCTCTCAAATAGTTCTGGCCTATGCATTTGTTTGATGCAGGTGGGGTGGTACTTTTCCTGTCTAATTTATTTGTGGATATTGACTTCTGAGCAGTATTTTCGGTAGTCAGTTCACGTATTGGTTCTGAAGTGTGATCTCTTAGCTTATATATGATGTCTGACATTTCATTAAATTTAGTGTTCATATCTGCTCTTAATGACCGTAACTCTTCTTGTACAGATTTACCCGCTTTGTACATTAGAAAGTCCTGTTCACAGTTAGAACATAACCACAATAATTTTGACTTCTTTTTATTAGAAGACTTGAGAGCGTTGAACTGGCCCTGTTGTAGCTCGGCGCAGTGAAGGTGGTGCCATCTCTGGCAGAGACCATCACACATGACTGAGTATTCATCTTCAACCCGGCGTTCACAGATGGGGCAGATGTCGTGATTGCTAGAGCTGAGCATAATTTGCGAACTTGCGTCTGGCATGATTTCTTGGTATCTTGGTGGCGGTGAGTTGGGAACCAATATGTCGTCGCTCTACTATTGTACGCGAACTAAAGTATTAACCTAGTTTTACTCCTGTTAATTAAAGCGTCACTTACTCAACTTTACAGCTAAACACGCAGACCGATGCGCAAACTAACCGATATCACACACTATGCGACAAGTATACACGTTAAACACTTCACAAACACATATATATCAGGAACCTACATCCCATCATCTACTTAAGAGTAATTACTTGAACTATGTTATTAATTATGACGTTCAAAGATCCAGGTAAGAGGAGTAGATTATCAGGAGGAGTGTGTACGTTGAATGACGTGTTGATGGTAAGAGATGTAGATGTAAGCGAGTAGGTGTCTGAGGATGTAGAGACTGAGTCGTTAATTTTTTTGGGCAGTCTTATGATGAACGATGGTCTAGAGGACTCGTTGCGTCAAGCTTTATTTTTAACTGATATAGAGGAAGATAAGTGTAATCTTCTCTATGATGCATTATTAGAGAAACAGCATGTATTCAAGGATGGGATTGGCGAGGCCAATGGCTGTGTACATTCAATGAACGTTCATGATCACTCAGTCTTTATTGGCCACAGGTACCCGATACCTTTCAAGTATCAAGAAGCAGTGGAATCTCAGATTAATCAGATCCTCCAGGATAGCATTACAGAGTATTCAAGTAGTCGTTAGGTAAATTCATTAATTACCGTTCCGAAGGCCGATGGGAGTGTTAGGATTTGTTTAAATGCGCGCCTGGTTAACACCATCACAGATCCTTGTCCGAATCGGTCGACTTCCTGGACAACATTTGGCATGTACTGCTCACCACGGCGTCTCCATGTACACGTTGACGTCCTTCAAGCTGTTTCAGGGGCAAATATTAGGCGAGCCGAGTGATGTTGCTGCGTTAAACGAGGCACGCAAGCAGGACGTCTGAGTCGTAAGGACACTTCTCCTAACCAGTTTCTTACTGTCTGGTCTGACACCGTGACTCCAGTGACCCTCCTGAGGTCTTGTTGCAGTTATCTGGCAGTTGCTGAATGACGCCACAACGCACAGATGATAAGGTATGCGTAATCTTGTGGGGTTGTCATGCGTCCACGACCTTGTCCAAACCTCCTTGTGAACTGTCCTGTCTCATTGTAATGATTCCACAAACGTTCAATAACTGACGGAGAGACATTGAGATCCAAAGCAACACGACGAATAGTCCATCCTTCCTGGAACAAAGTGACAGCCCTTGCAACTTGAATCTCGTTAAGATGTCTCATGCCATGTGCTGGTTTACGTACAACGTGCTCAAATGACCGCAGTAGTCTGTGTACCTCACAACAACACACAGACGCACCGCTGTTCACTTTGTCTTGAGGGGTCAGCTGACAAGTTAATGCATGGCTACGCCTACAGATGGAGTAAAACTTCGATTTGACATACCCTGAGTAGCTAAGGTCTCAAGTCATGCTGTACGACCATTGGAACCCCATCTACAAAATTAACGTTCACATATCAGACGTTACAAAACATGTTCCCCTATTTTTATTAACTGTGTATAACAAAACTCACTCTATTACTGAACGCAGGCCTTTTCTTTCTCAGTAGTTAGAAATAGTTGTAAGCCATACCTTTATCCCAATAAAAATATCATCTTGGTTAAAGCAGAGTCCTACCACGATCTGAGAGGCAGGAGTTCTCACGTACTCTACATCTGGAATATAGTAAGTCATTAATATTTGGTCATTTAAGCAGGGATATGACCATGGCGCCCAATATTTAATCATGTTTAATCAATTTTAAGCAATTATCGCACATCAACTGTGTGAAAAGCATTTCATTTGTTGGCACAACGTGGGACACCCACTAAAATGTTTCATTTGGCACCCATCTGTGAGACTTTTATTGTTGTTGGTTCCTCACCAAGAAAAAACAGGTCAATACTATGGCGAATATGGCGCGTCACATGACAAGTGAACAACCGAAAATTGGATTATTGGAAGCTCTATACCGGGAGACAGTCGTTGTTACTTGGAAGCTCCCATCTGCCCTGTCTCCATCTGGGTTCTCAAGAGGCACTCATCCTGTTCAAACTGATAGAATCTTGCCCACGTCTGCTCCTCCTTACATCAGCATTCATTTGTTTATTATTTACTCGGCCCAAAATGACCCAACTCATGTTATTTCTTTCTCAAGATGTTCGAGTCTTGAATGTTCTCTTACCTGGAAACCAATTGTTCCTTTATTAGCCCTCGCTCTCAATGTTGGGAAAGAAAACGCTTGCACGTGTAATACTGTCGTCATAAAGTTAAGCGTGTTCTAGGAATCATACTGCTTGCTGTATTCCAGGTCTACTTTATGCCCATGGTTTCCCTCTCCTATTGGTTTACAAAATACACGCTTCAACAAATATGGAATTGAATTGTGTTACTGCATTCACAGCCACGAGTTGCTCATTGTTTTAAGGCTACGATATTTCTAAACTTGGCATCAGCTGCCCTGGAAATGATTATATGTGTTTTTCTCTATTTAATTCCAGGGAAGTGCCGGGACGGTGGTTTCTTATAGGTAATTGCAACTACTCTCCAATTATTTATACAAGATGTGTACAATATAATTTACAAACGTTAGTTGAAACGAAGTTATTCATATTTAAATTAAATTAAATTAAATACCAATGGCATTAAATGTAATCCAACAAAAGTCAATACAATAAATTACTAACAGATATTTATTGAAATACTTTCGACCACATTGTGGTCGTCATCAGAATAATCTTAAGAAACAATTGATAATAGAGATTTTCTCCGTTTATTTATTGGCGTCGTCGTCTTTGGAAAGTCCTTAAAATCATTTAAGAGAAGCAGTTAACTAGGAAATAAGATCTGTTACGAAATCATTTAAGTATAATTTTCTGAACAATATAAATGAAGCTGTGTGACACGAATAGCTGTGGTTAACTAGAATACCTGAAGTTTCAATCGTAAATTTCTACTATAAAATATCTTCTATAAATTGCGGTACTTATCGAATTGTAAAATCTAAATTCAAAAAAGTCGACATTGTCAAATAATGGGGGGAAAGTTTGCTTATTCTTGTTAATTAATGTATATTAACGGAGTAAATGTTCATCTAAACTTGCAAGGACTGTAGAGTGGGAAGCAGGATATAGTGTAATATCATTTTACATTACGTTAGTCACCTATTGTGGATATTGACGAAATTATACAGTTGAAAACAATGTTTATAACCTAACCGTTTCTTGATCAATTGCAGGTTATGTGTTTCTGTATTGTATACAGGGTGTATTTTATATGATGTAATGGGCCGATAACCTAGATGTTAGGCCCCTTAAAACAACAATTATCATCATCATTTGATATGATGGAAGTCCATTACACTGGTGATAGGAGAGACTATTCTAAGCAAATATCTCCATGAAATTTAGTCGTATCTTAATTAGTGTAAGTGGAATTAAATCACGAAAATCGTCTGTCAATGTCTTGGAAAAGGGCTTAGGCTGCGTTCCCCTCAGCATCACAGATGACTTCTCCCCGTCGCCTGCCCCTCCTACGCTGAGGAATGTTGACAAGAGTCTGAAGTCGAGTGACATACTCGCCTCGTCTGCCAATGGCATTGAAATAAACAAACCGAGCCTATGAACAGCTGATTCACACCTTCATGGGGAGTGGCTATATGACTGGTGATGGTGGATTTGTCTAGGATTTTGCCAGCCTCATGGACCAGGCATAGAAAATAGAAATCCTAAAGATTTGGTAAATTAATTTAAGGAACTGTTTGTCTATTTTTGAGTGAAGATAGTGCAACAACTGTAATAAAAATATTAATAATATTAATAATAGTAATAATAGGCTTTTAGACACACACATTTCCGTTATGTTTCTTTTTGGTATGTCGATTTGCCAGATTTTGAGTACGTAGGATTTCTTAGATGTGCCATGAACCCATGAACATGATCGTATTAGATCCCATTCATTTACTACATGACTGAACGTAGATCGCACCCTCGGGAAGGTTAGCACTCGACCACCAGAACTACACATGCTGACTCTTATTATTATTATAAGTCTATTATTATTATTATTACCTATTATTATTATTTTTATCATCATCTATATGTGGTGCTAGTGTTTGGACAGATTACCATTACCGGCCGATATGCAAGTCTGGGCGTGATGGCGCAGCGGTCCAGCTGTTTGCCTCTCACCACGGCAGACCGGGTTTGATTCCCAGTCAATGCATGTGTAATTTATTTAAAGTGGAATGCCATGTCCTGTGGTTCGGATTCCACGAAAAACGGAGGTCCCATGGCCCATGATCACGATATTTACAGTCTTGTAAAACCACAAGCATACTTATTTCCCACCATCACCACAAGATGATTTCCCGTGGCATCCCACGATGCTCAAGTTCGGATGTCCCTTCATAAGACCACGGATGTTTTCTTTCCTACCGCCGCGGTGTAGGCTTGCGCGTTTAATCGCGCACCACGATAGTAGCAAGTCTGGTGATTGGAGGTCCGAACTCAGCACCGACAGTGGCTATCCTGAGTTTGGATTTCCCCGGATTCTTCCACGTGTTTCCAAGCACATACCGGGATAGTATGGTACTCGGAGTCCCGGGACACCAACCTCATTCACGGCTCTAATAACTACAGCTTCACATACTACTACAGTCACCAGAGAAACACAGTTTATCAGACAAATTCAACGCTCACTCAACTAAACGGGGATGATAAACAAATGTCCCAAGCCCCTAAATTGAATTAACAACAACATAATCTCTTATAATTTGTTTAATAGTCTAATACTACTAGTTATTTTTACGAGGGAAGTGGAAACATTTTGCATACGACCTTGAGAAGGGACCGCACTCCTCAAGAGTGTGGGATTCTTACCCACTAAAAAAACACACCCTGTCCTCTTGACAAAACCCATCCCGGGACCACTACTACTACTACTACTACTACTAATAATAATAATAATAATTATAACAGTATGTTAAAAGAAGACCCACAGATTAAGCTTAAGAAAGGGCGGAGACCTAAGAGGTCAGAAGCTGCTAAACAATTACAAAGACAAAAGAAGGTCCGACACGGACGCCAATGTTACACCAGGGCTAGGAAGAAGACTCTTAAGGACGTGAAACCAATCACAACTCATCAAGCTGAAAACCATTTTTGTTAACCTACGTAGCCAATAGTTATCTCATACGAAGAAAGATGAAGAATAAGTTGTTCGACACACTGTTTTTATTTTTTACGGGGATGTCGAGATTCCGGAATGTTGTGTTCACAGAGTTTCATGTACGTGCCATTACATCCATCGCCATTTATAACATGACTGAGCCTAGATCGAACCCTCGAGAAGGATAGCACTGTACAACCTAAGATACACAGCATCGCTATCATTTAATTCTTAGTATTGCATTATACAGTAGGCCTACATAACTTAAAGCATATTGCTGCTACATTACAGCATATCTATGCGGGCTTCATGGAACCAAAATATAGTTACTGTTCTGAAAAAGCCACTTCTAAGCTGGAAAGTCGAAATCGCTACCCAAAAACTTCCGGACGAGTCGGGTTGCTGAGGGAACTACTGCCTTCTGCATTAGTTTCTACTGTTGAGTATCCAGTTCTAGTTCTTAATGGCCTTGGAGCAAGGTACTTGGATTCACTCCCGAACTTGAGACAATGATCGGTATGGTCTTTACCCGTTCTACTGCCATTGCCTTTTGGTAGGACCGAAAAACTCGCTATATTTCCTTTATTTTTTATTATTATTATCATTATTATTATTATAATTATAACACTGTATTTGTATTTTATTTTCATTTCCGTGTATATTTCCATAGGTACTGTAACCGTCAAGGTTGGAGTTGTCAGGATAGCCAACAACCGCAATGACTTCCCTAACATCTCACCCGTCGAGCACATAATTTAATTGCCGTGAGGATCAGGTGAACTTCCAAATAGGCTAAAGCGGCACGAGAGTCCATAGTCCACAGGGATCGTGGTACATGGTGACGATGGTCATAGACTGCCTAAGGAAAGGTTCACCTTAAAAAACTAGACTGAGAAAATAAACATCCAGACTTATGTAAAACACCGTGAAAATTTATTGATAAAATTCACAAGCCCCTAGCCTAGTTCGGAGGGTTACAATCGGCTAGTCCGCAAGCTAATAAACAAACAAAAATAAATAGCAGGTCCCTACCTGAGAAGTTACGGAAAACCCTCCCGAAAGATATAACTCACAATAATAAAGCAACAACAGCAACGCTAGGAAAATGGTACGACGCAAGTCCCTAGTTCAAGTTACAAGATCAAGCTAATATCAGAATTTACATTTAACAGGGTAGCAAAACAAATCTAAGTTAGGATGATACCATCTCCACATTTACATTTAACGTTAATTCATCTAGCTAAGTCCTATCAGTTAATGACAAAATTTACGGCGATGACGTCCGTAAAAAAACAATTACATTCAAAAGCTAAGTGTACAGCCATGTAAAAAAACAATTAATTATTCTTAGTAACTACGTGCTAACAGCACACAATAAGGTAACATGTAGGATTTATACACTTGTACATCATAAATAAGTAATGAAATAGACACAGTAGTTGTATTAAAATGCCTGCCTGCACCTAGGTTTACTCTTTGTAAGCCATAGTCATCTAATGTGTAGTTACAGTGACGAATGCGTAGTTAAGACTACGTCTAACATCGCATGGCCTGCGCTCCACAAACTACGAACTCAAGGTTCGAGCATGCTTCAGGTCGCTTCAAAAGTGTCAGCTGTCCTTGTCATTTCCACAAAAGGAAATTACCTTCATCTGCACGGCTATGTCAACAGTTCCAAATTGCAAAAGAACAAAGTTAGATAGAAAGAATTCGTTAGTTAGCTTTGGTTTTACCAAAGTTATGCGTTTTATTACTAAGATGTCGGTTTAGGTTTATCGTTGGTTTATGGCGAATAATATTGACAATAGCCTGGGCACGGAGTGTCTCCACTGAGATCATTCTCCACCAAAAAGCCTCGACTCAACAGTCGGAATATAATCAACGAGCAATAACAACTCGGACACACAATAACACAAGTTACCAGCGGCGCAAAGCTCGCGTTCAATAACTCTGGGACGGGCCTGCACACTACAGTTACCCTCCAATAACATCTAGTCAACGGGAACAATCCCCGACAAGGCATACTCAAAATACCTTCATACAATAACTTCCTGCTATAACAGGGTAGCCTTCAACTTACTATAGAAAACCTTACATAACTGTACACGTCACACGACGGTACACGCAGCAGTGCGTTTAACTAACAAAAACAATCTATAAAACAAGTGATCAGATACAGGAATGGACACTGAGTTCCATAAGCTGAATTGCAATGAAAGGAAATGCGAATACAACTCGTATTCTGTCCTCTGTCAAAGTAGTTCCGTCGCACAATATAACAGGCGTGCTTTCAAGGGCACTGGGTCTCAAACCAGTTTATGTCGCTAGCAGGTTACAACATTCCTGCGCCTCACTGACACAACACATTGACTCTCCAAGGCCGGCGATTTAAACAAATAAAACTATACATCTGGCCTCTTCATAAAAAACTTAACAACAGGTTAAAAACCTCGAATAATACGTGTATTAAAAACACGCTATAAATCTGAATACAATAATACAATTCCGCCTTCCAAACCAAATACGTCTAAATGATAGTAATGTTACTATTACTGGAGCTCTTTGCTCTCAAATATAATTCAGTAGTTGCTTGTACAACATCAAATAAAAACGTGCCTTCACATGACACTAACAAAATAATAATTGTGACGCAGATTTCACACTCTGGATCTGCTTAATGATACGTTGGGAACTGGGTTCGATGCTTGACAACGAAACATTCCTTCTAATTATTAGGTTCACACTTGAACAAGAATAGCTTCTGAGCTTATTCAAAATGAAATATATTGCAGTTACAAAACTGGTAATTACAGTTGACTACCTAACTGATACGACTGTTCTAACGACAGTCAGGGGTGTAACAAAGAATGGCTGCAAAGAATGCAGTTAACTAATAACCATGGCATCTGATTGCCATAACTAAAGTCAGCAAAGACTTGAAAATTACCCCAAATAGGGTTGAACAAAATAGCCTCAAATGACTACGGTCACGTCCAGCAAAAGATAGGCATTGACGTTCTACGACGTTCATCAGGCTGCACCAGGGCTGACCAAAATGTCTGACCCAAGGGTGTCTCACTCTAAATGAAAAAATGACATCTAATTAAACTAGTTACATTCCCTACCTATAAAAATGGCTGACACTGAGTGCGGTTGGTTCACAAACTACATTTAATCTACTATACCACCAGAAACTAGAACAAGAAAGGGGTACCCAAAAACTCACGAAATGGAGAAGCTCTCACTCAGCCCCCTATTCAACAACAAGGGTTGTACAAAATCGTCTCTGGCTCTCCGGAACGGTATCATCCTCATCAGGATTCCCATCTGGACTCCTCCAAAGACCAGGGTTCGATTTTTCCCTGTCGACAACTTCGTGGATGTGATGGATATGCCTGGAAATGGCATCCTTGGTTCCTTCCTTCTCGTTCGCTGTTCTGGAAGTTCCACCATCATGCTGGTTCCCGTAGAAACATCACCCTCATACCGGGATGGTATTTGCCCATGATAACTGTCTCAAACATGGTGAAGAATAGTCCAATCACGTGGATAGTGAAATAAGTTGCGTAATAATTCATTCTTTCCCTTTCAAAAAATATAATGTTCGTCGTAAATGTTATAGGCTTCAATTGTAGTATATGACACAGCCTTTATTTCGTTGATGTGAATTAACATGTGAGCTAACACTGTTTTATGATTCTTCACGTGCTAGTGACGCTACTTTTATATCACGCAGCATCCGTGAATTATGCGTCGTTTGTGAAATGAAATTTTCACTTTGGCAATTTAAGTATGTCATACAATCATAATCACACTTATTCATAACAGTTGTAACACTTTTACCTGTATATTTTCCACTAGGCACTTGGCCCTCCACATACACTTGGGTAAAAATTGTGGTATTACGGCAATGTTATGCAATTCACTTATACTTGCCAATTATTATTTCCCAAAATTCTTCTGTGGTTCACTGTGCTTGGATAACAGTGAATAGTAGTATTCGCGTGCTCGATGGCACCTGATAATCACTTTCAACGCTCAACAGCGGATATTCTCTACGTCTTGTAGGACAAATACAATTCCACGCCTACACAGGGCGGATTCTCCAGGCGTAGGGCAAGGCACTGAGTGCCTCTAGAAAGTAGGTCGTCAAAACGAAGTCGTTGAGCGACTACTTACGTTCCTGTTTGCGTATCTGCAAGGGTATTACCTTACCTTAAGTAAAAATAACATTCTCCAAAATGTTTTAATAATGCAGCATGACGAAATGGAATATTCTGAGTCTCATGGAAAGATAAAATGAATTAATAAGACCTCAGATAAATAATTAGCAGATTTCACCAAAGTCAAAAGTGCGATTCACCGCTACTTCAAAGAGTATAGCGTGATCTCTCAGCTCCACGTGGCTTTATGGGTGTGTTCAAAGGTACAACATCCCATCATAAATGTTCTGTTATAAAAAATATCACATGAACCTTAGCTCAGCGGGTTCAGTACATTGTTGATTGACCAATAAATCAACACCTCCCTCTCCAGTTTATGGCCACCCCAGGGCGGGATGGGACAATTCACAATTATGTACATGTGGTACGGTACTAGTATTAAATCTTGGCATTACTGTAGTTTTCGATGGGTTCGCACTTCCACCCCAGGCAAAAGCCGGGATGGTTCCTAACTTAAGGCGATGGCCGTCTTCTTCCCAATAACCATAACCGCTGGCAGTGCAGCCAATGAAAGGCCTAGGCCTACCAAGCGACCGCTGTCCAGCCATTTGGGCTGCATATATTAGGTTACGTGTGGTCAGTGCATCGGGTCCCCTCGGCCATTAATCTTGATTTTCCTGACTGGGGAACTGCCTCACTGTCAGACAGCTACTCAATTGTCCTCACGAGGCTTAGTGCAAACCATTCCAGCCCTCACGTCAGTTTCTAATATCCCTGATGGAGACGGGGATCGAACCCAGGGCCTCCGGGTGAGAGGCAGTTGCGCTGCCCCAACACCACGGGGCCGGCGCCTTCTTACGAATCCTCACCTGAATTACAAATACCCACATTACTTCAGAAACCACAAAAACACAGGTCATCACACAAATTCTACCCACGCCAAGCCTCTCAAACAAAACATCAAGACAGTATTTTACTTCCGTCTTAAATGCTTGGTTCTGAACAGACTACAGGTTGTCGGAATTTAGTCACACTGTATTTTATTGAGTAAATGTTTTTAGTATTTTCAGAAACTAGTCAACAGAAGGTCCGACACGGACGCCAATGATACACCAGGGCTGGGTATCGAAATTATTTTATACATGAACATCAATCAATGAATTCCACACTTACAAAGTAGGCTACACAATTCTACCGGTCCTTACGTCCCAAAACCATTGCGTGCGTTGTCAACAACAACAACAAGAACAATGGCAATACACATTTTCTTACGAGACAGTACCGCTTAACCGCATATCAGCTGATACCACCCCTCAAGTCAACCGGTAAGGTCAATGCTCCGATTACGTAACAACTTTCCCTCCGCGCGTTGTCACACCTCGCTCCGCCTCGTTTCCTACAGCCTGCCGCACCACTTTCTGCTTGATTAGTTTCTGAAAAAACTAAAAACATTGACTTTTAATGATTAATTTCCAATATCATGATAGGTGACATTTTTTTTTACCTAGGAAGCTTAGAATAGTCTCTTCTATCACCAGTGTAACGGACTTCCATCATATCAATTACACCCTGTATAGCTAATGTCTCCTAAATGGTAATATAGTTCGCTAGTAATCTATACTAATATAATAAAGCTGAAGAGTTTGTGTGTTTGTGTGTTCGTGTGTTTATGTGTTTAAACGCGCTAATCTCTGGAACTACCACTCCGATTCGAAAAATTCCTTTTTTATATGATAGCCCGATTCAAGAGGAATAGTTTAGGCTATGTAGCATTAGGCTACACCTCTCAGGTGACCTTCAAGATTGATTTTTGTTCAGTAAGTCGGTAGAACAAGTGCTCCCGAACAGCTCTATCCGCAGTGGTACATCGTTTCACCTATCTGAACCAAAATCTGTATATTTACCCTTTGGAACCCTAATGGTAACACTGTCTACGTGAAATTTATGACAGACCCGTCCATTCCCTGCATTTAGGCCCTTTGGTTCAAATCTACACCTTTCCCCCGATCTGAACAAAAATGTGTTTACTTACCCTTTGGAACCCTGCGAGTACAGGCCGGACGTTTGTTTTAGACGATTGTCCTTGATCTTGAAGCCTGCGGGTGAGCCTGCACACAGTCAATCTCTCACCCTATCGCTTCACACTTGTCACCACCGATCTGATGTAATGGAATTCCAGACTTGAGCACGTGGCGACATCGCCTTGGAGACAGTACAGTGCACGTCGAAGTATTGTGTCACTTGGAAGTACACGTTACGTAGTTACGAACAAAACGTCATTATATTTGCCAATGACTGTACTTCAGCAGTAGCGTCAGACAGCTTAATCAATCATCGGACCGCTTGGGGCAGCTGATAACAACACAGGTACTGTAGTAACTCGCCTCCAGGCTTCCATTAAGATTTCTCACTCGTCTAAAACAAACGTCCGGCCTGTAACACTGTTTACATGAAATTTCGGACAGACCACTCCATTCCTTGCATTTAGGCCCTTTGGCACAAATCTACACCGTTTCACCGATCAGAACCAAAATTTGTATAATTAGCCTTTGGAACCCTGCGAGTAACACAGTCTGCATGAAATTTCGGACAGACCACTCCATTCCCTGCATTTAGGCCCTTTGGCACACTTATATACCGTTTCACCAATCTGAACGGCAATTTGTATACTTACCCTTTGGAACCCTGCGAGTAACACTGACTGCATGACATTTTGGACAGACCCCACCATTCCCTGCATTTAGGCCCTTTAGTATACATCTATACCGTTTCACCGATCTGAACGGCAATTTGTATACTTACACTTTGGGACCCTGCGAGTAACACTGAATGCATGAAATTTTGGACAGACCCCCTCCATTACTTGCATTTAGGCCCTTGATCACAAATCTACACCGTTTCTCTTAATTGCACCAAATTTTACATACACTTTGAAACCCTGCTTGTAACACTGTTCAATTGATAATTTGGTCAACGCTCCCCATTCCCTACATTTAGAATAACAGACAAAATGAACTTGAAAACCACGTATTAAGGCCCTAGAACCATTCATGTCCGTAGTAGTGTAACTGTAAGAGTATTTTAATAAGTCTGTTGTTGACGGGCAGTTCGGGCTGCATCACGTCACCCCTACCAGTGTTCTGGTGCAGAATTGCGAAAATAGTTGCATCTTGCGCTGTTTATAAATTGCAGTCACGGGGGGGGGGGGGGTAATTAGTGCAAAAAGATTTCTTAGGCCCCTTTAAACATTTATCATCATGAAAATATTATGACTCTCTTTAAGTGCAATGGTGTTGGTGCAGTACATTGAGGTTATAATCTGCAATAAGCGTTGGTGCTTTCAAATTTACCTTCATTTATTCTGAAACTTATCGTTATGCGCTTTGTGGCGATAAATGATACTATTGCTACCTCAGTAGCTCTGGAGAGCCGAAGTTTGCCAAAGAGTACTGATTATTTTCCTACGGCGCTATGCGACAAAAACGACACTATTGGTCTCTACATTTCTAACCGCCAATGAGATATAGGCCTTAGGCAGTGTCTTTTATTTCAATTACTGTTCTTTCTATTTTTTTTTGTAAATTTGTTTGTAAATTACATGTGTCAGTGCTGTAGTTAGTAAATAGCTATTTCCCTATTCATAATTATCATTACGGGAAATTGACCTGAATGTTACGTCCATTATACTGTACTACTTATCACCCCCACTACAACCACAAAAATATATATTTCTAAAATATTGGTTTCTGTTAGTTAAGTATCATGTGCCAGTTCTGTAGTAGTATTCATTATCATCCATAAAACAAATAAACCTACCGGGGGAAGCCGGGCACTACTGCTAGTAAGTAATATTCTTCAAACTCAATATTCGTAACTTTTATTTACTATTCCTTACATCGTATATAAGCTCCAATTAACGTTTCTTCATAAATAAATAGGATATCAAAGGTACTAATTATAAACATGCAAACTAGACAGTATAAAAACATGAGAATAAATCAATTTAGGATTATGAGAGGAAAGGCTTCAAATTCAATATGCCCCTAAGTAATGGAGAATGTCATTCCTATATAATATAACATAAAATCGTGAATTAATAAAGTGGTTTATAATATACAGTAAAATGACGCGTGGGAAGGAAATCACCCCGCGCTTGTGCTTGTGTACATTTGGCGCGTATACTTGAGGATTAATACATTTACTTTGAAAGAGCAAATAGAGAATTTTAATTTCTGGATGGTCCAAGTGGCTGGGCTCCCTTATTCGTGTTGAGCGATTGAACAATAATTTTACAAAGATTCTAACAATCAACATTGAAGAAATGACGTCAGGCACTCAGCGAGCACTTACCTTACGGAATTTCAACCTGTGATGAACAATGTCGTACACTGCATTATAGGAAATATTCCACGTCGGCGATAAGCTTCGCAGGTGCACATGCCGGTCTTTCACAAATGCTACCTCAATGGCTAGGACATTCTGCGGGGATGCAGCTGTTACCGGCTTCCCGTAGAATGGGGAATCACTAATATTCACACGGCCCGCTTGGAAGAGTGAACACCACCTAGTTACTACAGTTGTCGCCATACATGCCACGCATGTCCCTGTGAATTGCATTTGTCCCGCAAATAATGAACTACACTTCGATGCTTTTCACAAGTTGATGACGGTAATATGATCGCCACATTTGTTTCGTAGTTCAGGCTTCTCTCGCTGAGGCTGCACTTGAAAACAAAATACCCTCTGTAGCGCAAACTTCAAACTATATAGTTGTGAAATTTCAACATTTCAGCAGCAATATCAGGGGAGAAAAAAGGATTGTGTGTTACGTTCCGATCTGCCTCCATATATATAAAAAGGAAGCTTGTAGTTTAACATGACCGTTAATCCGAAGATTATGAGCCACGGGACCTCCTCTTTACGTGGAATGCGAACCACAGGACATGGCATTTCACTTCGACAATCTCACATGCATTGACCGGGAATCGAACCAGGACCGCCTTGGTGAGAGGCATACAGCTAGACCGCTGAGCCACCACGCCCTACTCCGTATATATAACAAGTAGTTCTGTGAAGAACTATACAGCTTATTTTCATATATCCTACTTATGTTAATTGCCTGTATCAACATACTAAATTTCAGTTTGATTGCTGTGATAGAATCGTAGATAGTGAGAACCGTCCAAATATTTCTGATAGTCGCCTTGTCGGATTTTTATATAATTATGTAGGTCTTAGAGTTATGTACTATTACATGAAGATTATTGTGTAGATGTAGTATTCGAAGTTCAATTGCATGATTAGGACACAGGCAATAAAAACGAGATTTTAAAATTTCGCACAACTGCCATCTTGTGGTTATGAAAACAATTGAAATAAATTAGATGTCACTGGATTAAAATTTGTATATGCTTTTACCGTAACAAATTTCACTGTACTCGGATAGTTAAATCGCGATAAACGTTCATTTAAATATTTATATTTTGCGTCACCGCCATGTTGGATTTGTGCTCGCCAGGTTATTGAAAGTCCCATAGGCTAACTTATGTTCGTAGCCTCTATGAACATACACCGTTTTAGTTTGATTGCTGTAATAGATTCCTAGATATTGAGAACCGTCTAAATATTTCGGATGGTCGCCATGTTGGATTTTTATATGTATATGCCATAGAGTTATGTACCTTTAAATACAAAGTATTGCGTAGGTTCATTATTCAAGCTTTCACTTCGATCGCATGGTTAATAGACAGGAAATAAGAACTTAATTTAAAATGTCGCACAGCCGCCATCTTGAAGTTATGTACACATTTGAACTAAATTAGATGCCAGTGCATTACAATGTGCGTAAACATTTACTGTACCATATTTCACTGATCTCAGATGGTACCATCGCGAGAAAAGTCTATTAGAATGTTTCAATTTCGCTTGGCCACCATGTTCGTTTTGTAATTTACAGGTTTTTGAAAGTTACATAGATAAACTTTTAGTAGTGCGCTTTATCACCGTACAAAATTTCACGGTGATATCAGTAATAGGTTCGGAGATATAGAATACCAGTGAAATATTTCGTACAGCTGCCATCTTGAGGTTATGTGAACTATTGAACTAACTTAGATGCCTGTGCATTACAATGTACACTAACATTTGCTGTACCAAGTTTCATTGCGTTAGGATGGTTAAATCGCGAAATAAGTCTGTTTAAAATTTCAACTTCGCATGGTCGCCATGTTCGTTTCTTAGTTAACAGGTTTTTGAAAGCCTCATATGTGAACTTTTATTATTGCCCGTTATCACTGCACAAAATTTCAGGATGATATCGGTATTAGTTGTATGAAAGTTCCTGGAATTAGTGACCATTCCGGTGTTGAGCTAAATATTAGACACAGTGACACTCCAATACATGACTCCGTCGAAGCAGTTAAAATATTTCAGTACAGCAGAGCAGATCAGAGCAAATGCCACGATTACATGAATGAGTCATTTGTAAAAGATTGGCGTCGGAGGGGTGTCATATAAATATATTATGGGAAAATTTTCTAAATATCTTAGATCGTGCTATTCAGAAATTCGTGCCGTTTAAATTACTGAAGCAAAACCCGGATCCGGAATATTACACAAGGGAAGTCAGGGGACTCAAAAGGAATTTAAGATTATAACAAATGACACGATAGTTACGAGCATATGCTCAAGTTTAAATTATTATCGAAAGAGCTAGTCCCCAAAAAGAAGGCTGCTCACTATAATTACATGCAAAATTTAATTGGGCGGAATTTTTTTTAAAGTTACGTTAGGAGGCGGAATGGAAATTACAATGATTTGTCTATGATAATGTCCGGAGATGGTCATGGCGCAGAGTGAGTAACACGACTAAGGATCGGCTCGTGGAAATTGTGTACTTGGCAGGTGTAAACGCAGTGTAGAGAGGAAAAAGAAGTATAGTGTGAATCAATTCAGTGTATAAGTTTTAGCGGGTGAGATTATTTCACACTCATCATCCTTTAATTTACTTAAATCGTAAAAACTAAAAAGTGAAATGTCTTCTAAGAAGAGCAAGCAGCAGCAACAGCAGCAGCAGAAGCATCAGACAGGTAACGACAGTTCCAGTTCTACCAACTACATAGAGGAAGTAGTACGGCGTGTGATGGAGGATTCCTTGCAGTCAAAATCATTTGTGGACCTAATTGTAAGTACTGTAGTGGGTAAGATCACGGAATGTGTATTAAGTAAACTTGAGGAAACGATCCAATTCAACGTGAATCTTTGTGAGGACCTCAAAGTTCAGATAAAGAAACGGGATAAAGAGATCGAAGATCTCAAATCGGAAAGCAACTCCAAACACGACGAACTGGAGCAATACCAAAGGAGGCAAAATCTCCGTATCTTCGGTGTGCCAGAGCATCCTAACGAGGACACAGATAATTTAGTGCTGAAAGTTGCCGGGGACATTAAGGCAAACATCGCTCTTGCGGACATAGACAGAAGCCATAGGTTAGGCCCCAAGATTGGGACCAAACCCAGGCCAATCATAGTAAAATTGGCAACGTATCGTGCTAGGCATGAATTGTTTAAAAACAAGAAACAGCTCAAAGGTACCCCGGTGACTATCAGGGAAGATCTCGCAGCCACAAGACTAGCGATTTTGAAGGCGGGAATTGCAAGATTTCAGTAATCCAACGTATGGACTTACGATGGCGTAATTTACGTGAAGAAAACAGATGGCAGCAAGCACCGTGTTACAAAGATGAGTGAGTTACCCAAAGCTTAAAGTAAGGCCACTTAACATGTAGCAATAGATTGTGTTAGTAAGCAAAAGTTGGTACACCCTCTAAGATAACCCACACCACAATCTGTCTGTCTCTATCCCGCATAACTGTTCATTGCATACCTCCCCTGCCGTGTTGCTGGTGCTATTTCAAACTGACCTTTCACTTTCCTCCCCTCAACAGTTGAATTCCACTCCACCCCTCCCTCCAAGATATCTCACAATAACTTGACCACTAACACTTAACACTTTTCCTCATTCAATTGTATGAACACATATACAGATGATTATGTGAAATATCAAATTCGGTCAGAGGTGGGGAGGAGTATAGTTGAGTGTAAATACTTCTTAGATAGACATGAAGATAACAATAGTTTAAAAGTAATCCATTCTAATATTAGAAGTCTTGCAAAACACAAGAATAGCTTAGACGTTATTCTGAAGGCTTATGAAAATATATTTGATGTTGTGGTCTTAACGGAGACGTGGAAATTAAATAACGCAAATGTTACTAAACATAGCTGCTATAAATCGTACTATAATGAAAGTGAAATAAATCAGAATGATGGAGTAGTCATCATGATAAAAGATGGATTACAGCAAGTGTGTAGCATATGAAAATCCACAGCCTGCTTCCAGTCTCCGACCGGGTCAGGAATGGAATGAATGAAGACCCCATCTAGCGGCGAGGATATGAACTGTGCCGGCTGCCGAGGCCTGACGCACTCCTCTGGGGCAATGATTAAATGAATGACAGATGGAATGAAATGATAGTGGAGAGTGTTGCTGGAATGAAATTTTTGACAGGGAAAACCGGAGTACCCGGAGAAAAACCTGTCTGCCTCCGTTTTGTCCAGCACAGATCTCACATGGAGTGACCGGGATTTGAACCACGGACCCAGCGGTGAGAGGCCGGCGTGCTGTCGCCTAAGCCACGGAGGCTCCCGTTGTGTAGCATATAAAGATTTCAAATTTATTCGAGTAGTTGTTAATAAAAGCGACAACAAAATAGCAATAACAGGGGTGTACAAACCACCAAAATAAAACAAAACATTATTTCTGGAGAATTTAAATAACTATATAAAAACAAATTGTCAGCTAGAAAATGAATTAATAATTGGTGACATGAATATTAATTTATTCGAAAATCAAGATTCAGATGATTATTTAAACCTTCTTAATGAATATGATTTCAGATCTATAATCAATGGTACAACTAGGGAAACTGAAACTAGTAAATCATGCATTGACCACGCATTTCTTAAAAGTAGGCTTTCGAATGAAAACATTCTCTCTATAATCTCGGAAAGGAAAATAACTGATCACAATACAACAATAATTAGCCTAAAATTTAATCAAGTTAGTTGTCAGAAAAATAAACCAAACATTAGGAATTATCAAAGACATAAATTAGATTATGTGGAACTAAAACAGAAGTTAAACAACATCAACTGGGATAATAAACTTGGAGAAGGACATTTGGATACTAAAGTAAATATATTTATTGAAACAATACAAAGCTGCATCCATGAATCTACTAAACAGTTAAACTCAAAGCGAGTCAAAAGAAAAGAGTGGATAACCCTTGCATTGGTAGAGTCCATTAATACTAGAGATAAATTATACCGCGATTATATGGCAAATAAAAATAATGAAGAATTAAGAGAGAAATATAAGAAATACAGAAACAAATTAAATGAGCTAATAAACTGGGCAAAAATAGATTACTACAGACATTTAGTAAATGCTAGTTCAGGAAATCCTAAATAGATTTGGGGTATAGTTAATGAGGTAGCTCAGAGAATTAATCAAAAAGAGCAAATTAGTGAAATAAGGTATCAGAATGAAATTTACAAAAGTGACACGCAAATTACGAATAAATTTAATGAATATTTCATAAATAAGACTACCGAGATGTCCAAATGTATAAAGAAAAGTGGAAACCCCACACTTAATATAACTAGCAATAAGAGCTCATGCTTCATGGCCCCGGTAAATTCCACTGATTTGAAAAAAATCCTAGGTGACATAAGTGACAGTAAAGATATGGGAATAGACAATATTTCAGCAAAGGTTATAAAACAAAATATAGTATCATTAGAGAAACCGCTTTTAAATCTCATAAATCAATCTTTTACAGAAGGATATTTTCCAAAGCAACTGAAGTCAACAATAGTTAAACCAATCTTAAAATCAGGCAATACTATAGATATGGAAAATTATAGACCGATATCTCTGATTACAATAATAGCAAAAATATTTGAAAAATGTATCAAGAACAATATTTTCCAGTTTTTACTGAAGCATGACATTCTATCAGCAAGGCAATATGGATTTATAAAAAGTCGAAGTACTGTGGATGCAATTGCAACACTAACTAAACAAATACAAGAAAAATTAAATTGCTCCACACCATCACTAGGAATATTTGTAGATCTTACTAAAGCTTTCGACACTGTAGCACATGATATTCTTCTCCAAAAAATGGAAAAATATGGTATTCGAGGCACAGCTCTTAATCTCATCGGAAGTTACCTTACTGACAGAATCCAATATGTAAAAATAAATGACACATTGAGTGCACCGATGGAAGTAAAAAGGGGCATACCACAAGGAACAGTCTTAGGAACACTATTTTTTATTATATACATTAATGACATAGAAAAATCAATAAATAATCAAAAAAAATAGTTCAATCATCACTTATGCAGATGACACCGCTATATTTGTTGAAGGGAATACATGGGAAATAGTCAGGCAAGAAGCAACCGAAGCTTTAAAAGGGATTAAATTATGGCTGGATAATAATGAATTGTTTCTGAATGTAAACAAATCAAAATTTATTATTTTCACATTAAAAAACAATCAAAATTGCTTCAACGAGCTTACAGTACATCGGGAAAACTGTAATACAAACTGCAACTGCATAAAAATCAACCGCACACAAAATATAAAATACCTAGGAATTTATTTTGATGAAGACATGAAGTGGAGATCGCACATCAATTTCCTCACAAATAAAATAAGGAGGACAGTTTATGTATTTCATTGTCTGAAACACATTGTCAATATTAAACTACTGAGGGATATCTACTTTGCACTTATTCAGTCTACTCTCACGTATGGAATAATTACATGGGGAGGAGCTTATCGAACTATTTTAAAAAAAGCTCAAGTAATGCAAAACTTGGTGTTGCGTATCATGTATAAAAAGGAAAGGTTATATCCTACGAATGAATTGTATGCGGAAGCAAACGTCATGAATATAGGACAACTTTACGCGACGGAAGTCTATAAATATATCTATAAAAATAAAAATTCAGTCATAAACATGAGCCACACCTACCAAACAAGAGGTAGAACAGGAAATATGTCTGTCCTCTTCAAACCAAATCTATCTATTGCAAAGCGTAATTTTCAATACTTTATTCCTAAATTTTATAATATCCTTCCTAAAGCCATAAAAGAGCAGTTACATAAATCTACAAGGTTTATACGAAACGCAAAGATATTCGTTCGAGAAAATAAAAATGTAATTAAAGATATATTAAAGTAGCTTATTCTATAAATTAGCATCACCATTGCTACCTAGCTATTTCACATCGCTTATTTTAATAAATACAGTATATGTAATATATTTTCTAACATGAACACTTAACGTTATAATTAGGTATGTAGAACTAATATGCCACCCACAAGGCCTTGCCTTACGTGGTATAGCTTACATGTATTCTTCCCTAACTCGGCTGAATTTGATATTCATCACATAGATCTCAGAATGTACATTTTTAGACTAATACGTTTACTTAGATAATAATCAAAAATAGACTAAAGATATGATATGATGAAGATTGTACATGTTTAATATAACGGGACTCCAGTGATCAAGAGAACAAGTGAATTATACACTGTTGTAGTGCAAAGGACATTGTGTATATAGCACACGCGATTTCTTGAACAATGTACGGACGTATGTCCTAATACTTAAAAAGCTATGTGTGTATATATTTTCTTGTATTGCTGGATGTAATATTGATTATTCATAATAATAATAATAATAATAATAATAATAAAATAATAAAAATGAATTAAATATATGGTATGGTGGTGTGTTTAATGAATTTAATAGCTGTGTGTTGGACCTTAACTATGAATTTGATAGCCCACCTTTCCGAATAAACCAATAGTTGATTCTAGCAAGAATTAATAAGCTACGTAGAAATATATCGAAAGGCCCTGACAATATTTGTGGAGATGTGTTAAAACTTGGAGGTACAGCCATTGGGCGATACTTGGGGGTGCTGTTTAATGTATCAATTAACAACACACAAACACCCGAAGACTAGAAAAGGCTACAATAGTTAAAATATTCAAGGGAGGGAACAGATAGGTAATGGGAAACTATAGGCCTGTTAGCCTCACATCCATGATATGTAAACTGAAGGAGCACCTTATTTCTGATTACTTAAGGGAACAGTGGGGAATGTTATCATGGCTTAATAGGAGGCAAAACGGATTTAGACAAGGGTACTCGTGTGAGAGCCAAATGTTATCACTCTTTCAGGATATTAATGACCCGCTTGACAGGGGGGGGGGGCAAGTTGACGTTGTAATTTTAGATTTTGCGATGGCATTTGATGTCCCGCATGACATACTACTCCGTAAATTGGCGGCAACGAAGATTTATAAAGGAGTAATATTATGGATTCAAGAGTTCTTGACTGGTCGCTCGTAAAAGGTTAAAATAGGTAATGTAATCTCGGAGGACATTTTGATAACGTCATTTGGCCCTCAGGTTAGTATGATTGGGCCCCTGTTATTTCTGGCACTTATTAACGACCTACCAAATGGTATTCAAAGTGACTGCCGATCGTTTGGGGATGATGGTGTAATATAAGTTACCGAAAAATTCAAACATCACAAGACAACGCTCAGTTACAAATTGACCTCAACCTGGTTCATAAATGGGCGGTTGACAACAAAATGAAGACAAATACGAGTAAATCTAGTCTCATGAGAATAGGGAGAGGGAGAAAGCATGAATTTCAATATAATATCGGCTCGGAAATACTTGTAGAAGAAGACTCGTGCAAATACTTGGGCATCCATGCAATGCATGATATGAAATGGATTACTCATGTGGATGTGTCGTCTCCAAAGCGTACAAATCACTTCATTTTGTAATGCGGGTATTAAAAGGCAGTAGCTCTACCGCAAAAGAATGGTGCGGCCAATCTTTGAATACGGCTCAGCGGTTCGGGATCCATAACTGGTCGGAATCATCAATGAGCTGGAGATGGTACAAAGGAAGGCTGCTAGGTTTGTGCTGAACGATTTTAATCGTAGAAGTAGTGTAACTCGAATGATAGAAAAACTAGGGTGGGAAACTCTGGAAGATAGAAGGACGAAATCCAAACTGTACGCTATGTTTAACACTTACACTAATCGGCCAGCATGGGAAGAACTAAGCAAACGTGTGGGAAATCCCACCTACCTGAGCAGGGCAGATCATCCACATAAAGCCAAGGTCCAACCACAGCGTACAAATTATGGGGAATATTATTTCATTAACCGTGGTATTGATAATTGGAATTCATTACCTGCCTCAGTCTAAGAGCCTTTCCGCAAACATATTGACATGGTTAAGAGAAGATTGAAATTTTGTGGAAAAATTACGATGTAATTACTATAGTTCCTAAATTGCGAATTGTGAATATTGTGTTTGATGTTATTGTTGGTGATTTTGTGTATTTATGTACTTGTACAATTTGCCACCGGGGAATTATCCCCATTTGCAAATATTATATATAATAATAATAATAATAATAATAATAATAGAACTGATAAGGTGGCGTAGGGATGTGGCGACCCCATCGCCCAGTGGGTGACCACTGCAATCAGCCACCCGAGTATTGGCGGGAAAACCATACCTTTTTTAGAGTAGGAGGAAATGCCTGCTCTCCGCCGGAAGACATCATGAGGCCCTCCAAGGTTTACAACCTTGGTAGTATTTTGGTCAGTGTGAAATATCACTGACCCCAATCTACAGTTTTTCAACTGTTCAAAGCATGGAGAAAAATTCAGCAGAAGCTACTACCCCAGGTGGTAACCAATCCACCTTCACCTTGAGTGAAGCATGCAGGCCTTCGGATTCTGGGGAGCCTGCGCAGACATGCGTGGAGGTATCGGAGACTCCAAGAAAGAACAGTCACAAACGCCGGAATTTCTTTGCTACTTTCAACGCAAACTCACTTCTTAAGACCGGCAAACGCAAACAGGTTACTGATGTCTTGTCCCGATATCAGATATTGATCGCTGCAATTCAGGAAACAAGATTCACGGATGAACAGTGCTTCGAGTCACAAGGTTATAGAATATTCAAAGGCAAGACCGGTAAACGTGTAGTAAAAACCATCCCACACTTAGGCACAGGATTTATTGTCAACAGGAAGATTTTGGGTTCGATTGTGGACTTCACATCCCCTAACAGCCGAGTCTCTATTCTTTCTTTTCGGTGTACAAATAGAGTGTATACAATGGTGAACGTACATGCGCCAATCAATCAGGCGAATAAGAAGGACCCGGAAGGAACAGGCGCATTCTGGGAGGAGCTAGAATATATCCTCTCAAAGGTACCTGACAAACATACCATCATTCTCCTAGGGGATTTCAATGCCCAGCTTGGCAAAGAACGAAAATATCAGAAGATTATTGGAAACTACCCAGCTCACAGGAGAACTAATCGTAATGGAGAGAGGCTTGTGGAGTTATGCAGAGCATTCAATCTGGTCCTAAAGTCAACGGCGTTCAAACACCTACCCAGAAAACAGAAGACCTGGATTTCTCCAAACTCCAACCTTGGTGAATTCCAAATTGATCATGTCGCCATTGCACGGAAAGCGCAACGAGAGATCCATAACCTGAAGGTTCTGAGAAGTGGCAACTTAGACTCGGACCACTACCTTTCGCAAATCAAAGTTAGACTAATTCCAATAAATAAGAAGAAGATTACTCCAAGAAAAACTGATAAGTTTGACAGAGACAAGCTAAGGAGCAACCAAGAATTCACCCACAAGTTGGAAACTTTAAATCCAGAGAATTGGGAACAATTACAAGAGGCGATAGTCAGAACTGCAAAGGAGACTGTCCCACTCACAAAATCAAGAAAGCATCCTTGGTGGGATCATGAATGTGATACAGCAGTTCAGCTAAGACAGGTTGCGTGGCAGAAATGGAATTGCCACAAAAATGAAGAGAATAGGGTCAACTTCCTAAACGCGAGAAAATCGGCATCAAAAACCATCCGTGGCGTGAAACGTACGTTTAATAGGGAACAGTTGGTACAGATTGAGCAAGACTTCCAGACAAATAACACATGTAACTTCTATAAAACCTTCAAGCACAGTCTGAACAAATACACCCCCCCCCCCCCCCCAAGTCTACAGTTTAAAGAATCCAACGGGAAATTGGCTCACAATGATAAAGATAATTGTCAGATTCTAGCAAGTTATTTTGAAAACCTCCTCGTGAGGCTCCACTGACCCCTTTCGTTTATGAAATAAATCCAAACATCCACCCCGATTCGTCCCCACCTACAAAGGCTGAAATCACGAAGATAATCCAAGAGCTGAAGGACAACAAGGCACCGGGTGAAGATTTGATAATTGCTGAACTGTGGAAACATGCAGGGGAAAAGGCAATCGACAAGCTTGTTGCAATTATTCAAGAGATCTGGGAGAGCGAAAAACTCCCAAGCGAATGGACCTCTGCCGTAATTCATCCACTACATAAGAAAGGGGAGAAAACCGATGTGAACAATTACCGTGGCATCTCTATACTGTCGATAACTTACAAGGTCCTCTCAAAGGCTCTACAGAATAGGGCGGAACAACAAATCAATCCACAACTGAGGGAATACCAAGGGGGTTTCAGAAAGGGACGGTCATGTGCTGAGCAGATTATGAATCTGAAGTCCATCTTTTCATAACTGAAACTCAGGAACAAGGAATTCGTGGTGACCTTTGTTGATTTTAGAAAAGCGTACGACTCAATTGATCGAACCACCCTGTTGCAAATCCTTGAAGAGTTTGGCTTAGATAACAAGACACAATCGATTATCCAGCAAACCCTGACCAACACCACCTCCAAAGTGAAGTTCAGAGGAGAGATGTCTGATGCCTTTGAAATCAGGACAGGAGTGAGGCAAGGAGACGGACTCTCACCTCTACTCTTCAACTGTGTTATAGAAAAGGTCATCCGAGAATGGCGGAAGGAAATGAAAAATTCAAGGGTGGAAAATGGGGTAAGGCTAGGGTACAAGTATATGAATCTTACAATCGACTGTCTAGCCTTTGCGAATGATCTAGTGATCTTTTCAGATTCCATTGATACGACAGAAGAAGAACTTAACCAACTGAAAAATCAAGCACTGAAGGCTGGGCTTCAAATCTCCTTTGAGAAGACACAATTCATGACAAACATAAAATCAGCGCCCAGGGAACTGGAGGTCGGACTAGGAAAAGTTCAGAAGGCAGAAAAGTTTAAATACCTCGGTGAATGGATAGAGCCTAACCTATCAGAGAAAGAAGCCTTCGTGTCACGCATTAATAAAATGGAAATGGCATACAACCTGACTAAAGACATCTACAATAAGAGATCGATATCCTTAAACGCCAAAATTAGACATTACTGTACTGTTATTCGACCAGAGGCTCTGCATGCGGCAGAGACTCTAACAATTAACAAGAAAGGTCTAATGGAAAAACTAGAGGCGAAAGAAAGGAAGATTTTGAGGAAAATCCTGGGTCCTTTCAAAGAAAACAGCGAGTACAGAAGGCGTCACAACCACGAAGTATACAAGCACGTGGAGAAGATCAGTGACACGATTCGAAAAAGAAGGATTGCCTTTTATAGCCACGTGACACGAATGAGCCCAGGCAGGATATCAAAACGGATATTGACGTACTTTCAGGATAAGAAAACCAAAGGGGCATGGTTCACGGAAGTTGAGAAAGATCTACGTGAAATAGAAATTTCCCCTAAAGATATCCAGGAGCGTGTTCCACTTAAGGAAAAACTACGTACGCACAAAGGTTTCCAGGAAAAGCCGAAGCTGAAGACAGGGAAGGTGTGGTCCCAAGAGAGAAAAGAACAACACCGGAGACGAATGCGGGAACACTGGGCGGTAGTTAAAGCTCGGAAGAAGAGACAGTTGAACTGACGTGGTCTCTAGTTGGCCGAATCGAAGATAGAAGAAGAAGAACTGATAAGGAAGCAATGGCACATGGCACAAGTCAGGTCAGTTCCTATTATTATATCCAGCAATGGCGTGATTCCCAACAACTTAAAGGAATCGCTCACGGCGTTGAAATTAGACCCAGGCCTTTTCAAACTGATGCAGAAAACAGTCATACTTTCTACGTGTCGCGTAGTAAGGCTGTTCTTGGGCAATCAGGCCTGAAGCAGCGAGGGAAATATGAAGCTACTACTCAATGCAGTCACCAAGAATTTTCTCCTTGTGATATGTACGGTATCTGGGATTGTAAATGTTTTCTTTCCAGCAAATGCTGAGAATGTTTAAGTGCATGCGCAATATAAATAATAATAATAATTAAACCATAACACACTGAATTTGATCAAGTCATTCCTTGAAATTCTTACCATTAAATGCGACGTCATTTTAGCATTCTGAACTCAATGTTTCTTAATAACAAATATTAATTTTAGCGTGGAAGCCTATTAGTTGAAATGGACTTTCATTGTATTCATCTGAAGCTTTTGCAACACATTTACAGGATTGCTACCACGGCAACGTGTCCAATTTATAAGTGGGTTTACCACTATAACATTGTGGTCACTATCGGGATACACACATATTATCAACGATAGGATTAACAGAAAATCCTTATATCCATTATTTAAATTCTAATTCCAATTAGAAAAGAAAGGCTTCACGTCCACTAATAGCTTGAGGATTGCATACCTCACTCTTAAATAATTTATAAACAAATATCATCATCATTTGTACTGAACAAGGTCAGAGTTGTCATACTTTAAATATAATTCAGTGTTCTCAAATTCATTATCATTATTATTATTATTATTATTATTATTATTATTATTATTATTATTATTATTATTATTATCCAGATGAAGATTAAATTAATTTTTCTGTGTTATCACAGTATTAAATTTTGCTCTAGATTGTCAGTTGCCTCGAAGGAAAAATAGTGAAAGACTTTCAATATGATTAAATCACTAAATGTCGAAATACTGTATATCGAGATATAAGGATCCACCCCACCTATCAGTTCAAAATGTAAATTTCAAGCAACGATGATTATAACTTAAAGTATTGTTCGAAGTGCGAGATGATAGAGAAAAAAATACGGAGAATAGGAAACCCATGGCTAAAATTTCAAACTACAAAACAAATTTCATTATGAGGCTCTAACTTAGCGCTGGCAGGTCGTTTTGAGGTCCATCATATAGAATGTGTCCTGGCACCACGAATCATCGGGAATACTCCGTCCTCCGGAAGGTAATATCAAACCACTCGCCTGACGCTGGATCCATAGGAATGGCGGTGCGTCGGGAGTGGTGTCGCTCCCATTCTCCCTATAAGGTCTGGCCTCGTCCGTCTTCACCATCAGCCTCTCATTGTCTTCTTACAGTTGGTCATCCACATAATGTTCCATTTTACTGGCCCCATGATTGTCCTATTTTATTTTGTTCACTCGGCAATGAGAGGTGTTTCAGGTGAATGACTGACTGGTAAGTATAATTTCTAGGTCCATTATAGCATTGGTTATTATGTGTCGATCGTGATCGCAATGATCACAAGTATTTGTTTTAATTTTCAAATGTTGCATTCGATGTGAAATAAAATACGTCTGATTGCTTTCAAGTCCCAATTGGTCGAGTCAAGCACTGACCTCTTCTTAAAGTCCACGATAATTATAGTCAGATGAAAATATCCAGGACATTACTTGCAATGTCCACAATTTTAGATTTTTCAGCTTATTATGTGAAGCGTAGTCTTTTGTGTAGTTATTAGTGCCACTAATATTGTCTTCAGTGTTCACATAACAAAAACAAAGTCGATGTTAACATATTATTTATGTCAGCTCACAAGTTTGGAATATAATCCAACAGTTGGTTTAGCGCACAATCACTCTCGGAACTTATCACTGCTTTAAAATATCGTGGCACTCTTACAGCTCCGAAGCATCGCGGCACATTTGAGCATAGTACCGTGGTGTATAACTGACCGTCGCGTAATCCCCATCAGCACGATACTCACTGGGGTACTGTTCATCTCGTTCATCTCATTAGTCCGTTCTGAGCTTCAGGTTGTATAGTCGCAGAATATCAATAATCGATATTACGTCATGGTATTACGTTATCTGATACTGGGCAGTTCTCATCTTCGAAATTAAATAATTATTCTCTTGCACGGTCAATTTTCGTCAAACTTTCTGGAAAGTAGCTTGAACATGTGGAATTGTTCATGATCTCGCAAATTTCTATACTTATGGTCGTATTTCTCAGATAATGTATTTATAAAATGCACATACTGGCATTGGTTCGGACTGCGCGCTCTGTTTAAATTCTGCTAGGCAAGCAGCGTGTCACTGTCTACTCGCTTTCGCTTCGCTTCAAACATCGACTCGCGCTGTCTATGATGCCAAGTCTCATCAGGGCTTAATACAGTACTTGGCACGCGAGTCATTTAACCATAATATATTGAAATAGGCACCTCTAGAACCATCTCAACAAGTACGAATTGGCGCGCTCTTGCCACGGATAAATAGATGGACCTACCAACAGAGCACAAAACTTGTATACTTTCCTAATTATAGTGACGCGATCTTTATGGGGAACGGCTTTTCGAGTTTTCATTCCTTCTCTATAGCCACTAAGGTTGTGGCATTTTGACATTTCTTATTGGCATTTTACAGAGAGGCACTCTGTGGTAGTGGTAATATGTTGTAGCTGGTCGTTGATGTTAGCCTACGGTGATAAGGAAGGTATTTCATTCAACGGAAAGAAATCTACATTTTAAATATATATTTCTATGAGAACAAAATAGTATTTTTTATATTGATCATGTTCATAACAATACTGTCCTAGCCCCAGCCCTTTTTAAAAGGACTGCGCCTATAAATACATAAAATATAATCAGAAGTAACTACGTAAAAGACGACATGGCAACACGACTACGGAGTAAGCCGTAGGTCATAGACCTAGCTCTAACAGCAAGCACTTGGACAGGACACAGAGGACATTACACTCCCAACATACCGCTGAGTGGACTGACATCGCACATTTTACCTATAAATAGAGGTACGAACACGCGCCGCGGTCTCTAAGCTAAGCTAACCTACATTTTACTTGGAGGCAGTTACAGTCTTACACTCTATCGGAGTTGTGCTACGCCGGACCGATATGGGGGCATCGCCCCATATCGAGTCCCAACGCCACCAACATCATAGAAGACCGGTATCAACGGTGGGGTGAGTGATATCGTGCCTGCTAGATTCCTTTTTTCCCCTAGATTATTATTTCCAACCTCCCCTATTGCAATTGCTACTATTTAATAATAAACCCCCTTTTTGAAGAGTCTATTGATTACCTTTTTATTTCGTTTAGGTTAAGAAGCCCTTCCCTTTAGATTAGTACCTAGTTTTAAGATCTCCATTGAACGCTGACATGCAGGAGGCGCTGCACAGCAAGCGTGCGGCCTAGAGGTAAGCTAGGTGAGTATTCCTCCCGCCAGTTCCCCTGTATGTAAATAGCTTTCTAAACGTGTCCGCAGTTCTTCATAAGACATCCTAGTAAATCCCCGTAGATGCAAGGATGCCCAACACTCAAAACCTCCTTAACAAATGGTGCGAGTCACCGGGTACTTTTATTGCTTAACCCTGGTGAGCCACCCAATCAAAACATCCTCAACAAAGGCTGAAGGCACGGAGTGAATTCTTCTAAAACGGATCAGCTCAGCCCTCAGACCAATCAAACATCCTTAACAAATACTGGGAGGCGCGGGTTAGAAACAAATAAAAAACACCCTTAATAAATGGTGGTTAAGGCACCAATCAAAAACATCCTTAACAAATGGTAGAGGCACCGGGGTACCGTGACGTTGTCGTCAGACAACGCCTACAGGAGTTCAGACAATGAATTTCTACGGCACAGGTCCCTAAAACCCTCTTATGCAGCCAAGCAAAATTTACCCAAAATTAAGGAATTTTTTTTGAAGTACGGGTCAAATATTATTTTTGGTGCCCACCCACACCCGCCCCAGTAACTAATACATAAATAAACGCCCCATATACTCATTACATTAGCCAAGCGAGTGAGACAATTTAAATCCCCCCGAGCAGATTTTTTTTAGTAGATTAGTTTAGAAAATATTTTTTTTACACAATAATTATAATCCCCCCACCCCCAGCCTGATAAGATTTCGCGATAGACACCTGTTACGCCAAGCGATTTGAATATTAACAACCCCTATCTAATAAGTCACTAGGAATATTAACGGAAGCCTAGTAGGAAGAGGTATTGATAACTACCCTACTATATTCAGAAAATTGCTCCTTATTTCAGATTAAACCCCCCACAATGAAGCTCTATTAGGAATTAGATTGTGATATCCCATAGGATAAGTTGGAATGAATAAATAACTTTGTATTTTTTTACAGCAGTGCAACTATACATTGTATATGATTGTAGGCTATAATATTTTCTTCTGAATGCATTTTAGTATAACTTAGCGGAAGGTAGTATTGGCTACATGCTTACATAGAGTTAGGAGACCTTGCAATCACATTTCTGCAAGGTGCCGCATTAATTAGATTGTAAACGCATTCAGTCAAGACGTACTACAGTTTCTCTTTTGTTATGAAAGCCGACCCCAGAGGAAATGCTTATTTGTCCATTGTAACACAATCCAATATGCCATATGACAGACACGTGCTGAGCACACCGTCCGCCGCAAGGACATTAAACCCGACACTATCTCGCTAGCTCAGAGTGCAGACGCACTCGAGCGGAAGCCAGACACCTTGAGTTCAATTCCTGGCACTATTCACTCACACGCCAGATGACTTTGCATAAATTTGTCTTTATTATTTTTGTTTTCCATACATTTATTCCCGTATTGCGAAGCGTGCGATAGTAGTAAAACGCACTAATGTTTTTAAAGATGTAAGCGTAGAATACACTCTTAAGGTAGAATTCTTTTTACAGCAGTACATTTCAAACAGAATATTCAGTGAGCAAAGAAAACACCGTTCCCTCACGAAGTAACATAGGTGAGAAAGTAATCCAGTAGGAATTTATGAAAAACGCCAACAAATGCACGGCGATATCAGTATAGCATACATGCGTAAGCACGGACTTGGGAACAGCAGGGCAACATCGCAACGTACGACAATTGTTATCAAGAGTATCATCGTTAGTATATTAGTAATAAGTATTAAGTATTTTTAAGTGAAGTTGATAGATATCTTGAGCTGGCACAAGAGTTCGCACAGCCTCAAGAACACGACGTTATTGATATCTTGCAGCAGGTCCAAGGGTGCACCTCGCTTTGAGATAAGGGAAGTATTAAGTGAAGTTGAAGAAATATATTATAGATATCTTGAGCTGGCACAATAGTTCGCACAGCCTCAAGAACACGACGTTATTGATATCTTGCAGCAGGTCCAAGGGAGAACCTCGCTTTGAGATAAGGGAAGCATGGAGGAGATTAAGGAGATATTAACACACCTACGTTGATAACAAATGCCATTAATAAATAAGATAAGTGTCCACACCGTGGCCCCAAAGCCCACAATTTACGCAAGCCAAATGCTTAAAAGTAGAAACGTCACACCCAGAGGGAAGTAATTAGTTACAGGTATATTGGTCAGTATATTAATGACAACCGGCGACCGACGACTATCATTTCAGATTCAGGGACCTAGCCAACCCGCTGAACACGTAAGAAGTAGTCCAGATATTAGAACGCTACTGAACTTTGAAAGGAAATAGCCAACCCTTTCACCTAGATTACGTTCGTTTTAATACTTTCAGGGAATTAAACCCTCCACGTTATACATCTTGTGGCGGTCAATTCAAACTTAATACATAGTAAATTTAACGGCCGCTGGGACGCGTTCTGTATCGAAGTACGGACAGCCTGCCAATAGCCGATATCTTTATAGTATTCTGATAAGATATTAGGAGATATTTATATTAAAATAAACTTAATACATTATGAACTTAACGGCCACTGGGATGCGTTCTGTATCGAAGTACGAACAGCCTGCCAACAGCCGATAACTTTATAGTATTCTGATAAGATGTTAGGAGATATTTATATTAAAATAAACCCAATACATCATGGATTTAACGTCCGATGGAATGCATCCTGTATCGAAGTACGGACAGTCTACCAACAGGCGATATCTCTTTGGTATTATGTTTAACATGAGGAAATAGTGACACGTTTTATGATATTGTAGCATAGTAGGTAATCTGAAACCTACACCGCTGGACACATCTGCTGATTTTCTATATAAAGAGTAACCAATATTGAAAAGGAAACTACACATACGCTGAAACTAATAAATAAAATTGAATTAATACATTTTTTCTCAATGTATTATGATTATTTGTGATAAATTCATAATCTTTCAATATATTAAGATTACGGAGCAACAAAAGAAGGATGCAATTTACACATGTGTCATAGACCAAGGATGGCAATGCGCGTGGGAGGTCACTCGATACGGAGGTAACTCCTAGCGCAGGCTATGTAAGAGTAAACCAAACCACTATACGTATGGGTCAACTGGGTAAGCCATTTTGAACAGAAACCGTAGTTTTCGCAAACCACAATCTGCATTCGTAGTCACTCGGGTTACCGATACTACATTGCAAATTGGACGAAGGTCACTGGATTACTATACGTACTTAATGCCCCATACCATGTTACGTATTTAGCCGGTACACTGGTAAAGGAAGTCCTTCTAGGCTCTCTTAGTCTCGATACCACCCTGCGTATTGGACACCCCTTGGTTGAGATACATAACCACATGCATCCGTACTTTCTACGACAAGAAGGCAATAGGATATGTAAAAGAAATAAAACTATGCAACTCAGGCATAATATTAGTCAGTCCATATAGAGCAACCCCATTATTTTTTCTTACGGAGCAAAGGTAGGCATTTAATTGAAGACACAGCCCCCATTAGTTTTATTAAAGAGCAAAAGTAGCTATTTCAGTGAAGTTACAGCCCCATTATTTTGCTTACGGAGCAAAAATTATCATGTCAGTGAAGATAAAGCCCCATTATTTTTCTTACGGAGCAAAGATAGGCATTTCAGTGAAGATACAGCCCTATTAATTTTATTAAGGGGCAAAGGTAGCCACCTCATTGAAGGCACACTTTAGAAAATCATCATGGCTGCGGATACACTATAGAGAGAGCTTAAATATTTAAGAAATATCTTTAATATATATCGCCCCCCCCCCCCCTTCAAGAGATTTTTTTCACCCCTGTCCAGACACGTTATTCCACCTTACCCCATGTATATAGTATATTTAGCTAAGAAAAAAGGTAGTCATATTAGGTTTAGCATTAAGAATTAAGTTAGATAGTAAATCACCTCCCCCCCCCCCTATATAACGTGGCAAGTTTTACAAAAGGGTCTTACATACCATGTCATTAACAGTGTTATTTTTTTCAGGCAATTATCACATGTCAATAATAAATGTCATTTTTTTTCAGATAATATTATCGTGTTAATTTATATTTCCTGAAGTTCTATACAGTGCACAGAATTCCCAAGTTATCCCGTAGAGGCAATAAATAATTTCCAATTTCAATAACTTCCCGACGAAACAATCGCCATTTTAACGATAATCTATTTAAACTTAACGATCGAGTGTACACGTAGTGCGAGTATCCTTACATAATGTCTGCATATCTATAGATTAAGAAGCGAATACATCACTTAAATCACGCTGAGAAAGTAAGGATTAATTCTCAGCTATAGCAAAGGTCTACGGCGATGTATAAGAAAGTTTTTTTTTACAAATATAAAGGATTCCAGGTCTACGAAATATAAGAGTATCTAAGCAGCTAAATGCTTAAGGAAGCATGTTGCAGTTTTACAACGACGCATATAGGACGTGGTATAGTGTATGACCACAATAACCAATATGTCAATGAACACATATTGCACGTTAGTTTATAAGGATATTAGTATATATGTCATAATACAGACGTTAAGTAACGAAATTAACTCGTACGACGTAACGAACTTCAGTAAAAAAAAATAACGGTACCAGGGCGAACCAATCCCTCTGTACAAAACGTTAAGAGAGATTTCTGATTTCAGACTAATTATACGCTGTACAATCCTGTAATCCCCCAGTAGGACATTCATGCAGGATGCCCCCCGGACGAACGTGACGCAAGACCAAAGTTCCAACACGCATGGCAGCAACAACAGTCAAAACCTACAAACCATACTAGAATGTCAGCCGTTTTAGGCAGGAGCCTTCAGTTATTTCTTTCCAACAATACAATGTTAATTTTTTTCTCTTAATAACATAACTACATGTTTTTTTACGCACATAATCAAGTAACTTTGACGGAATTTCACGGTTTCTAGGATATTTTTACAATTTTCTTTTATCATCCCCACGTTGTAAGGAGGTTAATCATAGTAGCGCACCCTCATAGCTACACTTGGCCTAGAGTACAATACACTATATTTTTTTCTTTCCCTTTTTTACACACGCTACAAAGGTCGCGTACTAGCTCATAAGGGATCGCCATTATTTAAGCTCCTTACAGCATCATTTTCCATCGCAGGAAGATTACAGTTATGCATGCATCCTCGCGGCAGGGCTCGGCTTGACGGCATCGTACGCAAGTCACGCACTAGTCCGAGTGCGGTGCTAATAATGTAAATTTCCTATGCGATTCCATTCAGGATATATCTTTCAACTCCATTTCTTTCAATTTATATCTCCGCTGAAATTCCATTTTTTATTTTTTTTCTTCAATTTTAACAAAACAATGTCAACATTTTTATGCAAATTTCAACTCTGCCAAATAGGCAATACAGATTATGTCAATCATACAATATGGGATGTAGACAGATACAGAGAACTATCTGCTATGAAATGACTGTAAAACAAACCACCCCAACACTCTTACCACGCCTTCCAACCCTTAGCACGGTACAATTTTGCTCACCCTCCCACCTACGAAGAAGACCAGAAGCGACGAAGGACGATACGACGAATCGAAAACAAATTCACATCGACGAAAGGAAAGAAAAAGAAGACGAAGAAGAAGAAGAAGAAAGAGGAAAATAAATTTTCCGCCCCCACGTCTAGTCCAATAATCGAGGACGATTATTAAAACAGGAAGGCGACTTGTCCTAGCCGCAGCCCTTTATAAAAGGACTGCGCCTATAAATACATAAAATATAATCAGAAGTAACTACGTAAAAGACGACATGGCAACACGACTACGGAGTAAGCCGTAGGTCATAGACCTAGCTCCAACAGCAAGCACTTGGACAGGACACAGAGGACATTACACTCCCAACATACCGCTGAGTGGACTGACATCGCACATTTTACCTATAAATAGAGGTACGAACACGCGCCGCGGCCTCTAAGCTAAGCTAACCTACATTTTACTTGGAGGCAGATACAGTCTTACGCTCTATCGGAGTTGTGCTACGCCGGACCGATATGGGGGCATCGCCCCATATCGAGTCCCAACGCCACCAACATCATAGAAGACCGGTATCAACGTTGGGGTGAGTGATATCGTGCCTGCTAGATTCCTTTTTCCCCCTAGATTATTATTTCCAACCTCCCCTATTGCAATTGCTACTATTTAATAATAAACCCCCTTTTTGAACAGTCGATTGATTACCTTTTTATTTCGTTTATGTTAAGAAGCCCTTCCCTTTAGATTAGTACCTAGTTTTAAGATCTCCATTGAACGCTGACATGCAGGAGGCGCTGCACAGCAAGCGTGCGGCCTAGAGGTAAGCTAGGTGAGTATTCCTCCCGCCAGTTCCCCTGTATGTAAATAGCTTTCTAAACGTGTCCGCAGTTCTTCATAAGACATCCTAGTAAATCCCCGTAGATGCAATGATGCCCAACACTCAAAACCTCCTTAACAAATGGTGCGAGTCACCGGGTACTTTTATTGCTTAACCCTGGTGAGCCACCCAATCAAAACATCCTCAACAAAGGCTGAAGGCACGGAGTGAATCCCTCTAAAACGGATCAGCTCAGCCCTCAGACCAATCAAACATCCTTAACAATTACTGGGAGGCGCGGGTTAGAAACAAATAAAAAACACCCTTAATAAATGGTGGTTAAGGCACCAATCAAAAACATCCTTAACAATACGAAGATTCAGTTCTAGCAAATCGGCCTACTACTGTTCTCTATATGAAGAGCGAGTAGATTACTCAGCATGGTGCCTTACGTATGTTTTCGATCGTATCGTAAAGCGGGCTGATTCAAAATTGACTTTCAAATAAATCATGGCATTGATGAGTGAGCCGCCGCTAAATTTGAAGTGATTATTAAAAATTTTCGCGAGCGAAGCCGCAAAGTTTAATGCTCGTATTATGGTAAAGTAAAGGGCAACAATTTTAAACTCAAAACTAAGCAGTGTTATCATTTGAGACAATAACCATAAGGAATTGTTTAAAATGGATCGACCTGTGTTAATTCAAAGCTTTCATCGTTGCTCAAGGTAATTCAACACACCTTCAGCACTAGAACACATGTGTCCAAAGTCATGTTACGAGGTGCTACCTAAAATACATGAGTATAGACCAAAATAATTATGTATCAGAATATTCAGTCCTCCGTACTGCTGCTTTTTATCACCTTTCCCGATTCAATTGGCAACTCAAGCTATCTGCTATGCCATCTAGCGTTGAAAATAAGAATCTCACTAACTAGGATAAATCTACCACGTGGTGACAGTTTGTATTGTTACTTGTATGGGTGAACAGAGCGTGTCAATTTGTTTGTGTTTTATACACAATTGTTGAGTTATACTCATTGTTAGAATACAAAATGATTAAAAGCAATGTATAGGCTATTGTTCAGTTTACGGCTGTAAGCAGAAGTACGTCCAGAAAGTAAGTTCCGTTTGGTAATAACATTAAATTGTGTACAAATACAGAAAAATTATTTATTGCACAAAATTCTACAACCCTTAAACAACTTTTCCACATAACTGTCGAAATGTTGCAGGCATTTGTCGTAGCGTGGCACGAGTTTTGTATACCTTCTTCATAGACGTGCGCTGCCTGTGTCTTCAACTAGTTGTACGTTCCGCTGCAGCGCAGTTCCGCATATGGGCGGTAGACGCTCTGTATCAAGGAGAAGAAACGTGCGCCATTTAAAGAGCGCTGTCAGCCACGTACGCGTTGTTGTGCATGTTTACTCGTACAATGTCGGTGTTGATTGAAAATCCCGCCGCTTGTGAAATCATATCTGTGATTCGTTTTCTGAATGCTAGGAAAGTGAAACCAATTGAAATTTATCGGCAAATTTGCGAGGTGTATGGACAAAATGCGATGAGTGATTCAATGGTGAGAAGATGGGTTCGACAGTTCAATGAAGGACGTAGTGAAGTGCACGATGAAGAACGAAGTGAGCGTCCATCTTTGGTTACAGAAGAACTGGTTCACGCGATTGATGACAAGATCCGGGAAAACCGCAGGTTTACAATTAGTGCTCTCGCTATGGAATTTCCCCAAATCTCACGATCACTAATTCATGAAATTGTTACCAAAAACTGAACTTTCGTAAACTTTGCCGACGTTGGGTACCAAAGATTCTTCCGGAGCAACACAAAACAAAATGGATGGGTAGTGCACTTTAGTTTTTGACCCGTTACAATGAAGGTGGCGAAGAATTCCTGACACAGATAGTCACAGGAGATGAAACATGGGTTTCTTACGACACCCCTGAAAGTAAGCGGCAATTAATGGATTGGAGGCACACTTCATCCCCAGAAAAGGTTAAGCCGAAGCAAATCTTGCCACCTCGGAAAATGATGTGCACAGTGTTCTGGGACTGGAAAGGCATCTTACTCATTGATTTCTTACCGCGTGGTCAAACAATCAACGCAGATGCTTACTGCGAGACACTTAGGAATTGCGGCACGCAATACAGAATAAGCGCGAGGGTTGCTGTCAAAAGGTGTTGTTTTTCTTCACGACAACGCATGACCACACACTGCAAATGTGACGAAAAACCTCCTACAGGGATTTGGCTGGGACGTGTTTGACCACCCTCCTTTCAGCCCTGACCTCCCTCCTAACGACTTTCATCTGTTCACACATCTCAAGTCTTTCCTTGGCGGTCAACACTTCAACAATGACGACGAGCTGGAAGAAGATGTTTCCAACTGGTTGAAGACACAGGCGGCAAACTTCTATGAAGAAGGTATCCAAAAACTTGTGCCACGCTATGACAAATGCCTGCAAAAGTTCGGCAGTTATGTGGAAAAGTAGTTTAAGAGGTGTAGAATGTTGTGCAATAAATATTTCTTCTGTATCTGTACACAATTGAATTTTTCTTACCAAACGGAATTTACTTTCTGGACGTGCCTCGTATTCCAAAAGATGCCAAAATGTGGCGATAACGAATAAATACGGAGAACAGGAACGGCTTGGTATACAGTTGGTGCGAACTTTGAAGAACAGCCTAGCCTCTTAAGGCAATAACAATTATAATAATAGTCCAATAAAAATGGACAGAAAGGAACAGTGATAACATATCGTTGCAACATTACGATGCACCTGCCTCACAAGGACATTGAAACTGCATAATTGTTAGCGTCCTGCTTTCAATTTCTCTTGTAACCATGTGGGGCGGAGCAGCGACGTCTGGACCTCAAGGGCGCAAATTGACCAAAAAGTTCCAACATTGTGTACTCTGTCACAAGACATGTTTGCAAATAACACTTCTAACTCTTTTGTTAACTTTCTGGAGTGTATGGTGCAGTTAGCAAACTCGAATAATTGAAACGTAACAGCGTCATGGGTCTAAAAAAAACACGCACCCAATCAATGCTTGATAATACGTCATTCATACATAAAATCCAGTGGGCAACACAAAATACATCGCGTGTATCGCTTTGTTATACAAAATATAACACTGCCAGTATTTTAGGGATCACATCTACTGATTATAACCGGAAAATACGAAAGTGTCCCATAACAATCCTGTGTTATTGAGTGTTTTATCCTACGTATCCCGGCTATGCTGGACCTACCACAGCGCCCCAAGTGATAGTTTGAATTGCCAATAGAACGCAAATAAGAGATGTTCGTGTTTAGAAATTTGTATGCATGTAAACTAAAATGTATAACAAGAAAACTAGTTAGTACAGGCTGATGATCTTTGTGACACATCACCACTACCAGTGTACTAATGTCTTATAGGCTATAACTATTAGAATCAGATATTTATAACTCCTGCCGTGGAGACCGTATCATTTTGTAATAAATCACATGCGTTTATTGTACGGAATTTTCATATGCACGACTTCTATTTATGAGTCACCGTGGAGGGCCAGGTAGGATTTCTGGCTCTGCCAAAAAATGTAATTCTGGTCCGAGGGCAGCAACGGGGTATACTGAGCCTCGTGAGGCAAAACTGAGAAAAGGCAGGTTCGATTCCCACCTCAGCCAAGTTGGAGGTGAATTTCCGTGGTTATCCACTTCTACTCCAGGTGAATACTGGTTCCTTACCTAAGGCCACGGCCACCTCCTTCACAATCCTCATCTGAATTACAAATACACACACTAATACAACAATTATAATAACACAGATTATCAGACAAATTGCACACACACCCGAGTACACGGGACTACATGGCCACGAAGTCGCAGAGCCCCTAAATGAATCAACAACAAAAACTACAATTAAATCTATAAAGGGTTAGCTGGGGAATTCACTGCCAAAAGAATTAGATAATATGGTAGTATACTATTCATGTCCCAAATTTCTCCATCATACCAATAACACACCGATGAAGCATTAATACTTATGCAGGCTATCTAGAATATTCAGCAATACAACATTTGAACGATAAATACAAGAGCACATTTCCGCATCGTATCAATAATATTATAGAAGACGTGCGCATGAAATTCCGTAATATGAACTCATCTGATTCATTACAAAATGATATAGTAATAGTAATGTTATTGGTTTTACGTCCCTTTTAACAACTCTGACTTTTAGAGACGCCATGGTGCCGGAATTTAGCCCCGAAGGGGATCTTTAAAGCGCGAGTAAAATTACTGACACGGCTCCCTCACATTTGCGCACTCTCAAATGCTAGCTTATTTATTTATCGTATGGCTTTTAGTGTCGGGAGTGTCCGAGGTCATATTCGGCTCGCCCGAGGCTGTAGCTGCTTCAAGCGGACACCCATAGGGTGAGGTACAAGTTCCGTTCAATTTCAAGTAGTTCCAAATTTCACTACCAGATGTCAATGATACCTAGTGGTGAATGTTGGAATTTTGATAGAGCGTTCCAACAAAATCTAACCTACAAATTAGCTTCACACAAGTTTAGTCTGTGGAAGGATCTTTTACATGCCATAAATCTATGGCATAGGACCGCCGGCTTTACTTCCCCTCCGAAGGAAGGCATACTGAGGGATTTTAACGCTCTTAAAAATCAGACGACTTTGGCCGGGATTGAACCCGCTATCTTGGGCACAGCAGTTCAGCATGCTACCAACTACGCCACCGAAGCCGCACAAAATGCCAGCTGACTGCACCAGGATACGAACCTGCAACCTTGGGCCCAGCAAGCGAGAAGGTTAACGCTGAGTAATTTATGTGAATATTATATTATCCTAGTTATAAGTAAATCAGGTTGGATTATGGAGAAGTACTTTTTTTGGAAATTAGATAGGGACGTGAAACTCAATGTATGGCAAAATGGTTTTATTGGCATATGGTCTGCGTATATAGAAGAGTGAATTCTAAGAAGAACGTAGACCATCTAGCCTCAGCCCAGGCGCTCAAGAGAGAAGATTAATCACATCCGCGAGCCACTGGGCTTTCACTTAGAGGCGCTTGGAGAAGAAATAGACTAAATAAGAAACTGTCATATGACATCATTTTCAAATCACAGGCGTAGATGAAAGAAGATACCAGGAAGGGCGGTTGTAACTATGGCAACGGTGGTCCTATTTCTAAAGAAGAATATTGATGGAGGGAGAGAAGAAGAATGCTTCTTCACAGCCGTGGTGAGAGGACTTTTAACTTGGTCGGCAGACTTTTATATTGAACTCACTATTATTTTCGTCTACGGACTTGTCCAGAATACTATTCTGATTTACTCTGCATGAGATGACTGTCTTGAACTTTCGGCGGCGTTTCTCAAAGTACTTCATGGTATGGACTTAGTTTCTGTCAAAGATTGAATTGCAGTCAGTGGACTCACATCTCGCACCGCTGACTAGTGGCATAAGAGTTGCGTCTCTGATTATGCGCACTAAAGTGATTAATAATTCCAATAACTCAAATTCACATAGAAACATCAACAATTTTGCCGAACTACAACAAACTTAAAGATCTCCAACGTGAGATGAACCAACTTCAACTGACTTCGCGACCTGTGTTCACATACTTCAAGAGATCACCATGGTCAGCGAACGAACGTGCAATACTTGAGTTTTCTCTGATTATTCACTAAGGCAAATTTAAATTCAAGCTTTTTTCCTTGACGTAAAGTATTCCTCCATTTTCAGCATGTGCCATTTTACTGTAAGTTCACTAAATTCACTAGATTAACGTAAATTCTTTCTTTTTTTTTAATAAATTTTATTCTAATTCATGATAGGTTTGTCTTCCTTAGTAGTTAGATATTACTGTAAGGCATCCTTATCTCCTATAGCAGATACTAATTTGTTACTCAACTTAGTTATGTCAAGGCCTGGACAAGAAGAGATCTTTGCTGCACTAAAGTATGGTTATTTTTTATGATACAAATTTGGTTCACTTCTGTTAGTTGCGACCTGGTGCCCAACTCTTATTATTATTATTATTATTATTATTATTATTATTATTATTATTATTATTATTATTATTATTATTATTATTATCATAGCCACAAATATCTCACATTTGTCGCACAGCAGTGAGATGATTTGTTATTTGAGTTCCAAACATCTTACATTTGGTCGCCCAACTTTGAAGCTGTACCAACCTCCCACAAATAGTCCCTTATTAGGCCTACTTTACAAAGTATCAGTTTCAGAGCTCTTACAGTTTCGGTCACAACATTCATCAAAAATTGAAAGGTGTGGTCGACATTGGCTCAAGTTGCGCGTGCGTGTTGACTCCTGCCGATGTGGCATAGTCGACTACTACAAGATTCTCCAAGCAGTCCCTTCCGAGCTTACCCGTGGAGGGAATTCATTTCACTAACGGGTAAAATTGTTTGAACGCTCCATTGTGACGAATATTTCACACATGATGACGAATACACATTTGCAGAATACATGGTCCCTACCACAGGCATAATGAAATAGAATGAACTGTCGAATATTAAGTTAACCAATATCATAAAATTGCTTATTATTAATAAGGAAATTCAGTTCTTAAATTATAAATGTATTGTTAATTCATCAGCTCGGTGTCGTATGGACACCAACCTTCACTGCACCACCGAAATTTAGGATCACACCTGACTGTTGACACGGGGAGCTATCAGCCTAATGCGGATATATGAGTAGTAGTGCCTTATAGCCGGAAATCAATGTAGCTGACGATATTCTTGGATTTGCTGAACGCGGTGTTAGTTCGACTTGTTGAGTGAGCCTTACTTATATGGAATCAACATGTAGTAGCCCTTTGGTGTACTGTAACATGACTCTTCAGCAACACTCAATAAATTATAAAAGTTACATGAACTTCATGCTGAACTGACTCATCAGCAACGGACGGCGATGGGTTACACTAGCACTTGTGAAAATTACTACACCTATAAGAATGCATGAGATTGAAATAAACTAACAGCACAAATAAGACGCATGGCAATACAAAAATAATGAATATTACAGAATGGTGCGTGATATCTGTTCTTGAGATTTCATCATGGCCCTAAGCCGCAACGTGCTGCTATTGCAGCCATGCCGTGGCATGGAATCAAAGAGGACCTGGATATGTTCCCGGGGAATCTTCCTCCACGCTGTTTCTGTGCAAGTCTATGAAGGGTGAACAGTGATTGCTAGAAGACCGTGCCAAACACATTGGACCAACTATATTCCAAACATGTTTGAAGGGCAATATATCAGGTGAACGTGCAGAACAGGGAAACAGTGGTGCCCGTCGTCTTTCGGAGAAGACCTGCACATACCTTACCGCATGTGAGTGGCCATTACCCTGGTGAAATATGGCTTGTGAAGTTGCCAGATGAAGAAGCAGTACCTCAGGGTCTAAAAAGACATTCCTGATGTAGAGGTTGCTATCCAGACTGCCCTCAATACTGTTATGGCCCTAAGGGCACATAGCGCCCTTACGAAGTATATTTGCATACGCCCCCGGAGCTAAAATTAGATATACACCCCAGACATCCATCAATAATTATCTATTACATCTACACCGATTACGCCTATCTGTCCAACACCCAACACTACTTCACCCTTAAAACCACCCCCAAAGCTTTAACCAACAACAGCAACACACTTCTTTCCACACCAAGCCCGCAGAGCAGGCCACAGCTATTAGCCAAGCGCTTGCGTCATCCATAAACAAGTACACAGGAACTGCTCCTCGAAAGAGCTATGTGTAAACGTACAACAGTCAGCAGTATGGAAATACATAAATAGACCTTCCAAAACATGAGAGGGGGTCTGTTGCATCCCGTCTCCACGCCAGTGCCCACATCGACACCGACGTACCTCAGGTGAGTGTGTATCTCTCAGGGTATCACAAACAACTAAACACCTACCATTTGCCAAACTTCAATGCACATGTAATACACTACATTATTGTACCATCCCGACATTCAGGGGATCCAGTACACCATCATATAGCCCCTAGTAAATAAGTTCTTCTTAACACAACGGCCCGAATGTTCTTCATTGTCATTGTCACATTCATTACTGTCTGAGTCCCCGCACACACCTTGCCCAGTCAGCGCAATATCACCGGATTGCTACGCCAGCAGTATTAGTTTGTTTACAAGTAGCGGCCTTGCTCTCCTAGCACGCGCGCACATCGATCGCGATACGGGACATCGGCAACTCTTTAGGCTTGCTCGCCGCAGCTATCACATAGCCCGTACAGTATTTTCTTCCTCCTTGAGGCGCATCCCTTGAATCGCAACCCCCATCGCGTAGATCTTCGCCCGCTCCTCTCCGACACCTGTCCGACATCACGTCCTCGATCCACGGTCTTAAAACACCCTTTGCACTCCCCCTAAATATTCGCAACTCTCCACACACACACCCCCACACTCCCTTACCCCGTTTCAGCCCCTCAAAAGGTTAAACAATACCTTGGAGTCGAGATTGCATGCTGTGTCAATGGCGCCCCAAGCCACCCCACTTGGCATGTTTTCGCTATGTGCTTCAAAAATGAAGGCTGCCCTGCCATCATATGGACACAACGGTAGTGATTAATATGCATGCCGGCACTACCATAGGAGAGCTTGAAGTGGCCCCCATCCGGAAACATCATATTTTGCCACTCAGCATATCAGAGACGTCTTTCGTGTGCCCATTGCGATCTGTGGCGTTATTGGTTTTGGACCAATGGAAGCCGACTCAAAGGCATGCGTGCTACTAGTTCAGTCTGCGCCAGACGGCGATTAATCATCGACGCAGACATATCCACACTCGTTTTAGTGCTCCTGTGTCGTGCTAACACTGTACAGGAAGTACAATGGTCCATTGCAGTTACGTGAATGAGAAGGCAGTCAGTCACCTGGTGCTTTGGTCACATTGCGTGGTTCCGTTCTTGACCCTAGCTGTGTACGACCCAGCTATCATCGTTGATTCTACACACGCATCACTGTCACAGCAGCATGCCCTAAAATAGACTAAATGTCACGGAATAAAAATCCCGTTTCCCGATGACCAAACAGGCTCACCCAATTCATGTAGCTGCAATGCTGATATTGCGCCTTTCGATGTCAACGAGCAATTGTTTTCAGGTAACAATTTCGTTTGACGGTACTTCTTTGATGAGTTCGACTTAACTCTGACTTGTTTGGTCACACACGAGAGGGCTGTGCTGGACCCTCGTGTAGGCCATCTTTCTGGAATCTCAATTATTATAATTATAAATGATGGTACACTGTTCTATACATCCTCAGAGTTTGGATTTTTTTGGGCTAGTCCTTCAGTGCGTTGAAATTTTTACTTGCAATGGCGTATTAATGCCGTGGGAGTTAAATTAGCAGTAGTCTCATGAGGAGGCTCTTCAGCAAGACTCACTAAATTACTAAAGCCAGGGAAACTAATTAATATTTGCCCTTCGAACCAAAGTTACCCTTCAGCAACGCCCAATAATGAATTAATATTAAACACAGAAAAATATAGTCATTTAGCAGTGGACTCTCAACCTAATGTGAAGTTTTGAAGCCATTCGTTTAGTGTTTCCCATACATAATGTCAGTTTTAACTCTTCGGTCGGTCAACACAAATTTGCTCAATGATGTGATGGGGGTACAATGTAATATACCTAGGTAATATATTAAAAATAAGCAAACAACACTCCAGCAAGAAGTATACTTGTATTAGTTCTGATCATTATCATAATGGGGCAATTACATCCTGGTACATTGGCGAAGAAAGCAATTTGTATAATGACATTTCCTCGATTACAATTATATTTACCACTAATCATTTGAAACTCTTAGCCTACGTAATATTCCCGCTGAATAGATGGTAATGGTGTATATGTGCAGTGTTGTCTATTGACACATTTAGTGAAAGTATGACGAAACGTGCTGTACAAAATTGATGCATTTTTCGACGGTAGTCAATCGTATTTTATTGAAATGGTCTAAAATTATTTTCCATACCCTTGGTTTTATTGTTCCTAAAAACACCCACAAACACACAACAACTATAATGCACTCCGTAATTTTGTTGAATTTCATAGTAGGGAGGTCTCTGCTACCGGATGATGGATTTTATTAAAAATTAATAGATAAATACGTTATTGTATGTCTGATTGGTCATGGTCGTTATGTGTGCATTCTTTTTGACGTATGGTTGGTTTGGTTAACAAGTGCACTCTCCACACTGCAACATTCCTTCAATAAGTAAAGAGATTCCGTCAGTGCCAATGGATTGACTGGGGAGGCGGGTGTGCAAACTCCACATACATGACCGCAGGTGGAGTTACTGTGGTAATCCGACTGGTGCTGCCAATAACAACAGCATTCCCACATATTACAGAGCACTCAGCCCATAAGCATGTCAAAAATCCATTATTACCGCCTTTGGAATAATAAAACTGCGTGTTGGTCAATAAGTCAAAATCGCACTACCGTATCAGAAAAAGCACTGCGTTGGTGAACTGAAATGTGCTGTTAATCATAACACATTTATTGTATGTTGAATTAAACGAACGCTCGTGGAGAGGATGCACCCACAATCCTCAACATAGACTCTGTCACTAAAAATTTAAGTGGATTCATTATTTATTGCTTCCGGTCGATTTTGCTGAGGGTTGGGAAATATGTCCGCGTAAAGTACTGTGAATGGTTGTTGCTACACTGTTGGCTTAATTTAAGTGTAGCGACCACGGAATATGCACAAGGTGATTGAATTCTATCAAAACCGAAATGCAATAGGCTTATTAATTTACAATGCTCGAGTAGAAGATATTTCTATAGCTATTTGCTAAAAGCATGCAAGTTAATTTCTTTGGAATTAAAATATTTATTATTTTTAACTACTTCCAATTGAGGCAAACTACCTTTACAAAACTACTTGTAATTGTAAGTTGTCTATTTCAGGGGTGTTTAGTTTCCTTTTAAAAGTTAGCGAATTTCCCTAATGGGCAGGATAGGGTAACACATTATTTGAATAAACATGACAGTCCATTATATTTAAACTAATTATTTGTGTTTGATGTCACAGTCGGGAAACCAAATTAGCGATTTGAACTGAGATCTGTCTGTAAATTTTACAGGTCATCCTGATGGTACTTTTTTGCTACTTAGACTATTTCTTGAGGCATTGGTTCAGGAGATGGATGTAGTTTACTCATGGACCATTATTTTTCCAACGGCCACTTAATAATATCCAAACAAATATATAAATAAAAATAACGACGAACTATTATAACACGGGTAAGAGTATTCGGTATTCTAAAGAACCTTCAAGTCATATAGAAAGTAGAGGGACTTCTGAAAATGTAAATGATCAGGACATGTTCAAATTTAACGTCGTCCTGCAGCAGCGCAAAAAGTTACGAAATTACATTGCTGTGAATATTTTTTTAAGAAATCATTCAAGTGGAATATTTCAGTTCACATATAACTAAGTTGAGTCCTCAATATGGCCTCCAAACACCTTACCACTCAACAGCGTTGCAATGCAAGCTATAAGATTGGAATGTGTAGATGACTTTGACAGAGCGGAGGTTCAAGTCGCGATGCTGACTGTGGCCATTCTGAGCCTATTCTGTTCCCATAGCATCTATCCAAACCTAGACCATAGTGATTACAGTCATCCATATTACTATAATGATCACAACAACGTAGGTCACGAGACACACTCCACAAAATCCGAAGTAAATGGGGTTGAATAAAGTGATGCCCTCATCCCCTTAATAAATTTAATTTAATCGTATGGTAATTTATACAATATACAATTATACATAACAAGGTATAATCAAACATTAAAGTCCATCCTTCTCAACCATTCGGTTAAATCGGGTGTGAGAGCGAACAAATGGTCAGGAATGCCAGGGTACGAATAAAGATGACAGCGTTGGACCAGATGTTCGATCGACTGTTCTTTCAGGTTACACTCACACATTGGTGAGCTGATCCAGCCCCACTTGTACCTGAAATAATTGCAGCAACCAAGTCCTGTCCTCAGAGTCTTGATGTGGCACCAGAAGTTCCTCGGTAAGTCAAAGCCATTTTCTTTGTCGGTTCAAGAAGGTGGGCACTTGTTCCCCATGTTTCAATTGACCACTCATGCTTCCAGCTTTAATTTAGGTCAAATCCAGCAGCAATGAGTTGCCCTACCACTTACTGGTCTTCTAGATTGCAGTCGTTGCTGTGATGGATGGCAGAATTTTTGGTGCTACGGCAAAGAGGGTAATGCAAAGAATTTCTTAGTTTCCCTTAGTAGAGCTTGCTTCCTCCTTAAGTGAGGTGGAGGGATGTGACAGCATGGGCAACCAGTGACATGGAGTTGATTTCATGGAACCAGTAATGTAACAGATTGTATCATTCAATTTTGTGTCTACCTTCTTCACATGTACGCTTTCCAACCAGACGGGTGAACAGTACTCAGCAGCCGAGTAGACAAGACTGATGGCAGATAAGCGTTAAAAGTCAGCATAGGCTCCCAAGGATGTACCACTGATCTTATGCAATATGTTGTTTCTTGCGGCGACTTTGTGGGAAAGCTTAGTGATGTGTTCTTTGTAGCTCAGGGATTTATCTAAAGTGACTCCAAGATATTTTGGAAAAGGATTGTACATCAGATTTCGTTCGTTGAACAAAACTCTGGATTGTAGTTTGCAGCACGATTCGATAGATGGAAATAAGAGACTTCAGTTTTTGAAGTGCTGGGAATAAATCTGCAGGTCTTAAAGAGATTTGACACCTTCTTGAGATCCTCTGTATGAATTTGTTCACCATCTTCAAAGTTATTTCTCTGTGCTACAAGAGCGATGCCATCAGCATATATGAACTTAGTTGATGTTGTGACTGGTAAATCATGAATGTACAAATTGAAGAGCAATGGGGCTAAAACAGACCCCTGGGGTAGACCATTATTTAGTTTTCGTTTGTGGCTTTTAGGGCTGCCTAGAAACACTTCGAATTGTCTTTCACTAAGCATACCAGATATTAGATCTACGATTTTTCGACTTGGTACAACTTGCAATAGTTTGTAGATAAATCCTTGTCGCCAAACAGTGTCATATGCTCCAGTCAAGCCGATCATAACGGCTGTTGATTTCAGTTGTCTTTGAAAACCTTCTTCGATATGTGTAGATAGAGCAAGAACTTGATTGTTGCAGCTGCGTCCATGTCTGAATCCAGCTTGTTCAGGAGGCGTGACAGCTTCAATGAAAGGTGCTATTCTGGTTAGGAGGATTCGTTCAAGAAGCTTGAATATGCAACTGAGCAGTGCTATTGGTCGATAACTTTCGGGGCTATCTTCGGGTTTGCCAGGTTAGAGAATGGCTATAACTTTTGATCATTTGAAATGACTGGGCAGTCTGTTCTCTTGGAGATTATAAGTGAAGAGAGAAGTAAGCCAGCATATTCAATACAGGCCCATGTTCTTAATGAATTCATTATAGATGTTGTCCGGACCAGCAGCCTTGCCGATTTTCAGTAGCTTAATTGCACTTTCTACTTCCGCTGTGGAGAAAGGCCAGGAGAGCGGCTCGTTTTTCGGGGCACTGCGCTTGAGCTTAGAGAGGTTACATTTGACAATTCTGTTATGATTCTTGTACCGCTTTTTCCTTGTGAGGTCTATGATCCTGTTGGCAATAATATCAGGATTCAGTATAGTAGGTGGCTTTTTAGGGGGTTGTTTGCCAGTTAGCCCATTTAAAATTCTCCAGGCTTTCCTGCTTGACTTTGCGAAGTTCATTTCTTTGAGAGTTGCTTCCCATTCCTCTCGTCTGTTCTTGTTTAAAGAGTGGAGTAGCTGCGAACCCACTGTTTGATTTCCAGAACTTTGGTATGATAAATTTGTCGTAGTTATTTGCTATTGGTTGAAGGTTCTCCGCAGCTAAACTGGAGTCAAGGTCTTTTGCGAATCCATCCTAGTTGGCTTGTTGAAAGTTCCATCTCGGTAAGGGCATTGGGTTTAAAAGGGGAATTTTCAAACCAATTTCCACCAAAATGGTGGGTGTTGACTGTTTGGGAAGTTGGGCAAAACAGTACGAGTGGTGTTGAGTGGTAGGTCTAGCTGGTCTTCAGACACGACTGTCAAGTCTGTGTTGTATTCCTTATTCCAGCGTGCAGAGTGGAAGGTTCCCTTGTGTTTTACAACAAAAACCAAATGCATATTGGTAATTTCTGCCCATTGAACTAGTGACTCTCCATTCACATCCACGGTGTCATACCTCCAATTTGTGTGATAGCTGTTGAAGTATATACAAGGGTGGTCAAAAGCTGGCAGTACTGTAGGAGCCCAAAACACACCCGGAGGCTTGTACAGATTGACAATTTTTAAATCATTTTTCTGAATTGCTAATGTATAAATGTAGCCATCTTCTGAACGACCATTTACTTGCACTCCATTTAAACTTTACTTCCCCTTAATGAGACAACAGCAGTAACCTGAATAGGCTGATAATTCCAATATCGCTGCAATTTATTTCATTTTCCTGATTTATTTGAGATACAGAATTTTAAGAGCGCCTCCTTTCGTTCAGAAATTTGTGACTAACCACTGTGAAAATTTTCAAGTCAAAACAAGTTATTATTACAAACTAACACACTCTTATGAACACAATGGGCTACCAACTTCATTGGATGACATGTTTCGCACATGAAGCGTTCATCTACAGATCCAGTTCATTGTTATCTGTTTTTTCAGGTTAGCGTATATAAATACTTATTTTCCGTCCAATGTAATTGGGCTCAATTGTTGTTGACCGATTGGAACGCTTCCTTTAATGGAATTAGGCAACACTGAAAAATTGCTTCTATCACTTCAACTGGCATTCCATATCTCCACAATAGTAACAGACATCACCCTGGCATTTTGTATGGTGATAAAGGGTACTACTGAAAGTTCAGCTATGTGACATTCATAAACTGTTAAGTACAAAACGAACATGGCGGCCAAGCGAAGTTGAAATATCTAAATAGACTTTTCTCGTGATTTAACTGTCCGAGTGCAGTGATTCATGGTAAAGCAAAGGTTTATGTAAATTTTAATGCATTGACCTCTAAATTAGTTCAATTCTTTACACAACCTGAAGATGGCGACTGTGCGAATTTTAAAATTAAGTTTTTTTTCTTGTGTCCTGACCATGCGATCAAAGTGAAAGTTTGAATAATGAACTTAGACAATAATCTGCAACCAATGGCATATTCTACAGCCTATATATATAACAATCCAACATGTCGACCATACGAATTATTTAGACGTTTATCAATCAATTACAGCAATCAAACTGAAAATTTGTAAGTAGTGGAGTGAGGCGGTTTCTACATCACTCTAGAACCCTCCTTGCCCCACTACTAAGCCTCAGCCATGTAATATTTGTCAATATCTCTCGAACGCATGGTCAGATGTTGACAAATGAGGTGTCATTGGACTCGAGCTGATGTCCTCTTTCCTATGGACCACTCGTAATATTTTTGAATTTTTTTAGAAAATTTTTGTTTTCGAAACTAGGTGATAGTTTGAAAACCAAACATGATAGAACGTTATGCCATGCCTCAAACGAATGGTCTTTATGACCTTTAATTTCTATAAAGAAACGTTTTTACTTTTTATGTTTTTTTGAAAACACTCGAATTTTGAAAATCCTATATTTTGAAAACTAGGCATTCTAAAAAAAATTGTTTGACATAAATGAAAGGTCCCTATGCCCTCTACCACCAAAATAAATTTCAAGTCTCTAGAGCAAAAAGTTGTGTTTTGTAAGTAGTGGGATGAGGGGGATGCTATGGCACTTCTTTTTGAACCCTCCTCGCATTTGCCCCGAACCTGATATCTCGCTAACCAATCATGGGATTTGAACATACAGGGTGTCCTAGCACTCGTAGTGATGCCCTTTACTTTCCTATAGGCTCTTATTTAATTAAAAGACCAAAACTAAAAGGTCATCCGCTTTTAATATCTCGCGAACCAATCATGTTAGAGGCGTGTACGAGGGGTCCAAGGACTCGGGGTGACGTCCTCTTTGCTATGGACTACTCATTATATTTTTTAAGAAATGTGGAAACTCGATTTTGGGGTAAACAAATGTTTTTTGTGATTTTTGCCGAATTCTCACCAACCAATAACGCTAGAGACGTGTATGAGATGTCCTAGGACTCGGGCTAACGCCCCCTGTTTGAAACTATGTTTGAAATTTTGACAAAGGGCCTAACGCCATACATGTTAAAAATACTTTTTTTTTCTTTACCTGTTTGTAATGTTCATGAAGCGTGGTGGTTGAGAGAGACGATACTGCTGGGTGTGTGTGTTTCAACGAACCAGTCGCTAACCACAAGGACCATGCTTAATAGAACAATCGCTATTTCGGTGGGTCGGTTTATGAAAGAGCGAGGGTTCGTTTTCTGATATTTTACCTTTAAGTGAAAACGGTGATGAGAACTTGGTTCTATGTTGGTCGAAGCGAGTAGTCAAAACAAACTTCCAAGGAGCAGGAGGTGAATGTCATTTGAGCTTATTGGAATGCGCTGATCTGACTTGACAACAGGTGCAATAGAAAATGACAAAGACGCATGAAGGTGAAATAATCTGACCATCGTGGTGGCAGGGAAGAGCGAAAGGCGTGCATACACGTGTGAGATGACATGTACGCTAAACCAGTTACATCCTGTTTGCTTCGTACGTGACAAAATGCAAGTTCATGTAAAATATGATACAACACAGGTGTTCACTTGGGACGTTAGCTGCCCACGTGCACGATAACTGTTAACAAGTCACATCCTGTTTTGCTTCGTACGTGACAAAATGCAAGTTGACGTGTAATATGATCCAACACAAGTGTTCACCTTGGACGTTATCTGTCCATGTGTCCGATAACAGAATGTTCAAAGCGTGGGAAAAAAATTATTATACATGCAACGTAGCATATATAAAGACATGTCGTTATCATGTCCACTCTCACTTGGGTGACTATCTTTGAACACACTGCGTTGCGTGAAACACTTGTTTAACAGTTATGGTGTTGGTGGAAAATACTTAACCTTGTTGTGGGGTAGGTGTTTATTCATTCATTTATATATTTATTGATTTATATATATATATATTTACATGCAATTATTTATTGCCTAGGTAATTAATGGTTTTATTTATTTATTTGTTTGCAGATAACCGGCATACCTTACATGTCTGAGAGAGAAGAAACCATTGCACTTTTGAGCCCACTAGAAGGAAACAGCAAGAAGCCACTGCAAGTGAAGGTGGGATTATTTTTTTTAAACTAACTTGTTTCATTTTTTTTTGTTTCATATTTTATTTTATGAAATGCATGTATTAACCTGAATTTAGGTATTTATAACGGTTTATTTTATTTATTTTTAGAAACTTGGAAAGAAAAGCCTTACCGCCGTAGCAGTCGCTGAAAACTCGAGACGCAGTAAAGTGCAACCATTGTTTCCAGGCAGTGAACTATTTAAAACTCAGGTAAGCCTAACATAAAATGCTATTCCATTTTACCACTACTGAAAACTCGTAGACAAAAATTTCTTTACCTGTACATGACTAGGAAGATGATTGCTTTCTTGATTAATGACTATGTATTGGCAACCGGTACAAGATCATATTGGCTGTTTACCGGGAAAGTACAAGGCCATATTGGATTTTGTAAAAACCAAAAATTTTAATTTAACTGACATGTCGTTAACTATAATAATAATATTAATAATAATAATAATAATAATAATAATAAAAAAAATATTAATATCGTATGGCCTCGGGTGCCGGGTGCAAGATTTGTTATTTGACACACAGAGGGTAGCTTGCATGTCGAATTTAGTTGTTCCTTGACTTTGAAAGTCAAGGAGGTTAGATGTTAGATACCTAATCTCCTTAAACTCTATAGCGCTTTCTAGTAGAAAAATGAGGAAATTTGTACCCTATGAACTCAACGAATATATTGACAGGTTTGAACATGATAATCTGAACAAAATGACATGACATTATTATTTTTTGTTTATGTATTGGTTAAAGGGGAATGTAAATGACTGCAGCTTTATAAAAAGAAAATAAGTACATGGGTTACTGTTAGTGCCGACATACAGTTTATTATAATTTTAATGGTGGTTTGATATATTAATGCCAATTAACGTTAAAGTTTTATTTACACGTATTGATTGATTGATTGATTGATTGATTGATTGATTGAGTGAGTGATGGGTTATTTTGTTTGCTTTTAGGTGTCGTCATGCGTCATTAACGTAATGAACAGGCAGTGAACAAGCATACATTGTGCTTTAAAGTACTCTGTGCGACGTCAATAACTTACTTTAAGTAAAAGTTTTAATTATAACACATGGCGTTAGTACCAATATACAACAAGTGAGCAAGTTGGTTTACCACGTGGGTTAAATTTAAAATCAGAACATGACCGTTGGTTAACATTTGAATCCTGGCCTGTAGGCTTTTTGTCGACACATGAACTTGCAAAAGCCGTTTTTTTTTTACTTGAACCGAGAAGATGTGGAGCGCTGTGTGTTTTGTCGTATTGAACTTTCACACTGGGAAGAAGGGGATGATTCCTTTAGAGACCATTTGCGATGGTCTCCTTGTTGTCCTTACATGCTTGCAAACAAGTGGGTAACATACCTGTGTATTCATTTTACCGAACCACAAGACCATTGGCCGCTACTTACGTTGCTGAATCACAAATAAATAATAATGATGTATTACCAGCCAACAACGGTAGTGTCGATATATGTGGTCCATATGCCATAGACAGTGTTGAATTGGCATGTGCTGTTGAAAAATTGGGAGTTTGCAAGACTAAAGCACTAGCACACCCAGAGTACAGCTCTGTTGAAAAACGTTTAGAATCTTGACAGTTGACATGGAAGTATCAGTGACTAGGTATGGTAAGCTTTACGCATACTATAAAGGATATTCATATATTGTGAAACGAACCAATAAAAATGGAACTGTTATTTGGCGTTGTTCAAAGCAACGTTCCAAACATTGTCGTTGTGACCTAAAAAGTAAAAATAGTGAGGTTTTAAGTGTCAGTGATCATCAATGTAGTGTACTGCATGAAACACAGTTGCTGTCGACAAAAAAAATCAAGAAAACCATGTTGCTACTCAAAATAGTGGATTGTTCAATGAGCAACGTTTAACCCCTGTTCTAAAAGTTATGTTTAATCCATCTTCCACGTCGCAAGAGCCATCAATATCACAAACTATGCAAGGGGTAGTGTTGTTGTTGTCGTTTTAAAGAGTGGAAAAACTAGGTCATCTGCTCTTGATATGCAAGAGGATCAAAATGACTAAATAGTAATAACAATAAGGTTTTATGCTTATACAACCATTGCGGCTTCCCCAGTTTTCGAAAACAACAGTGAATGGACATTGCTATAAAATGATCTACAACAAGCCTTGTGTTTAAAACTATAACAAACTATTGTAAAGAGAGAAAGGCTTGTATTCAGTGTGCATCTATTGTCATAATCATGTATACTCTGCAATGTTAAATATACTAACTTTGTATAAAATAAAACAGCATTGTAACATCATTTTGCATTTATTTACAAACTTTATATACATTCTTTTTTTGGTTTCATGATAATATTTTAAAAGACAACATTAAACACTAAAACATTACTATTCTATACACATATTTTCTTTCTCTTTCAGTCCATTGTCATTAATTATATTTTCGATTATTATTTCACATTTGTTTTTTTATTTAATTAAAACGAACCATGCACCTATTGTTTTTAAAACCTTCATAAATTAGGTGTACAGGTTGCACAGCATTATTGACTTCATCAAAAACACTCTCCGACATATCATTAAACCGTATAGGCAGAAATGTCTCAAAGTTTTCACATACACAAAGTACACGATCACCATATGCTGTTTTCAATTTCCGAATCTCGATAATGCGGAATGGAGAATGCGTTGGCAATTCGCTGTGCTTCTTTGTCTCTAAGGCACATGATTGTCCCACAGCATTCAAAACGTTCATTGTAGTAGTCTATAAACAAAACAAAAGCATATCTATTACACTCTAAAACAGCTTTAATAATATTGTGCAATTAGGGATTTTGCACAATGCATTGCGAATAAATTATACTAGTTATGCAAGAAATGCCCTCACTGTAGCAGATACTACTTTTCTGCATATAGCACAAGTGTTAAGTTCTAATGCACACATGACACAGGCTATCATGTGTCTACAAGGCAAAAATACAACACCTAGTTCATCTTGATAACAAATTTTACATAATTGTTGGTCACACTTTTGTATCTGTTCGTGAGACAAGTCTTTTCTTTCAGCCTCGTGTATTTGCTCCGCGTGTTCTAACTCTAAAGGCACTTTTAAGTCTAGTGCTGCAATCATGTTTTCTTTACGAATAGTGTTCACAAATTCCTGACCTTTAAGCAACACCATGTATTTACAGTTAGGTAACCAACGAGCGTGTTGCACAAAAGGGTAATCAGTCATTTGCCAATCCTTTAAAGAAAATCCACAATAAAAACATATTGTTTTATCCCCTTCGCCAGTATAAAAAAATCCAGCTTCACTTAGCTGTTTGGTAAGGTGTTTTAATATTAATGGCCAAACATTTTTATAAGATTCTAAACGTTTTTCAACAGAGCTGTACTCTGGGTGTGCTAGTGCTTTAGTCTTGCAAACGCCCAATTTTTCAAAAGCGCATGCCAATTCAACACTGTCTATGGCATATGGACCACATATATCAACACTACCGTTGTTGGCTGGTAATACATCATTATTATTTATTTGTGATTCAGCAACGTAAGTAGCGGCCAATGGTCTTGTGGTTCGGTAAAATGAATACACAGGTATGTTACCCACTTGTTTTCCTAGCATGTAAGGACAACAAGGAGACCATCGCAAATGGTCTCTAAAGGAATCATCCCCTTCTTAACAGTGTGAAAGTTCAATACGACAAAACACACAGCGCACCACATCTTCTCGGTTCAAGTAAAAGAAAACCGGCTTTTGCAAGTTCATGTGTCGACGAAAATCCTACAGGCCAGGATTCAAATGTTAACCAACGGTCATGTTTTGATTTTAAATTTAACCCACGTGGTAAACCAACTTGCTCACTTGTTGTATTTGGTACTAACGCCATGTGTTATAATAAAACTTTTTCTTATTGAAAGTTATTAACGTTGCACAGAGTACATTAAAGCACAATGCATGCTTGTTCACTGCCTGTTCATTAAGTTAATGACGCATGACGACACCTAAAAGCAAACAAATTAACCAATCACTCAATCAATCAATCAATCAATCAATCAATACCTGTAAATAAAACTTTAGCGTTAATTGGCATTAATATATCAAACCACCATTAAAATTATAATAAACTGTATGTCGGCACTAACAGTAACCCATGTACTTATTTTCTTTTTATAAAGCTGCAGTCATTTACATTCCCCTTTAACCAATACATAAACAAAAAATAATAATGTCATGTCATTTTGTTCAGATTATCATGTTCAAACCTCTCAATATATTCGTTGAGTTCATAGGGTACAAATTTCCTCATTTTTCTACTAGAAAGCCCTATAGAGTTTAAGGAGATTAGATATCTAACATCTAACCTCCTTGACTTTCAAAGTCAAGGAACAACTAAATTCGACATGCATGCTACCCTCTGTGAGTCAAATAACAAATCTTGCACCCGGCATCCGAGGCCATACGATATTAATATTATTATTAATATTATTATAATTATTATTATTAATATTATTATTATAGTTAACGACATGTCAGTTAAATTAAAATTTTTGGTTTTTACAAAATCCAATATGGCCTTGTAATTTCCCGGTAAACAACCAATATGGTCTTGTACCGGTTGCCAATACATAGCCATTAATCAAGAAAGCAATCATCGTCCTAGTCATGTACAGGTAATGAAATTTTGTCTACGAGTTTTCAGTAGTGGTAAAATGGAATAGCATTTTATGTTAGGCTTACCTGAGTTTTAAATAGTTCACTGCCTGGAAACAATGGTTGCACTTTACTGCGTCTCGAGTTTTCAGCGACTGCTATGGCAGTAAGGCTTTTCTTTCCAAGTTTCTAAAAATAAATAAAATAAACCGTTATAAATACCTAAATTCAGGTTAATACATGCATTCCATAAATTAAAATATGAAACAAAAAAATGAAACAAATTAGTTTAAAAAAATAATCCCACCTTCACTTGCAGTGGCTTCTTGCTGTTTCCTTCTAGTGGGCTCAAAAGTGCAATGGTTTCTTCTCTCTCAGACATGTAAGGTATGCCGGTTATCTGCAAACAAATAAATAAATAAAACCATTAATTACCTAGGCAATAAATAATTGCATGTAAATATATATATATAAAACAATAAATATATAAATGAATGAATAAACACCTACCCCACAACAAGGTTAATTATTTTCCACCAACACCATAACTGTTAAACAAGAACAAGTGTTTCACGCAACGCAGTGTGTTCAAAGATAGTCACCCACGTGAGAGTGGAAATGATAACGACATGTCTTTATATATGCTACGTTGCATGTATAATCATTTTTTCCCACGCTTTGAACATTCTGTTATCGGACACGTGGACAGATAACGTCCAAGGTTAACACTTTTGTTGGATCATATTACACGTCAACTTGCATTTTGTCACGTACGAAGCAAAACAGGATGTGACTTGTTAACAGTTATCGTGCACGTGGACAGCTAACGTCCCAGTTGAACACCTGTGTTGTATCATATTTCACATGAACTTGCATTTTGTCACGTACGAAGCAAACAGGGTGTAACTGGTTTAGCGTACATGTCATCTCACACGTGTATGCATGCCTTTCGCTCTTCCATGCCACCACGATGGTCAGATTATTTCATCTTCAAGCGTCTTTGTCATTTTCCATTGCACCTGTTGTCAAGTCAGATCAGCGCATTCCAATAAGCTCAAATGATATTCACCTCCTGCTCCTTGGCAAGTGTCTTTTGTCTACTCGCTTCGACCAACATAGAACCAAGTTCTCATCACCGTTTACACGTTAAAGGTAAAATATCAGAAAACGAACTCTCGCTCTTTCATAAACCGACCCGCCGATATAGCGATTGTTCTATTAAGCATGGTCCTTGTGGTTAGCGACAGGTTCGTTGAAACACGCACACCCAGCAGTATCGTCTTTCTCAACCACCACGCTTCATGAACTTTGTAAGCAGGTAAAGAAAAAAAGTATTTTCAACATGTATTGGCGTTAGGCCCTTTGTCAAAATTTGAAATATAGTTTCAAACAGGGGGCGTTAGCCCGAGTCCTAGGACACCTCATATACGTCTCGAGCGTTATTGGTTGGTGAGAAATCGGCAAGAATCACAAAAAACACTTGTTTACCCCAAAATCGAGTTTCCATTTTTTTTAATATAACGAGTAGTCCATAGCAAAGAGGACGTCACCCCGAGTCCTTGGACCCCTCGTACACGCCTCTATCATGATTGGTTCGCGAGATATTAAAAGCGGATGACCTTTTAGTTTTGGTCTTTTAATTAAATAAAGAGCCTATAGGAAAGTAGGGGGCATCACTAAGAGTGCTAGGACACCCTGTATGTTCAAATCCCATGATTGGTTAGCGAGATATCAGGTTCGGGGCAAATACGTGGAGGGTTCAAAAAGAAGTGCCCCCTCATCCCACTACTTACAAAACACAAATATTTGCTCTATAGACTTAAAATTTATTCTGGTGGTAGAGGGCATAGGGACCTTTAATTTATGTCAAACAATTTTGTTTGTAGAATTCCTAGTTTCCAAAATACAGGATTTTCAAAATTCAAGTGTTTTCAAAAAAACATAAAAAGTAAAAAATTTCATTATAGAAAATAGAGGTCATAAAGACCATTCGTTTGAGCCATGGCATAACGTTCTATCATGTTTGGTTTTAAAACTATCACGTAGTTTCGAAAACAAAAATTTTCAAAAAAAAACAAAAATATAACGAGTGGTCCATTGGAAAGAGGACGTCAGCTCGAGTCCAATGACACCTCATTTGTCAACATCTGACCATGCGTTCGAGAGATATTGACAAATATTACATGGCTGAGGCTTAGTAGTGGGGCAAGGAGGGTTCTAGAGTGAAGTAGAAACCGCCTCACTCCACTACTTTTGTATGTTGATAGAGGCCATTACCATATGTTCACAATGGCTCATTCAATATCCTTGTAAGAACAAAACCAACATGGCGACGATGCGAATCATAAATATTTAAATACTTTTATCTCGCAACGTTTCATCCGAGTGCTGTGAAACGTGGCACGGTATTTCTTCATACAAGCCTTAATATACTGACGCCTAATTTAATGAAATTTTTTGAGAACTTAAAAATGGTGGCGGTGCAATTTTTGAAAATCAAATTTTTATTTCTCGTGTCCAAAGTAAGACCAGCAGAAAATAAGAAAATAGGCTATTCACTTCACGGAACGACTTGTTATGTTTTACACTGGACTCACGTTTCCTTCAGACCGTCATCTTGAGTATATATTATTCCGAGTATATTGCCCTATTTTAATCTATTTTCATCATATGAAGAAATTTATGAGATCATCTTTGTCCGGGTGTGTGTGAGTACGTGCTTATGTGTGCGTGTCCTCATAATCAGTCATTATCCCGCACGTTCAATCGCCTACCACGGCCGATTAGGGTGTTGCAACAAATTCGATTCCTGGCGCTGACAGTGGAATAGACCTCTAGGTGGGCTACAGGACAGGTATGAGCAACACGATATTCCGTTCAGGGCTCAAGGCTACGACATCACAGGCGTGGTCAGATTCAATGTGGTGGCCAGGGAGACCTCATCGAGTGAACTGGCAGCCTGTCATGCGACGTAACGAGGGAAATTCCTACCTGGGTTGCCAACCTAACGGTGAGAAAAATCGATATAGCCCTTGATTTCCACCAAAGACTTGAATTTTAGCACTATGTGGTAAACGGGGTGCCAACCTATGAATGTGAAAATCCCCTAAATTTCAAATTTGGGGCAAGATTGGAATTTTTGTCGAAAGATTAAACTAAACAAGACTCAGAGGCAGCCGATTTGAGACGGTGACAACTTGTGGATTATGAAAATTAGGAAGATTTTTCTCCGAAATGCCTTAAGCCGTGAGTTTGGTACCAAATGATGCCCCGAAAAAAACAAAATTAATGGTAAAGGAGACTCAGTGGCAGGGAAACCATACTGTGTGTCATGATGTTTACCGAATTACTCATGATTTACGTAATAAACAACGTGCGTTATGTCATGGAGTCTCAGTGACGGGGGGGGGGGGGGGGGTACCATCGATTTGATCCACGGGCCACACGTGCCCACAGTCAGGCAATTGGACACTTTATGGGAGACTACATATGGGGCCTCCGTGGCTTAGGCGGCAGCACGCCGGCCTCTCACCGCTGGGTCCGTGGTTCAAATCCCGATCACTCCATGTGAGATCTGTGCTGGACAAAACGGAGGCCGACAGGTTTTTACCGGCTACTCCGGTTTTCCCTGTCAAAATTTCATTCCAGCTACACTCTCCACTATCATTTCATTTCATCTGTCATTCACTTAATCATTGTCGCGGAGGAGTGCGTCAGGCCTCGGCAGCCGGCACAGTTCATATCCTCGCCGCTAGTTGGGGGTTCATTCATTCCATTCCTGACCCGGTCGGAGACTGGAAGCAGGCTGTGGATTTTCATCGGAGACTACATATGAAGTTACACTATTGACAAGTGACATGTCAAAACAAGAGAGAGAGATCACTTGACAAGTTGAATCTTGTATTAATCATCGTTGTTTGACACGAGCAAACCGTTCAAATAATACAAATAATCCGTTTAACACGGCCATGTTTACATTTAAGTGAGGTGGCAAGGCTATGAGCATGGTGTTATGAGTACACATAATCAGGGAGTATTGGATGAGTACCAATGCACCATGTTCCAATGTGCCAATGTGCCATGATCTATGTACCACTGTGCCAAGTAATATGAGACAAAGTGTCAAGTGCCAACGTACCAATGTGCCAACATGCGAATGTTCTAACACACTAGACAACCACCGATAATATAGCTCACAAATCAAAACCCAATACAGTGCTCATCGATAATGTGATATCCCGCTCAAAATACCCCTTAACGTAGGAAAACACTCAACCCTTGATAATCATACACATGGCTCCACCTTATTAATATGGCACCCCACTTAATCACCAGGTAATTTAGCAAAGCAGTCAACCCTAAATGTGGCACACTGCACAATCCTCGTTAATGTGCCACACTGCTCAACCCTCGTTAATGTCGCACACCGCTCAAAACTCGATAGTGTGCCAAACCGCTCAACCCTCATTGCTGTCGAACGCAGCTCAAACCAAGTTGCTGTCGCACACTACCCAACGCTCGTTATGAGCCACACTGCTCAACCCTCGATGCAGTGGCACACTGCTCAACGCTCGTTGCTGTCGCACACTGCTCAACGCTCGTAATGTGCAACAATGCTCAACCCTCGATGCTGTGGCACACTGCTCAACACTAGTTGCTGTCGCACACTGCTCAACCCTTGTTGCTTTCCAACGCTGCTCAACCCTCGTTAATGTTGCACACTGCTCATCGCTCATAATGTGGCACACTCCTCAACCCTCGTTACTGTCGCACACTGCTCAACGCTCGTAATGTGCAACACTGCTCAACTCTCGTTGCTGTCGCACACTGGTCAACCTTCGTTATTGTCGCACACTGCTCAATCCGCGTTACTGTCCCACATTGCTCCACCCTCGTTGCTTTCGCACACTGCTCAACCCTCGATGCTGTGGCACACTGCTCAACTCTCGTTGCTGTCGCACACTGCTCAACGCTCGTAATGTGCAACACTGCTCAACTCTCGTTCCTGTCGCACACTGGTCAACCCTCGTTACAGCCCCACACTGCTCAATCCGCGTTACTGTCCCACATTGCTCCACCCTCGTTGCTGTCGCACACTACTCAACCCTCGTTGCTTTCGCACGCTGATCAACGCTCACAATGTGGCACACTGCTCAACCCTCGCTACTGTCCCACATTGCTCCACCCTCGTTGCTTTCGCACACTGCTCAACCCTCGATGCTGTGGCACACAGCTCAACTCTCGTTGCTGTCGAACACACTGATCAACGCTCGAATTGTGCAACACTGCTCAACCCTCGTTACTGTAGCACACTGCTCAACTTTCGTTACTGTCGCACAATGATCAACCCTCGATGCTGTCACGCACTGTTCAACGCTCGTTGCTGTCGCACACTGCTCAACCCTTGTTGCTGTCGCACACTGCTCAACACTCGTAACTGTCGCACACTGCTCAACGCTCGTTGATGTTGCACGCTGCTCAACACTCGTTGCTGTCGCACTCTGTTCTACACTCGTTACTATCGCGCACTGCTCAGCCCACGTTACTCTCGCACACTGCACAACCCTAGTTAGTGTCGCACACTGCTCAACCCTCGTTGCTGTCTCACACTGCTCATCCCCCGTTGCCTTCGCACACTGATCAACGCTCGAATTGTGCAACACTGCTCAACCCTCGTTATTGTCGTACACTGCTCAACCTTCCTTATTGTCGCACATTGATCAACCCTCGTTAGTGTCGCACACTGCTCAACCCTCGTTATTGTCGCACACTGCTCAACCCTCGTTCCTGTCGCACACTGCTCAACCCTCGTTAGTGCCGCACACTGCTCAACGCTCGTTATTGTCGAACACTGTTCATACTCGTTATTGTCCCACATTGCTCCATCCTCGTTACTGTCGCACACTACTCAACCCTTGTTGCTGTCGCACACTGCTCAATCCTCGTTGCTGTCGCACACTGCTCAACCCTCGGTATTGTCGCACACTGCTCAACCCTCGTTGCTGTCGCACAGTGCTCAACGCTCGTTATTGTCGCACTCTGCTCAACCCTTGTTGCTGTCGCACACTGCTCAACACTCGTTGCTGTCGCACACTGTTCAACGCTCGTTACTGTCACACACTGCTCAACACTCGTTGCTATCGCACACTGCTCAACCCTTGTTGCTGCCGCACACTGCTCAACCCTTGTTGCTGTCGCACACTGCTCAACGCTCGTTACTGTCGCACACTGCTCAACACTCGTTGCTATCTCACACTGCTCAACACTCGTTGCTATCGCACACTGCTCAACCCTTGTTGCTGTCGCACACTGCTCAACCCTTGTTGCTGTCGCACACTGCTCAACCCTCGTTGCTGTCGCACAGTTCTCAACGCTCATTATTGTCGCACACTGCTCAACACTCGTTGGTGTCGCACACTGCTCAACGCTCGTTGATGTCGCACACTGCTCAACGCTCGTTACTGTCGCACACTGCTCAACACTCGTTGATGTCGCACACTGCTCAACGCTCGTTGATGTCGCACACTGCTCAATGCTCGTTACTGTCGCCCACTGCTCAACACTCGTTGCTGTCGCACACTGCTCAACGCTCATTGATGTCGCACACAGCTCAACGCTCGTTACTGTCGCACACTGCTCAACGCTCGTTGATGTCGCACACTGCTCAACGCTCGTTACTGTCGCACACTGCTCAACACTCGTTGCTGTCGCACACTGCTCAACGCTCGTTGCTGTCGCACACTGTTCAACCCTCATTACTGTCGCACACTGCTCAACGCTCGTTGCTGTCGCACACTGCTCAACCCTTGTTGCTGTCGCACACTGCTCAACACTCGTAACTGTCGCAAACTGCTCAACGCTCGTTGATGTCGCACACTGCTCAACACTCGTTGATGTCGCACACTGCTCAACCCTCGTTACTGTCGCACACTGCTCAACGCTCGTTGCTGTCGCACACTGCTCAACACTCGTTGCTGTTGCACACTACTCAACGCTCGTTGATGTCGCACACTGCACAACCCTCGTTACTGTCGCACACTGCTCAACACTCGTTGCTGTCGCACACTGCTCAACCCTTGTTGCTGTCGCACACTGCTCAACCCTTGTTGCTGTCGCACACTGCTCAACCCTCGTTGCTGTCGCACACTGCTCAACGCTCGTAATGTGCAACACTGCTCAACCGTCGTTATTGTTGCACACTGCTCAACCCTCGTTACTGTCGCACACTGCTCAACGCTCGTAATGTGCAACACTGCTCAACGCTCGTTATTGTTGCACACTGCTCAACGCTCGTTGCTGTCGCACACTGCTCAACGCTCGTAATGTGCAACACTGCTCAACGCTCGTTATTGTTGCATACTGCTCAACCCTCGTTACTGTCGCACACTGCTCAACGTTCGTATAATGCAACACTGCTCAACCCTCGTTACTGTTGCACACTGCTCAACCCTCGTAATGTGCAACACTGCTCAACGCTCGTTATTGTTGCACACTGCTCAACGCTCGTTATTGTTGCACACTGCTCAATCCTCGATACTGTCGCACAATGCTCTACGCTCGTTATTGTTGCACACTGCTCATACCTCGTTGCTGTTGCACACTGCTCAATCTTTGTTGCTGTCGCACACTGCTCAATCCTCGTTGCTGTCGCACACTGCTTAACCCTCGTTGTTGTCGCACACTGCTCAACACTCGTTACTGTCGCACACTGCTCAACGCTCGTTATTGTTGCACACTGCTCAATCCTCGTTGCTGTTGCACACTGCTCAATCCTCGTTATTGTCGCACACTTCTCAACGCTCGTTATTGTCGCACTCTGATCAACGCTCGTTGCTGTCGCACACTGATCAACGCTCGTAATGTGCAACACTGCTCAACCCTCGTTACTGTAGCACACTGCTCAACCCTCATTACTGTCGCACACGGCTCAACCCTCGTTACTGTCACACACTGCTCAACCCTCGTTACTGTCGCACTCTGTTCAACCCTCGTTAATATCGCACACTCTTCAACGCTCGTAAAATGCAACACTGCTCAACCCTCGTTATCCTCAGACACTGTTCAACGCTCATAATATGCAACAATGCTCAACCCTCGTTGCTGTCTGGCACTGCTCAACCCTCCATAATGAGCCACACTGCTCAACCCTCGTTATTCTCACACACTGTTCAACGCTCGTAATGTGCAACACTGCTCAACCCACGTTGCTGTCTGGCACTGCTCAACCGTCGTTAATGTGCCACACTGCTCAACCCTCGTTATACTCACACACTGTTCAACGCTCGTAATGTGCAACACTGCTCAACCCACGTTGCTGTCTGGCACTGCTCAACCCTCGTTAATGTGCCACACTTCTCAATCCTCGTAACTGTCGCACACAGCTCAACCCTCGATGCTGTCGCACACTGCTCAACCCTCGTTGCTGTCGCGCACTGCTCAACCCTTGTTTATATCCCACACTGCTCAACCCTCGAACCAGTTGCACACTGCTCAACCCTCGTTGCTGTCTGACACTGCTCAACCCCCGTTAATGTGCCACAATTCTCAACCCTCGTAACTGTCGCACACAGCTCAACCCTCGATGCTGTCGCACACTGCTCAACCCTCGAACCTGTCGCACACTGCTCAACCCTCGTTAATGTGCCACACTGCTCAACCCTCGTTATTCTCACACACTGTTCAACGCTCGTAATGTGCAACACTGCTCAACCCACGTTGCTGTCTGGCACTGCTCTACCCTCGTTAATGTGCCACACTGCTCAACCCTCGTTATTCTTACACACTGTTAGACGCTCGTCATGTGCAACACACGTCAACCCTCGTTGCTGTCTGGCACTGCTCAACCCACGTTAATGTGCCACACTTCTCAACCCTCGCAACTGTCGCACACTGCTCAACCTTCGTTACTGTCGCACACTGCTCAATCCTCGTAATTGTCGTCACTGCTCAACCCTCGTTAATGTCGCACACTGCTCAACTCTCGTTACTACCGACAGTAGTGGCTAAGCGGGCTAAAAGCGCTCCGTTAGGTCAAGGGACCAAGCTCTCTGCTGACTCGGTAGATGCGAGGGTTCGAGCCCCACCGTCGGCTGTCCTTGAATTGGTTTTCCGTGGTTTCCCATTTTCAACACCAGGCAAATGCAGGGACAGTACCTTCTAACAGGCCACGGCCACTTCCTTCCACATCCTTGCCCAGTTTCATTCATCTTCATCCATTCCATCTCTCACCCCGACGCGCAGGTCGCCCACGGGCGTCGACTAGAAAGACCTGCACTCGGCCTCTCTGGAGGCTACACGACAAAAAAACTCTCGTTACTGTCGCACACTGCTCAACCCTCGTAACTGTCGCACACTGCTCAACCCCCGTTGCTGACGCTCACTGCTCAACCCTCGTTACTGTCGCACACTGCTCAGCCCTCGTTGATGACGCACACTGCTCAACCCTCGTAACTGTCGCACACTGCTCAGCCCTGGTTACTGTCGCACACTGCTCAACCCGCGTTTCTGACGCACACTGCTCAACCCTCGGTACTCTCGCACACTGCTCAACCCTCCTTGCTGACGCAAACTGCTCAACCCCCATTGCTGTCGCACATTGATCAACCTTCGTTGCTGTTGCACACTGCTCAACCTTCCTTGCTGTCGCACACTGCTCAACCTTCGTTGCTGTCTCACACTGCTCAAACCTCGTTGCCTTCGCAAACTGCTCAACGCTCGTAATGTGCCACGCTGCCCAACCCTCGTTATTGTCGCACACTTTTCAACCTTCGTTACTGTCCCACACTGCTCAACCCACGTTGTTGTCCCACATTGCTCAACCCTCGTTACTGTCGCACACAACTCAACCCTCATTCCTGTCGAACACTGCTAAACCCTCGTTAATGTACCACAGTGCTCAACCCTCGTTACTGTTGCAAACTGCTCAACGCTCATAATGTGGCACACTGCTCAACCCTCGTTACTGTCCCACACTGCTCAACCCTCGTTGCTGTCGCACACTTCTCAACTTTCGTTGCTGTCGCACACTGCTCAACCTTCGTTGCTGTCGCACACTGCTCAACCTTCGTTGCTGTCTCACACTGCTCAAACCTCGTTGCCTTCGCAAACTGCTCAACGCTCGTAATGTGCCACGCTGCCCAACCCTCGTTATTGTCGCACATTTTTCAACCTTCGTTACTGTCCCACACTGCTCAACCCACGTTGCTGTCCCACACTGCTCAACCCTCGTTACTGTCGCACACAACTCAACCCTCAATCCTGTCGAACACTGCTAAACCCTCGTTAATGTACCACAGTGCTCAACCCTCGATACCGTTGCAAACTGCTCAACGCTCATAATGTGGCACACTGCTCAACCCTCGTTACTGTCCCACACTGCTCAACCCTCGTTGCTGTCGCACACTTCTCAACTTTCGTTGCTGTCGCACACTACTCAACCTTCGTTGCTGTCGCACAATGCTCAACCTTCGTTGCTGTCTCACACTGCTCAAACCTCGTTGCCTTCGCAAACTGCTCAACGCTCGTAATGTGCCACGCTGCCCAACCCTCGTTATTGTCGCACACTTCTCAACCTTCGTTACTGTCCCACATTGCTCAACCCTCGTTACTGTCGCACACAACTCAACCCACATTCCTGATGAACACTGCTAAACCCTCGTTAATGTACCACAGTGCTCAACCCTCGTTACTGTTGCAAACTGCTCTACGCTCATAATGTGGCACACTGCTCAACCCTCGTTGCTGTCGCACACTGCTCAACCCTCGTTACTGTCGCACACTGCTCAACCCTCGTTACTGTCGCACACTGCTCAACCTTCGTTGCTGTCGCACACTGCTCAACCTTCGTTGCTGTCGCACACTGCTCAGCCCTCGTTGCTGTCGCACACTTCTCAACCCTCGTTATTGTCGCACACTTCTCAACCTTCGTTACTGTCCCACACTGCTCAACCCTCGTTGCTGTCCCACACTGCTCAACCCTCGTTACTGTCGCACACAACTCAACCCTCATTCCTGTCGAACACTGCTAAACCCTCGTTAATGTACCACAGTGCTCAACCGTCGTTACTCTCACACACTGTTCAAAGCTCGTCCTGCGCAAAACTGCTCAATCCTCGTTGCTGTCTGGCACTGCTCAACCCTCGATAAAGTGCCACACTGCTACACACTCGTACCTGTCGCACACTGCTCAACCCTCATTTCTGTCGCACACTGCTCAACGCTCGTAACTGTCGCACACTGCTCAACCCTTGTTAATATTCCACACTGCTCAACCCTCGTAACTGTCGCACACTGCTCAACCCTCGTTACTCTCGCGCACTAAACAACCCTCATTGCTGTCGCACACTGCTCAACCCTCGTTAATATGCTACACTGCTCAACGCTCGTAATGTGCAAAACTCATCAACCATTGTTAATGTGCCACACTGCTCAACCCTCATTGCTGTTGCATACTGCTCAACCCTCGTTAATGTACCACAGTGCTCAACCCTCGTTACTATCACACACTGTTCAACGCTCGTCATGTGCAACACTGCTCAAACCTCGTTGCTGTCTGGCAGTGCTCACCCCTCGTTAATGTGCTACTCTGATCAACCCTCGTAACTGTCGCACACTGCTCAACACTCGTTAATGTTGCGCACAGCTCAACCCTCGTTAATGAGCCACATTGCTCAATCCTCGTAACTGTCGCACACAGCTCAATCCTCGAACATGTCGCACACTGCTCAAACCTCGTTACTGTCGCACACTGCTCAACTCTTGTTACTGTTGCAGACTGCTCAACCCTCGTTACTGTCGCACACTGCTCAACCCTCGTTACTGTCACAAACTGGTCAACCCTCGTTACTGTGGCACACTGCTCAAACCTCGTTACTGTCGCACACTGCTCAACGCTCGAAACTGTCGCACGTTGCTCACCCCTCGTTACTGTCGCACACTGCTCAATCCTCGTAACTGTCGCACACTGCTCAACCCTCGTTACTGTCGCACACTGCTCAACTCTCGTTACTGTCGCACACTGCTCAATCCTCGTAAATATCCCACACTGCTCAACCCCCGTTGCTGACGCACACTGCTCAACCCTAGTTACTGTCGCACACTGCTCAACCCCCGTTGCTGACGCACGCTGCTCTACCCTAGTTACTGTCGCACACTGCTCAGCCCTCGGTGCTGACGCACACTGCTCAACCCTCGTTATTGTCGCACACTGCTCAACCTTCATTGCTGTCGCACACTGCTCAACCCTCGTTGCTTACGCACACTGCTCAACCCCCGTTGCTGTCGCACACTGCTCAACCTTCGTTGCTGTCGCACACTGCTCAACCATCATTGCTGTCGCACACTGCTCAACCTTCGTTGCTGTCGCACACTGCTCAACCCTCGTTGCTGTCGCACAATTCTCAACCTTCGTTGCTGTCGCACACTTCTCAACCCTCGTTGCTGTCGCACACTGCTCAACCTTCGTTGCTGTCGCACACTGCTGAACCCTCGTTGCTGTCGCACACTTCTCAACCTTCGTTGCTGTCGCACACTTCTCAACCCTCGTTGCTGTCGCACACTTCTCAACCTTCGCTGCTGTCGCACACTTCTCAACCCTCGTTGCTGTCGCACACTTCTCAACCCTCGTTGCTGTCGCACACTTCTCAACCTTCGTTGCTGTCGCACACTGCTCAACCCTCGTTGCTGTCGCACAATTCTCAACCTTCGTTGCTGTCGCACACTCCTCAACCCTCGTTGCTGTCGCACACTGCTCAACCTTCGTTGCTGTCGCACACTGCTGAACCCTCGTTGCTGTCGCACACTTCTCAACCTTCGTTGCTGTCGCACACTTCTCAACCCTCGTTGCTGTCGCACACTTCTCAACCTTCGTTGCTTTCGAACACTTCTCAACCCTCGTTGCTGTCGCACACTTCTCAACGTTCGTTGCTGTCGCACACTTCTCAACCCTCGTTGCTGTCGCACACTTCTCAACCGTCGTTGCTGTCGCACACTGCTCAACCATCATTGCTGTCGCACACTGCTCAACCTTCGTTGCTGTCGCACACTGCTCAACCCTCGTTGCTGTCGCACAATTCTCAACCTTCGTTGCTGTCGCACACTTCTCAACCCTCGTTGCTGTCGCACACTGCTCAACCTTCGTTGCTGTCGCACACTGCTGAACCCTCGTTGCTGTCGCACACTTCTCAACCTTCGTTGCTGTCGCACACTTCTCAACCCTCGTTGCTGTCGCACACTTCTCAACCTTCGTTGCTTTCGCACACTTCTCAACCCTCGTTGCTGTCGCACACTTCTCAACCTTCGTTGCTGTCGCACACTTCTCAACCCTCGTTGCTGTCGCACACTTCTCAACCCTCGTTTATGTCGCACACTTCTCAACCCTCGTTGCTGTCGCACTCTTCCCAACCCTCGTTGCTATCGCACACTTCTCAACCTTCGTTGCTGTCGCACACTTCTCAACCCTCGTTGCTGTCGCACACTTCTCAACCTTCGTAGCTTTCGCACACTTCTCAACCCTCGTTGCTGTCGCACACTTCTCAACCCTCGTTGCTGTCGCACACTTCTCAACCCTCGTTGCTGTCGCACACTTCTCAACCATCGTTGCTGTCGCACACTTCTCAACCTTCGTTGCTGTCGCACACTTCTCAACCCTCGTTGCTGTCGCACACTTCTCAACCTTCGTTGCTGTCGCACACTTCTCAACACTCGTTGCTGTCGCACACTGCTCAACCTTCGTTGCTGTCGCACACTGCTCAACCCTCGTTGCTGTCTCACACTTCTCAACCTTCGTTGCTGTCGCACACTTCTCAACCCTCGTTGCTGTCGCACACTTCTCAACCTTCGTTGCTGTCGCACACCTCTCAACCCTCGTTGCTGTCGCACACTTCTTAACCTTCGTTGCTGTCGCACACTTCTCAACCCTCGTTGCTGTCGCACACTGCTCACCCTTCGTTGCTGTCGCACACAGCTCAACCCTCGTTGCTGTCGAACACTTCTCAACATTCGTTGCTGTCGCAAACTTCTCAACCCTCGTTGCTGTCGCACACTTCTCAACCCTCATTGCTGTCGCACACTGCTCAACCCTCGTTAATGTGCTACACTGCTCAACGCTCGTAATGTGCAAAACTCATCAACCATTGTTAATGTGCCACACTGCTCAACCCTCATTGCTGTTGCATACTGCTCAACCCTCGTTAATGTACCACAGTGCTCAACCCTCGTTACTCTCACACACTGTTCAACGCTCGTCATGTGCAACACTGCTCAAACCTCGTTGCTGTCTGGCAGTGCTCACCCCTCGTTAATGTGCTACACTGCTCAACCCTCGTAACTGTCGCACACTGCTCAACACTCGTTAATGTCGCGCACAGCTCAACCCTCGTTAATGAGCCACATTGCTCAATCCTCGTAACTGTCGCACACAGCTCAATCCTCGAACATGTCGCACACTGCTCAAACCTCGTTACTGTCGCACACTGCTCAACTCTTGTTACTGTTGCAGACTGCTCAACCCTCGTTACTGTCGCACACTGCTCAACCCTCGTTACTGTCACAAACTGCTCAACCCTCGTTACTGTGGCACACTGCTCAACCCTCGTTACTGTCGCACACTGCTCAACGCTCGAAACTGTCGCACGTTGCTCATCCCTCGTTACTGTCGCACACTGCTCAATCCTCGTAACTCTCGCACACTGCTCAACCCTCGTTACTGTCGCACACTGCTCAACTCTCGTTACTGTCGCACACTGCTCAATCCTCGTAAATATCCCACACTGCTCAACCCCCGTTGCTGACGCACACTGCTCAACCATAGTTACTGTCGCACACTGCTCAACCCCCGTTGCTGACGCACGCTGCTCAACCCTAGTTACTGTCGCACACTGCTCAGCCCTCGGTGCTGACGCACACTGCTCAACCCTCGTTATTGTCGCACACTGCTCAACTTTCATTGCTGTCGCACACTGCTCAACCCTCGTTGCTTACGCACACTGCTCAACCCCCGTTGCTGTCGCACACTGCTCAACCTTCGTTGCTGTCGCACACTGCTCAACCATCATTGCTGTCGCACACTGCTCAACCTTCGTTGCTGTCGCACACTGCTCAACCCTCGTTGCTGTCGCACAATTCTCAACCTTCGTTGCTGTCGCACACTTCTCAACACTCGTTGCTGTCGCACACTGCTCAACCTTCGTTGCTGTCGCACACGGCTGAACCCTCGTTGCTGTCGCATACTTCTCAACCTTCGTTGCTGTCGCACACTTCTCAACCCTCGTTGCTGTCGCACACTTCTCAACCTTCGTTGCTGTCGCACACTTCTCAACCCTCGTTGCTGTCGCACACTTCTCAACCCTCGTTGCTGTCGCACACTTCTCAACCTTCGTTGCTGTCGCACACTGCTCAACCCTCGTTGCTGTCGCACAATTCTCAACCTTCGTTGCTGTCGCACACTTCTCATCCCTCGTTGCTGTCGCACACTGCTCAACCTTCGTTGCTGTCGCACACTGCTGAACCCTCGTTGCTGTCGCACACTTCTCAACCTTCGTTGCTGTCGCACACTTCTCAACCCTCGTTGCTGCCGCACACTTCTCAACCTTCGTTGCTTTCGCACACTTCTCAACCCTCGTTGCTGTCGCACACTTCTCAACCTTCGTTGCTGTCGCACACTTCTCAACCCGCGTTGCTGTCGCACACTTCTCAACCCTCGTTGCTGTCGCACACTGCTCAACCATCATTGCTGTCGCACACTGCTCAACCTTCGTTGCTGTCGCACACTGCTCAACCCTCGCTGGTGTCGCACAATTCTCAACCTTCGTTGCTGTCGCACACTTCTCAACCCTCGTTGCTGTCGCACACTGCTCAACCTTCGTTGCTGTCGCACACTGCTGAACCCTCGTTTCTGTCACACACTTCTCAACCTTCGATGCTGTCGCACACTTCTCAACCCTCGTTGCTGTCGCACACTTCTCAACCTTCGTTGCTTTCGCACACTTCTCAACCCTCGTTGCTGTCGCACACTTCTCAACCTTCGTTGCTGTCGCACACTTCTCAACTCTCGTTGCTGTCGCACACTTCTCAATCCTCGTTGCTGTCGCACACTTCTCAACCCTCGTTGCTGTCGCACACTTCTCAACCCTCGTTGCTGTCGCACACTTTTCAACCTTCGTTGCTGTCGCACACTTCTCAACCCTCGTTGCTGTCGCACACTTCTCAACCTTCGTAGCTTTCGCACATTTCTCAACCCTCGTTGCTGTCGCACACTTCTCAACCCTCGTTGCTGTCGCACACTTCTCAACCATCGTTGCTGTCGCACACTTATCAACCTTCGTTGCTGTCGCACACATCTCAACACTCGTTGCTGTCGCACACTTCTCAACCTTCGTTGCTGTCGCACACTTATCAACACTCGTTGCTGTCGCACATTGCTCAACCTTCGTTGCTGTCGCACACTGCTCAACCCTCGTTGCTGTCTCACACTTCTCAACCTTCGTTGCTGTCGCACACTTCTCAACCCTCGTTGCTGTCGCACACTTCTCAACCTTAGTTGCTGTCGCACACTTCTCAACCCTCGTTGCCGTCGCACACTTCTCAACCTTCGTTGCTGTCGCACACCTCTCAACCCTCGTTGCTATCGCACACTTCTTAACCTTCGTTGCTGTCGCACACTTCTCAACCCTCGTTGCTCTCGCACACTGCTCACCCTTCGTTGCTGTCGCACACTGCTCAACCCTCGTTGCTGTCGAACACTTCTCAACCTTCGTTGCTGTCGCAAACTTCTCAACCCTCGTTGCTGTCGCACACTTCTCTACCTTCGTTGCTGTCGCACACTGCTCAAACTTCGTTGCTGTCGCACACTGCTCAACCTTCGTTGCTGTCGCCCACTGCTCAACCCTATTTGCTGTCGCACTCTTCTCAACCATCGTAGCTGTCGCACACTGCTCAACCCTCGTTGCTGTCGCACACTGCTCAACATTCGTTGCTGTCGCACACTGCTCAACCCTCGTTGCTGTCGCACGCTGCTCAACGCTCTTTACCGTCGCACACTGCTCAACCCTCGTTGCCTTCGCACATTGCTCAACGCTCGTAATGTGCAACACTGCTCAACCCTCGATGCTGTCGCACACTGCTCAACCCTCGTTACTGTCAAACACTGCTCAACCCTCGTTGCTGTCGCACACTGCTGAACCCTCGTTACTGTCGCACACTGTTACCCTCGGTGATGTCGCTCACTGCTCAACCCTTGTTGAAGTTGCGCACTGCTCAACCCTCGTTGTCTTCGAACACTGCACAATGCTCGTAATGTGCCTCACTGCTCAACCCTCGTTACTGTCCAACTCTGCTCAACGCTCGTTACCGTCGCACACTGCTAAACCCTCGTTGCCTTCGCACACGGCTCAACGCTCGTTATTGTCGCACACTGATCAACGGTCGTTGCTGTCGCACACTGCTCAACCCTCGTTACTGTCCAACACTGCTCAACGCTCGTTACCGTCGCACACTGCTCAACCTTCGTTGCCTTCGCACACTGCTCAACGCTCGTAATGTGCAACACTGCTCAACCCTCGTTACTGTCGCACACTGCTCAATCCTCGTTACTGTCCCACATTGCTCCACCCTTGTTGTTGTCGCACACTGTTCGACCCTCGTTAATGTCGCACACTGCTCAGCCCTCGTTACTGTCGCACACTGCTCAACCCACTTTACTGTCGCAAACTCCTCAACCCGCGTTACTATCGCACACTGTTCGACCCTCGTTACTGTCGCACACTTCTCAACCCTCGTTACTGTAGCACACTGTTCGACCCTCGTAAAGTCACACACTGTACGACCCTCGTTACTGTCGCACACTGCTCAACGCTCGAAACTGTCGCACCCTGCTCAACCCTCGTAACTGTCGCACCCTGCTCAACCCTCGTTACTGTCGCACACTGCTCAACCCTCGTTACTGTTGCACACTGCTCAACTCTCGTTACTGTTGCACACTCCTCAAACCTCGTTACTTTTGCACCCTGCTCAACCCTCGTTACTGTTGCACACTGCTCAACCCTCGTTACTCTTGCACACTGCTCAACCCTCGTTAATGTCGCACGCTGCTCAACCCTCGTTATTGTCGCACACTGATCAACCCTCGTGACTGTCGCACACTGCTCAACTCTCGTTACTGTTGCACATTGCTCAACCCTCGTTACTGTCGCAAACTGCTCAACCCTCGTTACTGTGGCACACTGCTCAAACCTCGTTACTGTCGCACACAGCTCAACCCTCGTTACTGTCGCACACTGCTCAAACCTCGTTACTGTCGCACACTGCTCAACACTCCTACTTTGGCACACTGTTCGACCCTCGTTACTGTCGCACACTGCTCAACGCTCGAAACTGTCGCACGTTGCTCATCCCTTGTTACTGTCGCACACTGCTCAATCCTCGTAACTGTCGCACACTGCTCAACCCTCGTTACTGTCGCACACTGCTCAACTCTCGTTACTGTCGCACACTGCTCAATCCTCGTAAATATCTTACACTGCTCAACCCCCGTTGCTGACGCACACTGCTCAACCCTAGTTACTGTCATACACTACTCAGCCCTCGTTGCTGACGCACACTGCTCAACCCTCGTTACTGTCGCACACTGCTCAGCCCCTGTTACTGTCGCACACTGCTAAACCCCCGTTGCTGACGCACACTGCTCAACCCTCGTTAATGTCGCACACTGCTCAACCCCAGTTGCTGTCGCACACTGCTCAACCTTCGTTGCTGTCGCACACTGCTCAACCTTCATTGCTGTCGCACACTGCTCAAACTTCGTTGCTGTCAAACACTGCTCAACCCTCGTTGCTGTCGCACACTGCTCAACACTCGTTGCTGTCGCACACTGCTCAACCTTCTTTGCTGACGCACACTGCTCAACCTTCGTTGCTGTCGCAAATTACTCAACCCTCGTTGCTGTCACACACTGCTCAACCCTCGTTACTGTCGCACAATTCTCAACCCTCATTGCGGTCGCACACTGCTCAACCCTCGTTACTCTCACACACTGTTCAACGCTCGTCATGTGCAACACTGGTCAACCCTCGTTGCTCTCTGGCACTTCTCAACCCTAGTTGCTGTCTGGCACTGCTCAACCCTCGTTACTGTCGCACATTGCTCAACCCTCGTTACTGTCGCACATTGCTCAACCCTCGTTGCTGTCACACACTGATCAACGCTCGTTGCTGTCGCACACTGCTCAACGCTCGTTACTGTCGCGCACTGCTCAACCCTCGTTGCTGTCGCACACTGCTCAACGCTCGTTACTGTCGCGCACTGCTCAACCCTCGTTGCTGTCGCACACTGCTCAACCCTCGCTGCTGTCGCACATTGCTCAACCCTCGTTGCTGTCGCACACTGCTCAACGCTCGTTACTGTCGCGCACTGCTCAACCCTCGTTGCTGTCGCACACTGCTCAACCCCCGTAGCTGTCGCACATTGATCAACGCTCGTTACTGTCGCGCACTGCTCAACCCTCGTTACTGTCGCACACTGCTCAACCCTCGTTGCTCTCGCACATTGCTCAACGCTCGTTATTGTCGCGCTCTGCTCAACCCTCGTTGCTCTCGCACACTGCTCAACCCTCGTTACAGCCGCACACTGCTCAATCCTCGTTACTGTCGCACATTGCTCAACGCTCGTTACTGTCGCGCATTGCTCAATCCTCGTTGCTGTCGCACACTGCTCAACCCTCGTTGCTGTCGCACATTGCTCAACGCTCGTTACTGTCGCGCACTGCTCAACCCTCGTTGCTGTCGCACATTGCTCAACACTCGTTGCTGTCGCACACTGCTCAACCCTCGTTACTTTCGCACACAGCTCAATCCTCGTTACAGCCGCACACTTCTCAATCCTCGTTACAGCCGCACACTGCTCAATCCTCGTTACTGTCGCACGCTGCTCAACCCTCGTTACTCTTGCACACTGTTCAACGCTCATAATGTAGCCCACAGCTCAATCCTCGTTACAGCCGCACACTGCTCAATCCTCGTTACAGTCGCACACTGCTCAATCCTCGTTACCGTCGCACGCTGCTCAACCCTCGTTAATCTTGCACACTGCTCAACGCTCATAATGTAGGACACTGCTCAACCCTCGTTACCGACGAACACAATGATCAATGCTCGAATTGTGCAACACTGCTCAACCCTCGTAAATGTCGCACACTGCTCAACCCTCGTTACTGTAGCACACTGCCGAACCCTCGTTACTGTAGCACACTGATTAACCCTCGTTATTGCCGCACACTGTTCAACGCACGTAATGTGCAACACTGCAGAATTCTCGTTAATTTCGCACATTGCTCAACCCTCGCTACTGTCGCACACTGCTCAATCCTCGTTACTGGCCCCCATTGCTCCACCCTCGTTACTGTCCCACATTACCCAACCCTCAATGCTTTCGCACGCTGCTCAACCCTCGTTACTGTGGCACACTGCTCAACGCTCATAATGTGGCACACTGCTCAACCCTCGTTACTGTCGAACACACTGATCAATTCTCGAATTGTGCAACACGGCTCAACCCTCGTTATTGTCGTACACTGCTCAACCCTCTTTACTGTGGCACACTGCTCAACGCTCATGATGTGGCACATTGCTCCACCCTCGTTAGTGTAGCACACTGCTCAACCCTCGTAACTGTCGATCACTGCTCAACCTTCGTTGCTGTCGTAAACTGCTGAACCCTCGTTAATGTGGCACACTGCTCAACGCTCATGATGTGGCACATTGCTCCACCCTCGTTATTGTCGTACAAGGCTCAACCCTCGTTATTGTCGTACACTGCTCAACCCTCGTTACTGTGGCACACTGCTCAACGCTCATGATGTGGCACATTGCTCAACCTTCGTTATTGTCGCGCACTGCTCAACCCTCGTTACTGTCGCACACTGCTCAACCCTCGTTGCTGTCGCGCATTGCTCAACGCTCGTTACTGTCGCGCACTGCTCAACCCTCGTTGCTGTCGCACACTGCTCAACCCTCGTTACAGCCGCACACTGCTCAATCCTCGTTACTGTCGCGCATTGCTCAACGCTCGTGATGTGGCACATTGCTCAACCCTCATGATGTGGCACACTGCTCAACCCTCGTTATTGTCGCACACTGCTCAACCCTCGTTACAGCCGCACACTGCTCAACCCTCGTTGCTGTCGCGCATTGCTCAACGCTCGTTACTGTCGCGCACTGCTCAACCCTCGTTGCTGTCGCACACTGCTCAACCCTCGTTACTGTCGCACACTGCTCAACCCTCGTTACAGCCGCACACTGCTCAATCCTCGTTACTGTCGCACATTGCTCAACGCTCGTTACTGTCGCGCATTGCTCAATCCTCGTTGCTGTCGCACACTGCTCAACACTCGTTGTTGTCGCACATTGCTCAACGCTCGTTACTGTCGCGCACTGCTCAACCCTCGTTGCTGTCGCACATTGCTCAACCCTTGTTGCTGCCGCACACTGCTCAATCCTCGTTACTTTCGCACACAGCTCAATCCTCGTTACAGCCGCACACTGCTCAATCCTGGTTACAGCCGCACACTGCTCAATCCTCGTTACTGTCGACGCTGCTCAACCCTCGTTACTCTTGCACACTGCTCAACGCTCATAATGAAGCACACTGCTCAACCCTCGTTAGTTTCGCACACAGCTCAATCCTCGTTACAGCCGCACACTGCTCAATCCTCTTTACAGCCGCACACTGCTCAATCCTCGTTACTGTCGCACGCTGCTCAACCCTCGTTACTCTTGCACACTGTTCAACCCTCGTTAACCTTGCACACTGCTCAACGCTCATAATGTAGGACACTGCTCAACCCTCGTTACTGACGAACACAATGAACAATGCTCGAATTGTGCAACACTGCTCAACCCTCGTTATTATCGCACACTGCTCAACCCTCGTTACTGTAGCACACTGCTCAACCCTCGTTACTGTAGCACACTGATTAACCCTCGTTATTGCCGCACACTGTTCAACGCACGTAATGTGCAACACTGCTGAATTCCCGTTAATTTCGCACATTGCTCAACCCTCGTTACTGTCGCACACTGCTCAATCCTCGTTACTGTCCCCCATTGCTCCACCCTCGTTACTGTCCCACATTACCCAACCCTCAATGCTTTCGCACGCTGCTCAACCCTCGTTACTGTGGCACACTGCTCAACGGTCATAATGTGGCACACTGCTCAACCCTCGTTACTGTCGAACACACTGATCAATTCTCGAATTGTGCAACACGGCTCAACCCTCGTTATTTTCGTACACTGCTCAACCCTCGTTACTGTGGCACACTGCTCAACGCTCATGATGTGGCACATTGCTCCACCCTCATTTGTGTAGCACACTGCTCAACCCTCGTAACTGTCGCAAACTGCTCAACCTTCGTTGCTGTCGTACACTGCTCAACCCTCGTTACTGTGGCACACTGCTCAACGCTCGTTACCATCGCAAACTGCTCAACCCTCGTTGCTCTCGCACACTGCTCAACGCTCGTTACCGTCGCACAATGCTCAACCCTCGTTGCCTTCGCACACTGCTCAACGCTCGTAATGTGCAACTCTGCTCAACCCTCGATGCTGTCGCACACTGTTCAACCCTCGTTGATGTCGCTCTCTGCTCAACCCTCGTTGAAGTTGCGCACTGCCCAACCTTCGTTGCTTTCTCACACTGCTCAACCCTCGTTACTGTCGCACACTGCTCAACCTTCGTTGCTGTCTCACACTGCTCAACCCTCGTTACTGTCGCACACTATTCAACCCTCATTGCGGTCGCACACTGCTCAACCCTCGGTACTCTCACACACTGTTCAACGCTCGTCATGTGCAACACTGGTCAACCCTCGTTGCTGACTGGCACTGCTCAACCCTAGTTGCTGTCTGGCACTGCTCAACCCTCGTTACTGTCGCACACTGCTCAACCCTCGTTACTGTCGCACACAACTCAACCCACATTCCTGATGAACACTGCTAAACCCTCGTTAATGTACCACAGTGCTCAACCCTCGTTACTGTTGCAAACTGCTCTACGCTCATAATGTGGCACACTGCTCAACCCTCGTTGCTGTCGCACACTGCTCAACCCTCGTTACTGTCGCACACTGCTCAACCCTCGTTACTGTCGCACACTGCTCAACCTTCGTTGCTGTCGCACACTGCTCAACCTTCGTTGCTGTCGCACACTGCTCAGCCCTCGTTGCTGTCGCACACTTCTCAACCCTCGTTATTGTCGCACACTTCTCAACCTTCGTTACTGCCCAACCCTCGTTGCTGTCCCACACTGCTCAACCCTCGTTACTGTCGCACACAACTCAACCCTCATTCCTGTCGAACACTGCTAAACCCTCGTTAATGTACCACAGTGCTCAACCGTCGTTACTCTCACACACTGTTCAAAGCTCGTCCTGCGCAAAACTGCTCAATCCTCGTTGCTGTCTGGCACTGCTCAACCCTCGATAAAGTGCCACACTGCTACACACTCGTACCTGTCGCACACTGCTCAACCCTCATTTCTGTCGCACACTGCTCAACGCTCGTAACTGTCGCACACTGCTCAACCCTTGTTAATATTCCACACTGCTCAACCCTCGTAACTGTCGCACACTGCTCAACCCTCGTTACTCTCGCGCACTAAACAACCCTCATTGCTGTCGCACACTGCTCAACCCTCGTTAATATGCTACACTGCTCAACGCTCGTAATGTGCAAAACTCATCAACCATTGTTAATGTGCCACACTGCTCAACCCTCATTGCTGTTGCATACTGCTAAACCCTCGTTAATGTACCACAGTGCTCAACCCTCGTTACTATCACACACTGTTCAACGCTCGTCATGTGCAACACTGCTCAAACCTCGTTGCTGTCTGGCAGTGCTCACCCCTCGTTAATGTGCTACACTGATCAACCCTCGTAACTGTCGCACACTGCTCAACACTCGTTAATGTCGCGCACAGCTCAACCCTCGTTAATGAGCCACATTGCTCAATCCTCGTAACTGTCGCACACAGCTCAATCCTCGAACATGTCGCACACTGCTCAAACCTCGTTACTGTCGCACACTGCTCAACTCTTGTTACTGTTGCAGACTGCTCAACCCTCGTTACTGTCGCACACTGCTCAACCCTCGTTACTGTCACAAACTGGTCAACCCTCGTTACTGTGGCACACTGCTCAAACATCGTTACTGTCGCACACTGCTCAACGCTCGAAACTGTCGCACGTTGCTCATCCCTCGTTACTGTCGCACACTGCTCAATCCTCGTAACTGTCGCAAACTGCTCAACCCTCGTTACTGTCGCACACTGCTCAACTCTCGTTACTGTCGCACACTGCTCAATCCTCGTAAATATCCCACACTGCTCAACCCCCGTTGCTGACGCACACTGCTCAACCCTAGTTACTGTCGCACACTGCTCAACCCCCGTTGCTGACGCACGCTGCTCTACCCTAGTTACTGTCGCACACTGCTCAGCCCTCGGTGCTGACGCACACTGCTCAACCCTCGTTATTGTCGCACACTGCTCAACCTTCATTGCTGTCGCACACTGCTCAACCCTCGTTGCTTACGCACACTGCTCAACCCCCGTTGCTGTCGCACACTGCTCAACCTTCGTTGCTGTCGCACACTGCTCAACCATCATTGCTGTCGCACACTGCTCAACCTTCGTTGCTGTCGCACACTGCTCAACCCTCGTTGCTGTCGCACAATTCTCAACCTTCGTTGCTGTCGCACACTTCTCAACCCTCGTTGCTGTCGCACACTGCTCAACCTTCGTTGCTGTCGCACACTGCTGAACCCTCGTTGCTGTCGCACACTTCTCAACCTTCGTTGCTGTCGCACACTTCTCAACCATCGTTGCTGTCGCACACTTCTCAACCTTCGTTGCTGTCGCACACTTCTCAACCCTCGTTGCTGTCGCACACTTCTCAACCCTCGTTGCTGTCGCACACTTCTCAACCTTCGTTGCTGTCGCACACTGCTCAACCCTCGTTGCTGTCGCACAATTCTCAACCTTCGTTGCTGTCGCACACTCCTCAACCCTCGTTGCTGTCGCACACTGCTCAACCTTCGTTGCTGTCGCACACTGCTGAACCCTCGTTGCTGTCGCACACTTCTCAACCTTCGTTGCTGTCGCACACTTCTCAACCCTCGTTGCTGTCGCACACTTCTCAACCTTCGTTGCTTTCGAACACTTCTCAACCCTCGTTGCTGTCGCACACTTCTCAACGTTCGTAGCTGTCGCACACTTCTCAACCCTCGTTGCTGTCGCACACTGCTCAACCATCATTGCTGTCGCACACTGCTCAACCTTCGTAGCTGTCGCACACTGCTCAACCCTCGTTGCTGTCGCACAATTCTCAACCTTCGTTGCTGTCGCACACTTCTCAACCCTCGTTGCTGTCGCACACTGCTCAACCTTCGTTGCTGTCGCACACTGCTGAACCCTCGTTGCTGTCGCACACTTCTCAACCTTCGTTGCTGTCGCACACTTCTCAACCCTCGTTGCTGTCGCACACTTCTCAACCTTCGTTGCTTTCGCACACTTCTCAACCCTCGTTGCTGTCGCACACTTCTCAACCTTCGTTGCTGTCGCACACTTCTCAACCCTCGTTGCTGTCGCACACTTCTCAACCCTCGTTGATGTCGCACACTTCTCAACCCTCGTTGCTGTCGCACACTTCCCAACCCTCGTTGCTATCGCACACTTCTCAACCTTCGTTGCTGTCGCACACTTCTCAACCCTCGTTGCTGTCGCACACTTCTCAACCTTCGTAGCTTTCGCACACTTCTCAACCCTCGTTGCTGTCGCACACTTCTCAACCCTCGTTGCTGTCGCACACTTCTCAACCATCGTTGCTGTCGCACACTTATCAACCATCGTTGCTGTCGCACACTTCTCAACCTTCGTTGCTGTCGCACACTTCTCAACCCTCGTTGCTGTCGCACACTTCTCAACCTTCGTTGCTGTCGCACACTTCTCAACACTCGTTGCTGTCGCACACTGCTCAACCTGCGTTGCTGTCGCACACTGCTCAACCCTCGTTGCTGTCTCACACTTCTCAACCTTCGTTGCTGTCGCACACTTCTCAACCCTCGTTGCTGTCGCACACTTCTCAACCTTCGTTGCTGTCGCACACCTCTCAACCCTCGTTGCTGTCGCACACTTCTTAACCTTCGTTGCTGTCGCACACTTCTCAACCCTCGTTGCTGTCGCACACTGCTCACCCTTCGTTGCTGTCGCACACAGCTCAACCCTCGTTGCTGTCGAACACTTCTCAACATTCGTTGCTGTCGCAAACTTCTCAACCCTCGTTGCTGTCGCACACTTCTCAACCCTCATTGCTGTCGCACACTGCTCAACCCTCGTTAATGTGCTACACTGCTCAACGCTCGTAATGTGCAAAACTCATCAACCATTGTTAATGTGCCACACTGCTCAACCCTCATTGCTGTTGCATACTGCTCAACCCTCGTTAATGTACCACAGTGCTCAACCCTCGTTACTCTCACACACTGTTCAACGCTCGTCATGTGCAACACTGCTCAAACCTCGTTGCTGTCTGGCAGTGCTCACCCCTCGTTAATGTGCTACACTGCTCAACCCTCGTAACTGTCGCACACTGCTCAACACTCGTTAATGTCGCGCACAGCTCAACCCTCGTTAATGAGCCACATTGCTCAATCCTCGTAACTGTCGCACACAGCTCAATCCTCGAACATGTCGCACACTGCTCAAACCTCGTTACTGTCGCACACTGCTCAACTCTTGTTACTGTTGCAGACTGCTCAACCCTCGTTACTGTCGCACACTGCTCAACCCTCGTTACTGTCACAAACTGCTCAACCCTCGTTACTGTGGCACACTGCTCAACCCTCGTTACTGTCGCACACTGCTCAACGCTCGAAACTGTCGCACGTTGCTCATCCCTCGTTACTGTCGCACACTGCTCAATCCTCGTAACTCTCGCACACTGCTCAACCCTCGTTACTGTCGCACACTGCTCAACTCTCGTTACTGTCGCACACTGCTCAATCCTCGTAAATATCCCACACTGCTCAACCCCCGTTGCTGACGCACACTGCTCAACCATAGTTACTGTCGCACACTGCTCAACCCCCGTTGCTGACGCACGCTGCTCAACCCTAGTTACTGTCGCACACTGCTCAGCCCTCGGTGCTGACGCACACTGCTCAACCCTCGTTATTGTCGCACACTGCTCAACTTTCATTGCTGTCGCACACTGCTCAACCCTCGTTGCTTACGCACACTGCTCAACCCCCGTTGCTGTCGCACACTGCTCAACCTTCGTTGCTGTCGCACACTGCTCAACCATCATTGCTGTCGCACACTGCTCAACCTTCGTTGCTGTCGCACACTGCTCAACCCTCGTTGCTGTCGCACAATTCTCAACCTTCGTTGCTGTCGCACACTTCTCAACCCTCGTTGCTGTCGCACACTGCTCAACCTTCGTTGCTGTCGCACACTGCTGAACCCTCGTTGCTGTCGCATACTTCTCAACCTTCGTTGCTCTCGCACACTTCTCAACCCTCGTTGCTGTCGCACACTTCTCAACCTTCGTTGCTGTCGCACACTTCTCAACCCTCATTGCTGTCGCACACTTCTCAACCCTCGTTGCTGTCGCACACTTCTCAACCTTCGTTGCTGTCGCACACTGCTCAACCCTCGTTGCTGTCGCACAATTCTCAACCTTCGTTGCTGTCGCACACTTCTCATCCCTCGTTGCTGTCGCACACTGCTCAACCTTCGTTGCTGTCGCACACTGCTGAACCCTCGTTGCTGTCGCACACTTCTCAACCTTCGTTGCTGTCGCACACTTCTCAACCCTCGTTGCTGCCGCACACTTCTCAACCTTCGTTGCTTTCGCACACTTCTCAACCCTCGTTGCTGTCGCACACTTCTCAACCTTCGTTGCTGTCGCACACTTCTCAACCCGCGTTGCTGTCGCACACTTCTCAACCCTCGTTGCTGTCGCACACTGCTCAACCATCATTGCTGTCGCACACTGCTCAACCTTCGTTGCTGTCGCACACTGCTCAACCCTCGTTGGTGTCGCACAATTCTCAACCTTCGTTGCTGTCGCACACTTCTCAACCCTCGTTGCTGTCGCACACTGCTCAACCTTCGTTGCTGTCGCACACTGCTGAACCCTCGTTTCTGTCACACACTTCTCAACCTTCGATGCTGTCGCACACTTCTCAACCCTCGTTGCTGTCGCACACTTCTCAACCTTCGTTGCTTTCGCACACTTCTCAACCCTCGTTGCTGTCGCACACTTCTCAACCTTCGTTGCTGTCGCACACTTCTCAACTCTCGTTGCTGTCGCACACTTCTCAACCTTCGTTGCTGTCACACACTTCTCAACCCTCGTTGCTGCCGCACACTTCTCAACCTTCGTTGCTTTCGCACACTTCTCAACCCTCGTTGCTGTCGCACACTTCTCAACCTTCGTTGCTGTCGCACACTTCTCAACCCGCGTTGCTGTCGCACACTTCTCAACCCTCGTTGCTGTCGCACACTGCTCAACCATCATTGCTGTCGCACACTGCTCAACCTTCGTTGCTGTCGCACACTGCTCAACCCTCGTTGGTGTCGCACAATTCTCAACCTTCGTTGCTGTCGCACACTTCTCAACCCTCGTTGCTGTCGCACACTGCTCAACCTTCGTTGCTGTCGCACACTGCTGAACCCTCGTTTCTGTCACACACTTCTCAACCTTCGATGCTGTCGCACACTTCTCAACCCTCGTTGCTGTCGCACACTTCTCAACCCTCGTTGCTGTCGCACACTTTTCAACCTTCGTTGCTGTCGCACACTTTTCAACCCTCGTTGCTGTCGCACACTTCTCAACCTTCGTAGCTTTCGCACATTTCTCAACCCTCGTTGCTGTCGCACACTTCTCAACCCTCGTTGCTGTCGCACACTTCTCAACCATCGTTGCTGTCGCACACTTATCAACCTTCGTTGCTGTCGCACACATCTCAACCCTCGTTGCTGTCGCACACTTCTCAACCTTCGTTGCTGTCGCACACTTCTCAACACTCGTTGCTGTCGCACATTGCTCAACCTTCGTTGCTGTCGCACACTGCTCAACCCTCGTTGCTGTCTCACACTTCTCAACCTTCGTTGCTGTCGCACACTTCTCAACCCTCGTTGCTGTCGCACACTTCTCAACCTTAGTTGCTGTCGCACACTTCTCAACCCTCGTTGCCGTCGCACACTTCTCAACCTTCGTTGCTGTCGCACACCTCTCAACCCTCGTTGCTATCGCACACTTCTTAACCTTCGTTGCTGTCGCACACTTCTCAACCCTCGTTGCTCTCGCACACTGCTCACCCTTCGTTGCTGTCGCACACTGCTCAACCCTCGTTGCTGTCGAACACTTCTCAACCTTCGTTGCTGTCGCAAACTTCTCAACCCTCGTTGCTGTCGCACACTTCTCTACCTTCGTTGCTGTCGCACACTGCTCAAACTTCGTTGCTGTCGCACACTGCTCAACCTTCGTTGCTGTCGCACACTGCTCAACCCTCGTTGCTGTCGCACTCTTCTCAACCATCGTAGCTGTCGCACACTGCTCAACCCTCGTTGCTGTCGCACACTGCTCAACATTCGTTGCTGTCGCACACTGCTCAACCCTCGTTGCTGTCGCACACTGCTCAACGCTCTTTACCGTCGCACACTGCTCAACCCTCGTTGCCTTCGCACACTGCTCAACGCTCGTAATGTGCAACACTGCTCAACCCTCGATGCTGTCGCACACTGCTCAACCCTCGTTACTGTCAAACACTGCTCAACCCTCGTTGCTGTCGCACACTGCTGAACCCTCGTTACTGTCGCACACTGTTACCCTCGGTGATGTCGCTCACTGCTCAACCCTTGTTGAAGTTGCGCACTGCTCAACCCTCGTTGTCTTCGAACACTGCACAATGCTCGTAATGTGCCTCACTGCTCAACCCTCGTTACTGTCCAACTCTGCTCAACGCTCGTTACCGTCGCACACTGCTAAACCCTCGTTGCCTTCGCACACGGCTCAACGCTCGTTATTGTCGCACACTGATCAACGGTCGTTGCTGTCGCACACTGCTCAACCCTCGTTACTGTCCAACACTGCTCAACGCTCGTTACCGTCGCACACTGCTCAACCTTCGTTGCCTTCGCACACTGCTCAACGCTCGTAATGTGCAACACTGCTCAACCCTCGTTACTGTCGCACACTGCTCAATCCTCGTTACTGTCCCACATTGCTCCACCCTTGTTGTTGTCGCACACTGTTCGACCCTCGTTAATGTCGCACACTGCTCAGCCCTCGTTACTGTCGCACACTGCTCAACCCACTTTACTGTCGCAAACTCCTCAACCCGCGTTACTATCGCACACTGTTCGACCCTCGTTACTGTCGCACACTTCTCAACCCTCGTTACTGTAGCACACTGTTCGACCCTCGTAAAGTCACACACTGTACGACCCTCGTTACTGTCGCACACTGCTCAACGCTCGAAACTGTCGCACCCTGCTCAACCCTCGTAACTGTCGCACCCTGCTCAACCCTCGTTAATGTCGCACGCTGCTCAACCCTCGTTATTGTCGCACACTGATCAACCCTCGTGACTGTCGCACACTGCTCAACTCTCGTTACTGTTGCACATTGCTCAACCCTCGTTACTGTCGCAAACTGCTCAACCCTCGTTACTGTGGCACACTGTTCGACCCTCGTTACTACTGCACACTGCTCAACTCTCGTTACTGTTGCACACTGCTCACCTCTCGTTACGGTTGCACACTGCTCAACCCTCGTTACTGTCGCACACTGCTCAAACCTCGTTACTGTCGCACACAGCTCAACCCTCGTTACTGTCGCACACTGCTCAAACCTCGTTACTGTCGCACACTGCTCAACACTCCTACTTTGGCACACTGTTCGACCCTCGTTACTGTCGCACACTGCTCAACGCTCGAAACTGTCGCACGTTGCTCATCCCTTGTTACTGTCGCACACTGCTCAATCCTCGTAACTGTCGCACACTGCTCAACCCTCGTTACTGTCGCACACTGCTCAACTCTCGTTACTGTCGCACACTGCTCAATCCTCGTAAATATCTTACACTGCTCAACCCCCGTTGCTGACGCACACTGCTCAACCCTAGTTACTGTCATACACTACTCAGCCCTCGTTGCTGACGCACACTGCTCAACCCTCGTTACTGTCGCACACTGCTCAGCCCCTGTTACTGTCGCACACTGCTAAACCCCCGTTGCTGACGCACACTGCTCAACCCTCGTTAATGTCGCACACTGCTCAACCCCAGTTGCTGTCGCACACTGCTCAACCTTCGTTGCTGTCGCACACTGCTCAACCTTCATTGCTGTCGCACACTGCTCAAACTTCGTTGCTGTCAAACACTGCTCAACCCTCGTTGCTGTCGCACACTGCTCAACACTCGTTGCTGTCGCACACTGCTCAACCTTCTTTGCTGACGCACACTGCTCAACCTTCGTTGCTGTCGCAAATTACTCAACCCTCGTTGCTGTCACACACTGCTCAACCCTCGTTACTGTCGCACAATTCTCAACCCTCATTGCGGTCGCACACTGCTCAACCCTCGTTACTCTCACACACTGTTCAACGCTCGTCATGTGCAACACTGGTCAACCCTCGTTGCTCTCTGGCACTTCTCAACCCTAGTTGCTGTCTGGCACTGCTCAACCCTCGTTACTGTCGCACATTGCTCAACCCTCGTTACTGTCGCACATTGCTCAACCCTCGTTGCTGTCACACACTGATCAACGCTCGTTGCTGTCGCACACTGCTCAACGCTCGTTACTGTCGCGCACTGCTCAACCCTCGTTGCTGTCGCACACTGCTCAACGCTCGTTACTGTCGCGCACTGCTCAACCCTCGTTGCTGTCGCACACTGCTCAACCCTCGTTGCTGTCGCACATTGCTCAACCCTCGTTGCTGTCGCACACTGCTCAACGCTCGTTACTGTCGCGCACTGCTCAACCCTCGTTGCTGTCGCACACTGCTCAACCCCCGTAGCTGTCGCACATTGATCAACGCTCGTTACTGTCGCGCACTGCTCAACCCTCGTTACTGTCGCACACTGCTCAACCCTCGTTGCTCTCGCACATTGCTCAACGCTCGTTATTGTCGCGCTCTGCTCAACCCTCGTTGCTCTCGCACACTGCTCAACCCTCGTTACAGCCGCACACTGCTCAATCCTCGTTACTGTCGCACATTGCTCAACGCTCGTTACTGTCGCGCATTGCTCAATCCTCGTTGCTGTCGCACACTGCTCAACCCTCGTTGCTGTCGCACATTGCTCAACGCTCGTTACTGTCGCGCACTGCTCAACCCTCGTTGCTGTCGCACATTGCTCAACACTCGTTGCTGTCGCACACTGCTCAACCCTCGTTACTTTCGCACACAGCTCAATCCTCGTTACAGCCGCACACTTCTCAATCCTCGTTACAGCCGCACACTGCTCAATCCTCGTTACTGTCGCACGCTGCTCAACCCTCGCTACTCTTGCACACTGTTCACCGCTCATAATGTAGCCCACAGCTCAATCCTCGTTACAGCCGCACACTGCTCAATCCTCGTTACAGTCGCACACTGCTCAATCCTCGTTACCGTCGCACGCTGCTCAACCCTCGTTAATCTTGCACACTGCTCAACGCTCATAATGTAGGACACTGCTCAACCCTCGTTACTGACGAACACAATGATCAATGCTCGAATTGTGCAACACTGCTCAACCCTCGTAAATGTCGCACACTGCTCAACCCTCGTTACTGTAGCACACTGCTGAACCCTCGTTACTGTAGCACACTGATTAACCCTCGTTATTGCCGCACACTGTTCAACGCACGTAATGTGCAACACTGCAGAATTCTCGTTAATTTCGCACATTGCTCAACCCTCGCTACTGTCGCACACTGCTCAATCCTCGTTACTGGCCCCCATTGCTCCACCCTCGTTACTGTCCCACATTACCCAACCCTCAATGCTTCCGCACGCTGCTCAACCCTCGTTACTGTGGCACACTGCTCAACGCTCATAATGTGGCACACTGCTCAACCCTCGTTACTGTCGAACACACTGATCAATTCTCGAATTGTGCAACACGGCTCAACCCTCGTTATTGTCGTACACTGCTCAACCCTCTTTACTGTGGCACACTGCTCAACGCTCATGATGTGGCACATTGCTCCACCCTCGTTAGTGTAGCACACTGCTCAACCCTCGTAACTGTCGATCACTGCTCAACCTTCGTTGCTGTCGTAAACTGCTGAACCCTCGTTAATGTGGCACACTGCTCAACGCTCATGATGTGGCACATTGCTCCACCCTCGTTATTGTCGCACACGGCTCAACCCTCGTTATTGTCGTACACTGCTCAACCCTCGTTACTTTGGCACTCTGCTCAACGCTCATGATGTGGCACATTGCTCCACCCTCGTTATTGTCGTACAAGGCTCAACCCTCGTTATTGTCGTACACTGCTCAACCCTCGTTACTGTGGCACACTGCTCAACGCTCATGATGTGGCACATTGCTCAACCTTCGTTATTGTCGCGCACTGCTCAACCCTCGTTACTGTCGCACACTGCTCAACCCTCGTTGCTGTCGCGCATTGCTCAACGCTCGTTACTGTCGCGCACTGCTCAACCCTCGTTGCTGTCGCACACTGCTCAACCCTCGTTACAGCCGCACACTGCTCAATCCTCGTTACTGTCGCGCATTGCTCAACGCTCGTGATGTGGCACATTGCTCAAACCTCATGATGTGGCACACTGCTCAACCCTCGTTATTGTCGCACACTGCTCAACCCTCGTTACAGCCGCACACTGCTCAACCCTCGTTGCTGTCGCGCATTGCTCAACGCTCGTTACTGTCGCGCACTGCTCAACCCTCGTTGCTGTCGCACACTGCTCAACCCTCGTTACTGTCGCACACTGCTCAACCCTCGTTACAGCCGCACACTGCTCAATCCTCGTTACTGTCGCACATTGCTCAACGCTCGTTACTGTCGCGCATTGCTCAATCCTCGTTGCTGTCGCACACTGCTCAACACTCGTTGTTGTCGCACATTGCTCAACGCTCGTTACTGTCGCGCACTGCTCAACCCTCGTTGCTGTCGCACATTGCTCAACCCTTGTTGCTGCCGCACACTGCTCAATCCTCGTTACTTTCGCACACAGCTCAATCCTCGTTACAGCCGCACACTGCTCAATCCTGGTTACAGCCGCACACTGCTCAATCCTCGTTACTGTCGACGCTGCTCAACCCTCGTTACTCTTGCACACTGCTCAACGCTCATAATGTAGCACACTGCTCAACCCTCGTTAGTTTCGCACACAGCTCAATCCTCGTTACAGCCGCACACTGCTCAATCCTCTTTACAGCCGCACACTGCTCAATCCTCGTTACTGTCGCACGCTGCTCAACCCTCGTTACTCTTGCACACTGTTCAACCCTCGTTAACCTTGCACACTGCTCAACGCTCATAATGTAGGACACTGCTCAACCCTCGTTACTGACGAACACAATGAACAATGCTCGAATTGTGCAACACTGCTCAACCCTCGTTATTATCGCACACTGCTCAACCCTCGTTACTGTAGCACACTGCTCAACCCTCGTTACTGTAGCACACTGATTAACCCTCGTTATTGCCGCACACTGTTCAACGCACGTAATGTGCAACACTGCTGAATTCCCGTTAATTTCGCACATTGCTCAACCCTCGTTACTGTCGCACACTGCTCAATCCTCGTTACTGTCCCCCATTGCTCCACCCTCGTTACTGTCCCACATTACCCAACCCTCAATGCTTTCGCACGCTGCTCAACCCTCGTTACTGTGGCACACTGCTCAACGGTCATAATGTGGCACACTGCTCAACCCTCGTTACTGTCGAACACACTGATCAATTCTCGAATTGTGCAACACGGCTCAACCCTCGTTATTTTCGTACACTGCTCAACCCTCGTTACTGTGGCACACTGCTCAACGCTCATGATGTGGCACATTGCTCCACCCTCGTTTGTGTAGCACACTGCTCAACCCTCGTAACTGTCGCAAACTGCTCAACCTTCGTTGCTGTCGTACACTGCTCAACCCTCGTTACTGTGGCACACTGCTCAACGCTCGTTACCATCGCAAACTGCTCAACCCTCGTTGCTCTCGCACACTGCTCAACGCTCGTTACCGTCGCACAATGCTCAACCCTCGTTGCCTTCGCACACTGCTCAACGCTCGTAATGTGCAACTCTGCTCAACCCTCGATGCTGTCGCACACTGTTCAACCCTCGTTGATGTCGCTCTCTGCTCAACCCTCGTTGAAGTTGCGCACTGCCCAACCTTCGTTGCTTTCTCACACTGCTCAACCCTCGTTACTGTCGCACACTGCTCAACCTTCGTTGCTGTCTCACACTGCTCAACCCTCGTTACTGTCGCACACTATTCAACCCTCATTGCGGTCGCACACTGCTCAACCCTCGGTACTCTCACACACTGTTCAACGCTCGTCATGTGCAACACTGGTCAACCCTCGTTGCTGACTGGCACTGCTCAACCCTAGTTGCTGTCTGGCACTGCTCAACCTTCGTTACTGTCGCACACTGCTCAACCCTCATTACTGTCGCACACTATTCAACCCTCATTGCGGTCGCACACTGCTCAACCCTCGTTACTCTCACACACTGTTCAACGCTCGTCATGTGCAACACTGGTCAACCCTCGTTGCTCTCTGGCACTTCTCAACCCTAGTTGCTGTCTGGCACTGCTCAACCCTAGTTACTGTCGCACACTGCTCAACCCTCATTACTGTCGCACACTATTCATCCCTCATTGCGGTCGCACACTGCTCAACCCTCGTTACTCTCACACACTGTTCAACGCTCGTCATGTGCAACAATGGCCAACCCTCGTTGCTGTCTGGCACTGCTCAATCCTAGTTGCTGTCTGGCACTGCTCAACCCTCGTTACTGTCGCACACTGCTCAACCCTCAATACTGTCGCACACTATTCAACCCTCGTTGCCTTCGCACACTGCTCAACGCTCGTAATGTGCAACTCTGCTCAGCCCTCGTTGCTGTCGCACACTGCTCAACCCTCGTTGCTGTCGCACATTGCTCAACGCTCGTTACTGTCGCTCACTGCTCAACCCTCGTTGCTGTCGCACACTGCTCAACCCTCGTTGCTGTCGCACATTGCTCAACCCTCGTTGCAGTCGCACACAGCTCAACGCTCGTTACTGTCGCGCACTGCTCAACCCTCGTTGCTGTCGCACACTGCTCAACCCTCGTAGCTGTCGCACATTGATCAACGCTCGTTACTGTCGCGCACTGCTCAACCCTCGTTACTGTCGCGCTCTGCACAACCCTCGTTGCTGTCGCACACGGCTCAACCCTCGTTACAGCCGCACACTGCTCAATCCTCGTTACTGTCGCACATTGCTCAACGCTCGTTACTGTCGGGCATTGCTCAATCCTCGTTGCTGTCGCACACTGCTCAACCCTCGTTGCTGTCGCACATTGCTCAACGCTCGTTACTGTCGCGCACTGCTCAACCCTCGTTGCTGTCGCACGCTGCTCAACCCTCGTTACTCTTGCACACTGTTCAACGCTCATAATGTAGCCCACAGCTCAATCCTCGTTACAGCCGCACACTGCTCAATCCTCGTTAAAGTCGCACACTGCTCAATCCTCGTTACTGTCGCACGCTGCTCAACCCTCGTTAATCTTGCACACTGCTCAACGCTCATAATGTAGGACACTGCTCAACCCTCGTTACTGACGAACACAATGATCAATGCTCGAATTGTGCAACACTGCTCAACCCTCGTTTATGTCGCTCACTGCTCAACCCTCGTTACTGTAGCACACTGCTCAACCCTCGTTACTGTAGCACACTGATTAACCCTCGTTATTGCCGCACACTGTTCAACGCACGTAATATGCAACACTGCTGAATTCTCGTTAATTTCGCACATTGCTCAACCCTCGTTACTGTCGCACACTGCCCAATCCTCGTTACTGGCCCCCATTGCTCCACCCTCGTTACTGTCCCACATTACCCAACCCTCAATGCTTTCGCACGCTGCCTAACCCTCGTTACTGTGGCACACTGCTCAACGCTCATAATGTGGCACACTGCTCAACCCTCGTTACTGTCGAACACACTGATCAATTCTCGAATTGTGCAACACGGCTCAACCCTCGTTATTGTCGTACACTTCTCAACCCTCGTTACTGTGGCACACTGCTCAACGCTCATGATGTGGCACATTGCTCCACCCTCGTTAGTGTAGCACACTGCTCAACCCTCGTAACTGTCGCACACTGCCCAACCTTCGTTGCTGTCCTAAACTGCTCAACCCTCGTTACTGTGGCACACTGCTCAACGCTCATGATGTGGCACATTGCTCCACCCTCGTTATTGTCGCACACGGCTCAACCCTCGTTATTGTCGTACACTGCTCAACCCTCGTTACTGTGGCACACTGCTCAACGCTCATGATGTGGCACATTGCTCCACCCTCGTTATTGTCGTACACGGCTCAACCCTCGTTATTGTCGTACACTGCTCAACCGTCGTTACTGTGGCACACTGCTCAACGCTCATGATGTGGCACATTGCTCCACCCTCGTTATTGTCGCGCACTGCTCAACCCTCGTTACTGTCGAACACTGCTCAACCCTCGTTGCTGTCGCGCATTGCTCAACGCTCGTTACTGTCGCGCACTGCTCAACCCTCGTAGCTGTCGCACACTGCTCAACCCTCGTTACAGCCGCACCCTGCTCAATCCTCGTTACTGTCGCACATTGCTCAACGCTCGTTACTGTCGCGCATGCTCAATCCTCGTTGCTGTCGCACACTGCTCAACCCTCGTTGCTGTCGCACATTGCTCAACGCTCGTTACTGTCGCGCACTGCTCAACCCTCGTTGCTGTCGCACATTGCTCAACCCTCGTTGCTGTCGCACACTGCTCAACCCTCGTTACCTTCGCACACAGCTCAATCCTCGTTACAGCCGCACACTGCTCAATCCTGGTTACAGCCGCACACTGCTCAATCCTCGTTACTGTCGACGCTGCTCAACCCTCGTTACTCTTGCACACTGCTCAACGCTCATAATGTAGAACACTGCTCAACCCTCGTTAGTTTCGCACACAGCTCAATCCTCGTTACAGCCGCACACTGCTCAATCCTCGTTACAGCCGCACGCTGCTCAATCCTCGTTACTGTCGCACGCTGCTCAACCCTCATTACTCTTGCACACTGTTCAACGCTCATAATGTAGCACACAGCTCAATCCTCGTTACAGCCGCACACTGCTCAATCCTCGTTACAGTCGCACACTGCTCAATCCTCGTTACTGTCGCACGCTGCTCAACCCTCGTTAATCTTGCACACTGCTCAACGCTCATAATGTAGGACACTGCTCAACCCTCGTTACTGACGAACACAATGATCAATGCTCGAATTGTGCAACACTGCTCAACCCTCGTTAATGTCGCACACTGCTCAACCCTCGTTACTGTAGCACACTGCTCAACCCTCGTTACTGTAGCACACTGATTAACCCTCGTTATTGCCACACACTGTTCAACGCACGTAATGTGCAACACTGCTGAATTCCCGTTAATTTCGCATATTGCTCAACCCTCGTTACTGTCGCACACTGCTCAATCCTCGTTACTGTCCCCCATTGCTCCACCCTCGTTACTGTCCCACATTACCCAACCCTCAATGCTTTCGCACGCTGCTCAACCCTCGTTACTGTGGCACACTGCTCAACGCTCATAATGTGGCACACTGCTCAACCCTCGTTACTGTCGAACACACTGATCAATTCTCGAATTGTGCAACACGGCTCAACCCTCGTTATTGTCGTACACTGCTCAACCCTCGTTACTGTGGCACACTGCTCAACGCTCATGATGTGGCACATTGCTCCACCCTCGTTATTGTCGTACACGGCTCAACCCTCGTTATTGTCGTACACTGCTCAACCCTCGTTACTGTCGCACACTGCTCAACGCTCATAATGTGGCACATTGCTCACCACTCGTTATTGTCGTACACTGCTCAACCCTCGTTGCTTTCGCACACTGCTCAACCCTCGTTAATGTGCTGCGAAGGTCAACGCTCGTAATGTGCAACACTGCTCAACCATTGTTAATGTCCCACACTGCTCAACCCTCGTAACAGTCTCACACTGCTCAACCCTCGTAGCTGTCGCACACTGTTCAACCCTCGTTGATGTCGCTCTCTGCTCAACCCTCGTTGAAGTTGCGCACTGCCCAACCTTCGTTGCTGTCTCACACTGCTCAATCCTCGTTACTGTCCCCCATTGCTCCACCCTCGTTACTGTCCCACATTACCCAACCCTCAATTCTTTCGCACGCTGCTCAACCCTCGTTACTGTGGCACACTGCTCAACGCTCATAATGTGGCACACTGCTCAACACTCGTTATTGTCGAACACACTGATCAATTCTCGAATTGTGCAACACGGCTCAACCCTCGTTATTGTCGTACACTGCTCAACCCTCGTTACTGTGGCACACTGCTCAACGCTCATGATGTGGCACATTGCTCCACCCTCGTTAGTGTAGCACACTGCTCAACCCTCGTAACTGTCGCACACTGCTCAACCTTCGTTGCTGTCGTACACTGCTCAACCCTCGTTACTGTGGCACACTGCTCAACGCTCATGATGTGGCACATTGCTCCACCCTCGTTATTGTCCCACACGGCTCAACCCTCGTTATTGTCGTACACTGCTCAACCCTCGTTACTGTGGCACACTGCTCAACGCTCATGATGTGGCACATTGCTCCACCCTCGTTATTGTCGTACACGGCTCAACCCTCGTTATTGTCGTACACTGCTCAACCCTCGTTACTGTCGCACACTGGTCAACGCTCATAATGTGGCACATTGCTCACCACTCGTTATTGTCGTACACTGCTCAACCCACGTTACTGTCGCACACTACTCAACCCTCGTTGCTTTCGCACACTGCTCAACCCTCGTTAATGTGCTGCGAAGGTCAACGCTCGTAATGTGCAACAATGCTCAACCATTGTTAATGTGCCACACTGCTCAACCCTCGTAACAGTCTCACACTGCTCAACCCTCATAGCTGTCGCACACAGATCAACCCTCGTTGCTGTCGCACACTGCTCAACCCTCGTTGCTGTCGCACCCTGCTCATCCTTCTTTGCTGTCGCACACTGCTCAACCCTCGTAGCTGTCAAACATTGCTCAATCCTCGTTGCTGTCGCACACTGCTCAACCCTCGTTGCTGTCGCACACAGCTCAACGCTCGTTACCATCGCACACTGCTTAACCCTCGTTGCTGTCGCACACTGCTCAACGCTCGTTACCGTCGCACTATGCTCAACCCTCGTTACTGTCGCACACTATTCAACCCTCATTGCGGTCGCACACTGCTCAACCCTCGTTACTCTCACACACTGTTCAACGCTCGTCATGTGCAACACTGGTCAACCCTCGTTGCTGTCTGGCACTGCTCAACCCTAGTGTCTGTCTGGCACTGCTCAACACTCGTTACTGTCGCACACTGCTCAACCCTCATTACTGTCGCACACTATTCAACCCTCATTGCGGACGCACACTGCTCAACCCTCGTTACTCTCACACACTGTTCAACGCTCGTCATGTGCAACACTGGTCAACCCTCGTTGCTCTCTGGCACTTCTCAACCCTAGTTGCTGTCTGGCACTGCTCAACCCTCGTTACTGTCGCACATTGCTCAACCCTCGTTACTGTCGCACATTGCTCAACCCTCGTTGCTGTCACACACTGCTCAACGCACGTTGCTGTCGCACACTGCTCAACGCTCGTTACTGTCGCGCACTGCTCAACCCTCGTTGCTGTCGCACACTGCTCCACCCTCGTTGCTGTCGCACACTGCTCAACCCTCGTTGCTGTCGCACACAGCTCAACGCTCGTTACTGTCGCGCACTGCTCAACCCTCGTTGCTGTCGCACACTGCTCAACCCTCATAGCTGTCGCACATTGCTCAACCCTCGTTGCTGTCGCACACAGCTCAACGCTCGTTACTGTCGCGCACTGCTCAACCCTCGTTACTGTCGCACACTGCTCAACCCTCGTTGCTGTCGCACATTGCTCAACGCTCATTACTGTCGCGCTCTGCTCAAACCTCGTTGCTGTCGCACACTGCTCAACCCTCGTTACAGCCGCACACTGCTCAATCCTCGTTACTGTCGCACATTACTCAACCCTCGTTACTGTCGCACATTGCTCAACCCTCGTTGCTGTCACACACTGCTCAACGCTCGTTGCTGTCGCACACTGCTCAACGATCATTACTGTCGCGCAATGCTCAACCCTCGTTGCTGTCGCACACTGCTCAACCCTCGTTGCTGTCGCACACTGCTCAACGCTCGTTACTGTCGCGCACTGCTCAACCCTCGTTGCTGTCGCACACTGCTCAACCCTCGTTGCTGTCGCACATTGCTCAACCCTCGTTGCTGTCGCACACAGCTCAACGCTCGTTACTGTCGCGCACTGCTCAACCCTCGTTGTTGTCGCACACTGCTCAACCCTCGTAGCTGTCGCACATTGATCAACGCTAGTTACTGTCGCGCACTGCTCAACCCTCGTTACTGTCGCGCTCTGCTCAACCCTCGTTGCTGTCGCACACTGCTCAACCCTCGTTACAGCCGCACACTGCTCAATCCTTGTTACTGTCGCACATTGCTCAACGCTCGTTACTGTCGCGCATTGCTCAATCCTCGTTGCTGTCGCACACTGCTCAACCCTCGTTGCTGTCGCACATTGCTCAACGCTCGTTACTGTCGCGCACTACTCAACCCTCGTTGCTGTCGCACATTGCTCAACCCTCGTTGCTGTCGCACACTGCTCAACCCTCGTTACTTTCGCACACAGCTCAATCCTCGTTACAGCCGCACACTGCTCAATCCTCGTTACAGCCGCACACTGCTCAATCCTCGTTACTGTCGCACGCTGCTCAACCCTCGTTACTCTTGCACACTGTTCAACGCTCATAATGTAGCCCACAGCTCAATCCTCGTTACAGCCGCACACTGCTCAATCCTCGTTACAGTCGCACACTGCTATATCCTCGTTACTGTCGCACGCTGCTCAACCCTCGTTAATCTTGCACACTGCTCAACGCTCATAATGTAGGACACTGCTCAACCCTCGTTACTGACGAACACAATGATCAATGCTCGAATTGTGTAACACTGCTCAACCCTCGTTAATGTCGCACACTGCTCAACCCTCGTTACTGTAGCACACTGCTCAACCCTCGTTACTGTAGCACACTGATTAACCCTCGTTATTGCCGCACACTGTTCAACGCACGTAATGTGCAACACTGCTGAATTCTCGTTAATTTCGGACATTGCTCAACCCTCGTTACTGTCGCACACTGCTCAATCCTCGTTACTGGCCCCCATTGCTCCACCCTCGTTACTGTCCCACATTACCCAACCCTCAATGCTTGCGCACGCTGCCTAACCCTCGTTACTGTGGCACACTGCTCAACGCTCATAATGTGGCACACTGCTCAACCCTCGTTACTGTCGAACACACTGATCAATTCTCGAATTGTGCAACACGGCTCAACCCTCGTTATTGTCGTACACTGCTCAACCCTCGTTACTGTGGCACACTGCTCAACGCTCATGATGTGGCACATTGCTCTACCCTCGTTAGTGTCACACACTGCTCAACCCTCGTAACTGTCGCACACTGCTCAACCTTCGTTGCTGTCGTAAACTGCTCAACCCTCGTTAGTGTGGCACACTGCTCAGCGCTCATGGTATGGCACATTGCTCGACCCTCGTTATTGTCGCACACGGCTCAACCCTCGTTATTGTCGTACACTGCTCAACCCTCGTTACTGTGGCACACTGCTCAACGCTCATGATGTGGCACATTGCTCCACCTTCGTTATTGTCGTACACGGCTCAACCCTCGTTATTGTGGTACACTGCTCAGCCCTCGTTACTGTGGCACACTGCTCAACGCTCATGATGTGGCACATTGCTCCACCCTCGTTATTGTCGCGCACTGCTCAACCCTCGTTACTGTCGCACACTGCTCAACCCTCGTTGCTGTCGCGCATTGCTCAACGCTCGTTAATGTCGCGCATTGCTCAATCCTCGTTGCTGTCGCACACTGCTCAACCCTCGTTGCTGTCGCACATTGCTCAACGCTCGTTACTGTCGCGCACTGCTCAACCCTCGTTGCTGTCGCACATTGCTCAACCCTCGTTGCTGTCGCACACTGCTCAACCCTCGTTAATTTCGCACACAGCTCAATCCTCGTTACAGCCGCACACTGCTCAATCCTGGTTACAGCCGCACACTGCTCAATCCTCGTTACTGTCGACACTGCTCAACCCTCGTTACTCTTGCACACTGCTCAACGCTCATAATGTAGCACACTGCTCAACCCTCGTTAGTTTCGCACACAGCTCAATCCTCGTTACAGCCGCACACTGCTCAATCCTCGTTACAGCCGCACACTGCTCAATCCTCATTACTGTCGCACGCTGCTCAACCCTCATTACTCTTGCACACTGTTCAACGCTCATAATGTAGCACACAGCTCAATCCTCGTTACAGCCGCACACTGCTCAATCCTCGTTACAGTCGCACACTGCTCAATCCTCGTTACTGTCGCACGCTGCTCAACCCTCGTTAATCTTTCACACTGCCCAACGCTCATAATGTAGGACACTGCTCAACCCTCGTTACTGACGAACACAATGATCAATGCTCGAATTGTGCAACACTGCTCAACCCTCGTTAATGTCGCACACTGCTCAACACTCGTTACTGTAGCACACTGCTCAACCCTCGTTACTGTCGCACACTGATTAACCCTCGTTATTGCCGCACACTGTTCAACGAACGTAATGTGCAACACTGCTGAATTCCCGTTAATTTCGCACATTGCTCAACCCTCGTTATGTCGCACACTGCTCAATCCTCGTTACTGTCCCCCATTGCTCCACCCTCGTTACTGTCCCACATTACCCAACCCTCAATGCTTTCGCACGCTGCTCAACCCTCGTTACTGTGGCACACTGCTCAACGCTCATAATGTGGCACACTGCTCAACCCTCGTTACTGTCGAACACACTGATCAATTCTCGAATTGTGCAACACGGCTCAACCCTCGTTATTGTCGTACACTGCTCAACCCTCGTTACTGTGGCACACTGCTCAACGCTCATGATGTGGCACATTGCTCCACCCTCGTTAGTGTAGCACACTGCTCAACCCTCGTAACTGTCGCACACTGCTCAACCTTCGTTGCTGTCGTACACTGCTCAACCCTCGTTACTGTGGCACACTGCTCAACGCTCATGATGTGGCACATTGCTCCACCCTCGTTATTGTCGCACACGGCTCAACCCTCTTTATTGTCGTACACTGCTCAACCCTCGTTACTGTGGCACACTGCTCAACGCTCATGATGTGGCACATTGCTCCACCCTCGTTATTGTCGCACACGGCTCAACCCTCGTTATTGTCGTACACTGCTCAACCCTCGTTACTGTGGCACACTGCTCAACGCTCATGATGTGGCACATTGCTCCACCCTCGTTATTGTCGTACACGGCTCAACCCTCGTTATTGTCGTACACTGCTCAGCCCTCGTTACTGTGGCACACTGCTCAACGCTCATGATGTGGCACATTGCTCCACCCTCGTTATTGTCGCGCACTGCTCAACCCTCGTTACTGTCGAACACTGCTCAACCCTCGTTGCTGTCGCGCATTGCTCAACGCTCATAATGTGGCACATTGCTCACCACTCGTTATTGTCGTACACTGCTCAACCCTCGTTACTGTCGCACACTACTCAACCCTCGTTGCTTTCGCACACTGCTCAACCCTCGTTAATGTGCTGCGAAGGTCAACGCTCGTAATGTGCAACACTGCTCAACCATTGTTAATGTGCCACACTGCTCAACCCTCGTAACAGTCTCACACTGCTCAACCCTCGTAGCTGTCGCACCCTGCTCATCCTTCTTTGCTGTCGCACACTGCTCAACCCTCGTAGCTGTCAAACATTGCTCAATCCTCGTTGCTGTCGCACACTGCTCAACCCTCGTTGCTGTGGCACACTGCTCAACGCTCGTTACCATCGCACACTGCTTAACCCTCGTTGCTGTCGCACACTGCTCAACGCTCGTTACCGTCGCACAATGCTCAACCCTCGTTACTGTCGCACACTATTCAACCCTCATTGCGGTCGCACACTGCTCAACCCTCGTTACTCTCACACACTGTTCAACGCTCGTCATGTGCAACACTGGTCAACCCTCGTTGCTGTCTGGCACTGCTCAACCCTAGTGTCTGTCTGGCACTGCTCAACACTCGTTACTGTCGCACACTGCTCAACCCTCATTACTGTCGCACACTATTCAACCCTCATTGCGGTCGCACACTGCTCAACCCTCGTTACTCTCACACACTGTTCAACGCTCGTCATGTGCAACACTGGTCAACCCTCGTTGCTCTCTGGCACTTCTCAACCCTAGTTGCTGTCTGGCACTGCTCAACCCTCGTTACTGTCGCACATTGCTCAACCCTCGTTGCTGTCACACACTGCTCAACGCACGTTGCTGTCGCACACTGCTCAACGCTCGTTACTGTCGCGCACTGCTCAACCCTCGTTGCTGTCGCACACTGCTCAACCCTCGTTGCTGTCGCACATTGCTCAACCCTCGTTGCTGTCGCACACAGCTCAACGCTCGTTACTGTCGCGCACTGCTCAACCCTCGTTGCTGTCGCACACTGCTCAACCCTCATAGCTGTCGCACATTGATCAACGCTCGTTACTGTCGCGCACTGCTCAACCCTCGTTACTGTCGCACACTGCTCAACTCTCGTTGCTGTCGCACATTGCTCAACGCTCATTACTGTCGCGCTCTGCTCAACCCTCGTTGCTGTCGCACACTGGTCAACCCTCGTTACAGCCGCACACTGCTCAATCCTCGTTACTGTCGCACATTGCTCAACGCTCGTTACTGTCGCGCATTGCTCAATCCTCGTAGCTGTCGCTCACTGCTCAACCCTCGTTTCTGTCGCACATTGCTCAACGCTCGTTACTGTCGCGCACTGCTCAACCCTCGTTGCTGTCGCACATTGCTCAACCCTCGTTGCTGTCGCACACTGCTCAACCCTCGTTACTTTCGCACACAGCTCAGTCCTCGTTACAGCCGCACACTGCTCAATCCTCGTTACAGCCGCACACTGCTCAATCCTCGTAACTGTCGCACGCTGCTCAACCCTCGTTACTCTTGCACACTGTTCAACGCTCATAATGTAGCCCACAGCTCAATCCTCGTTACAGCCGCACACTGCTCAAACCTCGTTACAGTCGCACACTGCTCAATCCTCGTTTCTGTCGCACGCTGCTCAACCCTCGTTAATCTTGCACACTGCTCAACGCTCATAATGTAGGACACTGCTCAACCCTCGTTACTGACGAACACAATGATCAATGCTCGAATTGTGCAACACTGCTCAACCCTCGTTAATGTCGCACACTGCTCAACCCTCGTTACTGTAGCACACTGCTCAACCCTCGTTACTGTAGCACACTGATTAACCCTCGTTATTGCCGCACACTGTTCAACGCACGTAATGTGCAACACTGCTGAATTCTCGTTAATTTCGCACATTGCTCAACCCTCGTGACTGTCGCACACTGCTCAATCCTCGTTCCTGGCCCCCATTGCTCCACCCTCGTTACTGTCCCACATTACCCAACCCTCAATGCTTTCGCACGCTGCTCAACCCTCGTTACTGTGGCACACTGCTCAACGCTCATAATGTGGCACACTGCTCAACCCTCGTTACTGTCGAACACACTGATCAATTCTCGAATTGTGCAACACGGCTCAACCCTCGTTATTGTCGTACACTGCTTAACCCTCGTTACTGTGGCACACTGCTGAACGCTCATGATGTGGCTCATTGCTCCACCCTCGTTAGTGTAGCACACTGCTCAACCCTCGTAACAGTCGCACACTGCTCAACCTTCGTTGCTGTCGTAAACTGCTCAACCCTTGTTACTGTGGCACACTGCTCAACGCTCATGATGTGGCACATTGCTCCACCCTCGTTATTGTCGCACACGGCTCAACCCTCGTTATTGTCGTACACTGCTCAACCCTCGTTACTGTGGCACACTGCTCAACGCTCATGATGTGGCACATTGCTCAACCCTAGTTATTGTCGTACACGGCTCAACCCTCGTTATTGTCGTACACTGCTCAACCCTCGTTAGTGTGGCACACTGCTCAACGCTCATGATGTGGCACATTGCTCCACCCTCGTTATTGTCGCTCACTGCTCAACCCTCGTTACTGTCGCACACTGCTCAACCCTCGTTCCTGTCGCGCATTGCTCAACGCTCGTTACTGTCGCGCACTGCTCAACCCTCGTTGCTGTCGCACAATGCTCAACCCTCGTTACAGCCGCACACTGCTCAATCCTCGTTACTGTCGCACATTGCTCAACGCTCGTTACTGTCGCGCATTGCTCAATCCTCGTTGCTGTCGCACACTGCTCAACCCTCGTTGCTGACGCACATTGCTCAACGCTCGTTACTGTCGCGCACTGCTCAACCCTCGTTGCTGTCGCACATTGCTCAACCCTCGTTGCTGTCGCACACTGCTCAACCCTCGTTACTTTCGCACACAGCTCAATCCTCGTTACAGCCGCACACTGCTCAATCCTGGTTACAGCCGCACACTGCTAATCCTCGTTACTGTCGACGCTGCTCAACCCTCGTTACTCTTGCACACTGCTCAACGCTCATAATGTGGCACACTGCTCAACCCTCGTTACTGTCGAACACACTGATCAATTCTCGAATTGTGCAACACGGCTCAACCCTCGTTATTGTCGTGCACTGCTTAACCCTCGTTACTGTGGCACACTGCTCAACGCTCATGATGTGGCACATTGCTCCACCCTCGTTAGTTTCGCACACAGCTCAATCCTCGTTACAGCTGCACACTGCTCAATCCTCGTTACATCCGCACACTGCTCAATCCTCGTTACTGTCGCACGCTGCTCAACCCTCATTACTCTTGCACACTGTTCAACGCTCATAATGTAGCACACAGCTCATTCCTCGTTACAGCCGCACACTGCTCAATCCTCGTTACAGTCGCACACTGCTCAATCCTCGTTACTGTCGCACGCTGCTCAACCCTCGTTAATCTTGCACACTGCTCAAAGCTCATAATGTAGGACACTGCTCAACCCTCGTTACTGACGAACACAATGATCAATGCTCGAATTGTGCAACACTGCTCAACTCTCGTTAATGTCGCACACTGCTCAACCCTCGTTACTGTGGCACACTGCTCAACGCTCATGATGTGGCACATTGCTCCACCCTCGTTATTGTCGTACACGGCTCAACCCTCGTTATTGTCGTACACTGCTCAACCCTCGTTACTGTCGCACACTGCTCAACGCTCATAATATGGCACATTGCTCACCACTCGTTATTGTCGTACACTGCTCAACCCTCGTTGCTTTCGCACACTGCTCAACCCTCGTTAATGTGCTGCGAAGGTCAACGCTCGTAATGTGCAACACTGCTCAACCATTGTTAATGTCCCACACTGCTCAACCCTCGTAACAGTCTCACACTGCTCAACCCTCGTAGCTGTCGCACACTGTTCAACCCTCGTTGATGTCGCTCTCTGCTCAACCCTCGTTGAAGTTGCGCACTGCCCAACCTTCGTTGCTGTCTCACACTGCTCAATCCTCGTTACTGTCCCCCATTGCTCCACCCTCGTTACTGTCCCACATTACCCAACCCTCAATTCTTTCGCACGCTGCTCAACCCTCGTTACTGTGGCACACTGCTCAACGCTCATAATGTGGCACACTGCTCAACACTCGTTATTGTCGAACACACTGATCAATTCTCGAATTGTGCAACACGGCTCAACCCTCGTTATTGTCGTACACTGCTCAACCCTCGTTACTGTGGCACACTGCTCAACGCTCATGATGTGGCACATTTCTCCACCCTCGTTAGTGTAGCACACTGCTCAACCCTCGTAACTGTAGCACACTGCTCAACCTTCGTTGCTGTCGTACACTGCTCAACCCTCGTTACTGTGGCACACTGCTCAACGCTCACGATGTGGCACATTGCTCCACCCTCGTTATTGTCCCACACGGCTCAACCCTCGTTATTGTCGTACACTGCTCAACCCTCGTTACTGTGGCACACTGCTCAACGCTCATGATGTGGCACATTGCTCCACCCTCGTTATTGTCGTACACGGCTCAACCCTCGTTATTGTCGTACACTGCTCAACCCTCGTTACTGTCGCACACTGGTCAACGCTCATAATGTGGCACATTGCTCACCACTCGTTATTGTCGTACACTGCTCAACCCACGTTACTGTCGCACACTACTCAACCCTCGTTGCTTTCGCACACTGCTCAACCCTCGTTAATGTGCTGCGAAGGTCAACGCTCGTAATGTGCAACAATGCTCAACCATTGTTAATGTGCCACACTGCTCAACCCTCGTAACAGTCTCACACTGCTCAACCCTCATAGCTGTCGCACACAGATCAACCCTCGTTGCTGTCGCACACTGCTCAACCCTCGTTGCTGTCGCACCCTGCTCATCCTTCTTTGCTGTCGCACACTGCTCAACCCTCGTAGCTGTCAAACATTGCTCAATCCTCGTTGCTGTCGCACACTGCTCAACCCTCGTTGCTGTCGCACACAGCTCAACGCTCGTTACCATCGCACACTGCTTAACCCTCGTTGCTGTCGCACACTGCTCAACGCTCGTTACCGTCGCACTATGCTCAACCCTCGTTACTGTCGCACACTATTCAACCCTCATTGCGGTCGCACACTGCTCAACCCTCGTTACTCTCACACACTGTTCAACGCTCGTCATGTGCAACACTGGTCAACCCTCGTTGCTGTCTGGCACTGCTCAACCCTAGTGTCTGTCTGGCACTGCTCAACACTCGTTACTGTCGCACACTGCTCAACCCTCATTACTGTCGCACACTATTCAACCCTCATTGCGGACGCACACTGCTCAACCCTCGTTACTCTCACACACTGTTCAACGCTCGTCATGTGCAACACTGGTCAACCCTCGTTGCTCTCTGGCACTTCTCAACCCTAGTTGCTGTCTGGCACTGCTCAACCCTCGTTACTGTCGCACATTGCTCAACCCTCGTTACTGTCGCACATTGCTCAACCCTCGTTGCTGTCACACACTGCTCAACGCACGTTGCTGTCGCACACTGCTCAACGCTCGTTACTGTCGCGCACTGCTCAACCCTCGTTGCTGTCGCACACTGCTCCACCCTCGTTGCTGTCGCACACTGCTCAACCCTCGTTGCTGTCGCACACAGCTCAACGCTCGTTACTGTCGCGCACTGCTCAACCCTCGTTGCTGTCGCACACTGCTCAACCCTCATAGCTGTCGCACATTGCTCAACCCTCGTTGCTGTCGCACACAGCTCAACGCTCGTTACTGTCGCGCACTGCTCAACCCTCGTTACTGTCGCACACTGCTCAACCCTCGTTGCTGTCGCACATTGCTCAACGCTCATTACTGTCGCGCTCTGCTCAAACCTCGTTGCTGTCGCACACTGCTCAACCCTCGTTACAGCCGCACACTGCTCAATCCTCGTTACTGTCGCACATTACTCAACCCTCGTTACTGTCGCACATTGCTCAACCCTCGTTGCTGTCACACACTGCTCAACGCTCGTTGCTGTCGCACACTGCTCAACGATCATTACTGTCGCGCAATGCTCAACCCTCGTTGCTGTCGCACACTGCTCAACCCTCGTTGCTGTCGCACACTGCTCAACGCTCGTTACTGTCGCGCACTGCTCAACCCTCGTTGCTGTCGCACACTGCTCAACCCTCGTTGCTGTCGCACATTGCTCAACCCTCGTTGCTGTCGCACACAGCTCAACGCTCGTTACTGTCGCGCACTGCTCAACCCTCGTTGTTGTCGCACACTGCTCAACCCTCGTAGCTGTCGCACATTGATCAACGCTAGTTACTGTCGCGCACTGCTCAACCCTCGTTACTGTCGCGCTCTGCTCAACCCTCGTTGCTGTCGCACACTGCTCAACCCTCGTTACAGCCGCACACTGCTCAATCCTTGTTACTGTCGCACATTGCTCAACGCTCGTTACTGTCGCGCATCGCTCAATCCTCGTTGCTGTCGCACACTGCTCAACCCTCGTTGCTGTCGCACATTGCTCAACGCTCGTTACTGTCGCGCACTACTCAACCCTCGTTGCTGTCGCACATTGCTCAACCCTCGTTGCTGTCGCACACTGCTCAACCCTCGTTACTTTCGCACACAGCTCAATCCTCGTTACAGCCGCACACTGCTCAATCCTCGTTACAGCCGCACACTGCTCAATCCTCGTTACTGTCGCACGCTGCTCAACCCTCGTTACTCTTGCACACTGTTCAACGCTCATAATGTAGCCCACAGCTCAATCCTCGTTACAGCCGCACACTGCTCAATCCTCGTTACAGTCGCACACTGCTATATCCTCGTTACTGTCGCACGCTGCTCAACCCTCGTTAATCTTGCACACTGCTCAACGCTCATAATGTAGGACACTGCTCAACCCTCGTTACTGACGAACACAATGATCAATGCTCGAATTGTGTAACACTGCTCAACCCTCGTTAATGTCGCACACTGCTCAACCCTCGTTACTGTAGCACACTGCTCAACCCTCGTTACTGTAGCACACTGATTAACCCTCGTTATTGCCGCACACTGTTCAACGCACGTAATGTGCAACACTGCTGAATTCTCGTTAATTTCGGACATTGCTCAACCCTCGTTACTGTCGCACACTGCTCAATCCTCGTTACTGGCCCCCATTGCTCCACCCTCGTTACTGTCCCACATTACCCAACCCTCAATGCTTGCGCACGCTGCCTAACCCTCGTTACTGTGGCACACTGCTCAACGCTCATAATGTGGCACACTGCTCAACCCTCGTTACTGTCGAACACACTGATCAATTCTCGAATTGTGCAACACGGCTCAACCCTCGTTATTGTCGTACACTGCTCAACCCTCGTTACTGTGGCACACTGCTCAACGCTCATGATGTGGCACATTGCTCTACCCTCGTTAGTGTCACACACTGCTCAACCCTCGTAACTGTCGCACACTGCTCAACCTTCGTTGCTGTCGTAAACTGCTCAACCCTCGTTAGTGTGGCACACTGCTCAGCGCTCATGGTATGGCACATTGCTCGACCCTCGTTATTGTCGCACACGGCTCAACCCTCGTTATTGTCGTACACTGCTCAACCCTCGTTACTGTGGCACACTGCTCAACGCTCATGATGTGGCACATTGCTCCACCTTCGTTATTGTCGTACACGGCTCAACCCTCGTTATTGTGGTACACTGCTCAGCCCTCGTTACTGTGGCACACTGCTCAACGCTCATGATGTGGCACATTGCTCCACCCTCGTTATTGTCGCGCACTGCTCAACCCTCGTTACTGTCGCACACTGCTCAACCCTCGTTGCTGTCGCGCATTGCTCAACGCTCGTTAATGTCGCGCATTGCTCAATCCTCGTTGCTGTCGCACACTGCTCAACCCTCGTTGCTGTCGCACATTGCTCAACGCTCGTTACTGTCGCGCACTGCTCAACCCTCGTTGCTGTCGCACATTGCTCAACCCTCGTTGCTGTCGCACACTGCTCAACCCTCGTTAATTTCGCACACAGCTCAATCCTCGTTACAGCCGCACACTGCTCAATCCTGGTTACAGCCGCACACTGCTCAATCCTCGTTACTGTCGACACTGCTCAACCCTCGTTACTCTTGCACACTGCTCAACGCTCATAATGTAGCACACTGCTCAACCCTCGTTAGTTTCGCACACAGCTCAATCCTCGTTACAGCCGCACACTGCTCAATCCTCGTTACAGCCGCACACTGCTCAATCCTCATTACTGTCGCACGCTGCTCAACCCTCATTACTCTTGCACACTGTTCAACGCTCATAATGTAGCACACAGCTCAATCCTCGTTACAGCCGCACACTGCTCAATCCTCGTTACAGTCGCACACTGCTCAATCCTCGTTACTGTCGCACGCTGCTCAACCCTCGTTAATCTTTCACACTGCCCAACGCTCATAATGTAGGACACTGCTCAACCCTCGTTACTGACGAACACAATGATCAATGCTCGAATTGTGCAACACTGCTCAACCCTCGTTAATGTCGCACACTGCTCAACACTCGTTACTGTAGCACACTGCTCAACCCTCGTTACTGTCGCACACTGATTAACCCTCGTTATTGCCGCACACTGTTCAACGAACGTAATGTGCAACACTGCTGAATTCCCGTTAATTTCGCACATTGCTCAACCCTCGTTATGTCGCACACTGCTCAATCCTCGTTACTGTCCCCCATTGCTCCACCCTCGTTACTGTCCCACATTACCCAACCCTCAATGCTTTCGCACGCTGCTCAACCCTCGTTACTGTGGCACACTGCTCAACGCTCATAATGTGGCACACTGCTCAACCCTCGTTACTGTCGAACACACTGATCAATTCTCGAATTGTGCAACACGGCTCAACCCTCGTTATTGTCGTACACTGCTCAACCCTCGTTACTGTGGCACACTGCTCAACGCTCATGATGTGGCACATTGCTCCACCCTCGTTAGTGTAGCACACTGCTCAACCCTCGTAACTGTCGCACACTGCTCAACCTTCGTTGCTGTCGTACACTGCTCAACCCTCGTTACTGTGGCACACTGCTCAACGCTCATGATGTGGCACATTGCTCCACCCTCGTTATTGTCGCACACGGCTCAACCCTCTTTATTGTCGTACACTGCTCAACCCTCGTTACTGTGGCACACTGCTCAACGCTCATGATGTGGCACATTGCTCCACCCTCGTTATTGTCGCACACGGCTCAACCCTCGTTATTGTCGTACACTGCTCAACCCTCGTTACTGTGGCACACTGCTCAACGCTCATGATGTGGCACATTGCTCCACCCTCGTTATTGTCGTACACGGCTCAACCCTCGTTATTGTCGTACACTGCTCAGCCCTCGTTACTGTGGCACACTGCTCAACGCTCATGATGTGGCACATTGCTCCACCCTCGTTATTGTCGCGCACTGCTCAACCCTCGTTACTGTCGAACACTGCTCAACCCTCGTTGCTGTCGCGCATTGCTCAACGCTCATAATGTGGCACATTGCTCACCACTCGTTATTGTCGTACACTGCTCAACCCTCGTTACTGTCGCACACTACTCAACCCTCGTTGCTTTCGCACACTGCTCAACCCTCGTTAATGTGCTGCGAAGGTCAACGCTCGTAATGTGCAACACTGCTCAACCATTGTTAATGTGCCACACTGCTCAACCCTCGTAACAGTCTCACACTGCTCAACCCTCGTAGCTGTCGCACCCTGCTCATCCTTCTTTGCTGTCGCACACTGCTCAACCCTCGTAGCTGTCAAACATTGCTCAATCCTCGTTGCTGTCGCACACTGCTCAACCCTCGTTGCTGAGGCACACTGCTCAACGCTCGTTACCATCGCACACTGCTTAACCCTCGTTGCTGTCGCACACTGCTCAACGCTCGTTACCGTCGCACAATGCTCAACCCTCGTTACTGTCGCACACTATTCAACCCTCATTGCGGTCGCACACTGCTCAACCCTCGTTACTCTCACACACTGTTCAACGCTCGTCATGTGCAACACTGGTCAACCCTCGTTGCTGTCTGGCACTGCTCAACCCTAGTGTCTGTCTGGCACTGCTCAACACTCGTTACTGTCGCACACTGCTCAACCCTCATTACTGTCGCACACTATTCAACCCTCATTGCGGTCGCACACTGCTCAACCCTCGTTACTCTCACACACTGTTCAACGCTCGTCATGTGCAACACTGGTCAACCCTCGTTGCTCTCTGGCACTTCTCAACCCTAGTTGCTGTCTGGCACTGCTCAACCCTCGTTACTGTCGCACATTGCTCAACCCTCGTTGCTGTCACACACTGCTCAACGCACGTTGCTGTCGCACACTGCTCAACGCTCGTTACTGTCGCGCACTGCTCAACCCTCGTTGCTGTCGCACACTGCTCAACCCTCGTTGCTGTCGCACATTGCTCAACCCTCGTTGCTGTCGCACACAGCTCAACGCTCGTTACTGTCGCGCACTGCTCAACCCTCGTTGCTGTCGCACACTGCTCAACCCTCATAGCTGTCGCACATTGATCAACGCTCGTTACTGTCGCGCACTGCTCAACCCTCGTTACTGTCGCACACTGCTCAACTCTCGTTGCTGTCGCACATTGCTCAACGCTCATTACTGTCGCGCTCTGCTCAACCCTCGTTGCTGTCGCACACTGGTCAACCCTCGTTACAGCCGCACACTGCTCAATCCTCGTTACTGTCGCACATTGCTCAACGCTCGTTACTGTCGCGCATTGCTCAATCCTCGTAGCTGTCGCTCACTGCTCAACCCTCGTTTCTGTCGCACATTGCTCAACGCTCGTTACTGTCGCGCACTGCTCAACCCTCGTTGCTGTCGCACATTGCTCAACCCTCGTTGCTGTCGCACACTGCTCAACCCTCGTTACTTTCGCACACAGCTCAGTCCTCGTTACAGCCGCACACTGCTCAATCCTCGTTACAGCCGCACACTGCTCAATCCTCGTAACTGTCGCACGCTGCTCAACCCTCGTTACTCTTGCACACTGTTCAACGCTCATAATGTAGCCCACAGCTCAATCCTCGTTACAGCCGCACACTGCTCAAACCTCGTTACAGTCGCACACTGCTCAATCCTCGTTTCTGTCGCACGCTGCTCAACCCTCGTTAATCTTGCACACTGCTCAACGCTCATAATGTAGGACACTGCTCAACCCTCGTTACTGACGAACACAATGATCAATGCTCGAATTGTGCAACACTGCTCAACCCTCGTTAATGTCGCACACTGCTCAACCCTCGTTACTGTAGCACACTGCTCAACCCTCGTTACTGTAGCACACTGATTAACCCTCGTTATTGCCGCACACTGTTCAACGCACGTAATGTGCAACACTGCTGAATTCTCGTTAATTTCGCACATTGCTCAACCCTCGTGACTGTCGCACACTGCTCAATCCTCGTTCCTGGCCCCCATTGCTCCACCCTCGTTACTGTCCCACATTACCCAACCCTCAATGCTTTCGCACGCTGCTCAACCCTCGTTACTGTGGCACACTGCTCAACGCTCATAATGTGGCACACTGCTCAACCCTCGTTACTGTCGAACACACTGATCAATTCTCGAATTGTGCAACACGGCTCAACCCTCGTTATTGTCGTACACTGCTTAACCCTCGTTACTGTGGCACACTGCTGAACGCTCATGATGTGGCTCATTGCTCCACCCTCGTTAGTGTAGCACACTGCTCAACCCTCGTAACAGTCGCACACTGCTCAACCTTCGTTGCTGTCGTAAACTGCTCAACCCTTGTTACTGTGGCACACTGCTCAACGCTCATGATGTGGCACATTGCTCCACCCTCGTTATTGTCGCACACGGCTCAACCCTCGTTATTGTCGTACACTGCTCAACCCTCGTTACTGTGGCACACTGCTCAACGCTCATGATGTGGCACATTGCTCAACCCTAGTTATTGTCGTACACGGCTCAACCCTCGTTATTGTCGTACACTGCTCAACCCTCGTTAGTGTGGCACACTGCTCAACGCTCATGATGTGGCACATTGCTCCACCCTCGTTATTGTCGCTCACTGCTCAACCCTCGTTACTGTCGCACACTGCTCAACCCTCGTTCCTGTCGCGCATTGCTCAACGCTCGTTACTGTCGCGCACTGCTCAACCCTCGTTGCTGTCGCACAATGCTCAACCCTCGTTACAGCCGCACACTGCTCAATCCTCGTTACTGTCGCACATTGCTCAACGCTCGTTACTGTCGCGCATTGCTCAATCCTCGTTGCTGTCGCACACTGCTCAACCCTCGTTGCTGACGCACATTGCTCAACGCTCGTTACTGTCGCGCACTGCTCAACCCTCGTTGCTGTCGCACATTGCTCAACCCTCGTTGCTGTCGCACACTGCTCAACCCTCGTTACTTTCGCACACAGCTCAATCCTCGTTACAGCCGCACACTGCTCAATCCTGGTTACAGCCGCACACTGCTAATCCTCGTTACTGTCGACGCTGCTCAACCCTCGTTACTCTTGCACACTGCTCAACGCTCATAATGTGGCACACTGCTCAACCCTCGTTACTGTCGAACACACTGATCAATTCTCGAATTGTGCAACACGGCTCAACCCTCGTTATTGTCGTGCACTGCTTAACCCTCGTTACTGTGGCACACTGCTCAACGCTCATGATGTGGCACATTGCTCCACCCTCGTTAGTTTCGCACACAGCTCAATCCTCGTTACAGCTGCACACTGCTCAATCCTCGTTACATCCGCACACTGCTCAATCCTCGTTACTGTCGCACGCTGCTCAACCCTCATTACTCTTGCACACTGTTCAACGCTCATAATGTAGCACACAGCTCATTCCTCGTTACAGCCGCACACTGCTCAATCCTCGTTACAGTCGCACACTGCTCAATCCTCGTTACTGTCGCACGCTGCTCAACCCTCGTTAATCTTGCACACTGCTCAAAGCTCATAATGTAGGACACTGCTCAACCCTCGTTACTGACGAACACAATGATCAATGCTCGAATTGTGCAACACTGCTCAACTCTCGTTAATGTCGCACACTGCTCAACCCTCGTTACTGTAGCACACTGCTCAACCCTCGTTACTGTAGCACACTGATTAACCCTCGTTATTGCCGCACACTGTTCAACGCACGTAATGTGCAACACTGCTGAATTCCCGTTAATTTCGCACATTGCTCAACCCACGTTACTGTCGCACACTGCTCAATCCTCGTTACAGTCGCACACTGCTCAATCCTCGTTACTGTCGCACGCTGCTCAACCCTCGTTAATCTTGCACACTGCTCAACGCTCATAATGTAGGACACTGCTCAACCCTCGTTACTGACGAACACAATGATCAATGCTCGAATTGTGCAACACTGCTCAACCCTCGTTAATGTCGCACACTGCTCAACCCTCGTTACTGTAGCACACTGCTCAACCCTCGTTACTGTAGCACACTGATTAACCCTCGTTATTGCCACACACTGTTCAACGCACGTAATGTGCAACACTGCTGAATTCCCGTTAATTTCGCATATTGCTCAACCCTCGTTACTGTCGCACACTGCTCAATCCTCGTTACTGTCCCCCATTGCTCCACCCTCGTTACTGTCCCACATTACCCAACCCTCAATGCTTTCGCACGCTGCTCAACCCTCGTTACTGTGGCACACTGCTCAACGCTCATAATGTGGCACACTGCTCAACCCTCGTTACTGTCGAACACACTGATCAATTCTCGAATTGTGCAACACGGCTCAACCCTCGTTATTGTCGTACACTGCTCAACCCTCGTTACTGTGGCACACTGCTCAACGCTCATGATGTGGCACATTGCTCCACCCTCGTTATTGTCGTACACGGCTCAACCCTCGTTATTGTCGTACACTGCTCAACCCTCGTTACTGTCGCACACTGCTCAACGCTCATAATGTGGCACATTGCTCACCACTCGTTATTGTCGTACACTGCTCAACCCTCGTTGCTTTCGCACACTGCTCAACCCTCGTTAATGTGCTGCGAAGGTCAACGCTCGTAATGTGCAACACTGCTCAACCATTGTTAATGTCCCACACTGCTCAACCCTCGTAACAGTCTCACACTGCTCAACCCTCGTAGCTGTCGCACACTGTTCAACCCTCGTTGATGTCGCTCTCTGCTCAACCCTCGTTGAAGTTGCGCACTGCCCAACCTTCGTTGCTGTCTCACACTGCTCAATCCTCGTTACTGTCCCCCATTGATCCACCCTCGTTACTGTCCCACATTACCCAACCCTCAATTCTTTCGCACGCTGCTCAACCCTCGTTACTGTGGCACACTGCTCAACGCTCATAATGTGGCACACTGCTCAACACTCGTTATTGTCGAACACACTGATCAATTCTCGAATTGTGCAACACGGCTCAACCCTCGTTATTGTCGTACACTGCTCAACCCTCGTTACTGTGGCACACTGCTCAACGCTCATGATGTGGCACATTGCTCCACCCTCGTTAGTGTAGCACACTGCTCAACCCTCGTAACTGTCGCACACTGCTCAACCTTCGTTGCTGTCGTACACTGCTCAACCCTCGTTACTGTGGCACACTGCTCAACGCTCATGATGTGGCACATTGCTCCACCCTCGTTATTGTCCCACACGGCTCAACCCTCGTTATTGTCGTACACTGCTCAACCCTCGTTACTGTGGCACACTGCTCAACGCTCATGATGTGGCACATTGCTCCACCCTCGTTATTGTCGTACACGGCTCAACCCTCGTTATTGTCGTACACTGCTCAACCCTCGTTACTGTCGCACACTGGTCAACGCTCATAATGTGGCACATTGCTCACCACTCGTTATTGTCGTACACTGCTCAACCCACGTTACTGTCGCACACTACTCAACCCTCGTTGCTTTCGCACACTGCTCAACCCTCGTTAATGTGCTGCGAAGGTCAACGCTCGTAATGTGCAACAATGCTCAACCATTGTTAATGTGCCACACTGCTCAACCCTCGTAACAGTCTCACACTGCTCAACCCTCATAGCTGTCGCACACAGATCAACCCTCGTTGCTGTCGCACACTGCTCAACCCTCGTTGCTGTCGCACCCTGCTCATCCTTCTTTGCTGTCGCACACTGCTCAACCCTCGTAGCTGTCAAACATTGCTCAATCCTCGTTGCTGTCGCACACTGCTCAACCCTCGTTGCTGTCGCACACAGTTCAACGCTCGTTACCATCGCACACTGCTTAACCCTCGTTGCTGTCGCACACTGCTCAACGCTCGTTACCGTCGCACTATGCTCAACCCTCGTTACTGTCGCACACTATTCAACCCTCATTGCGGTCGCACACTGCTCAACCCTCGTTACTCTCACACACTGTTCAACGCTCGTCATGTGCAACACTGGTCAACCCTCGTTGCTGTCTGGCACTGCTCAACCCTAGTGTCTGTCTGGCACTGCTCAACACTCGTTACTGTCGCACACTGCTCAACCCTCATTACTGTCGCACACTATTCAACCCTCATTGCGGACGCACACTGCTCAACCCTCGTTACTCTCACACACTGTTCAACGCTCGTCATGTGCAACACTGGTCAACCCTCGTTGCTCTCTGGCACTTCTCAACCCTAGTTGCTGTCTGGCACTGCTCAACCCTCGTTACTGTCGCACATTGCTCAACCCTCGTTACTGTCGCACATTGCTCAACCCTCGTTGCTGTCACACACTGCTCAACGCACGTTGCTGTCGCACACTGCTCAACGCTCGTTACTGTCGCGCACTGCTCAACCCTCGTTGCTGTCGCACACTGCTCCACCCTCGTTGCTGTCGCACACTGCTCAACCCTCGTTGCTGTCGCACACAGCTCAACGCTCGTTACTGTCGCGCACTGCTCAACCCTCGTTGCTGTCGCACACTGCTCAACCCTCATAGCTGTCGCACATTGCTCAACCCTCGTTGCTGTCGCACACAGCTCAACGCTCGTTACTGTCGCGCACTGCTCAACCCTCGTTACTGTCGCACACTGCTCAACCCTCGTTGCTGTCGCACATTGCTCAACGCTCATTACTGTCGCGCTCTGCTCAAACCTCGTTGCTGTCGCACACTGCTCAACCCTCGTTACAGCCGCACACTGCTCAATCCTCGTTACTGTCGCACATTACTCAACCCTCGTTACTGTCGCACATTGCTCAACCCTCGTTGCTGTCACACACTGCTCAACGCTCGTTGCTGTCGCACACTGCTCAACGATCATTACTGTCGCGCAATGCTCAACCCTCGTTGCTGTCGCACACTGCTCAACCCTCGTTGCTGTCGCACACTGCTCAACGCTCGTTACTGTCGCGCACTGCTCAACCCTCGTTGCTGTCGCACACTGCTCAACCCTCGTTGCTGTCGCACATTGCTCAACCCTCGTTGCTGTCGCACACAGCTCAACGCTCGTTACTGTCGCGCACTGCTCAACCCTCGCTGTTGTCGCACACAGCTCAACCCTCGTAGCTGTCGCACATTGATCAACGCTAGTTACTGTCGCGCACTGCTCAACCCTCGTTACTGTCGCGCTCTGCTCAACCCTCGTTGCTGTCGCACACTGCTCAACCCTCGTTACAGCCGCACACTGCTCAATCCTTGTTACTGTCGCACATTGCTCAACGCTCGTTACTGTCGCGCATTGCTCAATCCTCGTTGCTGTCGCACACTGCTCAACCCTCGTTGCTGTCGCACATTGCTCAACGCTCGTTACTGTCGCGCACTACTCAACCCTCGTTGCTGTCGCACATTGCTCAACCCTCGTTGCTGTCGCACACTGCTCAACCCTCGTTACTTTCGCACACAGCTCAATCCTCGTTACAGCCGCACACTGCTCAATCCTCGTTACAGCCGCACACTGCTCAATCCTCGTTACTGTCGCACGCTGCTCAACCCTCGTTACTCTTGCACACTGTTCAACGCTCATAATGTAGCCCACAGCTCAATCCTCGTTACAGCCGCACACTGCTCAATCCTCGTTACAGTCGCACACTGCTATATCCTCGTTACTGTCGCACGCTGCTCAACCCTCGTTAATCTTGCACACTGCTCAACGCTCATAATGTAGGACACTGCTCAACCCTCGTTACTGACGAACACAATGATCAATGCTCGAATTGTGTAACACTGCTCAACCCTCGTTAATGTCGCACACTGCTCAACCCTCGTTACTGTAGCACACTGCTCAACCCTCGTTACTGTAGCACACTGATTAACCCTCGTTATTGCCGCACACTGTTCAACGCACGTAATGTGCAACACTGCTGAATTCTCGTTAATTTCGGACATTGCTCAACCCTCGTTACTGTCGCACACTGCTCAATCCTCGTTACTGGCCCCCATTGCTCCACCCTCGTTACTGTCCCACATTACCCAACCCTCAATGCTTGCGCACGCTGCCTAACCCTCGTTACTGTGGCACACTGCTCAACGCTCATAATGTGGCACACTGCTCAACCCTCGTTACTGTCGAACACACTGATCAATTCTCGAATTGTGCAACACGGCTCAACCCTCGTTATTGTCGTACACTGCTCAACCCTCGTTACTGTGGCACACTGCTCAACGCTCATGATGTGGCACATTGCTCTACCCTCGTTAGTGTCACACACTGCTCAACCCTCGTAACTGTCGCACACTGCTCAACCTTCGTTGCTGTCGTAAACTGCTCAACCCTCGTTAGTGTGGCACACTGCTCAACGCTCATGGTATGGCACATTGCTCGACCCTCGTTATTGTCGCACACGGCTCAACCCTCGTTATTGTCGTACACTGCTCAACCCTCGTTACTGTGGCACACTGCTCAACGCTCATGATGTGGCACATTGCTCCACCTTCGTTATTGTCGTACACGGCTCAACCCTCGTTATTGTGGTACACTGCTCAGCCCTCGTTACTGTGGCACACTGCTCAACGCTCATGATGTGGCACATTGCTCCACCCTCGTTATTGTCGCGCACTGCTCAACCCTCGTTACTGTCGCACACTGCTCAACCCTCGTTGCTGTCGCGCATTGCTCAACGCTCGTTAATGTCGCGCATTGCTCAATCCTCGTTGCTGTCGCACACTGCTCAACCCTCGTTGCTGTCGCACATTGCTCAACGCTCGTTACTGTCGCGCACTGCTCAACCCTCGTTGCTGTCGCACATTGCTCAACCCTCGTTGCTGTCGCACACTGCTCAACCCTCGTTAATTTCGCACACAGCTCAATCCTCGTTACAGCCGCACACTGCTCAATCCTGGTTACAGCCGCACACTGCTCAATCCTCGTTACTGTCGACACTGCTCAACCCTCGTTACTCTTGCACACTGCTCAACGCTCATAATGTAGCACACTGCTCAACCCTCGTTAGTTTCGCACACAGCTCAATCCTCGTTACAGCCGCACACTGCTCAATCCTCGTTACAGCCGCACACTGCTCAATCCTCATTACTGTCGCACGCTGCTCAACCCTCATTACTCTTGCACACTGTTCAACGCTCATAATGTAGCACACAGCTCAATCCTCGTTACAGCCGCACACTGCTCAATCCTCGTTACAGTCGCACACTGCTCAATCCTCGTTACTGTCGCACGCTGCTCAACCCTCGTTAATCTTTCACACTGCCCAACGCTCATAATGTAGGACACTGCTCAACCCTCGTTACTGACGAACACAATGATCAATGCTCGAATTGTGCAACACTGCTCAACCCTCGTTAATGTCGCACACTGCTCAACACTCGTTACTGTAGCACACTGCTCAACCCTCGTTACTGTCGCACACTGATTAACCCTCGTTATTGCCGCACACTGTTCAACGAACGTAATGTGCAACACTGCTGAATTCCCGTTAATTTCGCACATTGCTCAACCCTCGTTATGTCGCACACTGCTCAATCCTCGTTACTGTCCCCCATTGCTCCACCCTCGTTACTGTCCCACATTACCCAACCCTCAATGCTTTCGCACGCTGCTCAACCCTCGTTACTGTGGCACACTGCTCAACGCTCATAATGTGGCACACTGCTCAACCCTCGTTACTGTCGAACACACTGATCAATTCTCGAATTGTGCAACACGGCTCAACCCTCGTTATTGTCGTACACTGCTCAACCCTCGTTACTGTGGCACACTGCTCAACGCTCATGATGTGGCACATTGCTCCACCCTCGTTAGTGTAGCACACTGCTCAACCCTCGTAACTGTCGCACACTGCTCAACCTTCGTTGCTGTCGTACACTGCTCAACCCTCGTTACTGTGGCACACTGCTCAACGCTCATGATGTGGCACATTGCTCCACCCTCGTTATTGTCGCACACGGCTCAACCCTCGTTATTGTCGTACACTGCTCAACCCTCGTTACTGTGGCACACTGCTCAACGCTCATGATGTGGCACATTGCTCCACCCTCGTTATTGTCGTACACGGCTCAACCCTCGTTATTGTCGTACACTGCTCAGCCCTCGTTACTGTGGCACACTGCTCAACGCTCATGATGTGGCACATTGCTCCACCCTCGTTATTGTCGCGCACTGCTCAACCCTCGTTACTGTCGAACACTGCTCAACCCTCGATGCTGTCGCGCATTGCTCAACGCTCATAATGTGGCACATTGCTCACCACTCGTTATTGTCGTACACTGCTCAACCCTCGTTACTGTCGCACACTACTCAACCCTCGTTGCTTTCGCACACTGCTCAACCCTCGTTAATGTGCTGCGAAGGTCAACGCTCGTAATGTGCAACACTGCTCAACCATTGTTAATGTGCCACACTGCTCAACCCTCGTAACAGTCTCACACTGCTCAACCCTCGTAGCTGTCGCACCCTGCTCATCCTTCTTTGCTGTCGCACACTGCTCAACCCTCGTAGCTGTCAAACATTGCTCAATCCTCGTTGCTGTCGCACACTGCTCAACCCTCGTTGCTGTGGCACACTGCTCAACGCTCGTTACCATCGCACACTGCTTAACCCTCGTTGCTGTCGCACACTGCTCAACGCTCGTTACCGTCGCACAATGCTCAACCCTCGTTACTGTCGCACACTATTCAACCCTCATTGCGGTCGCACACTGCTCAACCCTCGTTACTCTCACACACTGTTCAACGCTCGTCATGTGCAACACTGGTCAACCCTCGTTGCTGTCTGGCACTGCTCAACCCTAGTGTCTGTCTGGCACTGCTCAACACTCGTTACTGTCGCACACTGCTCAACCCTCATTACTGTCGCACACTATTCAACCCTCATTGCGGTCGCACACTGCTCAACCCTCGTTACTCTCACACACTGTTCAACGCTCGTCATGTGCAACACTGGTCAACCCTCGTTGCTCTCTGGCACTTCTCAACCCTAGTTGCTGTCTGGCACTGCTCAACCCTCGTTACTGTCGCACATTGCTCAACCCTCGTTGCTGTCACACACTGCTCAACGCACGTTGCTGTCGCACACTGCTCAACGCTCGTTACTGTCGCGCACTGCTCAACCCTCGTTGCTGTCGCACACTGCTCAACCCTCGTTGCTGTCGCACATTGCTCAACCCTCGTTGCTGTCGCACACAGCTCAACGCTCGTTACTGTCGCGCACTGCTCAACCCTCGTTGCTGTCGCACACTGCTCAACCCTCATAGCTGTCGCACATTGATCAACGCTCGTTACTGTCGCGCACTGCTCAACCCTCGTTACTGTCGCACACTGCTCAACCCTCGTTGCTGTCGCACATTGCTCAACGCTCATTACTGTCGCGCTCTGCTCAACCCTCGTTGCTGTCGCACACTGGTCAACCCTCGTTACAGCCGCACACTGCTCAATCCTCGTTACTGTCGCACATTGCTCAACGCTCGTTACTGTCGCGCATTGCTCAATCCTCGTAGCTGTCGCTCACTGCTCAACCCTCGTTTCTGTCGCACATTGCTCAACGCTCGTTACTGTCGCGCACTGCTCAACCCTCGTTGCTGTCGCACATTGCTCAACCCTCGTTGCTGTCGCACACTGCTCAACCCTCGTTACTTTCGCACACAGCTCAGTCCTCGTTACAGCCGCACACTGCTCAATCCTCGTTACAGCCGCACACTGCTCAATCCTCGTAACTGTCGCACGCTGCTCAACCCTCGTTACTCTTGCACACTGTTCAACGCTCATAATGTAGCCCACAGCTCAATCCTCGTTACAGCCGCACACTGCTCAAACCTCGTTACAGTCGCACACTGCTCAATCCTCGTTTCTGTCGCACGCTGCTCAACCCTCGTTAATCTTGCACACTGCTCAACGCTCATAATGTAGGACACTGCTCAACCCTCGTTACTGACGAACACAATGATCAATGCTCGAATTGTGCAACACTGCTCAACCCTCGTTAATGTCGCACACTGCTCAACCCTCGTTACTGTAGCACACTGCTCAACCCTCGTTACTGTAGCACACTGATTAACCCTCGTTATTGCCGCACACTGTTCAACGCACGTAATGTGCAACACTGCTGAATTCTCGTTAATTTCGCACATTGCTCAACCCTCGTGACTGTCGCACACTGCTCAATCCTCGTTCCTGGCCCCCATTGCTCCACCCTCGTTACTGTCCCACATTACCCAACCCTCAATGCTTTCGCACGCTGCTCAACCCTCGTTACTGTGGCACACTGCTCAACGCTCATAATGTGGCACACTGCTCAACCCTCGTTACTGTCGAACACACTGATCAATTCTCGAATTGTGCAACACGGCTCAACCCTCGTTATTGTCGTACACTGCTTAACCCTCGTTACTGTGGCACACTGCTGAACGCTCATGATGTGGCTCATTGCTCCACCCTCGTTAGTGTAGCACACTGCTCAACCCTCGTAACAGTCGCACACTGCTCAACCTTCGTTGCTGTCGTAAACTGCTCAACCCTTGTTACTGTGGCACACTGCTCAACGCTCATGATGTGGCACATTGCTCCACCCTCGTTATTGTCGCACACGGCTCAACCCTCGTTATTGTCGTACACTGCTCAACCCTCGTTACTGTGGCACACTGCTCAACGCTCATGATGTGGCACATTGCTCAACCCTAGTTATTGTCGTACACGGCTCAACCCTCGTTATTGTCGTACACTGCTCAACCCTCGTTAGTGTGGCACACTGCTCAACGCTCATGATGTGGCACATTGCTCCACCCTCGTTATTGTCGCTCACTGCTCAACCCTCGTTACTGTCGCACACTGCTCAACCCTCGTTCCTGTCGCGCATTGCTCAACGCTCGTTACTGTCGCGCACTGCTCAACCCTCGTTGCTGTCGCACAATGCTCAACCCTCGTTACAGCCGCACACTGCTCAATCCTCGTTACTGTCGCACATTGCTCAACGCTCGTTACTGTCGCGCATTGCTCAATCCTCGTTGCTGTCGCACACTGCTCAACCCTCGTTGCTGACGCACATTGCTCAACGCTCGTTACTGTCGCGCACTGCTCAACCCTCGTTGCTGTCGCACATTGCTCAACCCTCGTTGCTGTCGCACACTGCTCAACCCTCGTTACTTTCGCACACAGCTCAATCCTCGTTACAGCCGCACACTGCTCAATCCTGGTTACAGCCGCACACTGCTAATCCTCGTTACTGTCGACGCTGCTCAACCCTCGTTACTCTTGCACACTGCTCAACGCTCATAATGTGGCACACTGCTCAACCCTCGTTACTGTCGAACACACTGATCAATTCTCGAATTGTGCAACACGGCTCAACCCTCGTTATTGTCGTGCACTGCTTAACCCTCGTTACTGTGGCACACTGCTCAACGCTCATGATGTGGCACATTGCTCCACCCTCGTTAGTTTCGCACACAGCTCAATCCTCGTTACAGCTGCACACTGCTCAATCCTCGTTACATCCGCACACTGCTCAATCCTCGTTACTGTCGCACGCTGCTCAACCCTCATTACTCTTGCACACTGTTCAACGCTCATAATGTAGCACACAGCTCATTCCTCGTTACAGCCGCACACTGCTCAATCCTCGTTACAGTCGCACACTGCTCAATCCTCGTTACTGTCGCACGCTGCTCAACCCTCGTTAATCTTGCACACTGCTCAAAGCTCATAATGTAGGACACTGCTCAACCCTCGTTACTGACGAACACAATGATCAATGCTCGAATTGTGCAACACTGCTCAACTCTCGTTAATGTCGCACACTGCTCAACCCTCGTTACTGTAGCACACTGCTCAACCCTCGTTACTGTAGCACACTGATTAACCCTCGTTATTGCCGCACACTGTTCAACGCACGTAATGTGCAACACTGCTGAATTCCCGTTAATTTCGCACATTGCTCAACCCACGTTACTGTCGCACACTGCTCAATCCTCGTTACTGTTCCCCATTGCTCCACCCTCGTTACTGTCCCAAATTACCCAACCCTCAATGCTTTCGCACGCTGCTCAACCCTCGTTACTGTGGCACACTGCTCAACGCTCATAATGTGGCACACTGCTCAACCCTCGTTACTGTCGAACACACTGATCAATTCTCGAATTCTGCAACACGGCTCAACCCTCGTTATTGTCGTACACTGCTCAACCCTCGTTACTGTGGCACTCTGCTCAACGCTCATGATGTGGCACATTGCTCCACCCTCGTTATTGTCGTACACGGCTCAACCCTCGTTATTGTCGTACACTGCTCAACCCTCGTTACTGTCGCACACTGCTCAACGCTCATAATGTGGCACATTGCTCACCACTCGTTATTGTCGTACTCTGCTCAACCCTCGTTACTGTCGCACACTACTCAACCCTCGTTGCTTTCGCACAGTGCTCAACCCTCGTTAATGTGCTGCGAAGGTCAACGCTCGTAATGTGCAACACTGCTCAACCATTGTTAATGTGCCACACTGCTCAACCCTCGTAACAGTCTCACACTGCTCAACCCTAGTAACTGTCGCACACTGATCAACCCTCGTTGCTGTCGCACACTGCTCAACCCTCGTTGCTGTCGCACCCTGCTCATCCTTCTTTGCTGTCGCACACTGCTCAACCCTCGTTGTTGTCAAACACTGCTCATCCTTCTTTGCCGTCGCACACTGCTCAACCCTCGTAGCTGTCAAACATTGCTCAATCCTCGTTGCTGTCGCACACTGCTCAACCCTCGTTGCTTTCGCACACTGCTCAACGCTCGTTACCATCGCACACTGCTCAACCCCCGTTGCTATCGCACACTGCTCAACGCTCGTTACCGTCGCACAATGCTCAACCCTCGTTGCCTTCGCACACTGCTCAACGCTCGTAATGTGCAACACTGCTCAACCCTCGATGCTGTCGCATACTGCTCAACCGTCGTTACTGTCGCACTCTGTTCAACCCTCGTTGATGTCGCTCTCTGCTCAACCCTCGTTGAAGTTGCGCACTGCCCAACCTTCGTTGCTGTCTCACACTGCTCAACCCTCGTTACTGTCGCACACTGCTCAACCTTCGTTGCTGTCTCACACTGCTCAACCCTCGTTACTGTCGCACACTGCTCAACCTTCGTTGCTGTCGCATACTGCTCAACCGTCGTTACTGTCGCACACTGTTCAACCCTCGTTGATGTCGCTCTCTGCTCAACCCTCGTTGAAGTTGCGCACTGCTCAACCTTCGTTGCTGTCTCACACTGCTCAACCCTCGTTTCTGTCGCACACTGCTCAACCTTCGTTGCTGTCACACACTGCTTAACCCTCGTTACTGTCGCACACATCACAACCCTCGTTGCTTTCGCACGCTGCTCAACCCTCGTTACTGTTGCAAACTGCTCAACGCTCATAATGTGGCACACTGCTCAACCCTCGTTACTGTCGCACACTATTCAACACTCATTGCTGTCGCACACTGATCAACCCTCGTTAATGTGCCACAGTTTTCAACCCTCGTTACTCTCACACACTGTTCAACGCTCGTCATGTGCAACACTGCTCAACCCTAGTTTGTGTCTGGCACTGCTCAACCCTCGTTACTGTGCCACAATGCTCAACACTCGTTACTGTCGAACACAGCTCAATCCTCGTTAAAGCCGCACACTGCTCAATCCTCGTTACTGTCCCCCATTGCTCCACCCTCGTTACTGTCGCACACTACTCAACCCTCGTTGTTTTCGCACGCTGCTCAACCCTCGTTAATGTCGAACACAATGATCAATGCTCGAATTGTGCAACACTGCTTAACCCTCGTTAATATCGCACACTGCTCAACCCTCGTTACTGTAGCACACTGCTCAACCCTCATTACTGTAGCACACTGATCAACCCCCGTTATTGCTGCACACGGTTCAACGCACGTAATGTGCAACACTGCTCAATTCTCGTTAATTTCGCACATTGCTCAACCCTCGTTACTGTCGCACACTGCTCAATCCTCGTTATTGTTGCACACTGATCAACGCTCGTTATTGTGGCACATTGCTCAACCCTCGTTATTTTTGCACACTGCTCAACCCTCGTTACTGTAGCACATTGCACAACCCTCGTTACTGTAGCACATTGCTCAACCCTCGTTACTGCCGCACACTGGTCAACCCTCGAACTGTTGCACACTGGTCAACGCTCATAAAGTGGCACACTGCTCAACCCTCGTTATTGTTGCACACTGGTCAACGCTCATAATGTGGCACACTGCTCAACCCTCGTTACTGTTGCACACTGGTCAACGCTCATAATGTGGCACACTGCTCAACCCTCGTTACTGTCGAACACTACTCAACCCTCGTTGCTTTCGCACACTGCTCAACCCTCGTTACTGTTGCACAGTGGTCAACGCTCATAATGTGGCACACTGCTCAACCCTCGTTACTGTTGCACACTGGTCAACGCTCATAATGCGGCACACTGCTCAACCCTCGTAACTGTCGCACACTACTCAACCCTCGTTGCTTTCGCACACTGCTCAACCCTCGTTAATGTTGCACACTGGTCAACGCTCATAATGTGGCACACTGCTCAACCCTCATTACTGTCGAACACACTGATCACAGCTAGAATTGTGCAACAATGCTCAACCCTCGTTACTGTCGCACACTGCTTAACCCTCGTTACTGTAGCACACTGCTCAACTCTCGTTACTGTCGCACACTGCTCAATCCTCGTAAATATCTTACACTGCTCAAACCCCGTTGCTGACGCACACTGCTCAACCCTAGTTACTGTCATACACTACTCAGCCCTCGTTGCTGACGCACACTGCTCAACCCTCGTTACTGTCGCACACTGCTCAGCCCCTGTTACTGTCGCACACTGCTCAACCCCCGTTGCTGACGCACACTGATCAACCCTCGTTAGTGTCGCACACTGCTCAACCCCCGTTGCTGTCGCACACTGCTCAACCTTCGTTGCTGTCGCATACTGCTCAACCTTCGTTGCTGTCGCACACTGCTCAAACTTCGTTGCTGTCCAACATTGCTTAGCCCTCGTTGCTGTCGCACACTGCTCAACCCTCGTTGATGTCGCACAGTGCTCAACCATCTTTGCTGACGCACACTGCTCAACCTTCGTTGCTGTCGCAAATTACACAACCCTCGTTGCTGTCAAACACTGCTCAACCCTCGTTACTGTCGCACACTTCTCAACCCTCGTTAGTGTCGCACATTGCTCAACCCTCGTTGCTGTCACACACTGCTCAACCTTCGTTGCTGTCGCACATTGCTCAACCCTCGTTACTGTCGCACACTGCTCAATCCTCGTTACTGTCGCACACTTCTCAACCCTCGTTACTGTCGCACACTGCTCAATCCTCGTTACTGTCGCACACTGCTCAACCCTCGTTACTATCGCACACTGCTCAACCCTCGTTACTGTCGCACACTGCTCAATCCTCGTTACTGTCGCACACTGCTCAATCCTCGTTGCCATCGCAAACTGCTGAACGCTAGTAATGTGCCACGCTGCTCAACCCTCGTTATTGTCGCACACAACTCAACCCTCGTTGCTTTAGCACGCTTTTCAAACCTCGTTTCTGTTGCAAAATGCTCAACGCTCATAATGTGGCACACTGCCCAACCCTCGTTACTGTCGCACACTGCTCAACCCTCATTACTGTCGCACAATATTCAACCCTCATTGCGGTCGCACACTGCTCAACCCTCGTTACTCTCACACACTGTTCAACGCTCGTCATGTGCAACACTTGTCAACCCTCGTTGCTGTCTGGCACTGCTCAACCCTAGTTGCTGTCTGGCACTGCTCAACCCTCGTTACTGTCGCACACTGCTCAACCCTCATTACTGTCGCACACTATTCAACCCTCATTGCGGTCGCACACTGATCAACCCTCGTTACTTTCACACACTGTTCAACGCTCGTCATGTGCAACACTGGTCACCCCTCGTTGCTGTCTGGCACTTCTCAACCCTAGTTGCTGTCTGGCACTTCTCAACCCTCGTTACTGTCGCACATTGCTCAACCCTCGTTACAGTCGCACATTGCTCAACCCTCTTTGCTGTCACACACTGCTCAACGCTCGTTGCTGTCGCACACTGCTCAACGCTCGTTACTGTCGCGCACTGCTCAACCCTCGTTGCTGTCGCACACTGCTCAACCCTCGTTGCTGTCGCACACTGCTCAACGCTCGTTACTGTCGCGCTCTGCTCAACCCTCGTTGCTGTCGCACACTGCTCAACCCTCGTTGCTGTCGCACATTGCTCAACCCTCGTTGCTGTCGCACACTGCTCAACGCTCGTTACTGTCGCGCACTGCTCAACCCTCGTTGCTGTCGCACACTGCTCAACCCTCTTAGCTGTCGCACATTGATCAACGCTCGTTACTGTCGCGCACTGCTCAACCCTCGTTACTGTCGCACACTGCTCAACCCTCGTTGATGTCGCACATTGCTCAACGCTCGTTACTGTCGCGCACTGCTCAACCCTCTTTGCTGTCGCACACTGCTCAACCCTCGTTGCAGCCGCACACTGCCCAATCCTCGTTACTGTCGCACATTGCTCAACGCTCGTTACTGTCGCGCATTGCTCAATCCTCGTTGCTGTCGCACACTGCTCAACCCTCGTTGCTGTCGCACATTGCTCAACGCTCATTACTGTCGCTCACTGCTCAACCCTCGTTGCTGTCGCACAATACTCAACCCTCGTTTCTGTCGCACACTGCTCAACCCTCGTTACTTTCGCACACAGCTCAATCCTCGTTACAGCCGCACACTGCTCAATCCTCGTTACAGCCGCACAATGCTCAATCCTCGTTACTGTCGCACGCTGCTCAACCCTCGTTACTCTTGTACACTGTTCAACGCTCATAATGTAGCACACAGATCAATCCTCGTTACAGCCGCACACTGCTCAATCCTCGTTACAGTCGCACACTGCTCAATCCTCGTTACTGTCGCACGCTGCTCAACCCTCGTTAATCTTGCACACTGCTCAACGCTCATAATGTAGGACACTGCTCAACCCTCGTTACTGACGAACACAATGATCAATGCTCGAATTGTGCAACACTGCTCAACCCTCGTTAATGTCGCACACTGCTCAACCCTCGTTACTGTAGCATACTGCCTAACCCTCGTTACTGTAGCACACTGATTAACCCTCGTTATTGCCGCACACTGTTCAACGCACGTAATGTGCAACACTGCTGAATTTTCATTAATTTCGCACATTGCTCAACCCTCGTTACTGTCGCACACTGCTCAATCCTCGTAACTGGCCCCCATTGCTCCACCCTCGTTACTTTCCCACATTACCCAACCCTCAATGCTTTCGCACGCTGCTCAAACCTCGTTACTGTGGCACACTGCTCAACGCTCATAATGTGGCACACTGCTCAACCCTCGTTACTGTCGAACACACTGATCAATTCTCGAATTGTGCAACACGGCTCAACCCTCGTTATTGTCGTACACTGCTCAACCCTCGTTACTATGGCACACTGCTCAACGCTCATGATGTGGCACATTGCTCCACCCTCGTTAGTGTAGTACACTGCTCAACCCTCGTAACTGTCGCACACTGCTCAACCTTCGTTGCTGTCGTACACTACTCAACCCTCGTTACTGTGGCACACTGCTCAACGCTCATGATGTGGCACATTGCTCCACCCTCGTTATTGTCGCACATGGCTCAACCCTCTTTATTGTCGTACACTGCTCAACCCTCGTTAGTGTGGCACACTGCTCAACGCTCATGATGTGGCACATTGCTCCACCCTCGTTATTGTCGTAGACGGCTCAACCCTCGTTATTGTCGTACACTGCTCAACCCTCGTTACTGTCGCACACTGCTCAACGCTCATAATGTGGCACATTGCTCACCACTCGTTATTGTAGTACACTGCTCAACCCTCGTTACTGTCGCACACTACTCAACCCTCGTTGCTTTCGCACACTGCTCAACCCTCGTTAATGTGCTGCGAAGGTCAACGCTCGTAATGTGCAACACTGCTCAACCATTGTTAATGTGCCACACTGCTCAACCCTCGTAACAGTCTCACACTGCTCAATCCTCGTAGCTGTCGCACACTGATCAACCCTCGTTGCTGTCGCACACTGCTCAACCCTCGTTGCTGTCGCACACTGCTCATCCTTCTTTGCTGTCGCACACTGCTCAACCCTCGTAGCTGTCAAACATTGCTCAATCCTCGTTGCTGTCGCACACTGCTCAATCCTCGTTGCTGTCGCACACTGCTCAACGCTCGTTACCCTCGCACACTGCTCAACCCTCGTTGCTGTCGCACACTGCTCAACGCTCGTTACCGTCGCACAATGCTCAACCCTCGTTGCCTTCGCACACTGCTCAACGCTCGTAATGTGCAACACTGCTCAATCCTCGATGCTGTCGCATACTGCTCAACCGTCGTTACTGTCGCACACTGTTCAACCCTCGTTGATGTCGCTCTCTGCTCAACCCTCGTTGAAGTTGCGCACTGCCCAACCTTCGTTGCTGTCTCACAATGCTCAACCCTCGTTACTGTCGCACACTGCTCAACCTTCGTTGGTGTCTCACACTGCTCAACCCTCGTTACTGTCGCACACTGCTCAACCTTCGTTGCTGTCGCATACTGCTCAACTGTCGTTACTGTCACACACTGTTCAACCCTCGTTGATGTCGCTCTCTGCTCAACCCTCGTTGAAGTTGCGCACTGCTCAACCTTCGTTGCTGTCTCACACTGCTCAACCCTCGTTACTGTCGCACACTGCTCAACCTTCGTTGCTGTCGCACACTGCTAAACCCTCGTTGCCTTCGCACACTGCTGAAAGCCAGTAATGTGCAACACTGCTCAACCCTCATTATTGTCGCACACTCCTCAGCATTCGTTACTGTCCCACACTGCTCAACCCTCGTTACTGTCGCAAACAACTCAACCCTCGTTACTGTCCCACACTGCTTAACCCTCGTTACTGTCGCACACATCTCAACCCTCGTTGCTTTCGCACGCTGCTCAACCCTCGTTACTGTTGCAAACTGCTCAACGCTCATAATGTGGCACACTGCTCAACCCTCGTTACTTTCGCACACTATTCAACCCTCATTGCTGTCGCACACTGATCAACCCTCGTTAATGTACCACAGTTTTCAACCCTCGTTACTCTCACACACTGTTCAACGCTCGTCATGTGCAACACTGCTCAACCCTAGTTTGTGTCTGGCACTGCTCAACCCTCGTTAATGTGCCACACTGCTCAAACCTCGTTGCTGTCGCACACTGCTCAACGCACGTAATGTCGCACACTGCTCAACCCTTGTTATTGTGCCACACTGCTCAACCCTCGTTACTGTCGAACACAGCTCAATCCTCGTTACAGCCACACATTGCTCAATCCTTGTTACTGTCCCCCATTGCTCCACCCTCGTTACTGTCGCACACTACTCAACCCTCGTTGCTTTCGCACGCTGCTCAACCCTCGTTACTGCCGAACACAATGATCAATGCTCGAATTGTGCAAAACTGCTTAACCCTCGTTAATGTCGCACACTGCTCAACCCTCGTAAATATCTTACACTGCTCAACCCTCGTTACTGTTGCACACTGGTCAACGCTCATAATGTGGCACACTGCTCAACCCTCGTAACTGTCGCACACTACTCAACCCTCGTTGCTTTCGCACACTGCTCAACCCTCGTTACTGTAGCACACTGCTCAACCCTCGTTACTGTCGCACACTGATCATCCCTCGTTGCTGTCAAACACTGCTCAACCCTCGTTGCTGTCTCACTCTGCTCAACCTTCGTTGATATCGCACACTGCTCAACCCTCGTTGCTGTCAAACACAGCTCAACCTTCTTTGATGTCGCACACTGCTCAACCCTCGTTGATGTCGCACACTGCTCAACCCTCGTTGCTGTCGCACACTGCTCAACCTTCGTTGCTGTCACACTCTGCTCAACCCTTGTTGCTGTCGCACACCGCTCAACCCTCGTTACTCTCGCGCACTATTCAGCCCTCGTTACTGTCCCCCATTGCTCCACCCTCGTTCCTGTCCCCCATTGCTCCACCCTCGTTACTGTCGCACACTACTCAACCCTCGTTGCTTTCGCACGCTGCTCAACCCACGTTACTCTTGCTCACTGCTCAACGCTCATAATGTAGCACACTGCTCAACCCTCGTTACTGTCGAACACAATGATCAATGCTCGAATTGTGCAACACTGTTCAACCCTCTTTACAGTCACACACTGCTCAACCCTCGTTACTGTAGCACACTGATCAACCCTCGTTATTGCCGCACACTGTTCAACGCACGTAAAGTGCATCACTGCTCAACGCTCATAATTTCGCACATTGCTCAACCCTCGTTACTTTCGCACGTTGCTCAACCCTCGTTACAGCCGCACACTGCTCAATCCTCGTTACTGTCCCCCATTGCTCCACCCTCGTTACTGTCGCACACTACTCAACCCTCGTTGCTTTCGCACGCTCCTCAACCTTCATTGCTGTCGCACACTGCTCAAACTTCGTTGCTGTCGAACACTGCTCAACCTTCGTTGCTGTCGCACACTGCTCAACCCTCGTTACTGTCGCACACTGCTCAACCTTCATTGCTGTCGCACACTGCTCAACCCTCGTTTCTGTCGCACAATTCTCAACCTTCGTTGCTGTCGCACACTGCTCAACCCTCGTTACTCTTGCACACTGCTCAACGCTCATAATGTAGCACACTGCTCAACCCTCGTTACTTTCGAACACAATGATCAATGCTCGAATGGTGTAACACTGCTCAACCCTCGTTAATGTCGCACACTGCTCAATCCTCGTAAATATCTTACACTGCTCAACCCCCGTTGCTGACGCACACTGCTCAACCCTAGTTACTGTCGCACACTACTCAGCCCTCGTTGCTGACGCACACTGCTCAACCCTCGTTACTGTCGCACACTGCTCAGCCCCTGTTACTGTCGCACACTGCTCAATCCCCGTTGCTGAAGCACACTGCTCAACCCTCGTTACTGTCGCACTCTGCTCAACCCCCGTTGCTGTCGCACACTGCTCAACCTTCATTGCTGTCGCACACGGCTCAACCCCCGTTGCTGTCGCACACTGCTCAACCTTCGTTGCTGTCGCACACTGCTCAACCTTCATTGCTGTCGCACACAGTTCAAACTTCGTTGCTGTCGAACACTGCTCAACTTTCGTTGCTGTCGCACACTGCTCAACCCTCGTTGCTGTCGCACACTTCTCAACCTTCGTTGCTGTCGCACACTGCTCAACCCTCGTTGCTGTCGCACACCGATCAACCTTCGTTGCTGTAGCACACTGCTCAACCCTCGTTGCTGTAGCACACTGCTCAACCCTCGTTGCTGTAGCACACTGCTCAACCCTCGTTGCTGTAGCACACTGCTCAACCCTCGTTGCTGTCGCACACTGCTCAACCTTCGTTGCTGTAGCACACTGCACAATCCTCGTTGCTGTCGCACACTGCTCAACCCTCGTTGCTGTCGCACACTGCTCAACGCTCGTTACCGTCGCACACTGCTCAACCCTCGTTGCCATCGCACACTGCTCAACACTTGTAATGTGCAACACCGCTCAACCCTCGTTACTGTCAAACACTGCTCAACCCTCGTTGCTGTCGCACACTGCTCAACTCTCGTTACTGTCGCACACTGAACAACGCTCGTAATGTGCCTCACTGCTCAACCCTCGATGCTGTCGCACACTGCTCAACCCTCGTTACTGTCAAACACTGCTCAACCCTCGTTGCTGTCGCACACTGCACAACGCTCGTAATGTGCAACACTGCTCAACCCTCGATGCTGTCGCACACTGCTCAACCCTCGTTATTGTCGAACACTGCTCAACCCTCGTTCCTGTCAAACACTGCTCAACCCTCGTTACTGTCAAACACTGCTCATCCCTCGTTGATGTCGCTCACTGCTCAACCCTTGTTGAAGTTGCGCACTGCTCAACTCTCGTTGCTGTCGCACACTGCACAACGCTCGTTATTGTCACACATTGCTCAAGCCTTGTTACTCTCGCACACTGCTCAACGCTCGTTACTGTCAAACACTGATCAACCCTCGTTTCTGTCGCACACTGCTCAACGCTCGAAATGTGCCACACTGCTCAACCCTCGTAACAGTCTCACTCTGCTCAACCCCCGTTATTGCCGCACACTGTTCAACGCACGTAATTTGTAACACTGCTCAACCCTCGTTACTTTCGCACATTGCTCAACCCTCGTTAATGTCGCACTCTGCTCAACCCTCGTTACTGTCGCACACTGTCCAACGCTCGTAAAATGCAAAACTGCTCAAACATCGTTTTTCTCACACACTGTTCAACGCTCGTAATGTGCAACACTGCTCAACCCTCGTTGCTGTCTGTCACTGCTCAATCCTCGTTACTGTGCCACACTGCTCAACCCTCGTACCTGTCGCACTCTGCTCAACCCTCGTTATTGCCGCACACTGTTCAACGCACGTAATGTGCAACACTCCTCAACCCTCGTAACTGTCGCACTCTGCTCAACCCTCGTTATTGCCGCACACTGTTCAACGCACGTAATGTGCAACACAGCTCAACCCTCGTAACTGTCGCACTCTGCTCAACCCTCGTTATTGCCGCACACTGTTCAACGCACGTAATGTGCAACACTGCCCAACCCTCGTTACTTTCGCACGTTGCTCAACCCTCGTTACTGTCCCCCATTGCTCCACCCTCGTTACTATCTCACACTACTAAACCCTCGTTGCATTCGCACGCTGCTCAACCCACGTTACTCTTGCACACTGCTCAACGCTCATAATGTAGCACACTGCTCAACCCTCGTTACTGTAGCACACTGATCAACCCCCGTTATTGCTGCACACGGTTCAACGCACGTAATGTGCAACACTCTCAATTCTCGTAAATTTCGCACATTGCTCAACCCTCGTTACTGTCGCACACTGCTCAATCCTCGTTACTCGCCCCCATTGCTCCAGCCTCGTTACTGTCGCACATTACCCAACCCTCGTTGCTTTCGCACGCTGCTCAACCCTCGTTACTGTGGCACACTGCTCAACGCTCATGATGTGCCACACTGCTCAACCCTCGTTACTGTCGAACACGCTGATCAATTCTCGTATTGTGCAACAGGGCTCAACCCTCGTTATTGTCGTACACTGCTCAACCCTCGTTACTGTGGCACACTGCTCAACGCTCATGATGTGGCACACTGCTCAACCCTCGTTACTGTAGCACACTGCTCAACCCTCGTAACTGTCGCACACTTCTCAACCCTTGTTGCTCTCGCGCACTGCTGAACCCTCGTTTATGCGGCACACTGCTCAACCCTGGTAACTGTCGAACACTGCTCAACTCTCGTTAATGAGCCACACTGCTCAATCCTCGTAACTGTCGCACTTTGCTCAACCCTCGTTACTGTAGCACACTGTCCAACCCTCGTAAAAAGCAACACTGCTCAAACCTCGTTTTTCTCACACACTGTTCAACCCTCGTTAATGTGCAACACGGCTCAACCCTCGTTGCTGTCTGGCACTGCTCAGCCCTCGTTACTGTGGCACACTGCTCAACTCTCGTTGCCGTCGCACACTGCTCAACCCTCGTTATTGTCGCACGCTGTTCAACCCTCGTTGCTGTCGCACACTGCTCAACTCTCGTTGCCGTCGGGCACTCCTCAACCCTTGTTTATATGCCACACTGCTCAACCCCCGTAATTGTCGCACACTGCTCAACCCTCGTTAATGTCGCACACTGCTCAACGCTCATAATGTAGCACACTTCTCAACCCTCGTTACTGTCGCACACTATTCAACCCTGATTGCTGTCGCACACTGCTCAACCATCGTTAATGTACCACACTGCTCATCCCTCGTTACTCTCACACACTGTTCAACACTCGTCATGTGCAACACTTCTCAACCCTCCTTGCTGTCTTTCACTGCTCAGCCCTCGTTACTGTGGCACACTGCTCAACTCTCGTTGCCGTCGCACACTGCTCAACCCTCGTTATTGTCGCACGCTGCTCAACCCTCTTTGCTGTCGCACACTGCTCAACTATCGTTGCCGTCGGGCACTGCTCAACCCTTGTTTACATGCCACACTGCTCAACCCCCGTAATTGTCGCACACTGCTCAATCCTCGTTACTGTCGCACACTAATCAAACCTCGTTGTTTTCGCACGCTGCTCAACCCTCGTTGCTGTGGCACACTGCTCAACCCTCGTTACTGTGGCACGCTGCTCAACCCTCGTTACTGTGGCACACTGCTCAACCCTCCTTACTGTGGCAAGCTTCTCAACCCTCGTTACTGTGGCACACTGCTCAACGCTCATAATGTGCCACACTGCTCAATCCTCGTTACTGTCGCACACAGCTCAACCCTCCTTGCTGTCTTTCACTGCTCAACTCTCGTTGCTGTCGCACACTGCTCAACCCTCGTTACTCTCGCGCACTATTCAACCCTCGTTGCTGTCGCACACTGCTCAACCCTCGTAACTGTGGCACACTACTCAACCCTCGTTGCTTTCGCACACTGCTCAATCCTCGTTACTGTCGCACACTACTCAACCCTCGATGCTTTCACACGCTGCTCAACCCTCGTTACTGTGGCACACTGCTCAACCCTCGTTACTGTGGCACGCTGCTGAACACTCGTTACTGTGGCACACTGCACAACCCTCCTTACTGTGGCAAGCTGCTCAACCCTCGTTACTGTGGCACACTGCTCAACGCTCATAATGTGCCACACTGCTCAATCCTCGTTACTGTCGCACACAGCTCAACCCTCCTTGCTGTCTTTCACTGCTCAACTCTCGTTGCTGTCGCACACTGCTCAATCCTCGTTACTGTCGCACACTACTCAACCCTCGTTGCTTTCGCACGCTGCTCAACCCTCGTTACTGTGGCACACTGCTCAACCCTCGTTACTGTGGCACGCTGCTCAACCCTCGTTACTGTGGCACACTGCTCAACCCTCCTTACTGTGGCAAGCTGCTCAACCCTCGTTACTGTGGCACACTGCTCAACGCTCATAATGTGCCACACTGCTCAATCCTCGTTACTGTCGCACACAGCTCAACCCTCCTTGCTGTCTTTCACTGCTCAACCCTCCTTGCTGTCTTTCACTGCTCAACCCTCGTTACTCTCGCGCACTATTCAACCCTCGTTGCTGTCGCACACTGCTCAACCATTGTTAATGTGCCACACTGCTCAACCCTCGTAACTATCGCACTCAGCTCAACCCACGTTATTGCCGCACACTGTTCAACGCACGTAATGTGCAACACTGCTCAACCCTCGTTACTGTCGAACACTATGATCAATGCTCGAATTGTGCAACACTCCTCAACCCTCTTTACAGTCACACACTGCTGAACCCTCGTTACTGTAGTACACTGCTCAACCCTCGTTACTGTAGCACACTGATCAACCCTCGTTATTGCCCACACTATTCAACGCACGTAATGTGCAACACTGCTCAACCCTCGTTAATATCGCACATTGCTCAACCCTCGTTACTATCGCACACTGCTCAATCCTCGTTACTCTCGCACACTGCTCAATCCTCGTTACTGGCCCCCATTGCTCCACCCTCGTTACTGTTGCACACTACTCAACCCTCGTTGCTTTCGCACGCTGATCAACCCTTGTTACTGTGGCACACTGCTCAACGCTCATAATGTAGCACACTGCTCAACCTTCGTTACTGTCGAACACACTGATCAATTCTCGAATTGTGCAACACGGCTCAACCCTCGTTATTGTCGTACACTGCTCAACCCTCGTTACTGTAGAACATTGCTCAACCCTCGATACTGTCGCACACTTCTCAACCCTTGTTGCTGTCACACACTGCTCAATCCTCGTTAATGAGCCATACTGCTCAACCCTCGTTTTTCTCACACACTGTTCAACGCTCGTAATGTGCAACACTGCTGAACCCTCGTTTCTGTCTGGCACTGCTCAACCCTCGTTAATGTACCACACTGCTCAGCCCTCGCTATTCTCACACACTGTTCAACGCTCGTAATGTGCAACACTTCTCAACCCTCCTTGCTGTCTTTCACTGCTCAACCCTCGTTAATGTGCCACACTGCTCAACCCTCGTAACTGTCGCACACTGCTCATCCATCGTTGCTGTCACACACTCTAAACTCTCGTTGCTGCCGCGCACTGCTCAACCCTTGTTAATTTGCCACACTGCTCAACCCTCGTAACTGTCGCACACTGCTCAAACTTCGTTGCTGTCGCACACTGCTCAACGATCGTAATATGCAACACTGCTTAACACTTGTTAATGTGCCACACTGCTCAACCCTCGTTACTGTCGCACACTGCTCAACCCTTGTTAATGTGCCACACTGCTCAACCCTTGTTAATTTGCCACACTGCTCAACCATCGTATCTGTCGCACACTTCTCAACCCTTGTTGCTGTCGCCCACTGCTCAACCCTCGTTACTGTCGCACACTACTCAACCCTCGTTGCTTTTGCACGCTGCTCAACCCTCGTTACTGTCGCACACTACTCAACCCTCGTTACAGTCGCACACTGCTCAATACTCGATACTGTTGCGCACTGCTCAACCCTCGTTAATGAGCCACACTGCTCAACCCTCGTTATTCTCACACTCTGTTCAACGCTTGTCATGTGCAACACTGCTCCACCCTCGTTGCTGTCTAGCACTGATCAACCCTCGTTAATTTTCTACGCTGCTCAACCTTCGATACTCTCACACACTGTTCAACGCTCGTCATGTGCAACACTGCTCACCCCTCGTTGCTGTCTGGCACGGCTCAACCCTCGTTGTTGTCGCACACTGCTCAGCGCTCGTTGCTGTCGCGCACTGCTCAATCCTCGGAAGTGTTGCACACTGCTCAACGCTCGTAATGTCCAACACTGCTCAACCTTCGTTTAAGTGCCACACTGCTCAACCCTCGTAACTGTCGCACTCTGCTCAACCCTCGTTACTGCCGCACACTGTTCAACGCTCGTAATGTGCAACACTGCTCAACCCTCTTTAATTTCGCACACTGCTCAACCCTCGTTACTCTCCCACATTGCTCCACCCTCGTTGCTGTCGCACGATGCTCAACCCTCGTTACTGTTGCACACTGCTCAACGCTCATAATGTGGCACACTGCTCAACCCTTGTTAATGTGCAACACTGCTCAATCCTCGTTACAGCCGCACACTGCTCAATCCTCGTTACTGTCGCCCATTGCTCCACCCCGGTTACTGTCGCACACTACTCAACCCTCGTTGCTTTTGCACGCTGCTCAACCCTCGTTACTGTCGAACACAATGATCAATGCTCGAATTGTGCAACACTGCTTAACCCTCGTTAATATCGCACACTTCTCAACCCTCGTTACTGTAGCACACTGCTCAACCCTCGTTACTGTAGCACACTGATCAACCCCCGTTATTGCTGCACACGGTTCAACGCACGTAATGTGCAACACTGGTCAATTCTCGTTAATTTCGCACATTGCTCAACCCTCGTTACTGTCGCACACTGCTCAATCCTCGTTATTGTTGCACACTGATCAATGCTCGTTACTGTGGCACATTGCTCAACCCTCGTTACTGTCGCACATTGCTCAACCCTCGTTATTGTTGCACACTGCTCAACCCTCGTTACTGTAGCACACTGCTCCACCCTCGTTACTGTAGCACACTGATCAACCCCCGTTATTGCTGCACACTGTTCAACGCACGTAATGTGCAACACTGCTCATTTCTCGTTAATTTCGCACATTGCTCAACCCTCGTTACTGTCGCACACTGCTCAATCCTCGTTATTGTCGCACACTGCTCAACCCTCGTTACTGTCGAACATTGCTCAACCCTCGTTACTGTGGCACACTGCTCAACCCTCGTTATTGTTGCACACTGATCAACGCTCGTAATGTGCAACCCTCGATATTTTCGCACACTGGTCAACCCTCGTTACTGTTGCACACTGGTCAACGCTCATAATGTGGCACACTGCTCAACCCTAGTTACTGTTGCACACTGGTCAACGCTCATAATGTGGCACACTGCTCATCCCTCGTTACTGTTGCACACTGGTCAACGCTCATAATGTGGCACACTGCTCAACCCTCGTTACTGTTGCACACTGGTCAACGCTCATAATGTGGCACACTGCTCAACCCTCGTTACTGTCGAACACTACTCAACCTTCGTTGCTTTCGCACACTGCTCAACCCTCGTTACTGTTGCACACTTGTCAACGCTCATAATGTGGCACACTGCTAAACCCTCGTTACTGTTGCACACTGGTCAACGCTCATAATGTGGCACACTGCTCAACCCTCGTAACTGTCGCACACTACTCAACCCTCGTTGCTTTCGCACACTGCTCAACCCTAGTTACTGTTGCACACTGGTCAACGCTCATAATGTGGCAAACTGCTCATCCCTCGTTACTGTTGCACACCGGTCAACGCTCATAATGTGGCACACTGCTCAACCCTCGTTACTGTCGAACACACTGATCACAGCTAGAATTGTGCAACAATGCTCAACCCTCGTTACTGTCGCACACTGCTCAACCCTCGTTACTGTAGCACACTGCTCAACCCTCGTTACTGTCGCACACTGATCATCCCTCGTTGCTGTCAAACACTGCTCAACCCTCGTTGCTGTCGCACTCTGCTCAACCTTCGTTGATGTCGCACACTGCTCAACCCTCGTTGCCGTCAAACACTGCTCAACCTTCTTTGATGTCGCACACTGCTCAACCCTCGTTGATGTCGCTCACTGCTCAACCCTCGTTGCTGTCGCACACTGCTCAACCTTCGTTGCTGTCGCACTCTGCTCAACCCTTGTTGCTGTCGCACTCTGCTCAAGCCTCGTTACTCTCGCGCACTATTCAACCCTCGTTGCTGTGCCACACTGCTCAAGCCTCGTTGCTCTCGCACACTGCTCAACCATTGTTAATGTGCCACACTGCTCAACCCTCATTGCTGTTGCATACTGCTCAAGCCTCGTTGTTGTCGCTCACTGCTCAACCCTCGTTAATTTCGCACGCTGCTCAACCCTCGTTACTGTCGAACACAATGATCAATGCTCGAATTGTGAAACACTGCTCCACCCTCGTAACTGTCGCACACTACTCAACCCTCGTTGCTTTCGCACACTGCTCAACCCTCGTTACTGTCGAACACAATGATCAATGCTCGAATTGTGCAACACTGCTGAACCCTCGTTACTGTAGCACACTGATGAAACCCCGTTATTGCTGCACACTGTTCAACACACGTAATGTGCAACACTGCTCAATTCTCGTTAATTTCGCACATTGCTCAACCCTCGTTACTGTCGCACACTGCTCAATCCTCGTTACTGTCGCACACTGCTCAAACATCGTTACTCGCCCCCATTGCTCCAGCCTCGTTGCGGTCGCACACTGCTCAACCATTGTTAATGTGCCACACTGCTCAAACCTCATTGCTGTTGCATACTGATCAAGCCTCGTTGTTGTCGCTCACTGGTCAACCCTCGTTACTTTCGCACGTTGCTCAACCCTCGTTGTGGTCGCACACTGCTCAACCATTGTTAATGTGCCGCACTGCTCAACCCTCATTGCTGTTGCATACTGCTCAGGCCTCGTTGTTGTCGCACACTGCTTAAGCCTCGTTGTGGTCGCACACTGCTCAACCCTCGTGGTGGTCGCACACTGCTCAACCATTGTTAATGTGCCACACTGCTCAACCCTCATTGCTGTTGCATACTGCTCAAGCCTCGTTGTTGTCGCACACTGCTCAAGCCTCGTTGTTGTCGCACACTGCTCAACCCTCGTTACTGTCGCACACTGCTCAACCCTCGTTTTGGTCGCACACTGCTCAACCATTGTTAATGTGCCACACTGCTCAACCCTCATTGCTGTTGCATACTGCTCAAGCCTCGTTGTTGTCGCACACTGCTCAACCCTCGTTGCTGTCACACACTGCTCAACCATTGTTAATGTGCCACACTGCTCAACCCTCATTGCTGTTGCCTACTGCTCAAGCCTCGTTGTTGTCGCACACTGCTCAACCCTCGTTACTTTCGCACGTTGCTCAATCCTCGTTACTGTCGCACACTCCTCAACCCTCGTTACTGTCGCACACTGCTCAATCCTCGTTACTCGCCCCCATTGCTCCAGCCTCGTTACTGTCGCACATTACCCAAACCTCGTTGCTTTCGCACGCTGCTCAACCCTCGTAACTGTGGCACACTGCTCAACGCTCATAATGTGGCACACTGCTCAACCCTCGTTACTGTCGAACACGCTGATCAAATCTCGAATTGTGCAACACGGCTCAACCCTCGTTATTGCCGTACACTGCTCAACCCTCGTTACTGTCGAACATTGCTCAACCCTGGTAACTGTCGCACACTGCTCAACCCTCGTTAATGAGCCACACTGCTCAATCCTCGTAACTGTCGCACTTTGCTCAACCCTCGTTACTGTCGCACACTGTCCAACGCTCGTAAAATGCAAAACTGCTCAAACCTCGTTTTTCTCACACACTGTTCAACGCTCGTAATGTGCAACACTGCTCAACCCTCGTTGCTGTCTGGCACTGCTCAACCCTCGCTACTGTGCCGCACTGCTGAACCCTCGTACCTGTCGCACTCTGCTCAACCCTCGTTATTGCCGCACACTGTTCAACGCACGTAATGTGCAACACGGCTCAACCCTCGTAACTGTCGCACTCTGCTCAATCCTCGTTATTGCCGCACACTGTTCAACGCACGTAATGTGCAACACAGCTCAACCCTCGTAACTGTCGCACTCTGCTCAACCCTCGTTATTGCCGCACACTGTTCAACGCACGTAATGTGCAACACTGCTCAACCCTCGTTACTTTCGCACGTTGCTCAACCCTCGTTACTGTCTCCCATTGCTCCACCCTCGTTACTGTCCCCTATTGCTCCACCCTCGTTACTGTCGCACACTACTCAACCCTCGTTGCTTTCGCACGCTGCTCAACCCACGTTACTCTTGCACACTGCTCAACGCTCATAATGTAGCACACTGCTCAACCCTCGTTTCTGTCGAACACAATGATCAATGCTCGAATTGTGCAACACTGTTCAACCCTCTTTACAGTCACACACTGCTCAACCCTCGTTACTGTAGCACACTGATCAACCCTCGTTATTGCCGCAAACTGTTCAACGCACGTAATGTGCAACACTGCTCAACGCTCATAATTTCGCACATTGCTCAACCTTCGTTAATGTCGCACACTGCTCAATCCTCGTTACTGTCGCACACTGCTTAATCCTCGTTATTGGCCCCCATTGCTCCTCCCTCGTTACTGTCGCACTCTGCTCAACCCTCGTTACTTTCGCACGTTGCTCAACCATCGTTACAGCCGCACACTGCTCAATCCTCGTTACTGTACCCCATTGCTCCACCCTCGTTACTGTCGCACACTACTCAACCAGCGTTGCTTTCGCACGCTGCTCAACCTTCATTGCTGTCGCACACTGCTCAAACTTCGTTGCTGTCGAACACTGCTCAACCTTCGTTGCTGTCGCACACTGCTCAACCCTCGTTACTGTCGCACACTGCTCAACCTTCATTGCTGTCGCACACTGCTCAACCCTCGTTTCTGTCGCACACTTCTCAACCTTCGTTGCTGTCGCACACTGCTCAACCCTCGTTACTCTTGCACACTGCTCAACGCTCATAATGTAAAACACTGCTCAACCCTCGTTACTTTCGAACACAATGATCAATGCTCGAATGGTGCAACACTGCTCAACCCTCGTTAATGTCGCACACTGCTCAATCCTCGTAAATATCTTACACTGCTCAACCCCCGTTGCTGACGCACACTGCTCAACCCTAGTTACTGTCGCACACTACTCAGCCCTCGTTGCTGACGCACACTGATCAACCCTCGTTACTGTCGCACACGTCTCAGCCCCTGTTACTGTCGCACACTGCTCAACCCCCGTTGCTAAAGCTCACTGCTCAACCCTCGTTACTGTCGCACACTGCTCAACCTTCATTGCTGTCGCACACAGCTCAACCCCCGTTGCTGTCGCACACTGCTCAACCTTCGTTGCTGTCGCACACTGCTCAACCTTCATTGCTGTCGCACACTGCTCAAACTTCGTTGCTGTCGAACACTGCTCAACCTTCGTTGCTGTCGCACACTGCTCAACCCTCGTTGCTGTCGCACTCTGCTCAACCCTCGTTGCTGTCGCACACTTCTCAACTTTCGTTGCTGTCGCACGCTGCTCAACCCTCGTTGCTGTCGCACACTGCTCAACCTTCGTTGCTGTAGCACACTGCTCAACCCTCGTTGCTGTAGCACACTGCTCAACCCTCGTTGCTGTAGCACACTGCTCAACCGTCGTTGCTTTAGCACACTGCTCAACCCTCGTTGCTGTCGCACACTGCTCAACCTTCGTTGCTGTAGCACACTGCACAATCCTCGTTGCTGTCGCACACTGCTCAACCCTCGTTGCTGTCGCACACTGCTCAACGCTCGTTACCGTCGCACACTGCTCAACCCTCGTTGGCATCGCACACTTCTCAACGCTCGTATTGTGCAACACTGCTCAACCCTCGATGCTGTCGCACACTGCTCAACCCTCGTTACTGTCAAACACTGCTCAACCCTCGTTGCTGTCGCACACTGCTCAACTCTCGTTACTGTCGCACACTGAACAACGCTCGTAATGTGCATCACTGCTCAACCCTCGATGCTTTCGCACACTGCTCAACCCTCGTTACTGTCAAACACTGCTCAACCCTCGTTGCTGTCGCACACAGCACAACGCTCGTAATGTGCAACACTGCTCAACCCTCGATGCTGTCGCACACTGCTCAACCCTCGTTACTGTCGCACACTGCTCAACCCTCGTTACTGTCAAACACTGCTCAACCCTCGTTACTGTCAAACACTGCTCAACTCTCGTTACTGTCGCACACTGCACAACGCTCGTAATGTGCAACACTGCTCAACCCTTGATGCTGTCGCACACTGCTCAACCCTCGTTACTGTCAAACACTGATCAACCCTCGTTACTGTCAAACACTGCTCAGCCCTCGTTGATGTCGCTCACTGCTCAACCCTTGTTGAAGTTGCGCACTGCTCAACTCTCGTTGCTGTCGCACACTGCACAACGCTCGTTATTGTCACACACTGCTCAAGCCTTGTTACTGTCGCACACTGCTCAACGCTCGTTACTGTCAAACATTGATCAACCCTCGTAGCTGTCGCACACTGCTCAACGCTCGTAATGTGCCACACTGTTCAACCCTTTTAACAGTCGCGCTCTGCTCAACCCTCGTTATTGCCGCACACTGTTCAACGCACGTAATTTGCAACACTGCTCAACCCTCGTTACTTTCGCACATTGCTCAACCCTCGTTATTGTCTCACTCTGCTCATCCCTCGTAACTGTCGCACACTGCTCAACCCTCGTTAATGACGCACACTGCTCAACGCTCATAATGTAGCACATTGCTCAACCCTCGTTACTGTCGCACACTATTCAACCCTGATTGCTGTCGCACACTGCTCAACCATCGTTATTGTACCACACTGCTCATCCCTCGTTACTCTCACACACTGTTCAACACTCGTCATGTGCAACACTTCTCAACCCTCGTTGCTGTCTTTCACTGCTCAACCCTCGTTACTCTGCCACACTGCTCAACCCTCGTAACTGTCGCACACTGCTCAATCCTCGTTACTGTCGCACACTACTCTACCCTCGTTGCTTTCGCACGCTGCTCAACCCTCGTTACTGTGGCACACTGCTCAACCCTCGTTACTGTGGCACGCTGCTCAACCCTCGTTACTGTGGCACACTGCTCAACCCTCCTTACTCTGGCAAGCTGCTCAACCCTCGTTACAGTGGCACACTGCCCAACGCTCATAATGTGCCACACTGCTCAATCCTCGTTACTGTCGCATACAGCTCAACCCTCCTTGCTGTCTTTTACTGCTCAACTCTCGTTGCTATCGCACACTGCTCAACCCTCGTTACTCTCGCGCACTATTCAACCCTCGTTGCTGTCGCACACTGCTCAACCATTGTTTATGTGCCACACTGCTCAACCCTCGTAACTGTTGCACTCTGCTCAACCCTCGTTATTGCCGCACACTCTTCAACGCACGTAATGTGCAACACTGCTCAACCCTCGTTAATTTCGCACATTGCTCAACCCTCGTTACTATCGCATACTGCTCAATCCTCGTTACAGTCGCACACTGCTCAATCCTCGTTACTGGCCCCCATTGCTCCACCCTCGTTACTGTCGCACACTACTCAACCCTCGTTGCTTTCGCACGCTGCTCAACCCTTGTTACTGTGGAACACTGCTCAACGCTCATAATGTAGCACACTGCTCAACCTTCGTTACTGTCGAACACACTGATCAATTCTCGAATTGTGCAACACGGCTCAACCCTCGTTATTGTCGTACACTGCTCAACCCTCGTTACTGTAGAACATTGCTCAACCCTCGTTACTGTCGCACACTTCTCAACCCTTGTTGCTGTCACACACTGCTCAACCCTCGTTAATGAGCCACACTGCTCAACCCTCGTTTTTCTCACACACTGTTCAACGCTCGTAATGTGCAACACTGCTCAACCCTCGTTGCTGTCTGGCACGGCTCAACCCTCGTTAATGTGCCACACTGCTCAGCCCTTGCTATTCTCACACACTGTTCAACGTTCGTAATGTGCAACACTGCTCAACCCTCGTTGCTGTCTGGCACTGCTCAACCCTCGTTGCTGTCTGGCACTGCTCAACCCTCGTTAATGTACCACACTGCTCATCTCTCGTTACTCTCACACACTGTTCAACGCTCGTCATGTGTTAGACTTCTCAACCCTCCTTGCTGTCTTTCACTGCTCAACCCTCGTTAATGTGCCACACTGCTCAACCCTCGTAACTGTCGCACACTGCTCAACCATCGTTGCTGTCACACACTCTCAACTCTCGTTGCTGCCGCGCACTGCTCAACCCTTGTTAATTTGCCACACTGCTCAACCCTCGTAACTGTCGCACACTGCTCAAACTTCGTTTCTGTCGCACACTGCTCAACGCTCGTAATGTGCAACACTGCTCAACCCTTCTTAATGTGCCACACTGCTCAACCCTCGTTACTGTCGCACACTGCTCAACCCTTGTTAATATGCCACACTGCTCAACCATTGTTAATTTGCCACACTGCTCAACCCTTGTTAATGTGCCAAACTGCTCAACCCTCGTTACTGTCGCACACTGCTCAACCCTTGTTAATGTGCCACACTGCTCAACCCTTGTTAATTTGCCACACTGCTCAACCATCGGAACTGTCGCACACTGCTCAACCCTTGTTGCTGTCGCACACTGCTCAACCCTATTTACTGTCGCACACTACTCAACCCTCGTTGCTTTCGCACGCTGCTCAACTCTCGTTACTGTCGCACACTACTCAACCCTCGTTACTGTCGCACACTGCTCAATACTCGATACTGTCGCGCACTGCTCAACCCTCGTTAATGAGCCACACTGCTCAACCCTCGTTATTCTCACACTCTGTTCAACGCTTGTCATGTGCAACACTGCTCCACCCTCGTTGCTGTCTAGCACTGATCAACCCTCGTTAATTTGCTACGCTGCTCAACCTTCGATACTCTCATACACTGTTCAACGCTCGTCATGTGCAACACTGCTCAACCCTCGTTGCTGTCTGGCACGGTTCAACCCTCGTTAATGTGCCACGCTGCTCAACCCTCGTTATTCTCACACACTATTCAACGCTCGTAATGTGCCACATTACTCAACCCTCGTTGCTGTCGCACACTGCTCAACTCTCGTTGCTGTCGCGCTCTGCTCAACCTTCGTTAATGTGCGACACTGCTCAACCCTCGTTGCTGTCGCACTCTGCTCAACCCTCGTTGTTGTCGCACACTGCTCAGCGCTCGTTGCTGTCGCGCACTTTTCAATCCTCGTAAGTGTTGCACACTGCTCAACGCTCGTAATGTCCAACACTGCTCAACCCTAGTTAAAGTGCCACACTGCTCAACCCTCGTAATTGTCGCACTCTGCTCAACCCTCGTTACTGCCGCACACTGTTCAACGCTCGTAATGTGCAACACTGCTCAACCCTCGTTAATTTCGCACACTGCTCAACCCTCGTTACTCTCCCACATTGCTCCACCCTCGTTGCTGTCGCACGATGCTCAACCCTCGTTACTGTTGCACACTGCTCAACGCTCATAATGTGGCACACTGCTCAACCCTTGTTAATGTGCAACACTGCTCAATCCTCGTACTTGTCGCACACTGCTCAACCCTCGTTACTGTCGCACACTGCTCAACTCTCGTTACTGTCGCATACTGCTCAACCCTCGCTATTGTCGCACACTGCTCATCCCTCGTTGCTGTCCTACACTGCTCAACCCTCGTTACTGTCGCACACTGCTCAACTCTCGTTATTGTCGCACACTGCTCATCCCTCGTTGCTGTCGCACACTGCTCAATCCACGTAACTGTCGCACAATGCTCAACCCTCGTTATTGTCGCACACTGCTCATCCCTCGTTGCTGTCGCACACTGCTCAACCCTCGTTATTGTCGCACACTGCTCATCCCTCGTTGCTGTCGCACACTGCTCAATCCACGTAACTGTCGCACACTGCTAAACCCTCGTTACTCCCGCACACTGCTCAACTCTCGTTACTGTCGCACACTGCTCAATCCTCGTAAATATCGCATACTGCTCAACCCCCGTTGCTGTCGCACACTGCTCAACCCCCGTTGCTGACGCACACTGTTCAACCCTCGTTACTGTCGCACACTGCTCAGCCCTGTTTAATGTGCCACACTGCTCAACCGCGTGTGTGTGCGTATATTTTTTTGTGCCTCCTAATAAAATCTAAACTGCTGGAGGGATTTGAATTAAACTCGGTAAGGTCGAAGGACAGTGCTATTCCTTGCGACCCCGCTCGTGTCCTTCATATTCCAATACGCTTCATCAATCCAACCAGGCAGCTCTGCGAAATATTTCACCGGCATTCTACATCTCAGAATCTATACCGACATGACCCTGAATGTTTGTTTGATGATATCGAATACTGAGTTACGTTCAGCTATGTGATTTTAAGAACAAAACGAACATGGCAGCCAAGAGAATTTAAAAATTGTAACTGGCATTTTCTGGATTTCAACCGAGCGCAGGTAAATGTGGTACGATAAATATTTATCCAAGATGTTTTCTACTGGCATATTGTTCAATTAAACTTTTCTCATATAAGCAAGTAGACGTCAGTGCAAATTTTTAAAATGAAAATTTTATTTTTGTGACCTTATCATTCAGTCAATGTGAATGATGAACAATGATCCTAGGCAATATTCTTCACCCAAAGGTACATAAATCTAATGCCTACATTCAGAAAAACCAACATGGTGACCATCAGAAATATTTAAACAGTTCTAAATATCTGCTAATCTGTTAAAGCAATCAAACTGAAACTAGGCATGTTGATAGAAGCTATTAGCATAAGTTCATCTGTGGGCCTTTCAATAAACTTATGTACACAAATCCAACATGGCGGTGACGCGAAATTTAACGTATATGGATTGTTGTCTTGACTTAATAACACGAGTGCAGTGACACACAGCACGGTAAATATTCATACAAGGTATAATATATTGGCGTCTATTTTAATCCGTGTTCTATGACAACTTATAAATGGCGGGTGTGCGAAATTTTTAGAATCGCGTTTATATATCTCATGTTCTAAACAAGCGATAAAATGCAGGTTGGTATAATGAGCCACGATTATAATTCTCAACTGCTGGCATATAATTCTATAGCATATATATAAATCAATCCAACATCGCGTCCATACCGTACATTTCACCAGTTCTCAATGTCTCCGAAACTATTCAAGCAATACAACTGAAATGTTGTATGCTGTTAGAGGACTGTAGTGTAAGGACAAATATGTGACTTTCCTTGATTCCAAAAAATACACGATATCAAGACGGCGAAATGTTTTTCGAATACTGCTAATAACGTTCCTGGTAAACTAGTCAATCGAGTGAAATGAATCTCGGCACACTGAGTCTTCATTTAGAGCTTAGAACAGGGACATCTAACGATGTTCAATTGTTTAAAAATATTAAAGATGCATCATATCGGAATATTAAAACCTGTTGTTTTATTTCTCTCATTTTATTCAGGCGATTGTAAAGATGAATCTATGCTGTGCCATGATAACAATCCTTATATAATGGCACAAAATTCTGTAGTTTACTTTTCGTAAATTATAGAAGCCGTGCATTTGACTTTGCTAAAAAATATTTCCTGTAGTTCGTAGCAGAAGGATGCTTTCTCGCGGGAGGAGTCTTAATTACCGATATTTAAAGCTACATATTCTAGCACATAACTTCGCATTGTAATGGGGTGTGGTAACTACCGAGGAATCACCATCATCTCGCATGTTGCCAAAGTAATGGAAATAATCCTAGAAAAAATAATTAGAGTAAAGGTAGAAAGCCAAATAGAGGAGGTGCAGTTTGGATTTAGAGGGGGAAGGTCAACAGTGGAACCCATTTTCATTCGGAGACAGAACATTGAAAAGAGTTGGGAATATGGGAAGGATATGGTAATGACTTTTATTGATCTAGAAAAGGCCTATTATAGCATCCCTAGAATAAAAGTTTGGGAAAGCTTAACAAATAGGGGGATAGGCAAGGAACTGCGAGACATGATAAAAGGAATGTGCATGGAGTGCTACAGAAGTGTGAAGACTAGAGTCAGGACATCGGAATGGTTTAAAATTGACACTGGACTAAAGCAAAGAAGTGTGTTGTCACCATTATTGTTCGTAATGGTGATGGATGACATCATGAAGGCAGCAATGAAAGAATATATTAGGGCAAAGATGAAGGTAATGTTGTTTGCAGACGACGTTGAGATCTGGGGCGAGGATGAGATGGAGGTACAAGAACAGTTAGATGTAATAAATGAAAAGATTGAGCAATGGGGATTATAGATAAATGTGGAGAAGAGTAAACCAGAGGTGATGACTACAGATGAGAAAGAAGGAAAAGGAGTAATCAAAGTAGGAGATAAGGAATTGGAAGTGGAGAAACACTTCAAACACTTGGTAAGTGAACTGAATGAAAATGGAAGACTAGATTAGGAAATTAGCAGAAGAATACAATTCGGGGGTGTTTCTACCAACAGGTACAGGGACTAGTATGGAACAAGGATATACCAATTAAGGCTAAATAAGTTATGTACAAAGCATATTATGTTCCTATAATGACATATGCAGCAGAAACATTGACAATGACTAAGAGGGATGAGAGCAGAGTACAAGCAGCTGAGATGAGATTCCTGAGAAGTATGGTCCAGAAAACGAGGAGGGACAGAGTGAGAAATGAAGATATACGGAAAGAACTGGGAGTACCGAAACTAAATGATAGATTGAGATGGTTTGGACATGTAAAACGGATGAATGAAGTAAGGCTACCAAGACGAGCACTGGAACGACGGATGACAGGGAAGAGAGGACGAGCAAGACCGAAAATGCGTTAGTAGGGGGGGGGAGGGGGGGAGGGGGGGAGGGGGGGGGGGGGGTGAGGCGGTTTCTATTACACTTGGCGTGGCTGTGCTCAATAAAACCAACATGGCGGCCAAACGTAGGTGAAATATTAAATAATTAATATCTCTCGAACGCATGGTCCGATTTTGACGTGAGACAAGTCGTTGGACATGGGTTGACGTTCTCTTTCTTATGGACCACTCGTTATATATATATTTTTTTTTTGAAAATTTTTGTTTTCGAAAGTAGGTGATAGTTTGAAAACCAAACATGATAGAATGTTGTTCAATGACTCGAACGAACGGCCTCTAAGATCTTTATTTTTTTAATGAAACTTTTTAATTTTTATGTTTTTTTGAAAACAGTACAATTTTGAAACTCCTATATTTCGGAAACTATGAATTCTACAAAAATATTTTGTGACATAAATGAATGGCCTTGACCTCGTCTACCACTAAAATAAATTTCAAGCCTCTAGGCCTGAAACTGCAGTAGGGGGTAAGGGGTGTTTTTCGTTGTGTTGTCCTCTTGGCGAGGATGTTAGTGTTGAGTAGGAATGTAAAACCATTTTGAGAAAAGAAAACCGTGATTTTAGACTTTTTGCTATATCTAGCAAACCAATAACGCTAGAGAGGTGTATGGGGTGTCATAGGACTCGGGCTAACGCCGCCTTTTTGAATACATTTTAGAAATTTTGACAAAGGGCCTAACGACACTTTTGTTGAAAAAAAATAATTTTTCTTTACCTGTTTAAAATGTTCATGAAGCGTGGTTGTTGAGAGAGACGATACTGCTGGGTGTGTGTGTTTCAACGAACCTGTCGCTGACCACGGTGGCTTTGCTCAATAGAACAATCGATATTTCGACGGGTCGGTTTATGACAGAGCGAGGGTTCTTTTTTTCCGATATTTTACCCCCGAAGGGGATCTTTAACGTGTAAACGATGATGGGTTACATGACAAATGATAATTCTATGATCAGGTGAAGGGCAAACAGAACTTGGTTCTATGTTGATTGAAGTGAGTAGAGAAAACTAACTTGCTGGAGAGGGGGGACAGACTAGCAGGATGTGAATGTCATTTGAGCTTATTGGATTGCGCTGATCAGACTTGACAGCAGGTGCAATGAAAAATTACAAAGACGCGGATGACATTTGAAGGTTAAATAATCTGACAACCGTGGTGGCAGGGAAGAGCGAAATGCATGTGAACTCGTGTGAAACCACATGTAAGCTAAACAAGTTACATCCTGTTTTGCTTTTTATGTGACAAAATGCAAGTTCATTTGAAATTTGACCTGGCACAGGTGTTCACCTTGGACGTTAGCTGTCCACGTGCACGGTAACAGAATGTTCAAGCCTGAGAAAAAAATAATTATACATGCAATGTAACATATATAAAGACATGTCGTTATCATTTCCACTCTCACTTATGTGACTACCTTTGAACACACTGCGTTGCGTGAAACACATGGTCTTGTTTAACAGTTTTGGTGTTGGTGGAAAATACTTAACCTTGTTGTGGGGTAAATATTTATTTATATATTTATTCATTTATATATTTATTGATTTATATATATATATTTACAAGCAATTATTTATTGATTGTTAAAGTTATAATTAAAAGTTTATTTATTTGTTTGTAGATAACGTGTATAGCCTACCTGTTGTGTGTCTGTGGGAAAGAGATTGAAAAAAAAGAGAAAGACAGACAGCTAGAAAAGGAAACCATTACCTTACTAACCCACGAGACGGGAATAACGCCAAGCATTACAAGTCAAGGTGAGATTTGTTTATATATATATGTACATATAACCTGTTTGATTTGTTTGTTTATGACGTGCATAAACTATAAGGAATATATATACTTATAGTGGTTTATTTTATTTGTTTTTAGATATTTGGAAATAAGCTTTACCTCTATAGCAAATACAGCTAAAATCCAAGAGGCTCTAGTGTGCGACCATTGTCAGACAGTCTACATTTCTAAACTCAGGTGAGAGTGTTCTTTCAAAATAATGTATGTTACTGCAGCGGACATGTTAACTTGGGAAACCGTAAATAGTTGTTTTAAATCACGTGTGTCCTCTGGTCGCGTGGTCAATGTTAGAGAAAGTTTAGTCCCAAAAGAATTTTTAGAATCTTGTTTTGAAATTTTTAAAAATGAAATTCGTACAGCACAACGGCTGCATAAAGCTCTAAAGGCGAATTCAGAACTGGTGTGCCAGTTTATATATAAAAAGAAGGACGTGGAACATAAAGAGACATTTTATATTTGCAGTAAAATGCAAGAGCTATTCATAGCCCATAATTTGGAACACTGGTATGAAACCCAAGTGGTCAATGCCTTGCTGACTAAATTTTATAAACTACAACAAGGACTCAGCGGACTTGCCTTAGACAAAATTCATCACCTGCAAATTAACCTTTGTCAATTCAATCCTTTCAATGCTGGATCTAGCTTTATTCGGACACCTCAGGCAATAGCTTTGAAAAAGGCTGTGATTAACATTGAAACTAGGACGATGAATGTTTCCTGTGGTCTGTGGCTGCGTACTTGCAACCAGAAAAACTTGCCAGTCACAGACCGGGAATGTATAAGAATGCATTTTCTTATTTAAAACAAACTTTAAATTTAACTCGAGTGTCGTTTGAACAAGATAACCATGACTTTTCGTTCATGGTGTATGGCCTTGATGGTGATGAGATTGTGGGTCCTCTTTATGTCACAATAGAACCAAAACGACACAACATTCATCCTTTATATCTGTCTGAGGGAGAGGTGAATCACTATTTTCTGATTAAAAGCCCGAGTAGGTCGCTAAGCAGTCAAATGTCCATGGACAAGCGTCCAAAACATATTTGTGATCGTTGCTTGCAATATTTTAAAACCCCTACGCTATTGGAACGTCATAGGGTAGACTGTGTTTCTCAGGAAGCGGTGAGATTGATATTGCCACAAGGGGACAAGGCTATGTTGAAATTTAACAACATTCACAAGCGTGACATTGTCCCTTATGTGGTGTATGCAGATTTAGAAGCTCTCACTACACCCATGTCAGAATGTGAACCAGATCTCACCATTAGCTTAACCACACCCATTCAAAAACATGAACCCTTTGCCATAGGATTTAATGTGGTGTGTGCCTACGACCCCACACAATCCGTTTACAAATCCCGTGAAGGGCCAGATTTGGGTGAACTTGTAAAGTTGGCCTACCATCTACAGGGATTACTGGACTACCCAGTACCCATGACCATAACTCAAGAACAGCATCAGCAGTATGAACATGCCACGACATGCCATATTTGCGAAAAGCCACTGATCAGTGCTAAAGACACCGTTCGTGATCACTCGCACTTTACGGGAGAGTTTCCTGGAGCTGCGCAGAGTAAATGCAATTTGAAATTTTCAGCTCCTCGTTTCATCAGTGTCTTTTTCCACAATCTGGCAAATTATGACATACAGTTTTTGACTCGTGACCTGGGTCATGGCAGCAAGGGCTCGTTCACCATTATCTCCCAAAACCATGAGCGATTTACAGCCCTGACATGGCGGTTGAGCAACTTTAGCACTCGATTTTCGTATTCCTTTAAGTTTATGGCATCCTCGCTAGACAGTCTTGTGAATGGCTTGGATGAAGAGGAATTAAAAGATACCAGAATGCACTTTAATGATCCTAAGCAATTTCAATTGCGCATTCGGAAAGGTATATTCTCGTATGATTTCTGCAACAGCTGGGACGTGTTAAAGCAAAGAAAATTCCCACCACAAGAGAAATTTTACTCGAAACTAACACGCAGTACCGTTTCCGATGAAGACTATGCACATGCGTGTCATGTTTGGCGAGTGTTTGGCATTAAGACGCTAAGCGAATATGCTACGCATTACCTAAAACTGGATGTATTGCTGCTCACCGATGTGTTTCAAAAATTCGGTGAGTTGTGTCAGCACGTTTATGGTCTTGACACGGCTCACTATTATACGAGTCCTGGGCTCTCGTTGATGCCGCTTTAAACTACACTCAAGTGGAATTGGATTTACTCACTGATGTAGACATGGTGCTATTCTTTGAAAAGGGCATTCGCGGTGGCTTTGTGTCGCTTAACCAGCGCCATGCCGAAGCGAACAATGTCTACATGCCTGATTATTCACCAGACAAACCAGAATCGTACTTAATGTACTATGACGTGAATAATTTGTACGGCTACGCCATGAGTCAGCCTTTGCCCTATGGGAAGTTTGCTTGGCTGACAGAGAAACAAGTGTCAGAATTTGATGTAAATATGGCTAGCCAAGAAATAGGTCGTGGATATGTCTTAGAAGTGGATATTGAATATCCCTCATCCTTGTATGATGACCATGCCGATTTCCCATTCTGCCTTGAGCAGATGGTTCCCCCTGAGAGTAAAGTGAAAATTGAAAAACTCATGGGCACACTTTACAACAAAAATCGGTATGTGCTGCAAATCCAAATATTGGTGCAGTGTCTAGCCCATGGCTTGGTGTTGAAGAAAATCCATAGCGGAATTTCTTTTGCCCCAAAACCATGGCTCAAGCCATACATGCGATTCAACACGGAGCATCGACAAATGAAGGAAGAAGGAAGATTGTAGTTTTACGTGACCGTGAATCTTGTGAGTATGAGCCACGGGACCTCCTTTTTACGTGGAATCCGAACCACAGGACATGGCATTTCACATCGAAAATCTCACATGCATTGACCGGGAATCGAACCCGGACCGCCTTGGTGAGAGGCATACAGCTAGACCGCTGAGCCACCACGCCCCTCAGCGACAAATGGCAACACAGCAGTTTGAAATTATGTTTTTCAAATTAATGAACAACTGCATCTATGGCAAGTCCATGGAGAATGTCCGCAAATACCGCGACATTAAATTGGTGAATGTCAGGGAGGGGCAGTGGGGTGCCCGGCGGTACTTTTCCAAGCCAAATTTCAAATCAATCAAAATTATCGATGAGGATTTGGCCACTATTGAAATGAGTAGGACCAGCGTGATCATGGATAAGCCCATTTACTTGGGCCAAGGCATTTTAGACTTTTCTAAATCGGTCATGTATCGATTCCACTATGAGTTTGCCAAACGCCATTTTGAGGACGTCTCTCTTTTGTATCAGGATATGGACTCATTTATTCACCACATTCGCCACTGCAAACTCTATGACGTCATGAGGCAGCATAGTGACTGGTTGACACCTCTTCCTATAGCGCTGACAACGTGTTTCAGCTGCCTATAAAAAACAAGAAGGAAATGGGCGTTTTAAAAGATGAATGCGGTGATTCCGTTATGACGGAATTCATAGGTTTGGCTTCGAAAATGTATGCTTATCGCACACTAGACTGTAAGGAAGCCAAAAGCGCAAAAGATGTTGGTGGGGCAGTGGTAAAATCGCTACGTGTAGACGATCACTTAGCGGTTTTACGCACTGGCAAAGCTATGTCTCATACACAGTGCAGGATACAATCCAGCAACCATCATTTGTATCTTGTGGAACAGAGAAAACGCACCCTCGCCTCCATGGATAACAAACGTGTGTGGGCTAATGACCTGCTCACCAGCCTGCCCTGGGGTTATGACCGCAAGGAGGTGGAGGTGTGATTTCACTGTTTGTTCGTTTAGGGACATGGCTTTTTGTAACTTTTAGATATAGTATTTTGTAAATATTGGATTTTGTCATTGTAAATAGCGGATTTTGTAAATAGTGGCAACCCACTTAGGCCTTTTGCTCTTTAAAAAAAGTTTTATGCAACCTTATTTTTTATAATAATTTTAAATTTAACAGAGTTGGGAATTGGGAATTGGTAAATAGTTTGATTATTTTAAAGCTGTACAAAGTTGTAGTTTTTTTTTGTAAATATGAAATAAGTAATATATTTTTTAGTAACTTTAATTATTTTTTGTAATGTAAATCGTAAATGGTAAACTAAAAAAAAGTTCTTTTGGGATAAGTGTGCATGTCGAGAATGTGCTTTTGGGGATAAATAATGTGGTTGTGTTTGTTCCCAAAGACAGGTGTGAATGTATGAATAGAGAGAAAGCTAGTGTGTATGTATGACCAGAGCAAACACGGTGAGGCAGGGTGAGTGGGGAGGGGGAAGTTTCCACTTATATAGTCATTTTGTTTTGTCAATAGTTTTGTTTTTCTTTAAAATGTAGCGGTCTATAGACATCATTTTTTTAAAACAGTCTTATCTGCACTAGTCGTAGACCTCTATATTTCTCCAAACACACATTAACTCACCGCAGCATTGTCATGGTCAAGCACACACATGAACATCATTGACAAATCTCAACTTTCGATATACACCAAATGGAAAATGTGTAATCAACAAAAATGGAATATCCATGTTCCGATATCAACAAAATTCAAAAACGTAAAACAGTCATTTAAAAAAACTGGAAATGATCATGTGTGAAAAATAAAATTCAAAATTCAAAACGGATATTTTTAAAAAGTGTCATCAACAAAATAGAGAATCCATATCATCAAAACTCAAAACTTGAAACAGGCATTTTTAAAAACTGTAAATTGCAAATTGGCAAATGGCAATGTGTGAAAATGTGAAAATCAGCTCATCAACATCATGATTTTTAAAAATTATAAAACAAATTGTGCTCTGGTAAACCTTTGTTTTTTAATTCATAACCATAGGGATTGACAAATGAAAATAGAATACAAACACATCCTAATTCCTTAATGTTCGTGTCCATGCATCATCAATTTTCATTTCATAGCACTCATGACAATCAGGGCTGCCATCCTTTCTCCCACTGAGGCATCACAGGATGTGAAACGTTGTTTAGCTTTTTTCAATAACAATTTATCTGCCACATGTCTTAAACCAGGATGACTATGGCGATAAGATAGGTCATGTACTTTGCATGCTAGATCCAAAGGATTCATGGGTACATCACCACACTGAAAATGTTTTTCAAGGTGAGTTCCAGGGCCACAAAAACCATAACCTGGAAGATGGATTTCAAAAGGTAAGCATTCAATCACTTTGTCAATGACGCCATTGCCAGTACAGGTCTGGCATATCCTTTTCCACTGATGGTAAAAAGATTTGGTCTTCCTCCTCCTCTGTGGACAATGTTTGTGTGCGTTGTTGTTGTTGTTGCTTTTTCTCGTCTTGACACCCGTGGAATGATTCAACAAAGTCTTTACACGGACTTTTATGACCGTGATACAGTTTCACTAGCTGACAAGTCGCACACTGACGCATAGAGGGTATTTTTGCCATGGCCACTTGCTTAGGGTGATCGTAATCCGTACAGGGATGCAATTCACTCAACACAGGGTCTTGAGTCCATGATTTTGGTACATGTTGCCAGATTTCTTTCACCGCGTTGGCGGCCACATAATAAATGAAAGACTTGGGCAAAGCTAAGAGTTCCTCTTTGGTAAAACTGTCTAGTTTCTTTTTGGACACAAAGAACTTCCCGATGGCTTTGTCTGTAGCATTGCCTTTCTCCATGGTATCACGTGTTGTAGATGTTTACACGTCGCTTGTTGAAATCTCACCGGCGCCATTCACAGGTAAATCTTGAGTTATAATTTTGTTCAACAACTCCCAGCAGGCATGGGTGGTTATCCTATGAAATAGATGCCACGCATGCGCTAGTGCTATATGGATAATGTTGCCACAGGAACAAGTATCCATCAGCGTTTGCATGGAGGGGCAGCCCAGGTCCATGAGGTCGATACATTGACAGTAAGACGCCAAAAATGGTTGCAACCTGTCACGTTTTTCATTACCTTTCACAAATACCACATTGGCCGAGGACAAGTGTGCTTTCTTGACCACGTCCAAATATTTTTAGGAAATAGTTCCTTGATTCCAGTCTATTTGCTTATGATTTTCAATCCACTGGGTTTGTTTGCGGTCTTTTTCACACAACAAATCAAAAGCATGAGGCGGTTTAAATAGCAAATGCGTAGCTTGCGATATCCAAAACGTGGTACAATCGATAATGGCCACTTGTTTAAATATAAATTTGTTGTCACCAATTTTAAACCCTTGGCAACCCACAATGCGTGGGCGCAACATTTTGCCGCTTGCATGGACCAAGTTCAACTGGACTGACTAACCATTGGCCACTAAGGTGTGGTCATGACATGGACTTACCTGCCTTGCTAGTTTGAAAAAAAAATTGAGGTTAGGGTAGGACAGGGGGACATGAAAAAAATAAGAATTTACGAATTACATCATTTTATTATCATAACACGTCTTACAGGCTTTTGTCATTTTGGGATAAGGACGATACCAACTGATACAACAATATAGTCTCTTGTGTTTGTAACGTCCATAACACCGATGATGTCCCAATATCTCTAAACTAGGCGTTTTTGATGGTGAGCTGCTCACCGAAGCACCATGGTCACCATACAGTCGACACGTATTGTATTTTTTTTTCTCACCACTCAGAGGCACGAGTGAGGGATAGCTTGAATGGCAGGGTATATTCCCCACCTCCATTCTGCACAGGTAGGGGCAGGCAGGTGACCAGCGCTGATGTTCCTGCATGGGTTCATCCCTCCCTTGCCATTGGTCTATGATAATGGGACAAAAGGCACATTTCACTTCAACTCTTGTTTTTAAATAGTAGAATCCAGCGGCCGCTAAGGCTTGAGGGTTTATCAAAGGCTCTGGCCATGTTGAAAAAGTCTTAAAACGTTGTTCCTCAGAGTTTAAATTCATGGATGTGACTTCTCTTGATGCTTTAAAGCAAGACATGACTGAGCCGCTTGACGTGGGTTGACCTGTTATTTTAAAACTCGTCACTTGGTTGGGCAGTGGATAATAGTTGACTTGTTTGTGATGAATAATCAAACAGTAGGCCGTCGTATTGGCTGGTACATTGTCATGCGTTTCAAAATCTAGTCGAATGTCAATATTGGATGCCTTGACAGACTCTTCTAGTTAAGAATAGTCAAAGACAATCAGTGGTGCCCTTGCTTTGAACGCTTGGGGTAGCAGCATGTACAAGTCGTACAGGGGGCCAAACTTATTTTTTGAAAAATCCAAATCCATTCCTTCATAGGGAAACACAGCTCCGTTGAGGAAAAGACGTGCATTTCTCAATTGCAGGGGATCAAATTGCGTAGCATCTTTGGTTTGTTGATACTTGCGATTTGTTTGAAAACCCACGATCATGTAGAGAGATCTCTCTGTATAGCGAGCTGTTTTTACAGGCCAACTGTGTGTGTTGGTAGTGGGCAATAGCGGGTACTCAAGGAGTGCCCAGCTTCTAAATTCCATGGGTAGTGGCATATCTCTCTTTACCATCTTGAGTATGTCCAGTTTTTTTTGCCGTCGTCAAGGGTCACATGGGGCACTTTCCGTAGCAAGCGTTGTAGTTGAATTTTTGAATCTATGGGGGCATTTTGTCGGCTCCCTTGAGTGCATTATTATCACTCCTGTCTCTCACCAGATAAAGCACATGCCTTGCGTTGACCACAATGCGCTGGTGGTCTTCGGCAAAGCCTAAAATCAGTTTAAGAGGTAAATATCAAGTAAAGGTCCCATCGGTGTGTACCATCCAGTCATTGGTCGAGTAAGGACACCAACCTGCCATGCAATGTGTTTTACCTTCTTCCTCACTATAAGAGGGGTATAGTTTCATGACACTGGAAATGCCCACATTTCGAGGGCTATCCACCACGATATCGTTAATGACATAACGTACTTCAGAAAACAGAAATGCCAAACCATGGTTGGCCAACTTGGATGTGGTGGGTGTAGAGCCATCGGCTTTGGTGAGCCGACCTTCAATATGAATTACACGTTCGTGCGGTAGGGTGTAAATAAATATCTTGTTTGTTGATAACAAAGTGAATTTCATCATTTTTATTGAGTCCAGGTGTTTGAGCTTGATAGGAATGGAGATCAATTCTTACCACTCCTGGTTGCTCCTCGATGTGGTTCGCTATCTCTAGGATAGAATTCATCATGAGTGTTGACGTGGTAACCCAAATGCTGTAAAATCTGCTTGTTCTTAGATGTTAACGTGTATTCACGTGGCAAGCAACTAACACCATTCCTAGATGGTGTTGTTGCTTTATACACAACTTCATAGTGGCTTTAGCACCAACTTGTAAGACACCGATGTGGTAGATACTAGATCAATGAGTTGTTGATCTCTATTGATCAGTCCTAATATTATATTACTAATACCATCGACAGCCAAAGAATGAAAAAGCACCACTGGAGGGTTTTCACAAATAATATAGCCATTGGGCGATGTTACAATAAAGTCATAATGCGAATGCGATGGTTCTTGATTAGTGTACACATGATGGTCCTCAATGAATTTCACTTCATGGTCCGATTCATGTTTCTTGTTGGGCTGCAACACGCGTGGTTTAAATCCTAGTAATGGACCAATGGAATCAGGGTGTGTTTTAAAGTCAATGTTGAATGTGGAGAAAATACTGCAGCGATGAGTGTTGGTATTTCCTACAAGTTCAAACTTGCGCGATCCATCGAGAAATGACTTTAAACCATATTCATTGATCAACACCACATAAATGTGTTCATAAATATCATCGATCGTGTATCCACCAGAGATCAGGGTGAGCACAGTCTCATCGTAGTAAAACTTGTTTTTCACATTTTCACGTATGTTGTATATTCAATTGTACGTTTCAAGTGAAACAAGTCCTAAACCATAGGGTTTTTCACTCAATTCGATGGGCGGGTAAAAGTCTAGGCTGACTTCGGGTCCACCTCCATGCAGTGTAAACGTTTTACTTTCTGCCGACATTCTGTTGACGTTTTAGCTTATGCTGCGTCTTATATAAAAAAATTAAACACAAACGTCCACACTGTTGGCTGTTAAACGTTTGCTCACGTTTCACATTATAATATATCTTGATCCTGTTTCCAAAATAGGTCACTAGTTCCATAGGCGGGGGCAAATTCCCAAAACTGTCAAAGTACCATACGGTGGATCCCTCTTTGACATAAGCTACATAATGCGTTCCTGGTCCTCGGTGGTCATCCAAATTGACAACAGCACATTCTTGTTTCCAGGGCCGTAGGGGTAATTGGTTTCGCATAAACACACCTCAAAAATGAGAAAGCTTTAGTTGTTTAGCATAGCTTTCCACTTGTTAATGCGTCAGGGCATGTCTTACTACGGCTGAGGTTGTATATATATTTATTTTATAATTCGAAATGGTGAAATCCCAAATCCTTGTTGATAAAAAGCTGGCTTTAAATTGGCATTTCTAGGCCCCATAGCATTCGCTTCCATCGTTTCATTATGTCGCTTACTTTCTTTTAGTTCTTGCTTGCCCTGCTGCGCGGCTTTAATGGTTTTCGCCACTGCACTGGCACCGCCCAAAAGTGAACCCAGAGCAGCCAGACCACAAATAAAGCAGGTAAAAATCCCTATCATTTGGGGACGGGAATCACTCGCCCTTGTTTTGAACCCTGTCGCCGGCGTTTTGCAATAACATGTCTCTGTGCTGCTCGAAGGGCTTTCCTTATGGTCAATGACAGGGTCATATTTTCAGTCTTTTTAGTCTTTCTCACCACATACCTTTGTTTCACCATGATGATAATGACCAACGACCTTTCACAAGAAATTTAAAATCACAACTAACGTCAGATTGTTATTCCATGGCTGTATATTCCAATTCCACATAAAGTGGAAAATCTTTTATGGTTTTTCCCGCTTGCTTTTCATCCCATGTCAACATGAGATGAAAGGATAATTCGTCACCTGCATTGACCATTTCATGGTTATGGACCAACATCCTATGACCATTTATCTCTATTTGTAAATGGTTCTCATCAGGAATGGCATATTTCATGTGAATGGTTCCATCATAGTTTAATCGATATTGGCTTAAACCTGAAGCAAGCACATAGGTCAGATGCTGGTCATGGTCTAGCGGTAAATGGTTTCTGTCATTCACAGGCTTTTCATTTGTCAGATACACTAAAAATACAGATGGGATAAATTTATAAAGCCTTTTAATTTCATAGGTCACGTAACGCTTGGTACAGATATCGTCTTCGTCTTGCGGGTCTTCCACGTGAATAATACGATGGTGGTTAGCGCTATAGCCATTCACCGTGAGCTGAGGCAATTTGTCATAAAACTCATACACTTTGTTATCCACATACTTTTTCGTAGTAACGTCTGTAGACACTTGAGGATGTTTTACATGGGTTAACCGCTTTCCCTTAAAGTCATAATCTCCATGTATTGTGCGTGGACTACAGACCTATCCACATAGTGTTTATAATCAGGATCTGTTTCTTGTTTAGGATCATATATGGGGACAGACTTAGCTTTGGCCATTAATGCACGTCCAAAGACATTCATCAGCAACCTGTAGTACGAGTCTACTGTTTCTATGACAAGCCTGCTAGCCTGTCTAAGCCTTAATCGATATGAAGATTATTAAGCTGCAAGAGTCATTCCCCGTGGGGGATATGGTTTCCCATCTCTGTCCCACATCACGTGAACAAAGCCATGGTTCACTGTTTCCATCTTCCATTCCCTGCATCATTGTGGGACCTTCCGGCTGTGGAAAGACCAATCTTTTGTTAACACTCATCACAGCGCCCAATGGTCTGCGTTTTCAAAATATTTATATTTTTGCAAAATCTCTCTACCAACCCCTCTACGTATTTCTGGATCAAGTCATGTCTGGATTACAAAAAGAGAATATGGGTTATTTCAAATTTTCCATGCAAGAAAATGTTATTTCACTGGATGAGGTAAAGCCTGAATCACTCATGATTTTCGATGATGTATCCACTGAACGTCAAGGCATCATTCAAAGCTATTTCAGCATGGGTCGACACAAATATATCGATTGCTCCTATCTTGGACAAACGTATTCTAAAATGTCCAAACAGGTGATTCGTGACAATGCCAATGTCATTGTTTTATTTCGCCAAGACGAGAGGAAGAGTAGTCACATTTATAATGAACATGTGAATCCAGATATGACCTTTCAAATGTTTACAGATTTGTGTGGCAAGTGCTGGAACATTCAACGTCACGCCTGTTTAGTGATTGACAAACAAAGTGAACTCGACAAAGGATGATATCGCTTAGGGTTCGATCATTTTATTGCTATTTAAGGCACTGTCTCATTCCCTCTCAAGTCATTTGTCGAGACACCATGGCGTTATCACAGTGTCCATTGAAAAGCATATTATTAGAGCAAAAAATACTATTCGCCAAAGGTTTCGTCAATTGAAACGATCACGTGCAGATCATGCTTTGTTTATTCAACAACATTTAGCACCTCCGCTAAAAGCCATGTTAAAACCCTCTTTCAAGCCATCTGAAACGCTACCCACCATTTCACAAGCCACTCAGACGCTGCACGAGGACCCTGAGGAAGAGGAACGGGAACAGGAAGATTTGACTAGTGTTAGCGAAGTTGAGGATGACGAGGAACAAGTGTTTACGCCTCAAAAAAAGGCCGCACCTCTTGCAGAATTTTTTTAAGAAAAAAGAAATCCTTTGCCATTGTCGAAACACCTTGCCCTTCCAGATTGTCTCCGTTTTCACAAGTCTTGGCCACCCCTCAAAATGAAGCTGAACTGAAAAACATTTTAATAAAATATTATGGATCAACACTAGTACCCTATTTCATTGATCTATTTATTGGAAACACAGATACCAAGTATGGTGTTCGCTATGAGGATGATAGTTTTAAAATTGGGGATTCATCCATTAAATTTGCTCGTACTAAAGCTGTCATTAAGAACATCAACTATAAATTGACGCCAGGACTGTTGAAGCTGCTCTTCTCTCGAACACCCTCAGTCCATGATTATACGTCAGAGGACCTTGGCAAATATAAATCCATTTTATTGGATACCCATGCCCACAAAAGACAGTATGATCCAGCTCAACAAGTGAATGCCAATATATCTCAAAAATATAAAACCATCATTGCAAAAATGTTTCCCACCGGTCAAAGTGGTCCTCTTCGGGAGTGACATTTAAACCATTAAAACTCCTTGAGGAGTTACCTACAGGCACAATCCCAATAAACTCGTCCAGCGCCTACAGTTGTTGCATGCTTCACGTCAAGCCGGCCATACCGGTCACGATTGGGAAATTCAAGAAATTGAACAAGAATTTCGAAATGCCAAAATTTTTATTTAAGCCCTTACCCATTAAAATGGGCATTGCTCACGAGTTGCATCACCCAGCTAGGCGTCACTATCCACGACTCAAGGTGATATCACGAGGTGTGGATGAACTTTGGCAGGCTGACTTGGATGAAATGATACCCTATGCTAGCGTTAACGACGGTGTACGCTATATGTTGACCGTCATTGATGTGTATTCCAAACTGGCCTTTGTTGAACCTGTGCGTCGCAAGTCTGGTCCACTAGTTACCAAGGCCTTTCAACATATTATTCAACAATCCAAACGTCAACCCCAGTTGCTACAAACCGATCAGGGGAAATAATTTTTCAACAAGGATTTCTCCATTTTTCTCAAATCTAAGGATATTCACCATTACACCTCGTGCAGCAATCTCAATGCCAGCGTGGTCGAGCGGTTTAACCGAACATTGAAAACCCATATGTGGAAAGCGTTTACCGCTCAGGGCACTTATCGCTGGTTGGACATGTTACCAGAACTAGTGTCACGTTTCAATGACACCAAACAATGAACCATTGGGACCAAGCCACGCCTCGCGACCAAAAATATTCAGCGACTGGGTAAACTGTTTAACCCCGTAAAAACAGCAGATCCTAAACGTCAACTACTGAACACTGGGGATTTTGTTCGTGTGAGCAAATTTAAGAGTGCCTTCAATAAGGGCTACACGCCTCAGTGGGGGACTGAACTATTTCGAATTCGTCAAGTCAACTTAGACAGTCCAGTCACCTATTTACTCCAAGACCTCAACCATCAACCCATAAAAGGTAGATTTTATCTCCATGAATTTCAGAAAACAGCGTTTCCTAAACATTATCTTGTGGAAAAAGTGTTGAAAAAGAAGGAAATAAGCTATATGTCAAATGGTTAGGATTTAACTCTACGTTTAATTCTTGGATCAATAAATTACATTTTGTTTAAACCTCTGCATTTTTTATTTATTTATTCACACATGTTGTACACCACCTATAGCTCTGTGTGTGAAGTCCTCAGCTCCATATATTTCTTTCTCTTTCCACCTGTGTTCTCTCTTACATTACCTCTCCCCCTCTCCCTCCTCCACCCCCCGCCACTGCTGTTCGCAGCTCTTCCCTATCTATTGGTTGTGACATCATTCCCACAAGTTGCATCGTACTTTTTACTGATTCAGCGATTCCCACGCTTTGAACATTCTGTTATCGTGCACGTGGACAGCTAACGTCAAAGGTGAATACCTCTGCCAGGTCAAATTTCAAAGGAGCTTGCATTTTGTCACATAAAAAGCAAAACAGGATGTATCTTGTTTACCTTACATGTGGTTTCACACGTGTTCACATGCTTTTGGCTCTTCCCTACCACCACGGTTGTCAGATTATTTAACCTTCAAGTGTCATCCGCGTCTTAGTAATTTTCCATTGCACCTGCCGTCAAGTCTGATCAGCGCATTCCAATAGGCTCAAATGACATTCACATCCTGCTAGTCTTTCCCCCTCTCCAGCAAGTTTGTTTTCTCTACTCACTTCAATCAACATAGTACCAAGTTCTGTTTGCCCTTCACCTGATCATAGAATTATCATTTGTCATGTAACCCATCATAGTTTACACGTTAAAGATCCCCTTCGGGGGGTAAAATATCAGATAAAAACGAACCCTCGCTCTGTCATAAACCAACCCGCCGAAATATCGATTGTTCTATTCTGCACAGCCACCGTGGTCAGCGACAGGTTCGCTGAAACACACACACTCAGCAGTATCGTCTCTCTCAACAATCACGCTTCATGAACATTTTAAACAGGTAAAGAAAAATTATTGTTCTTTCAACAAAAGTGTCGTTAGGCCCTTTGTCGAAATTTCAAAAATATATTCAAAAAGGGGCCGTTAGCCCGAGTCCTATGACACCTCGTACACGTCTCTAACGTTATTGGTTTGCGAGATATAGCAAAAGTCTAAAATCACGGTTTTACCTCAAAATTGTCTTACATTCCTACTCAACACTAACATCCTCGCCAAGAGGACAACACAACGAAAAAATGACACCTTGTACAAGTCTATAGCCTTATTGGTTCCCGAGATATCAGGAAAATTCACATAAAAACAGGTTTTACCCCAAAATCCAGTTTCCAATTTTTTTTAAAATATAGCGAGTGGTCCATAGGAAAGAACACCTCAGCCCGAGTCCAACGATATGTCGCATGCCCATGGTTTCACGAAATATACATAAAAGGTCAGCGTAGCCGAGTGGTTCGTATCACTCGTTAGAACACCCCTTACCCCCCTACTGCAGTTTTAGTCCTGGAGGCTTGAAATTTATTTTTGTGGTAGACGGGGTCAAGACCATGCATTTATGTCAAACAAACATTTTTTGTAGAATTCCTAGTTTCCGAAATATAGGAATGTCAAAATTGTACTGTTTTCAAAAAAACATACAAATAAAATAGTTTCATTATAAAAAATTAAGATCATAGAGACCGTTCGTTTGAGCCATTGCACAATATTCTATCATGTTTGGTTTTCAAACTATCACCTACTTTCGAAAACAAAAATGTTCAAAAAAAATCTAAAATATAACGAGCGGTCCATGAGAAAGGGATCGTCAACCCAAGTCCAACGACATGTCTCATGTCAAAATCGGTCCATGAGTTCGAGAGATATTAATTATTTAAATGTTTCACCTACGTTTGGCCGCCATGTTGGTTTTAATGGGCACAGCCACGCCAAGTGTAATAGAAACCGCCTCAACCCCCTACTTGCGTTGGATGGACTCGGTGGAGAATAGTATTAGAAAACGGAACCTGGATTGGAATACTGTGTCGGAAGAGGAATGGTGGAACGACAGAACAAAGTGGAGAGCTTCTACAAGTGTCAGCTGGAAAAGGGGAAATGAAGATGATGATGTAATGGTGTTCGCTTAGACATAGATCGTGAACCAAAAGCTATTTAGCACATCGCATGGAAAATCCTTGTAATAGGCAGGATAATATTTATGGGAACGACTATTGGGATATATGAAAAGAGGCCATTTAGTTCTTTACGGAACTACTCGTTATAAGTCACTTCAGTCTCAGTCAGTTAGTACCAACTCCCGATGGCAGAAGTCGCGCGCAACGTTATTTGAACGAATCGTAAGCTGATCCCACTTCATACTTCGTCAGTAGCGGGGAGACAAACGATAGGCTAAAGTAGCGGCTACCTTGCAACTGTTCCACTGAGATAAGTAACCATATACATGTAGAATTCAAATAAATGTTCTTATTTCGTTTCATTTTAATTATTATGTTGCGTTTTTCTAAATTGTATTCAAGTGCTTAGTACTGCCCCCGTAATTGAATTATATAGAGACCACGGTGGCTATATTTGAAATTATAAGGAGAGTTATGGCTGGCATAGTTATGATGTGGGTAGTCATGACGTAAGCACGGATGACGTAAATGTTATACCAGCAGGCTACTTGAGCTGAGATTCTCAGTGACGTCAGCATTTAGTCGAGAATGTTCCAAGATTTACGACGCAGTCGCAGGAAACGAGGAATTCTGCTGAGGAAGAAACTATGCTATTGGAGGAGAGGCATGAACCAATGAACGATAGTTTAAAGGAAGACGGAGATTGCTGAAACTATGGTATTTTTATTACTTTTGGAATGCAGAATTGTGGAAATCCATTTGCAGTAAAAGCATTGACTTGGAATTTTGGTGAAATTTATTTTCAGTTTTTGAATTTTGAAAATCCGTCATGTATTAAGGAAGTTGGAACGTTTAGCGATGACGTAGTATCACGCTTTGGAAGGGATGGAAACGCCCCTCGGGAAGTTAATAAAAGGGCTTGCGCAGAAGAGAGGAGCCTCTTTCGTTCTCTGATCATTCTGAGATCTCATTCTCAGATCATCGGAGTATATTTGTGAAAGTTCTTTTCTTATACATTCATTATAGTAAGACGTCGGAGTGAACAGCAGTGAAAAGAATCGTCTTTATAACGCGTGGCGAGGCCACTATATTAACGAGATCCAAGTCAAACTAGGTGAAGTTGAAACGGACCTTAGAAAGCTTCTACAAGTTTAGCTTCGAACAGTTAGCGGTCTCCGATAAGCTAATTGTATTGTGCTGTGCTTCATAAAGTAATAGTGAAAAGCTGAACAATTTCGACCGATTAGTTTAAAAGATATTAGCAGTTTTATACGACTGACAAAAGTGATTATCTCACCACAAGAGAAGCACTTTTGTATAGCCAGAATCAACGCAACGGCTGACGCTGCGAGTGGAATAGAAAGACTTCAGATTGCTTGGTTACACAACGATACCAGTATAATGGAGCAATTTAATACGGCAGTTTGTTCTTCTAATACTACAACCGAAGAGCAGATGGAAAGCTAAAGGGCTTATTGCAATTGGGACATATTTCAACGGAGTAAGATAGCGACATGGAACTTCGCTAATTGCTATTCCACACAAGCGAACATGCGGTGAATACCATCTACACCCATGTTTCGTAATTAAAGGCTGAATACCATCGAACAGCCATAGAAACAATTTCATACTCTGAATATGAATAATTTCTTCGGAAATTTCTACAAAACTTCATGGCGATTGTCTACTGGAACTTCAGGGAATTTTTCAAGAGAGGTCAGGGATATCCCGACTCACAAAGAAGATTATTGCCGGAAGGATGTCTATTCGTCTTCAAGGAGCAGAGCGATTTCCGGAGAAGGAAGCAGTTCGATTCTCCGAGGGTGCTATTTCCTATTTCGAGGATGGAGCTCAGCTTTAACGTGGTGAAATGGATCCATCAGCAGTCTTCTTTGGGGAATTTTCCTCTGGAACGTCAATCGGCAGATAAGGTAGTCGTGAACGTTTATTGTATTTGAGTTTACTAATGATGTTTGAGCAACCATTTTTCCCATATTTTTATCCTCATGTTTTTTGCCCTATTTTCTTGTTGAGATTCTTATTCTCAGTACACCTTGATGAGTTTTGCATTTTTCGACGATTTATTAAGACATTGTTATGTCAGGGGCATAGTTAACGATTTTGAATCAGTTGAGACTGATATTTAGATTTTTCAGTAATTAATATTTTTTTTGTAGTCACGATTTGATTGTAAGTTAATGATTTTTAATGGCAGATTTAAATTCAGACAGCGTGTCATTTTATTAAAATAATTCAACCCCAGTTTAATTACTTTGACCAATTTTCTGTCATCATCAAGAAGGAAGAACATTTAAATGATTTTAGAGCGTTAAAATCTCTTACGTTGTCGACGATCTTGGAAATACTAGTCGTTATTTGAATTGATTGCAACACAGACATTTATCGTCAGTTATGAATGAACATTGCATCATAGACACTTTTGTGAAAGAGTAACTTTAATAATGAATTATTGAATGCATTAAAGTCAAGAACTTTTGTTAGGAGTTTTTCTCAATTAGAGAATTATATAACGATGTTTGCATTCCCCAGTCTAATTGGATTCTATTCGACTACTTTGCATTTTAGTCGCACTTTATTTGAAGATAGTATTTTTACACTGCAATTTCTTTTAAGATGTTAATCTTAAATTTTGATAGACCAGACAGGCGTATATAAGCGTATTCACTATTAAATTTGTTTGTGATTGGCAAGTTTTGACTTCATTTCGGTTCATGAATGAAATCCACGAAGGTTAAATAGAAAAACAGTTTTGAAACAATTAATGATTATAAAATTTTTAAGTGGAACTATAAATGTATAATCGCTAGTGCAGCGCGTGTTGAAAGTCGCTGATGTATAAAGCCCTTGAATATGAAGGAGGTTCCCACAGGAATTAATGTTAAAGAATTATTTGTGGAAGTTTTGTAAGTTATGTGGAAGTTTTTAATGCCATATAGATTAATATATGATGATTTTGGGCATATTTTTAATGCAGATTGTGCATTAACTTGTTAGCGAAGGATTTTCCGCTGGAGTAAGATTGTCATAGTTCGTTGAAAATTAATCAAGTGAGTTACTGTTATAATTAACACGAGTTTTGAAAGAATTTGAGATAAGATTTTGAATGAAGGTTGCCGTCACAAATCATTATTAAAACCTTTAGTAAACCAGATTGTGACATTAACATGTATAACTAACCTTCATTGGTCGATTATATTAAACACGATTATGAAAATTACCAACCGAATGAACATGTGGTTAATGTATTTATTAAATTAATCATTTAAACAATTTAAATGTTAATATTGTAAATAATTGCTGTAAATATTTTTGAAAATAATGTAGAACGAGAGTGATGTTAAAGGCGTGCTTATAATATTTTTATTGTTTTGACAAATATTATAAACAATTTCTAATTGTTATAAATAATTTATGTGATTTTGTTATAAACATTTAAGAGCTAATTATACATTTGGATTGAAGTTAACAAGTTTAAGAAATTAACATAATGATCTAATAGGATGTGAGCAAAGTACTTGAAAGATTTGCGTAAATATAATGTGAGTTGTCTTATAGACATTTAAAAGCTTGAGAGAACAAGCTGTATTCTTACGTAACTTAGCACGTGAGAAGGGAGTCCATTTGACCAGTATGCAACAGGTTGGAGGGTAGCCCGCAGCTGTGCCAACATCTGGTTCTCAGCGTGTGAGGTCGTCCACACTCTGGCCTTGCGACTATAAATACCATTCTCATGTTTATTAAAAGGAAACCAAATGCTCTATATATGTCACGCCCTGACGTCCTTTTCCAATCCAATAGTGTTATGAATATTACGTTATTTGGAGCTCTTGGGAGCTAAAATGTTTTATATCATGTTGTATGATAATTTTGCAAGTCCTACAGGAAGACGTAGTCAGATTGACTTGGGCTACTGATAGCCACGTTGTTTTTGTTGTGTTAGTAAAATCATACCCTTTATTAGAAATAAAGCTTTTGTACAGTTCAAAGTTCTTGTCTTCGTTATGGTTCATTTTTAAATGTCATGGTGGAGGTTATTGTGTGAACAGACTTTTAGTGATCCTGTTGTCAACTCAAACCCCGAGATAATTAAGAGGTAAGTAACGGTAAGTATGAACCCCCGTCTATTTTGGTGTGTTCCACAATGATTTCCTGTGAACTTCTGTGCTCTTATCTCGATAGTATCTGTCAGTGCCATTTTCATTGATGTAGCTGTGCCGGTGCGATTGATAATTGGCAATCCGATTGAGGGGGCGGATATCTGACAGCCTACTATCCAGGTAAACGGGGACAGAAAGATTGGCGCAGTCAACGTGTGGGGCATGTTCAACAACACTGGATCACCAGGTTGAACAATAGAAAGATTGGCACCTAAAACGTTGGGGCTCGATTCAACAAAACTGGATTACCAGTTTGAATGCCAATAAGAGTGGCAAACCTAAAACGTGAGGTTCGATTAGACTCAAATAAAGAGGTTGATTCTTTGTTAGATGTCTAGGCCAATTGTAGTATTTGAGAGTGTGATTATATAGGAATTAAATGTTGTATTGTATTAGGAAAATTACACTCAGAAAAGATCAGATCTTATACAACTTGAGAAAGGTTAAATAGGCTGGAAACTTAGAAAAATCGCCTATAATCTGGAATCTTATTTTATTTGACCGGCTAATGACATTTCAGTCATGTTAAAGATAAATTTAAATTATTTGGATTGTAAATGTAAATTATTTGTGTTAGGATATTTTAAAATGAGCCAGGGAAATTTGAACATGTGCTTGAGTTTGTTTCAAGTATCTTCGAAGGTTAATTATAAGGTAGTTATAAGTTAGATTTAAGACAGAAAATTGATCAAAATTATATATGGTGAAAAGTGTTGCTCAAATGTTGTTATTTTGCTCTTTTGATGTATGTCCCTACAGCAGTCCATTTTTGAATAATATTGTAATGGCAGATGAAAGTTTGAAGAAGATGTTAGAGGAGATGTCTGCTAACATGAATCGCAGTATGAAGCAGATGCTGAATGAAAGCATGAAGGAGAATAATAGTCGAATGGAGGAGAATGTTAGTAATTTGTCTGCTAATTTGAATGCAAGAATGGAGGAGAATGCTAGTAATTTGAATAGTAGTATGAAGGAGATGGAAGCTAGGAATACTAGTCGAATGGAGGAGAATGCTAGTAATTTGAAAGCTAGTATGGGTGAAAGTTTGAAGGGTATCCAAACTAGTGCTGCTAATTTGGAGGATAATATGTCGCGTTTACAGATTAATACCCTAGGAATTGAGAATACTGTAACGGACATGCGTACAGACGTGTCTAATGTCCATAAAGATGTGTCTATTGTGCATAAAAGTGTTGATGATGTTAAAAATGATGTGTCTAAGGTACAGAAAGACCTTACAATGTTAAATTTAGATGTAGCTAATGTCCGAGGGGATATTTCTTGTGCTAGAGCCGAAGTAGTTGTTGTCAAAAACGATGTAGCGACTGTCCAAGACAAGGTCGAGGAAGTCCAAAAAGAAATTCAAAAAGCTAGAACTGATGTATCCAATGTTCAGGTAGACATTAATAACATTCGTGCGGATATAACTGAGGTGCAAAGTGACATAACTAAGATTCAGGTAGAGGTCAACACAGTTTTCGTAGATATGACTAAAGTCCAAACTGATGTAAATAAAGTCAGGGAAGAAATCGAAAACTCAAAAACTCTTTGTACGCGTAATATAACTGCATTAGCGACTAGACTAGTTGATGAATCAGTTAGAACAACAACGTCTTTAGCAGAGTTGAAGTATGATGTAGAGGTCATGAGAACCCAGGTATTAGACCACAATAGAGTATTAAAAGAGGATATCGAAGTAGACATAGCAGAAATGTTAACAGCAAACGTAGCGGTATGGAAAGACGAGTGGAATAAGTCAAGTGGGGAACATGTAACCCAAATTCAGGAAAGGATTGAAAGAAAACTTGCCAGTACGCAGATAGAAATTAACAATGAAGTAGTACAGATTAGGAAAGATTTAAGCGTCAGGATAAATTCGCTATCCGAAAAACAAGTTGACGATAGAACACAACTAGATCAGGATATGCAAACTTTAAAATCTACATTAGAGGAACAGATGCATAAAGTTGTCTCGGATGTAAATGAAACGACGAGTAAACTGAAAAATTTGAAGTTAGGAGAGGCTAGTTTAATGGAGAACTACAAAGAAGAAATAGTCAAGAAAGTCTTAACAGAAATCACCGACAAGGATACAGAAGGCTTAGCTTGCGAATTGAATAGGAATTATACTAGAAGACATAACCTAGAGCCAGAAGAAAGAGACGTGACTCCTGAAGAACGTGTATCCAGATTCAGAGAGGAGGATGATGAGAGGAATATGGAACCTGAGTGGAACTACCGAGATAGTGGGAAAAACTATCCGGATTCATATCCGAGGAACGTGACGGTCATCAGGAATTTCGAAGACAAACCACAAAAATTCAGTAACACTGATAGTTTGACACCTATAGAGTATGTAAGGAATCTCAAAGATTATTTCATCGAAGCTCACATTCCCAGAGAGAGAGAGATGAAGATAGTAGAGAGATATCTGATTGGAGGACCCCTTGAATGGTTTCGCGCATTTAGATACACATTCAGTAACTTTGACGAGTTTGCAGAGGCATTAATCGAACGATTTTGGTCCATAGAAGCGCAGAATTCGTTAAGAGCGGAGGTGTATTCAAGAAAATACTCAGGTACTCTTCCAACGAGGTACGCTGATTTCTTTACGAGTCAGTTGTCCCGCTTGAGATTTTTGCAACCCCCATTGTCCACGGAGCAACTAATAGATGCGATTTCTCGTATGCTGCCAGTTGAGGTGAGAAGACTTATAATTTCGTCCAACATCAGGGATTTATCCAGCATGGATGAATTACTGAGAAGGTTAGACTACACAAGTCCAATGCCTAACGTAGTCCAGAAAGGTCAAAGGCAGGAGTTTAAAGAAATCAATACGGTATATATGGACCAAGTCCAACAAACTGACAAGCCAGAGGAGGAGAAAACTGACAATGTAGGTCCTCACAGGAATAATCAGTTTAGAAATTACAGATCACAAGGTTACCGACCGTATCAACAGAGAAGAGGTTGGAACTACAACCGAGGAAACTATAATGGAAGAGGCAGATATTACAACAATAATGGGTATAACCGTAACTATAATAGGAATAACCAAAACCAAAATAGAAACCAGAATACTCAAGGTCAGGTTATGACACCTGATCAATATCAGCAAAGAGAGAAGGAAAGCCAGCAATACTTAAAAGAATTAAGGGATAAAGAAGCTGACAATCAAAAGAACAGGCAGGATGTTGTAATCGATCCTGGGCCTTCTACGAGCCAGCAGAATTTTGAGGTCGGTAACACAAAAAAAAACGCCGATTTCTCAACGTCAGTGAGAACCTGTAAATACATTGCCACACCACACCTGATTACGATTAATGAGATATACGAAGTTACCGATGAAGATTTACTAGAAGAGAGGGGTATTGTTAAAGAGGAAAGACCATGTGCATTACCTATTATTGCTGTACGAATAGATGGACAGCAGTACAAAGCCCTGATGGATACTGGTGCTATTATTTCCATCATTTCAGAGGAATGTTATCAAAGTCTGCTAAGAGGAGAGAACATGACAGTTCTACCTGTTTCTACCGTCAAAGTGAGAGGGATATTCCAAGATAAGGCAGTGAAATGCAAGATTCAAGTGTTATTGAACTTTGAGATCAATGGAAGGAATTATGAACAGATCTTTATTGTGGTGAGCAAGATCAATTTTGATATGGTGCTTGGAATCGATTTTATATCGAAGGTCGGAGCTATTATTGACATGAAAAACAGAAGTATTAGCTTTAATGATGGGTACATAATCACAGAAGAGATAGAAGAACAGGACGTGAAAAACAGTCTGGAAATAGACCTTAGGGAAGAAATTTTAAATACAATCATTAATGAAGTGGAAAACTTAGAAGAAATACCCAGTAGAAAAACTGAAGGATTTGAAGAAATTCAGGGGGAATTTGAGGATCTGATAAAGGAATTCCAAGATATTTTCGATGAAAAGCCTGGATTGATTAAGGATTATAAGTACAAGATAAGACTGACAGATGAAACCCCTTACCAGAAAAGAATATACCCCATTCCTGAGAAATACTATCAAGAAGTACGAGGGTTAATCAGAAAAATGGAGGTAGACGGGATTATTAGAAAACAGGCGTCGTCTTATATAAACCCCATCACAGTAGTGAAGAAAAGTAATGGTCAGATACGTCTTTGTCTCGATGCCAGGACCATCAACTTGAAGATTCTTCCAGAAAATGACAGACCACCCAAGATTAGAGATCTGCTTCGGAAATTCAAAGGGAGAGCATGTTTCAGCGTTCTTGACTTGACGTCTTCATTTTATCAAGTTCAACTAGAAGAGGATAGTATGCAGTACACTGGATTCCTATTTGACCAGACGTCATGGGTCTTTGCCAGAATGCCTTTTGGAATGGTTAACAGTGGACCAGCACTTATTCGAGCACTTGATAGTAAGCTCACTGACGAAGTGAAAGAAAATGTAATCTGCTACATTGACGATTTAATCGTATCTTCACCCAGCGCCGCAGAACATTTAGTGCACTTGAGAAAGTTGTTCGAGAATTTAAGGGAGGCCAATATAAAGGTGAACTTTGGAAAATGTCAATTCTAGAAGAAGGAGATAAATTATTTGGGGCATACTATTGATAAAGATGGATATCATCCAAACATGAAAAAAGTAGATGCGATCACGAGATTTCCAAAGCCAACTAAGGTAAAACAAGTCAGAGAATTTGTAGGTGCATGCCAATTTATTAGCAGCCACTGTCCAAGATACTCGGAAATTATGGCTCCTCTGTATGACTTACTCAAGAAGAACAACAGATGGAAATGGAGTACCGCTGCAGACGAGGCTTTTGAGAAAGCAAAAGAGATGCTCAAAAATAATGTGAAACTGGAGTACCCAGACTTTGAGAAGGTGTTCTATATTGAGTCTGATGCATCAAGAATAGGCATTAGTGCAGTCTTATACCAGAAAGACGAGGCAGGCAACAAGCACTACATTGCGTTTACTAGTCGGAAGTTGAAAAAGCACGAGGAAAATTACTTCACGACAGAGCTTGAAGCGTTAGCTTTTGTGACAGCTCTACAAGCCTGGAAGAAAATCCTGCTGGGACATAAGGTCATCATTATTACTGACCATAAAGCACTACAGTTTATGTTGCAAACTGACATGTCGAGTGATAGATTGACACGTTGGGCTTTGTTCACCCAACAGTTTAACGCTACTATCGTCCACCAGCCTGGGAAAGATAACTTACTGGCTGATGCTCTATCACGTAACCCTATTAAAAATGTGCAGATACACCATGTGCAATTGGAGCAAGAAGATGAAGAAACCGTTAGGAGGTTAGCCCGAATCGGTGTGTCACAGAAGAGACACGCTCCAATAAGGAAAATGTACAGGTTCCTCAAGGGTTACATGGACAATACGGATGTTGACTATGAAGCTACACGGAGAAATTCACGACACTTTGTCTTGAGTGGAGACATTGTATGCAAGTATGCTGACTCTGCGCATACAAAACTCCGAATAGTCGTGCCACCTAAACTTGTTGTCAATTTAGTGTGGGTAGCTCATCACGCAACTGGACATGCCGGTTTAGATAAAACTCTTAATACACTTAAAGAGAGATTTATCTGGACTAACATGCGTTCCAGCATTGCCAAGGTCATTCGATCCTGTGACAAATGTCAAAGAGCAAAGTATGCTTCTGCTTTATTAAAGGGAAAACCGAAGGCGATGATTCCTTCTAAGCCAAACGAACTTATGGCGACGGATATATTTGGCCCCTGTCCGAAGGGATATCAGGGTAACCAATACTTGTTGGTGACCGTGGACGTTTTCTCAAAATTTGTTACAATGAGTCCCATGCAGAAAGCTAACACGAGGAACGTTGTAAGCAGATTGGAAAATGCTGTATTTCCTAAAGCTGGTATACCGGAATATCTACTGTCAGATCATGGAACGCAGTTTACGTCCGTGGAATTTGCAGCGGATATGGAAAGGCTTGGCATTAAGCACTTATTTTCAAGCGTGCGTTACCCTGAATCGAATTCCTCAGAAAGATATATGGCTGAATTTTCGAAATTCTGTCGAATTTTCTGTCCAAATGATCATTCTGGTTGGGTGAGATTTGTACCCCTTATTGAGGAATGTCTGAACTCTACAGTGCAGGAGAGCACAGGAGAAGTGCCAATGCGACTTCATCTAGGAAGAAACCCAGAAAGGCCGTGGGATAATCTTTTCAACCACATACCGAGAGATCCCGACCTAGGAAGACAGCAGAGGATTGACAAGGCAAAGGAACAACTCCAGAAAGCAGCAGAGAAACGATTGAAAAGAGTAGCTGGAAAACGTTTTGGTACACCCTTACAAGTTGGAAATCTTGTATTATTACGCAGACCTGTCAAGGCTGATATGACCAAGAAAATATACCCCAAATTTGGATTAGTGTTCCTGGGACCGTTTAGGATTACGAACGCTTATGGAAACAACTGTTACGAACTCTACGATGATGAGAATAATGTCGTTTACGGCAAATTCAATGCTGGAAATTTAAAAAGATACTATCCTAGAGTAAGCCAGTAATAATTCAATTTCGTGTTCAAGAGAGTTGAGATACTTGTAACATTGGGTTTAAAAACAATTTGCAACTGTTTTTAAAACGTGGTGAGAGGAGAATGCCCCCGTAATTGAATTATATAGAGACCACGGTGGCTATATTTGAAATTATAAGTAGAGTTATGGCTGTCATAGTTATGATGTGGGTAGTCATGACGTAAGCACGGATGACGTAAATGTTATACCAGCAGGCTACTTGAGCTGAGATTCTCAGTGACGTCAGCATTTAGTCGAGAATGTTCCAAGATTTACGACGCAGTCGCAGGAAACGAGGAATTCTGCTGAGGAAGAAACTATGCTATTGGAGGAGAGGCATGAACCAATGAACGATAGTTTAAAGGAAGACGGAGATTGCTGAAACTATGGTATTTTTATTACTTTTGGAATGCAGAATTGTGGAAATCCATTTGCAGTAAAAGCATTGACTTGGAATTTTGGTGAAATTTATTTTCAGTTTTTGAATTTTGAAAATCCGTCATGTATTAACGAAGTTGGAACTTTTAGCGATGACGTAGTATCACGCTTTGGAAGGGATGGAAACGCCCCTCGGGAAGTTAATAAAAGGGCTTGCGCAGAAGAGAGGAGCCTCTTTCGTTCTCTGATCATTCTGAGATCTCATTCTCAGATCATCGAAGTATATTTGTGAAAGTTCTTTTCTTATACATTCATTATAGTGAGACGTCGGAGTGAACAGCAGTGAAAAGAATCGTCTTTATAACGCGTGGCGAGGCCACTATATTAACGAGATCCAAGTCAAACTAGGTGAAGTTGAAACGGACCTTAGAAAGCTTCTACAAGTTTAGCTTCGAACAGTTAGCGGTCTCCGATAAGCTAATTGTATTGTGCTGTGCTTCATAAAGTAATAGTGAAAAGCTGAACAATTTCGACCGATTAGTTTAAAAGATATTAGCAGTTTTATACGACTGACAAAAGTGATTATCTCACCACAAGAGAAGCACTTTTGTATAGCCAGAATCAACGCAACGGCTGACGCTGCGAGTGGAATAGAAAGACTTCAGATTGCTTGGTTACACAACGATACCAGTATAATGGAGCAATTTAATACGGCAGTTTGTTCTTCTAATACTACAACCGAAGAGCAGATGGAAAGCTAAAGGGCTTATTGCAATTGGGACATATTTCAACGGAGTAAGATAGCGACATGGAACTTCGCTAATTGCTATTCCACACAAGCGAACATGCGGTGAATACCATCTACACCCATGTTTCGTAATTAAAGGCTGAATACCATCGAACAGCCATAGAAACAATTTCATACTCTGAATATGAATAATTTCTTCGGAAATTTCTACAAAACTTCATGGCGATTGTCTACTGGAACTTCAGGGAATTTTTCAAGAGAGGTCAGGGATATCCCGACTCACAAAGAAGATTATTGCCGGAAGGATGTCTATTCGTCTTCAAGGAGCAGAGCGATTTCCGGAGAAGGAAGCAGTTCGATTCTCCGAGGGTGCTATTTCCTATTTCGAGGATGGAGCTCAGCTTTAACGTGGTGAAATGGATCCATCAGCAGTCTTCTTTGGGGAATTTTCCTCTGGAACGTCAATCGGCAGATAAGGTAGTCGTGAACGTTTATTGTATTTGAGTTTACTAATGATGTTTGAGCAACCATTTTTCCCATATTTTTATCCTCATGTTTTTTGCCCTATTTTCTTGTTGAGATTCTTATTCTCAGTACACCTTGATGAGTTTTGCATTTTTCGACGATTTATTAAGACATTGTTATGTCATGGGCATAGTTAACGATTTTGAATCAGTTGAGACTGATATTTAGATTTTTCAGTAATTAATATTTTTTTTTGTAGTCACGATTTGATTGTAAGTTAATGATTTTTAATGGCAGATTTAAATTCAGACAGCGTGTCATTTTATTAAAATAATTCAACCCCAGTTTAATTACTTTGACCAATTTTCTGTCATCATCAAGAAGGAAGAACATTTAAATGATTTTAGAGCGTTAAAATCTCTTACGTTGTCGACGATCTTGGAAATACTAGTCGTTATTTGAATTGATTGCAACACAGACATTTATCGTCAGTTATGAATGAACATTGCATCATAGACACTTTTGTGAAAGAGTAACTTTAATAATGAATTATTGAATGCATTAAAGTCAAGAACTTTTGTTAGGAGTTTTTCTCAATTAGAGAATTATATAACGATGTTTGCATTCCCCAGTCTAATTGGATTCTATTCGACTACTTTGCATTTTAGTCGCACTTTATTTGAAGATAGTATTTTTACACTGCAATTTCTTTTAAGATGTTAATCTTAAATTTTGATAGACCAGACAGGCGTATATAAGCGTATTCACTATTAAATTTGTTTGTGATTGGCAAGTTTTGACTTCATTTCGGTTCATGAATGAAATCCACGAAGGTTAAATAGAAAAACAGTTTTGAAACAATTAATGATTATAAAATTTTTAAGTGGAACTATAAATGTATAATCGCTAGTGCAGCGCGTGTTGAAAGTCGCTGATGTATAAAGCCCTTGAATATGAAGGAGGTTCCCACAGGAATTAATGTTAAAGAATTATTTGTGGAAGTTTTGTAAGTTATGTGGAAGTTTTTAATGCCATATAGATTAATATATGATGATTTTGGGCATATTTTTAATGCAGATTGTGCATTAACTTGTTAGCGAAGGATTTTCCGCTGGAGTAAGATTGTCATAGTTCGTTGAAAATTAATCAAGTGAGTTACTGTTATAATTAACACGAGTTTTGAAAGAATTTGAGATAAGATTTTGAATGAAGGTTGCCGTCACAAATCATTATTAAAACCTTTAGTAAACCAGATTGTGACATTAACATGTATAACTAACCTTCATTGGTCGATTATATTAAACACGATTATGAAAATTACCAACCGAATGAACATGTGGTTAATGTATTTATTAAATTAATCATTTAAACAATTTAAATGTTAATATTGTAAATAATTGCTGTAAATATTTTTGAAAATAATGTAGAACGAGAGTGATGTTAAAGGCGTGCTTATAATATTTTTATTGTCTTTGACAAATATTATAAACAATTTCTAATTGTTATAAATAATTTATGTGATTTTGTTATAAACATTTAAGAGCTAATTAAACATTTGGATTGAAGTTAACAAGTTTAAGAAATTAACATAATGATCCAATAGGATTTGAGCAAAGTACTTGAAAGATTTGCGTAAATATAATGTGAGTTGTCTTACAGACATTTAAAAGCTTGAGAGAACAAGCTGTATTCTTACGTAACTTAGCACGTGAGAAGGGAGTCCATTTGACCAGTATGCAACAGGTTGGAGGGTAGCCCGCAGCTGTGCCAACATCTGGTTCTCAGCGTGTGAGGTCGTCCACACTCTGGCCTTGCGACTATAAATACCATTCTCATGTTTATTAAAAGGAAACCAAATGCTCTATATATGTCACGCCCTGACGTCCTTTTCCAATCCAATAGTGTTATGAATATTACGTTATTTGGAGCTCTTGGGAGCTAAAATGTTTTATATCATGTTGTATGATAATTTTGCAAGTCCTACAGGAAGACGTAGTCAGATTGACTTGGGCTACTGATAGCCACGTTGTTTTTGTTGTGTTAGTAAAATCATACCCTTTATTAGAAATAAAGCTTTTGTACAGTTCAAAGTTCTTGTCTTCGTTATGGTTCATTTTTAAATGTCATGGTGGAGGTTATTGTGTGAACAGACTTTTAGTGATCCTGTTGTCAACTCAAACCCCGAGATAATTAAGAGGTAAGTAACGGTAAGTATGAACCCCCGTCTATTTTGGTGTGTTCCACAATGATTTCCTGTGAACTTCTGTGCTCTTATCTCGATAGTGTCTGTCAGTGCCATTTTCATTGATGTAGCTGTGCCGGTGCGATTGATAATTGGCAATCCGATTGAGGGGGCGGATATCTGACAGCCTACTATCCAGGTAAACGGGGACAGTACCAACTCATACATAATTCACAAACCATTGAAACAAAAACAAACTAACCTTATAACGAGATTCAAAAAGGGAATCGTAATATAAATTCCAAAACGCACTACAATTTAGTGTATAAATTTTAGCCCATACACAATGATCAGGTCTGATGATGAATGCTTGAAAGTCGAAACGCGTAATCCTAAAAATTGCCGCAATATAACAGAGATCAACAACTGATACTTCTTATTTCAGGAGTGTTATTTATTTATTATATACATTATACCACGCCCAGTCATTGGGTAAATTCGTGTTGACCGACTGACGAGTTACAAATAACACTTATATTATAGGTCAAAATTTCTCTTATCACAGCCTCCTGGTTCTTGATGTTCCTGTTCGTATTCAGACAAGCATGTTGGTTACTGCAGGTCAGTCTCAACTCTCTGCGCTTCCTAGATAATAATTTCACCTTATACCTGTCAACTTCTAATATCTATGTCATGATGACCTAATGAGAAGGCTCAGTATGTTAACCATAAGTATGGTCATACGCACATTTCTTATTGCCTAATATGTCTACAGTGAGCCTCCGTGGCTTAGGCGGCAGCACGCCGGCCTCTCACCGCTGGGTCCGTGGTTCAAATCCCGGTCACTCCATGTGAGATCTGTGCTGGACAAAACGGAGGCAGACAGGTTTTTCTCTGGGTACTCCGGTTTTCCCTGTCAAAAATTTCATTCCAGCAACACTCTCCACTATCATTTCATTTCATCTGTCATTCATTTAATCATTGCCCCAGAGGAGTGCGACAGGCTTCGGCAGCCGGCACAGTTCATATCCTCGCCGCTAGTTGGGGGCTTCATTCATTCAATTCCTGACCCGGTCGGAGACTGGAAGCAGGATGTGGATTTCATTTCATGTCTACAGTAGTTGGATAACGCGTTACAAATTGAAATTATTAGCGTATATAATGTCATAGTGTCAGTTATAAGCCAAAAACTCTTTAATCCTTGACGTGGATAAGCTATTTAACTAACAGGGACGCCCTTTGATGTAAATGTTCAGCAGAATGTAGGAAAATACTTAACGTTAGTTCTCAATGTGACTAGCCTACTTGTTTTCAAACGAACGTATCACGGGTGGTGGACCGTTAGCTTGGCCATCCAATCCAAACTTTTGGACTGCTGGGAAGATTACTGTATGTTTTAATTTTGCAATACATTTTCTCAGGAACTCAAGTTGGTCAAATATCTCAATCCTCAATCCTAGAGAGTACGCGTTGTGTAAAGCTCTATAAATTTCCTACTAACACTATTTGTAACCATAGTCATAGTTAACTTCCAGTGACCACCAGCAAGGTTTTAGAGTGGACTGCGAGATGATCCCTCTGGAGAGCCCCACAGCTTTACATGTGAATAATATGTGCATACTGTAACCATAAACTTAGGAATACTACTTAAAACTCATAGCTAATAATTCTTCCCACCCTCCCTTCCCTTTCCGTCCCCTTTTCAGGCATTTATTCACTGTAGTGCGTTTACCCCATTGTAACTAAGCAACAATAAATTAGTTTGTGGACAATTAAGTAAAACAATTTGAACTCCGTTTCTACTCCAGGAATGAGAGAAGACTACTGTATATTAATAATACACTTTGGATGTTGGAGGTTTACCAAAGTAATCCGTGGTTAAGCCTCATTTCGGCCATTTGTCAAGGCAGCTGTTCCGGTCAGCTTCACCAGATCTCCAAGGTAGTTCCTCGAACAGATAGAGGGGTCATGGAAATTCCCAGAAAATGAGTTAAAGTCTCGTGTTTAATGGCACGAAAAAATGTTCGCGTTTCACTGCTCTTTATTCAAGTCCATGTAAAAGGAACATTAAGTTGCTTTTTACGTCTAGGTACTATTAACTACACGTGTGACACCCAGGCTTGAGGATTTCAACCATCCGATAGCGTAGTCGGTTGCTATAAATCTCACTACTCAACTGCCATGGAGTAAGAAAATCCTAGATTAGATTTCTATCGCAGGCATTGTTCATCCTATGTATACCTCTTTCTGGTGGTATCATGTACCCACTCCATGCAAATTAACGGATTGTACCCTTATTTTATGTTGTGGAGCACCTAGCACAATTCTAGCAGTAATAATAATAACAATAATAATAATAATAACCATACACACACACTACTACATTCTCTAGAATTACTCACTTATCAGGCAAATAATATGCACATACAGCCAGTTTAAAACAGTTAACTTCAACGAACTGCCATTACATTGTTGAAACTGCAATTGGAATACTCAAATTGAAACGGATGTTGCTAAATTTACCAGCCATATACCAGGGAGCAATACAGAGTAAAATTCACGATGTTGATGGTAATTACTACACCTGTTTGTCACATGATAATAAACGTCCCTGGGGATAATCTAAACACGAATCTTTCGGCCTTTCTCCAAGAGAAGCTAAATTCCATGGTGTTAGATAGGTGCGCGAGACTTATGTGACCAGTAGGACAAGCGCACTGTATTTATTTTCACTCTCCAATCAATTGATGTAAGGTAACCACATTCCACATGTGCCAGAATTCCTCAAAGTGCATCATTTATAACTACAACAAACGAGACTGTATTGGAATGCACTGACCAGTGTGGAGAAGTCTTGGTGGTCGTGAGAAAACCCACAACTTGTGTGTTCAAAGATGTCATGATAATTTTTGTTGCGTCAAATCACAGTATCATGCCACTTGCAGTTATCGGCCATGGAGCACGCCTACAAACACTCATTGCGGACCCTCATACAAGGTAACCATCCTGAACGTGAACCTCCCAATCTCACTATAACGTACGATAAATCATTACCAGGTCACAAGAACAGTATCTGTAATTCATAAACATCGTATACTACGTAAGCCTAAGTGAACTGGATCTGAAGACGAACGCTTGACGTTCGAAACTTGTCATCCAATTAAGTACCCAATTGTGTACATAAATGCGTGTTGTTTTGTAATAACACTTGTTTCCTACCTAATGTAAAAGGTCTCAATTTGTGTTGACTGACTGGAAAGCTTCCGTTATAAAAAGTAAAGATTGCAAAAGTATTGAACGGGAATGACAAGGAAATTCAGCAAATACACCTTGTTGGGGAATAACGACTCCTGTGTGTATTTAAACTATCCTAATTTCCCACAGTCTGGAACAAGCACAAATGCATGAGGGTTGAAATACCAACGGGCATTTATTAACCTACTTTCGATTTTTGCAAAAAATGAAAGTAGTCTTAGGAGATGAACACAGGACCAAATAATGTGTGTTTGTGTATCTGTGAATGCGTGTGTGTGTATGTTTGTGTATATGTCTGTCCCCCACTATCAATTCAAACACGGCGAAACCGAATTGAATAAAATTTGGTACAGAGGTAGCAGTAGCAAAGGGCACCTCAGTGTCATTGCCACCATCTTGACGGAAACGTAATGGCGGCCACCCAAATGTTCAAAGCTTAAATAAAATTACGACTAACCTAATCATCTGATCTCTACCAAATTCCGCAAAAGCATACAATTATGAGGGAAGCGTCTTTCGACCATACCACAAGGTCATCAACCCAAATGTTTGCATATGGCGGCCATGTAAGTGTGCAAATCGATTCAACCTATCAAATCAAACACGGTGAAACCAAACTGAACGACATTTGTCACAGAGGTAGCACTGGCAAAGGGCACCTCAAAGTCATGTTTTATGTCGGCACCATCTTGACAGAAACGTAATGGCGGCCACCCAAATGTTCAAATCATAAATCACATCACGACTAACCTAATAAGCTGATCTCTACCAAATTTTGCAACAACATACCTATATATGGGGAACGTCCTTTGACGAAACTACAAGGTCATCAGCCCAATAGAAAGCAGATGGCGGTGATGTATGTGTGCTAATTGAATCCTCCTATCAATTCAAACACAGTGGAACCGAATTGAACGCAATTTGGAATAGAGGGAACACTAGCCAAGGGCATCAGGTGTCATGTTTTATATTGCCGCCATCTTACCAGAAAAAAGTGGCGGCCACCCAAATATTCAAACTTAAACCAAATTACGACTAACCTAATCATCTGATCTCTTCCTAACTTTTCAAAGACTTACAATTATGTGGGAAGCGCCTTTTGACCTAAGTACAAGATCATCGGCCCAATAGTTTGCAGATGGCGACCATGTATGTGTGAAAAACGATCCCCCCTATCAATTCAAACAAGGTGAAACAGAATTGAACTAAATTTGGTACAAAGGTAGCACTAGCAAAGGGCATCTCAGAGTCATGTATTATATTGCCGCCATATTGACGGAAACGTGATGGCGGCCACCCAAATGTTAAAAGCATAAATCAAATGACGACTAACCTTATCATCTGATCTCTACCAAATGTTGCAATAACATACCTTTATGTGGGAAGCGTCTTTTGACCAAACTACAAGGTTATCAGCCCAACAGTTTGCAGATGGTGGCCATGTATGTGTGAAAATCGATTCCCTCTATCAATTCAAACACGGTGAAACCGAATTGAACGAAATTTGGTACAGAGGTAGCAATAGCTAAGGGCACCTCAGTGGCATTTATTATATCGCCGCCATCTTGACGGAAACTTTATTGTGGCTACTTAAATGTTCAAAGCTTAAATCAAATTACGACTAACCTAATCATCCGATCTCTACCAAATTTTGCAATGATATACCTTAATGTGGGAATCGTATTTTACCCAAACTACAAGGTCATCAGCTAAATTGTTTCGAGATGGTGGATGTATAGTTCATGCAAGTATTATAGCCTAACCGTAACTTAAGATTCAACATGGCCCGGTCTCAACAATTCAGCTTATCGTACATTAATTTAATTGGTATTCTGCCCGAAGGCTGGTCCGAGCCTCCGAAGAGGCTACCCCCAGCCGGAGTTTACTTGCGGTAGGTTGGCCAGGGCCTTTCCGCTCCTCCTTTTGTTGGCCAACTGCTTAACTGCGGAGTTTTCATGGGATCCGGTGTTTCTACATGGCTAGGCCGTTGGCTTATCGTACATAGGAAGGTTTAATCGGTCCTCAAAGATTTGACCGGTAGGATATTAGCATATTATAATAGAATATGTAACCGTAGAAGTGACTAACAGGTCAGGCTTACCTTGCCATATCGTTGTGGGCCCGCGCTATCCCGTTGTCAAAATGGCAAATTTTTTTGCTCGTAATTACCCCGTAACGTCCTAAGTTTATATCCTTTTAGGAAAGTACTGAAGAATATAATACAATTTTAGTGACAAATGGTGTATAGAAACGCCAGAAAATGCTCATGAAATCGCTGATTTCAACACAAAATATGATACAGTATTAGTAAACCAGTTGTGTAGCAAGTAATATTGTAGGGCATTCGTGGCGTAATGGTAGCAACTTGGGCTCATAGTCTGGGCGTTTGTGGAACAAATCCCTGCAGGTTCAAATTTTTTACTTCGTTTCTTTTTTCGTATTTATTGACTTACAACTACTCCCACGTTATAAAGTGTGTATTTGAAATCGAAATTATTATGTATATACTTATAACACCACATATTTTAACACTCGAATACAGCGATTAATATTTGTTGACCTTGATTTGTGGTAGAGACTATTGTTTTTCTTGTTGTTTTTGTTGTTGATTCTGTAGGGGTTTTGCGGCATCATGGTCTTGTAGTCCCGTTTACGTGGATTTGTGTAGAAGTTGTCTGACTACCTGTGTCACTGTGATGTCTGTAGGCTTACTAGGGTGTGTACTTTTATACGAGAAAGGATTTGGGTAGGAAGCTGTTGTTGTTGTTTCATTTGAGATGCATGGACATCATGGTAATTTAGTCCCGTGTACTTGGGTGAGTGTTGAATTTTGTCTAATAACCTGTGTTATTAGGATGAATGTATTAGTGTGCGTATATATAATTCACGTGAGGATTCCATCAATCAACGATTAATATCCGTATTGCACGTTGTATTTCAACACGCTACTACAACCAACATTTAATTATACTCCTTGAAAAGGACAAAGAGTTATAACTACACCCATGCATTTAGGAGAAAGCAGACTATATGTTCTTTATTGAACATCTTGTTTCCTCTGGTCTCACCTAAATGTATGCCAACTCTAATCAAGGTCCTTCTAGTAGACTATGTAAGCTGTATACAGGTCATTTTACCTTTTATAAACATCTTCCGTCTTTATTGATACAACACGCGAATGTTATTTAAATCCTTGACTGTATTACTTACATACTTATTGTTCGTTTGTATAAAGATGGGTAATCTCATAATTAGAGTTTATACTTTTGGCATCCGGTAATATGTTCAACATTGAATCTTGCAATTCTCAGGTACGCGGAAATATTCCATAACCGGCTCCCGCGTAGGGAACGTGTGATACGAAATTTTCATTTCAGGCCATCAATATGTAATGCTGGAATGCGAGGTATTGGTAAAAATCGGGGAGTTGAAGTTCACACGCACCCTTATTAATACATTACATGTATCTGAACTGATTATACGATATTGAGTCTAGGGCTAAAATATTCTCAGAATGTAACTAGGCAGTTGGTAGTTTTGAGGAATTTTTAAATAGGCATACGTATATCTGCTAATATATACTTTCATTGTGCAAAATTAGCTATAAACCGATAAATTAATTTTGCAGTTGCAAGCAGTTGGACATTGAAGATTATCAAAATTAATCTGCAATTTTATGTTCTATACATATGAAAGTGTTAGAACTGTAGGTATGTATGCTTTCTGATGTATTGATATTAGGGTTCAAAATTATTCAGACCATTTATCAACAATTCGAGCCCTGGTGACTCTAAACATATTCCTAATGTCAGTTATGGATATTAACACTACACGCACAAAATTTGTTTGAAGTCCAATACACCGGGTGGTTCGCCAGCCCCTTGCGATCCAGTTTTATGCATCCCGTCACATGTATTACAATTGTGAAAGACATCGGTCCCTCGCTCTAAACTGGAATAATATAACGAGATGTACGTTTACGGGCTAGAAGACAGCAGGATTCGTGGGTGCCACTATTAATTCAGTATGGGTACCTCAAATGAACCAAGAAAACGAGCACAGATACACAGAACACGTACTTGAATACATGAGGTTTGCGCAAAGACCGAGCGAAGGTATTGTATAGAATGGGAAGTGCGCACTGCAGGTTGAGTGTCGCAGTAGCTCACATGGCAAACGCGCGGTAGGATGTGCGGTAGTTGACAGTGATCGGGTGTTCGAAGGTTCAAGTCCCATGCATTTTTTTTTGCAGTTGCCTGGGATGTGGCAAGGTTGTACTTTTAATAGTTTTTCACAGACTGATTTGTTTATTTGGCCTTGAAAAAGGCTGTTGGTCTGGTGCTGGGTTGATAGATGCAAGGAAACATGTGACAGGATCGCAGTTATCCACGGTGTTTAACGCAGCACCAGCTCGAAGTGACGACCTCCGTGGTCGATACAACGCTGTGCGCGATGTTGAAAGGACCGTCTGGCTCGTTGAAACATATCTGGCATATGGATCAGCATGCCTCGGTGATGAGCTGTCTAAGGTGACCAGCTGGCTCATGTGCATAAACCAGTTGTTTTATATGGCCCCACAGAAAGAAATCCAGGGGCTTAAGATCGGGCGGGACAGGGGACAGGTCCTTCCGGTCCTATCCAATTTTAAGGATACGTCACGTGGAGACGGTTCCAGACGACCACTGCTGCGTGCGGTGGAGCTCCGTGATGTTGAGACCATATCCTGCAGCGGTCAAGAACTGGCACATGCTCTTAAACGGTGGTAGTTCATCTTGAAGAAACCACAGATAGCGTTGTCCCGTCAGATGGCCCTAAAAGAAAAGGGGACCTATTAGCTGACTGTGTCTCTGAGCTGAACACAGCTTGTCAGCAGAAACAACTGGGGATGGTGACAAGCCAAATGCCCAGACGACCACGAAATGGGTTTAATGAAGGAAATGGCAGCAAATGGAGTGGGAAGAAAGACGGCCGTGGTCCTGTCGAAGGGAACTATCTCAGAAATTGCCTGTAAAAGAAGTGGGAAACCACGGAAAACCACTTCCGGGATGGCTAAGGCAAGAAGCGAACGTGCCTCTAATTAGTTTGTGTGCCCCACGAGGCTGAGTACACCCCGTTCCAGCCCTCAGACCAGAATTTAATTTCGTGGCAGAGCCGGGAATTGAACCCGGGCCTCCACGGTGACATGGTCTTTTACAGAGCGAAATAAACAAATCGTTTCACCTCAGTGGTGTGATGGTCAGCGTGCTTAGCTGCCACCCCGGAGTTGCGAGGTCCCGGCTCTGACAAGAAATTCGACAAATGGTATGAGGACTGGAACGGAGTCTACTCAGTCTCGGGATGATGAGTAGACAGGGTTCGATTCCCACCTCAGCCTTCCTCGAAGTGGATTTCCGTGGTTGACCACTTCATCTCCGGGCAAATGCCAGGATGGTACTGTACCCGTGTTACCTACCATTACCTGTTGAAATCCCTCGATGACACCTGGATCGTAGAACCTTAAAATCCCCGGCTTGACAAACCCCCAAGTCCTACCAACAAGTAAAGGGATAGATGATAGGGTAACTTAAAATCCTAACAGGTTGCATTAAGAATGACCTTGGCTCAAATATAGTTACTAGCTCACTGAACACAAGATTCATCCAGAATGGAATATCTCAAGGGGGGGGGGGGAGGGTATACCCTAGAAATAACTAGCGATGGCCTTCTTAACGTAACCTACCATCACATCTATAAAGCACCACGCAACAATATAAAAACAGAAAAAAATAAACGAATAAAAATGACAAAAATAAATTAAATGCTGTCGTCAAAACAACCAATCAAAAATCCACAAAGACTTTGGATTATATTCAAGACATGAAACAAATGGATCACCACAAAAATGATGTGTACATAATTGGAAAAGCATTCACATTTCCTAAACATGAATTAACGTAAAGTTGATCCCAAACAAACGAAGAATATTGGATGCACTTCGATTAATAGAATAAACACTTTTATCATAATCATGAGAGAGCCTCCGTGGCTTAGGCGGCAGCACGCCGGCCTCTCACCGCTGGGTCCGTGGTTCAAATCCCGGTCACTCCATGTGAGATCTGTGCTGGACAAAACGGAGGCACCCAGGTTTTTCTCCGGGTACTCCGGTTTTCCCTGTCAAAATTTCATTCCAGCAACACTCTCCACTATCATTTCATTTCATCTGTCATTCATTTAATCATTGCCCCAGAGGAGTGCGTCAGGCCTCGGCAGCCGGCACAGTTCATATCCTCGCCGCTAGATGGGGGCTTCATTCATTCCATTCCTGACCCGGTCGGAGACTGGAAGCAGGCTGTGGATTTTCATTTCATCATAATCATGACAACTGTTAGTGATCATTATTCATAGTTCAAGATATTATTATTATCTTATTAAATAATGATGAAATTATTTAAATCATATTTACATATTTTACATTTTATACATTAAATTTAGAATAATCTAAATTATTCTTTGCACTGACTTGTTTCACGACATTCGTTCCTGTTTCAAAATTAATCATCCATGCATTTTCTTATTAATCCAGTATAATTCTACCGAACGACAAGCTAAGTAAAATGTTTCCATACATTTGTTATTAAATAAATATAGATCATATTTCTTATACTGTATAATTGCTGTGGCTTTGTAATCCATACCTCAATGGTAATATTTAATTGAATAACCACTCAATCGTATCAAACTGTGCTTAGTATAAATGGTATTCATCACGAAGACCTAGCTTGACATAACATGAACAGCTGATTTTGTCACCTGGGACATATTATTGTAACCACACTAGTTTAAATTCACCACATATCTGGTGTGAAACTTCACTAAGTCTAATCTCGATTGGCACAACTTGGATCAATCTTCAACATGAAAAACGCTTCAAAAAGCACAATACGAAGAACACTCATACCCATTGGCATTATTCATAATATATGCCTGATACATAAATACCCATATGCACCCTTAACTGGTGTGTAACAATCTTAATTAACTGTTTCATAAATCAGCTGATTGTCATAATGCCTAAATTCGTGCTTAGAAAAAAAGTATTTAACACTCTAGCACGTCATTGAACTTCGTTATTGTGGATTCCAAAAATATACCACAAAATCAAGAAACTTGCCTTACGATAACATAATACAGTATGCGTTATCATTAAATCATATGACTTGTAGTAAGTCCTCCCTGGGATTTGCTTCGCAAAAACTTGGATGTATCTCAAATACATTATTTTATTTCAGCAAACTATTGCATCAATTGCAATCATTTAATTTATACCAATGATAAATGTATAAGTCAGAATATCAGAATCATCAAATCCACTCAGTATATGAGGCTATACAATGTCATGATTGATCCTCCCCAAAAAATTAAGATCTCCCCTGACTCCACTGCACTTCAAAATGTCGATGGATAATACCTACACCATGAATCCAGGTTAACTACTGAGGTTAAGCGGCTGTAGATTCATTAGGAATATTCGTTTTGAAAATCTTGCTCAGAAAAGACAAGTATAATCTTGAAATAATTGAGAAAAAGAATCCAAGTCTCTCTCTTATTAACTTTTTTCGAAAACTTCCTAATATCAACGTGATATTTGGAAAAGTTAAGATCCTCATTGAGAAAATGATAACTCGAATGAAAGTGCAAGATTAAATAAGCACCAAATACCAGAAAACTCTGACAGTGTTCTTAAAGATGCTGAAAGAATGCGCATCTAAAATATTCTTATACAAAATGGAGTTCATCCCCTAAATGTGGTCTTCACGACAATGAGAATATGCATATCACTTTAAATACTGCTGAAAAATACTGAAAGTTAAATTTACAAAGCTAATATTTCACAAAGGATGCATTCACTTAATTGAACCAAAATCCAGGTTGAACAGAAAGTCAGCTCCGAAGCAGACATCGAACCTGTGACCTCCACTCAACCATTTAAACTACTAAAAAGAAAAATATGGCAATTGCGGTTGCTTTCAGTGCCCCACTACACTATTTTAATACACTGATGTTCCCGTACCTTTCGTCGATTCTAGAAGATGTGCAAAAAGGATATATGTTGGCCCTGGTAGCCTCCAGGCTACACCAAGGCATGGAATATCCCAGCTCCATCACCTGTGCTCGAACCAGCGGTTTTGCCATGCCCGAACGACGTCTGGCCGGTCACTGCGTTCCATCGTGGCCTCGCGATATTTCTCCGCACACGTTAGACTGAGCATGGCTCTCCCGGATACAGTTAATCAGCTTGTCACATCGTGTGAGCGAACTCGAACAACCGCTGAATAAATCAATATTAGAAATGGAAGTACTTTTATACATGCCTGTATAACCTACAGTAGTATGGAGTCCGTTTATGAAATTCGTGGAGCATAAGTTGGTTGCACAATGCTCTCGCTAATGCCTATTAATGTAGTATTCTCATCGCGTTTAGCCTGTCATAGTAGCAGATACAAAACTCATTATAATTGTTCCCTCCGACGTCTCACTCGAAAATACGTCGTTCATAGATGTATAACACACTTGGGAGTGTATTTTTAACATTGGGCTGTGCTCCCAAAAGGTTTTAAATACGCCCGTGTTCCGGTGAAAATCACACGCAATGGCGGCTAGAAGCAAGGACAGATCTCTCCGCGCTTCTTGCTACTAGACGTTTGTGCACGTCCATAAATTTAAGCATTTAACATAGTGTCTTAATCCCATTGTATAAGCGTTTCGTGATTGTTGAATTATACACGATCATTCCCTGTTAACGCGACCCACTCGCACGTATTATAATACTCGTAATTCACGTATTTCCCTCAACCTGGTGGTGATAACATTCCCGCACCGTGTCTGAACAAGGAGTCGGCTCCCTTCATGCTCGCTGCAAAGAGGAAGATATACATCACCCCCACTCCCTGACGGTATGTATCGATGTTAATCGCTACAGGTGGGAGTAACAACAAGTAATTCAATGGATCTTCCTCAGTTGTTCAAACATGCGTATAAAATAGCTTTCTGCTATGGAAATGTGTATTCTAACACATACAGAACCTCGTAAATGGCGCTAAATATCCTTTATTTTATATAAATCCTTCTCAGGTGCAACAATCGCTACAAGATATGACAGGATTGATTTGTTAATAATCGTTGTATCTTCGGCTCTCACTTCGGAATTGCTCGCGGGCGAGACTTACACTCCCGAGTGGAACTCCTCCTACCACATTACAGCTGTGTAGAATTATTTCTCTGGCGAACTCTATAGCTAAACGCCGCGTCACAAAACTATATTCATAAATGAACTCAAAACCCTTTAAAATAACGGTACAGTACCTAACGTAAGGCCACGACTGCCTCCTCCCTCTTCCTTGTCCGTCCGTCCGTCCCACTCTTCCCATACCCTCACAAGGCCCCTGTTCACTTTGCAGGTGAGGACGCCTAGGCGAAGTGCTGGTAAACTTCCCCAGTTGTATTCCCCTAACAGAGTCTCAAACTATAGGACACTGCCACTCAATGGTGGTAGAGGAGGGATTCTTTGCTTAGTCCGTGGGAAAAGTCAACTCTGTATGGTAAAGCTAAAACGAAAAAAAAAGTCTGTGAAAACTATTAAGTATACAACCTTGCCACATCCCAGGCAACTGCATGTAAAAATAAATGCATGTTAGTTGAACCTTCGAACCCTCGAGCACTGTCAACTATCACAAATCCTACCGCGCGGTTGCCATGTAAGCTACTGTGACACTTCACCTGCAGCGCGCACTTCCCAGTCTATACAATACCTGCTCTCGAACTGTGCGCGCACCTCCTGTTTTCAAGTGCTAGTTCTGCGTAACTGTGCTCGTTTTACGGGTTCATTCGGGATACCCATACTGAATTAATATTGGCGCTCACGATTCCTGCTGTCTAATAGTCCGTAAACACATATTTCGTAATATTACCCCAGTTGAGGGGGAGTGGGCGATGTTTTTCAGAATTGTATTACATGCGACGGGATGCATAAAACTGGATCGTAAGGGGCTGGTGAACCACCCGGTATAGTATGGACGTATTATGCAGATAAGCATTAAACCAATCAGCAAGCGAAGAATCGTGATAGCAACACTTCCGTATATAGATTAGTAAAATTAACTTGAAATACCATGATCTATAGATGTGCCAATTTTGGAAGAACTCCTTTTGTCTGTATGACAGTGACATGCATTTAAACATTTGACTATCAGGACGCGTTAAATAAAGTTGGTAGCATTGTCATATAGAGGCGTCTGGAAATTCATTTGAATTATGATTTTTGTGTGTGCCTATTTTAGAACGGTCCCATGCGTATCTTCTTATATATCCAAATTAGAGTTCAAATTTCATTGATTATTTTACAGCAGTTGGTAGCACTGAAATCGTATTCAAATATGATCTTGAGATGTTCTGATATAGGTCATTACTCATACCAAGTTTCGTTCTGGTAGCTACAGCCGTTTATGAATCGATACGGGGGTCACACACAGACAGAAGGACAGACGCACTCACATATCCGGATGATCCCATGCGTCTAATTCATGAACCTTGCAAAACGTTCAAAGTAGGCTTAAAACATTCGCCGCATAAATATTCATGGTATCTAATCGCTGACTCCACATATAGATCAGGAAGGACTTGACAAGTAACAAACAAACCAACAAAAATAGCAAGCAAACATAACCGTAGATTCATTTGCGTCAGGAATGGCGTCGGGTGTAAAGAAGATTCATATTAAACTCATTTTATCTACTGTAATTCTGGATCCCGTAGGGGGAGAATTATTAGCGGTTGAAATGCATAGTCTACACGTACAACAATAATAATGTATGGTTGCAGCTTACTCAGAATTATATGCTACAGACCGTTTTATTGAATTACAATTAATAATAGATTATTGATTTGTAAGCTTAGCAAAACTATAATATTCAGAGCTATAAAAGTACATATTTTAGAAATACGTATAATTTGCAGGACAATATATTAGGTTATCGGATTATGACCCTTTACTATGACTAATTTGACTATTATAACATTTTATTTATAACAACAGGTTCTATACAACGTAGATAACAATTTATTTCGAAGTTGAGTAGACGGGTCTGGTCCCTGATGAAAGTGCCATGCCTTACAATTTCAAAGAAAATACCTTTTACGTAACTTTACATCTACTTTGTAATTAAAACTTATATTTAAAATAAATCTTGAACGTATGCCGTGCTCCACAAAACAATACCTCACAACCAGATATATTAGTAACTAAGCCTTTCTTCTTTACAGTTGACGTATACAAAACATTATCGAGGATTCTTGTTAATTTTCAGAACACAAACGGAAATATCCAAATAGTGGCGAAAACAAAGTGAAATCAGCACTCAAGGGTGGATTTTATCGCAGTTGGAGAGCTTCAGTATGGTGTATGTCCTCCGCGACCATTTATCACAGCTTGGCACGTGGCAGGCTCCGTATATGTCGACGGAGGTCACGTTGCGGTATCAGGTCCCATTCTTTAAGGAGAGCCTGTTCGAGGTCTGGGAGAGTCGGTGGGGGAACAGGACGCCCCCGAACATTTCTGTGAAGCCTATCCCACACATTCTCGATGGGATTGAGGTCGGGACTCGCTGCTGGCCCTTCCATCTCTTGAATGTCCAGTTCTCGCAAGACAGCTCTGGTGATGCGCGCTACATGAACCCTGGCATTGTCGTGCATGAGTACGAATTCAGGGCCAACAGCGTATGCAGCAGCCAACTCATGCTGTTACAGTATCTGCTCGATGTACTCCGCAGCAGGAAGATTACGTTGGACGACGGTGAGATCTGTACGGCAATCAATACTGATGCCGCCCTACACCAGCACAGAAGCTTGTCCGAATCGGTCGACTTCCTGGACAACATTTGGCATGTACTGCTCACCACGGCGTCTCCGTAAACTTTGACGTCCATCACGCTGTGTCAGGGGAAATCTGAACTCGTATGTGCACAACCCAGATCTCCAATGGCGAAGTTGTCAGTTGCCGTGGGTACGGGCAAACAGAAGGCGAGCTGCGTGATGTTGCTGCGTTAAACGGGGGACTCAAACAAGACGTCTGGGTCGTAAGGTCACTTCCCTTAACCTGTTCCATACTGTCTGGTTGGACACCGAGATACCAGTGACCCTCCTGAGGTCATGTTGCAGTTCTATGGCAGTTGTTGAACGCACAGATCGGCAGATATCGGTCATCTTGTGGGGTTGTCGTGCGTCCACGACCTTGTCCAACCCTCCTTGTGAACTGGTCAGTCTCATTGTAGCGATTCCACTAGCGGAGAGACATTGAGATCCACAGCAACACGACGAATACTCCATCCTTCATGGATCGAAGTGACAGCCCTTGCGACACGAACCTCGTTAAGATGTCTCGTGCCATGTGCTGGTTTACGTACATCGTGCTCAAATGACCGCAGTAGTCTGCGTACTGAACTCGAATTCAGCCCAGCTTAGGACCTTTGACCGAACGGAGGTTCGAACGACTTGTGTGGTGTATTCTTGGACTACACGGTACGAGAGAATATAATTTTTAATGCTTTTGCGTGTTCATTCCTTCCTCTTTATCAAACACCAAGAGTGATCTTCTATTTTCTCTTTGATGGTCATGTCTCTTAAGTCATTGTGAGTCTGTTCTAGATATATATCTTCCATGACCCACCTAGAGTCATCTAGCAGCGAATATCTGAAGCTCCTCAATTCTTCCTGGTGCAAGAGGACTTCCTTATCCATCTGGCCATCAGATCTCGTCACCATCGCCAGCTATCATCTCCTTGATCAAGAGAACTTCGTCTACTCTTTCACCCACCAGGCTGTGCTAGTATCGCCTATTATCAACTCTTTGAAGACAATTTCCTCAAGAGAATTCAAGTTTACAATATTGGTCATGCTTATATGTTCTCCTTTTGTCTCCTATCCCCACTCTTTTCCCTTCCTTGGACCCTCCGCGCTTCGCTGAGTGGGTCTCACTTGTATGTCGGCAGTTGATTCGGTCAGTCAAGGCTCAACTAGAGCCAGTTTCCTCAAACCAAGAGGCACTCTCTACGTTCTACGCCATGTTGGCACATTAAGTATTCGTCAAAGGGAACTTCACCTTCGACATGCAACCAAGATAAGTACAGACTTAAGGTTTTTAACCTCATCTTCATCAGTTTTATTATCTACATGCTTTTATTGATCATTTTATAGACAGCGTGAGATTACTTATTTGGGGCGGTAATCATTCTTCGCGGGATTTGCTACGTTGGGCTTTTGTCTGTCTAAGCCAACCTTAATAAAAAGTAGCTTTTCTTAAGCTATTTAAATGAGAAATCTTCTCACCACGTGGGATATTATCTAATACCCGCTGTCTATAAAATAACAAGCTAGTTCCTCCGCTGGATTAACTTTGGCTCCATTCTTCTATTCGGATTGTTCTGGAACCTTCCAGATCCTGTACTTTATCTACAAGTCTTGCCGTCATGTACTTTTCACTCACTTGTGAGAATACTATTGAAAATTGAAGAATCTTCCTTCTGAATTACAGCTCAATAGCTAATTTTCTTCCACCGTTGGAATGTTCTATGGCGCATTTAATTGTAATACACAACTTTCACAAGCAATAGACTTTCGCCTATCTAGTGCTACCAGTTCTTTTTCATCATTGCAATAACTTTCATTGCCATAACCTTTCGTGTTACTACAGTGAACTTTTCATCTATTTAACAGACTATAGTGATAACTAGTGCTTGTTCAACTTTTCTACCGTTTACCTTAAATAAGGCCATGAACATTTATCCTAAATCCCAATTGATCTTTCTGAAACCTTCTACTAACAAACCATATTAATAAAATTGTAACTCTAGATCATTTTCAATGAGGTGTCACTCTAACGAAGTGCCCTTCCATCTTGCTTGTTTATCATTAATTAATTTCTGCCTAACCACGTGTCTTATACACGGTTCAAGCTTACATTGTTTCTCCCTTATAATCAGGGAATACAATTCTTTCAACTCAGGAGTGAGTTATTTCTAGGTTTCACGAAAGGGAAACTTGCCCCATTAGTCTCGTGATTCCTAGTTAAACATAGGAAATCTAGAACCTTCCTTTTGACTTTCTCTTCAGGTTTCACAGTAAGTGACCTGCTCTCTTTTGTATAATTGTTATAAAAGTAATTCTGTACAAATATAAGAAGTTATAGGAACTTCTATCTTATTCTTCATGTTTTTCTTATTGGTATTTTCGAAGTGGTTACTTTCTCTAGAATGTTTTCTCAGAAATTTCTTATAGTACACACCTTGTACTCTATTTATTGTTAAACTTTAATCACCTTAATTGTCTTTAAATTTTGAATTTTGATCTTTGCTATTTTAAATCCTTGCTAGGATTTTATAAAGGTTTGAAACCTAATAAATTGTTAATTGCCTGGCGCAACCGTTTAATGTTTTCTGAGGTCTGTGACCCCAAAATTGTTAAACAAATTGAAAATATATACTTGTCAAATTTATTAGACTCTTTTGCCTTGTTAAATATATTAAATATTTGTTTTTGGATTCATCATTTCTCTAATACAACGGTTAGGCAAGATCCTGTCTTCCTTGACTCTTTCTCAGTTCATGCCATCGTTAATACAGAATAAATCTCTTACTATTTGTCTTGTCAGACCATCACCCTTCCCCATAGTAGGCATATGCATGCTTGAGAGGGAATACGCTAAAGCCTTTCTCTGGCAAACCGCCCAAGTCCTAGCTGCGTTTCCCGTTAGCTTCGACCAGGTCCTTACCCATTTTAGGTATCAGAGAGCGGATTTGAGGTGGCAACCGCCTCTGAGTGCATTTAAAGTTAAATTTATAACTTTTGTGGGACTCTCATCCTATCTTTCTATCCTTTTTCTCCAGTCCGAAACCCACCTCCTTTTCTTTATCATCTTCCCTTGGTGGTTAGGTTATTCCTCAGCCAATAATCTACCCAAAATTTGGTGCCGAAACCCGGGTGAGTCCATTTGTCATGTTTTCTGTTTAAAAGATTATTTGACAATACCTTGCAAATTATTAATACCTGCTTTGAATCTTTCAGCTATAACTACATCGTGCAAAGCCTGTGAAGGGGAAAGAGGCCGCTCCTGTCTTCCGTGGTGTGTCCCCTTCTTTCAACTTATTCGCTGCTGCCAGCCTGACAGCATCTCCAAGATTCCACAGTTTCGTGAGTTACATTTTAATCTAATTTCTTTGACATGGCTCCTACTGAAAAGGATGAAACTCTCATTGCCAGACGTTCTTCCTATAAAGGGCAACACACCAGATTCAGAAATTTCATCAACAAATTAAATCCCGCCGAGTGTGATTTAGACATCTTGACACAACGCCTTAAGTTGTACGAACGGTCCTATGATTATTACGATCAAACTCAAACCGAGATTGAATCCGCTTGCCCAGAACTTCAATCTGATCGGGACGAGGTCGAACCCTTGTATTTTGAAGGGATTGCCAAGGCCCACCAACTGATCCGCAGTATCTCAGAACCGGACACTAGGGTCATCAATCCGGCCCAGTTCGCACCCGCTTCAGTTCACAAGGATAAACCGAGACCGTTATTTCCAAAGATAAGCCTACCTCACTTCTCAGGCCAGGAAGGTGAATGGTATTCTTTTTATGAACTTTACTGCTCCCTTATTCATGAAAACTCAGACGTTGTTGACAGTCATAAGTTCTATTTCCTGCGTGCGTCCTTGGAAGGCGAGGCCTTGGCCTTGGTACAGTCACTGCCTTTAAGCGCAGATAACTACCACATCGCCTTTAATCTCCTTAAAGAGAGATATGGTAATTTACGTTTGTGTGTAGCTCGCCACATCCGCTGTCTGTTCAACCTTCCAGTCGTCAAACCTAATGACGTCACCTCTTTAAGAGACCTGTTAGATTCTATTCAATTGCACGTGAGAGCGTTATATCAACTCAAGCAACCAGTCCAAACGTGGGACACTATTCTTATTCATCTAGCTACATCCAGATTCGATTTTTCGACATTAAAGGCTTGGGAGATCGAACTCACTCGCAACGAGGAACATACGTTTGAACACCTCATCTCGTTTCTCAACAGCTGGTGCCAAGTTCTTACAGCACTCTCATTTCAGTCTGAAAATGTCGAAACGAGTCATAAGTGTCACATTTTTGAGAAAAACTTGCTTCTTCAAGGGGTCATCAGCCCCCATCTGTCGAGAACAAGTAAACTCGTTCTGCTTCTTTCAACCCTCCAAGAGAACATATCAGGCCGCTCAACAAATCTTTAAAATGCACGCTCTGTAAAAAGCTTCACACTTCGTACTCCTGCAAATCTTTTAAAGAATTGTCTGTCGAAGATCGAAGGAAGTTTGTCTTCAATAGCAAACATTGCTTCAACTGCTTGTCACCTAAGCATTCTTCTTCAAACTGTACGTCATCCAACCTCTGTTTCCATTGCAAACAACCGCACCATTTTTATTGCACGTTCATGATAAATCGAGGACACCAGTACCCGCTTCTTCAATCTCCATGCAGAGCATCTCCGAACAAACTAATGTTTCTTCCTGCATTTTAACGCCGAAACTTCTCACAGTGCGCAAGTCCTTTTGTCCACTGTACAATTCGAAATCCAAGATAAATTTGGAAATTGGTTTCGAACCCGCGGTCTTCTCGATTCCGTTTCAACTCACAACTTTGTTTCGCGATCGTTAATTAAAAAACTAGGTCTTTCGCCATCGCCTACTCCCATCAATGTATCCGGCATTGACAATTTGAAAACTCAAGCCTTGCAGTCTTCAAAATTGAAAATCAGAGACGTTTGTCAAAGAAACACCAATCTTAACTTAAACTGTCTCATTCTTACCAGTATTGGCAAGGACACTCCTAGCAGCTCTATTAATACTTCCATTTTTATTGCACGTTCATGATAAATCGAGGACACCAGTACCCGCTTCTTCAATCTCCATGCAGAGCATCTCCGAACAAACTAATGTTTCTTCCTGCATTTTTAACGCCGAAACTTCTCACAGTGCGCAAGTCCTTTTGTCCACTGTACAATTCGAAATCCAAGATAAATTTGGAAATTGGTTTCGAACCCGCGGTCTTCTCGATTCCGCTTCAACTCACAACTTTGTTTCGCGATCGTTAATTAAAAAACTAGGTCTTTCGCCATCGCCTACTCCCATCAATGTATCCGGCATTGACAATTTGAAAACTCAAGCCTTGCAGTCTTCAAAATTGAAAATCAGAGACGTTTGTCAAAGAAACACCAATCTTAACTTAAACTGTCTCATTCTTACCAGTATTGGCAAGGACACTCCTAGCAGCTCTATTAATACTTCCGGTTTAAAGATTCCTTCGCACTTAAGGTTGGCTGATCCTCAGTTTATTGCTCAAGGTCCCAATTATGTACTTTTCAGTGCCAATGTTTTTTGGAATTGCCTCCGTAAACAGGTTCGCAAGTTATCCTCAAACGTGGTCGCCAGAGTCACCGATTTTGGTTGGGTTATTACTGGTGAAATCCAACATCCCAGTCTTCAAACCAAAGCGCAATGTCATTTCGTTACTGCTGATATAAATCCCTTTTCTGAAAAAGAGAATACCTATGTTTTCGATCTCGATACTTTTGAAAAACACTTGCCGAAACGATGTCTCGTCGTGAACAACTACGCCATCTTTGTAAGTTGTTTAAATGATTTTGCCTTCTTCCCGCACAAGATGGCAATTCAAATTCGCCTCACCTTGTGTTACTTCGTTTACCTTCTCATGTCATTTTTTATAGCAGGTAATTGCTTAAACTCTCTATCGAAAACTATCTTCACCTTGTGTAAAACCATGGCTATCAGTCTCCATCACTTCGCTGTAAGCTATGTTTCACTTCTTTCGCTATTTAGAAGGATGGCCACGGCCGGCATCTTCCCCCTTCCTCACAATTGGAAGCCGCTTTTGAAACCGCTTGAAAATCTGAATTCTCTAGCATCTAGAATAACTATTCTTACGCATAAAATCCTTCTCAATGTCCCAGCTTCTCTTCCGTTTTCGGAAGAATTAAGCTTTTTTCTGTTGAAAATTGTCGGATTCCGTAATCGTCAAAATTATGCGAAATTGATTTCCTACTTTATTTTATATGTCTCTAAATTGGTTTTTCACGTCCAAGCCACGAATGACTGCATGCCGTCTAACCTGAATATCCGCTTTAAGTCTCAGCTGATTTCACCTGTGTTGTTTGTTTATTTCGGACTGCTTGTTTTTCAATCTGGTTTGTATACAAGCTCGAGAAAGGCCAAACTGCTGTTCATTTCCTGTATGCTTGCCAAATGTCAGAGCAAGTCTCCCCTATCTCAACTCTGGCTGACTGCCAACCATTGTCTTGCGAGTCGCTCCCGTAATCTCGGAAGCCGTTCACCTCATTACCAAAATAAACTTGTTCCGGTTAAAGACTCTTTCAGATATTTATATTCCTTATCTCGCTGTACTATGTGGGTCAAGGCCGTGTTTGCCTGCCTCTCCCACTTGCTTACTCTCGTATTCTACAACTGCTTCGATTCTTGTTTCATAACATCGTTGCGTATTTTTGACGCGTTCATGTATTGCTCCTTGCTTACATATTTTGCAATCTTATTGTTCATTGATGAACAAACTTGTTTTTTTCTCGTCGTCACATTCGATGTGTTTTTGTATTTATACTTGTTATGTACGTTTCTCGCTGACTTAAGTATTTTTCTGATGAACCCCTTTGATACTTATTATGACTTAAGGTCATTGTTTATGGCTACTAGATTGTTGTTTCCTATGGCGTTCTTGCCTCCTACTCACATAGTTCCTTTGTTTATTTGGTATATTCTTATCCTTAATAGATGTACTTGTTTCTATACGCTTTGTTTAAACTTGTTAATTCTTCGTTCGCATCTTATCGCAATCTTTACTAGAACTATATTTCCCGCAGCTTCTAGCTACTTTGTGATTGAAGGTGTTGTTAATTCTCGTTCTTTAACTCCTCTTTCCAATGACCCCGATGACTTGCTTCCACTCACACCTGGTCACTTCCTTATCGGCACTTCTCTTTCTGCCCCTCCTCCTCTTCCCAATTCTTACAGGGATTCTAATTTACCTATTGTTTGGCGTAAACTTGAAGCCCTCCGCAATTCCTATTGGAAGAGGTGGAACTTGGAATATTTAACTTCCTTGCAACGGAGACAGAAGTGGTTTCTTTCCAGTCCCGACATCAAAGTGGGGGACTTGGTCTTGGTTAGGGATGTTTCTCCCCCCCCCCCCTTGGTCTGGACTTCTGGTAGAGTGACCGAGTGTTATCCTGGAAGGGACGGGAGAGTCAGGGTGGTCAGAGTCTTGACCACTAATGGTCCGATCACAAGACCGCGGTCTTTGATCGCTCCATTACCTTTAAATGTTTAACTGCTTATTTGTTCTCTGGTGGTGTTTTTACCTCCCAGTATGGTGTATTCCTGGAATACACGGTACGAGAGAATATAATTTTTAATGCTTTTGCATGTTCATTCCTTCCTCTTTATCAAACACCAACAGTGATCTTCTATTTTCTCTTTGATGGTCATGTCTCTTATGTCATTGTGAGTCTGTTCTCGATATATATCTTCCATGACCCCCCTAGCGTCATCTAGCAGCGAATCTCTGAAGCTCCTCAATTCTTCCTGGTGCAAGAGGACTTCCTTATCCATCTGGCCATCAGATCTCGTCACCATCGCCAGCTATCATCTCCTTGATCAAGAGAACTTCGTCTACCCTTTCACCCACCAGGCTGTGCTAGTATCGCCTACTATCAACTCTTTGAAGACAATTTCCTCAAGAGAATTCAAGTTTACAATATTGGTCATGCTTATATGTTCTCCTTTTGTCTCCTACCCCCACTCTTTTCCCTTCCTTGGACCATCCGCGCTTCGATGAGTGGGTCTCACTTGTAAGTCGGCAGTTGATTCGGTCAGTCAAGGCTCAACTAGAGCCAGTTTCCTCAAACCAAGAGGCACTCTCTACGTTCTACGCCATGTTGGCACATTATGTATTCGTCAAAGGAACTTCACCTTCGACATGCAACCAAGATAAGTACAGACTTAAGGTTTTTAACCTCATCTTCATCAGTTTTATTATCTACATGCTTTTATTGATCATTTTATAGACAGCGTGAGATTACTTATTTGGGGCGGTAATCATTCTTCGCGGGATTTGCTATGTTGGGCATTTGTCTGTCTAAGCCAACCTTAATAAAAAGTAGCTTTTCTTAAGCTATTTAAATGAGAAATCTTCTCACCACGTGGGATATTATCTAATACCCGCTGTCTATAAAATAACAAGCTAGTTCCTCCGCTGGATTAACTTTGGCTCCATTCTTCTATTCGGATTGTTCTGGAACCTTCCAGATCCTGTACTTTATCTACAAGTCTTGCCGTCATGTACTTTTCACTCACTTGTGAGAATACTATTGAAAATTGAAGAATCTTCCTTCTGAATTAAAGCTCAATAGCTAATTTTCTTCCACCGTTGGAATGTTCTATGGCGCATTTAATTGTAATACACAACTTTCTCAAGCAATAGACTTTCGCCTATCTAGTGCTACCAGTTCTTTTTCATCATTGCAATAACTTTCTTTGCCATAAACTTTCGTGTTACTACAGTGAACTTTTCATCTATTTAACAGACTATAGTGATAACTAGTGCTTGTTCAACTTTTCTACCGCGTCGCGATCGTCCGTTTACCTTAAATAAGGCCATGAATATTTATCCTAAATCCCAACTCATCTTTCCTAACCCTTCTACTAACAAACCATATTAATAAAATTGTAACTCTAGATCATTTTCAATGAGGTGTCACTCTAACGAAGTGCCCTTCCATCTTGCTTGTTTATCATTAATTAATTTCTGCATAACCACGTGTCTTATACACGGTTCGAGCTTACATTGTTTCTCCCTTATAATCAGGGAATACAATTCATTCAACTCAGGAGTGAGTTATTTCTAGGTTTCACGAAAGGGAAACTTGCCCCATTAGTCTCGTGGTTCCTAATTAAACATAGGAAGTCTAGAACCTTCCTTTTGACTTTCTCTTCAGGTTTCACAGTAAGTGACCTGCTCTCTTTTGTATAATTGTTATAAAAGTAATTCTGTACAAATATAAGAAGTTATAGGAACTTCTATCTTATTCTACATGTTTTTCTTATTGGTATTTTCGAAGTGGTTACTTTCTCTAGAATGTTTTCTCAGAAATTTCTTATAGTACACACCTTGTACTCTATTTATTGTTAAACTTTAATCACCTTAATTGTCTTTAAATTTTGAATTTTGATCTTCGCTATTTTAAATCCTTGCTAGGATTTTATAAAGGTTTGAAACCTAATAAATTGTTAATTGCCTGGCGCAACCGTTTAATGTTTTCTGAGGTCTGTGACCCCAAAATTGTTAAACAAATTGAAAATATATACTTGTCAAATTTATTAGACTCTTTTGCCTTGTTAAATAAATTAAATATTTGTTTTTGGATTCATCATTTCTCTAATACAACGGTTAGGCAAGATCCTGTCTTCCTTGACTCTTCCTCAGTTCATGCCATCGTTAATACAGAATAAATCTCTTACTATTTGTCTTGTCAGACCATCACCCTTCCCCATAGTAGGCATATGCATGCTTGAGAGAGAATACGCTAAAGCCTTTCTCTGGCAAACCGCCCAAGTCCTAGCTGCGTTTCCCGTTAGCTTCGACCAGGTCCTTACCCATTTTAGGTATCAGAGAGCGGATTTGCGGTGGCAACCGCCTCTGAGTGCATTTAAAGTTAAATTTATAACTTTTGTGGGAATCTCATCCTATCTTTCTATCCTTTTTCTCCAGTCCGAAACTCACCTCCTTTTCTTTATCATCTTCCCTTTGTGGTTAGGTTAATCCTCAGCCAATAATCTACCCATTGTGCACCATTGGAAGGAAAAATTGGAAATATGGAATTAAAATAATTTAATAAATATATATGTATTATGGGATGCAAATGATGCATGATGAAAGTATTTGGGAGAATTTTGAAGCATTATTAGGAATGTATGATTTGGAAATATTCTGGTGAATGAGATTTCAACTAAGGAAGAGTTCGATCATTCGAAGCTGGAAATTGTACAAAGCTTCATGTTTGGCACTAGAAAACCAGTTTTGGTTAGCAAGGCGATCATAACAAAGCGATGCACACGACCCGTGGATAAGAGGCTAGACCCAGGAGCCTTTTATAGAATATTTCAACAGCCAATCAAATAATAGCACATAATTTTTGAGGGAATAGTTTTATATAAATTTGGCAGATATAAAGAAGAATAAGCACATCTACAGGTGTAGAATGCAATATGAAATTTATTTGGTTGAAAAGAAATATAAATTATTGAATAATAGAGCAACTATTAGTATATTTCTATTAAAATGCATGTGTGTGAGGCTAGCTGATCTAGGCTAGCAATGACACGCGCCGCGGAGAGAAGAAGCATGGCATGACTCTCTCACAGCGACTGGACACGAGTGGACGCGTTGAGGCACGCGCACAGAAGAGAAGCAGTTATTGCACGCAACATAAGCCCGGTCGACAAGCACCGTTGTACTATCGAACGACCTAGGGATCGCCGAGGAAGTTCAGAAGAGGAGCCGGCGAAATGAATTTACATTAGTATTGGAGTGACCAGCGTTTATAAAAGTATAACATCGTTAGAACGAGACTTCAATTATAAAACAAAACTCTACAGAGAGGCAATAACTAACAGCATAATTTATTTCAAGCTACGATATCGCTACAACGAATTCAACTGTATAATTCAGCATCATTTCATCACAGTCTACATCACAGTCTACATGATGGTAACGAATTTAAGTCAGGGAGGAAAAGCTTATTCTACGAATACTGAAGAGAATATTATCGAGAACTAAATAAAATGAAAGGAGGTTAATCTATACTATGGATTGGGAAGTCAGAGTGACTTGGAAATTCAAGGACCGACACAGCTACAACTGCGCAACAACTAGCAGTATTCCAATATGAGTTTTTACACTACAAGCAAGATGTCCAACAACACCATGATGAGATGTCAACTCAGGACTTGCGGATCTACGATGGCGAGACCACTCTGCAGGATAGAGATTAGAAGCAGAAGACCGTATGCAGCCAATCGAAATAAGAAACGCAGTTTCCAGGCCGCTGGCCGTGAAGATGGCAGATCTACCGTTAGCAGCTCAAGCCGAGACGCAGAGCAGGTGATTGCAGGCCGAGTGAGATGGGGTCGCCCGCAGCTGATTTGCACGTGCTTGGCTGTAACTGGTTTCTCTAGGAGGCGAGCGATGGCAGCTTCGACGGAATATCAAGAACAGCTGATAGAGGTAATCCTGGCTGTAGAAGACGTCTCAAGGTAGAACAACCGTTTGATCTAAAATCTGTAGTTTTGCTGTGATTGTAGAAATTCATTCTTGGGGTGACCAACTTCATTTGTAGTAATTCTTATATTCATCTTTTGTCTTCTAATAGCTTAAATTTTACAGTTTCATTGTACATTTTGATACGTCTTCGTGTGTCGTTTAAGACGTTATTTCATGCATATTTAACTTAGATTTGCGTTTCTCGTATTTTTATTTTGATCGAAACGTAGTAAGTTTCGCACTTTCGAAAGATACTCGTTTTATAAAAGGAATGCTTCGATGATTTGATTATTCGATTATTTAACTACATGGTAACTCATAGAGATTATTCGATTATTCGATAATATTGTATCTCGGAGAGAAGGCTTTGATTACATTGTATTCTGGAGAAGAGAGAGTCAATAATGACAAATTGTAAGAACATTTAAACATTATAATTGTTATTAACAATTTCTATGCGTAACAACCAAAGTATACATTTATATGTCTTTATTCGTTTGTTATCAAGTAAAGCATTATTGTGAGATGCTGTAATAATATTTAACAAACATTTTGATGTTAACATACATCTGATATATTTATAACGATTTGAATGTTATAAAATTCCAATAGCGGAATACAACTTATTAGACAACTAAATAGTCTTGGACTATTGATACTACGAATATATACTATAAAATAGGATCATAGTAGTGACAATTGAGGTCAAATGATGCCTATATTTATCAACAATTGAAGTAGAAACCTTGTTTAACTGAGAGGAATAGATCAGGAGATATTTAGTCTACCTGCGGTCTAGTATGTTAAAAACAAATTTAATATGAATTGGTCATATATTTAAATGTACACCAGAAGCGTGAGGGTATGTATTTATTTTTATTGACAACTAAAAACGAGAGAACTACAAATTAACATTGTTAACGTTTGGCAACGTGGAAGAACAAGTTTGTTATGGATCAAAGAGAACGAATAGCGCTAATGAAAGGTATAAGAAGTACTTTGTGAATTGTATTATTGTGAACGAACATGTAATTGTAAGGTTTAATAATTTAGACAGGAGTTGAGAGTTAGGGGTGCATTCTGAACGGTAATATACTCTAGCGTAGTTACCTAGTAAAATCACTAATTCTTCTACAAGTGTGTAGCAAGATGTTTTTTTATGGATGTAATGCCGTGCGGAGTTGTGAATATTGTTTATAGAGAGGAAAGGAAGGAAGTATGATATGTTTGGAGCGTAGTAAGACGCCATTGATAAGTATTGTTCACTGTATTGCGGAAGCAAGGAATATATTGCTATGTGGAGCAACGAATTGTTACAGGATGAGTAAGAAGCGCTAACACAAAGGTTAAATGTTTGAATTGTTTATGTCCGAGAGTATTTGTATATGATCCACGAAATGTATAGTGCCTTTAAGGAGTTTCGCATCGCCCTTTACCCTAATGTTTTATTTATTGATACGACATTTTAAGCTGTATTTTACTTAAGTGTTTGATACTCAGGCTTATTTATTATGACATACCACTAGAAGTACCTGAGAATTTGATCGTTGATTGAAACTTTGTTTAAAGAACTGTTTATGTAACAGAGACAATATGAAGCTGTCAGATCGCGACTGATAGTGTTAATGGTAATTTTAAACCGTGTGAAGCGCGAGAACTGTAAATAATGTAAATATTTAAAATATTATATAATTTATAACAGTATTATTAGATTAGATAGTTACATTTTACGCACGCCCCTGTATAATGTAGGGTTTTTGTAATGTTAACTTCATTTTTGTGACTGAACAGCTGATTTTAATCAGACCATTACAGTGACATAACCACAGGGTGACTGTCAACTACGCGAATATTTTTTGAATCTTAATATAGCTAGATGGTTGTACCGAGAATGTTCAGAAACATTTATTCTACAGATAGTAGAACCATCTGACGTGTGTAACAGTTAATTTTAACATGTTTATCTATGTTAAATGGTGATAGGGATTCTTTTTTATCATTTTTAATTGTTTGGAAATAAATCCCTGGCACTAGTTTTTGTTTACCTTTTCGATTTTTATAAATCTGATCATCATTTCATTCTTGCAATCGACATGCGATAATACTGCGAATTAGTTACTAGAATTCAAGTTTGTCTCAACTTTCACCGTTCACTCCCGAGATCCTAGATTCTCGTCCTACCATTTTGTGTTTAGGATAGTTTATTTTATTTGTAAATGTGTAACTAATCAGTAGTGTTGTTGCATGGCCGGTATGCATCGAGAGTTCCCTAGTCATTATCCTAGTAGGGTAGTGTTGGTTAACCTGGATCGACCTCCATACACTCCTTTTCTATCTTTGCGGATATAGGCTATGCCTATGCGGGATTCGGGTGCAGTACCTCACAGCAACACACGGATGCACCACTAATAACTTTGTTTTGAGGGGTCACCTGACTGTTTAATGCATGGCTACGCCTTCAGATGGAGTATAATTTCGATTTGACATGCCCTGAGTAGCTAATGTCTCATGGCATACTGTACGACCATTGGAACCCCATCTACAAAATTAACGTTCACATACCAGATGTAACAAAACTTGTTCCCCCTAATTTTCTCTAACTGTGTATAATCTAATACAACGGGTATATGCAGCGATTGCTTCCTGTTCCAAAGTACATGTGAATTCTTCAAAAATGAATTGCTACAACTCCTTCCCGTAAATATACAGTTGAACTTGGTATCAATGATATGAGTGAAACATCCAGGCTTATAATTTTCCAGCGTAGTTCCCCTGAATTGTGGATAAGACTTATAATCTAAAATAAATGCCCATTTATCGGTGTACAGTATATTCATCTTATGTAGTGTCCTAATCGAATGGCATTTGATTCCCATAAGTCAAAGACATCTGTGTCTAATTGTTGTGTACACAAAATAAAAGTTTGGTTATCCGTATTTACGTAGCATTGCTATTGTTCTGTAAACACACTCATTCACACCGATTTAGAATATGCTCCGTGCGTGCTGAGGTTCCGAGATCACGTTAGAAGTTAAAATTAAATCCTGTGTTAATTTAACAGAGAAAACCCCCATACTGTTTTTATCTCGCCGAATACCTTAAGTGTGTAACACTTTGGCTTGTGGCATTCATAATATTCTGTCTACAGGGTTTTCTAATCTAGAGTGATGTTTTGCCTGCGGTCAGATCGTAATTTTTACTAACACTCACCACGTGCCAGAAAACATTGCCGATTTGGGACACTAATTACACCATTGAAATTTTTGCAAATGAAGTTCTATAACCCCTTCTATATTTATATCACAATATTTACATAGGCCAGATGAAATATGAAAAATGAATTAAGGTTCACATCATTAGTGTGTTTAGGTGGGTGGCATAGCGCAGTAGCATGGTTCTCACCGACTGTGCCCAAATTTGCTGAAGTGAAACCTGGTCCAACCAGTTGACATTAGATTTTTCCCGATCAATTTACTGACACGTTGAATATCCCCTGCAGGGCAAAATTTCTTCTACCCGGGGTCTATAAACCAAATTATTTCAGGTAAAACTTATCGTAACCTTATTATATTCAATAGCGTACTGTATGTGTGCTCATTTATACTCATTTAGCCGTAAATACCGTAAGACAAGAAGGTAACGATGTAGAGCAATTTGAACTGCACATAGCACTAACACATATGAATATTGAACTCTCATTGTTATCGCGTTCGTTATGGAACGGCATTGGGATCACATTGAGACAAGTACCATCAGTGATGAATTCAGTGATGAATAAAAAATCCCCAAACGAGAAATTCATATATATATATATTTGTAAATGTATATATCATTAAAAAAACAAAATGATGTATGCATTTAAATTATCGTCTGGGCTGGAGTAATGTAATAAGTAGAGACCGTAACTTTGGCAGAATATCTTTATAATTGTGTTATATCTGTCATCCTAGTCAAGGTAAATCTGTTCGATTTACACCTCTGTGTTTGAAACGCCGCAGTTTTATGTTGCCTTTTTCTGGCTTTTTTAAGAAAAATTAATGCCTAATTTCCTTTTGTTGTATTTTGTATTATTATGCATTTCTTTTTTATTAAAATCAACAATGAGTTTCGCCGCTAAAAGGGATAACCGCATGTAAGCGTTTTAATTATCGTTTGTGTTTTCTTTACTATCTATCGTATCATAACTCCTTTAAAAGCAACAATGAGTGCCTATAAAGCAATTGTAACGGTTAGTCAGTCAACAGCTTACTGTAGAAGGATGTGTTTGTGCAATTTCCGGTCATTGTCAGTTCGTTAGTACCGAAATACAATGTCGAAACAACAAAGTATATTTGCTTGTTTTTCTAATAAATGACAGCGTATACAAGACGATATAGACGAGTGTGAGTCCATTGAAGTAAGTGCTAGTAAATGTGATGGTGAATTGTTTACTGAATCTTCGGTTAGTGTTCCTCAGTCTTCGAAGGAACAGTGTTCTATCCCTGGCCCATATTCAAGCTATCATCCTAAACAAAGTTTTGAACGTGAGATTAAATATAAGTACCAAAAAATGGGTGTGTAGGTTCAATTGGTTGTATCTTGACCACGATCGGGGATTATTTTTGCCAATTATGTGAAATGCAAAAAAAAAAAAAAAAAAGGTATTGAAACTCTACTTGTTCAAAGGGAGTGTTCAATTCTGTGCCTTTCACTAAATTTAGAAAAGCTACTTGAAGCGCGAGAAACCTAGAAATGCACGCAAAGTCAGAAAAACATGCAAAAGCCATTGCACTTGAAAATTGTAAAATACAGACATTATAACGTTCCAGTTCTTGCGCAGATCCATAAACGAAATGAAACTGAAAGAGCGTTAAATCGCCAAGCAGTGTCTTTTATAATTCGAAGTGTGTTATTTCCTTAGTAAGGAAGAAATCCCCCACACAACAAAATATGAACTTCTAATTCGTACTATAGTGCTAAAAAGTGACATTAATCATAAAATGTGGGTTAAATTTCAATGTGTATGGTCCATATGTTAGCAAATATACAGCTTCAGAATTACTAAATTGCATTGGTGAGGTTATAGACAATCATGATGAAACAATTCTTCCTGATAGATACTTGTCCTTAACCGCAGACAAATCCACAAGTATTTGTAACCAAAGTGAACTTTCTTTGTTAGTTCGTCGTGTTGCGCCTTCTCAGTCTTTTGAAGTGAAGGAAAAGGTTTTATGTCCAGTTGAGTTGAAGAGTACTACTGATCAATCTACAATATATTTACAGCAACTGATAGTGAACTAAAGAAAACTTTCATACTACAAATTTCGATGTTGCTGCTAATTTTCAGCGGTTCTGTCACTGGGGTCCACGCTTGGTTATCAGAGAAAAAAATGGCACGAATTGCCATACATTCACTGCAGAGTACATGGTTTGACGATTGCTGTCACTAACTGTAGGATTAAACACCCTGTAATAAAACGCACAAAACATATTGTTAAGGACATTTATAATTTTTTCTATGCTTCTCCTAAATGAGAAAAAGAAAATATATTGCTTGAAATTCAGTGTGCATTAGAACAACCTGCTTTAAAAATGCCCGAAGCTGTTGACTCCCACTGGTTGAGTACCGATCGCTCAGTTCAGGCTTTATTCCTATGCTACAAGCCCATTTTGATGGCATGTGAACATATACACGAGGACGGTGTGGACTTAGAAAGTTCGGCAGGAGAAATCTAGCTAGAAATGATGAATTACTATTTCATTGTACGTTTATTGATTTTTAACAATGCCTTAAGTGCCGTCTCAAACGTACGTCAAGTTTTGCAAACGCAATCACTCAAAATTTCACAACTCCCTATGCTTTTTTTGCAACTCTGTAACATTAAAGACACATCGACCGCCTCTGTGATTACGATAACCGTAGTGCGGAAAACGAAACACTAAATAAAATTAAAAATCTAAAAATGAACGTAATAGAACTTCGCGGAAGACAAGAAACAAATTATGAAAAAATTGTAAACAAATTTGTGAAAAGTATGATTAATTAAATTAAGGAAATGTTCAATGGCAAGGCAGTGAAAGTGATAGAACTAAGTGCATATTTCAAAACTTTAAAATAACTCAAGAATTTAGTGATGATGATTGTAAATAACTGTGCTTGAACTGAAGACATAAAACTGTTGACGCTGTTATTGTGTTTAAGTATTTAACGCGTAATAATTAAGATGATTCGTCTTCTGATGTAGCTTTCTTTACCACACGGGCCGGCATCGGCTATGAAGCACTATAGGCACTAGCTGAATATGTAATCTGCATTCCCGATTCCACTGCCGGAGTAGAAATGTCATTCAGCACAATTAATAGGGTAATGACAAAATTTAAGGAATAGGATGGATCAGGATACGCTTCGAGCTTGTCATCAATAGTTATGCTGCAGAAACGACTCGACGTATTAGTTTGCTGTAACTGTAAGTCATTGCATGCAATAATATTATTTTATTGATTCCCAAAATTGTATTCATTAGAATAGAGCTTAAACTATACCTAACTAGTAATTACACATAATTTTATTGAAATATCAGTGGTTAGGGGTTAATTCAAAATATTAGTACTGTTATTTTTGTTTCACTACGTTATCACTCAAATTTGAAGCCTATAACATTCTCTCCCCCCATCAGCTTCATCCCCCCCCCTCCACGGAAGAAAGTTACTGCATTCATCACTGAGTACCACCTGAACAAAGGAGCATCACGAGGATTGTGCTATAAACACCGAACTGCGCTATTATAATGGACTAGTTGATTAACGCAGTGAATGAGTCAAACGGCTGTATTGAGCTTGGTGTGTGTGGTGTAAAATTGAAGTATATCCCACTCAATTCAGGATAACCTTTCTTTAATTTGACAGCAGAGCAATGAACTGTTTTGCATAATCGGAGCATACCAGCTCTTATCGAATAACGAAGCCACTAATCCTTGCAATCATTCAAATGCCGTCAGCCACAGTTTATCGAACCCTATCAACAATAAATGACATCGATCATTTCAGCAATACACAATAGCAATATCTCTGTCAGGAATATCTCCCGATTGTCGTTCCCTCTTCCTTGAAATGGTAGGTAGAGAATGAGCCATGTCATCTATAGAGATAGGATGATCATGGACTGATCTTATAGGAAATAGCAATTTATCCAAATATGGTAACTTTCGGGGCACGTAATCTTTAATAATGACCTGTATAAAGACTGCGCAAAGCAGTAAAGAAAACAAATCGATTGTGTTGAAATTTAGCCTGCCTACATAGCCGATTAATCAAAGGCACGCTCCACGGCTGCTGAAGTTGCGCAAGATCATCCCACTAACATGTCTCCAGTACTGGAAAACATGTGTCAAAAGTCTCATGATTTGATACTGCCAACAATAAATCAATAATTCACTAAATGATTACTGTATGTTTCAGAATACCTAGCTCAACGAAATGGTTAGTATTAGCAACTTTCCCACTGACCAGCTCAATAGGACCTGAATTAGACATTTTCTCTTTATTTTTGAAAATAGCATTATAGGATCATACTGTATATAATTTTCTAAACGCTATAAATTATGAACACATGACGACGATGCTCCTCCTCTTTATTCATTAATTACAAGCAACACTATAAAATTGTGCACAAGAATATGTGTAAATGCTACAATCGGTTAATTATTACAGCAGCCTGTATGTAAATACACCCACGTTAAGAGTGTTCTCTGACATACCTTGGCTATTCTTTTAGACTTCAGAGTTGTTTTGTGAATACGACTGCCCGCGGGTTAGAGGGAGGGAATGCACTCAAGGTAATCATTTTTAGTCGTAAGAGGCGACTAAAAGGCTTTCTTGACCTAGGTACCCCTTTGAGGGATTGATCTCCAACTCTATACAACAAACTTTACTGCGAAATAGCTCCCGTTAGGCTATATCGCACTTCTCTATGTACATGTTTTTGAGGTCTGGCACTCAAAGGTTTCTAGCGACTTAATCATCCGAGAACAGTGAAACGTGGTACGTTAAATCCATTCAAGAGGTTTAATCTATTGGCGTCAGTTTTAATTAATTTATTTTCATAAACTCAAGATGGTGGCTGTGCGAAATTCTAAATTTTAATTCTTACTTTCCGTGTGCTAATCATGTGAACGTTTGTATAATGAACCTACGCAATACTTTTCATCTAATAATAATAATTAACTGTATGTCCTATATAGAGAACAATTAAACATGGCGATTATCCGAAATATTTAGACGACTCTCATTATTTACTAATCTATTTTATCAATCAAACTCAAATTTTTTAGGTTGATAGAAGCTATTAACGTACGTTCACCCATGAGACATACAATAACCTGATAAATACAAAACCTACACAACTGTGAGGCGAATATATAATTGTATAGAGGGGATCATCAGCCCCTTATTTTTTCGATAAAAGCAACCCAACTAACGCGTATATCATTGTCATCCTAAAACCATTAGTACCTACTCCTTTACGACCTTAACCCAACTTTACCGTTGAATACATGCCCGCGAATATAGTAGAAATCGATAGTGGCAGTGTTATTTCAATGATCTCAAAAATAATGCATGATTAAAACGATCACAACTCCAAATAACACCACCTTACGTTTGAACAGGAATTCTCTACGAATAGATTCAATATGTGCCAGCAATACACGATGGTTCTCGGTAGCTAAGGTGGCTAAATCAAGAATTGCTGGAGTATCGTCAACCAAGTCGCACAGTAGTAGGTTCGAACCTCGAAATAGTACACATTGTTTTACTTAATGGCGTTTATTGATGATTGTTCCACCTGTTCAAACAAGTGATTTTGTATTTGGTCCTGAAAATGACCGTATTTCTCCGATGGTACGTAGCCAGATTGGACGACGACATAACGATCTGTAGAACAAAAGCAAGGTATCCTGTATATTCAGGGTACCAAGTGTTCGAAATGTTGACCACCTTGGTATAAAGGAAAACCTCAGACTCACTCAGGCCACCACACATGTCAAGTCAAAGCCCTCTGTAACATCTCGGGTTGTAAACCAGTCCTCATTCTCACGCTGTGTCAAGTCAAAGCCCTCTGTAACCGCGGGATATAATCTAATCCTCTTTTTTACGTTTGACGAATATAAAAAAGAATTAATTGTTCCACTTATGAGAAATACCGTAGTGTATTCAATTCATTAGACTGCTAACATGACCTTTCTCACTAAATATATGCTAAGACTTTTTGTCAAAATTTATTAATAATATCAAGGGTGATTCTAAGGAATACGTATATTTCGATGCGAGCACTGGTGTTCAGAATCTCTTCCGATAGGTTGTTATTTCCTTTGAGGGGCTAGAAGATCGCGGTCAGTTTTTCCCGTGTACTTGGGTGTGTGTGTTGAATGTGTCTGATGACTTGAGTGATTGCGGACTTGTAATAATGTGTGTATTTACAATGAAGGATTGGGAAGGAGGCGGCCATGGCCTTAAGATAGAAACCGTCCCGATATATGGCCGGTGTAGAAGTGGGAAACCTCGGAAAACCACTTCCAGGGTGGCTGAGGTGGGAATCGAACCCACCTCTTCTCAGATTTGCTTCACGAGGCGGAGTGTACGCCATTTTAGCCCTCAAACCAGTATTAAATTTCTTGGCAGAGCCAAGAATCGAACCCGGATCTCCGGAGCGACACTTCGATATGTTATGTTAATATCCATGACAGTTTTTTAACTTTCTGCCATTACAGGTCACGTGGCATAACCTACCGATTCGATCGTATTCTCTTTATAAATCAGCAAGATTCAACGTACTCTTCACAGGAATACATCGTAAGTGAATAAATGTGGCAATGTAGTTACATCCCCAGTAAAATGGAATGCGGACTGTCGTTCAAAACAGTATGCCTCCCAGTGGTTCGAAGCACTATTCTACCCGTTCTTGCCCACCATGTACGGCCGGGCTTAAACCTATTCAACCACCAATGCAGGGCAGACACCGTGTACTGCACGTGCACCAGTTACTGTGACCGTCCCACCTCAAATGTTAAAGTACATGTCAAAGTCTTCAATCATGGTTTATGATGTTGATTTAACTTTCTACTATTATAGATAACGTGACGTAAGCTATTAATCCTCGGACACTCGCGCTAATAATAGATACAGCGTTACTCGCGACTGCTACATATGTAGCCCAAAGAGTTATTCGTTTTGATGGATTTAACAATATGATAAATAGTAGTACATGGAAGTATTCTAAGCTGAGTCTGAGAATTTTATTTAAGCCTTTACTTTCATATGGAAAGAAAATACAAAACCTAAGAAGAAAATTCAATTTTATCGTACATCTTCGGTAAAACTGCAATAGAAACAAAACAAATGAGATTAGAACTGTTACATTATTTTTATATAAACCTAAATACTTACATTAGTGCATATTTAGATTGGAATTAAACAAAAGAGATACTATTTTTTTATTTAGTCGATTTACCCTCTAAGTTGGTGGTTTCCACGGACTCAGCGAGGGAACTCACCACTACCGCCTCTACGGGTAGTGTCCTGGAGCTTGGAACATCTGGTCGGGATGGATACAACTGGCGAGATGTGATCAGCACGTCGCCCAGGCGGCCTCACCTGCAAAGCGAACAGGGGCCTCATGAGGGGAGGGATTGGAAGGTTAGGATGGATAGGCAAGGAAGAGGGAAGGAGGCGGCCGTGGCCTTGCAGTAGGCACCATCCCGGCATTTGCCCGAAGACGAAGTGGGAAACCACGGAAAACCACTTCGAGGATGGCTGAGGTGGGAATCGAACCCCCTCTACTCATTTGGACCACCCGAGGCTGAGTAGACCCAGTTCCAGTCCTCATACCACTTTTCAAATTTCGTGGCAGATCCGGGAATCGAACCCAGGACCTCCGGGGCAGCAGCTAACCATGCTGACCGCTACGCTACGGAGGCGACAAAGATATACTAGGTTAGGTAATTTCCTCAGAAAATCAGCATTTATTATGAACAATTTCAGTCCATTTATTTTTTTATCGAATTTTGGAATATTATTTTTGCCCTTTTGGTTGCAATCTATAGCCCAGGAAATCCATAAGCATGCTCACCCAAGCATTCAGTGCAAATCGACACAATAATCCGAGAAGACTTTTATTGCACACTGCCCATCTGTTCCTTGTTGAATTATCCCTTCCTTGTTCACACAAGAAGCAACAGCCAGCTTTATTTCCACTACACTCAACCTATCAATACTTTTATCTAAATACTGACTGATTTGAAAGTCACCTCCTGTGGGGCAACGTTTCCTCTGCATGCTTAATTCTGAAACAGCGATGCTCGCGCGGGCTTCTATTGTCGCCCAGACGACTTCTAATTCATCTGCTGTCAGTTTCGTGCAATTAGTTATGTCGTAAACACACCCGTCTGTTCAATACAGTATCAACAGGCAGCTAAAGAGATTCTCAATATTCCTAGCAAAGAAAATACGCTTCGCTACAACAAAATAAATCACTGGGCTGCATCTGTAGCCTGCGCGAGTATCCGAGGGTTAATTCGATCGTATTACGTGTATGTGTGTTATTTCAAAGAGCAATAAGTCACATGTTAGTAGAATGGGCCTTAGTATTTGGCTGGGAAAAGTTTACGGTCGTATTTTCTTTGCTGGACCGATGACTCAATTACATTGCTGTCACACAGTGAGAGCGCAGAGTGATATCGACCATCGGGAGATATTCAATGTTAGTTGGGTGTATTAAAACTAAATAATAGGGGGCTGGTGAACCACTATGTAAAATTATTCTTATATCGATTTTTGTCGCGGACTTAATTAATCCGGTCCAGTGACGTTTAGCATGGTAAATCATCACACAAGGTTTAGTATACAGGCGTCTAAATTCAGTCAATTATTCTGAGAACATATTAATAGTGGAATAACTCAGCAATTCTTCTAGGTTTGTGCCGTGTCTTGTGTGGAGTTTCACCTAGGACACTAAGCTGGCTCATCAGCAGACTCTAGGTGTCCCCGCCCGGACCCCCACAGGACACAAACGGCCCAAACCTAGAAGAATTGCTGAGTTTTAATTCACTGGCCGTGAAATCCAATATACCATCGTATTAATAGTGGCTTTGCAATTTCTTTTAGCCTACTTTCGTTTGTTTTTTCAAAAAATGAATGTACACTTATGAGATCAACACAGGGCCAAACGTAGTGTATCTGTCTGTGTGTATGTGAGTGTATGTGTGTATTCTGCATGTCTGCCCCCCACCCCTATCAATTCAAACACGCTGAAACCGAATTGAACGAAATTTGGTATAGAGGTAGCACTAGCAAAGGGCTCCTCGGTTTCTTGTTTTATATTGCCGCCATCTTGACCGAAATGCAATGGTGGCCTCCCAAAATGTTCAAAGCTTAAATCAAATTACGAATAACCTAATCATCTGAACTCTATCAAATTTTGCAACATAAATTTATGTGGGGAGCGTCTTTTGACCAAACTACAGGATCATCAGCCCAATAAAATGCAGATGGTGGCCATGCATGTGTGAAAATTGATTCCCCCTGACAATTCAAACACGGTGAAACCGAATTGAACAAAATTTGATACAAAGGTAGCACTAGCAAAGGGCACCTCAGCGTCATGTCTTATATCGCCGCAATCTTGAAGTAAACGTAATGGCGGAAAACCTAATGTTCAAAGCTTCAATCAAATTACGACTGACGTAATAATCTGAACTGTACCACATTTTGCAAAAACATGTCTTTATGTGGAAAGCGTCTGGTGACTAAATTACAAGGCCATCAGCCCAATAGTTTGCAGATAGCGGCCATGTATGTGTGCAAATCGATTCCACCTACCCATGCAAACACGGTGAAAACGAATTGAATGATATTTGGTACAGAGGTAGCACTTGCAAAGGGCACCTCAGTGTCATGTTTTTCGATGGCGCCGCCAACTTGACGGAAACGTAATGGCGGCCACCCAAATGTTCAATACTTAAATCAAATTACAACTAACCTAATTATTTGAACTCTACCAAATTTTTCAACATCATGCAATTATCTGGGAAGCATCCTTTGACCAATTTACAAGGTCATCAGCCCAATAGTTTGCAGATGGCGGCCATGTATGTGTGAAAATGGATTCCCCCTGTCAGTTCAAACATGGTGAAACCTAATTGAACAAAATTTCGTACATAGGTAGCACTAGCAAAGGGCACCTCAATGCAATGTTCTATATCGCCACCATCTTGACGGAAACGTAATGGCGGCCACCTAAATATTCAAAGCTTAAATCAAATGACGACTAACCTGATCATCTGACCTCTACCAAATTTTTCAACAACATCCAGTTATGTGGGAAGCCCTTTTTGATCATTTTACGAGGTCATCAGCCCAATAGTTTGCAGGTGGCGGCCTGTATGTGTGCACATCGATTCCCCCTATCAATTCAACCACAGTTGAACCGAATTGTACGATATTTGGTACAGAGATAGTACCGACAAAGACACATCATATCCATGTTTTATATCGCCACCACCTTGACGGAAACATAATGATGGTCTCCCAAAAGTTCAAAGCTTAAATCAAATGACGACTAACCAAATCATCTGATCTAAAGCAAATTTTGCAACAATATACCTTAATGTGGGGGCGTCTTTTACCCACACTACAAGGTCATCAGACAAATAGTTCCAAGATGGTGGATGTATGAATCATGCAGGTGTTATAGCCTAATCTTAACATATGATTGAACAAGGCCTGCCCTCAACAATTCAGCTTATCGTACATAGGGAGGTTTAATCCGTGTTCAAAGAGGTGACCGGTAGGATATTGGCATATTATTATAGAATATATGAGTCGTTTAGTTGCAAAACAAGATACATCACAAATGAGAACTTTTCAGGAGACAAGAAAAACGTTTCATTCCAATCTCTGAAAAGGAACAAGTTTGATTCTTTGCGCAATCATTACCTTATGTAATGTAGTTATGGTCCTGTGAGAACTTTAAGAATGTGAGCATCATATTGTGCGATAATCGAGAATATGCTTGTGATGTATCTGGATTTGAAAGTTAATTGGTGATCTATCTGGATTTGAAAATAACTATTAAGACTTATCTGGTTTTGAAAACAAACACACATTCTCCTGGACAAACAACGTTTACATTTACAGTAAAACTGATACAATATCACATTTGTACTAATGTTTCTGATTGCTTAGTAGTTTAGAAAATACCAATGACAGAAAATATTACCATTTTGAACAAAATAGTCTTGGTTTACAAAACAGAATATCACAACACTGAAACATGTCAGGTGTCAATTTTGAAACTTATACAACAAGGTCATCTTTTTCCGAAGCGTTCTCACACACACAATCTTCGTCATTAACATGATGATGTTCACTCTCAGTTAAGTTCTCGAACCTGTCTAAAATATTGACGTAATATGACAATGTGTTAAGTGATTTCCAGTCATTACCGAAATGTTTAGTAAGCAAAGCTCTTACATCCCTTATTTTCAATGGCGACACTTGAACTCCTGGCTGTATTATGGATGGTGATCTCATATCCGCCAGTTTCGTATTTCTCTTACAAACACTTTTGTAATTGCCAATTTCACTTCTGTAGTGTACTTCACCCTTAATTGCAACATCGTCCCTCTTGAGGTTCACTTTGAAGAAGAACATTTTACAAAGATTGAACTGGAAGTGCCACTGCGCAAGTGGTCGCAGTACATCTGAAATAGTGCTCTTCCAATCATACGTTTTATCTGCTAATATTACCACTGTTTCAAAGTGAGAGAAAATCTCTGTATATTCGTTTGGGCTTATGATTACATCTATCTTTTTAACTTCTTTTTCAATTTGGGCGTAAACCCTGTCTGAAGGTAGGAAAGAATGTCCAACAATTGGAAATACATATTCCACATTCTTAACGGTAAGCGGTGCATCGTTTAATAACCATTTACTTATCATTCCCATCAAAAATAGTTCTTATTTTGGGCGCCGCATCCATCTGATGCCAGTCTGATAACTGACACATTTTCAGTAATGGTGATATTTGTCAAGCAATGATATACAGCAGAGCAAATTTCACTTGGACCTTTGTGCAGCACGGGACAACTGAGATTCATTCCGCTGATTTTTCCGTGGACGAACATGGTTTTCACTTGGAACACAGTCCATTGTTAACTGGAATATCAATTATACACCAAAGACAATGCAATCCGAACTGCGATAACAACAAACAGCTGCACCTAGGCGGCAATTTTCGTTGCGCAGTGAACGAGTGCTCATTGCTTGTTGATGTAACTCGTTTTGATTCTGAAGTGCCGGCACTTATCTGGATTTGCAACCAAGCCGTATATTTGTTCAATGAAAAATGGAGGATATATCTGGTTTTGAAGCTCGGCGTTTGAGGCCAAGTTGTAGAATCATATCAAGTTACAAAAAATAACAAAACCTGCATTTCGAAAAAAAAGTGAATGTATCTGGGTTTGTAACTAAACGACTCATATAACCGTAGAAGTGTCTAACAGGACAGGCTTACCGTGCCGAATCATTGTGGGCCTGTGCCATCCCGTTGTCAAAAAGGCCGCTATTTTGCTCGCAAATACATATATTTCCGTAACTTCCTAAGTTTATATCCTTTTAGGAATGCACTGATCAAAATAATGCATATTTAGTATCAAATGGTTTGCAAAAACGCCAGAAAACGCTAATGAAATCGTTGATTTCAAAACTAAATATGATACAGTTATACTAAAACAGTTGTTTTTCAAGTAGTATTGTAGCGCATCCCTGGGACAATGGTAGCGACTAGTGCTCATAGTCTGGAGGTTCGTCGATTAAATCCCTGCAAGTTAAAATTTTTACTTCGTTGTTTGGGTAGTTATTGTTTTATAACTACTCGCACGTTATAATGTTAAGGATGCAGTGTGTATTTGCAATCGAAAATATTAAATATATAGTTATAACACCAAATATTTCAACATTCGAATACAGCGATTAATATTCGTTGACCTCGATCCGCGGTAGAGACTATTGTTTTTGTTGTTTATGATGTTGATTCTTTAGGGGTTTTGCGGCATCATGGTCTTGTAGTCCCATTTACTTGGATGTGTGTTTAAGTTGTCTGAATACCTGTGTTACTGTGATGTCTGTAGGCTTGCTAGTGTGTGTGCATTTATACGAGGAGGGATATGGGTAGGAAGCTGTTGTTGTTGTTGTTGTTGTTGTTGTTTCATTCGAGATGCCTGGACATCATGATCATTTAGCCCCGTGTACTTCGGTGAGTGTTGAATTTTGTCTGATAGCCTGTGTTATTGTTGAGGCTGTATTAGTGTATATACAGTGTGGTCCACCAGCCCCTTATTTTTTTTGGAGGAAGGCAACCCAACTAACGCGTATATCACAGTCATCCTAAAAACATTAGTACCTGCTCCTTTACGTCCATTGTACAACTTTACCGTTGAGTACATCCTTGCGAATATATTAGAAATCAATAGTGGCAGTGTTCTTTCAATGACCTCAAATATAATGCATGATTGAAACGATCAGAGCTCCGAATAACACCTTCTTACCTTTGGACAGGAAGTGTCTACGAATAGATTCAATAAGTGCCAGCAATACGACATGGTTCTCGGTAGCTATGATGGCTAAATCAAGAATTGCTAGAGTAGCGTCAACGAAGTCGCATTGTAGTAGGTTCGAACCTTGAACTAGTACTTTTTTCGGATTAATGTCGTTTATTGTGGATGTATTATGGACCTCCCTATGAAGGCTTCCAAAAAGAAACCCCACACAAGGCACGGCACAAACCTAGAAGAATTGCTGAGATTTAATTCACCGGCCGTGAAAGCCAATATACCATCTTTTCGGAAGCCTTCATAGGGAGGTTAAGGCCGCTTGAGCTTTTAGTTCTCGCAGTCAAGTTGTGCAGTTGCATCTAAAATAAAGGGAGGTGGCGCGCAGTTCCGTCACTCCTGTGGGGGTCCGGGCGGGGACATCAAGAGCCCGCCGATGAGCCAGATTGGTGACCTAAGCGAAACCCCACACAAGACACGGTACAAACCTAGAAGAATTGCTGAGTTTTAATTCAATTATACTCTTTCAAAAGAACAATGAATTATAACAGTACCCATGCATTTAAGAGAAAATGTGTTCTTTATTGAACTTCTTGTTTAATGACGTTTGTATTTATTGTGGCCTAAAGAAGCGATAGAAGACTAGGTTGATATAATGAACTACGATTATAATATTCATCTGCCGGCATATGATATTATAGCAGAGATATAAAACAATCAAGCATTGTGTCCATGAGACATAATTCACTGGTCCACAGTATCTCCGCTACTATTTAAACAATCGAATCTTATGGTGATAAGATGACTATTGAATAAGTACATATATATTACATTCAAAATCCTTAGAAATACAAGAACAACATGGCGACTGAGTAATTTTTAGCCTATTTTCATTTATGAAAAAATCGGCTTATGAGATCACCTAGTGTCTGTGTATGTGTGTGGGTATGTGTGTGTGTGGGTCCCCCGTAATTAAATCTAAAGAACTAGAGCGATTTGAATGAAACTCGGTGAGGTTATAGCACCGTTTTGGTCAACCCCAACTGTGCCCTTCATTTTTTATTACTTCTCACCAATCCAACATGGTGGATTGGCTGTGCGAAATATTTCACCGGCATTCTATATCTCCGAATCTATTACTGATATCACCCTGAAATTATGTATGGTGATAAAAGGGACTAATAAAAGTACTAAAATACTCTTGAAGGACTTTTAAAGACCTGTAAACTACAAAACGAACATGGCGGCCAACCGAAGTTGAAACTTTCAAATAGATGTTTCTCGCGATTTATACATCCAAACGCAATGACACTTGGTACAGCAAATGACTCTACACTTGGTAACGCACTGGGATGTAATTCCGTTCAATTGTTTACATAACCTGAAGATGGCGGCTATGCCTATTAATTCACCGGCATTCTATATCCCCGAAACTGTCACCGATAACACCCTGAAGTCTTGCACGGTGGTATAGGACACAATTACAAGTTTATCTATGTAACTTTCATAAACCTGTAAAGTACAAAATCAACATGGCGGCCAATCAAAGTTGAAATATTTTAATAGACTTTTCTCGCGATTTAACCGTCTGAGCACAGTGAAATATGGTACAATACATTTTTATGCACATTGAAATGCACAGGCATCCTTCCATAAGGGTTGCGGATACAAATCTATAATTATTAGCAGTACATGAAGGAGCTGCAGGATGAAGGCATACAGTTAAAGAACGCCAGCATTATCCTACATTCACAGACACAGTCAATGCAAGCTGGCAGTCTTACGTAATAGTAGCGAAACCAAGTTTACAAGATCTGAATTCCGCTGACCAAGAGTCACCCAGTTGAAAAGCTACAAATAGGGAAGACTCCTACGCGCTCGGTCTCTGTTACTCTTGGTCTTTTCCATCTAAGTGACAGTGCCACGAAGGGCCGGCAGGGCGGCGCCGCTGCGTCGGTCCCAACGCCCCGACAGCATGGACATCCGGTAGCGAGGTAAGGTAAGCATGTGTGTCGTTCTTCCTCTAATCCTCCCCTTCACCCCCTTATCTATAATTTCACCCCGCTTTTAGTTATTTAAAAAATCCTCACTATCACAGCCAAAGGATCTCTTTTTATTTCTTTGAGATAGCAAAGATTCCCCCCCCCCTCCCCTTAGCTGTAGCTTAGGTTAAGGTTCGCTGCTTTACGCTGTTGCATGTGGTCGAGCGGAGGTATGAAGATCGCCCCCAAGGTGAGCCAGGTCAGTATCCCTCCAGTAATCGCTCTTCAGCCCCTTCGCGCTAACTCTCCCCTAGAGGACAAACCTCGACAACTTAGTCATTGTTATGGTTCAACAAACAAAAATGGTAGAGGCGCGGGTAGTCACAAGTAAAAAGGGACTCAAACAACGAGCCTTGCGATTAGACTCATGCCAACTCTTGGACGCCAAGCAGAAAATGTTTTCTTGCAACTTGTATAATTTCCCACCAACCCACCCTTAACGGCAATTGACAAAAGAGATCATAGAATAAACCTCTTGCAGTCAGGCATTCCAAATGTAACAACCCCTAATTAAATAAGTAAGTACAAATATTAAATACCCTCCCTCCCTAACCCAAAAGTAAAGCAAGCTTCCCCCCTCTAGCAAGTAGAAGAAAGTAACCTATAGCAATTATTAGAAAAGGTAAACAAGTGTAGATGATCACTCCACTCTATTATAAAACAGTTCATTCCCTAGGATAAATCCCCTAGAAGTTTATCAATTAGAGCAACGGCAACAGGACTGTGATAGCCCCTAGTATAAAATAATGTAACAACTAATCATGTAATTTCTTACAGCAGTGCAATTATGTATTATATTATATTTTTTTGGTACTCCATAGCCTACGGTGTTTTTGGGAACATTTGCGCAGCCGGGTAAAAGAAATAAAGACAAGTTGGGTAGACAAGATTCACGGGCAAACCTTACATACACACATTATTCATACATGACGCACGAACCACATACATCATTCACAACACAACGAGGTACCGCAGTTATTTTTTAGTCTACCCTAATACGTCAGATAACATTGCAACATTTTACTCGGCTGAGCAAGGCGACCTTAGGAATATACTTATCAGCAAAACTAGGCGTGTGCAAAGCAGCTGGCCGGCAGGCGAGGCTACTCAAGCCGCCAGCCGACAGCAAGCTAACGCTTTACAAAGTCAGCAAGTACAGCCATACTAGAGGAAATTAGATAATGCTAGTCAATAACACCGGAGAACAGCTGACACAGATCTGCCGTTCACATCCTTCAGCATGTTAATAAGCGTACGGTGAAAAGGGAATCCGTAGCAATCATTTAAAGATACTCCCCTGAAAGCGCACGAATACCACAACGTTATTTTTAAAGAAACGACACTTCCCATAACGGCAATTAGTACCTTAAGAAAGCGTTCCCCAACATAATTAGAAAAGACAAGGGAACAGACAGGTGAAAGCTTATAATCTAGCAGAAATCCAATAGAAATTGCAGAATATATCGCAATTAGAACAACGGCATAAAGCATTAATAATTATATAATATTTTAACTATCATGAATGGTCAGCGTTACTATGAAGATTATCATTACTATTACGCGTTGAGAGAGAGAGAATAAGGCGGAAAAGCAGTTAGTTTTAAGTTGAGTTATTTTAAGGGAGGAATGATGAGAAACCTGCCCTACAAGAAGCAGTTAAGTTAAGTGGATAATTTATAAAGCGTCATATGGCAGGAACAAGAGGTTGCCTAGCCCTAAGAAAGAGAATGGAAGATGAAAGTAGAAACAAGTATAATGGAGTATTTTATGTTTATTACTGTTATTAGTTATTAATATAAGTATTATCGCAATTATGCCAAACGCCTATAAGCGACGCAATTCGGACACTAAGTATCAAAAGACATGAGCAGGAGAAACAAGGTAAATTATAGCATAACGAAAGTTAACCAAGGCGCACATACGCTAAATGATGATGATTGAGTCTTCAGTCTTTTGACTGCTTTGATGCAGCCCTCCATGCCTCCCTGTCCTGAGCTAATCGCTTCATCTCTACATAGCTACCACACCTTACATCCGAGGCAATCTGTTTAACATATTCTAACCTTGGTCTACCCCTACAGTTCTTGCCCTCGACCCTTCCTTCCATAACTAAGCTTGCTATTCCTGGGTGTCTTAGTATGTGTCCTACTAACCTATCTCTTCTCTTCATTAGCAGTTGCCAGAAACATCTCTCCTCTCCCACTCGTCTTAATACCTCTTCGTTTGTAACCCTATCTATCCATCTGATCTTCATCATTCTCCTGTAACACCACATTTCAAAAGCTTCAGTTCACCTCTTTTCTGCTGCACCAATAGTCCAAGTTTCACTTCCATATAGCACCACGCTCCAGACAAAGGCTTTCAAAAATGACTTCCTAACACCTAAATCTATATTCGATGTCAACAGATTCCTTTTTTGGAGAAATGCTTTCCTTGCCTGAGCCAACCTACTTTTTATATCCTCTTTGCTTCGTCCATCACTGGTTATTCTGCTTCCTAAGTAACAGAAGTCTCCTACTTACTTCAGCTTTTCACCTGCCAATTTGATCTCCATAGAGGTTTCTGATTTATTTCGGCTGCATTCCAGTATTTTTGTTTTACACTTATTAATTTTCATCATGAATTCTTTCCGTAAGACGGAGTCCATACCAGTCAAAAACTCATTCAAATCCTCAGGCTTGTCGACCAAGATGACGATGTCATCAGCAAATCTCAGAGTTGAAATTATTTATCCTTGAATCTTCACTCCCACTTTAAATTTTTCTCCAATTTCCTTCATTGCTTGTTCAATGTAAAGATTGAAAAGTATGGGTGATAAGTTGCAGCCTTGCCTTACACCTTTCTGAATACCAGCTTCTCTCTCATGTCCTTCAGCTCGAATGACTGCCGTCTGGTTTCTGTATAGATTGTATACCACCCTCCTATCCCTGTACTTTATTCCAATAGATTTCAAAATGTCAAATAATTTAGTCCAATCAACGTTATCAAAAGCCTTTTCTAAGTCTACAAATGCCATGAACGTTCTCTTATCTTTCCTTATTCTACCTTCCAAAATCAGCCTAAGACTTAGTACAGCTTCCCTTGTTCCTACATTTCTCCTGAAACCAAACTGGTCTTCACCCAACTCCGATTCTATCTGGCTTTCAATCCTCTTGTAAATTATTCTAGACAGGATCTTTGAAGCATGAGTAACCAAGCTGATTGTACGGTAATCTTCACATCTGTCAGCTCCCACTTTCTTTGGTATAGGGATGATAACATTCTTCTTGAAATCAGGGGGTACCTCACCTGTCTCATAAATCCTACACACCAAGTGAAATAACCTGATCAGACCTTCATCTCCTATGCAGCGTAGCAACTCAATCGGTATATCATCTATGCCTGGTGCTTTGTTCCTGCTTAAGTCTTCCAATGCTCTGTCAAATTCTGATCTCAATATTAAATCTCCTTTTGCATCCTCATCAATTTCCTCCTCCCTTTCGATTACACGATTCTCAATCTCCTTTCCCTTATACAAACACTCTATGTAAGGTTTCCATCTCTCTACCTTTTCTTCCCTACCTGTTACAAGCTTTCCATTTGTGTCCTTAATATTACAGCACTTAGTCTTCTTTTCCCCAAAAGTATTCTTAATCCTTCGATAAGCTGTGTCTACTTTTCCTAATTTCAGACAATTTTCTATACCTGCACATTTCTCTTTCAACCATTCTTCTTTCGCTTCCTTGCACTTCTTGTTCACCTCATTTCTCAGACGTCTGTATTCTGCTTTCCCCTTTTCATCTCTTACATTCTTGCATTTCCGCCTTTTATCCATCAATTCTAGTATATCCTTAGTGATCCACGGTTTTCTACCTATTCTCTCTTTCCTACCAATGTTTTCTTCTGCGGATTTTGTTATTTCATTCTTCAAAAGTGCCCATTCGTCTGCAATTGAAGTTTGTTTAGTGTTTTTCATTAGTCCTTCCTTTATACTCTTCTTGAATCTTTCGTTTACATCCTTTACTTTCAGTCTGTCTATTGCCCACCTTTTTGGCTTTTGACTTATCTTCAGTTTCTTCAACTTTAATCTGCATTTCATTACAACCAGATTGTGGTCAGAGTTTATGTCAGCACCAGGATATGATTTACAATCCAAAATCTGGTTTCGGAACCTCTTCTTGACCATAATGAAGTCGATTTGGTAACGCCCTGTATCTCCTGGTCTCATCCATGTGTATATTCTTCTATTGTGGTTATTGAATAAGGTGCTAGCTATGACCAACTCATGCTCGGTGCAGAATTCCGTCAGCCTGCTTCCTCGATCATTCCTTTCACCTAATCCAAAATCTCCTACTATCTTCCCTTCTCTCCCTTTTCCTACCACAGCGTTCCAATCTCCCATTACTATAACATTTTCATCACCCTTGATATACCTCAGAATTTCATCTATTTCTTCGTAGACCTTTTCAACATCCTCATCATCGGCTTGACTGGTAGGCAAATAGACTTGTACCACTGTGGTACACGTAGGTTTAGTATTTATTTTTGCTACAATAATCCGTTCACTATCTTGCTCATAATATTCCACCCGCTGTCCAAGTTTCCTACTCAATATGAGACCAACCCCTGCTTGACCATTGTTTGATTTCGTGCTAATTACCCTATAGTCTCCTGACCAAAAGTCCTGTTCTTCCTGCCAGCGCATTTCACTAATCCCAACCAAATCCAACCTCAACCTATCCATTTCCCTTTCTAAGTTTTCTAACCTTCCACTTCCTAGCAGACTTCTAACATTCCACGCTCCGATCCGTAGAATATCAGATTTCCTCTTTGTCACTTCTGTGATGTTAACCCCCTCTCTAGTAGTCCCCACCCGGAGATCCGAACGGGGGACTAGTTTACCTCCGGATTGAAATTTTACAAGGGAGGAGGCCATCATCACATGTAATTATGCATAGAGAGGTGCATATCCTCGGGAATAGCATTACGGCTGTAGTTTCCCGTTGCTTTAAGCCGTGCAGCAGAACGCAGTGTAGCCATTAGTTGGCTTATATTATCAATAACTTAACCGTCTATAAGACTAGTAAAGAATTGATTTATTCTGAAAGGCTGCTACTCCATTTCAGAATAAGTAAAGAGCAATCCTACTAACAAAGATACTAACCTTCTACTACCAATTAAATACCAAAATTCTACTAACGAAAACAATACTTAAGTTCCACCAACAACAAATACTACCACTAAAACATTCTGTTACCAGGCACACTCACATGCACCCTCACACATCACAGTATAATGAAACAATGAACTATAACTAATAAACAATGCTACTGCCACCAGACACATTCACATACCACAGTCTAATAGAACAATGACATATATCTAATAAACAAACTAACTACATACTTACAACTAAAATAACTACATACTTACTGTACTGTAATTTGAATTGACAATATTTACAAAATGCAATTTAGATAGAAGAAAATACTTACAAAACAAAATTAATATATATAAATTACATATAAACTTTTGAACCGACGGTGGTTTTGGTGTCTGGGGGATGTGAATCGCTTACAGTATATATATATAATTAATTTTGACGGGTAGGGTTAAATAGTATGCTAATAAGGTGATAGGGTTTTATTTTCTTGTGCTGTCAATCTACCGTTGCATTTTCTGTGCCTCCCATATGACAACGCCTGGTGCGGTCGCATCGTTCGCACCGCCCTAGGGCCGCCCCTGAGAAAGTATGGTATGCTCAGATTAATAGAAAAAAATACAGGTATGTAAACGAAGTAAACTAACTGGTACTAAGTCATAAATTCGAATTTGTCGCGCGGTGCTCTAGTACAACCGAACTATTAATACGGGTGCAAAACTAATAGTATATTCGTGATCAGCACCTTTATGTATGAAGAAACTTTTGACCAAACTACAAAGTCATCAGCCCAATGATTTGCGGATGGCGATCATGTATGTGTGCAAATCGATTGCCCCTATCTATTCAAACACGGTGAAACCGAATAAACGAAATTTGGTACAGAGGTATCACAAAATACAATTTAGATTGAAAATACTTGCTAAAAGCGGGCTAGGTTTAAAATACTTACAAAATGCAATTCAATATTCAAAATACTCTCAAAAGTCCCGGCCCATATATTGAAAGACTTACTAAAAACGCAATTTAGATCGTCAATCCTTACAAAATGCAATGGAGGCTGAAAACACTCGCAATATGCAATTTAGATCGAAAAGACTCACAAAATGCAACGTAGACTGAAAATATCTACAAAATGGAGTGTAGATGCAAAAATATCATCGCTAAAGGGAATGTAGATACACGGGGAGCCAATTAACAAAACAGTGCGGGAATCCTAAGGAGAAAAGGCAATATAATGAGAAGAAAACAAGAGGCCTGTCCCCTCGAAAGAGAGGTCAGGAAAGATTATGATGATGATGATTATGATAATTGATGTTCTAAGGGGCCTAACATCTAGGTTACGGCCCCTAATGGTCTGGGTGATAGCGAAAATGACAATGAAGTGGAATCCAGACCGAAAATTAAGTGAGAAGGAAAATACTTATAAAAAGGAACTCAGATTGAAACTACCCACAAAAAGGAGAGCGGTAATACTTACAAAAGGGAATTTAGAACGAAAATACTCACAAAAGAAATAGATTGAATAATACGCACAAAATGTAAGTTAGGTTCTAAATACGTACAAAATGCAATATACAGTCAAATACTTTACTTACAAAATGCAAGAGTAATTTAAAATACTTACAAAATGCAAATGAGATTGAAAATACGTAGAAAAATGCAATTGAGGTTCAAAATACTTACAAAATGCAATTGAAATTGAAAATACACAATGCAATTTATGACGGGTGGGGTACCTCATTCGAGTACCGTGTGTGAAACGTAGTGCTGCTCTTATTTTAATAACCCAGAGGTCCTTAATTGTTAAGAGAGAAACCTGATCCAGAACTACTAAATGATGGAGACGAGGCATTAATGAAGATAATTGTTGTTTTAAGGGGCCGAACATTTAGGTTATCGGCCCCTAATGGTTTGGGTGATCATGAAGATGATAATGAAATGTAAGCTATAACTAAAACTAACTACTAACTTATATACTAGAAGAAGAAATCGAAAACAAAGGAGATTAAGGCAAATATAGGATGATGATAACTGTTGTTTTAAGGGGCCTAACATATAGGTTATCGGCCCCTGATGGTTTGGGTGATCGTGAAGATGAAAATGAAATGCAAACTTAAAACTAAAACTAACTACTAACCTACATACTAGAAGAAGAAATGGAGAAAACTAAAGGAGAATAAGGCACATAAAGGACATTATTTACAGGTGTCAACTACTAACCTACATACTAGAAGAAGAAATGGAGAAAACTAAAGGAGAATAAGGCAAATAAAGGACATTATTTACAGGTGTCAAGGGAAAGTCAACATCGAAATATAAACATTAACAGGGAGACACTATTCAACAATAATATTATCTGCCCAAACAGGGAAAACAAATTATTTCTATTATAGCAGTGAGAGTAAATATTTTGTTCACTAACTCTACCCCAAACAGAAATATGAGAATTATATTTCCAATTAATTGTAATATTAAGCATAAATACCGCCAGCAAAGACATTTATTTAGAATGTCCCAGAAACTGTTCCCACCAACTGTGTCTATCATTATTTTCCTAATTACCCTCATCCAGACACACAAGCCATCCTTACCCCCCCCCCCCCCCTATGTATATATCGCCCACCGTTTTTCTCTTAACACTCCTGCGTAGTTATAAGAATCAATACATAACATTTTTAGGCATAGACATCGCAAGTGGACCCAGGGGTAACTTCTGGAAAATCCGTTAGTAGCATGCCATTAGACTAGCATTACGGGATTAATACTAGCATCTTTTATTTTCTTTATGCCCCCAAGGGACTCTAGCCCTTATAAAAGTTCTTTTCGCCCATAATTTTATATTAAGTGCACATAGCACATTAGCTAATTATAAAATTTAGAAAGCACCCCTTTAATGAACCATTGCATTCAGCAACTAACTTGCAAATTTCGTAACTAGTAAGGGAATCTCGAATAATCTTAGATTTAGCATTAGAGATTTGCAATAAATACTAACAAACCCACTCTCAATTCATACCCCTAAACCCAACTAATACCCCATTATTTTCATTTTATGTGGCATACAATAAGCATATGAATATACATGTTAATAATCATTTTATTTTCTTACAGGAGTGTACTATTACTCATTAATTTCCTAAGTGATATACAGTCACGCCATAGATATGAGACTTGCGGCTAAACAACCCATTTAAGCTAAGCATACATTGACTAAATATGATAAATTAAGCTCATGAAGGCAATATAATTGCTATAGCCTCACAGTCGCAGCCTCAAAGTCACTTAAATCGTCAAAATTATAAAATAACGTATTGCGAATTTTTTATTAAAATAATGTATGCATTAAAGAAGTAAAGAAGCGAATACGTCGCTTAAACGAAGGGGAATAAGTTTACTAATAAGTAATAATGAATCATCGAAGAGAATATAAATGTATGAAGGAAGACGAAGATTAGGGTTAATGATAAATAATAATGAAGCGTCAAAGAGAATATAAATGTATGAAGGAAGAAGAAGAAGAATAGGGTTAATGAGAATTAAAAATGAAGCATCGAAGAGAATATAAGTATAGAAAGGAAGTATAGCAAAGTACGGCGAATATAGATATATGAAGGAGCATATGGCACAAAGTAGTATGTAAGAACTATTAATATATAAGTTAAAAATGCAGACATTTATTAATAATAACAAGCGCAACACGAAATATCAGAAAAATATAGGAACACCAGTTTATCTAGTACAGCTGATGAAAGAGTAAGCAGGGTAAAAATCCCTCCACTATGGCAGAAATTAACATTACTTTCTGATTCCATACAATTACTAAGTTGACAATTCCTGTACTCCCCCAATAGTAGAACGTGACAACAAGGCGAAGACAAGGCGGCCGTGGTGCAAGAAGAGGCGACGACAATAATAAAAAAAGAAACATAACAACAGCTTAGTTATACAGAAAGCCGTATATAGGCAGGGTTAGCCATAAATCTATCTCTTCTTTTTACGCTCAAGCCAATTTTTCAAATATTATCTGCAAAACATCTCTCTCAATTGTAAACTTTAAAATAATATTTCTAACTTCATAGGGAAGTCAACAGGGTAACCGCACCCCCACGGCCGTGCACGGATTAGTGGACCAATACGCAATCCGTAGACGTGCCCAGCAAGGGTGGCACACCCTATATTCTCTATATTTTCACCCCCACGTTGTAGGGAAATTAATGTTATCAGTGCACCCTCGAGACGGTACCTGAGCTAGTGGAGCAATACGCAGTTCATGTGCTAGTCCACCTTAAACTCCCTACAGCATCATCCACACATCATAGGAAAATTAAAGTTGTAAGCGCACCCTCGAGGCAGTACCTGATCTAGCGGAGCTTACGCAGGTCACATACTAGACCGAAAGGGGTGACTACACCCTACATTTCCCATATACTATCTTTCGCATCATTAATTTTCTCTTTTCTTTACTTAATATTTTAATGTCATTAATTCTCAACCACATCCATGAGTAACTATATGGAAACGGCGAATTTCAAAATAAGCAATTATATCACAGAAAATTTTCAACAAAACCAAATCTCTTAACAAGATTGACAATCAAAATGTTCTCGAAAGAAAACGTGTATTATCCGTTGAGCCATTATATATTAACACACAATGTGTTAAAAATGTCCGGCATAACTCAACAAATTGCTAGCGTTTCGCCCCAGTGTACCAATTGGGCTCTTCAGTTTCTAAAGGTACACCTACCAAGACTCGTAGCTGGCACACACTGAGAAGGCCATTGCAAGACGTTTCGCTACGTGTGTAACTACGTCACGAGCAAGCCAGTGCACCACGGGAGTCAAAACTATACTCCAAAGCAATACAATTCTGACCTTGGCATTGAATATAAAATTTTCTTTCGAGAAAATTTTGATTTTATATTCAATGCCAAGGTCAGGATTTTATTGCTCTGGTGTGTAGTTTTTACTCCCGTGGTGCACTGGCATGCTCGTGACGTAGTTACACACGTAGCGAAACGTCTTGCAATGGCTTTCTCAGTGTGTGCCAGCTACGCGTCTTGGTAGGTGTACCTTTACCAACTGAAGAGCCCAATAGGTACACTGGGGCTAAACGCTAGCAATTTGTTGAGTTATGCCGGGCATTTTTATCACATTTTATGTTAAGATTGACAATGTTATAAAATGCAGATGAAAAAACGCAAAGAAATGTTAAATGTACAATTGACTGTATTACACCATCAAGCCACCCCTTGCTACACCTACCACCCCCTAGCATGGCACACGTAGGTACCCCGCTACGACTAAAAGAGGAATAAGAAAGAAGGGAAAGAAGAGAAGAAGAAAGAAGAAAGAATAATAAACCAAAACTAAAAGAATTAGAAATATCAGTATACAACAACACCCCAGGTTTAGTCTAATTTTTTGGGGACAAGAATTAAATCCAGAAGGGGACTTGTTATATCTCCAACCCTTCCACAAGGGTTGCGACTACAAATCTACATAATTAATTAACAGTTCATGAAAGAGCTGCAGGATGAAGGCATACAGTATACAAACTCTGAATTCCGCTGACCAAGAGTGGCCAATATGTTATGCAAATGTCCACTTTACAATACATACATTTGCATAATATATCAAAATCAATACGGGAAAACTTAGAAAAATGACTAAACTCATAGATATTCACAAGAGTGGCCAAGTCGAAAAGCAACAAATACGGAAGACTCCTTCGCGCTCGGTCTCTATTGCTGCTTGGTCTTTTCCATCTAAGCGACAGTGCTACGAAGGTCCTGCAGGGCGGCGGCCCTGCGTCGGTCCCAACGCCCCGACAACATTGACATCCAGTAGCGAGGTAAGGTAAGCATGTGTGTCGTTCTTCCTCTAATCCTCCCCTTCACCCCCTAATCTATAATTTCACCCCCATTTTAATTATATAATAAATCCTCACTATCACAGCCAAATGATCTCTTTCTATTTCTTTGAGCTAGCATAGATCCTCCCCCACTTAGGATAAAGGAGGGGTTAATCACGTGATACGAGCGACTGGACGATGTCGGCAATTTAACGAAGTTTGTAATAAGGGATTTTATATAGTTACAGAAGAAACAGAAGGGTTATGAGTACCCTAGGAATAGCAGAATATCTTAAGGAAATTTTCCATTTTTTTTAACTACACTTATATGAATCTACGCGACATGTAGAATTGAAATATGAATCGAAAGCGCTACCATTTTTCGCTTGGGGAAGGGATGAAATTTTAAACAAGGGAGTTGCAGTCAGCACAGGTCAGGCAGAAGGGAGTTACGAGTTGACACTTGACGAGTTTGGATGTATCACGATCGGTGTTATAATCGATTGCAGTGCGGTCGTAATAATTTCGCCGGCGATCCAAGCTGTGTCTTTGGTAGGTACACAGCATGGAGACGTGCCACGTTTGACAGTGAGCCATATTGCAGATTATTATACAGGGAAATTCACTTCAGTATTCAAGCTATTCTGGGAACAGTTTAATGAGAGTGAAGGATTTCTAAACAGCAGTGTTAAATGAACGTGTACGAGCAGTTCTAAGCGTGGGCTACATTGTGGAGCCTGATGTAGTCTTTCTTCCCTTATTACATTATACGAGGGATTCTCTAACACATATTCCCTAATAGCAAATTACTACGACAATTCGGTAATCTATGGACTAGTATAGTGAATGTCATGCCATAGGACATACACCGTTGCCGATGAACCAGACGAGGGAAGTTCATAAAATATTTCCGAAACTTCAAATGCGAATGGAGTCTATAAGTACAGCTTGGGGGAAACGTGTCTGAATGTAACATGAGTGCACAAATGGAAGAGTAAAAACTGAGTAAGGACCGTTGCAATGAGAACATGCAAAATCCAGAGTACCTGAGATTTGGAAAAATGCCGACGCTACTTGAAGTCACTCTACAAAATTATGAGAATAAGAAAGAAGTTTCTAGAACGTCGGGACAGATCTGCATGACCAAGAAGAGGAGGAGGAGCATGGGTGGACCCAGCTCAAAGCTTGAAGAAACCAGTACGAGACAAAGGATGGAATTGGAGACCGGACCACGCAGTTTTAGCAGTATAAGGAGATATGGAGAACCTGTTGCTGTCAACATCGAGGCGGTGGGTGGTAGTATCTACGCCATTTTCTTCATCGGAAGCACAGTACGACGAAAGGTAGAAATTACCTCAGAATATGTAGATTTGCAGTAAACTGTTGCAAAAAACTTGAGAACCATTTTTCGATTTTTAAAAAGATTTATTAGAGTTTTTGTATTTAGATTTGCAGTAGTAGTTATAGAGGCGACGTTTGCTGTTTCAACGATTATTATTACGCTTAGCATTAGGTTTTCGAAATTAATTGTTTTCTCGTTTATTTAAATGTTTTTCTTCGGTCTAGCTGATTTCAGTTCGGAGATTTTTATGACTTGACAGGTTTAAATTGTCTTTGGAAACCTCTTTGTAAGCGTCAATTTTGGCAGTGTAGATTATACTAATTCCTCAATACGTATGTGTATCATTGAAATTGGTCAATGGCTAATTGTGAATATTTTTATTTGTAGTTATTCGAGAACAGCTGATCTCTAGAATGTTATTCAGGACTGTTCACGATTTGCGACAGATGCGATAAAGGTTATGTTGCTTTCATTGAGGAAAGGAATTATGAAAAGACTGTATGAATTATATTGTAACGAAATTATATATTTTAAAGCAACGTGAGATTTCTTAGTTAAAAGAAATGGACAGTAATTAATAAATGTCAATTGCAGCATTCACGAATGATAAGAAGGGACTTTGAGGTATTTTTATTAACTCATGAAGTTATAATTGTAAAGATTAAAACGCCTTGGAGTACTGTCAAGGACAGGAAATACATCTTACGAGAAATAGTAAGCATATTATTAAATGCGATGAGAACGCGCTGAAAATTGTAATATGGCACAAAATAAGTTGAATGAGAATGAATTTGGATTTCAATCAGAGAAAGTGACGGTGGGAATATTGGTAAGTAATTATTGGAAATAGATAAAATGTGGAAATGTTAGTGGAATTTGGAATAAGAGGCCATTTGAGAACTGAATCGTGCCTAGATCAGTCATGTTGTAGTTTCGTGTGAGGTATACATGTCGTTTATTGAGAAAATTTGAATTAATTGAAAGGTGCGTTGATTTATGATAAGCCGCTATGTAAGATTGTTATAGATGGAAGAACTCAAGATTGAGACGATTTTTAATAATAAAGACAGGTAATCATCATTATTATTAATTTATTAACTTGATACTGTAATGTCACAAATACATGAGCTAGACTTAACTGTATGGCGGCTATATGTGTCACGATTTCGACGTAACTGAGGAGAGTCGTTTGGAAGATGTATGTTGCTTGCAAAATAGAAAGATGTTAGTTGAATTATGGAAGTGAAACTTATGTTCACGAATGATGAGGTTATGATCGTTATGTAACGTGTATATAATGTATATTATGTAGAAAGGTTGACGATGGTGCCCGCTAAGGATTGTGCGATATATCTTGGTGTACATAAATTTGATAGGACGATATCTGAGATTATTATATGTATCAATTAACTACGACTAAGGTTAGCTTTGCATATTTGGATTTAATTTCATGATTTTAATTCAGGGTTTTTCTTTGAATTTATAATCTCCGATGTCGACATTTCAATGCACGTGGTTCGTATAAATGCACTTGGCATTACTTGAAGAGATATTAAGAGCGAAGTAGATGATTTCTTTTGAGCTTAAGCTGTCAGGTTCGACAGTCATTTAATATATTTCGAACACGAGGTTTTCGTTTGTTCGGTTTAGAATTTTACATACCGATTTCTGATTTATATTATTAAACAAAAGTTGTACTATGGGAACTATAATAGACGCCCACCAATTTTTCACCTGTAATCCCCTGAGTTGTTCAAGTTTCTCGCTCTATCAGAGTTGATTTTTTTATTAGCTTTTGTCGTTAACATAGTACAACTGTAGGAGAGTTGTTTCTATCCTATTTGTCAGGCATTTCTTTCAGTGGTTCATCTAGCCGGGGGCCATGAAGATCCTGCGATCCTGCCCATCTTGGATTCTGCCAAATAGCTATGATAGAAGGGCACACTACTCATTCGAGAGAAATGAGGCTAAGCACAGCGAATCTTTATTCAGAGCTCGGAATAGAGACATCCCATGATCAATTGTTTTTAAAAATTCAAGATAGCATCATTTCGAAAATTTAGGAACTTCTCCTTTCTCGTAACCTATTCAAGCGATTGAAGAGAGGATTCGTATGATAGGCTATAATAATAATCATAATATAATGGCACTAAATTCTCTAGGATACCTTCGTAAAGCAAAGCCGTGCATTTGACGTTACTTAAAATAAATTCCCCTGACTCGTTACAGAAAGATGCCATCTCGTGGGAGGAATCTTAATCACCGATACTGAAAGTTATATATTCTAGAACATAATACTTTCTCAATGTGGTAGTGTTAATAGAGACTTAGGTCATGTACCAAAAGTCATTCATTACATTATGTGTAAATATTCTTAATAGAGACTTACGTCCTGTACCAAAACTCATTCATTTCTTTATATGTACAATCTTCATAACCCGATGTGTTAACCCGTCAATAAATGGTGCACGAATTCTTATATTTTTTGTTATATTTACCGTTCTCTCTCGAGTGCCGAGTCAAGCTCTGTCATGTTCTGCCATCTGTTGGGCATTATGTGTTACTACTAGAATTTGGATATTTGTTTCCGGAAGTAACTGACAGACCATTTTGTAGACGTCTGTCCACTATAGCTGGAGTCCATTTGTGATAGTGTAAACAATCTTGGTGAACAACAAGCATAATCATCTCGAAGCATTGTGATATCCGATCAAAGAATATTTTTTTACAAGTAAGGAACAGCATGTAAGCCCATTGTCTGGTATGGAGAAGATGCAATCATAATCACAAAATATTTTATTTTTATTTTCTCAAAATGAATTTTTTTATGAACGCAGGATTTTGAATTTGCATTTAGGGTAACAAAGACCCCAGACCTATAGACATTATTGACCTATCACCTCCCTGATAAGCTAAGAATGACAGCGTGTACAAATTATTTGCATGCGAATGAAAAACTCGCATTGGGGTAGCAACAGATAACTGGTAATTCCGCACTTAAAAGGTTAATAGCCGGGAGAGTTTTAAATGGAAAATACCAGTAGGGTATATGAAAATATGCTATTTAGTTCTTCACATAACTACTTGTTTATTAATATGAAGCATCTTATTAATTATAAATTGAACAAAACAGGATTTCAAAAGAACAACTTTTAGACAGTTATTGTTCTTATAAGGGTTCAAAACAGCGGGGACGTCTGACCCAACTAGCTTTTATTCTTAGTGAAGAAACATTGCTTTGACTTTCCCACAGCAACCCATTTGGCAGGAAATTCTGACGAATATCTGCCCAACTTCATTGTGATTTGATTTGCAGAGTCATTAGTAGCATAATTCAAATTTAATTTCGCCGAAAGAAAGAAGCTCGAAAAGACAAATGTTTCGATTGTCTTTTTCGTGTTTGAGCCATTCTTCAAAAGAAATCATTTTTCCTAATAGATTGAAGTTCTGCAAATAACAAATGAACCAAACTAGTACTCAGGTATGCTGGCTGAAATAGAAGGCAACAGTGACCTTAATTTAGGTACCTGGACACGAGAAATCACTTCTATTATGTCTGAAATGTGAATCTAACCCAGCTCTTTTCAGTCTTGCCTCACGCCAGAATTAAATTCACTACTAGAGGCGAGAGTGGATCCCGGACCACAGGGAGTGCAGACAACAACGGCAACCATTACATTACAAGGCAGTCATTCTATTAAAAGAATGCATCTGGGTAAACACCATACTCGTATTACTGTAGAACGTGCATTAAGGGTTATAACCTGTATGCTCACATTCAGAAGTCTACTTGTGTGTGTTTTAGAGTGTAATGTAACCAATTATTACACTTCTGTCCGGTGAGTTTTTCATGGACATTACCTCACTTTTTTATGAACTAAAAATGAACAAATTGTCTCTTGATGAGCAGGACCGCGTGACTAGAGAGACCTTGGGGACTGTCCTTCGAGATCAGCGTTGTTTAAAAAACGAATGCTAGTTGCGCTGTATTGTTTCTTAGAAGACGATATCTGCAAAGTTCTATTTTATATCGCTTTATTTAATTAAGCACACCAATTAATTGGGTCAAATTATATTAGGACCTGTGTGATCCCGTTAACCCTAATGGACTGTACTTACAAATGTTCTAAACCTCCTCGTGGTGTAGCATCTAGTGTACTTGGCTGTCGCCCCTTAGGTTCGGGTTTGATTCTTGCCTCTGCCAAGAAATATTTATTCTGGTGTGAGTGCTGGAACTGCCTACACTCAGCCTCGAGAGTCAGAACTGAGAGCAAGAGGGTTCGATTCCCACCTCAACCATCCTGGAAGTAGTTTATCCGTTGTTTCTCCACTTCTAAATACAGGCAATTGCAAGGATGTTTCCAAACTTAAAGCCACGGCAACCTCTTTCCCAATGCTATAACCAATTTACAAATACTCACACTCGTACAGCCATCACAATGAAACAAGCTTCCACACACATTCAAACACACGGGGCTCTATGACCACGATTTCGTAGCCCCTAAAATAAGCAGCAAGAACAACTATGTAAGAGCACACTGTTGGTAACTGCATAGATATTCATTTACTTTCTGTTGTTTTCGTCCGCCTCATTGCGCAGTGGCTAGCTCTCTTGGCTGTCGCAGCGGAGGACCGGGTTCAATTTCTGGCTCTGCCAGGAATTTTAATTCTGGTCTGAGTGCTGGAACGGGGTATACTCAACCTCGTGAGGCAAAACTGTAAAGAGGAGGGTTCAATTTACTCCTCGGCCAACCTGGAAGTGGATTTCCGTGGTTTCCCACTTCTACTTTACGCGTATGAGGATGGTTGCTAAACTAAAGCCATGGCCGCCTAATTCCCAATCCTCATCTGAATTACAAATACACTCACGAATACAGTCTTAAAAAAACACAGGTTATCAGATAACATTCTACAAATATCCAAGTACTCGAGGCTTCATGACCACGACGCGACGTCGCTAAACCCTAAATGAAACAACAACAACAACAATCGAATGCTTTCTTTTCCAACCCAGTAACAAAATTAAAGGATTGAGTAGAGCTACCTCATAGTAGCCTATATATACTTACAATCCCCGCCACGGTGTAAAAGTTCATTACCATCATAATTTCCACCTGTGTCCACAGTCTGCTCAATGGTTTGAGTTGGCTTTGATAGTGTTGAAAGCTTCTTTTTAGATGTGCTAGGGTGCTTTAATATTGTTATGTTATTATTACTATTACCATTCTTTTCCCCTTCCCCCACCAACTTGTTGATGGGGTATGTTGTCTCTGATAAAGTTCTTGTGTAAATATGTCGTTGGGACTTCACCTAAACAGATGACAAGTTAGTGTGAACTTATTTATTTCAGCAACATGACGTTAAATTCGTTATGAAAGGCTTTCTCTTGACACTTTAAGCCTACAATCTCTACAATCTCTACAACAGCGCTGCTATGAAGGACATTAAAGAAAAACAATCTTGAACCTTACTTCACACTTCCCACGGAAGTCTTGTTCTGACAGCGCTGTTCAGTTTTTGCGATGGTGGCATCAGACTTGCTATTAAATTAAGCTCCAACTCGTACCTTCTAAACATTATTTTAAAAAGCCTTCGTCTCTGGCCGACGGGCTTGCTAAATAAATAAAGTGGTTTTGTATGTTACATTTTATATGCAGCCCGGTTGGTGGTTTTATCATTAACGATTTAACTGCGTTGGTACTTATATTGAACTCCTCTGTTGAAAAATAAATCAGCAAACCCACACTGTGTTTCAGTCTGTGCTTTAGCCGGTAACACACTCTGATGAGAAAACTGTGTTTGGATTAGTAATTTCGTTAGATTTTTACTTTGAGTGAGATTATTACGCCCAGCTCTTGCCCCTTACCTTGAGTGAGACAGATAAGTATAATTAGTTATTAAGTATCCAACGCATGATATTAAGAAATGAATTTGATGGTACCGAAAGCAGTAGCTACGCTCGCTAACCTGCAGCACTAGGTCACGGGGCCAAGCTATCTGCGGACTCCGTGGACGTTGGTTCGAGCCCCACTGTCAGCCGTCCTCGAAATGGTTTTCCTTGGTTTCGCACTTTCAACTCGAGGAAAATGCTGGGACGGGCCCTTCTGACAGGCCACGGTCGCTTCCTTCAACATCCTTGCCCAGTTCCATTCATCTTCATTCATTTCATCTCTCATTACCTCCACTCATAAGGTTGGCGTCAGGAAGCGCATCCGGCCATTTTACCATTCGCCACATAGACTTTCATGGCATCTCATCCGCGACTGCGTTTAAAACGGTATAAATAAGAGGTAGACATAGAAATTTGAAACTCGTTGCACACAGTAATAATACGTATTCGCAATAGCAATGGCAGCGGGAATCTTGGATATATTTTACCGGGGCTTAACTGCAATCAGTATACGAAATTATTCAGTTATTTTATTGTTGTTTTGGATTCATTAAAGGCCTTAGAAAATCGTTATCGTCAGCCTATTCTTTTGTTCCTGTGGAATATATGAAATCATCTGTTATGCAAGTGTACATAGGTACCGATTCCAAGAACCTGAAAATCCATCTCAATCCTATAAAATTATAATTTCAATTTGTTGTTGTTTAATCATTATGATGCGTTGGACATCACAGTCGTTAAGCCCCGTGTACTTGGGCGTATGTAGCTTTTATGGTAACCTACGTTATTGTGGTGTATGTAGTTTAATTTTTTGTCGTGGTGCCTCCTGAGAGACCGAGTGCAGGCCTTTCTACTCGACGCCCAAGGGCGACCGGCGCGCCGGGATGGGAGGTGGAATAGATGAAGATGTATGCAACTGGGCTAGGATGTGGAGGGAAGTGGCCGTGGCATGTCAGAAGGTACTGAACTTGAATTCAGCCCAGCTTAGGACCTTTGACAGAGCCGAGGTTCGAACGACTTGTGCACCATTGGAAGGAAAATTGGAAATTTGGAATTAAAATAATTTAATAAATATATATGTATTATGGGATGCAAATGAAGCATAATGAAAGTATTTTGGAGAATTTTGAAGCATTTTGAGGAATTTATTATTTGGAAATATTCCGGTGAAAGAGATTTTAACAAAAAAGAGTTCGATCATTCGAAGCTGGAAATTGTACAAAGCCTCATGTTTGGCACTAGAAAAACAGTTTTGGGTAGCAAGGCGATCATAACAAAGCGATGCACACGACCCGTGGATAAGAGGCTAGACCCAGGAGCCTTTATCAGAATATTTCAATAGCCAATCAAATAAAAGCACATAATTTTTGAGGGAATCGTTTTTATATAAATTTGGCAAATATAATGAGAAATAAGCACATCTACAGGTGTAGAATGCATTATGAAATTTATTTGGTTAAAAAGAAATATAAATTATTGAATAATAGAGCAAATATGAGTATATTTCTATTAAATTACATGTTTGTAAGGCTAGCTGAGCTAGGCTAGCAGTGACACGCGCCGCGGAGAGGAGAAGCGTGGCTTGACTCTCCCACAGCGACTGGACACGAGTGGACGCGTTGACGAACGCGCACAGAAGAGAAGCATTTATTGCACGCACCATAAGCCCGGTCGACAAGCACCGTTGTACCATCGAACGACCCAGGGATCGCCGAGGAAGCATAGAAGAGGGGCCGGCGAAATGAAATTACATTAATATTGGAGAGACCAGAGTTTATAAAAGTATAACAGCATTAGAACGAGACTTCGCTTATAAAACAGCACTTTCCGGAGAAGAAATAACTAACAGCATAATCTATTGCAAGCCAAAATATTGCTACGACGATTTCAACTACATAATTCAACAATTATTACATCACAGTCTATATTACAGTCTACATGATGACAGCGAATTTAAGTCGGGGAGGAAAAGCTTATTCTACATGTACTGAAGAGAATATTATGGAGAACTAAATAAAATGAAAGGAGGTAAATATATACCGTGGATTGGGAAGTCAGAGTGACATGGAAAAATCAAGGATCGACACAGCTACAACTGCGTAAAAAAATGCAGTATTCCAATATGAGTTTCTACACTACAAGCAAGATGTCCAACAACATTAGGACGAGATGTCAACTCAGGACTTGCGGATCTACGATGGCGAGACCTCTCTGCAGGACACAGATAAGAAGCAGAAGACCGTTTGCAGCCAGACGAGCCAGGAAACTCAGTTCCCAGGCCGCTGGCCGTGAAGATGGCAGATTCACCGTTAACAACTCCAGCCGAGACGCAGAGCAGGTGATTGCAGGCCGAGTGAGATGGGGTCGCCCGCAGCTGATTTGCACGTGCTTGGCTGTAACTGGTTTCTCTAGGAGGCGAGCGATGGCAGCATCGACGGAATATCAAGAACAGCTGATCGAGGTATTCGTTGGCTGTAGAAGACGTCTCAAGGTTGAAAAACCGTTTGATCTAATATCTGTAGTTTTGTTGTAACAGTAGAAATCCATTTCTGGAGTGACCAACTTCATTTGTAGAAATTCTTAACTTTATTCTTTGTTTTTGTATAGCTAAAATTTTAGAGTTCCATTGTAATTTTTGATACGTCTTCGTGTGTCGTTTAAGACGTTATTTCATGCATATTTAACTTAGATTTGCGTTTCACGTATTTTTATTTTTGAAGGAAACGTTGTAGGAATCCCACTTTCGAACGATACTCGTTTTATAAAAGGAATGCTTCGATGATTATTTGATTATTCAATTATTTGTCTATTTGATATCTCAAAGAGATTCTTCGATTATTCGATAATATTGTATCTCAGGGAGAAGGCTTCGATTACATTGTATTTTGGAGAGGAGAGCGACAATAATGACTAATTGTAAGAATATTTAAACATTATAATTGTTATTAACAATTTCTATGCGTAACAGCGAAAGTATACATTTGTATGTCTATAATGCATTGTTATCACGTAAAGCATTATTGTGCGATGCTATAATTCTCTGTAACAAACATTTTGATGTTAATACACATCCGAAATATTTATTTATTACAATTTGAATGTTTTACAATTCCAATAGCCGAATACAACTTATTAGACATCTAAATAGTCTTGAACTATTTATACTACGAATATACACTATAAAATAGGATAATGGTAGTGACAATTGAGGTCAAATGATGCCTATATTTAACAAAAATTAAAGTAAAAACATTGTTTAACTGAGATGAAAAGACCAGGAGATATGTTAGTCTACCTGCGGTCTAGTATGTTAAAAACAACTTAAATATGAATTGTTCATATATTTAAATGTACACCAGAAGCGTGAGAATATGTATTTATTTTTATTAACAACTAAAAGACGAGCGAACTACAAATTAACATTGTTAACGTGGAAGAACAAGTTTGTTATGGATCAATGAGAACGAATAGCGCTAATGATAGGAATAAGAAGTACTTAGTGAAATGTATTATAGTGAACGAACATGTAATTGTTGTAATTTGATGCACGAGGTTTAATAATTTAGACTGGAGTTGAGAGTTAGGAGTGCATTCTGAACGGCAATATACTCTAGCGTAGTTACCTAGTAAAATCACTAATTCTTCTACAAGTGTGTAGCAAGATGTTTTTTTTATGGAAGTAATTCCGTGCGGAGTTGTTAAGATTGTTTGTAGAGAGGAAAGGAAGGAAGTATGACATGTTTGGAGCGTAGTAAGACGCCATTGATAAGTATTGTTCACTGTATTGCGGAAGGAAGGAATATTTTGGTACGTGGAGCAATGAATTGTTACAGGATGAGTAAAAAGCGCTAACACAAAGGTTAAATGTTTGAATTGTTTATGTCTGAGAATATTTGTATATGATCCACGTAAAGTATAAAGTCTATAAGTAGTTTCGCATCGCCCTTTATCCTATTGTTGTATTTATTGAAACGACATTCTAAACTGTATTTAACTTAAGTGTTTGATACTCAGGCTTATTTATTATGACATACCACTAGAAGTACCTGAGAATTTGATCGTTGGTTGAAACTTTGTTCAAAGAACTGTTAATGTAACAGAGACACTATGAAGCTGTCAGATCGCGACTGATTGTGTTAGTAGTATATTTTAAACCGTGTGAAGCACGAGAACTGTAGATAATGTAAGTATTTAAACCTTATATAATTTATAACAGTATTATTAGAGTAGATAGTAACATTCTACGCACGCCCGTGTATAATGTAGTGTTTTTGTAATGTTAACTTCATTTTTATGAGTGAACAGCTGATTTTAATCAGACTATTTAAATGACATGGCCACAGGGTGATTGTCAACTACGTGAATATTTTGTGAATCTTAATATAACAACATTGTTTTAACGAGAATGTTCAGAAACATTTATTCTACAGATAGTAGAACTATTTGACGTGTGTAACAGTTAATTTTAACTTGATTATTTTATGGTGATAGGTATTATTTTTTATTATTTGTAATTGTTTGGAAATAAATCCCAGGCACTAGTTTTTGTTTGCCTGTTTGTTTTTTATAAATCTGATCATCATTTCATTATTGCAATCGACATGCGATAATACTGAGAATTAGTTACTAGAATTCATGTTAGTCTCAACTTCCAAGGTTCACACCCGAGATCCGAGATTCTCGTCCTACCATTTTGTGTTTAGGATAGTTTATTTTATTTGTAAATGTGTATCTAATCGGTAGTGTTGTTGCATGGCCGGTATGCATCGAGGGTTCCCTAGTCATTATCCTAGTATGGTAGTGTTGGTTAACCTGGCTGGGTATCGTCCTCCCTACAATCCTTTTCTATCTTTGCGGATATAGGCTATGACTATGCGGGATTCGGTTGCATATAGGTGGTAATTTCTTGGCGCCCAAACGTGTTTTGGCATCCATTGTGTTGAGACAGTGTAGTCTGCAACGACAACCGTACAATATATTTATTAGATTTGTGTTTGTTTAGTAATGCCGATCCCAAATATTTTGGAAAGTTGTTTAAGTGAATAAACACTGCCAAATTTGAGGAGTACAGTATGTTAGAGGCGTGTTTGTTTATCCAGCTAATGACATTTTTGGTCATATTACAGTCAAATTTAGTTAAATTCTTGTTGTCGAAATCCAATATTAGTTAGGGCTTGCGGAGTGAAAGAGGATCAGTTTATTAGATTAAGGTTAGATAAGATTGTAGACGTTAAGTTATTGAATTTAATACGTATATCGAAGTATTCCTTTGTAGAATTTAAATGAGTTGGTCACTCTGACATGTCCATGAAGTAGTATATATGATACCTCCTTATATCTCAAGTGTGAAATTATTATGTCGTCGGGAGATATGAGCCATATCAGGGCCATCCTGGAAAAGATCCAGGAAAGTCAGAACCAGTTAAGAGGAGATGTAAATGCCCTCCACAAATCCACACACGATAGTACTATGAAGTAAGATCGAGAGATAAAGCAGTCAGCAGCTACAGTTAAGTCTGAGATGAAAGGAGAGTTAGCATTAGCTCAGTCAGTTACTAAAGCTAGTATATCCTTAGTTCAGGAAGAGTGTAGAAAAATCCAAGAAGAAAATAGAAAGGCACAAGAGAAAACCCAAGAAGAACATAGAAAAACGCTAGAGAAACTACAGGAAGAAATGAGAAAGGCAAGAGAGGAAGAATGAAAGGTGCAAGAAACTATAAGAAAAGCCCAAGAAGAGGCCAGGTTAGCACAAGCGAAGGCTCAAGATGAAGTGATACAGATACAAGAGGAGGCGAAACAAACACAGGAAGAAATTAAGAAAGCCTTAGAGAAAGCCCAGGAGGAAGGAAGATTAGTTCAGGAGCAAAGCAAACTAGCTCAGGCTGAAAGTAGAATTTCTGTAGACGAGAGTAGGAGAGCTTTGGAAGAGACCAAATCAGCTTTCTATCAGGTGAAAGAAGATGTGGCCTCTACCAAAATGGAAATAAGCTCTCTTAGAGAGGAAGTTAGCCAAAAAGTAGTCGAAGCTAGATTCCAATATAATGACAACATTATTAAGCTAGAAGGAAAGATACAGGAATGCATAGCGAAAGCCACAATAGAGCAGCATAAATACAATGACTCCATGTTAGGTTCCCAGAAGAAACTCACAGTGACCTGAACATCACTGTTGTTAATTTAGAGGGTAAGTTGAAAGACCAAAAAAAGTTGATCACAGAGGGTATAAATGTTGACATTGCTTCTTGTATAACTAAATCTATTAGTGATTTAAGAGATGAGGTTATTAAATCTAATAGGCATTACATGCAGGAACTGCAATGTAAAATATTGCAGGATGTTAATCAAAAGAGAAAAATGCTAAGACTCACAGGCATAATTTGAAATTAGAACTGTATAAGCATATAGAGGAAAGTAGAAAATCTAGCATTACCGAAATGAGAGGTATTGTAAATAAAACGGAATCGGAAAAAAAGTGAGGAATTGAACGTTTTCCGCGCGACAGTTAACGAAATAAATCTTGATCTCGCGAAAGTAAAATCCAGTCAGGAAATCGAACTACGTGATATTAGTAGCAAACTCAACGCACTTACTTTGGCAGAACCATGCGACCATGAAGGTTTAAAGGAAGAGATAAGATTAGGAATGCAACGGGATATTACTCAATTTTTCCTAAGTAGAGAGGAGAGATACAAAGAAGAATTAGGAAGACTTAGTAAATCAGAAGAAAGAAACGAAGAAGACACAGAAAGCATCTTCAGTCGAAGACAGGAGCGGCCACATATGATGCAAGAACCGGAGCGTATTCAGAGGGAATATGCAGAACTGGGAGGATTCTATGACCAAGGAAGCCACAGAAATAACCAGAACGTTATCGTAATAAGGAATATTGACGATAAGCCAACTCGTTTCAGCGGAGTAGGAAACATCACAGCAGTCGAATTTCTTAGAGACATGAGATATTATCTCGATGATAATCGCATACCAAGGGACCGAGAAATGCGTGTAGTTGAAAAGTATCTTGAATCTGAGGCCCTAAATTGGCATAGAGCTTTCAAATACACATACACCAATTTTGAAGAGTTTGCGGATGCTTTACAACGCAGATTTTGGAGTTTAGAGATGCAGCAGGACATTAGAGCTGAGGTATACTCTAAATAATATGCGCACTCTACCCTCAAGGGTTATGCAACGTTCTTTACATCGCAATTCGCAAGGCTTCAGTATCTGGATCCACCATTGGCTGAGACAGAACTGATTCATGCGATTTCGAGACAGATGCCAAATGATGTCAGAAGACATTTAATTGCGGCAGATGTGAAATCTCTGGAAGGCATTGCAGAAATATTACGAAAGCTAGGTCATGCTAGTTCCACACCGAATGCAACGCCTAGTAACAACACTAGAGGAAGACCAGAGCATAAAGAAGTTCTCACCGTGCTGGTAGATCAGACACAGCAGACGGAGAAGAACCGTAGTAGACCAGGTCCTAGTAGAAACAATGCATAAGGGAGGAACCGTTATGAACCACCGTATCGCAGATTTCGAGATGGAAGGCCATACCAGGCAAGAATCTGGAATAATGGTCAGAGCAGGACGGGATACCACCGAAACAATGACGCACGGAGGTACGACTGTTACGACCGGAACAATAGAGGCACAGCAGGAAGTTATCGCCGATATAAAAATTGGGACGACGATAATTATGCCCGCCAACAACAACAACAGCAGCAGCAGCAACAACAACAGCCAAGGCAACAACAACAACAGAGGGGTTGGCATAATAATGAAAATGTTAGACAGTATTACCAAGATCGAGACAGGGAAAGTCAAGACTATAGAAACAGCCACAGAGAAAATGAGGCAAGAAATGGCTAAGGAAGAGAAGAGATACAATCTCAAGCTTCGAACTCAGGAACACAGGAACAGAACCTGAGCGGGGTACAAAAAAACTCCGATTGGAAAACGGATGTAGAGGGAGGAACAGTGTTCACCAACAATAGGCATGAGATCGCCGTGTACGAATTCTATCAGATACAAGATGAAGACTTATTGTATGAAAGAGAGGAGCCAGGGAGAGGAAAAATAGTTAGTTTACCTATTTTACAAATTACGACGGAAGGAGAGAATTTAAGGACACTCCTAGATACGGGGGCGAATGAATCTAACTTGTCAGAGAGTTGCTATAATAAGCTGAAAGATGGAAAGTCTATTATATCAATGCCAGTTTCATCTATTGAAGGTCGTGGCATATTCAACGATAAGACGATGAAATGTAGAATACACGCACCTACGATGTTCACTATAAACGGTCATGCTTATGAACAAATCTTTATAGTTCTGAATAAAATTAATTTCGTTGCTATACTGGGGATAGATTTCATCACTAAGACAGGTGCAGTGATAGACCTAAAGAATGGCATAGTGAAGTTTAACGAGGGGAACAACGGCGAAGAGGATGAAGGAAGAAATGAATACGTGATAGAAAAGAAAACCACGGACAAATATTTGGAGAAAATTATTTCGGAAGTCGAATTAGAAATGACAGGACATTATGGTTTGATGATAGACGATTTTGAGGTCTATGAAGGCAGATTGGAAGCATTAATTCAGGAATATTCTGACGTTTTGATGAAGACATATGTCAATTTTGCCAATGTGTTAAAAGGCCCGTTCAAGGCTGGCAAAGTTTTTAACAACAATTGCTATGAGATCGTCAGGATAGAAGACGATCCATTGGAAAGTATAACCATTCAAAATTGAAAAGATTTTATCCAAGGATTCATTAAGGAGGAATTCGATTTCCAGTATTTAACAAGTCGAATGTTAAATAAAGTCTGTTTTATACCTTATTTATAAGTCGGGTGAGGATCTGAACTCGAATTCAGCCCAGCTTAGGACCTTTGACCGGGCCGAGGTTCGAACGACTTGTGCACCATTGGAAGGAAAAATTGGAAATTTGGAATTAAAATAATTTAATAAATATATATGTATTATGGGATGCAAATAAAGCATAATGAAAGTATTTTGGAGAATTTTGAAGCATTTTGAGGAATTTATTATTTGGAAATATTCCGGTGAATGAGATTTTAACAAAAAAGAGTTCGAACATTCGAAGCTGGAAATTGTACAAAGCTTCATGTTTGGCACTAGAAAAACAGTTTTGGTTAGCAAGGCGATCATAATAAAGCGATGCACACGACCCGAGGATAAGAGGCTAGACCCAGGAGCCTTTATCAGAATATTTCAATAGCCAATCAAAAAAAAGCACATAATTTTTTAGGGAATCGCTTTTATATAAATTTGGCAAATATAAAGAGAAATAAGCACATCTACAGGTGTAGAATGCAATATGAAATTTATTTGGTTAAAAAGAAATATAAATTATTGAATAATAGAGCAGATATGAGTATATTTCTATTAAATTTCATGTGTGTGAGGCTAGCTGAGCTAGGCTAGCAGTGACACGCGCCGCGGAGAGGAGAAGCGTGGCTTGACTCTCTCACAGCGACTGGACACGAGTGGACGCGTTGACGCACGCGCACAGATGAGAAGCATTTATTGCACGCACCATAAGCTCGGTCGACAAGCACCGTTGTACCATCGACCGACCCAGGGATCGCCGAGGAAGCATAGAAGAGGAGCCGGCGGAATGAAATTACATTAATATTGGAGTGACCAGAGTTTATAAAAGTATAACAGCATTAGAACGAGACTTCGCTTATAAAACAGCACTTTCCGGAGAAGCAATAACTAACATCATAATCTATTGCAAGCCAAAATATTGCTACGACGATTTCAACTATATAATTCAACAATTTTTACATCACAGTCTATATTACAGTCTGCATGATGACAGCGAATTTAAGTCGGGGAGGAAAAGCTCATTCTACATGTACTGAAGAGAATATTATGGAGAACTAAATAAAATGAAAGGAGGTTAATCCATACCGTGGATTGGAAGTCAGAGTGACTTGGAAAAATCAAGGATCGACACAGCTACAGCTGCGCAACAACTTGCAGTATTCCAATATGAGTTTCTACACAACAAGCAAGATGTCCAACAACATCAGGACGAGATGTCAACTCAGGACTTGCGGATCTACGATGGCGAGACCACTCTGCAGGACAGAGATAAGAAGCAGAAGACCGTTTGCAGCCAGACGAACCAAGAAACATAGTTCCCAGGCCGCTGGCCGTGATGATGGCAGATTCACCGTTAACAACTCCAGCCGAGACGCAGAGCAGGTGATTGCAGGCCGAGTGAGATGGGGTCGCCCGCAGCTGATTTGCACGTTCTTGGCTGTAACTGGTTTCTCTAGGAGGCGAGCGATGGCAGCTTCAACGGAATATCAAGAACAGCTGATAGAGGTATTCATTGGCTGTAGAAGACGTCTCAAGGTAGAACAACCGTTTGTTCTAATATCTGTAGTTTTGATGTAACAGTAGAAATCCACTTTTGGAGTGACCAACTTCATTTGTAGAAATTCTTATCTTTATTCTTTGTTTTTAATAGCTAAAATTTTTGAGTTTCATTGTAATTTTTGATACGTCTTCGTGTGTCGTTTAAGACGTTATTTCATGCATATTTAACATAGATTTGCGTTTCTCGTATTTTTTTATTTTTGAAGGAAACGTTGTAAGATTCCCACTTTCGAAAGATACACGTTTTATAAAAGGAATGCTTCGGTGATTATTTGATTATTCAATTATTTGTCTATTTCGTATCGCAAAAGAGATTATTCGATTATTCGATAATATTGCATCTCGGAGAGAAGGATTCGAAGACATTGTATTTTGGAGAGGAGAGCGACAATAATGACAAATTGTAAGAATATTTAAACATTATAATTGTTATTAACAATTTCTATGCCTAACAGCGAAAGTATACATTTATATGTCTATAATGCATTGTTATCAAGTAAAGTATTATTGTCAGATGCTATAATTCTATGTAACAAACATTTTGATGTTAATGCACATATGAAATATTTATTTATATCAATTTGAATGTTATAAAATTCCAATAGCGCAATACAACTTATTAGACATCTAAATAGTCTTGAACTATTTATACAACGAATATACCGGGTGAGTTAGCCGAGGTCGTTGAGGCATGACTGTTGGCAGTCGCTCACATCCGGGAGGCAAGGAGGTTCGAATCCCCCCGCCGGCAACCTTGAAGATGGTCTTCTGTGGTTTCCCATCTTCCTTCCAGGCAAATGCCGGGATTGGTCCTTAACTATAGGCCACAGCCGCTACCTTCCAACTCCTCGACCCTCCCTTCCAACTTTCCTCCCCAACGGTACTTGTAGCTCACCCATTGGGTGTTCGTCTCGAAGCAGCTACAAAACTGGCGAGCCAAACATGTCCTCGGACACTCCCGGCAGAAAAGCCATACGCTAAAAAAAACTACGAATATACACCATAAAATAGGATCATGGTAGTGACAATTGAGGTCAAATGATGACTATATTTATCAACAATTTAAGAAAAAACATTGTTTAACTGAGATGAAAAGACCAGGAGATATGTTAGTCTACCTGCGGTCTAGTATGTTAAAAACAACTTAAATGTGAATTGTTCATATATTTAAATGTACACCAGAAGCGTGAGGATATGTATTTATTTTTCTTAACAACTAAAAGACGAGCGAACTACAAATTAACATTGTTAACGTGGAAGAACAAGTTTGTTATGGATCAAAGAGAACGAATAGCGCTAATGATAGGAATAAGAAGTACATTGTGAAATGTATTATTGTGAATGAACATGTAATTGTTGTAATTTGATGGACGAGGTTTAATAATTTAGACAGGAGTTGAGAGCTAGGAGTGCATTCTGAACGGTAATATACTCTAGCGTAGTTACCTAGTAAAATCACTACTTCTTCTACAAGTGTGTAGCAAGATGTTTTTTTTATGGATGTAATGCCGTGCGGAGTTGTGAAGATTGTTTGTAGAGAGGAAAGGAAGGAAGTATGACATGTTTGGAGCGTAGTAAGACGACATTGATAAGTATTGTTCACTGTATTGCGGTAGGAAGGAATATGTTGCTACGTGGAGCAACGAATTGTTACAGGATGAGTAAAAAGCGCTAACACAATGGTTAAATGTTTGAATTGTTTATGTCTGGGAATATTTGTATATGATCCACGTAAAGTATAAAGTCTTTAAGTAGTTTCGCATCGCTCTTTATCCAATTGTTGTATTTAATGACACGACATTCTAAGCTGTATTTAACTTAAGTGTTTGATAATCAGGCTTATTTATTATGACATACCACTAGAAGTACCTGAGAATTTGATCGTTGGTTGAAAGAACTGTTAATATAACAGACACACTATGAAGCTGTCAGATCGCGACTGATAATGTTAGTAGTATATTTTAAACCGTTTGAAGCACGAGAACTGTAGATAATGTAAATATTTAAACCTTATATAATTTATAACAGTATTATTATTGTAGATAGTAACAGTCTACGCACGCCCGTGTATAATGTGCGGTTTTTGTAATGTTAACTTCATTTTTATGAGTGAACAGCTGATTTTAATAAGACTATTTAAATGACATAGCCACAGGGTGACTCTCAACTACGTGAATAATTTGTGAATCTTAATATAACTACATTGTTGTAACGAGAATGTTCAGAAACATTTATTCTACAGATAGTAGAACTATTTGACGTGTGTAACAGTTAATTTTATGGTGATGGGTATTTTTTTATTATTTGTAATTTTTTGGAAATGAATCCCAGGCACTAGTTTTTGTTTGCCTGTTCGATTGTTATAAATCTGACCATCATTTCATTCTTGCAATCGACATGCGATAATACTGCGAATTAGTAACTAGAATTCATGTTAGTCTCAACTTTCACCGTTCACACCCAAGATCCGAAATTCTCGTCCTACCATTTTGTGTTTAGGATAGTTTATTTTATTTGTAAATGTGTAACTAATCGGTAGTGTTGTTGCATGGCCGGTATGCATCGAGGGTTCCCTAGTCATTATCCTAGTAGGGTAGAGTTGGTTATCCTGGCTGGGTATCAACCTCCCTACAATCCATTTATATCTTTGCGGATATAGGCCATGACTATGCGGGATTCGGGTGCAGTACCGTCCAAGCTTTTGCCTGGTGTTGGAAATTAGGGAAACCACAGAAAACCATATTAAGCACGGCCGACGGTGGTACTCGAACCCACGCTTCCTCTGAGTCAGCAGAGAGCTTGGCTTCATGAACTAACACTGCACTTTAGCAAGCGTAGCCACTGCTGTCGATGGTGAATGTATTTGAAATGCAATTGAATATTGGTAAATAGGCGGCTGAGGCCTTAAATTAAGAGCCATCTCAGCATTTGACTACTGTAGAGTAAATACGGAAACCACAGTAAACCACTTTTAGGATGACTGAGGTAGTAATATAATCCACTTATCCACATTGCTCCTTCCTAGGGCTGAGAATAGCGTGTTCCAGCACTCATACCAGAATTGTATTTCTTGGCAGAGCCGTGAATCGATCCCGGACCTTGATTCTAGACACTTCACCATGAAGCTATAATAACTCTAGTTACACGCAGTAGAGAAGACACTAGTAATGCTAGGTCGGGCGTTCTGTCTCACTTCTTATTGAGCCACCCTCGTAGCGGCCCCGAACCTGATATCTCGCTAACCAATCATGGGATTTGAACATACAGGGTCTCCTAGCATTGGTAGTAATACACCCTACTTTCCTATACCCTCTTTATTTAATTAAAATACCAAAACTAAAAGGTAATTCGCGAGTAGTGGGGTAGTGTATGTTTTCTTGCAAGTCGCGTGTGTTCTTGAATACGTATGGCTATGTTGGGAAAAGGTTAGATGGGGTGGACTAGGGTTGAGTGAGGGGTCGTATAGATGGTATTTTTCCCGCTCTATTTGATTGAGAGTTTATTTTTTTAAATGGGTGGAATTTGGAAACGCAATTTGATGTAAACGTGTGTTTTTGACATTTTGGCGATTTTCTTTTTGTATGCATGCGCACTTGAGGGCTTTTGTAAGAGAGCGGGCTTTATAAATGATAATTTATAGATGAGTTTTTTTTTAATATTTATTAAGAACCGAAAAAACTAATATCTCTAATATCTCGCTAACCAATAATGCGATTTAAATATATGGAGTGTCGTAGGACTCGTGGTGAACTCCCCTCTTCTATATTTACGTAATTTACAAATAACCTCTGTCACTGTGATGCCTGCATTAATGTGTGCCTTTTACTATAAAGGGTAGGAATGGGAAGGAGGTGGCTATGGATTTAAGTGCATGGTCATTTATATTGACTGGGTGTTGTGGGAAAATCGAACACTCTTTTTGTTATTTTTTCAAGTAAGTGTATTCCATGCCTCCCTTAAAAAGCTGCTAAGCATTGCCAGTTTGCAATCATCTCACTATTGTTAACATGGAATGCTCATTACTTGTTATTTTAAGTACATGTTGTCATGTAGGTATGGAATTCATCCAAACATAACATGTTTTTATTTTCTTTACACTTGTCTGTGGGCAACCATGGCATTTACCTGTAGTACAAGTGGAAAACCACATGAGTTTGACGTTTAGAAAACTCACCTCTCCCCACCCCAATTGTTTGGAAATGGAAATAATTTGTGTTTGTCTTACTTAGGGGCTTGGAAATCGTGGTCATCACTTCCATGTACTGTATTTAGGAACAACAATAAGGGGCCATGTACACTATTATTAGCTGAGTATCCAATACAATTTTGCATACCCCTAGGACCAGTATCGCATTATAAAGGCATGCAATGTGTTAGCGTCCTTAAAGCCAGTGATATAAAACAAAAGGGGTCTTTATTTTCCACCCCCCACCCCCCAAACATGGGCTTACATCTAGTGATATGCGGGTTGGCGACCACGGGGGCCCCAGCTGTGTTCGGCATTGCTTCTACTGATTTGTGCCGGGCTCGTCTCTGTCTTCTTTCCTTTCGACCACACTTGGTCAACTCTTGTTCTCTACCGAACCTGACATTATTAGGGTATCCAAGGCCTAGGGAGTCTCTTCCTGTTTTGACTTAATTGACCCTTGTTTAATTTTTTTCTAATACCCTCCTTGTGTGAGGAGGCAGCCTTCCTTTTGTTTTCATGTAATTTCCTGCCTTTTGCTCAAGCCACACTTAAGGTAGGGTGTATGTAGCCCCACCATTTGTGGTGCACCATGGATATGGCTACACCCTCAGGGGCTTACGGCTGATCAGTTTGGAAGTTGGCGACCTCAAGAGATTCCTGAGCTGGATTCAGTTTCCCTTCTTTTTATCCATTACCTCTGCGACGGACCCTCTCCTCTTTCACTTTCATATCTACCTTTTATGGCTCTCTTTCCTTTCAAGTCCCTGAATCCACATTCTTGAGGGTTGAGGGCCATTTTTTATTCCTTCGGTCCTTTGTTTTGCATTTCTTCTTCTAGTATATAAGCGTGTAGTTAGTTTTAGTTATAGTTTAGATTTAATTTTATTTTCACCATCAGCCAAACCATTAGGGTCGATAGGACAGCTTAGTGGTTAAGTTTATAAAACGCTTGTCTTTTGTTTGAAATAACAACAGCTTTAGTTCCTGACTGGCTCATGAATTTTATACTTTGTTCACTTATTTGTCATGGCTTTGAAACTGTGTGTCTGTAACGTGATCATTATTCATTTTAATTTCAGTGTACGGTGTAGGATTGGAAAGAAGGCGGCCGTGGCTTATGAATTACAACTATGTTAGCATTTGTCTAAAGTATCAATAAAAAAGAGTCCAAACATCATGTAGGGCATGAACTATTTTTAAATTCAGATTTGTATTTCACAGTAAACACAATTATTCTCCGTTTAAAACAAGGCATAAATTTATTTTTTCTAACATGATAGCTTATAGGCGGGCATTGCTATAGCTTACATGTAGCGTCATCAGCTAAGGATTCAATTTCAAATACCTGCAACTCTCATGGTATGGCTCTTAGTCAATCTTTTCTATATGTTATGTTAGAAGTGTAGTGGTTAACATACATGGTTGTCAACCCTAAGGTTTCAACCTCGACTATACTAAGAAATTCATTTTGATTTTAAGGTTGCAATAAGGTTCACTCAGACTTGTCAACCCTTACCTAACAACTATCTTGTCATGTACGTTAACACGGTGCAGAACACGTGCACTATCAAGTAGACGAGTAATATGAAACTTGCTGACGTCTCCATGCTCTTATCACCAGGACTCACTACACAAACAAAAGCTAGTGTCTCTGTGCAGATTCATCCCAGCGGTAGTTTGCAAGAGTATGTTTGTTTCAAAATCATCATTAATATAACTCCACTGTCACCAGAGAGGCCCCGGGTTCGATTCTTTCTTCTTCTAAAGGCTGCAACAGGGTACACTGAGACTTGACAGGAAACACTTTTGGGGTCCTTCGGCTTTTCCAATGAATTGGGGTCGCCGGAGCCAACCAGGCTCATTTTGGTTTTAGCCTGGGATTTAAGGCCGAATGCCCTTCCTGACACCATGTGATTTTTAGGTGAAAATTCCACCCCGCTGTCACCAGGATTTGAACCCTAGCCGTCCGGGTAAAGAAGAGCAGCTAAGCCACTGCACCATCACGCTCCCCACTGGTTAGTTATCTATACACACATATTAATCCATAATTACCTAATAATAATAATAATAATCCTCCATACACACGTCCATTAAAGCATGGTTCCACAAAACGCTTATGCTTTTAGGTGTTTAATACCTTTTTCCCTGTAACATTACTATTCCCTGTTTTAAGAAAGAAATAATCTATCGAGGTAAAAGCGAATGTAATCACCTATTTTTCAACTATCAAACCTAATTTTTGAGTTCTTAGTTTCCAAGGTATCGAATTTTCAATTTGGGGGTAGATTTCACCCCCTACAATTTTTCATCAAAAACAAAAGATCTTAGGTTCAATTATCATTTTTACCCGTTTAACACCTTTTACCCCCCCCCCCCCTGTAAAATCACTATTTACCGTTCTAGGTGTGAAATGACCTATCCAGGTAAATAAGAAGTGAATATTTTTTAAGCTATCACACCTAATTTTAGGGTTCTTAGTTTCCATGGTATCGATTTTTCAATTTGGGGGTTGTTTTCACCCCCCCCCTACTATTTTCATCAAAAACAAAAGATCTTAGGTTCAATTATCATTTTTACCCGTTTAACACCTTTTTGCCCCCTGTAAAATCACTATTTACTGTTTTTGGGGTGAAATGACCTATCCAGGTAAAAGCGTATGTCACGCCATATATTTAAGCTATCACACCTAATTTTAGGGTTCTTAGTTTCCAAGGTATCGATTTTTCAATTTGGGGGTTGTTTTCACCCCCTTGCTATTTTTCATAAAAAACAAAAGATCTTAGGTTCATTTATCATTTTTAAGTGTTAACAGGTTTTTCTCGTAAAATAACCATTTACTCTTTTAGGGGTGAAATGACCAATCGTTGTAAAAGCCTATATCATCACCTATATTTTCAGCTATCACGCCTAATTTTAGGGTTCTTGGTTTCCAAGATATTGATTTTTCAATTCTGGGGGGTAGTTTCACCCCCAAAGGGGGAATTCGCCCCAAGTGCTGGGACCCCTCATACAAGTCCCTAGCATGATAGGTTCACGAGATATTAACAAGAGTCTAGTTAGTCCCTTTTGACAAAAAACGAATCATACCTTGAAAACGGGGTGTCACCCCAAGTGCTAGGATACTGCCTATGGCAAAATCCCGTCAGGGGTTCAGAAAATGTTAACAAAAGTGTAGTTAGGTCCTTTTGACAAAAGCCGTCAGTGTGCACACATACAAAAAATATTATTTACCCCCCGGGTAAGAGTAGTTTTTATTTTGGTGTGGATATACCCCTCCATAGAAAAGGGGAGTTCACCACGAGTCCTACGACACCCCATATGTTTAAATCGCATTATTGGTTAGTGAGATATTAAAAAGCGGATGACTATTAGTTTTTTGGGTTTAATTAAATAAATATTTGAAAAAACTCATCTATAAATAATCATTTAAAAAGCCCGCTCTCTTACAAAAGCCGCCAAGTTCGTATGCATACACAAAATTACTATTTCACCCCCCGGGTAAGGGTAGTTTTTATTTTGGGGTGGATATACCCCGTCCATAGAAGAGGGGAGTTCACCACTAGTCCTATGACACTCCATATGTTTAAATCGCATTATCGGTTAGCGCGATACTAAAAAGCCTATTAGTTTATTTGGTTCTTAATAACTATTTAGAAAAACCTCATCTATAAATAATCATTTAAAAAGCCCGCTCTCTTACAAAAGCCCTCAAGTGCGCATGCGTACAAAAAAAGAAATCGCCAAAATGACAAAAACACACGTTTATCTCAAATTGCGTTTCCAAATTCCACCCATTTAAAAAAAAAGAACCTCACCATCAAATAGAGCGGTAAAAATACCATCTAAACGACCCCTCACTCAACCCTAGTCCTCCCCCACACCTAACCTTTTCCCAACATAGCCATACGTATTCAAGCACACACGCGACTTGCAAGAAAACATACACTACGCCACTACTCGCGAATGACCTTTTAGTTTTGGTATTTTAATTAAATAAAGAGGCTATAGGAAAGTAGGGTGCATTACTACCAATGCTAGGACACCCTTTATGTTCCAATCCCATGATTGGTTAGCGAGATATCAGGTTCGGGGCCGCTACGAGGGTGGCTCAATAAGAAGTGAGACAGAACGCCCGACCTAGCACTACTGACACTGCTATAACTTGAGCCTTCAGACTTATTCAGGCAGTCTTATTATACTCTAATAGTCAATATTCCTCTAGTCCTGATATTTAGGCAACTGTAATTCTAATCCCGGCAGTTACATTGGTCTGCCTGGGTACGCTGTTCTCTGATATCTTTGCAATAGCGTGGTTTATTTCACTTCCAAAGCCAACTAATTCAATCTCAAATGTTAATAAGTGCTCGTTTAAGGCTTTAGAGATACCAGGTAACAGCAAATATGCCCATGAGGGCATTCATAACGTGCCAATAAATCTACAGTGGTTTCCTAATGGAAGGTTAATTTTATTCGAGATACTTGTCGAGTACGATCAAATCCGGATCCCTTGATCACTATGCGGCATTATCTCACTCCGGATTTGGTAAGACAAACAGCTTAATATTTATAAACCACTTTTATTGTTATGAAGCTGTGGCGTTTTAACCAACGAAGTAGGCTACTGGACTAGATAGTCAGTTACGTGCTGCTCATATTGCTATCACATTTGTAGCCTTGCATTCTGCCTCCTTCTCCACTCCTACTTCCCTGCCCTGCCCTACCTTCCCTATTGGCCAGTATATGAGCACCTAGCGCCGGGACTGACAAGCCACTATTTATGTCATATACGTGGCAATAGATGTATCAGCGAAGGAGCAGCTTTTGTCACGCATGTGTTCATACAACTGTTTGGTTTGACTTATTCCTCACGCGGTTAACTCCAACCCCGTGCACACACCAACACCTTCACCAGCTCGTATGTCCTTGCTCTTGCAACTGATCGCGTTAAGGTATTTATGAAAGGATGAAATACTTTAAATAATGACATTTGTATATTTGTACATATTTGTGCTAATGTAAACTGAACAGAAAGATGATCATTCATTCTTTTATTTGCAATTGGGGGTGTGTCCCCCAGTGCCAAATTGGGTATTTTAAAACAAATAAAAAATATACATAACAATTCAATAACAATTAAACTGGAGTATTTGCACAAATCGTCAGTATTTTGTTAAACACACCTGTATGTTTGGGGAAAGGCTCTAAGACTGCGGCAGGTGAAGAATTCCAGTTATCAATGGCATGCTTTTCGAAATAATATTTACCATAATTTGTACTCTGTGGTCGACTCTTAACTTTGAAAGGATGATCACTCCTACTCACATACTGTAAGTAAGCTAAGCTCAACCCATGCTGGTTGATTTGTATACGTGTTGTACATAGCGCAAAGTCTAGATTTCATCCTCCTAGACTCAAGTGATTCCCACCCATGTTTATTTTACATTGGGTCACACTGCTCCTGGGATTAAATTCACTGAGCACAAATCTTGCGGCGTTCCAATGTACTATTTCCAAATCATTGATGAGCTCTACTTGATATGGATCCCAAACCGCCGGAGAGTATTCCAGAATAGGTTTTACAAGTGACAAATATCCTAATTCTTAAGCACAGGTACTACATCATTTTAAAACCCTCATTACAAAGTGCAAAGATTTTTAACCTTTAGAAACTACATATCCTAAACGACTGCACCTTTACGTGAACGTCCAAATAGTGGCAAGAATCTCCTTCTACAAGCATTTCCGAGCCAATGTTATGTTGAAGATGTTGCCTTTGCCCTTTCCCTACTTTTATGAGACTACATTTTCCTGTATTTATTATCATTTTATTTTCAATCGCCCACTGATTGACCAGGTTCAGGTCATCTTGAAGTACTGCTTTGTCTTCTGAGTCGTGAATCTTTCAATATATGACACAATCATCCGCAAACAATCGACAGTCACTGCGAATCCCAATTGGTAAGTCATGTATAATCGTTAAAATTAACAAAAGTTCGATCACGCTGCCCTGAGGGATACCCGACGTTGAGGTAATTTCATCCGAGAATAGGCCTTCGACTTTCACTTTCTTGGAACGATACCTCAACAATTCTTGGATCCATAAAATTTCTCCTCTATCAATCTTCGTTGAAGCTAATTTATGGAGTAGCATGTTATTCGGCACGACATCAAATGCATTAAAATAATCTATAACTACGGCGTCAACTAAAACTCCATTGTCTAACGATTCGCTAATATCTTGAAAAAGTGATAGCATATGTCTCTCGCATGAGTGACCTTGCCGATAACCATGTTTTCAATCATTAAACCATGACAAAGTTCCCCACTGTTTCCTCAAGTAGTCGCAAATGAGATGCTCCATCTGTTTACAAATGATGGACGTGAGACTAACCGGCCTGTTGTTGCCCAAGTCAAGTCTTCTCCCTTAAATATTGGGACAAGCATAGCTCTTTTCCAGTCACCTGGGATTTGCGCATTGTTTATGGACACATTAAACATCACCTATAAATATCGTGCCTCGGCCCTACTTCCTAGTTAAAGTACTTCACTAACAATATTAGCAGAACCCTTCGATATACTGTAACGTATTTTGTATTAGCTTTACAATTGCTGACTGGTTCGTTTGGAATAGGGGTGACCCCTGATTCGTCGTTAAGGACCAACTCACAGCTATTGGATTTATTGAACACATTAACGCAAAAAACATTTAAATCAGTAGCAATGGCCTGTTTCTCAGTAATTAATTTACCGTCACCGGACATTATCTTCGACAAATTATTTAAATTTCCCTTTCTTCTCCTAACATATAACTGAATTTTTTTCCACCCATCACCTCTCGTACCAAGTAAACCTTGCATATAATTTTCATGAGCAGCCCTTTCTTTGAAGATGAGCTCTTTTGATAAGGACTAAAATTTCAACATACTGTATATTTGTCACTATCATATCTTTTATTGCATAATATCATAATTTTTCATTTAAGACTCTTGATTTCTCGAGTGTAAAACTCAGGATCTGGGTTTCCTTTCGGTAATTTTAATGGGACAAGTTCATCAGTAGCACTATTAAAAATTTTCAAAGAGCTAGTCCACAGGATATTAAAGCCCTTTACTTATGATGCCCATCCTACAAATAGATCATTCAAATACCCCTGAAATTTGCTCTGATCAACCCTGCGATAGTAGAATATGATTTTATTTGCTAAATCAGAGTCTAGTTTTGTAATTTCGCCGTATCTAATATTTAATTCAACTCCAGAACGGTCGGTAATTCCCGGTACTTTCAGACAGTAAATATACAGCTCTACAGGCCTTACTAGATAAACATCTGAGGTACTATGGTCTCTAGTAGGGAAGTCAATTACTGTACTTGGGAAAATCCCCCCCTTGCTTATGAATTTGTTAGCAGGGCTATGAGCTTGACCGCAGCTAGTTGACTCACCAGACCAGTTTACTTTGTGGAAGTTTAAATCTCCGGCAATTATTATGCTCTTCTTTATAGCATTTCCCGTACAAGGTTTATCATACAGCGGGCCAAGGAGCATAAAGTTATCTTTCGGTGCTCTATACGCCCCTATCACCTGAAGAGGAATTAATTTCCCTTTTTTCGAGATTTGTACTCAACATTTTATAATCCGTATCATCCCACTTTAATAAACTAGCTATATTTTTGCGCACACAAATAATAGCCCTCCACCTCGCTTCCCCCGGTCCCGTCTGTACATTTCCTAGGTCCCTTGAATTATTTCTTTACTACTGATATCCTCACATGACCAAGATTCAGTAGCAATGGCAATGAACGGAGAACACGTCTCTGCAAGATTCCAAAATTCAATTCATTTATTTCCTATTTATTTACCTCCAGTAATTTTAGTGTCTTACCTCCACAGCAAATATCCCGAAATAGCTTCGTCTCTTCCCGTGTGTGAACCTGACTCCGCCCTCAATCAATTCCAAAACTAATAAACCGAATTGAATCAAATTTCATGCAGAGGTAGCACTAGGAAAGGGTACCGGCATCTCATGTTTAACATCGACGCCGTCTTAATGAAAATAATGCTGGCCATTCGAGTGTTGAACGATTACATTAAATGCTGACTAAACCAATCACTAGATCTTCTCCAAATTTTGGAAGAAGAAACTTCCATACAGAAACCGTCAGAGGTTAATACTGCAATTTATTCTGCTGAATACCTTCGAGATGGCTGCTGTGTCACCCATGGAAATATTATAATCCATAACGTATTGTCCATTGAACCAATACTCGCAATATCTGGCATTCTAGTAGCCTTATATATGGACTCTGTGCTTCCATCGTGGTAACTGTATGAGAATTAGCTTTACGCTCAGCTGCCATATTGAAATATGTAAGTATAACAATAATGAACACTATTCTTAAAAGCTACAATAAGGACAGTCATTGACAAAGTAGGACCGTATGTATGGCATTGCTCACCCAAGGCGGAAGATCACGACTCCATAAATAAAGACGGAGGCTGGGTGAACCACAGTAAAATGATAAAATTGAAAACTCAGTAATTACGCATTTAAGGCAATTTTAGGCAATGTATATGAAACATTAAAAGAGATCACGCTAGCGTTAGTCCTTAGATCATAACACAGAATAAAGTGCACAGCAGGCATCTTGAAATTTCAGATCAAATTGATAACTTTCAGTATTTGAGAGCTATAACAGGGGAATTAGCAATGGAGCATAACCTCACATGTCACCCATAAGTATGCCCAAAGAAATGAACACATGCTATTTACATTCAAGATATGATAAGGATATACAACCTCTGTCTGAGAAGTTCGGTGAATGGGTCTATATTACGAAAGGATTGTTGGCTTACCTGAAACAGTAGTTACTGTCCTTCGAAGTAATCCCCGTGGATAGTTATGCACTTCTTAGAACGGCTGTACAAGTCCTTGAAACGCCTGGCATCGTCTTCTTTAGGGATAGCCTTCAATTGGGTCGTCACATTACGTTGGATGTCCGAAATGTCCGCTAAGCTCAGGTCCTTCAGGGCTTTTCGGTGACCCTGAACCCGGCCCCGCAGAATATTCATACAAAGATCGCAAGCATATGATACATTGTAGAACAGATTCCCTAAGAACCTTAAATTCTCTACTAACATTAACAAGAAAATCTATACGAAGCATATTAAACATATTTCTCAATATTTGTATAATTTTAATCTTCAACCTCAGTGATGAAGATCTGATGATGACTGTCTGATGGTCAATGCATAATCATTAGATGTTATTTTCTTCAGGAAAGTTCTATACATACAGTATACAGGGCGTATCTTAATTATACCGACAAAAAAATCAGGGACACTCTGCGTGTTATGTAGAAGACAATGCCGCAATCGGATTGGTTGAGAAAATTTTTCCCTTTGAGAAAATGAGGTTACTTTGTTGCATCCGGGCGCGCGATTCAAATTGACAAGCTCGCCGTATACGCTGAGCGAGAGTGCAAGCCGCTGGCCTCTGGTGTGCTTCAGGCAAGGGAAGGGAGTGTGAGAGAAGGAGACAGAGATGTGCTGCCAGGAATGCGCAAGTGTCCTCGTTCACCTCGCGCAGAATTGTCCTTGTCCCTTTGAGGCAGTACAAATTTGTTTACTAATCCCCGCCAGGGGCTCACATCTGAGACGTGGGTTGGCGTTCACGGGACCCCAGCTGAGTCCGGCATTACTTCCACTTACTTGTGCTGGGCTCCTGTCTGTTATCTTCCCTGTCGGCCTCCCTTGGTCAACTCTTGTTCTCTTCCAACCCCGACGTTATTAGGCTGTTCGAGGCCTAGGGAATCTCTTTCTTCCCCGCCTTAATTGGCCCTTCCCTCATCTTTCCGGATCTCTCATTCTTTGAGGGTTCCGCCTTCCTTTTCTTCTACATTTTGTACGTCTTTTCTTTACCAATTACGTTTTGTAGTCTTTTCAATCTAAATTTCGCTTGTTTTTTTTTCAATCTAAATTGTATTTTGTACGTACTTTCAATCTACAGTAAATTGTATTTCGTAAGCATTTTGATTTTCACTTGCATTTCATGATTATTTTGAATTTCAATTGCAACGTGTAAGTATTATCTACCTCAATTGCATTTTGTAAGTATGGTCAATCTACATTGCATTTTGTATGTCTTTTGAATCTACATTGCATTTTATGGGTATTTCGAATCTAAGTTAACTTGTATTTTGTAAGTATTTTGAATCCATACTCCATTTTGTGCGTCTTTTCCATCTCATTTCCACTTTGTCTTTTTCCTTTAACTTGCTTTTTGTGAGTGCTTTCAGTCAAAGTTACATTTCCTACGTGTTTTCATCCTACCTTGGTTTTCGTTATGGTTTCCATTTCATTGTCCATTTCGCTATCACCCAGACCATTAGGGGCCGATAACCTCGATGGTAGGCCACTTAAAACAACAATTATCTTCATCATCTGTTTACTAAGCAGCCGTAATCGCACACACAGTACAGGGACACAGAGTAATAAAGACACACCTGTCAGTCATGAAATGTACCAGATAGTTTCTCTTCTCGTCTATTCGTATCAATAACTTTCTTTATTATTTGACACAGAAGCCGCTGTATGAACGTGCATTCATTTACATACAACACTGTAAATGGAATCGAATACTGAACGAAACAAACAATACACCCAATGGTTCGATTACAGTAAATGTTCAATATGCCCCCCTCCAACTTCGATGCACATTTCGCAGCGGTGTATTAGTGACATTTGGACTCTGTTCAGGATATGTGGTGTGTTACAAATGACTTGGAAAGCTGCCTGGATTCTTGTTAGAAGTTCATCTTGTCTTTCTACGGGATTCACATACACTAAAGTCTTCACGTAATCCCACAAGGAAAAGTCCATGGGAGTTAAATCGGCCGAGCGCGGGGGCCATTTAACTTGCCCACCACGGCCTACCCATCTTCCTGGATAATGAGCATTTAAGTGTCGTGTTACACGGCAAGTAAAATGCGGTGGAGCACCATCATGACACAACCACATTCGCTGCCGAATACACAGGGGCGCAGCTTTCAATAAATCAGGCAGTAATTCTGCCAAAAAACGGTAGTATTCCTCACCATTCAGACGAGGAGGAAGGACATACGGCCCAATCAAATAGTCACCAACAATGCCGGCCCCAATGTTAACACTAAACCTATGCTGAAATGAGCAAACCACTATCCCATGGGGGTTTTCATCCGCCCAAAAATGCCGATTTCTGGAATTTGCCACGCCTTCTCTCGTAAATGTAGCTTCATCCATGAAGAGGAGCGATGACAAGAATTGTGGAATATTTCCATGGCTGTTTAAGACCCACCTTGCAAATGTTAGGCGTTGTGGGTAATCCAGAGGTATTAGTTCTTGCTCCGATTGATAGCGATAAGGGTACAATTGCTGGTCCTTCCAAACATTCCACACCGTCATATGGGAAGCGCCAACATTCCTCGCCACAGACCTCGTACTGGTTGAAGGATTATCATTTATTCTTTCTAACGCAGCCTCTTCAAACTCTGGGGTCCGTACCGTCGACGTCCTGCCAGCGTAGTGCATCTGAGGCACGAAGCTCCCTCCTTCACGCAGTCGCCTGTCAATTGACATGAAGGTTGAATGATGAGTTTGGCGGCGATTAGGGTGACGGAGGCTATAAATCCGCACGGCTTCTCTCCCGTTGCCATTTGCTGCGCCATAAGCTAGGTGCATATCAGCCATTTTTTCGTTAGTGTACCGAAATGGAGCCATTTTCGCCAATTTATGCCGCAAAAGTAGTAGCCAATGTGTGCAGAACAAACTGAACACTGTCCTCTGTGGCCGAGTAGCGAGTGTGTCCGCTCACTAGCATATGCCTGTCTCATCCCTTCCTTTGCCTGAAGCACACCAGTGGCCAGCGGCTTGCACTCTCGATCGGCGTATACGGCGAGCTTGTCAATTTGAATCCCGCGCCCGGAAGTAACAAAGTAACGTCATTTTCTCAAAGGGAAAAATGTTCTCAACCAATCCGATTGCAGCATTGTCTTCTACATAACACGCAGAATGTCCCTGATTTTTTGTCGGTATAATTAAGATACAACCTGTATATAGACTACCACACCTTATCAAATTGGGCGGAAAAGTGTTGACCAAGTGAAAGTATAAATTGATGGTTTGAACCGGCAACACTGATTAATGGCTACAAAACATCAAATATCATTAAAAAGCACCCACAGACTGAGTACGTTGACAGATAAATGAACCTATAGATTATTTTCAAAGAAATGTTATAACCGTTTGAATATTATCAGTTTTCATGTTATGCTCTACACACTCGGACAATGACATACTGAAAGCTTCATATCTAAGTAATTTAGGAAAAGCAAAAATTGAATATACATTGGTTGGTATGCCTAGTATAAATTCTTGAAGGATTGAATATTTTAAGTCTGAACTTCTGAGGGTTGCATGAAAGAAACGTTCTGTCGATCAATAAGCTGATACAGTATATATTTCCTGCTCTGTATTAAATTGCAGTAGTTTGCAAAATTGAAACGTCCCCCTATAAAGACGTCTTGATCGTCAACGTATATGAATACAAATTTCCTGAACAATGCTCGTTATTTCTGTGTTTTAATTAGAGAAAACATGCTTTCCTAACGATAAGGAACTAGCATTTCCTCTAGGTTAAACACCCATTTCATCAGTCCTCTGGACAGTTTTAAGAGCGATGACTTCCCAATATCCTTAGTTGCCTTATGGAAAAATAAATCTTATATTAAAATTAATATTTTAATTATCATTATTATTGTTATCATTATTATATCAGTCTCCCTATTTACATTGGTAATTTGTCATGACTTAAATGCAACACAATTTGGTTGGTTTCTTGTTAAATGAGACTTTGGAATGCAAGCAAAATGAACTTTCAGAAATAATATTCTCAATTTGCGACATAAAATGTATTTTAATTTCATGAGAAAGTTTAAATAGAGGAATGTTGGATGGAGCAGTTTTAATGATGTCGTAAAGATGTACGCACGGCGCACTCGCTTTCATTACTGCATTTGAAATGAAAATCCACAGCCTGCTTCCAGTCTCCGACCGGGTCAGGAATGGATTGAATGAAGCCCCCATCTAGCGGCGAGGATATGAACTATGCCGGCTGCCGAGGCCTGACGCACTCCTCTGGGGCAATGATTAAATGAATTACAGATGAAATGAAATGATAGCGGAGAGTGTTGCTGGAATGAAATATTGACAGGGAAATCCGGAGTACCCGGAGAAAAACCTGTCTGCCTCCGTTTTGTCCAGCACAGATCTCACATGGAGTGACCGGGATTTGAACCACGGACCCAGCGGTGAGAGGCCGGCGTGCTGCCGCCTAAGCCACGGAGGCTTTTTTTCATTACTGCATTTGAAGTTGTTAAACTGTTTTGGGGGCCTTCCCTGCCGCATCATTCATGTGCAGTTTAATAATGAACGTAAGCTTTCCGGAGAGAAGAGAGTACTCTTCCAGAATCCGGTGTGTGGTTCAACTTTAAATTTTATAAGCCCTCTTATGACTGCAATCCTCCTCAACATCCTCACATAACTTTTTCACCGGTTCCTCTACCAACCGAACTACACAGCAGTTAACATGATTTCATCTTGCTGTGTTATAACCCCGGCAATATCATAAGTGTTGACGATCTTGCCCCTAATAATTATGGATTTAAGTTTTCTTCAGTGATGGTTATAAGTTGTTTGTTGCTCACATCGTATATTCTTCTGGGATATCTGAATGTGATACTCAAAGTGCAGGGTGGAAATGAAACGGAGTCTAATATATGGCCACATAATTTTCCATAGAAGATAATGTGGTGTTCCTGCAAAGAGAAGTTCTCTATTTTAATAGGTTACTAATATTATATTACGGTAATTATTACTATGGTATTGAGCACTTGTGAGCTCATCCCTGGTGTTATTTTCCTTGAAGGAATGTGTAAGTGCGTTGCCACAGCACAGAACTCTCCCAGAAGCCAGCACGAGCTTTGTCATGATATTGGATATTTTCTTGACTTTGGAGAATCATGCTACTATTTCCCCTGAGCACATGTTATTACATATTTTGCTTCTACGAGTCTCAGGATATTTCATTTTGTAATTATGTATGAATTTACCACATTGATGTGTTTTTAAATACTCTACTTACGGTAAAGGTATTTCCATCGCGGATATGCGAACTGGACATAATTAGTCGCTAAACGACTTGAGTACTTCCTTGAACCCGGAACGCTGATATGGCGTCTAACAAACAACGTTTAGAGTCTGTCGAGGACGGATGCATCTACGTTTGGGTCTGTTAAGCCCACATTTCCAAGTCCACTCAGTTGAGTGAAGAAAGTATTATCTACAAGCATCGTGCATCAAGAACGCATTAGGGTGCTAAATTGTAATTGTATCGCCAAGTTGGGCACGTATAATTCACGTCTGCGAAGGAGTTTTTGTAAATTTGTGAATTTTGTGATTTTTAACATTTTCGACGTACCAGCACGTGGAACACACATTTTCAACCACGCTGCTAACATTATCAAAGACCACGAGGTGGCAAAGATATCTTCAAAGTGAACAGTGAATATTATTCAAGCTACCGTACATTAAATTCACGCCACTGCTGCAAATGAACTGCGAAGAGTTTTGCGCGAATTTTCTACCGCCGATCGCAGAGATATTACGTGGTTTTCAGTGTTTGAAAAGTAATAAAGCCTGTGAGCCGATACCATCCGTATATCGTAACATCAGTGGCAGACCTACCATGGCCATTTTTCATATTAACTGCAAGTGAATAAAGCCTGTATTTTATAATCAATTGTGTATTATAAATTCTGTGAGAGAAAATTACCAGCACTCAAACATAAATTCTGTGAAAAACGCGTGTGAATTATTCTTCAAATTCAGCATTACTTAGTCAACCACGTGTAAGATATGTTGCTACTCTCATTCGTAATGTGTGACATGGCTTAATCTACCGATGTGAGGGGGGTGTCCTGAGATAAAGCTACACTATTCATTGGAACCTACGAACCAAAAGGGACTTGCAAACCATGAGGAGCCCATAGTGAGAACCACCATCATGAAGAGGAAACCGCTTAGAAGGAGACAACGAGGATGCAGGAATTGGTTAAGGAGAGGAAAAGGCCGAGGATGGATGGCCTAGTATTTATTTATTCACTTCTAACACGAGAAGATGTGTACTCCTCAATTCCGAGCCCGGAGTGAGGTGAATTACTAATGGTCCTGTGAGTTTTGTATTATCTTTCTCGTGCGTTTTTTTTACTTTGGTAGACTTAAGTTGGAAATCAACCGAATTCTTTTGTAACCAATTACGTAGGGTTAGTAGTTTGATCCATCATGTGTCTTAATTTTTCAGAATGTTTCATTATTGGTGGAACACCGTGTATTTGGCTGTATTCCATTGGTGGATTTCTTTTGGGCATACTAAAACGTCAAGTCTTGAAACTCATTAATCTTGTCATAGCCGCTGAGCTATTGTTTCTATCAGCCTAGACTGATCATAATTGGATGCACTGCCATCGGTATAAATAATCAGGGTAATTTTTGGACACCTTGTTCTGGCATTTTATTTAATTTACGCCACTGTCTTAGCCTTGTACCATTTGGTGTCATTGAGGATTAATCACCACATTTATAAATGGAATACTTTAAAAATTGTGGCTTTCTGAAGCCACTAAGATCTGAGTGAGAACTAATTTAGGGTATAATTCATTTTATCAGAATAGCATCGAACCTTGTAATATAACGACGTATCATTTTAAACAACCCCGTAGTAGAAGGTGTTGTTTGTTTAATTATAATTTGGGTCCATGAGTCGACACGCAAACATTATTGATGAAAACTTGTAAATAGATGGAGTCGAATATCTTTCAGAAAAACCAAAGCAGTTGGCAGATGGTGTAATATCTCTCGTTCAAGTTTACTTGCTTTTTCAAACATGTTGTATCGCTGTACTGCATAAATCTAGACAGTATTCAATCTACTAATCATTGTGTGATAATGTATATACGTGTACGGTTCACATACCAGGACTGTATCACGTGAATCCTTGCTTAAATGAGTGTAATATTTCCCTGCTAGACGCATGGGTTCTGAGTACAGTTAGTTGCACGAGCATGCTATAAGACTTGCCATGATCGAGCCAGCGAAAAACCAGTTTACTGCACCCATAAATCACCGCACCGCTACATGTCAGACCTAGACTATTGATTATTTTAAGACATATTCTGACGTCACGTAACTGTGTGGAATGTACTTTTGACAAGGTCAAGGAACGCAGCTTAAATGTAGGCTAGTCAGCTACTTGATATTTCGTAATATGAATGGCCATCGCGTCATATCGAGATCACTATTTGAGGCGACATTTCTGATAGGAGTAACTTCATGGATGTTAGGAAATGATGAAAGGTTTACCCAATGTTATAATGACCATGATGACACTGTGTGTAAGGCCAGTTAATTGATGTTATTATAGTGCCCGTAGAGTGCACTGTTGCTGGATGGATTAATATCCACAACCATTATTGTCGTTGACGGAAAATTACTGAGCGATTTTGCCAGACTAATTCCAAGGCCTATTATGCGAGCCATGTGTGTGCCACTACTAGCTTGTGTTATTGTATTGCCGAGCCGGTGCTAGCTCGTGTTATTCTTGTGACTGGAAGTCACCGACCTTGTGATAATCTCAGTGGAGACTCACTATTTTTGTGTATTCAGCCTGTGTCATGGTTTATCATCAGTATTCGACATAAAACAAATTAGGGAACCTAATCCTACAACTAAAAATCACGAAACCTAATCTGTCTAGACTATTCAAACTATTTAATGATTGATTGATTGATTGATTAATTGATTGATTGATTGATTGATTGATTGATTGATTGATTGATATAAGCTTGAACCTACATTTTGCTTGCCTACTGAAGGCATGTGCCGAAGCATTTCCCAGAGGGAGGTGATATTGGATTAAGCTAACTTTTTATTTAGGACGGATGGAGTTGCGGCCGGACCCAAAGTTCGTAACTGGTGGAGCGCATACTCATACAACATAAGACGTGGGTATTACTACGCTTTTGTCAACATAATTTACACACATTCAGATGGCAAATGAGCAGCGCCTCAATTTGTTTAGGCATGATTGACAATAAGAGAGCCGATGTGTTCAGTGATTTATTTATGTGTTTACCTATCCTGTACCCGTATTGTTGTTGTATATTTGTTGTAATCAGATATTGTTTTCTTTTATTGTTAGATATTGGTTGTCATATTAGCTTTTGCCGTAATTATTTGTTTACGGACGATTCTCGCCGTAATTTTTCATCATGTCAGGACTTAGCTAAATTAATTAAAATTAAATGTAAATACGAAAGTGGTACTGCACCATTATTCATAAAAGGGCTTAAGTACAGACATGGTTACAGTATTTTGGGAACACCCTGTAACTTCCTAACTTGCCTCTGAAGTCGATCATAACAGCTGGTCTGCAGCAAGGAAAAGCCATGCTATCATGAAAGAGATCGGCAGAGCTCGTGTCTCCGACGAGAAATCCGAAGCTCATCGATAATAACCATGTTGACTGTGTCTAACACCATATCGATCGATTCACCTGAGAGTGATTAATACAAATTAATGCATATTTAGCGCTTTATGTAAGCAGATACATGTGTCTATATGTATATTTCCATGGCAAAAAGCTATTATTAAGAAAGCCATTATTAAGAAAGTATGAAGAACAGAAGATGATATGTTAACTCACTGCTGATCACGTTTCGACTGCGATATATTTCGTATCGAGTCATGACGTGTGTGTGGTGGTGGGGGAAGCAGATGTGAGACTCAGGCGACCTCGTGCAGAGCTCAATGTATATAGAACTTGACAGCGCAGAGGGTTGAGCTGGAAATCAGTGAAAGTAAAATCGCCAGCTAACGGGAGTTGTAAAAACGTGTGACCGTGCTGAAGTGTATTCTAGTTCGTTGAGCATTCTACGTGAAGTAGAAACGTGTTTAATAGGGCTCAGACATGGTCTTAAGCATGTAATAATTTACCTCTGTGACTGTGTGTCTACAGCAACTAACGGGCCATGCGGATGGATACTTTTATAATCACGACAGCGAGCTCAGCCGTGATGTGTCACGAAACTCTGCATATAAACCGTCGTGGAAATGCAGCCTAGATTTGATTCACTCTTCACTGTGATTATACTTTTTGAAAAGAGTACATTCTCAAGCAAGGTGTCAAGGGGAAGGGACAATATGAAGCTTATATCCACTACGATGGTAGGCTAAATTGATTTAAGAATACTGCATTAGCAGGGTACAGCGGGGACTTGTCGAAGGCAACTTTCTTTTAGCATGAAGTGTGCACGCGACTCTCGTGCCAAGAGGGGCCGCGTCGACCCTCGTGAACTTGTTCACACGCGCGTTCTCACATTGGAACTTGTTAGTGACGGTTCGAGTTCACTTTCGCGTCGTGACGAGTTGATAAACTGTGTGCGGTCCTTCCGTTGGTGTTCGAATATGTATGGGAAGATATCGCCAGGATATGTTGGAACTATTTCGACCGACCGGGTGTTGTTCGAGCCTGGGAGGACTTTGGTTCGTTCTACGGAAACCCAGTTGAAGTCCAGCATACTTTCTGTTGGTCCGGAGCTGATTATGGCCAACGATATCCTTTTTTCCTCATCTAGATTCGCCAAAGGTACTGATCACTTCAACTTGTTACAGTAGTGTAGCGTGGACTTTTAGAAATACCACTTTGCCATATTTGATTTTGTAGTTTAAATGGTTCAGTAGAAAGTGCAGGTTCGATGTTCATTTCGAAACTGACCTTCTATGATGCCAGGATTTTGACTCATAAAAATGAGTGCATCCTTTGTGTAATTTTGATGAATAAATTAATAATTTCAGTAGTATTTTACAGTATTTAAACTAATATGCTCATTCTTATTTGTCGAGAAGCAAATGTAGGAAGAAGATTTACAGTTTTTCTTGTGTAAGAACATTTTTAGTAACACAACTTTCTTTTGAGAACGTTGGTTGAGTTTTCATATTCTAGTGCATTGTTCTTTAAGCACTTTCGCTTGGATTATCGTATTCTTTAGAGGGGAATTTTCCTTTTCGTATTCTTATTAAGATATTAGGAAGTTTTCGGACCCAGTTATTCTAAATGTTACTTCGAGTCCTTGGACTATATTTTCTTCAGTTTTTTTTTGATAACAGATTTAACTTGTGTTTTCTGAGCGTGATTTTCGAAATGGATTGCCTAATGGGTCATTAGTCGCTTAGCCTTTGTTGCTAACCTAGATCCATGCTGTAGGTCTAATCCATCGACATTTTCGCGTTCGGGAAATTCAGGGAGGATCTTATTTTGAGATTGAATTTATATTTTTATAGACCTCTTTACAACCTCAGTTTGTGTGGTTGGGCAGCGTTATATACAGTTTATATATATATTTTTTTTTTGAAGTTAACAATGGATTAAATTGATATCATTGCCTTTAGTGCAATAGTTTTTTCTATTAAGAGGGTATTTGAACGACATCCAAAATTGCGAGGATAATCCCAGGGACAACTTACTATAAGTCATACGTTTAAGAACTATGGATTTTGTAATGAATCAATGTAAGGCAAGTTTTTAAAGTTAGGTGGAATATTTCTGAAATCCACTGGGCTTTGTTGGTAATCTGTTACGGGATCATATTTTTCGAATTCAGGATTTTTACCATAAACTGCTGATTTGCATAATTGTGGATTTATAACAGTAAGGCTCCTATTATAGGTGCATATTGGTCTTTAGAGAGGCATGTACTATGAGTAATGTCTTTGTGTTTAAATATATTGATGCAATGCTTTATAAAGCATATTTTTCTTGTTGAGGATTGAGCTAGGTGTGCCAATCAGGATTAGATTGATTGGGGTTTTAACCCAGAGAGGTGTTGTTTTAACCTAGTATGGTTAATAATTGGTCATTGTGAACTTTACCGCTGTTATCGTGAAAATGCCTGTGTGAAGATTAATATTTTTCCGAGCAGTATTGTTGGGAATCTTGAGTGGATATTCGGTTAAATATTTCCAGTAAAACTAATATAACAATTTTGTCATAAGATGTATGTTTAAAAAGGAAACCGATAACTATTTAAGACTGACTTTACAATTAATTTTTGCTTAGCTTAACTGTTCGGCAGAATTTCCCTAAAACAAGAATTGAAATAATATTAAACAGAAAGGAATGTCGTGACTTCAAGTCAGTAGGAAGAGAATAATTGAAATTATTCTGGAATTTTGTGTAAATTATATTCTGTAAATAGGCCATATGAATTTCTTCATTCAATAACAAGAACATATAAAGTTACTGAAGATGTCGTGTAGGATTAGTAATTATAACCAGGATATTTTTGTATAAGATGTTATTTCCGTTAAGGAACCGAAATTAATTTTATGTATTCAAGTCTTATAATATTTCTCTTTTTGTAAATGCTTACCCTATGGGATTGATCATCATTATTATTAATATGCCTTATATTTTAATCAGCTAAAAGTTAGTTGTGATAATGGATAATATATATTTTTTTTTTCTGGAAGATAATCCAATATAATCAATGAGATTGTTTTTTTTTTTTTTTTTGATTGGTCGTGGTATCGACGAAATTGATATTCTTCTGTCTTGTTTATTCTTACAATAAATCACTTTACTACTTGGTTTTAATTATTGCGTGATGCTTTATAGAGGTGATGGAAGGGTGTATTAAGGGGGCCATCGCTAGGTATTTTAGTGTTTACCACACCTTTGAGATTCTTTCTTCCTTTTGAAGAATTCTCGTGTTTTGAGCTAGTTTTTTTTCTTTTTCTGAGCCTTGGTCAGTCTTAATACATCCTGTTAGGTATTCGAGTGGCCCTATTATCCCTGTGTCTGTTGGTAGAACTTGGGGGGTCTTTAGAGCCGGGGCATTTTCAGGTTCTACGATCCAGCTGCTATCCAGGGATTCAACAGGTATTGGTAGGTAAAAGGGTACATTAGGTGGCGCCCAGCTCAGGGGCTTCGAAAAACTGGAATACCAGAGCGAATACCAGGGAGTTGAATGCCATAATTCTGCCAAAATTGAAACTGAAAGTACAAAGTGGAAATTAGTTTTATGATCATGTAACACAGATCGCGAATTGGAACACCGTGTTTCTTGTGTGACTATGAATCAAGGCGATAAAATAATGGTGAACCAATATTTTGGCACGAACTATTGGAATTCCTATGGAACAAAGCAATTACGAGGATACTCGAGCTACTTGACCCACAAGTGGTATTGCAACCATTATTAATTTTTATTTTATTTTATGTATTGGAGTGGTGCCACACGCTTTGTTAATAATTTGTTCTACTTGTTTCCGGCTGATGATCATTGCTGACATCATTAAAAATAGAAGTATTTGTAGTAAATTTAAAATTTAAGTAATGGTAGAATCATAGACCTTCACCGATATAAACCAACACGCACTTGTATATGGTCGATCCCAAATGAAATGGGGCACTTTGTGTTTAGACATAAGTTTATTTTAAGGTAACGCCAGACAATAAGAATGAGCATATATGGTAAATGGTGGTTGTTTGTAGATGTTCTCGCTGTGCTTTGTTGGTGTGGTATTCTTATTTCTTGTGAAGAGTAGTGAAGCATGTCTGAAGGTAATATGGTGACTGTTGGTGACGTTAAGAAGATGTTTGAAATTCTTCAACATAAAATGGACAATTTGAATCAGGACATTGAAAATATTAAGGTCCAAACTAGATCTGCATTAGACCATATGTCTGAAACTGTGCAGGGTGCAGTTGCTGAAGGTATCAGGGGGGAAATTGATACTATGCAATCCTCATTGAAGGCTATCAATGACAGTTCTAAAAGGGTAGATAAGAAGGTTACCAGTGTAGAATCTAATATCGAAGATATCCAGGATGATAATAGAAAAACTCAACTAGATATCAGTACATTACGGGCTAATGTTGGATTGGTACAGGTTGCCCAAGAAAGAATCCAAAATAGTCAGACATCAATGCAAACTAGTCAAACATCAATCCAAACAGATCTTAACAATATGCAAACTAGTCAGACATCAATGCAAACTAGTCAAAAATCAATCCAAACAGATCTTAACAATATGCAAACTAGTCAAACATCAATCCAAACAGATCTTAACAATATTCAGACTAGTCAAAGGGGAATTGAGGAAACTGTAAAGGATGTAAACTCTAATGTAAGGATTATGCAATCCCAAATCAATGATTTAAGAACAGATGTGGGATTAATAGAATCCAGTCAAAATAAAATGGAGCTAGAGGTCCGAAAAATCGAATCTAGTCAAAATCAGACGGAGGTTAAGTTAATGGAGCTAGAAAAATCTAATAAAGAATTTCAAGTTGAGATTAGACTAGACTTTGAAAAGAGTGTGAAGCTCAGTAAAAAAAATTTAGAAACACTTCAGCTGCAGTTTTCCCATGACACTAATCAGACCCAGAATAGCCTGGAACAGTTGAAATGTGAAATGGGGACACTCCGAGCTCAAGTCACTGATCATACGAAACTTCTCAGGGATGATTTTGACATCGATTTGAAAGGGATCATAAGTGATAATATTGTAACATTTCGTCAAGATATTATGAAAATTAATGAGGAATGTTTTAAAGTTGAGAAATCTAAGTTAGAATCTAAACTTGCCACTGGTCTTGCAACTAATAGCAAAGACATAATAAATAATAGGGAAGATCTAAGCAAAAGAATGGATGGAATTCAAAATACTCAGGTTAATAACATATCCGATTTAGAGAAGCGTATTAACAATGTTGAAACTAAAGTCGACCAAAGTAAGATAGAGTTAAATGAGGTCAGGGAGAAGAAAACTTCCGAGATTAATGAAATTAGAAAGGGTCTCGAGCAAATTAATCTAGAGGGGCATATCAGTTTAGATACTCTAAAAGATCAATTGCGATCACTTTTACAGTCCGATTTTCGAGTTGTAGTTGAACAACCTGAAGTGATAGTACCTGATGGTAGGGAAAGGATGATACAGGAATCTTCCAACAACGAACCCAACGTTCGGCTCAGTCAAATGGAACATTCGAGTCCCATTCGAACAAGCAGGGAAACTTTTAGTTCTCCAAACCCCAACGTAGGCGTGGGTGACTATACTTCGAAATCATCGGAAAGGACACCGAATGTAACCATAATACGAAATTTTGATGACAAACCTAGGAAGTTTAGCAATTTGGATGGAATGACACCAATCGAATTTGTCAGGACATTAAGAGATTACTTTTTGGAGTCACATGTGCCACGTGAGCGTGAGCTACGTATGGTGGAAAGGTTTCTCACCGATGCTCCGTTACAATGGTTCAGGGCTTTTCGTTACACATTTGACAACTTTGAGCAGTTTTCGGAAGCCTTCATACAAAGATTTTGGTCGATCGAGGTCCAACAGAATGTGAGATCAGAAGTCTATTCACGCAAGTACTCCAGTACAGGACCAACCAGCTACGCTGAATACTTTGCGTGTCAGTTAGCAAAACTCCGTTTTCTTCAGCCGCCGTTAACACAGGAAGAACTCCTTGAAGCTATCTCACGTCAATTGCCTGCGGAAGTAAGGAAATCAATTATTTCCTCCGGAGTATCGTCTTTAACGTCGTTAGATGACCTGTTACGTCGATTAGATCACATGAGTATGATGACGCAACCTACTATAGTCAAAAATGCCGGGCAGGAATCGAAAGTTGTAAACGCGGTAATGATGAACCGTACACAGCAGACGGATCGTTTCGAACAAAGAAGAGATGATAGAATAGGTCCTATTAGAAATACCCATCAGGAAGAGAGGAGATGGGAAAACCAACGTAGGGACGCCCAGGAGAGGCCTTGGCAACGTCGCTACGAGGAGAGAAATTTTTATCGAAGAGATAATGATCGAGACCGGAATGATCATCGAGAAACGCCTTATGATAGGAATTACAGATATGATCAAAATAATCGAGATAACAGATACAATAGGAATGATAGAGATACCCGAGACAATAGAGATAACAGATATAATAGGAATGATAGAGATACCCGAGACAATAGAGATAACAGACAAAATCAAGGGTACTCGAGATACAACAATTATCGAACGGAGGCGTCCGATAAAAAAGTGCAACAGGAGAGGCTCAAGAGAGGGCGAGATAAGTCCACGGAGGTTGGACGAAGAAAATCGAAGGAAAGAAAGGATGAAAATCTAGATAAGTCACAACCCAGTACTAGCAGGGAAGGTCGGAGTTCAGAAAGAGCTCCGGATCGAGAAAAAAAAACGCCAATTTCCGGGCGAAATTAATAACTGACGTTGCCACGCATTCCTCTGATATCACGATTTTTGAAATATTTGAAGCTACTGACGAAGACCTTCTATTTGAACCAGAAACGAAACCGAGAGGAAGGATAGTTGAACTTCCCGTTATTGATATACTAATTGGTCTACAACATTGTAAAGCCTTGATGGACACAGGTGCTATGATCTCAATAGTTGACGAGGACTGTTTTGAAAGATTGAAACCAGAAAATCAATTTACCATTCTTCCAGCATCTCCAACAAAAATTCGTGGGATATTTAAGGATAAAACTATGAAATGCAAAGTGCAGATTCTAATGAAATTCTGGATCAATGAGAGAAGTTATGAACATATTTTTATAGTCGTTAAGAATATTAATTTTGACGTCATACTAGGCATCGATTTTATTACTCAAGCTAGAGCAATCATCGACATGGACAAAGGAATAATAAGATTCAAGGAAGAAAGTATAGAGGATGTAGTGATGGAGGAAATGGATGGAAACGAAATTAATAGAGATATCCCTAGAATGGAAATCCTAGATCACGTAGTTGAAGAAACTGAGCAAGTGAGGGAACAATATACCTTGAAAGCCGAGGGATTTAAAAATGTGAAAGAAGAATTTGACGACTTGATTTGTCAGTTTGCGGACATCTTCGATGATAAACCTGGTTTGATTAGAGACTTCAAGTACCAGATTAGGCTAATAGATGAATCCCCTTATCAAGCCAAGCTTTATCCTATCCCAGAAAAATACCATGATGAGGTCAAAGAGATCATAAATAAAATGTAGAGAGATGGTATAATAAAAAAACAGGCTTCTTCGTATTTGAATCCAGTAACTGTGGTAAAGAAAGCGAACGGACAATTGAGGCTTTGTTTAGACGCCAGGAAGATCAACACGAGAATCATGTTAGAAACTGACCGTCCACCAAAAATTAGAGAACTTTTGAAAAAGTTCAAAGGTAAAGCGTGTTTCAGCGTCCTAGACCTGACCGCTTCCTTTTATCAAGTAGAGCTGGAGGAAGATAGCCGGCAATACACCGGATTCTTATTCGATCAGACCACGTATGTTTTCTGTCGCGTTCCTTTTGGAATGGTGAACAGCGGTCCGGCTTTGATCAGAGCCCTTGATAGCAAATTAACGGAAAGCGTGAAACGTAACGTTATCTGCTATATCGATGACTTGATAATCTCTTCAGCGAATGTTCAAGAACACCTTGTGCACTTGAAACAGCTATTCGAGAATTTAAGAGAGGCCAATATTAAGGTCAACATGCATAAGTGTCAATTCATGCACGAGTCTATCAAGTTCCTAGGCCATACTATTGATCAGTTTGGGTATCACCCAAACTTGAAGAAGATAGACGCCATTTCAAGATTCCCTCGTCCCGCAAAGGTAAAGCAGCTCCGTGAGTTTCTGGGCATGTGCCAGTTCTTGAGTAGCCACTGTCCGGGATACTCAACTACTATGGCCCCTTTGTATGAAGCATTAAAGAAAAATAACAAATGGAAATGGACAGAGGACACGAATAGGGCATTTGAAGAGGCCAAGCTCATGCTCCAAAATTGTGTTAAGCTGGAATATCCTGAGTTTGATCGGATTTTTTACATAGAGTCTGATGCTTCAAAAGTAGGTATTAGTGCTGTCCTCTATCAAAAGGACGAGGAGGGGAGGAAGCACTACTTGGACTTCCACAGCAGAAAGCTGCAGCAACACGAAAAGAATTATTTCACCTCTGAGCTCGAAGCTTTGGCATTCATCTCTGCGCTTCAAAAGTGGAAGAAACTTCTGATAGGACATCGAGTGGTCATTATCACGGATCACAGAGCGCTTCAGTTCATGATGCAAACCGATCTTTCCAGTGACAGACTGACGAGGTGGACATTGTTTCTCCAGCAGTTCAATGCCACTATCGTGCATCAGCCTGGAAAAGATAATCTGCTCGCGGATGCACTCTCAAGAAATCCAGTTAGTAAAATCGAGATTAACACTGTACAGTTGGAGAGGGAACACGAACTTACCCTGGAGAAGCTAAAGAAGATAGCGGTGTCACAGAAGAGACACACCCCAACTAGACATATGTACAGGTTTTTGAGAGGTGCAATGGACCGTACCGATCTTGACTACGAGCAGACTAGGAAGCGATCTGAGAAATTCCTGCTGTGTGATGACGTCGTTTGTAAATACATTGACCGAGAGAGGACGAAAATTAGAATTGTAGTCCCTCCTAAACTGATAAATGGGTTGGTGTGGTTAGCTCACGGCACCATTGGCCATGGGGGTGTCGACAAAACGTTTAGAACGTTATTGGAAACATTCACCTGGACCAAGATGCGGGGCACTATAGCAGCCATTATCAGATCATGCCAGGAGTGCCAACGAGGGAAATACCCGTCGGCGTTATCAAAAGAGAGACCCCGAGCCATTATTCCAGAAAGGCCGAGAGAGCTAATGGCTTGCGATATCTTCGGTCCTTGCCCGAGGGGAGCTAGGGGAAACCAGTTTCTCCTAGTCACAATCGATGTATTCTCTAAATACGTGACTCTCGATCCTATGCAGAGGGCTACTACAGCTCAAGTCCTTAGTCGTCTTGAAAACAGTGTGTTTTCTAAGGCAGGAAAACCTGTAACTCTCCTATCGGATCACGGAGCTCAATTCACTTCGATGGAATTTGAGAATGCCATGATTAGGCTTGGTGTCAAGCACGTGTTTTCTAGCGTTAGATATCCGGAATCTAACGTCTCGGAACGTGTTATGGCAGAAATTAGCAAGTTCGCGAGAATTTACTGTCCTGAGGATCATGCGAGCTGGGTGAAGTTCATCCCACTCATGGAAAGATGCATGAATTCCACATTCCATGAGAGCTTATCAGATATACCTATGGTTGTTCACCATAATAAGAGGCCAGAAAGAGCCTGGACAGAGATCGTGAGATTTCTACCTAAGGACAGGGAGCCTACAGTCCAAGAAAGAATTAATTCAGCTAGAGAAAGCTTGATGGATGCAGCCGAGAAGCGGCATAAACGAATCAGAAATAAAAGATATCGGCCACCGATGAGAGTAGGCGAGATGATTCTCGTCAAGAAACCGACGAAAGCAGATGTGGCTAAGAAGCAATTCACCAAGTTTTCCTATGTCTTCCACGGACCCTATAAGATTGCTAGGTCGTTCGGAAATAATTGTTATGAGGTTGTAAGCCTAAATGGAAGAGAAATGATAGGTCGTTTCAATGCAAAGAACCTGAAAAGATATGTGAAGAAGATAGACTGAGTGTTGACTGAATAATGCTACATATGCCGAGATTACCTGGAATGGTGTAAATAAAAGTTGAGGAGACTTTTATTTAAGGTATCAAAGGGAAAATGCACCATTATTCATAAAAGGGCTTAAGTACAGACATGGTTACAGTATTTTGGGAACACCCTGTAACTTCCTAACTTGCCTCTGAAGTCGATCATAACAGCTGGTCTGCAGCAAGGAAAAGCCATGCTATCATGAAAGAGATCGGCAGAGCTCGTGTCTCCGACGAGAAATCCGAAGCTCATCGATAATAACCATGTTGACTGTGTCTAACACCGTATCGATCGATTCACCTGAGAGTGATTAATACAAATTAATGCATATTTAGCGCTTTATGTAAGCAGATACATGTGTCTATATGTATATTTCCATGGCAAAAAGCTATTATTAAGAAAGCCATTATTAAGAAAGTATGAAGAACAGAAGATGATATGTTAACTCACTGCTGATCACGTTTCGACTGCGATATATTTCGTATCGAGTCATGACGTGTGTGTGGTGGTGGGGGAAGCAGATGTGAGACTCAGGCGACCTCGTGCAGAGCTCAATGTATATAGAACTTGACAGCGCAGAGGGTTGAGCTGGAAATCAGTGAAAGTAAAATCGCCAGCTAACGGGAGTTGTAAAAACGTGTGACCGTGCTGAAGTGTATTCTAGTTCGTTGAGCATTCTACGTGAAGTAGAAACGTGTTTAATAGGGCTCAGACATGGTCTTAAGCATGTAATAATTTACCTCTGTGACTGTGTGTCTACAGCAACTAACGGGCCATGCGGATGGATACTTTTATAATCACGACAGCGAGCTCAGCCGTGATGTGTCACGAAACTCTGCATATAAACCGTCGTGGAAATGCAGCCTAGATTTGATTCACTCTTCACTGTGATTATACTTTTTGAAAAGAGTACATTCTCAAGCAAGGTGTCAAGGGGAAGGGACAATATGAAGCTTATATCCACTACGATGGTAGGCTAAATTGATTTAAGAATACTGCATTAGCAGGGTACAGCGGGGACTTGTCGAAGGCAACTTTCTTTTAGCATGAAGTGTGCACGCGACTCTCGTGTCAAGAGGGGCCGCGTCGACCCTCGTGAACTTGTTCACACGCGCGTTCTCACATTGGAACTTGTTAGTGACGGTTCGAGTTCACTTTCGCGTCGTGACGAGTTGATAAACTGTGTGCGGTCCTTCCGTTGGTGTTCGAATATGTATGGGAAGATATCGCCAGGATATGTTGGAACTATTTCGACCGACCGGGTGTTGTTCGAGCCTGGGAGGACTTTGGTTCGTTCTACGGAAACCCAGTTGAAGTCCAGCATACTTTCTGTTGGTCCGGAGCTGATTATGGCCAACGATATCCTTTTTTCCTCATCTAGATTCGCCAAAGGTACTGATCACTTCAACTTGTTACAGTAGTGTAGCGTGGACATTTAGAAATACCACTTTGCCATATTTGATTTTGTAGTTTAAATGGTTCAGTAGAAAGTGCAGGTTCGATGTTCATTTCGAAACTGACCTTCTATGATGCCAGGATTTTGACTCATAAAAATGAGTGCATCCTTTGTGTAATTTTGATGAATAAATTAATAATTTCAGTAGTATTTTACAGTATTTAAACTAATATGCTCATTCTTATTTGTCGAGAAGCAAATGTAGGAAGAAGATTTACAGTTTTTCTTGTGTAAGAACATTTTTAGTAACACAACTTTCTTTTGAGAACGTTGGTTGAGTTTTCATATTCTAGTGCATTGTTCTTTAAGCACTTTCGCTTGGATTATCGTATTCTTTAGAGGGGAATTTTCCTTTTCGTATTCTTATTAAGATATTAGGAAGTTTTCGGACCCAGTTATTCTAAATGTTACTTCGAGTCCTTGGACTATATTTTCTTCAGTTTTTTTTTTGATAACAGATTTAACTTGTGTTTTCTGAGCGTGATTTTCGAAATGGATTGCCTAATGGGTCATTAGTCGCTTAGCCTTTGTTGCTAACCTAGATCCATGCTGTAGGTCTAATCCATCGACATTTTCGCGTTCGGGAAATTCAGGGAGGATCTTATTTTGAGATTGAATTTATATTTTTATAGACCTCTTTACAACCTCAGTTTGTGTGGTTGGGCAGCGTTATATACAGTTTATATATATATATATTTTTTTTGAAGTTAACAATGGATTAAATTGATATCATTGCCTTTAGTGCAATAGTTTTTTCTATTAAGAGGGTATTTGAACGACATTCAAAATTGCGAGGATAATCCCAGGGACAACTTACTATAAGTCATACGTTTAAGAACTATGGATTTTGTAATGAATCAATGTAAGGCAAGTTTTTAAAGTTAGGTGGAATATTTCTGAAATCCACTGGGCTTTGTTGGTAATCTGTTACGGGATCATATTTTTCGAATTCAGGATTTTTACCATAAACTGCTGATTTGCATAATTGTGGATTTATAACAGTAAGGCTCCTATTATAGGTGCATATTGGTCTTTAGAGAGGCATGTACTATGAGTAATGTCTTTGTGTTTAAATATATTGATGCAATGCTTTATAAAGCATATTTTTCTTGTTGAGGATTGAGCTAGGTGTGCCAATCAGGATTAGATTGATTGGGGTTTTAACCCAGAGAGGTGTTGTTTTAACCTAGTATGGTTAATAATTGGTCATTGTGAACTTTACCGCTGTTATCGTGAAAATGCCTGTGTGAAGATTAATATTTTTCCGAGCAGTATTGTTGGGAATCTTGAGTGGATATTCGGTTAAATATTTCCAGTAAAACTAATATAACAATTTTGTCATAAGATGTATGTTTAAAAAGGAAACCGATAACTATTTAAGACTGACTTTACAATTAATTTTTGCTTAGCTTAACTGTTCGGCAGAATTTCCCTAAAACAAGAATTGAAATAATATTAAACAGAAAGGAATGTCGTGACTTCAAGTCAGTAGGAAGAGAATAACTGAAATTATTCTGGAATTTTGTGTAAATTATATTCTGTAAATAGGCCATATGAATTTCTTCATTCAATAACAAGAACATATAAAGTTACTGAAGATGTCGTGTAGGATTAGTAATTATAACCAGGATATTTTTGTATAAGATGTTATTTCCGTTAAGGAACCGAAATTAATTTTATGTATTCAAGTCTTATAATATTTCTCTTTTTGTAAATGCTTACCCTATGGGATTGATCATCATTATTATTAATATGCCTTATATTTTAATCAGCTAAAAGTTAGTTGTGATAATGGATAATATATATATTTTTTTTCTGGAAGATAATCCAATATAATCAATGAGATTGTTTTTTTTTTTTTTTTTTTTTTTGATTGGTCGTGGTATCGACGAAATTGATATTCTTCTGTCTTGTTTATTCTTACAATAAATCACTTTACTACTTGGTTTTAATTATTGCGTGATGCTTTATAGAGGTGATGGAAGGGTGTATTAAGGGGGCCATCGCTAGGTATTTTAGTGTTTACCACACCTTTGAGATTCTTTCTTCCTTTTGAAGAATTCTCGTGTTTTGAGCTAGTTTTTTTTCTTTTTCTGAGCCTTGGTCAGTCTTAATACATCCTGTTAGGTATTCGAGTGGCCCTATTATCCCTGTGTCTGTTGGTAGAACTTGGGGGGTCTTTAGAGCCGGGGCATTTTCAGGTTCTACGATCCAGCTGCTATCCAGGGATTCAACAGGTATTGGTAGGTAAAAGGGTACAGTACCATCATTACCTAGGCCTTGCTTTTCTGTCCTGTTAAATGTAAATTCCGATATTATCCACATGTTTATAGTTGCGTAGGGATAACTTGACGTGCCACATTCCGAACTTTGTTGTTGTTGTTGTTTACTTTTCTTATATCAAAGGACTTTTGAGGGGGTTAACCTAGCTTCTGTTAGGGCCCTGATCTCTTTATTTATTTTATTTATTAGTTTTGCGGATTAGCCCAACAAACCTTCCGAAGTAGGATAGGGGTTTGTTTTATTGAATAAACATGTTCACGAGGTTTTAGTTAAGCCTGGATATTTTCATTTGTTACCTTTGTGTTTGAGAGTGTACATCTTTGGCTGTCTATGACATATCCTCCATGTATGGACCTGATCCCCCGGGAACATAGTACTCGTACTACGCTAGCCTCATAAGAAGTGCATCCGATCCTCTTAGGTTTTGTATTTGACAGATGGGACAGTCTGGACTACCATTTCGGTTGATGATACCCCAGCAATCTCCTCTATCGGGCACAGTATACAGATTGCAAGTATGTTTTATTATATCATTAATTTCACTTTTAATCATGTGGGTGATATCAGATATAAATGATATCAAAATGCGAATGAAAGAGAATTAAGTAACTGACAATTATTGATCTCGAATGTACATGGGCATCGGTATATTGCATAATTTCTCAAAGTGGCACAGCTCCGTGTAACCACAGAGGAATCGATAATGACAAATATTTGGCTGAAGCTCGTTTCGAAAGAGTCTCTTCCCTCAGAACGTTCTAGACTGTCTTATTATGAGCGGCTCTCCCTGCACATTACAAATTTTTCTATCATCTAGTAGTTCCGTAAAGAAATAAATAGCCATTCGATCTGTTCAATTGTTTTCAAAAATTAAAGATGGCGCCCATTCGGTGTTTCAAAGACATCCTTTTATTTTTGTTTCTTTGAAAACGATCACACTCATCCTGTAATAAACCACTATAATAATCTGTCAACGAATTCTCTAGGTTACATTTAGTAAACTTTAGACTCCGTGCACTTTATTTCACCTGAAATGAACTCCTGTGAGTCGTTACTCAAAGGTGCCACCTCTAAAACAAGAGTCATATTTAGACATAAATGTAAGTTACTGGTATATATTTATTCAGGAAATTTCTATCGTAGTAGTGGAGGAAGTCGTTTTATAGGTGGATAATCGAGGTCAGCTGCCCAAATTTTAGAATATACTCTCAATATTTTCTAACAATATTCGATTGAACCAGTCTTTCAGATCGTTGATACGCCAGGACCATGGACTAAATATTCTGGTACCCACTTCTTAAATGTTGTATACATATTGTGCCCGTTAGACGAGGGTATCGGGGAGCCACCGGTTTCAAATGGCCCTTGCAAGTTCCTCCTCCAACCAACACACACGTATGGGGAACGGCACATTCTTGGACTAGTTCAGCACGTAGGTTTGCTCTCGGGGGTGTCGGGAATAGGTGAGATTATATTTTAACCAGCCCAGAGGAATACATCGGCATGAAAACTAAACCTGAGAGAGGCCAGACTTAAGTTAAAACCCAATAAATTAATTTGATCAAGAACAGATCGCTAGTCTAGTTATGAGAGGTGTCAAACGGCTAGTCCGTACTAATCTGCCCTGAAAGAAAGATTAAAAAAGTCCTATATGCGAAATCTAATATAAGCCTCTCATAATCCCGAATAAAAAGAAAAAGCGATAGCAAACTAATTAGGAGCATGACACGAAAAATCAGCCCTACGCAATACAACGAGAATAACTACGGAAGGTTAACGACATCAGTGAATTTACAGCGTAGAAATACATTGACTTGTGTACAAATTAATACTAGTGTTCATTTCCATTTAAAAGCAACGGACAAAGAGCTATTATACGACGGTGTAATCTCCAACATTTACATTTATCCTTAATTATCTGATCGAGTCCTATCTGAAGTTAAATAAAATAAACGAGAAGCGTTTATGGCAACGTAAAAAATCAAAGCTAAGCACAATCATCTTGACAACAAAAACAATTTATCTCTTAACAACACGAATATGTACAAATTGTAAACAGTCTGACATCATGTGCAAGTGGCACAGCCTGCCTCCACGATCTTTCACTGTTTGTGACAAACTGTCATAAGTGTGAAGACAAGTCGGTCAAGAAGGAAGGAAAATAGCCTGCAACTGCTACGGCGAAAATGCCACGACTCACGTTGACACCAATATAATGCCTGTACTAATGTTATCACGTCACCAATTGGGCGTCGTCTAAATGTCAGGAAAGTAGTCAAGAATATATCCAAGATAACGAAGTTCAACAAGTTATAAATTCGGTTCAACAAAATACGTTTTGTTTAGCATTCAGTTCTTATCTAGGATCAGAAAATTATGTAAGCACGATTTATGATCACAAATAAACTATCATTTGATAATTAGTTTCAGTTAATACTGTTTATACCTCAAAATATACTTGTAATTTTTACGGACCATGAAACTCGTCCAGTGTAATTATGTGTGGTAAATGGATCAATCTAAAACATGTCATAGATTACCAGTGGCAATAGGCTCACTGTACACTAACTTCACACACACACCCTGTGTCTTGAACAATAAAACGGATTCGGCAATCCAATGATCATCGGTCAACACGATATAATTAGTTCATTGTTGCCGAAAAATGTGATCTCCGCAACTCAGAGTAATACCTCATAATAACGTCTGCGACACGGCACACATAGCGTGGATCCCTAATTTATACACAATTGCAATGGTCAAAAATAACCAGGTTCATGATATCAGCTGTCAGCTGTTCCAATGGTAAGTATAATCGTGTGTTAAACTATGCAATCAGTGCTTTCATAATAGCACGCCTCATATCTAATCCAAATGCTTGTATTTTACTCATAATTTCTGTAAAACCTCAATTATAAACCTGTATCGAACTGGCGATGCTTCGCTTCACAGTTCATGTGCTAGTAGTCCACTTAAAAGTCATAATAACAAAAGAAAGCTCTACACTCAAGATTCATTTGTTTCATGTAAGCGAATAACTGGATCTGGCCTGCACGTGATAAAATTAAGGAAAATCATGGCCTTCTAGATACGCTTAAGAGTTACATATGACTTGTATGGTAGTTTTGCCTATCATTTTTCTGCAATATTCCTAGTATTGACCTTGGCTAACATCTGGGAACTCGTCTCATTTCAGTTATATGTGGGCCGAAAGCAACTCACCGCTTGCTCGCAGAACAAGATACGCTCATAAAAGTGTTGCCTGCTTGGCGTGTTTTAAAATTCGTAAAATAAATAAATTCACACTTCTTCTAAGAGTAAATCCTACCTAGATTGTGCACTATGTGAAACCAACTAAAATTAATCTACGGTTCCAATCCCTTACAAAAATGTACTAATACATGTGTTCCCTTACAGAGCCTCGCTTTAGGGGGCTAGCGAGCTCGGACTTTGGCTCATGTAAACTCCTCTTTGCTCATGCGTGTAGTTGCATCGTTTGTTCCCCCAAGGCATTCTGGGTTAGCAAGTAATCATTCCCTCAATAATATGGTCGTATTCATCCTTGGTCAGCATAATTTGGGATGGTGTAGACTCCATGTTGAATAATGATAATTGTGGGACTTGATTTTCACAGACTCAAACATTAAACTGTGCACGAATATTACCTCACTGAATTTAAGGTGCGGATCTAAAATTGCCCATGAACTCTGCAACAGCTTCTACGATACCACTTTTGTGATATGCTCACACAGATACTGGCACGTTGCAACACGCTGAACACTTGGTCAAAGTTAATAGTACAAATAACTGTTGCAACTCAAGTTTTAATTTACGTGGATTTTCGCAGCACTTGTAATTATTTATTAACAATTTTTAATTTATGACAGTTCTCTTAATCAACACTCACAATAAGTACTTATTAATGCACGTGAATTTTCAAATATGTGGTCGACTATCCAATTCAGTCACGTTTTTACTAATTTCATTGATCGTACATAAATGAGCCCAATACGGCCTCCGATACACTTGTAGATTAACTTTCAGCAATTTCCATTGCTGCTGATGCAGGGATGCTTATCAATTCCACGAATGCAGTCGGATTTCACTATTGCTATGAGCACAATTGTAACTTATGCAAAGAATACGTCTGTCTTCGCGGGACGCACTACAAGAAGTGGGGTGTGAGGAGTCGACGGAACTGACGTCGAACCTCGTGTGTCGTACAAAATCCATATTTCGCCTTTCTGCGATATAATAAATGTTTCCAATATTACCAAAAATTCACAAATAATTCAAAATAATTTCCAGGATGTTCAGAGCATGTATGAATTCTCTACTATTAGAATTTTTCATAATTATTAGTTCCAGCTGGGTCCAAAGAAATTACATGCCAATAAAGTGCATTCAGTGCTGTTCCAATGCTGCTCCGCCTTCTACAAATCATCTTGGTGTCCAATCACTGAATCCAACATGCACAATCGGGTGCAATATAAAGTACATAGCCTAGCGCCTTATCACGTGACTTTGTGTACACATTTTCTATTTCTGGAAGTGTATTTACGTGAGTCACCATGTAATGGTTATTAGTTAGTGCCCCATGTTGGTAGCGACAAATGTAATGGTTTCGCTAGCCCACACTGTTGGGAGATAAATGTAACTGTTTACCTTTGCCTAAGCTATGTTGTTTTAATGGGCGCCAAGACCTCAATGCAATGTTGAAATCTAAATTTGTATTTAACAACGTCTAGCTCTGGCAGAACACATTCAAGACTCTATTCACTCAGATCGTGGTATGATTTGATCATTAACCCAACAAACAATTGTATCAGGAGAAGGAATTGGTCTATATCTAATGCTACCTACTGAAAGCAAAGATTGCATTGTAAAAGAAATGAATTTATTATATAAAACAAGTATAGCAAAATTAATAATAATAATAAGTTTAAAATTTAAATTGGAGCGTTGTGATTTGAATATTACCGATAGAAAATTACGTGAAAACGGAGTCTGATAAATTGATTTTACTCTTATTTCCAAGCTATGAAGTTACTGAATTATGAAATATAAAACAAAGAAAAATGAGAGATTGCGTATTTCTGCGTCATTAGCGCTTACCCCTGGAAATTGCCAAAGCATTTCCCTCGTTCTTGATGATGCTGTGTGCTTCCCACAGTCTCCTGGACGTCGTCATCTCCGTCGAAATTTGATGATATTCTGGTAGATTAGATAATTCTATGGTCCGTACATCGGACCCAAACTCTCGTAAAACCGCACTGGTTACGTTTTACAAAAGTTCGTCGCTAACTCCACTGAACATCGGAGCGTCACGCACTTGCGACCGTACACTGCAAGTTCTACACAGATTGTCACTAACTCCACCGAACATCGGAGCCACTCGCACGCGCATCCATACTCGTCAAGTATTTCACAGATAGTTCGCGTTTCACGGCGCGTCGAACGATATATACACATGCCGGCTCCCCACTCTTCAGTCCCAACTAGCTTACGTCGTCTCCGCTGATTGGCTGAGCACGCCGCCACTTCCCCTCCTCCGGTTCATTACACTCGGCGACAGGGTTCCGTTTCAACAATTCGCCTCTTCTTGACGATGCGACCCAAGATTGCGTCATGCTTCTCGACAGGAATCAGCTTGTATTAGAATTCCCAGTGAGTCATGTCTCTCAAATACCCTAACTGACAAAACTCCGTAAAATTCCGTAATCGCATAATTTTCTATGATATCGTCGTTCGTAATAATTTGCTTGTTAGCGTTTTCTAAGACATAGAAAACCTATCTGTATGCTTATAATTTTTATAAAATGCTCCGAAAATATCTTAATAATAATTATAATAAATTAATAATAATAATAAATTAACATGAAAAATTCTCTTGGCTGAACAATTTGCCGCGTAAATAAATATAGAATGGCTTCCTACTGACTTATGCCAGTTGCATAAAAAACCCTCGGAAAACACGTTACATATTCGCCTCGGATCATCGGATGATTTACCGTGACGACGGTCCATTATCCGATTATCCCAGACACGTTAATAAACCCCATCCAAAATACATATTACATAAATGAAATCACCCTAAATTACAGATATATACACTCATATTTTTTCTTCACGCACTTTGCGTCAAAGTTTGTTGTCACTATGGATTGCACTTTGCAACCAGTCCAATGTTTTACATATAGAATAGTGTTCCATGGATATTTCCGCCTCTCAAATTGCTCTATGTTGGAGAAATAGACATAATTAATGTGTGAGCACTATGTATTTATGATGTCATATCACACGCATTGAGGGTGTTCTGATATATTTATATCACCATAGAACTTCCTAATTTCACTGGAGGTCCCCTCCTTATGGTGACATTTAATTCCACTTATCACTGGGCACACGATCACACTATTGTGGCAGCGCCTCGTGACCATAATACTTAATCTCTCTTTGAAGTAGATTAAATTAATATTGACTTCTGAAAAAAAAAACAGTAAATGCGCATTACATATAACACCAAATATTTCTGTGCCGTAATCGCCCTGTCTTCTTAAGTTCCCGTAGACCATATTCTACTTAATACTAGTTCTCAACACAGACCATTTCTCCTGACACAAATAATACCTTTGTACAAATTACCTTAAATTACACACTTACAAATCTTACATGGCGAGGCCGTAAACAGAAATCACGTGTGCTGATATGTATGAGTTTCATGAAGGACTGTCTCGCATTCTGATGGCCCATCTTTTATCTCGTGGACGCCTTAAGCTAACAAGCCCTATACAAGCGCTCCCCCATCTCTTGGAGATAAATGGGAACCCATCAGCGCTGCCAAAATGGCCTTGGTGCATCGAGACAATTTAGTGCTCAACAGCATCCGACAATCCCGTCATATTTCCCTGTACCTTAAAACTCTCATTTACTTACATACTACCCCCCTGTGTGACTTCCGATACGCCTGCCTTAAGACCAGATCTTCCACGCACCAGATACCACACTTACTCATTTGATAGGCTGGCTCGCCAGCTAAACACACTCACTTTATGACACATATTTTCGTAGACTATGTATATTATACGTCCCGTATAATCTGTTTCCCTCACTATTCTCCAGCACATATGCTGTTTTCTCAATACGTTTGGAAACTATAAATGTTTCTGCGTCACCTGCTTCCAACCTTGCCAGTGGTTCCCTTAAATGAACGTCCTCACGTTGCTCTACCTACCTATTTCTCAGTGTCTGTAACGATGCCCTGTTGCTACTGTCCACACATGCACATATTAAAATACCGTCCTCTGCTTTAACCACAGGATAATCCCTACATAAATTAGTGTCCCTCGATAGCATGTCTGCAAGAATGTTATCTTTACCTTTAATATATTTTACTGTGAATTCGTATTCCTGCAGAGCAAGAATCCACCTACTAACTCTGTTAGAACTGAGTTTACAAGTCCTCATATACAGTAATGCATGGTGATCTGTGTGGATCTCAAATTTCCCCCCTACTAAATACATTCTAAATTTCCCTAAACTGAAAACAATACCTAAAAGCTCTAACTCAGTAATCGTGTATCTTTTCTCTGCTGCAGTCAGTCCTCGCGAGGCTAAAGATACAATGCACAGATTACTCTCATCATCCTTCTGACATAATACTCCAGCAATGCCTATATGTGAAGCATCTGTCATAACCACATATTCCTTATCTTTTAACGGATATTTCAGCACTACAGCTTTCTCAAAACCTTGCTTCAGCGCTCTAAAAGCCTGTTCATGCTTGGACTCCCATCTCCACCGAGTCCCACTTTTAAGCAATTCCCTGAATGGTTCTACCAACCCTGAGTATTTAAGAACGAACCTCCTGAAAAAGTTGCAAATTCCCAGGTAAGTTTTTAACTGTTTAACATTCTGTGGCACCTCTGCGTTAAGTATCTTATTAACCCTACTTTCTTCTGGTGTTACACCTCTACTCGACACTCTATGACCTAAAAATGTCACTTCTGACTGACAGAATGACGACTTAGACAGCTTCAAAGTGAACCCTGCCTGATCTAACTTCTGAAAAACTATATTTAAATGATGTAGATGCTCCTCAAAACTGCGTGAACTAATTACCATATCATCTATGTAAATGGTTACAAACTCTCCTGTGTCATCCCCTAATGCGATGTTTAAAGCCCTAATTAAAGCTGCTGAACTACTCTTTAACCCATAAGGTGTTCTACAAAATTGATAAAGGTTATATTTATGACTAAAAGCTGTAAATGGTCTATCTTCGTACATAAGTGGCACTTGCCAAAAACTGGAACTCAAATCTACACAAGTGAAATACTTCTTCCCCTCAAATGTTTGCATTAATTCCTCTATTGACATAGATTTCAGCTGATCTGAACTAATTCTACTGTTAACCAAACGAGCGTCTAAACAAATACGAACAGTGCCGTCGGTCTTGGGTACCGTGATCAAAGAATTAACATATGGACTGTTTGAGTGCTCAATAATCCCATCTTCAAGCATCTGATTAATTTGTGCCTCAACTGCACTCTGATAAGCGAAAGGTACAGGATATCTATGTCCTGTGAATACTGACCTATCAATAACGTTCAATGAATGTGTATAGCAATTGGCCATACCAATGCGATCCTCAAACACTCTCCTATTACACCATAACACATCATAGAGCCGAACACATTGTTCCACCTCTATATTTCCCTGAAATGCAGCCTCACGTAACGAGTCCTCTAGACTTCCGTTCGTAATCACACTGCCCACAAAACATGGAGAACCCCGCTCTACGGCTGGCGATATCTCATTTAAAGTACAAATCACACCTACAATACTACTCCTCTGAATATGGTCATTGAACGCTACTTCTACTTCAGAATTTCCCCATTTAAATTTCAAACTCCCTACATCATAACATAAGTTACCAGACACTCTACTTAGCCACTCTGAACCCAAGATAACACTGAATACTAAATTTGGAATTACAAGGCAAATCTGCTTCTCTACATGATTATTAATTTTAATGTCTACTAAAACTTGCTTAGAAATTACTTTAGACCTCTTCCCAACAGCTGTGATAACAAAAGTGCTTTTAATTGGCATCTCCTCAAAATTTACTCCAGTTCCTTTCATTTTATCATAAAATGCACTACTTATGCAACTCTTCATACAACCACTATCAATTAAAACATCTGTGTACGCCTCGGACACGTTAAATTTAACTATGGGGCTCTTACTAACCACTTCGTGAATAATACCTTCATCATTTAGTTCATGTAATAATTCATTTCTTACATTTAGGTCATAGGGTTCCTGTATAATTGTATGGACAGGGCATGCTACAGACTGAGATTCTGACCTTACTTCGCAGCCTGGTTCGCGTTTAAAGAACCGCTACAGCTGGCCGTAGTACTACTAACTACTGAACTAGTCTGGTTGTTCTGGGCTGTGTTGTCATTGTTTGGCTGTATATTACTACCACTAGGCTGTCCTCTTCCTTGACCCCTATTCTGGTTGTAATTATTGTCATTATAATTTCTCCCTTGATTTCCCCTGAAATCATTGTTTCTCCCTTGATACTGATTCCCATAGCCATTTCCTCTGTTCTGATTTAGCTGATTATTATTATTTCTATTTTGAGCGTTGGCCCCTTCGCCACCGTTCCCTTGAACTTCTTGATGCCTGGCTTCATTAGGTCTATTATTATTATTACCCTGGTTCCGATTGAAATTGTCCTCATAACCCCCTCTCCCTAGTGCATCAAATGTGCTTAACAAATTTTCTACTTGTGATATAGTCTTTACATTCTGGATACAAGCAGCCTCCTTGATCCTATAGGGAAAGTGCCTAAGTAGCAACCTTACCACATCACTTTCCTCCTTCAACCCATCCAGATATTTACACACTAATACCTGCCCTAAAAAGTATTCGGTCATGGTTGAGCTTTCTTTAGGATTATATTTACCACACACTACTCCCTCACGATGCTGCGACTGAAAACCTCATTCCAGAACTTTTCACAGAATTTCATTTTAAAATCATTGATATCAGTAAACTTGTCTCTGTAGACAGCAAACCAATTCCTCGTTTCCCCCACAAACACTTGTTCTAAAATTTCAACTACCTGGCACCACTCAATACTACCATTTTCCAACCTCTCCCCGAATTTATTTTCTATAGTGTTCATGAACTCCATTGGGCACCCCTGTCGATTGCTGAGCTTACCCAGTTCTACCTCCCTGTGTGTGCTATTCACAAAAACTGGCCTATTCTGACTATTTTCTTGCCTGATCCTAGCTTTTAATTTTAATTCTAATTCTGCGATTTTCTCCTCAGCCTTCCTCTCAATACTGTTTACTGTTAATTTAATGTTTCCTTCTGATTCTTCTACTTTATCATATAGCTTTGCTTGTTTCTCCTCAATCTTGCTAATGCTTTCCCTATTACTCTCTCTTAAATCATTTACTTCTGCAACTATTTGTGAGTGGACTTTCTCCATTCTACCCCCCAGCTGTTCCTTAACCTCTTTAGTAGCTACCTGAATTTTGTCAATTTCTCCCCCCAATTGCTTTTTGACCTGCTGTGTTTCCAGTTGCACTAGTTCTTTTAAATTTTCAGCCTGTGTACTGATTCTAATTTCCAACTCCTCCTGTACTTTTCCTAATTTTCTGTCTACATCTGCAATAATCTCTTTAGCCTTTTCTTCCATCACCCCCCTGATCTCACCTCTAATCAGTTCGAATTTGTCACTCATTTCCCTACTGTTTTGTTCTAATTTAGCATTTAAAGTTTCAGTACTATCTCTATTTTCCTTACTGTTTTGTTCTAATCTTGCATTATTCTGTTCTAATTTTGCATTTAACGCTTCTGTACTTTCTTTATTCTCCCTACTGTTTTGTTCTAATTTTGCATTATTCTGTTCTAATTTTGCATTTAAAGCTTCTGTACTTTCTTTATTTTCCCTACTGTTTTGTTCTAATTTTGCATTATTCTGTTCTAATTTTGCATTTAAAGCATCACTACTAACTTTGTTCTGATACATGAACTCGAGAAGTAAAGTTTTTAATTCTGGTTGGCCGCCTACACTCCCTGTTTCAGTATCGGGATTTACCTCCGCTACCCCGGTACTACCATCACTCGACATACTGCTCGTATCATCATTCTCCAGTTGATGACCACTACGTAACCTCATCTGTCTTTCTTTCTCATCCCCCATAATGATATACACTGATAAAGACAAATAACCCCCAAAATACAGGCACAGAAATATATACCCTTCTCCTTCCACAAATGTTATTAGGTTTTCAGCCCCAAGTTGTCGGCGACAAATGTAATGGTTATTAGTTAGTGCCCCATGTTGGTAGCGACAAATGTAATGGTTTCGCTAGCCCACACTGTTGGGAGATAAATGTAACTGTTTACCTTTGCCTAAGCTATGTTGTTTTAATGGGCGCCAAGACCTCAATGCAATGTTGAAATCTAAATTTGTATTTAACAACGTCTAGCTCTGGCAGAACACATTCAAGACTCTATTCACTCAGATCGTGGTATGATTTGATCATTAACCCAACAAACAATTGTATCAGGAGAAGGAATTGGTCTATATCTAATGCTACCTACTGAAAGCAAAGATTGCATTGTAAAAGAAATGAATTTATTATATAAAACAAGTATAGCAAAATTAATAATAATAATAAGTTTAAAATTTAAATTGGAGCGTTGTGATTTGAATATTACCGATAGAGAATTACGTGAAAACGGAGTCTGATAAATTGATTTTACTCTTATTTCCAAGCTATGAAGTTACTGAATTATGAAATATAAAACAAAGAAAAATGAGAGATTGCGTATTTCTGCGTCATTAGCGCTTACCCCTGGAAATTGCCAAAGCATTTCCCTCGTTCTTGATGATGCTGTGTGCTTCCCACAGTCTCCTGGACGTCGTCATCTCCGTCGAAATTTGATGATATTCTGGTAGATTAGATAATTCTATGGTCCGTACATCGGACCCAAACTCTCGTAAAACCGCACTGGTTACGTTTTACAAAAGTTCGTCGCTAACTCCACTGAACATCGGAGCGTCACGCACTTGCGACCGTACACTGCAAGTTCTACACAGATTGTCACTAACTCCACCGAACATCGGAGCCACTCGCACGCGCATCCATACTCGTCAAGTATTTCACAGATAGTTCGCGTTTCACGGCGCGTCGAACGATATATACACATGCCGGCTCCCCACTCTTCAGTCCCAACTAGCTTACGTCGTCTCCGCTGATTGGCTGAGCACGCCGCCACTTCCCCTCCTCCGGTTCATTACACTCGGCGACAGGGTTCCGTTTCAACAATTCGCCTCTTCTTGACGATGCGACCCAAGATTGCGTCATGCTTCTCGACAGGAATCAGCTTGTATTAGAATTCCCAGTGAGTCATGTCTCTCAAATACCCTAACTGACAAAACTCCGTAAAATTCCGTAATCGCATAATTTTCTATGATATCGTCGTTCGTAATAATTTGCTTGTTAGCGTTTTCTAAGACATAGAAAACCTATCTGTATGCTTATAATTTTTATAAAATGCTCCGAAAATATCTTAATAATAATTATAATAAATTAATAATAATAATAAATTAACATGAAAAATTCTCTTGGCTGAACAATTTGCCGCGTAAATAAATATATAATGGCTTCCTACTGACTTATGCCAGTTGCATAAAAAACCCTCGGAAAACACGTTACAACCATAAATAACGAAGAAAGTTTTGGCTTAAGTCACGGCAAGAACTAATGTCACTGTAATATTATTATGCTATCACACAATATTAGTGTTTATAGTCGAAATTCACTACAATATTTCGATACTGGATTTTGGGCTTACAGTTATTGACCTCTACATTTGCATAATGTAGGTCATATACGGAGAACTATTAAGTCCATGATATGGAAAATCTGTTTAACTGACATGAGAAGTTTGAAATGGAAATGAACTGCGGGATAGGTAATTTAGTTCACCTCGGAGCTAATTGTTGAAATTAAATTCGTATCATCCATAGGCGTCAACTTCAGCAGATAATTGGTGTAGATATCCTTAACGTTTATCCTCTTAATAAAACAGATATATTAACCCGCTTGCAAAAATATAAACACGACTATAAATTTACCTCTTGTTATCGTAAATTATGAATAATCATGTAGAAATCGCAGCTGCTTGTGACGAGTCACAGGAACTCTCTTTTCGTAGATATAAATGCACGACATGTATAACACTAGACAACACATTTTAGCGATTCGTTTTCTACAAAGGCAAAAATTTTGATTTAAATGTATGGTGAAGTTAAAAATGACAGTTAAAAATATAGATTAGCTCAGGCTTGGAAGTTATTGAAAGTTTTATGTTCTTTACATATTATAATGTGACGAAAAATTTTTCGGGTTATTAGCACATCTGCAGAAGTTTTGATTCCATAAAGTAACTCAAAACATCACGTTTAAGTCACAATACAATGAGGAACACGTTTTAATCAATACAGTAACGCAGAAACTCGTGTCAAAATAAACAATGGGTCACTACGGAACACAAACGATCTTAGACTGTGTAAGCTAGAAACAAAACACAACAGTCATTGGCATTCCTGAAATAAGAAAAGACGAGACCCAGAAAAGAAATAAGGACGTAAAAAACTTCATATAAGTCAAAAAAGGGAGCTAAAGACCGAAAATTATTGTTAGTTTCGAATTCAGCGTACCAAAATCTACAGAGATTGGGTATTAGCCTAATTTCGATTTTTGCAAAAAATGAAAGTAGACTTATGAGATCTACACAGGGCCAAAAATTGTGTGTCTGTCAGTGTGGAGAGTGTGTGTGTACCTAGGTATGTGTGTGATTTGGTATCTCTGTCGCCCTCTAACAATTCAAACACGGTGATACTGAATTAAATTAAATTATTTGGTACGGAGAAAGCCCAAGGAAAGGGCACCTCAGTGTCAAGTTTAATATCGCCGCCAACTTGACGGAAACGTAATGGTGGCCCCCAAATGATGAAAGCTTAAATCAATTTACTACCAACCTAATAATCTGATCTCTACCAAAGTATGCAACAACATACTCTGACCGTTTGACGGATGTCCCACGTCCACATAAGCGCACATCTAAATAACAGCAGAGCATAAGACTCAAAACTATCTCGGGGTAAAATATGAGCAAACAACCAACGTTGTAATTTAATACAAAAGTCTTAGCTGTTATCCAGATGCTCACTACAGCAAGGATAGAAAGGAGCCAAGTTTCAAGAAATCATGAATGATCCCATTAGTCTATAAGATAAAAAAGCACCAGGTCAATTTTTTCATTCAAACATCCTACACAAATACAGTCTTTCTTTCCACAGGGAGATAGCAAAACACACTCCTGAAATAAAATACATCCTATCGCTCCCTCCGGGACCCTGTTCTAAATATGTTCTGTTCAATAAACGCAATTATTAAATTCAAAAATCAAAATTTTAATAACGAAATTATTCAAGTATTCTTCCAACTATTAGTGAATTTTTAGTTTTTCACTGCAGTATGTGTTATTCCAAACACCATTAACACATTTATGATGTGCAGACAATTAATAGTCCAGTCTGACATCCATTAGAAAATTATATACAAGTCACAACAGCATTATATTTCCAAAACTTTCTCAAAATTATTTTTATGTCCATTATCAAATCTTGTAAAAGGTCATGAATAAAAATTCTGAAATAGTTAACTTTGTTATTTACCAAGCCATCAAAACTATTGGGCTTATGTGACAATGTATTCTTCCAATTATTTGATGATATATCAGATATCTCACAATCGTAAATTTCCACACCTGGAATTTATTAATCAATCCAACAACCTTGTTGATTAAATATAATATCACTTGAAATGAAAATCCACAGCCTGCTTCCAGTCTCCGAACGGGTCAGGAATGGAATGAATGAAGCCCCCATCTAGCGGCGAGGATATGAACTGTGCCGGCTGCCGAGGCCTGACGCACTCCTCTGGGGCAATGATTAAATGAATGACAGATGAAATGAAATGATAGTGGAGAGTGTTGCTGGAATGAAATTTTGACAGGGAAAACCGGAGTACCCGGAGAAAGACCTGTCTGCCTCCGTTTTGTCCAGCACAGATCTCACATGGGGTGACCGGGATTTGAACCGCGGACCCAGCGGTGAGAGGCCGGCGTGCTGCCGCCTGAGCCACGGAGGCTATAATATCACTTAATGAAATAAATTTATTTACTCGTTAAACTTGGGTGTAACTCGCTATAATCATGTAATTATCAAATTTTATATAAGTTATGGATCAGTTATAACGACTAACAAATTCATCTGAAATCGAGGTCAGCATTCCATGAATGCCCCATATCACTAATAATTTAATAGTCTTCTCATCTATATCTCATCATAATATTGCAATAATAATAATAATAATAATATTGATCGTTCTGCAAGATCAAAATCATTCACTAGAATATTTGTACGGTTAGAGCAAAAGAAAGTAGAATACGGAATTCTACTGATGACATTATCTGGTTGAAGGCGTGGGGTTGCTACAATGGCAAAACCCTTCACTTTGAGTACCGTAATACAAGGATTCATCCTCCAATATAATGAACATATTTCACATACAACACCATCTAACCATAACGACTATTTCCATATTTCTAAATTCCATTGAGCCTCACTGCTTCAATTAATGGATTAGAATAAATACTGTGGGACAAGTACACGCATGTCTTCCCAATTCAACTCAACTACCATACCAGATAAATCATTTAGCTGTTATTAAGAAATATTTTTCTAACATATTCATCTTGCCTTCAAATTGTCATCTTACAAACACTCCCCTATTTGACACAACTGCCCTACACCGCAACTTCCCTCTCCGAAAATATTATCATCATCTCCCTAGAGAAATCGAAATTACTTTATTCATCAAAACCTCATTACCTCTATGTATAATCTGTCCAAAAATTCGATTATGTGAACACCACAGAATGGTTCACTATCACCCATAATTTTGTTATTATTATTCAATATCTCAACAAGTCAAATATAATTAAATTCCAAGTTTACGATCCAAACAGATCCTCAAAATCCTGATAATCATCCAACTTGATATAATCAAATCTTATCGAAAATATTACAATTATCAATTATTATTATTATTATTATTATTATTATCATTATTATTAGAGAACTCCTAATCGTATGAAAAATCGAACTCATTAGGTAACGATATGACTCCTCTATTATCACTAAGATCAACTCTCGTAGATCATTAATTAACGTAATTATCATCGCCAGTAACTATCCAACAAAGATAGCCTTCAATCAAAAATGCGGCAAAGATAAATTATGTACAAGACTGTACACCAAGAAAATCCTTGAAATGAATATCTAACTATAGAAGCATGGATGCCTCGAAAGTATGCCATCATCCAACGGTAAACCGTACCGTGGATATGCTAGTCTTCCTGACACAAAAATACAGCCTAGAAATCCATAAGAAGGATCCAGTCATTATGCTCTTGCATAGTTCAAAAATAAATGCTGGTACCAAACGATGATTCCTAAAATGGTTGACTGAAATAGTCTACAGTCTGAAAATCACGTGTACTAACTACTAGATATTAAGGATGATGTTTACTTCCCTTGACATTGGTCTGCATCGATGAATCCCTCGGCTGCAGCACGCCACGACCTCCACATGCCTCCCGCTCGCACACGTGTATGCGTTAACACACATGACTCCATCGGCTCCTTGTCACGATCCAAAGTTCCAAACATCTGCCTCCATCGCGGAACGAAATATAATTTAAAACTCCATAATGACGTTTCGGTTCATGGCAGTATTATTCAAAAGTTCATCACGACGATTCACTACCATGAGTTCCTGTGCGGTATCCATTAAAACTATGGCTTGTGCCATGAAAAATCACGTAATCTAAACTGTTGTAGTTGACTAGTGTCCGCCGGTCATTTACCGTTCCGAAATCAGTCAGTGTTACAAGTATGACTGTACACGACAACTTTGCTCGCATTCTACTGATATTATCGCAGTACGCTGACGAACATTGCTTGCCATATTTTCCAACTTTAGAGCTAAATTAAATCCTCTGGTTGAAGATATGTTCTTCTCAATATTCGGGTTAGAAATATGATCCAGTTCGTAGGCTATCTGTAAGGTTGGATATTAGTCCAGCGCAGTTTTGAACACACAAAAACTGGCCCCACCATCAGTGAACAACACTGAAACAGTGATTCCTCGTAGGCTAATTCCAGGCAATATGTCTGTTACTCGTAATTCAGTTTAGAATGAGCGTTCGAATTCATGCTCGCTCGACTCCGCATGAAACGAATCCGGTACTATACTGCTCTCTCCAACAGGTATGCCCGGTGCAGTGACCTCTTTCGCTGTCCCGTGCGCATCCAGTTCGCAGATCTGACGTAACGTCTCGCTCTACAGGGCTCAACGCAAACTTCTCCTGGCGCTCTCTTCAAACAATCCCCAAAATATAATAAAGAAAACAACTCTCATATCCTCCCTATGAGCTCCCTCAAAATGTGCACAATACCTTCATGTGGGAAGCGTCTTTTGACAAAATTACCGGGTCATCAGCCCAATAGCTTGAAGATGACGGCCGAGTAAGTGTGCAAATCGATCCCAGTTAACAAATTCAAACACAACGAAAGCAAATCGAACCACCTATGGTACAGAGGTAGAACTAGCAAGGGACAAGTCTGTATCATGTATTATATCGCCGCCATCATAACAAAAATACCGGGTGAGTTAGCCGTGGTCGTTACGGAATGACTGCTGGCAGTCGCTCACATCCGGAAGGCGAGGAGGTTTGAATCCCCCCGCCGGCAACCTTGAAGATGGTCTTCTGTGGTTTCCCATCTTCCTTCCAGGCAAATGCCGGGGTTGGTCCCTAACTATAGGCCACAGCCGCTACCTTTCAACTCCTGACTTTCCGTTCCAAATTTCCACCCCAACGGTACCTGTAGCTCACCCATAGGGTGTCCGTCTCGAAGCAGATACAAAACTAGCGAGCCTAACGTGTCCTCGGACACTCCCGGCACTAAATGTGCCCACCCAAATGTTCTGAGCTCGAATCAAATTTCTACTAACTTAATCATCGGATCTCTACCCAATTTTGCAACAATATACCCTAATGTGGGTAGAGTCTTTTGCCCAAACTACAAGATCATCAGTTAAATAGTTTCAAGATGGCGGAGTGATGAATCATGCAAGTATGATATCGTAACCGTAACTTACGATTCAACAAGGCCGGCATTAACAAATACGCTCATCGTACAGAGGGAGGTTTAAACTGTCCACAAGGAGGTGACCGGTAGGTTATTAGTATATTAATATACAGTATTTAACTGCAGTAGTGATTGATAATTCAGGCCTACCGTGCCATATCGAGCTTGTCTGTGCCGCCCCGTTGAGTCAAAACGACGGCTATTATTTGCTCTTAAAACCTTACTGTATATTTCCGTCAATTCGTAAGTTTATATCCTTCTAGGAAAGTACTGTACAAAATAATGCATATTTTGTATCGAATGGATTAGAGAAACGACAGGAAACGCTAATGAAATAGTTAATTGCAAGACACAATATCATGGAGTTATACTATACCAGTTGTTAACCTAGTATTACTTTACGGCAAGTTTTGTCGTAATGGTAGAGACCTGGACTCATAATCTGGAGGTTCGTGGATCAACTCCCAGCAGTTTCAATTTTTTTACTTCTTCTCTTTTGTATTTATTGATTTACAACTACTCACACGTTATAATGTTAAGCACATGTAGTGTGAATTTGTAACCGAAATTATTATATAATATATACATATACAACCACATATTTCAATACACGACTAAAGCGATTAAAATTCGTTGTCCTTGATCCGGGGTAGAGTATATTGTTGTTTTTGAATCATTAGGGGATTTGCAGCAACATGGTCATGCAGTCTCGTGTACTTAAGTGTGTGTGTAGAAGTTGCCTAGTAACATGTGTCACTGTGATGTCTGTAGGCTTCCTATTGTGTGTACTTTTCTGCGAGGAAGTCTCTGGGTAGGAAGCTGTTGTTGTTGTTTCATTTGAGATGAATGGAAATCATGGTCATTTAGCCCCGTGTACCTGGGTAGTGTTGACATTTGTCTGATAACCTGTTTTAATGTGACGGCTGTATTAGTGTGTGTGTATAAATGATTCAGGTGAGGATTCAATCAATCAACGTATACAATCCGTATATCACGTTGCAAGTCAACAAGCTACTACAACAGTTGGGTCCGAGGGAGAATTAAAGATCAATAGCGTCAGCAGTTCTTAAATTTGCATATATATCCCGCGCTATTAATGGGATTTGGACATATGAGGTGTCAAATGACTCGGCGCGTCGTACCCTTTCTTATGGTTTACTCATTAAACAAAAATACCCAAAACTAAATGGTCATCGGCCTTTTAATATCTCGCTAACCAATGATCGGATTTGGACACGCAAGGTGTCAAATTACTTGGCATGACCCCCTCTCTTTTCCCATGGTTCATTCATTTACCAAAAATACTGAAAATTAAGCATAATCTGCTTGATCATATCTCGCTAAACAATAATCGGATTTGGACACGCGAGGTGTCAAATTCCTTGCCATGAGCCCGCCTCTTTTCCTATAGCCCCCTAATTTTATTAAAATACCCAAAACTAAAAGTTCATCGGATTTTTAATATTTCGCTAACCAATGATCGGATTTGGACACGCGAGGTGACAAATTACTTGACATGACCCCTTTCTTCTCCTATGGTTCATTCATTTACCTAAAATATCCAAAATTAAAAGGTCAACGACTTTTCAATATCTCGCTTACCAATGATCGGATTTTGACACACGAGGTTGTAAATGACTGGGCGCAATGTTCCCTTGCCCATGGTCCATGAATTTACTCAAATTACCTGAAACTGCTAGGTAATCGACCTGAAATTTTATAAACCAATAATCAGTGTCATATGGCTTCGCGAACCCGAGATTCGTTGAATTTATAATTGTAAAAACCGTATTTAGGATTTAAATTAATGCGTGGAAGATTTTTAGTGTTTAGATTTTTGATTTTCTCTTTTTCGATTTTTAATTTTAGATTTTTTTAGATTTTAGATTTTTAATGTCTGATTTTTGTTTTTGGATTTAAGTTTATATTTTAGATTTTTGATTTTAGATTTTAGATTCTGCGAAAAGACCGAACAATAATGTCATGACAAGGAATTTTCGGTAACAAATTATTAAATAAAGACATATAAGTAATTATATTACTTGGAATTTCATTCCCTTTACTTTACTTATTTCTTTCTTTCTTTATTGTTTAAACTCAAGTGTTGGCTTTTCCCACGGACTAAGCGGGGGATCTCACCTCTACTGCCACTGGCAGTGTCCTGGAGATGGAGACTCTAACATGGGGATACAACTGGGGAGTGTGACTAGCACGTCGTGTCGTCCAGGCAACCTCATCTGAGAAGTGAGCAGGGGCCTGATAAAGGGATGGGAAGAGTAAGAGGGAAGGAGGCGGCCGTAGGCATACGTTAGGTACTGTACCAATATTTTCCTGGTTTATTGCAGCGGATTTGTTTGAATTCACACACGTCAAGTAACGAGATAATTTACGTAACATTTTGTTACGTAAATACGTTACAGCTGTATTCTCCAACAGCATATGCAGACCCGCATGACATCCAGGTTACGTATTTCAAGGTTAATGTCACGGAAGGCACGTTGCGAGGTGAGGTGATGTCATTTAAGTTATTTACAGACTTCGATTTACATTGATACAAACACGCTGATTGCGATCTTTTAGACATTACGAAGAATATTTGCTGGATTATGTATATTGTTGCGTACAAGAAATTGACACGTATTATGAGAAACAGAGTCTATTGCGTTTTCATGGGATTTAATTCTGTAATTTGCTTGGAGAGTGACTGTTTGTTTAACTTAGATATCCATCGATATATGAATGGCAGAGTTGGGGTAGCAAGTGCTCAGATGACAGCCAGTGAGCGGAGAAGTAAATCAGATCACATCAGATTGTATTACGGCTTCGAACAGTCACTGGAAACAGTTTTTCTTACGTGTTTGAGGAGTGACAAGTCCACGGCAGATTTATCGTTGTCTACGATTGAGTGAAACTACGTGAAATTGTAGTGTGAAACAGAACGGTGCAATCATCATATATATTAAAGGTGTACTACAATTTCTAATACTGAAAACTCGCAAGCAACATTCACTACAGTGCATCTTCAAAGACATTCAAGTCAAGTCAACCCCTGGCACTATCCAGCCCATGACGGGCTAAGGCCGACCAAGCGACCGCTGCCCAGCCATTTGGCCTGCAGATATTGGGGTGACGCGTGATCAGCGCGTCGGGTCCCCTCGGCCGTTAATCTTGGTATTCGTGATCGGAGTAGTAAGTGTTTGTTAGACTCTAGATATTGCATCATCATGACCAGAAATTGCGTAATCCTGATGACGTCATGGGATGACGTCATGGGTCCTTAGAGCGAGCACGTGGTCCAGGAGCGAGCATGTGCAGTGCACGTGTTAGCGTGGGAAGAGGTTGACCCTTTGGCTTGTTTGTGCGATGGTGATAAAAAGTTAATGGGTGTTGACGTCATGGAGGATGTTTATTAGGATGCTAACTGTCATCTGACACCCATGCGAGTGTGAGCACCAAAACAAAAGGTTATTCGCGGGTAGTGGGGTAGTGTATGTTCTCTTGCAAGTCGCGTGTGTGCTTGAATACGTATGGCTATGTTGGGAAATGTTTGGTGGCGGGCGAGGACTAGGGTTGAGTGAGGGTTCGTTTAAATGCTATTTTTCCCGCTCTATTTGATGGTGAGGTAATTTTTTAAAATGGGTGGAATTTGGAAACGCAATTTGAGGTAAACATGCTTTTTTGACAATTTGGCGAATTTAATGAGCTTGTAAGGCTAGAACGATGCATATAGGGTGTCGTAGGACTTGTGGTGAACCACCCCTTGCTATGGACGGGAGTATATCCACCCCAAAATAAATCTACCCTTACCCGGAGGTTAAGTAGTGGTTATTTTTGTATGCATGCGCACTTGAGGGCTTTTGTAAGAGAGCGGAATTTTTAAAAGATTCTTTATAGATGAGGCTTTTTAAAAAATTTATTAAAAAAACAAAAAACTAATAGGTCATTCGATTTTTAGTATCTCGCTAACCAATAATGCGATGTAAACATATGGGGTGTCATAGGACTCGTAGTGAATTCTCCTTTTGTATGAATGAGGTATGTCAACCCCCAAAATAAAAACTACCCTTACCTGGGGTGAAAGAGCAATTTTTGTATGTATGCACACCGGTGGCTTTTGTCAAAAGGGTCTAACTACACATTTGTTAATATTTTCTGAACCCAGGATGGGATTTTCCCATAGGCAGTATCCTAGCACTTGGGGTGACACCTCGTTTTTGAAAGTATCATTCATTTATTTTCTTGTCAAAAGGGCCTAACTACACTTTTGTTAATATCTCGTGAACCAATCATGCTAGGGACTTGTATGAGGGGTCCTAGCACTTGGGGCGACGTCCCCCTTTATGGGGTGAAACTACCCCCCCAAAATTGAAAACTCAATATCTTGGAAACTATGAACCCTAAAATTAGGCGTTATAGCTTTAAAAATAGGTGATGACATAGGCTTTTACCTGGATTGGTCATTTCACCCCTAAAACAGTAAATAGTCATGTTATGGGGAAAAAACGTGTTAAACACCTAAAAATGATAAATGAAACTAAGATCTTTTGTTTTTGATGAAAAATAGCAGGGGGGGTGAAAACTACCCCCAAATTGAAAAATCGATACCTTGGAAACTAAGAACCGTAAAATTATGTGTAATAGCTTAAAAAATTCGTTGTGACATAGGCTTTTACCCGGATAGATGATGTCACCCCTAAAACAGTAAATAGTGATTTTACAGTGGGGAAAAAGGTCTTAAACGGGTAAAAATGATAATTGAACCTAAGATCTTTTGTTTTTGATGAAAAATAGCAGGGGGGTGAAAACTACCCCCAAATTGAAAAATCGATACCTTGGAAACTAAGAACCGTAAAATTATGTGTAATAGCTTAAAAAATTCGTTGTGACATAGGCTTTTACCCGGATAGATGATGTCACCCCTAAAACAGTAAATAGTGATTTTACAGTGGGGAAAAAGGTTTTAAACGGGTAAAAATGATAATTGAACCTAAGATCTTTTGTTTTTGATGAAAAATAGCAGGGGGGTGAAAACTACCCCCAAATTGAAAAATCGATACCTTGGAAACTAAGAACCGTAAAATTATGTGTAATAGCTTAAAAAATTCGTTGTGACATAGGCTTTTACCCGGATAGATGATGTCACCCCTAAAACAGTAAATAGTGATTTTACAGTGGGGAAAAAGGTTTTAAACGGGTAAAAATGATAATTGAACCTAAGATCTTTTGTTTTTGATGAAAAATAGCAGGGGGGTGAAAACTACCCCAAAATTGAAAAATCGATACCTTGGAAACTAAGAACCGTAAAATTATGTGTAATAGCTTAAAAAATTCGTTGTGACATAGGCTTTTACCCGGATAGATGATGTCACCCCTAAAACAGTAAATAGTGATTTTACAGTGGGGAAAAAGGTCTTAAACGGGTAAAAATGATAATTGAACCTAAGATCTTTTGTTTTTGATGAAAAATAGCAGGGGGGTGAAAACTACCCCCAAATTGAAAAATCGATACCTTGGAAACTAAGAACCGTAAAATTATGTGTAATAGCTTAAAAAATTCGTTGTGACATAGGCTTTTACCCGGATAGATGATGTCACCCCTAAAACAGTAAATAGTGATTTTACAGTGGGGAAAAAGGTTTTAAACGGGTAAAAATGATAATTGAACCTAAGATCTTTTGTTTTTGATGAAAAATAGCAGGGGGGTGAAAACTACCCCCAAATTGAAAAATCGATACCTTGGAAACTAAGAACCGTAAAATTATGTGTAATAGCTTAAAAAATTCGTTGTGACATAGGCTTTTACCCGGATAGATGATGTCACCCCTAAAACAGTAAATAGTGATTTTACAGTGGGGAAAAAGGTTTTAAACGGGTAAAAATGATAATTGAACCTAAGATCTTTTGTTTTTGATGAAAAATAGCAGGGGGGTGAAAACTACCCCAAAATTGAAAAATCGATACCTTGGAAACTAAGAACCGTAAAATTATGTGTAATAGCTTAAAAAATTCGTTGTGACATAGGCTTTTACCCGGATAGATGATGTCACCCCTAAAACAGTAAATAGTGATTTTACAGTGGGGAAAAAGGTTTTAAACGGGTAAAAATGATAATTGAACCTAAGATCTTTTGTTTTTGATGAAAAATAGCAGGGGGGTGAAAACTACCCCAAAATTGAAAAATCGATACCTTGGAAACTAAGAACCGTAAAATTATGTGTAATAGCTTAAAAAATTCGTTGTGACATAGGCTTTTACCCGGATAGATGATGTCACCCCTAAAACAGTAAATAGTGATTTTACAGTGGGGAAAAAGGTTTTAAACGGGTAAAAATGATAATTGAACCTAAGATCTTTTGTTTTTGATGAAAAATAGCAGGGGGGTGAAAACTACCCCAAAATTGAAAAATCGATACCTTGGAAACTAAGAACCGTAAAATTATGTGTAATAGCTTAAAAAATTCGTTGTGACATAGGCTTTTACCCGGATAGATGATGTCACCCCTAAAACAGTAAATAGTGATTTTACAGTGGGGAAAAAGGTCTTAAACGGGTAAAAATGATAATTGAACCTAAGATCTTTTGTTTTTGATGAAAAATAGCAGGGGGGTGAAAACTACCCCGTATATGAAAGGAGTGTAGACTTATTGATGTTGCAGATTGGAAACAGTGAAAGTTATCACTTTTGTTTAATTAGAAATCTTGCTCGCCTTGTGCGTTCAAGCATCACTAGCACTCAGAGAAGGATTTATATATGTAGACGTTGTTTGTCATATTATCTTCTTGAGGATGAGTTAAATGTTCACTTTGCAGACTGTAAACAGTTTCCTGTTGCAAAAAGCATAATGCCGACTGATGAACAAAGATTTGTTAATTTTACAGAATTCCGAGTTAAAGATACAGTTCCATTTATAATATATGCAGACACTGAATGCGTTTTGTCTCCAATTTCCTCCTGTTTTCCAAATAGTGACATTCATAACTCTACTTTAACACATAAACATATTCCTTACAGCATTTCTTTATACCTTCATTGTAATTTCGATAGTGAATTGTGCAGTTTCAAGCTCTTTAGGGGAAATAATTGCATTGAATTGTTTGTAAAGGAACTTTATAGTATTGTGGATAAACTTCAAACATATTACTTATCGGTTAAGCCAATGTTAAAGATGACCGAAAATGAAGAAAGATTATTTTTGTCAAGTAAAATGTGTCACATTTGCGAGAAACCGATTGCAGTTAATGAACTCAAAGTACGCGATCATTGTCACTTAACTGGAAAATATAGAGGAAGCGCACACAATAGTTGTAATTTAAATTACAAAGTAACAAAGGTTTTGCCTATAGCATTTCATAATCTAACCGCCTATGATGGACATTTTATAATTAAAGAAATTTGCGAGAAACGTGATGGAGAGGTGTTACATAATCCTGGTCATATAAAATTGTTAGCGATGAATATGGAACGTTACAAAGGGTTTACAAAGTATGTACGGGCTAAGAATGGATTCATTCAGTTAAGATTTTTCGATACATATAATTTCTTGTCCTGTTCACTAGATCAATGTTCATCTTCGTTAAGCGAAGATTCAAAGCAAATAACACAACGTTATTTTAATGATGATGCACAGTTTCGACTTACTGCGAGAAAAGGTGTGTTTCCCTATGAATACGTCACGAGTATGGATGTTCTTAACGAAACTAAATTACCTGAAATATCCAAGTTTTATAGCAGCCTTAATGATCAAACAATATCGAATGAAGAGTATGAGTTTGCTCAATCGGTGTGGGAAACGTTTTCCTGTCAAACATTAGGAGAATACGCAGATTTGTATTTAAAAGTTGACACACTTCTTTTGGCGGATGTCTTTGAAAATTTTAGATCGAATGGCATGGAAACTTATGGCATTGATGCAGCTCATTTTTACACTGCTCCATCTATGTCTTGGTGTGCTATGAAAAAGATAACCAACGTTCAACTTGAATTGCTTCAAGATATTGATATGTTACACTTTTTTGAACGATCTATTCGAGGAGGAAATGTTCAGTGTATAACACGACATGCGATTGCTAATAATAAGTATATGAAAACTTATGATGAGAAAAAGCAAGAGTCCTACATAATGTACTTTGACGTTAATAATTTGTATGGATATGCGATGATGGAATATCTTCCAACGGGTGGCTTTAAATGGATTGCAAATGTTGAAGGCTTTGATGTTTTAACTATTGATGATACTTCAGAAATTGGATATATTTTGGAAGTAGATTTGACTTATCCTCAAGAGTTACATGACAAACATTCAGATTACCCTCTATGTCCAGAAAAGTTGACAAAGCTAATGGCTACCCTAGATAATAAAGAACGTTATGTTTTGCATTATAGATTGTTAAAGCAATGTATTCAACTAGGAATGAAATTAGATCGTATTCACAGAATAATTGAATTCAATCAGAGCCAATGGCTAAAACCATATATTGATGTGAACACAGAGAAACGAAAACAAGCCAAAAATGATTTTGAAAAGAATTTTTATAAATTGATGAATAATGCAATTTTTGGTCGTTCACTGGTGAATGTGAGGAAGTTAAGGGACATCAAATGGGTCACCAAATGGCATGGAGCTCGTGGTGGTAGGTCTTTAATAGCTAAGGCTAATTTTAAACATAGAATTATATTCGATGAACAATGTATGGTCATCGAGATGAGTAGACTAAAGATTTTTCACAATCAACCAGTATATGTTGGTGCATCTATATTAGATTTGTCTAAATGTAAAATGAATGACTTTCATTACAATGTTATTTTAGCAAATCCTGAATCAAATGTGAGGTTGTTATACACAGACACCGATAGTTTTATGTATATATTCTATTATGATATTTATGAGTTCATGAAACAACATTCAAATTTGTTTGATACTGGAAACTATGAAACAAACAATCCTTTTGGCATTGTGAGACAAAATAAAGGTGAAATTGGTTTAATGAAAGATGAAAATGCTGGAAGGATTGTTGAAGAATTTGTGGGGTTACGACCCAAAATGTATGCAATAAAATTGTGTGATGAAATGAATAGCTTGTGTAAGGCTAAAGGCATTAAGAAGAGTGTGAGTAAAAGTAAGAATATTGATGAGTATCGAAAGTGTCTTTATAACAGAGAAAAAGTCAACAAAGTTCAAGTTTGTATAATTTCAAAATCTCATTCTGTATTTACTGTTCGGCAAAATAAGTTGGCAATTTCATCAAACGAAGATAAAAGACACATAACTGAAAACGGAATTGATACTTTACCGTTTGGTCATTTTTCTCTGAAAAATGATTAGAAACAAATTGAGATTAAAGCAGTTCATCTCACTTACTTTATTTCTTTCACACACACACTTTTATGCTGGTAATAATACTAATTTTTGTGTGTTCCTTTGCTTATGAAATCCTAGACTAGGAGTTCCACATTCGACATGATAGCGGAGTTTCATCTCCCATAAACTCGTCTCTGAGGTGGGTGCCAGAAAAGGCATCCAGCTGTAAAAACCACACCCTCACATAGACTTTCATAACTTCTTACGTTGAGGTTCATAACACTACGTTGATTGATTTATCGGTTTCCTTTTCACAATTCCTGTCTATACATTCCTCTTGAAGGTTGCAAGATGCTTGCAAGGTTCCTAAAATGCAATTAAATTTAATAAATACCTTAAGATGGTTTGATTTGTTTAATGATATGGTGTTAATAGTATTTTTAGGTTTTGACTGGCTTTGCATTAAGAATTGACTAACCAAACATGAGTTACCTATCAGGAAAACAGTTTGGCCACTATGTTGGCTATTGACCAGTGAGTTTAGCTGTTTATCATTTTTTTAAATCATAAACAACAGAGGGTTAAACGTATAGATAAACCGTGTGACCATGTTTGTTAAACAAGACATTATACCAGAGACAATTAGAATACTTATGTAGAGTTTACCAAAAATAATGTTGTGTAACAGTAAATGCTAGTCAACAGTTATACACTTCTAAAAAAAATCATCATACAATACCTGAGAGCTCTTCTAAAATTATTGATGTGTAACATGATTCCACTAACTTGCTATGTATTTTTTGGCTTGGGGGTGATTTTCAAGAAATGCAAATGGAACTGAAATGCAATACAAACAATGAGCGTGCCTGGTGGCTGAGATTGATACCACGACGTACTGTCGGTTATGTAGCTATGTGGAATGTATATCAAATATGGTTTACTTCAAGGTCTGGAGATCCCTACAATTCCTACAATAAATGATCTTGAAATGGTCATCCTATGGTGTGAAAATATTTATTAGGTATATATATATTTACTGAAAACAATTATGATTTATTAAATGTTTATATGTTTACAGTATTGTTATTTAATGTAAGCACTTGAGGCACTACCGACCAATGGGAAGCAAAAAGTGGGAGCATATATGGGATGAAATGTGGGAGCAAAGCAAATATAAAAAGTGGGAGCAAATATGCTAACTTGAATTGTGTATATACTTTACTTTCAACTATCTTGAATTGTGAATATACTTTTGCCGGCATATTTGTTGACATATTTGTTAGCATATTTGCTAACATCTAACATATAAGCATCTTGCAACCTTCAAGAGGAATGTATAGACAGGAATTGTGAAAAGGAAACCGATAAATCAATCAACGTAGTGTTATGAACCTCAACGTAAGAAGTTATGAAAGTCTATGTGAGGGTGTGGTTTTTACAGCTGGATGCCTTTTCTGGCACCCACCTCAGAGACGAGTTTATGGGAGATGAAACTCCGCTATCATGTCGAATGTGGAACTCCTAGTCTAGGATTTCATAAGCAAAGGAACACACAAAAATTAGTATTATTACCAGCATAAAAGTGTGTGTGTGAAAGAAATAAAGTAAGTGAGATGAACTGCTTTAATCTCAATTTGTTTCTAATCATTTTTCAGAGAAAAATGACCAAACGGTAAAGTATCAATTCCGTTTTCAGTTATGTGTCTTTTATCTTCGTTTGATGAAATTGCCAACTTATTTTGCCGAACAGTAAATACAGAATGAGATTTTGAAATTATACAAACTTGAACTTTGTTGACTTTTTCTCTGTTATAAAGACACTTTCGATACTCATCAATATTCTTACTTTTACTCACACTCTTCTTAATGCCTTTAGCCTTACACAAGCTATTCATTTCATCACACAATTTTATTGCATACATTTTGGGTCGTAACCCCACAAATTCTTCAACAATCCTTCCAGCATTTTCATCTTTCATTAAACCAATTTCACCTTTATTTTGTCTCACAATGCCAAAAGGATTGTTTGTTTCATAGTTTCCAGTATCAAACAAATTTGAATGTTGTTTCATGAACTCATAAATATCATAATAGAATATATACATAAAACTATCGGTGTCTGTGTATAACAACCTCACATTTGATTCAGGATTTGCTAAAATAACATTGTAATGAAAGTCATTCATTTTACATTTAGACAAATCTAATATAGATGCACCAACATATACTGGTTGATTGTGAAAAATCTTTAGTCTACTCATCTCGATGACCATACATTGTTCATCGAATATAATTCTATGTTTAAAATTAGCCTTAGCTATTAAAGACCTACCACCACGAGCTCCATGCCATTTGGTGACCCATTTGATGTCCCTTAACTTCCTCACATTCATCAGTGAACGACCAAAAATTGCATTATTCATCAATTTATAAAAATTCTTTTCAAAATCATTTTTGGCTTGTTTTCGTTTCTCTGTGTTCACATCAATATATGGTTTTAGCCATTGGCTCTGATTGAATTCAATTATTCTGTGAATACGATCTAATTTCATTCCTAGTTGAATACATTGCTTTAACAATCTATAATGCAAAACATAACGTTCTTTATTATCTAGGGTAGCCATTAGCTTTGTCAACTTTTCTGGACATAGAGGGTAATCTGAATGTTTGTCATGTAACTCTTGAGGATAAGTCAAATCTACTTCCAAAATATATCCAATTTCTGAAGTATCATCAATAGTTAAAACATCAAAGCCTTCAACATTTGCAATCCATTTAAAGCCACCCGTTGGAAGATATTCCATCATCGCATATCCATACAAATTATTAACGTCAAAGTACATTATGTAGGACTCTTGCTTTTTCTCATCATAAGTTTTCATATACTTATTATTAGCAATCGCATGTCGTGTTATACACTGAACATTTCCTCCTCGAATAGATCGTTCAAAAAAGTGTAACATATCAATATCTTGAAGCAATTCAAGTTGAACGTTGGTTATCTTTTTCATAGCACACCAAGACATAGATGGAGCAGTGTAAAAATGAGCTGCATCAATGCCATAAGTTTCCATGCCATTCGATCTAAAATGTTCAAAGACATCCGCCAAAAGAAGTGTGTCAACTTTTAAATACAAATCTGCGTATTCTCCTAATGTTTGACAGGAAAACGTTTCCCACACCGATTGAGCAAACTCATACTCTTCATTCGATATTGTTTGATCATTAAGGCTGCTATAAAACTTGGATATTTCAGGTAATTTAGTTTCGTTAAGAACATCCATACTCGTGACGTATTCATAGGGAAACACACCTTTTCTCGCAGTAAGTCGAAACTGTGCATCATCATTAAAATAACGTTGTGTTATTTGCTTTGAATCTTCGCTTAACGAAGATGAACATTGATCTAGTGAACAGGACAAGAAATTATATGTATCGAAAAATCTTAACTGAATGAATCCATTCTTAGCCCGTACATACTTTGTAAACCCTTTGTAACGTTCCATATTCATCGCTAACAATTTTATATGACCAGGATTATGTAACACCTCTCCATCACGTTTCTCGCAAATTTCTTTAATTATAAAATGTCCATCATAGGCGGTTAGATTATGAAATGCTATAGGCAAAACCTTTGTTACTTTGTAATTTAAATTACAACTATTGTGTGCGCTTCCTCTATATTTTCCAGTTAAGTGACAATGATCGCGTACTTTGAGTTCATTAACTGCAATCGGTTTCTCGCAAATGTGACACATTTTACTTGACAAAAATAATCTTTCTTCATTTTCGGTCATCTTTAACATTGGCTTAACCGATAAGTAATATGTTTGAAGTTTATCCACAATACTATAAAGTTCCTTTACAAACAATTCAATGCAATTATTTCCCCTAAAGAGCTTGAAACTGCACAATTCACTATCGAAATTACAATGAAGGTATAAAGAAATGCTGTAAGGAATATGTTTATGTGTTAAAGTAGAGTTATGAATGTCACTATTTGGAAAACAGGAGGAAATTGGAGACAAAACGCATTCAGTGTCTGCATATATTATAAATGGAACTGTATCTTTAACTCGGAATTCTGTAAAATTAACAAATCTTTGTTCATCAGTCGGCATTATGCTTTTTGCAACAGGAAACTGTTTACAGTCTGCAAAGTGAACATTTAACTCATCCTCAAGAAGATAATATGACAAACAACGTCTACATATATAAATCCTTCTCTGAGTGCTAGTGATGCTTGAACGCACAAGGCGAGCAAGATTTCTAATTAAACAAAAGTGATAACTTTCACTGTTTCCAATCTGCAACATCAATAAGTCTACACTCCTTTCATATACGGGGTAGTTTTCACCCCCCTGCTATTTTTCATCAAAAACAAAAGATCTTAGGTTCAATTATCATTTTTACCCGTTTAAGACCTTTTTCCCCACTGTAAAATCACTATTTACTGTTTTAGGGGTGACATCATCTATCCGGGTAAAAGCCTATGTCACAACGAATTTTTTAAGCTATTACACTTAATTTTACGGTTCTTAGTTTCCAAGGTATCGATTTTTCAATTTTGGGGTAGTTTTCACCCCCCTGCTATTTTTCATCAAAAACAAAAGATCTTAGGTTCAATTATCATTTTTACCCGTTTAAAACCTTTTTCCCCACTGTAAAATCACTATTTACTGTTTTAGGGGTGACATCATCTATCCGGGTAAAAGCCTATGTCACAACGAATTTTTTAAGCTATTACACATAATTTTACGGTTCTTAGTTTCCAAGGTATCGATTTTTCAATTTTGGGGTAGTTTTCACCCCCCTGCTATTTTTCATCAAAAACAAAAGATCTTAGGTTCAATTATCATTTTTACCCGTTTAAAACCTTTTTCCCCACTGTAAAATCACTATTTACTGTTTTAGGGGTGACATCATCTATCCGGGTAAAAGCCTATGTCACAACGAATTTTTTAAGCTATTACACATAATTTTACGGTTCTTAGTTTCCAAGGTATCGATTTTTCAATTTTGGGGTAGTTTTCACCCCCCTGCTATTTTTCATCAAAAACAAAAGATCTTAGGTTCAATTATCATTTTTACCCGTTTAAAACCTTTTTCCCCACTGTAAAATCACTATTTACTGTTTTAGGGGTGACATCATCTATCCGGGTAAAAGCCTATGTCACAACGAATTTTTTAAGCTATTACACATAATTATACGGTTCTTAGTTTCCAAGGTATCGATTTTTCAATTTGGGGGTAGTTTTCACCCCCCTGCTATTTTTCATCAAAAACAAAAGATCTTAGGTTCAATTATCATTTTTACCCGTTTAAAACCTTTTTCCCCACTGTAAAATCACTATTTACTGTTTTAGGGGTGACATCATCTATCCGGGTAAAAGCCTATGTCACAACGAATTTTTTAAGCTATTACACATAATTTTACGGTTCATAGTTTCCAAGGTATCGATTTTTCAATTTGGGGGTAGTTTTCACCCCCCTGCTATTTTTCATCAAAAACAAAAGATCTTAGGTTCAATTATCATTTTTACCCGTTTAAGACCTTTTTCCCCACTGTAAAATCACTATTTACTGTTTTAGGGGTGACATCATCTATCCGGGTAAAAGCCTATGTCACAACGAATTTTTTAAGCTATTACACATAATTTTACGGTTCTTAGTTTCCAAGGTATCGATTTTTCAATTTTGGGGTAGTTTTCACCCCCCTGCTATTTTTCATCAAAAACAAAAGATCTTAGGTTCAATTATCATTTTTACCCGTTTAAAACCTTTTTCCCCACTGTAAAATCACTATTTACTGTTTTAGGGGTGACATCATCTATCCGGGTAAAAGCCTATGTCACAACGAATTTTTTAAGCTATTACACATAATTTTACGGTTCTTAGTTTCCAAGGTATCGATTTTTCAATTTGGGGGTAGTTTTCACCCCCCTGCTATTTTTCATCAAAAACAAAAGATCTTAGGTTCAATTATCATTTTTACCCGTTTAAAACCTTTTTCCCCACTGTAAAATCACTATTTACTGTTTTAGGGGTGACATCATCTATCCGGGTAAAAGCCTATGTCACAACGAATTTTTTAAGCTATTACACATAATTTTACGGTTCTTAGTTTCCAAGGTATCGATTTTTCAATTTGGGGGTAGTTTTCACCCCCCTGCTATTTTTCATCAAAAACAAAAGATCTTAGGTTCAATTATCATTTTTACCCGTTTAAGACCTTTTTCCCCACTGTAAAATCACTATTTACTGTTTTAGGGGTGACATCATCTATCCGGGTAAAAGCCTATGTCACAACGAATTTTTTAAGCTATTACACATAATTTTACGGTTCTTAGTTTCCAAGGTATCGATTTTTCAATTTGGGGGTAGTTTTCACCCCCCCTGCTATTTTTCATCAAAAACAAAAGATCTTAGTTTCATTTATCATTTTTAGGTGTTTAACACGTTTTTTCCCCATAACATGACTATTTACTGTTTTAGGGGTGAAATGACCAATCCAGGTAAAAGCCTATGTCATCACCTATTTTTAAAGCTATAACGCCTAATTTTAGGGTTCATAGTTTCCAAGATATTGAGTTTTCAATTTTGGGGGGGTAGTTTCACCCCATAAAGGGGGACGTCGCCCCAAGTGCTAGGACCCCTCATACAAGTCCCTAGCATGATTGGTTCACGAGATATTAACAAAAGTGTAGTTAGGCCCTTTTGACAAGAAAATAAATGAATGATACTTTCAAAAACGAGGTGTCACCCCAAGTGCTAGGATACTGCCTATGGGAAAATCCCATCCTGGGTTCAGAAAATATTAACAAATGTGTAGTTAGACCCTTTTGACAAAAGCCACCGGTGTGCATACATACAAAAATTGCTCTTTCACCCCAGGTAAGGGTAGTTTTTATTTTGGGGGTTGACATACCTCATTCATACAAAAGGAGAATTCACTACGAGTCCTATGACACCCCATATGTTTACATCGCATTATTGGTTAGCGAGATACTAAAAATCGAATGACCTATTAGTTTTTTGTTTTTTTAATAAATTTTTTAAAAAGCCTCATCTATAAAGAATCTTTTAAAAATTCCGCTCTCTTACAAAAGCCCTCAAGTGCGCATGCATACAAAAATAACCACTACTTAACCTCCGGGTAAGGGTAGATTTATTTTGGGGTGGATATACTCCCGTCCATAGCAAGGGGTGGTTCACCACAAGTCCTACGACACCCTATATGCATCGTTCTAGCCTTACAAGCTCATTAAATTCGCCAAATTGTCAAAAAAGCATGTTTACCTCAAATTGCGTTTCCAAATTCCACCCATTTTAAAAAATTACCTCACCATCAAATAGAGCGGGAAAAATAGCATTTAAACGAACCCTCACTCAACCCTAGTCCTCGCCCGCCACCAAACATTTCCCAACATAGCCATACGTATTCAAGCACACACGCGACTTGCAAGAGAACATACACTACCCCACTACCCGCGAATAACCTTTTGTTTTGGTGCTCACACTCGCATGGGTGTCAGATGACAGTTAGCATCCTAATAAACATCCTCCATGACGTCAACACCCATTAACTTTTTATCACCATCGCACAAACAAGCCAAAGGGTCAACCTCTTCCCACGCTAACACGTGCACTGCACATGCTCGCTCCTGGACCACGTGCTCGCTCTAAGGACCCATGACGTCATCCCATGACGTCATCAGGATTACGCAATTTCTGGTCATGATGATGCAATATCTAGAGTCTAACAAACACTTACTACTGATCGGGGCGCTGTCTCACTGTCAGACAGCAACTCAATTGTCCTCACGAGGCTGAGTGCACCCCGTTCCATCCCTCACGTCAGTTTTAAAATCCCTGACGGAGCCGGGGATCGAACCCGGGGCCTCCGGGTGAGAGGAAGGCGCGCTACCCCAACACCACGGAGCCGGCCATCTTCAAAGACATTATTGCTGGAAAAGCATTCCACTACATATATTTTACTACACATATCCACGATGTTTTCAAAAGTAAAGTAGGAGGAATGTTTCTACAGTTATCAAACTCTACTAGCATGAGCTGCCAAATGTGAAGAAGGAATGTTACATGCAGAGAGGAAGAGAATTTCACAATTATCAAGCTCAATATAGCGCTGCCTTGGAATTTTGTGGGTATCTACCCACAAAATCTAACGGCGGTACTTTTTTAGGATCCAACCAGCCCTCGGGCTGACTACCTAACAGACAGAAAGGGAAAGACTCGACAACATTAATTTAGGTGATCCCACAAAAACGTAGTAGCCCTTAAGGAGGAATTGAAAAATCAACTTAGAGATGTTATGAAAATGAGAGATAGTCACAGAACTTTATGCTTGCTAAAGTAGAGGGATCCTTGAGAGGAAATAGGGCATATGTTTTACGCCTAGGACAGCCAAGACAAGCGTATTATTTTACACTAGTAGCAAATTCAAGTACAATGGATTTCCAAATGATTATGCCTACGGAGAGGACAGAGAATGTGACCATAATCCGCAATTTTTACTTAAGTCCCATAAATTCGATAATACCAATGGTGTGACATCTATAGAGTTTATACGGACTATGGGGGACAACGCAAATAGAGAAAGAGAATTGAGGATGGTGGAACGTTTTCTCACCGATGCTCCACTGCAAAGGTACTGTGCAGTTAGGTACACATTTGAGAATTTTGACGAATTCGCAGACGCTTTCATAACGCGATTTTGGTCTCTAGAGCCCAGCAAAATGTTAGAGCGGAGGTATACTCGAGGAAGTATTCAAGTACAGGTCCAACTAACTATGCCAAGAACTTTACCTGACAAATGGCAAATATGCTTCTTACGACCGCCTCTAATGCAAGGAGAGCTTATAGAAACATCTCACGGCAGTTACCGGTGGAGGTGGGACGGTACAATATCTCATCTGGGTGAGTGATCTAGCTACTATGGATGACCTTCCGAGAAGATTAGATCATACCAGCTCTACCGCTAGTCCGACTATACTGATAAATACTCAACAGGAATCTAGAACAATAATGCAGTTGATGTGAACCGTACACAGCAAACGGAGAGGCCATATGAGAGGGACGCAATGAGAACAGGTCCTATGTGAAATAGTTACTCGCGAGACCGGAGATATGAGCCTAGATACAGGAGAGACCAGTACAGGCCTTACCAACAGCGATAATGAAGATATGAATTGGAGTGAGAATTATTACCCTAGGAACAATTACAGAAGTACTCCGTACAGCCGGAATAATAGGCCACTACGAGGTTATATTAAGTACATGAATTATCAAGACGAAGCGTTCAATAGACCACGATATAACGAAAAGCTCAGAGGGGAGCAGGATGATAGGCGGAATCAAGGATAGGGAGAACGGAGCGATAGGAGGAATGACGCCATTGTTCGCCAAGATCCGTATACTAGTCAACAGGGGAGAGACAAAGAAAGGGCCCATAAGGGGAAAAACGCCGATGTTGAATCGCAATTAATCACAGCTAATTAATCGTCTCCATTTGAAATCACAATAAAAGAAATTCTTGAGCTAACCGACGATGATTTGCAGTATGAGAAAGAGGCAACATTGATATAAAAGCGTGCTGAACTTCGTGTTGTTAATATCCAAGTTGTAAAAGAGAACTGCAGATATCTTATGGACACAGGAGCTGTGATAACTATAATATCAGAACAGTGTTATCTGAGACTTCAGAAAGAAGATCAGTTTATAATTTTGCCGGCATCGTCTGTAAGGATCAGAGGTTATTTTCCAAGACAAATCTATAAAATGCAAGCTGCAAATTTTGATGAAATTTAAAATTAATATTAGAGCATATGAACATGTTTTTATCGTTGTCAAGGACATTAATTTTGATGTAATACTTGGCATTGATTTTATACCCAAGGCAAGAGCCGCGATAGATCTGGACAGAAGAATTATTAAACTTAACGAGAAACCTACAGGGAAGATAGCATTTGGGGAAGCAGATGAGCAGATGACAGCCAGCGAGCGGTGAAGGAAATCAGATCACATCAGATTAAATTACGGCTTTGACCAGTCACTAGTAACAGTTGCTCTTACTTCTTTAACGATTGACAAGTCCACAGCATATTTCTACGATAAAGTGAAACTACGTGAACTTAAAGTGTGAAACAGAACGGTACAATTGTCATATATATATTAGAGATGTACTACAATTTCTAATACTGCGAACTCGCAAGCAACATTCACTTCAGTGAATCTTCAAAGACATATTCATGGAAAAGCGTTTCACTACAGACATTTTATTACAAGTATTCACGATGTTTTCGAAAATGCAAGTCAGAAGGAATGTTTCTACAGTTATCAAAATCTTCTAACATGAGTTGCTAAATCAGACGTAGGAATGTAACATGCAGAGTCGAAGAGAATGTCACGAGTATCCAGCAACGTTCACAAGTATGTGAATTACGTACTACAAATTCATGAAGTAAGCGAGATCGAACCACGATATCACTCTGAGATTGAATGCTAATACATATTATACGAGATGATCTTCAAACAAGAGAGCAGACGTCAACAATCGGGATATGCAGTCTACAATCCAGGGGGAACGAGAGGACGAACAGGTGTTCGCTATACCAGTTCGATGCCAGGAGAGTGGATGGTCGCTTGAAACCGCAGTATCGTTGGAGATGGATTGTTGCGTATTCGTGGATATGTACTGTGCCCAACTCTAGGAATGGGTATTCCAAGATTCAGACACCTAGATATCAAGGGAAAGGCTACAGCCGCTTTTGAAAGTTGAGATATTTGAATATCGCGCTACATTGCTTCTCGAAGCAATTGGAAAGAATATACCGCTAAGAGCATGTCAAGTGACGTAGCGAGTAATAGCAGAGGTCGAGGCTATTTATTGATTAAATAGTTAGCCATGGAGTAGAGACTTGAGACTTGGATCAGATTACTGGCACGGCCAAATGAAAGAGAATGCAATTAGTATCAAGTAAATCGGACCAGGGATACCAGAGATATGAGGATTTCCATATTTCAGCGTGATGACGCGTGACCCTGACAGTTTTGAATAAAAGCCGGCTGGCACAGGCATCAATAGCTCACTTCGACACAAGCACTTGCCTAGCAAGGTGCCACTACGCTGAGTCAAGGCACATGGTTGCCGGATCTACACAGAAGTTATTTTCAAAGTTGTGATAGTCACAAAAGTGCTGCGCTAACGAGTGGAACTTAGTAAGTTTCCGGCAGGGAGAATCACTAAGGTGATTGATATTTTCTACAGACACTGGTGAAATATTTTTATTTTCACATGGACATATGCTAGACTTTTTCTAGAATTAGTACTTTGTCACAGTCCAGTAATAACCTAATACTTGGATATTTTAAGTCCAATTCAGTCAGTTTTCATATTTGTAACTTAAAAACCACTTAGATCTATCAGTACATTGAAGACCAGTCTATCACGGTGGTGTTCATTAGCCAACGCAGGGAAACTACATGTTGCTTCGCGCATGGTAGATGGTGTGAAGCCATGCCCAGGGAACGATCTTCAGAACAGCCGTTGATTGGTTAGACTGTCAGTGTTTTCTTGTACTGAAAAGATTACCGTGAGTTATGTTACAACTGACATATCTGAGAATAGATCACTTAGATCTGACCCCATTTAAGCAAACTGTTATGGCTTTAACAGAAGCCAATATTAAAATGGATCAACAGTTACTTCAAACGTCAAGAGATACTACCACTATGTCTTCTTAGACGGATTGTGGGTATATAATGGCGGCCGATACAAGGATTATACGTGCTTGTCCGATAGGGCATGTCTATGGATAAATCTGGTACAAACCAGGTTCGCTACGCTTCAAGACCATCAAGAAATGTAAGCCACATTTTGACTTTATATTATGCCTAGCTAATTGGAACAAACTATTTTTGGGCAGATGACCAACACATTTATTTTTTCTTCGTATTTAAATCTTGCAATGATTTACGCAAGACATATTAGAGTTATTCTGAGTATTTTCAGCACGCAGAACAGTTTAGGCTCGATGACCGAGCATATCGAGCATTTGTTTGAATATTTCATATTTTTGGGAAATCACGGTAATCAGCCGATGTAACTGTAAAAGTTAATAATTATTTTTTGTTGAGGAATGGATATTTTTTCCATATTCGAAGGTTCGAACATGTGGATTCTCACATAATGAGATGATAATTAAATATATTTAAAATAATATAACTAATAATAATAATGATTTTTATAACTTTTCTAAATAATTCTTGGATATTATATTTTCTAATAATCACATTTATTGAGAGAGAGCTATTGAAGTAGTTTAATCATTTCTAGTTTGGAACAGGAGATTTTCCGAAGGAGAGTGGTTAGCGCAAGCCCGCATTCAACCAACATTTCAGTTCTGGTTGAACAGTTAATATTTGCAATGAGCAAAGTATATTTTTCAGATAACACGGAGAGGCATGAAACGGGAAGCAAATGATATTTGTATCAAGTAGGATATTTTTGTATTTATATAAAATCATGACGTAAATACACTCGAAAGTGAAATAAAGATTATCATGAGTATGGTAACTTCACGGGTTGAACTGAATGGTAAAATAAAATAAACTTGTAAGTTTATTAATCTTCCAGTGTTGATAACAAGCAGAGGCTTGATTTATTGTATACATTTTGGGAAGAAAATTTATGTGTGTGGAGTAGTTGAAATGCCATTCCCAGGTGCGCATGTTTAAGTCGCAGGAATGAGGAAGTTTTTTCGAGCATCAATCAAATAGCAGGTTCGATGGCTCAGGTTTATAGGAGTATTGGAACCACACATTTCGTCGTATGAATGACCCGAAGGTTATTTCTTAGAAACCATCAGTTCTTATTTCAACCTTGTTTACGGATTCCATTTAGACTTTGATTTTGCTAGAACCCGGATTTGTCATGATAGTAGTTTATTCTTCTTCAGAGGAAGACCTTTGCCGTTGTTGTTGTAATAGTGTGTTCTTACACAAATAATAGAATGGGCCACTGCCAATTAAAAATAATTCTATAACCACGAATAATTTGAAGGATATTTTCAATCCTAGTGCCATGAACTAAATGAATTTATTATGAAGCTACAATTCTTATTTCCGCATTCTGTCGAAGAATTGCAAGTTGTGAAAGTTACTAAAATGACCATGAATATAAATATTTTTCATAATAATGATTCCAAGTGGAAAATTGAATAGTTGAATGGTTCAACAATTTATTGATCAAGTTGATGATTCAGAAATCATGTATTTTGTTAGGAACTTGAAGTTCATAATCGAGTCACTTCTCGAAATGTTTAATGTCAGAAGAACAATTAATTTTGTTGTGCTTCGCACAGTTCTTCGATGCTATGCTCAATGGTCAAATACTTTTCAGATGTTATTAATATGTGTAAATAATTTGTGTTGATTCAGAAATAATATTTTTTTACAATATTTTTTAAAACTGGAAAAATAAGTGAAAGTTAAAACTCTATGAACATTTATTCTACGAGTGTTAATATTATGTAAAAATTCAAACAGTGAACTACGATATTTCCAGTAGAGACAATTAAATTTGAACTGGATTTAATCACAAATAAATGAATATAATTTTGGAACACAGTCTACAGGACTAATAATCAGACTTGTGTTTCCAAAGCTAATTGTCAAATGTGTTTGGGAAATTTCTGTACATTATGTAAATAGGAGTGTGGGTCGCCACACGTGAATGATGCTGCTTTGAGCATTTTTGCAGTCAATTTTAAATTCAAAATAAAATGAGATAATTTTACATGATGTGTTATGCCCAGTTGAATCTCCTTCTATCCTTATTGTTGCAATGAGCCAAAAATCAGTAAAGCATTTTTTTCATTTGTTGTCGTTTTTGCGATTAGCTTTAACCCATCTGGCGCTCCGGGATATTTTGACTCTCGTGCTGACTGATTATTGGTAAAATGCATATGTGGTCGTGCGGACTCCGGTCTAAACGGGCACAGTACGTTCTACCAGAAGCCAGGACAGAGTAGTGGGAATTATTTCATTATATTGGTAGTAAATTAGAGGGATTATGGAAACACCCTTTTCGCCATATTTTATGGGGAAAATAGAACTGTGGTGTAGATTTGATGCTCTTTCATATGTTGCCACATTTTCAATAAGGATTTTGATTCGATTCCTAATGAATCCTACATTTTTTCAATTTTTGATTTTTGGATTTAAACATATTTAGGATTTTTATATAATATCATTTTGGCAATTATAATGAAGATTTTTATCGTTGAGAAGATATGCGTCAGGAAGAAGAATTGCGAACTTAAGATGAGTTATAAATGTATAATTAGGATTGGATGAACAGTATACTTGAAATGTGTTAACATTTTCTACGATTTTGATAATATAAGAAGCAATGTTATGAAGAACAAAATGGATGAAAGATCTTTGTCAGTTACATTTAGAATATTTAATTGATGAGATCATAAACATCGTGAAGAAATATGGACGTGACTTTCATAGTGTAGATTGTAATCCAGTCTTTTTGATTTTTCTTCTACCAGGATCGTTGCCATTTCTTTCTTGATTCTATCAAGTCTAATTGTTATTAATTGAACAATTTATTGACATGATTTCCATGGTGTAGAATCGATTGAAATATGACGACAGAGGGTACAATATTGATACTGAGAATTTAAAGTTGGTTGATATTATTGAATGTACATAAATTTCTGATTTGGAATTTCTAAATCTATTTCTATTTAAATATGATGGAGAATGTTATGAACAGGTGTAGCTACTTGAATTCGACGGAATAATCTTGAAACATGTATTTAATAATAATTTGGATTTTGATGCGATATTATGCGTTCGTTTGGGTGCTATAAGATTTTGCTACGTATATACAGTATTTGGGGGAACTATGATGAAGTATTAGAGAGCAATATTGAATACTAATGTGGTAATATGTTATCGTCCAATGATGTTAAACTGGTTAAAACTTTATCAGGTCGAGTGGAATACTGAAGTATTAATGAATTCGTTGGTGGAGGATTTATTGAGTTGTTGAAAGAGTTAATGGAAATAGATTATGTGTTCGTGGATGAAGTTTTGTCGTAATTAAACACGTATATTATTAATGAGTATAAACATGAAAATATCTTTATTCTATGACAAACAGTATCGGAATTATATTTAAGTAATGAAGGAATTAATTATCGAATGTTATAAATCATGTTCAATTTGAAAGAATCAAGAGCAAAGCACAATATGATATTCTTCGTTATTTATATTAAATATTTGTCACGATTTGAGACTAGATATTTGCTAAGCTTATTTGCTCGGTTTAATAAGCCAGACTATGAGTACAAAATATACAGATTGATACATGAACGATTTTCATGTATAGTCGGAAGACGATAATTAGTGTGGTGAATTATGAGGTGATTAAGAATGTGAACATGTACTTAGATTTATTGATCCCTTAATGTTCAGACTACATTAATAATTCTAATTTAATTCTGCTTCGAGATATAAATGTGATGAAATGCATGGAAAACTTTCACGAGGACAGGTAGTCGGTTGGCGACACCAAGTCAGCGAAGTAGTAACTCGAACGTGCCCGAAGACAACAGATCTCGGGGTGTTTTGATTTTATGGAGACTTAAGGAAGAGCGAGTGTCCATTAGCTAGAGAGTCAACGACACGCTGACTGGCGTGAGGAACATCAGGGCAGAGCTTCAGGAATATAATTATTTGGCAGCGTACGACAAGGAAAGGCAGAGTACTTCTTGAGGCAGAGAGAGTTAGTAGACACGCCCATTAGGAGGTTCCATGATGAGAATATTGCTGTGTTCGCGAATTATCAGCCAACAGAAATGAGGGACGTGACCTGTTGCGCGAAAAATGCATCACCCTGAAAAGGCCACTAGATTGGCGGAAATAGGTTAATTAATCCGCGATCAATATGAGAGCGGACCTCATTTTTATAAATCTGCGAGTTCTGCTGAGTATTATGAGATGTGTCGCATGTTTCTGAGATACTCGTGACAGAAGTTAGAATTATGGAGAGCCCCACCCTGGTCCATTTACGTAATTAATGTAAATTCTGCAGTTAGAACGTGGAAAATATTATTCAATTTCGTGTTCGAGAGGTGAATATTCATTCTATTTGCGAAGTTTAGGGAGACTCAGTGTGTGTGCAAGTAGGAAAGGTTGTTGACAATCTTAAAGTATCACGTTGAGTGATAGTAGAAGTGTCTTTTTAAAATCATAGAAATACATGTAGATAGCTATCTAGCTATTCATGAGGGTCAATATGTAAGGCTACACGGACATGTTGGGTGAATTAAGTAGCTTGACAAGTGGCCAATTCGTAGATCAGGATAATTCAATTTGAGCGAGTGAGCGCTGACAAATGTGTACATAATATTGCACTTAAATTAATGCAAAATATTTAGGCAGCAACACAGCGATGGGACGTGGTTAATTCACGGAAATAAGAAAATTTAAGAAGATGACTAATGACTTGGAAATTGTTGACACGATGGAGTAGAAATCCAAGCGAGGGTATGTTGGGGGATATTCACTAGAAGGCAACAGAAGGATGAGCATTTAATTTTAATTATTTAATTTTTGGACGGGTCATTTAGCCTCAAGTTGAGTTTGTAAATATTATTTTTGATTTTTGTGTGTTTAATATTGTTAGATTTTGTCATTTAATTTAATGCTAACGTGCCATGTAATCAATGGACACGACATGACCATTTATGTAAATATTTGTAAGGTAATTCAAGTTAACGGGGATGCGAGCATATCAGCATGACCGGGAATATGGGTCCTGCGGCACGCAGTGGATCATTTGTTACAGAATAACGTAAAGGCAGGTTTGGGGGAATAAGCATTTGATTTTGGTATGACATGTAATATTACCAAGGCTGTTAAATTGTAAGATGCCGATTGTTGCATTCTATTGTATTGGGAAGCCGTCTGCTTCGCCCGTAATTTAATCGAGTGTTAATCACAGTGGTTACTTGTGCCATTTGGAACACGATTTTTAAGATTGACATTGATCGCGTGTGAGGTGAGAGTGCGGAGCAAGTATGATTTTTGGTCCAGAGTGTGTTGTGCCTGAGCAAGACCGATTACAATATCTCAGACCGTAACATCAAAACAAAGATTGTGCCAATCGTAGGGGAACAGTTGTTGATACTGACGGGCATGGCGCCATCAAAATAGCGGCAAATTCGAAGACAAGCATTCGCATAATTGATTAAATTCCACCAAAATTTACAGGATTTTATTTAATAAACCCTGACGTACTTCCTTACAAGCAACGCGGACCGACAGTAGCTAAAAATACAGACACAAATGAAGCAAAGATAAGACAAATCGAGTATTTAAAAAAAATGCAAATACTGGTTAATGGAGCTAAAAGAATACAAATAGATAGTGTTGTTGTTGTTGCTTATATTAGGGGCTACGACATCGTGGTCTTATAACCCCATGTATTTGTGTGTGGAATCTGTGTGATAACCTGCTTTATTGTTAAGGATGAACCAGTGTGCTTGAAATTTCGGGATTGGATTGGGAAGGAGAGGGCCATGGCCTTAAGTGAGGAACCATCCTGGCATTCTCCTGGAGTAGAAGTGGGGAAACCACGGAAGACCACTTCCAGGATTTCAATAGGAAGCAGCCGTATTCTTACATTAGGTACTGTACCCGAAATACCTACCATCAGCATGTTGGAATCCCACGAAGACAGCTGGATCGTAGAGCCTGGTACCCCGGCTATAAAATTTGCCAGATTCTACCCAACATAAGACGAGGAAATGGGGTACAGGAATTCCTAACTGAGACTACGTTAAGAAAAACCATGGTGAACGACATAAGAAAGCTCAAAAGCACAAGAATAACAATGAACGCAATCTCTGGTGTGTGGGAAAACCACTGAAATACCCACCGCTGGCCTTCTTAACGTGTTCTCTTATCGTTTCTATAAAGTACCACACTTCGAAGATTTTAAATTGATCAAAAAGAAAATTTATTCAGGAAAGGAAAATATAGTGTAAGTCACTATATTATACTTCAAGGCAGAGTGCCCAACTTCCATCCGAAGTTTCATGAACATGGGAGAAAAATGCCAGCCCCCACATTCATCAATGTTGTTGACTGCATTTTACCCAATAATGAGTGAAAACAAATCATATACATGGTCCAACATAAATGTTGACAGTAATTGGAACATTTAAATATAAACCCTGGAAATGTTCATATTTACAAGACATATATCAATTTATACCCTGAAAAAAAATATATTTAAAGCTATAATACAAATGTACAGTCATTTTGTAACACTTTCTTAGTGTGTTTCTTTTTATAGGATTCAGAAGTGACATCTTCCATGTGGTTTATTATATTTATGTTTGCTGGGTTTTTCTGATTTTATTTATCTCTTCTGACTGAGCAATAAAGCTAAGTCAAAAATTAACTTCTTTAATTTAATTTTAACACCCCTTTAAATGAACTGTCCTCACCAGACCGGAATTAGTGATTGTTAAAACGCCTGTTAAGCATTGCATTGATACAAATGGTCGAAAATTTTACCAGGTAGGTTTAATTCAACATGCCTAAAATGCATGATTTTCACAACAGATTATTTACTTGAACTGATACTGAAGTAAACTGCCCTAATTTCACAATCTATCTGAGTGGATTACTTTCCATACTACAACTTGGAATATTCCATTGAATACCCTTTTAATAATCAAGGACATTAGCCTTTACATGGCTTTGCCATTAAATATCATGCTACACTAAGCATTCATATCATTTATAATATCAGGCATTACTACTATCTCTTTAGCGCTTCAATTAGTTATCTTTCTTAGTGAACAAAGAATTCGGCTTAGTTGACAGATAACATTCACAATGAAATATTGTTGCTGAAATTATACAAGTTTCTTTACAGTTCAATTAATCACTGTTAAATTATTATTTCATTTGCTCTTATTTTATTATTATTCACGATCAATATGCATAGCTTTCAATAAGTGTTAAATAACAATTGCAGCTTTGGCGACATATCTGCTTCCACATAAATCTAGTCTGGGATTCGCGTTAATAACATAGGGTGAATGTATTCAAATATCTTCAAACTGTGTTTAAAACATCTGTCTAGTCCATCAATAATGGATCTTGATCGAATCTAATAAAGCAAACGTAATGCAGAATCTCACAAAAAATTACGTTAGAAAGAACCTGGATCAAGTCAAAATTCGGAATAAATTCCTAGCAAATCAAAACAAATCCGCTTTCTTCACTGAACCTGCTTCATAAAGCTTACTGCAGTATTCGAAAATCAATCTGAATACTGAAATTTCACTTTCGAGTGTATAACAGTCTTCTAAGTAGACTTACGGAAGTAGAAACTCCAAATTGAGTCTACCCAAGCTCGAGTAATGTCATATGAAGGCATAAAACTAGTGTTCATTTACAATATATATCAAACACGAAAAATGATGAATCTTGAGTGGCCTAAAGTTCCTCTTCTCTACATTAAATAAATTCCCCATAAAATGAACTTGAATTTACAGTAATCAAAAGAAAATTAAACTATAATACATTTAATTACAATGGGTGCATCCTTTTAATAGAATCAAAACCCTGTCCAGAATAGAATCAGTCTTGACACTAGGATCAAACCTAAACTCCATTCTTAGACATTCTACGAAAAATCCTTTATAAAATCCTTTATGTGGCAGGGTGACAACGTTAGAATAAACATGCTTAGCTACGATTGAAGATGGTTAATTCAGTACCTTAGATGATTCTTGTAGACCACGAAAGAACACTGTCATGTCCTTTATGACTGTTCCCTCCATGTAAGCAATAGAAGTCTTCACTGTCCAGGAAAGCGAGAAACGAACCCTGGATCTCCAGACATCTCCCATCCTGACTGAATGTTCCACTCTAATACCAACGACAGTTTCTTTCATCTTCTGATAACGTCCTATCAACCGCAGCACGCAATGATGTCTATATCGGCCCGAACACCAAAGTTCCCTGGCCTAGCTCAATCGGTTCATTGTGAAACACACTGTATTGCAATACAACAGCTGTGTTCGCACTCAACAGGACGGGCCGCGCGACGTATAGCATCAGAATGAACGTAACTTCGCTCGCACAGTGACACTCATGTGTTTATATCGCCTAGCCGCACATGGTTAAGTCACTGAAGCACATAACAACCTTTCCTCTCGACATGAAATTGCTCAACATAGTTGCAAGATCACAGACATATGAGTTAGGCCCAAAATATATAAAAAGTATATTCAAAATCCAAGCACTCGTATTGAGAAATGCTTCTCAAATGGAGGTGCTAATTGTTCTGTCAACACACACGAAATGAGTGTATCGATACGGCCAGTTCCAAAGCGAAGAATGTCTACTGAATGAACATTATGATTGTATGCTTGTCAAAAGCAAGTATTCACCTTTCACGAACACTATACGGCTGGCTTATAATGAACAGTTATCTAGCAAGACAAGCTGCATTTTCATTTCGTTCGCAATGGCCTAATCGGAACTGATACTGGAGTCCTTCACGGCACTAAGGAAAACTCCCTGCTGTACAGTAATCGTACACTACTCAAGACGAACTTTCACTCACGGTGCAAGTGACATTTCGCCGCCGGTCACCGGTATAACTCGATACATGTGTAAACGTGTATGGTATAATCCAATCTACCCTCTCCGTTGTTCAAGCCAGAACGCGACTGCGAGGTCACCTACCGTCGCGCCACGAGCGCTCAAAACTGGAACCGATAAGATGCAAATATCTTATTTCCGTGTTCCTAAGAATTCAATTATGTGAAAGTAGTTAATAATCCAACACCTGCTATAATTACAGACATGTTAAAATATGCCAGAACGTATAAAAAACTTGAATTCCCGTCCAAAGAGCATAGTTTATCTCTTGTTGCTGGTCGATAAAAATAATCAATACCCCTAACCAATCAGCTGTGACAACAGTACTAGCAACGCATGCGCCCCGCTTCTCTCGTCGAGATCGCTATCCAAAGTCAACTTGTGGGTCGCGAAACATATGATCCTGACTCTCGCTTCATGTTCACAAGTAATTACATATTACCATCCCAAAAAGGCATTCCAGTCATGAGAATGAAGGTACATATTCCTCCCGACATGAAACATAAAGTCGGGACAGACTTATATGTATACAAAAACAAACCTCTCAAAAAAATGGAACATCATTCTCATTTATTCATATTATCTTCTTGTAATATTTTCTAATGTTTTTCTTATTGCCACCTCATCTGTAGCATCTTCCTTGATTCTCTCGTTCTTCTATTGCTACCTTTTCTGTAGCATCTTCATTAAATTTTTGTATAGATATTATGGAAGTGTCGAGTTCTGAATTCCTACTTTCGTTTCGAAACTGATGTTTTCCTTTTCTCTTCGTCAGGATCTCGTTCATTTCTCCCCTGACGACTAGTACTCGGTCTACTTTCTCGCTCATCAATCTCCCGATTTTCCCTCTCTTCTGAATTTTTTCGTCTATTATTTTTAGACTTTTCCTGCTCGCTTCTGAGCCTTTGTTTCTCTCGATCTCGTTCAAATTCCTCCGTCTTATAGTTTTTGTATCTGCTATAACCAGTACGTGATCTATAGTTGGGATTTTATGGTCTATCACTATACTTATTTCGATCATAATACATGAGACCTTGGGACATATTGGTATTGACAAGGCAGAGGCAACCATTGGAGAAGCGTTTACTTGGCCACGCATGAGGACAACGATATGTGACGTTTTAAAAACTTGTGATAAATATCAGCACACCAAGCCAAACAATAACCTAATGAAGCAATACCCTAATTTTTCATTGCCTCAGATGCCATGCGAGCTAGTAGCCGTCGATTGTTTTGTACCTCTACCGAAGGGCAGGGGAGGTCGTCGGCACTTACTAGTGCGTGTTGATGTGTTTTCTAAAGTTGTTGTATTATGTCCGTTCCAAGAACCACATCAAAACACGTATGAAGTAGAAACAGGAATAAAGTAGTTCCAACACTAGGAAAACCAGACTTTTTATTGTCAGAACATGGAAGTTATTTCACTAGTGCCGAATTTAAGAGAGGGATGCAAGATACGGGCATCAGGCACATTTTGAGTTCAATTCGCCATACTCAGGCCAACCCAAGTGATAGCGTATTAAAAAATGTTGCCAAATTTTACAGAGTATTTATCCCCACGGAACATAACTAATGGGTCGACAGAGTCAAGGATATTGAGATATGTATTAACACCACAAGGCATGAATAAGAGGGGCAGATACTCATGGTTTTGCACCATTCATTCATTCATTCATTCATTTATTTGCAATGGGGGGTGTGTCCCCCGGTGGCAAATTGGATATACATAACAAATACATAATTATACATAACAATACATAATTATACATAACAATACATAATTATACATAACAATTCAATAACAATTATACACCAATTAAACTGGAGTATTTACACAAATAGTCAGTCTTTTCTTAAACACACCTATATGTTTGGGAAAAGGCTCTAAGACTGCGGCAGGTAGAGAGTTCCAGTTATCAATGGCACGGTTTACAAAAGAATATTTACCATAATTTGTTCGCTGTGGTCGGCCCTTAACTTTGAAAGGATGATCGCTCCTACCCATGTAAGTGGGCTTTCCCAATCGTTTGCTAAGCTCACCCCATGCTGGTTGATTTGTATACGTGTTGTACATAGCGTAGAGTCTAGATTTCATCCTCCTAGCCTCCAGTGATTCCCACCCAAGTTTCTTTAACATACGGCTCACACTGCTCCTGGGATTAAAGTCACTGAGCACAAATCTAGCGGCCTTTCTTTGTACCATTTCCAACTCATTGATGAGCCCTACTTGATATGGATCCCAAACCGCCGAGGCATATTCCAGAATAGGTCTTACAAGTGACAAATAGCCTAATTCTTTAGCAGAGGTACTACTTCCTTTTAATACCCTCATTACAAAGTGCAGGGATTTGTAAGCTTTTGAAACTACACATCCTACATGACTACTCCATTTCATATCATTCCTTACGTGAACGCCCAAATATTTGCAAGAATCTTCTTCTACAAGTATTTCCGAGCCAATGTTATATTGAAAATCCTGCCTTCGCACTTTCCCTATTTTTAAGAGACTACATTTTCTTGTGTTTATTTTCATTTTATTTACAATCGCCCACTTATAGACCAGGTTCAGGTCCTCTTGCAGCACTGCATTGTCTTGTGAGTCGTGTATCTTTCGATATATTACACAATCATCCGCAAACAATCGACAGTCACTGCGAATTCCATTTGGTAAGTCATTTATAAACGCCAAAAACAACAAAGTTCCGATTACGCTGCCCTGAGGGATACCCGACGTTACGGTAATTTCATCCGAGAATACGCCTTCAACTTTCACTTTCTGGGAACGACCCTTCAAAAATTCTTGGATCCATAAAATTACTCTTCTATCAATCTTCGTCGAAGCTAATTTATGGAGTAGCATGTCATGCGGCACGACATCAAATGCCTTCGCAAAATCTATCACCACGGCGTCGACTGAAACTCCATGGTCTAACGATTCGCTAATGTCTTGAAAAAGTGATAGCATCTGACTCTCGCATGAGTAACCTTTCCGAAATCCATGCTGCCTATCATTAAACCATGATAATGTTTCCCACTGTTCCCTCAAGTAGTCGCAAATGAGATGCTCCATCTGCTTACAAACGATGGACGTAAGGCTAACCGGCCTGTAGTTGCCCAATTCAAGTCTGCTCCCTCCCTTAAATATTGGGACTACCGTAGCTCTTTTCCAGTCATCTGGGATTTGCGCATTGTTTATGGACACATTAAATATCACCTCCAAGTATCGTGCCACGGCCCTACCTCCTAATTTAAGTACTTCACTAACAATATTATCAGGACCCTTTGATACATTGAAACGCAGTTTTTGTATTAGCTTTACAATTGCTGACTGGTTTATTTGGAACAGGGGAGCCCCTGATTCGTCGTTAAGGTCCAACACACAGCTATTGGATTTATTGAACACACTACCGTAAAATACATTTAATTCATTAGCAATGGCCTGTTTCTCAGTAATTAATTTACCGTCACCGGACATTATCATCGACAAATTATTTGAATTTCCCTTTCTTCTCCTAACATAACTGTAAAATTTTTTCCACCCACCCCCTCCCGAACCAAGTAAACCTTGCATATAACTGTCATGAGCAGCCCTCTTTTTTAAGACGAGCTCTCTTGATAAGGACTTAAATTTCAACATATACTTGTCACTATCATGTCTTTTATTGTATAATTTCCTAATTTTCCGTTTTAGTCTCCTAATTTCTCGTGTGTAATACTCAGGGTCTGGGTTTTGTTTCAGCAATTTAAATGGGACAAATTTATCAACAGCGCTATTTAAAATTTTCAAAAAGTTAGTCCACAGGATATTAATGTGATTTCCTTCCGATGCCCATCCTACAAATAGCTCATTCAAATACCCCTGAAACTTGCCCTGATCCGCCCTGCGATACTGGAATATGATCTTTTTCGCTACATCAGAGTCTAATTTTGTAACGTCACCATATCTAATATTTAATTCAACCCCAGAATGGTCACTAATTCCTGGTACTTTCAGACAGTTAATATACAGCTCTACAGGCCTTACGAGATAAACATCCAAGGTATTATTGTCTCTATTTGGGAAGTCAACTACTTGGGAAAATCCCCCCTCCCTTAAGATTTTATTTGCAGCGCTCTGAGCTTGACCACAGCTAGTTGACTCACCAGACCAGTCTACTTTGGGGAGGTTTAAATCTCCAGCAATTATTATGCTCTTTTTCATAGCATTACCCGTACAGGTTTTATCATACAGTGTTTCGAGGAGAGAAAAGTTATCTTTCGGTGCTCTATACGCCCCTATCACCTGAAGAGGGAATTTATTTCCTTTATCCGAAATTTGTACACATAACATTTCATGATCCATATCAGCCCACTTTAAGAAACTAGCTATATTTTTGCGCACACAAATAAATAGCCCACCACCTCGCTTCCCCCGATCCCTTCTGTACATTTCGTAGGTCCCTTGAATTATTTCGCTACTATTTATGTCCTCATATAACCAAGATTCAGTTGCAATGACAATGTCCGGAGAATACGTCTCTACAAGATTCCAAAATTCAATTAATTTATTTCCTAAACTCTGACAATTAACCTGCAGTAATCTTAGAGTCTTACCTCCGCAGCAAATATCTTGAAGTAGCTCCTTCTGTTCCCATCGGCTGGCAACCTCTGGACCTGCTCCTCCTCACAAAAGCCGGCACGAACCGATGACCCTGTCATGTAGGCTCCCTAGGTTGTAAGCGCCCCGTCGATTTAGATGCAGCCCGTCTCGGGCGAAGTCACGGCCACCAATCCAGCAGTCAGCTTCTACATACACTAATCCCAGTTGTGCACAAACCCAGTCCATGCGGTCATTTACAGTCTTAACTCGCCTTAACGGAACATCTCCCCGCCGAACAATGCCACTCATTATAATTTTTGCATTTCTGAACTTGCTTTTAGCTTTTCTGCCTAGTTCGTAGAGCTCCCCCATGATGTAATCAGCTGTAGCCCTCTTCTTCAAATCGTTCGTCCCAACATGGAGCAACAACACTTTAACTTTTTCACAGTCCTCTATATTTGTTTCTTCCACTTGCTGGGCAAGCTGGTCAATTTTAATCCCCGGATAACACCGCACTTTCGCACCTGATTTCCTCGAGATATTCGCACTCCATCGTATCATCGAATCACCCATTATGATAACGTCATCCTCAGTTTGCTCCTGCACGCCCTCTTCCACACTGATCCCAGTAGAAAGCCGTTCAGTCACATCCTTCACCGTTTCTTCTGATTCACGAAGCTTAGCTCTAAGTTCCTGTATTATTTGATCCCTTGCTTTGATTTGCACCCTCAAACAGTCCGGCGTATCACATACTTTACAAAACCAATTTCCGACATCACAATCCTCCTTCTTGACCTTAATACAGCCGAAGTGAAACCATTTCTCACATAGTCCACACTCAACACCATTCTTCAATGTTTTACTGCACGTCGAACACTTTAAAACTGTCACTGGATCATTTGCCTGATTCACATTAGGAGTAACAGGCCCTGGATTCACTTCCACTCCACCAATAACTAGCAATGCAGCTATCACTAGGGCTATGAACCACAAGTTGCTAGGTCCCGTACGCACACACAAACACCGGAAATCCCGACTACCCTTCACATACCACAGTCCAATCCTCGCCCGATAACATTCCAGCGAACAACCCATTCCAGCACACCTGAGAGCTTGGGAGAGAGGTCGTGGGCCATTATTAATTGTCCCATGGAACCACAACCAGCACCCGAGTTAAGGATCAGGGATACAGCTGCATACATGAGAAACCAAGCTGGCAGGTGGTTACGTCGCGTAAGAGGGAAAAGGTTTCATCGAGACATAAGACCAGGAGAATTGGAACTCGTCAGAAAACGATCCATATCTGACCCAACTAACAAGGCATTCCACGTATTTTCTGAGCGTGATGTTGGACTGTTCAGCAACGTAAGGAATCTAGGGAACAATGCATACAGAATACAGGAAATCAGTACAGGAACTATGTCTGTCTTTAAGACAGCTAACCTGAGAGTATACCTTGAGAGAACCCTGATAACCAGTAAGAAATCAAGCAGGGGCCAACGTGGTATACATACAGGAGAAAAACATTCAAGAACACGGGAAGCGCGGAACATGCTTTGACAAGCAAGCGGGTGACAGCTGCCAATGTTTACAAGAGATTAGCGGAAAGCTCGACGAGGTCCTACGGTTTGTTTTGAGAGAGAGGGAAGACCTGTGGGTGGAGCGAGAGGCATCTTGCGCCGTGGAATGCAAGAGTAGAGAAGGGGCGATCTACCGTTCGAAAGCCCTTGAGGTATTGAGATCGCTTGATCTCATGCTGGTGATGATTTTTAGTTGTAACAGAGAATACTCCATCCATGAAATCACTGAACGCACTCCGGAAGCTTGTATCATCTTCAGGAGAATTCAGGAGAATTTTTGACTTCGTTGGGGAGCTTGTGAAGGATAATTGATGATCGCAGATGTTTATCTACGATGTGCATCCTTGAGAAATATTATTATTAGTAATTCTGCATTTTTAGCAACGTCAGCATGGCAATATTTTAGGTAATTAAAGGTATTTGCATCGCAGAAACGCAAAGAAGAAGGAAGTAGAAACTAAATGACTTCGGTGGTATTCGAAGGCGGAACACGCCATGCTGGGAGGATGGACAATCCCATGTGAGCTTGAGCCGCACGGAAGTGTATTCGAATAAGTCCGGTCGAGTGACCGAGGAACATTTTGGTTGTGAGAAGACTAAGCAAGTCTTATCTAAGGATTGACAAAGCATCCTAAAGTTTAGCAGCACCACAGTGCTTGTGAAGTCGTGTTCGACGGAATAATAATCACGATAAAATGATATTTATAAAATAAGTGATTTAGTGATATTATTCTTGTACGTTCAGTACATGTGCAAAGCGACACCACGTGGTGGAATGTGGGTCGTAAAATTTCACCACAGTGAAAAAATTATAGCGCTAGTCAACATTATTGAGTGCTGTAAAAGCTGTATTAATGTCGAGAAATACGCCGTGCAAAGGCGAATCTCACCCAAATATTCCAGTGATTTGTGTTATCACATGTGCCAACGAATCTGTGAATGATAGCTTCAGTGAAGTAGGCACACGGCCATTTATTCTTTAAAGCCTGCACAGTTTAAAGCCAGTGTTGTTAGATAAAGTATCATCAGTGATAAAAGAAGTGATTTAGTAACTTATTCAACATCACAAGAAGAACGTCAAAAATGTGTGACTGGGACGATATGCTAATTCACACCTGTACCATGAGGAACGAGATGATGACGTAAATATCCTAATGGAGGAGCCATTGATCATCTAACACCAGCAATATGGAAGCCGATACGAGAATTACGCAAACCATGGCCAAGGAAAATACTACTACAGACTGGGAACATGAGGATTTACCCATTAAATTGAAGCCTGGAATGTTTCCTTGTGTGAAACATGGTGCCATGAGTTTTCGTTAATTTCTGCTTGTATGGTCTGTTATGGTCACGGTGGTGGATTTAGTTGTAGTCAACCGTTTAAATATAACAGTCATTCAGGTAGTTTTTTTATTTTCCTGTAGATGCCACTGAATGTATACTTTTCATTTTCAGAGGCTTCCACATTTTTGATAGAAAGCTTATGCTGATAATTAGCCACCTCAGAGGGGTGCATTTATATGTCATAATTGTTGTATAGTCCCTAGAATGGACGTCAGCTTAGAAGGAGCAATTATTTGTTTCATTTAACGAGCTCAAAGTATTTTTATTCCTTTTTGGTAACTTTGAAGCCCCATTGTTTAAATACATGAATACGCCACTGTTATTCGGTCGTATCATTTCGATGCTGTAAGGGTTACGCATCTACCATTTTCATGTAAATACATTTTGTAGGTCTTAGAACCTGGATTCAAGGAGAATCATGTCAAAGAATGGGAGTGTCTGTAGCCAAAGCACTCGTAAACCGACCATTCAACATTTAACCGTATCATTGACAATTATTAGCCAGGATAATGGTGTTATTAAGAACATTTAGTTACTTTGAGTGCACTGGCACGTTATTTTTGGAGAATTCTTTTCCTTTGTGACACAGTGGCGTATCTTTTTAATGTATTTGCAAAGTGACACATCTTTCATTTGCTATGCTTTGCCAAGCTGTGATCCAGCCTATCTTTAAACTTCATTTTTCAAGGCGAGTTACGAGGCCTTGTTGACCAGATAATAATGGCATTGTATTATAAGGTGTAAGAGATGCAAACCAGAGACATTTTTCGATTGCATTACACTAGTTTGCATACATGCTTTTGATAGACTTTGATACGCAGTGAAGCGTGAGGAATAACACTCGAGTTTCGTGAGGATGACAGCTCACGACACTGAAGGTTATTTACTGTAACCTGCAGAGCAGAAGACTGGATTCTCAAGTGAGACAGTTGACGCACGATAGCATACTTTGTTTCTGCTAGCCAGATTATTTTTATCGAGCCGTTCTTGGAGCTCAGTTGGAATGTACAATTGTATCTTTGTAATTGTTAGAGTATAGGGTGTTTAAGAAGTTACATTCTCAATGTTTAATTGAATTCGCAAGTGTTGTAAGCGAATAGATCAAGGATCTTTACCTTATCTTCTATACTATCAGAGTAACTCTTACAGAATGGAGCCACACTTTTGCTTATTTTTGAAGGCTTATTTTCTCTCTTAAGGTGATTGATTGTTTTCGGTGTTTTGACACGTTGATTTATGGGGTAGTTTCCCGTTCATTTATTATGCCAGTAGATTCATAGGAATGACAGCTGAGGTGAATTCTTTTCGTGATCCAGTGGAGGACACGTTTGGATATTTTGGGAACGATAATTAGATGGAGCATTGCTTGCCCATCTGGAAATGTGTTATTGTGGACTAGATTATATTTCTATGATATTGGAGCCGCTTAGTGCTCAAGGTCGCTATGATTTTTCGGATCATGCATCTCGTAAGAAACTGTAGAAGACTTACGACTATGATTTATAACTTGTTTTATTGTTGACAAACAGATGCCACGTGCATTCTGTTATGTTTAGTTTTCAGTCCATTAGCCTTGCATATTGGTCATTCAATAATTAAGACACTCTTAAACAAAGATAGTAATAATCAGAAAACCGAAATCATGAAAGATAATTATTATTAAACCGACGTCGGTTAAAACTTCAATTAAATCTTAATCAGCTGTTAAACTTTGATCACGATTGTTTCTACGTTAACCAATGCAACGTGCTTGAGACAGGATATCCCTGGAAGGGAACTTTAGAGAAATACATGGTCAGATTTGACAGGAATCAGTCTGATGACTGAAGGTAGTCAACTAGTGGGTCGTGTACCAAATGTTTGTTTTGACATGCTTTTAAAGCATGCCTTGTCTGAATTCACATACACTTTGGTGACGGATGGAACAAACAGTCTCCATTTCGAAGTAGGTAGGGTAATAACAAGAATTATTGTGTTCTCTTATTTTATTTCAGTGTATTTTCCCTATGTGAACCCTACTGTTGTTTATTTTTGTTGCATTATTGTATAATTCTTTGTTATGTGTATGATTGTAATGAAATGACTGTTATACAATTTTTGTTTAATTTATACACGGACGTTTGGATCCGATGTTTCTGTAATTCAAGGTTTAGCTTAGACAGATAAAATATTAAATGTAAATACGGGATGGTTTTTAGCGTCATTTAGATTTTTCCAGTCATGTTTGACTATTTATTCATGGCAGGATGATTCTTCCTAGAACATCGTTACCTTTTCCATTGTACATTTAATTAGGGTTTGTACCATTTTCCCCAGTTTTGCGAGATTTTTTTGATTGCAGTTAGAACTGAACACGAGGGTTTAATTTTATAGTCTAGGTGTTTGTTTTCTTTCTTTGTTTGTATTTGGTTAGATAGCGGATTAGCCGATTTAATGCCCTGGGATCCTAGGTTAGGAGTTCGAGTTTACCAATAAACATTTCCAACGATCTTTATTTAAGCCTGGACTACTTTCTTTCCTAGTTTGTATTTTTGTGGGGAGTGTATTACCAGGGTGTCTTTGACATTGCAAATCATGATGGGAACCTGATCCTTGGGACAGGGGAGTCTCACAGCCAGCGAACCCTTTTGGTTGTACTCCTATCCTCTTCGTCGATATGTATTCGGAAGGAGAGGTCATCTGGGAGGCCATACACGGTTGGTGGTAACCAGATAATCTCCACAAACGGACACAGTATGCGGCTACGAGTCAACAGCAGGCTGCATGTCCAGTAGCAGAGACAGGGGCGTACAAAATTCAAGAGTGGAGCAGAATATTCATAACTTAGACCAGGGTGATTTATGGAGGTGAAAATCGACAACATCCTAGGTTCAATTTTCAGCAAGTAAGAGCTGTGTGAACTTTTAATATTCAGGCTAAATTAATTATTCCAATTTAATTCTGCTTAAAACTGGAAATATGATGTAATTCACGGAAAATCTTTCACGAGAAGAGGTAGTCAGTTGGCGACACCAAGCCGATGAAGTAGTAACGCGAACGTACCTGTAGACAACAGATCTCCGGTTGCTTTGATTTTATGGTGGCTTAAAGAAGGGCGAGTGTCCATTAATGAGAGGGTCAACGACATGCTGGTCGGCGTGAGAAACATCAGGCATAGCTTCAGGAATGTTGGTTGGTTCTTAAGTTTAGGGGCTGCGACAACGCATATAGCCCGTGTACTTTGGGTGTGTGTAGAATCTGTCTGATAACCGGTGTTAATTGTGATGACTGTATTAGTGTGTGTTATCTGTTTTTTAATTTAAGTACTGCAACTTATACTTTTTCAAATAGTTCCTACTTTTGCCGCTAAGCGCCACCGTCCACGACTAATAGACCGAGTTCAGAACTTAGCTACTAGACGCCAACGCAGTCGGCTCTTGGCAACGAACGTAGAAACCTAAGAGCGTTGTTTACATTCTTAACCTATCAAATTTAGCTTCACACAGGTGCAATTAGTGGAAGGTTCTATAACATGCCACAAATCTATGACATGGGACCTCCGGATTTACTTCCCCTCCGAAGGAAGGCATACTGAGAGATTTTAACGCTCTTAAAAATCCGACTGCTTCTGTCGGGTTTGAACCCCTTCAGGAATGTCATTATTTGGCATCGTACGACAAGGAAAGACAGAGAACTTCTTGACACTAAGAGAGTGTGTAGACACGCCCATTGGGATGTTCCATGAAGAGATTGTTGCAGTCTTCGCGAATAATCAGCAAATATAAGTTAGGGGCGCGACCCGTGGCATGAAAAAGGATCACGCTGAAGAGGCCACTAGATTGGCGGGAACAGGGTATTTAATTATCCATGATCGATATGAGAACGGACCGTAATTTTATAAATCTGCGAGTTCTGCCGAGTATTATGAGATGTGTCGCATGTTCGTGAGATAATGGTGACAGAAGTTAGATTTTTGGAGTGCCCCCACCCTGGTCCATTTATGTAATTAATATAAATTCTGCAGTTAGAACGTGGAAAATTTTATACTATTTCATGTTCGAGAGGTGAAAATTCATTCTATTTGCTAAGTCCATGGATAGTTAGTGTGTGTGCAAGTAGGAATGGTTATCAGTCGTTGAAATATCCTAAAGTATCACGTTGAGTGATAGTAGTAGTGTCTTTTGAAATCATGGAAATAGCTACCTATCCAGCTATTGATGAGGGTCAGTTAAGAAAATCTACACGGGCATGTCAGCTGAATTAAGTAGATTGACAAGTGTCCAATACCTAGATCAGAATAATTCAATGCGAGCGATTGAGCGCTGTCAAGCGTGTGCATATTATTGTACTAATATTCACGCAATTTATTTAGGCAGCAATGCAGCAATGGGACGTGGTTGCTTCCCGGAAACAAGAAAAATGAAGATGATAACTAAGGACTTTGAAATGGTTGATCCGATGGAGTAGAGATCCATGCAAGGGTATGTCGGGAGACATTCGCTGGCAGGCAACATAATGATGAGGACTTCATTTGAATTATTTCATTTTTGGACGGGTCATTTGGCATCAATTTGAGTTTTGAAATATTATTTTTATTTTTGTGTGTTTAAAATGGTTAGATTTTGTCATTATATGTAATGCAGACGTGCCATGTAATTAATGGACGCGACGTGACCATTTATGTTAATATTTGTAAGGTGATTCAAGTTAACGGGGATGCGAGCATATCAGCATGACCAGGAATATGGGGTCGGCGACACATAGAGGATAATTTGTTTCAGAATAACGCAAAGAGAGGTCGGCGGGAATAAGCATTTGTTTTTGGTATGACTTGTAATATTACCAAGGCTGTTAAACTGTAAGATGCCGATTGTTGCATTCTGTTGTAAGTGCAAAGCCGTCTGCTTCGCCCGTAATTTATTCGTGTGTTAATCCCAGTGGTTACATGTGTCATTAGGTACAGGATTATTAAGATTGACATTGGTCGCGAGTGAGGTGAGAGTGTGGAGCAAGTATGATTGTTGGTCCAGAGTGTGTTGTGCCTGAGGTTATATGTTAAAGAGGTACGTAAGTTGTAGATTTGATTGAGGTCGGACTTCGGATGCTGCGTAATCCCACAGGAGTTTATCCGTGGAGCCCCAGTCATTTATTCGTCAGATCCTTGATAAGGCATGAGAGCTTTCCCTAGATATTGGGATTATTTGTGGCACATTTTGAGAACCTTGGCAATCTTTGAATTAGGTAATACTCCACCTATGAGCACGCGCAGATCAAATGTCAAAAAGCAGTAAATTGTCATCAGGATGACAGGAGTTTACTTTAGACTAGGAAGTCAAGTATTAAAGTAGAGACTGTGTGTTTAGAAGTTTATATTGCAATTTAAGGGATGTGCCATATCCATGCCCAAGACAGTATTTTCCCTATTTATGTTGTCATGATGTTTATTGTAATATATTCGTGTGTATCATTTGTTTATTTCGTAAGGGTAGGGCACATCAGGGAGTTATTATTTGTTTGTAGCCATTTTAGTATAAGTTAGTGTCTCGCTTGAGCCAAATTGATTTGCGTGGGTGATCGCGACTTGATATCTGTTCGGATGGAAGCGAATCCGAGCTACAAGTACTCGTTTTCCTTAAGTCTCCCGCTTATTCACGCAACAAACAGCAGTTTCACGGAGTCAATCCATTGAGGGAATTGAGTAAATTTTAATGCTGATTTGAGGACTGATATCCAATCAGCGCGTTATTTCATGTTTGTTCAATGCGATTATCATTCAGGGTGGTGTGGTGGCTTTTCATTGTTATGCTATTTAATTCAGTTATGAAAGTGTGTTTATTTTATCCTTGGCTCACATCATTTCTAAACTTAGTCCCCTATGAGTATTTCGTATGTATTTGGAGCTAAATATCTCGTTATGCAATGTACTGGGCAGAGTCTTAATAGAAGCTCCTTTAGACGGGTGCAGTATATGATTAGGATTATTTCTACGTGATTTAAAGGGACATTATTAATGCTAAATCATGCTATTGGATGTATAAAATAAGATAATTGATATATGATCTTGAAGACAGCTTTATTGATTAATGAATTTTCTGAGAATGTTATTTCACATTATGATGCAAGGAGACATCATCGCCTAGATTCATCTACATGATAAATTTGGTCTATTGAATTGAATATGTGTGTATCGTCTTCGATTTAATACATGTCATAATTCGTTTTAATGCTCATTTTGACGTGGTGATTTACAGTAATATGTAAGATTGTGTAAGGAAGGCCAGTAATAGATGTTTTCCCAATTTATTTCTACGATAACGAGATTTTTGAGTTTCTGTATCTCGTGTTCTGACTGAACTAGTTCATTTGTTTTTCCATTTGTCTGTTCTTAACACAATCTTGATAGGATCAGCGTGTTCCCTGTTCATGTCATACTTGTCGGCAGGATTTTTTATTTTTTCTAGCCGGGGACTCCAGGTTCTACGATCCAACTGTTCCTTCGGATTTGACACGTATTGTTCATGATATTGGGGTACAGTACTATACCCGTATCCACGTCGTCTTACCTGTTGGAATCCGATTGAAAAGCTGGATCTTAGAATCTGGAAGTACCCGGCTGAAATAAACCCCAAAACTCTACCAACTAGGATCAACCAGGGATAAGGATACCTCAATATAAAAGAATGTGATAAGAAGATGCCAGTGGTCGACGAAATGAAAACGAAAATCAGCTCAAAATGTACTAACAAGACTCTTAAAAATTAAATTAATCTCGGACATAAGGCTAAGCATTCAGTAAAATAACCCACTGGTCCTCGTAGCACATCGTGGTTCTAATATAAATCACCAAACATTTTTAAGATCCAACGAGCTTTTATACAAAAATCGTATAATACCATATTTCATAATAGACAAAAGTTAGAGTGTCATGGACAATTTTTATCAGAACTGTGTTAAATATGTTGTACTCACATGTTGAAATAGTAGTATTTGTGATTTTCCAAAATTGTTATTTCGTTTCATGACGAAAATATTTTATATATAGATTTCTTTTCTATCAATAATATTTCACATTGTGCGTTCATATTTCACAAATATTTCTTTCAAAGAATATAGAGTGATCACTATTAAAAGAATAATTCAGTTTTCGCCTAAACAAAATTCGAAATGGAAATCCTCCTCTAAGGCAACACGTAAGAAACTACACCATGAAAAAATAGCCTGTCTTAAGAAGGTACAAATAATCCATTAGAATCAAACGCTTAACCAAGTTGGAGTATTCCAAAAGAACAAAGAAAATTGAAAACTGAGCGAACCCGAAAAAGTGACTATATTCAATAAGAAATTCAAAAACATGGATCGCAAAAGCCTAATCCAAAAATCGTAATTGTTCACAATGGAAATCACTATATTTCCACGTCTATATCGAACTCGATGACAAGTAGACTAACACATCTATCAAACAATGTTGCATGTAATGGCAAAATATTCTGTTTCGTTGCTTAAATTGTCTCAAGTATTTATTCCGAATAATGTTCAAGTATATGTGGAATATCGGTCATCTTCTTGATAACGACTATTCTTATATAATTTTATCGTAGTCTTGGCCCTGTCTCTTCTTATATCGTGTCTTCATAACCAATTATAATGCTCAATTTATCGCCAAAGTAAATTTAGGAAAAGAAAAGTAATGCTTTAAAAATAACATCACATTTAATATTAATATTAACTACAAATATAATACATGCTTGGACAGAAATGATAAAAGTATCAAGTCTATCCCTAGAATGCACTTTCTATCTACTGAATAAAAATTGGTGAAAGAAGGACATTCTAAAGTATGACTAATTCATACTGTCTACTTATATCAAATGTTTCCCGCTACCTTGTTCGTATTCATCTCGATGAAAATGGAAAAGCATATTTGAAGCACACATTCCTTGTAGGAACTGAACCCTTGGCATACGTTGCGTAGATCTCGTACCGCCTGGAACTGCGTAGAATCGAACCTCGTTCCCGTCCGGCTCGGAAAAAACAGCTGTCCGCGTTGCAAAGTTCGTTACACCGACACGTCATAAGTTTGCTCGATAGCCTAGTTGAAAATGCCATTAAAAGTTCATATTGTAGAAGTGCGAATGTAGTGTCAATATCTCAAAAGTGCCTTCAGCCACTTTTTAAACAACATTCTGTTATTGAAATCCATAGTTGAGTTTAGTAATCATTCCGAATGCTCAATTCTGCTAAGGTGCTGCATTCCCGTTATTCATTTAGTATCTCCTCACCGTCACTGTAGTGTATCGAAGTGTATTTCAACAAAATATATTATCAATGTTCATTGCTGCAATATATATTGACCGTACTATAATGTTCAAAAGTCTTATAATGGCAGTAGAATATAACCAGTCTATATGGAAACTGTGTTCACTTTCATTACACTCAAATCTAACACAATGGGCTATTCGTTTTTCCATGAGTTTCTAACACTCGTGTCTTGCTGTTGCAAGTCAAGACTAATGGTTATGTTCCGGACTGTTCTCACTTCGCACAAGTTTAAATTTCATTTGATATGCCTACTTTCAATCATGCCAGCGGACACTTTCTTGGCTGATTCTGAAGTAGTATTACGAACGAATGAATGTCTCTCCCGAGCGAGATATTTCATACTGACTGTCGGTCTACCCACAATACTGCTGGGTTCAAACGATATGATAATCGAAGACGACGCAGTGTGATTGAGATAATCACCTGGTATTCTGAAATGTGCATTTACAAGGTAAAAATCATTCCCAAGTTGCTTCTACATGAAATACAATGTATTTGCCAGTAGTCGATCCCTTCTGTGATCTCTGTATTACTATATAACAGCTTATATTGGAGTCACGTTTACACGGCATCCATCTTGGAAGCAATAACTGTACCTTGGACAAAGCACGTGGTCAAGATTGTAATACGGGTTGCTAGTAAATCTCCTAAGCTCGCGCCACGAAGTCATCGCAGCTGCTCGTAGTTGAAATATTGCCATAAAGATATCATCTGTGTTCTTTCTAACATGACCAGGTTCCAAATCAATGCAAGATACTGGCTCAGTACTGTACCCGAAAATACCTACCCTTTCACCTGTTGATATCCTTCGATGGTAACTGGATCGTAGAACCTGAAAACCCCGGCTAAGATAAATCCCCAGATCCTAACAAGAGGAGAAGGGAGTTTAAGGGTGCAGCAAATCCTAACAGATGTGGCATTAAGCACCGGGCCATTGATAACTGGAACTCACTACCTGCCGCAATCTTAGAGCCCTTTCCCAAACATAGTGGTGTGTTTAAGAAAAGACTGACTATTTGTGTTAATACACAAGTTTAATTGATAATTGTTATTGAAGTGTTATGTATAATTATGTGTTTGTTATTTATACCCATTTTGCCACCGGGGGACACACACCCAATTGCAAATAAATGAATGAATGAATGAAAAAAGACGAAAGTATAGCAGCAAACTGCTCTAAGAACACGAGAATCGTGAGAAATCACCCTCTCAGGAGTGTGGTAAACTCTAGAAATTAATTAATCTGAAAAATAAACAATCAATTCATAATAATATATTATGAAATGAGTGCACCTGATTAACCAGGCCTAAACTCAACTGAAAATGAAGTCACACACGACATGGGATAGCCATGCATCAACCTAACTTCTCAATCATACTACAAAAAAAGTATAAATGGTGGCAAAGTGGATTCACTGGACTATCTACTTTGCAACGCTACTTGAAAATATTTCCTCTACCTGGATGAAGACACTCGAAGGCAGTATGGAGCATGGAAATACCTCACAATCTGATTCCACATAGTATAGCAGGATCTCACAGATTCTCTCCAAATCCAGTGAACGAACTGGGAACCTCCTACTCCAATGTCCCAGGTCCACTGCTGGTAATCGAACTGCTTCATCATGTCAGAAATTGTCCTCGCCCGAATTTCGAACAGCTCCAACCCGGGCCGCAAAGAAATTGAGCACGCGTTTGCAACATCGCGATAATCAAACGGACACATGACGGTATTATTAGTTATTTGCGGTTGCATGATGCCGAAAGTTCATGTTCCACATGCCAATAGTCCGCATCGCGAGTATGTTCAACTTCGAAGATAGCATTGTAGTTACTCGAAATGTCCACTACATTTCGCTTGGAGAGCGGTGTCCACACTCAGATCTACACGAACATGGCTAGAATGTTTATATATATCGAAACTGTCTCTCCCAACACCTCAGGCTTCCTCACACTATACATGTTCAAATAACTTCACTCAGAACGTAAATAACGTTGAATTGCAATAGTCTTGGTGTGCGTATAAGAAAAAACACATTTTCAGTGAGCATAGGCTTCACTAACACGTTCCGTAACGTATCATTGCACTTGGCTTCTCGCCTACACATGCATTTAAATAACATGAACTGAACTTGATGTAGCCTATATTGGCCTCAATACGTCACAATATGAAGTCCAAATATCAACCGGCATCGCCGTTGGCTTGTGATAACTTTGCACCTACTCGCTGCCCGAAACAACACAGCGATACGAGCCTTCGCCTAGACACACACTTGTCTGAGTTTAAAAATGATCTGTCTGTCACCCGTGAGTGTTCGCTTGCAGGCCACAGCCGGAGCTCTCCCACTCCTTGCGCATGACCTAACGATCTACCTGTGATAGGTCGATGTAATAAATCCATATTCTTGACGTTTCAAGGCTATTTCCATAAAAGCAAGACAGCACTCTCTCTCTCAGCTGTATTATCTTGTACTCCAATGTAAATTTGACATCATAACTATGACTTATTTCCATATAATGTTCAAACATAGATGTCAATCTTCCCTTTACTACACAGATCAAAGTCTCCGCGCTCTTCTGGCGGTCTAAATGAGAAAGACTCTTCCGAAGATGGTCGTTGAGACTCGAGCTGACCCGAATGATCACATGTTCCAGCCAGCTGTCTCTGGCTCACTCCAAATACTAGGTCAAAAACTGTCACTTGCAGTAACGCTTCGTCAGGCGAAAATGTACCGTCATTTCAGACCAAAAAAAGAAACGGTACATCTCTCTCCTAATACCTCATATAAAAGCTAGCTAGACTTTTATTTCATCATTCCAGATAATCCTGCTACAGTACATGGCCACATACAGAGTTAAACTATCTTCTTGTAGCATCTGCGCATGTTTTGTTCCCGAAGCATCGAGCTATTCGGAACGTTTCCTCGGCTACTGTTTCACTAGCCTCTTCCTTATCTCTCTTTCTTGGTATATCCCGATGGTGGAGCAGAACTACATGTTATCTCTAATTTCTTGTACTTCCTTTTCTTTTATCTTTATCCCTTTCTGGGGTTCTTTCTCTGCTACCCTGGCGACTAGCACTTGGATGGGCTTCATCTATCGCACCGTTTCTCCGATCGTCCTTCTTACTTCGTCCTTCCCTATCGGACTTTTTCTGCTCCCCTCTGAGCCTTTCCCGGTCTCTCCTTCGATAAAACTCTTCCGTGCTATAGTTCTTGTACCTGATGCACCCCTGACGTGGTCTGTAATTAGAGTCATAAGGTGCGTCACGATGATTGTTACGATTGTTGCCGTAATCCCTCCTGTAGAAATTACGTTCCTCATAACGTCTCTGCCACGGTGGTTACGTGTATTCCCTATGCTGGTTTTGGTATCTCACATCTGTTTGGTAGTGATTTCGAGTTGGCCCTTGCCTCTCCGAATTCCTCTGGTCGGATCTGACCTGATCCGTTTGTTGGGTTCGGTTCATTACTACCGTGTTTATCCCATTAGACTCCTGTCGACGGGTACGCGATATGATAAGCGTTGACATTGTGTTTACGTGGTCCAAACGACGTAGTAAGTCGTCCATCGCGGCTAAGTCAGTCACTCCTAATGAAATTATTGACTTTCTGACATCCACTGGTAGTTGCTGTGATATAGCTTCCACTAACTGACCCTCGGTCATCGGGGGTTGCATAAACCGCAATTTAGCGAGTTGACACGCAAAGTACTCTGCGTAGCTAGTGGGACCAGTGTTTGTATACCTTCTCGAAAAAATTTCTGACCTTATATTCTGTTGCACGTCAATGCTACAGAATCTTTTGATAAATGCGTCTGCAAACTCTTCTAAATTATAGAAGGTATACCTAAACGCCTTATGGTGGTGCATCAGTCAAATAGCGTTCCATTACTCTAAGTTCGCGTTCGCGTGGCACTGGCGATTCCAAGAAGTAGTCCCTTAATCCACGAATATATTCGAGAGGGGTTGTCTCATCAAAATTACTGAATTTGCGAGGTTTATCCTCAAAATTCTTAATAACAGTGATGTTGGACGCTCTTTCAACATGCCTATGTATATAACCTCCTGTATAGACGTTAGTGTTGGGATAGGAGTACTCGTATGGTTGCAGTTGCGTGAAATTGGGCTGAGTCAAATTGGGTTGAGTTGGACCTAACTGTTCCGTCGCTCTAGACTGAGGACTGATCCTAATGTCAGGCGATTCATATGGCATAGTTTCATCTCTTTCCTGTAATCTAGGTTCCATTTGATCTAATGCAGCGTGAAACTCGCTATTCCAGCTTGACCATAATTGCTCCTTTATACTTTCTACGTTAACATTCCCCCCAAGTTTAATGTTTTACAATTGCGTTCGAATTGCATTTAATTCCGAAGTTTTCTTTTCCCTAACTTCGTTCAGTTCTATCTTATTATGATCTATTTTAACCTCAATGGACTTTAATCTAGTTTCTTGACTGGTTAAATTATCTGTTTGAAAATTTTAAAGAACAGTTATCTTCTTATCGACATCCTCCCTCACATCTAATATTTCTTTGTTAGCTTTTAATTCGCTAGTGGAAAGTTTTTGTTCCATTTCCTGTTTCAGATCTTTGAAAGAATCTTCATTATTCCTAAGCATAACATTTCTTAATAATTCTATGTTTTCTTTAACAATTGCCTTAAAATCTATGTCAAAGTAATCTTTCAATAATTTATTATGATCACTAACTTGAACACTAAAATAATTCAGTTCAGTTCTCAATTGATCTATTGAAGCCTGTGTATGCATAGTGTCGTTAGTGAATTGAAGTTGCAAAGCTTCCAAATTATCCTTTGCTAACCTTTTACTGACTTCTAAATCTAATCTAATTTCCATTTGGAAATCTTTATATTTCCTCTATTTCATTGATCTGGATTTGATTTAGATTTTGGTTAGCTTCTACAACACTAACTTTAGACTGGATGTTAGTTACATCTGTCTGTACACTAGTGACTTTAACTTCAATAATATTTTGACATGTTCGCATCTGGTTCTGACCAGCCTGCATTTGACTTTGGCTGGATTCGACCTTAACAATTTTCGACTGAACTTTATCAATGTCCGCTTCTATTCTTGTTTTACTAGTCTGCACTTGTTTTATACTAGTGTGCATTTGACGTTGGCTAGCTCTAATATATTTGTTGCTGGACTGAAGGTCTTTTAAAGAGCCTTTCATACTCTCTGCAAGAGCATCTTGGATCACACTCTTACTCTTATCATTCAAAGATTCCTGCATGCCACCAATCTGGGCACGTAGCTGTTCAACACCATTCAGCTGTGCCTGAATTAGTTGATAAAGTTTCTCAATCTCACTAGGAGATCCCGTCTCCTCGTTCTCAGACATATCAAATATATATCACACAAAAGCTGAAAAACATGGTACACCACTCCACCAAACAAAGCATAGACATCACAGAATAACCACATTTGCCATCTTAAGAACTTCTTGATTGTGTTGCGTTAACTTAAAATATAATTAAAATTACCAATCAGTGCTTAATGTTACAATCAAGGAATTTCCAGAACCTATTCATACTACGCGTGATGATTTATATCACTATATGTCCTAAGTATTCCTATTATGACCATCTTTAAATTAAAGAAAATGATTTTACATTTAAAATGGGCTCAGAAATACCCATCCGCTGGTTGCAAGAAAATGGGACACCTTGAATGAAGCTCACCCACGAGCTACATCACAAAGCCCCACTCGACTGATCAAGTCAATTCAGATTTTCAGAGAATGTCTTTCATTGATCTCGGCTCTAGTCTTATATTTTTTCCAAATCAGTGTAGCACCACTCAAAAAATCCATAAAATCTCGTAATGGTTGCAACTCTACACGTTTGCCATGTAGATCGAGAATACTAGTAACTGCATTATTCACGAATGAATTCCAACATCTTGTGCTAAAATATTGGTGAACCATTATTTCCCGACGTTCATTCAACGAGTTCACAATTGATCGCTGTAATGTTGTCGGAATTGACTAGCACATAATGCCACAACGTGTTCGAAGGAAAGATTCGAAACGATCGTTAAATGGCGTCTTATCACCATCTATAATGGCCTCAAACTATTTTCTCGTCTCTGATATTCCAGTTTTCTCGAGTCCATCATCTGTATGCCATTTTACTCAATTGGCACATCCCAAAAAGACACGATATCTCTATTCGAGCCCCTTAAGTCTGGGCCGCCAATTTACTGTACCCAAAAATACCTACCCTTTACCTGTTGATATCCTTCGATGGTAACTGGATCGTAGAACCTGAAAACCCCCGGCTAAGAAAAATCCCCAGATCCTTCCAACAGGAGAAGAGAGTATCAGGGTGCTGCAAATCCTAACAGAGGTGGCATTAAGCAAGACCAAAGCATCGCAACAAACTGCTCTATGTACACGACAATCGCGAGAAATCACCCTCTCAGGAGTGTGGGAAACTCTAGAAATACCTAGCTGTGGCCCTCCTAATGTGACCTCTTTATACTTCTATAAATCGCGCGATTAAAAGAAATGACAAAAATATTTATTTCCAAAAAGAAAATCTGACAGGTCAGACCAATACGTCAATGACTGGACACAAGAACAAAGAAAGTAGGCACTAATAGCATGCCAATAAATTCTTCAGCAGTCCCCACGGACCCAGAATGCATTTGACCCTAAAATGAAATAATTAATATACAGTATGTACAGCAGGTGATCCTATAAGAAACGAAGAAACAAATCAAAGAGATCACCTTTATGGTTCTTCCACCGATTCCAACATTATCAAACTCGCAAATTAATTCACACATATATAGTTTCATATTTACAGCGAAATTATTATTAACTTTATTACACCCTCAATTGTAAATGCCATCCCAAACAGGTAGTTCTGCACTCCTCATTGGTGCTGTGTAATAACTGATAGGAATAAATATTGCCTTAGCAATGTAGTTAAAGTCTATTTTATCAATCAAGCACTTAAGCTAAAAAGACGTGAAGTTCGTAATTCAAAATCTCTAAAGATTCAATAATTTCTCAGTTTTAATGTACTTATTTAAATTTATCCAGAATTATTAGTTAATGGATCATGTATCTACTCTAACAATTGCTTAAATCTTATAAATTGAGTACAACCGGAGAATTAATTAAATGGGGGAGACACACAAAAAAACTCTGAGGCTTGACAAAAACTAGATCCATAATTGGAGTTATCAATTTATCAACAAACTGCAACAAGAAATGCAAAAGAGAACAAACATTATGTCCTTTCAAAAACATCCTGAAATTAGTATAACCTTGCACTGAAATACTGTAATTATAATGGTCACACATGACTTCGGCGATTTCGGAATACAGGTGGGCATTAGCACCAACATCACAAAGATTATAATTTTATAGTCGCATTATACATTATGCTTTCACTAGCATCATAACATTAACCTAGCCTACTCCAACGAATACTACCGTAAATAATATAATATACGCCCACTGACGTTTCTTATCACAACATCACACACATGGTGATTAAATTATTCAATAACTAGAATTCAGATATATTCAGCTGTGTTTCTTAACTATAAGTTTTCTCATTTCAATGCACAATAAATTTAACATGGGTGGCTAATTAAATCCACTGGATTACAAAAAACTTGCCTTACAGAGTTTTATTTACAGTCACATAACAATACGCTTCCCCTTAAAGTCAATCCCTGGGATTTATCTCAAAAACGATTCTTGTTCTTCAACCAGTACTCTTAAACAACGTTCTACTCAAGAAAAACTCGAAAGACTGATGCATAATTCAGTTATAGCAATATTAATTAATTTAAAGATCAACGAGGTGTATCCAAGTACACGTGGCTACAAAATCAAAAGTCAATGTTTATCAGACGAAAACAGAAATGCTCCTCAAGAGAATTTACGAAAATCGGACAGGGTCTACAGCATGTATCCAGGTAACGACTCAAGTTAACTCCTGTTGATACATTAGAATCCAGTACGACAGCGTTCATTCTCAAGAGAAAAATCCCCATTCTAAAAGAATGATCAAACTTCACATTCTATACTGTATTGTAAAAATAATAATGCAAGAATGCATAGGCAAATTCGAAGCTCGCAATTGTCGAACACAAAAATAATAGAGCGAAAACCCCCCAAAGCCATAGCTTGGTTAAAAAAACAACAAGAAGTACACAAAGGAATGGAAAATATCAAATCCACTAAATAATGAAAATTCTCCTCAGGAATAACGTAAATTTCTTCTCCTGAAAAATAAACAATCAATTCATAATAATATACTATGAAATGAGTGCACCTGATTAACCAGGCCTAAACTCGACTGAAAATGAAGTCACACAAGACATGGAAGAGCCATGCATCAACCTAACTTCTCAATCATACTACAAAAAAGTATAAATGGTGGCAAAGTGGATTCACTGAACTATCTACTTGGCAACGCTACTTGAAAATATTTCCTCTACCTGGACGAAGACACTCGAAGGTGATATGGAGCATGGAAATGCCTCACCATCTGATTCCACATAGTATAGCAGGATCACAGAGATTCTCTCCAAATCCAGTGAACGTACTGGGAACCTCCTACTCCAATGTCCCAGGTCCACTGCTGGTAATCGAACTGCTTCATCGTGTCCGAAAAGGTCCTCGCCCGAATTTCGAACAGCTCCATCCCAGCCCGGAAAGAAATTGAGCACGCGTTTGCAACATCGCGATAATCAAACGGACACATGACGGTATTATTAGTTATTTGCGGTTGCATGATGCCGAAAGTTCATGTTCCACATGCCAATAGTCCGCATCGCGTGTATGTTCAACTTCGAAGATAGCATTGTAGTTACTCGAAATGTCCACTACATTTCGCTTGGAGAGCGGTGTCCACACTCAGATCTACACGAACGTGGCTAGAATGCTTATATATATCGAAAACGTCTTTCCCAACACCTCAGGCTTCCTCACACTATACATGTTCAAATATCTTCACTCTGCTCCCTCCCTAGCCACTACCATCTTCAGTAGACCGACTAATGATACTTCGGAACTTTTTTATCACACCTCGTAGGTTAGGTTAAGCTATGACCGCCAAGAGTAGTGTTTACAACCAGTGATGAGGAAGGGGATGGTTCTGTGAGGAGAAAGGGGAGTGTTCAGAATTCAGGTTAGGTTTGGTTATATTAAGTTGAGCTACGGCTACCATCTTGGAGGTGGGAGGAGGCTGTAAGGTTACGTTAGGTTAGGTTAAGTTTAACTACGGTCGCCATCTTGAAGGAGGAGGAAGAAAGAGAAGGCTGTTATGTTAGGTTAGGTTAGACTAGATTACGCTAAGCTATGTCCGAGGAGGAGGGAGAATAAGCTGTCGGCTTATTTTGGGAGGAGGTAGGAGAAGGAGGCTGTTAGGTTAAGTTAGGTTAGATGAGGTAAGGTTAGGTAGGGTTAGGATAGGTTAGGTTAGGTTAGGCTAGGTTAAGTTAAGCTATGTCCGAGGAGGAGGGAGGAGGTTCTTCCAGAACCGCCACAAAGCCACTACTACGGTGCTATGATTATCGCTTAAACATCCATTGCGAGGAGCAATGATGAAAACCAAGGCCGAGATGGGGAAATGCCACTGGTACGGAGAGAAGGTTAGACCCGGGGACAACCACGACCTCGGACTCCAGCAACCTGATAGTGTGAGTTATCTCCAAAATGCATCTCCATTAATATATCTGTGCTTCTGGTTACTTTTGGATTACGTTAATGAACTGTTTTAATATACGGTGACATCATAAGCAGGTTGCTTATGCACTTTTATTTGATTGTACATAAGTCCACTACTTTAATTGAATTGAAATTTGACGGCAGGAAGCGTGCAGCAGTTTTAGCCACCATGATAATGCTGTGATTGTTTGAATTGATATATTAATAATGCACGAGTTAGTAATTTATAGAGATAAATAAGAGATTAAATAATACCACTGAAATCTATTGATTTTCCCTCGATGTGACTACAGACTAATGCAAGGGAAAAGTAATAGTGTTCAGTATCGTTTGCTGGAATTGCTTGAAGTGTATTAGTACCATATGGGATGGAAGCAGAGAAATATCAATCTTTCAGCCAACACGCGTTAGCTGCACTGCATAAATCAATACTCTTAGGGGAAGCTGATTCACTTGGTATATACTGAGTCCCATCAGCTTGTAACCCTTTTTGCTGACATTTTGAGCCGAACATTGATGCGCCTTTTACAAATTTGGAAAAAGAACATGGTTCGATTTAGCACAGTGTTGCAAACTACACAAGTGGTGTATTTTAATCTGTGAGAGAGGCGAAGGGTTTATGGCCATTATTATTAAAAATAACCGCAAGTGTAACGCCAGTGATGTGGTATTTCCTAAAGTATAAAATCAAATTCAGTGCAACAAATGAACTATATTGGGAATGGAGGTGGGAACGGAATCGAACCTTACGACCACATGTTGGCGAAAATTCCAATTGGAAATTGAATGACGCGGAGAAAGCTGAGTTTTCAATGACGTGGGGAGTTTATTAGAAGTATTCCTTTATGACCCAGGATGGCTAACCACAGGAAGGAAAAGAATGTTAAGGTAGAGGCAAAACCTTAAACCTCGATCCAATGTCTACTGAGCATCGAAACATAAGAGTTACTACCATTAATATATGTAGATTCATTCAGTTTGTGTGGTACAATGGTTGATTAGGTTATGGGGATGGAACTTATGCACAGTTCTAGGTAGGCAACGTTTTCATTCTTTAGTTGACCATGTAAATAAGAGAGATGTTTTTCTGCGTATCATTTCACGCCCAGGTGGAAGCGTGATAATTTTATTAAGTAGGACATGCAGTGTGAAATGCACCAGAGCTCGGTTAAGTGTAGTTACAGTGAGAGGAAAATTTTGTTTTCTTAGCCGAGCAGGGCTAATATATCTTAAAGTTATTGGAGCTGAAGCTAGCTTGCATCTGTATATAAAATGAAACGTGTATTTTGTAACAGCGGAACTAGTGAGCCTATGAGGTAGGGTAGCTTTGACATTGAAGCAGTTAGGTGAGTTTATAGCAAAGCTGTTCATTTTGTCACTAGTGGAGTGAAGAAACGTTATGATGAGACGCCTTATTATGCCACTGCAGATAGACAGGCACTGTATGTAGAGGAGCCTCAGTTCATGATTCATATGATCACAGCTTTTAGCAGTTATTACATCTTAGGAAGGAATGCATTCAGAGATATATTTTTGGCTGGAGATTATTATAATGGAAGTGAATTTAAGGCAGAGTTTTCTATGATTAAATGAAGATGGATATCGTATTTAGCTGTTTTTTTTATGTATCAAGTTTTGTACTGTCAATTTTGTGGCATTTTTTGGAGCAGTTAAAGTTGCTGATTATTGACGGGTGAAGGCAACGTATGGGTTGTTCCGACGATAGCCTGTATTAGCCTGCTATTGAGGAGGTGATATTATTCCACCGATTTTTATTTGAGGAAGTTATTTAAGGAGTCACTACACTTCCTTGAGTGATGACGGATATTGTCGTGTGAGAAGTGGCTACAACATCATGGGAATATATGGGAGCATATGAGCGATTTTGGATGTGAGGATGGAACTTCCTACGAGTTGTTTTCGTCGTTCTTTTTGGATGAGGCACCTATTAATCATTAACCTGAATTAAGAGCAGGGATAAAACAGAAATAAATGTGTGAGAAAATAATCAATGGAAACTATATATTAGTCTAAATTAAATGTTAATACTCATTAGATACCGGAATATATGCATTGGCATGTTGCATATGCATTTGAATATTTAGCCCCTTTTCACCGGTTAATGTATATTTTAACTAAAAACTGGTGATGAATATTAGAGGACTATATTCACAATATTTTAGAAGTCTGAAAGGACGGGCTCAAGCTCGATCTCGTTTTGATGTTTAATAGTGACCGCGACATATAACTGCGCAGAGTCAATGCGCCTGTTACGAGCGCTCCCGCTTGATCCCCTCGCCTGTCATAGCCCACGGGGCGGAAACAATGAAATTACATTACGCAAGTTATTTGTCGCACTTCCATTGTTTCAGTAAAATATTCTATTTATTTGAGCAAAGTTCAACGCGTAGTGTGTGACATGCAGTTCACCAGACCACCTGTGTAACATGCAGTTCACCAGACCACCCGAAAAAAGAAATGCCATTCCGTTATTACCTGACCATGATGGGACAATTAGGCTACTTGTGAAGGAAATAATTTATACTGTCGAAATTGTGGTATATTGGCTTTCACGGCCAGTGGAATAAAACTCAGCATTTTTTTTAGCTTTGTGCCGTGCCTTGTGTGGGGTTTAGCCTCGGAAACCAAGCTGGCTCATCGGTGGGATCTTTGTGTCCCCGCCCGGTCCCGCACAGGAGTAGCGAACTGCGCGCTACCTCCTTTCTTATGAAGCGTAACTGCGCCTATTTACGGCGAGAACTAAATGCTAAAGCAGCCATAACCTCCCTATGAAGCCTTCACTTCTTCATCGTTCCCCTTACTTGCATCATGACGTTAAAGTCAAAGACCAAAACCAAGCCTCTACGTAGGTCACATACAGTAATGATAACATACATTTTCATTTCAGACTGTTTAGCCTTTCAGCGTTCAGTCTAGTTTGCAAGCTACTGCTTGCGAACAAGTCGCCTTCATGATCCCCTATTAGCAGTTAGTACTGCGGCGTCCTCTGCTGCCATGCCTCTCATTTTCAAATCATTCAAGAATGAATTTAACCATCACCTACCTTCCTGCCATATATGGCACTACTAGAGAAACTTCAACGAGCAAAACCTGTATTGATCATGCACTTATTCGTAGCGGTATTTCTAATGACAACATCTTACCCATTATATCTCAGAGCAGAATTAGAGATCACTATCCTATATTAGTATAAATCTTGAAAAGGTCCGTGACTTAGAAGCAGCTCAGCGTAACATACGTGAACATAGATTTAAGTTAGATAGTGAGTTGGTTAAAAATAAATTGGGCAATATTAATTGGGACACAGTATTAGGGAACAACCACTTGGATTCTTAAGTCGATAAATTTATACAAACTATCCAAAATTGCATAAAAAATCTTCAATACAATTAAATTCAAAGCAACAAAAGAGAGGAGTGCATAACGCACGCGCTAATTAAGTCCATTCGCACCAGAGATAGGCTGTATCAGGAATATATAGCAAATATAGAGAACAACGCCATGAAGAGAAATATAAGCGATATAGAAATAAATTAAACGAATTACTTAATAAAGCTAAAACTGACCACTATAAACAATATTAATAAATTACTGAGAATCACACTATTTTATATCAACCTAAGTTAAGTATAGCCAAACGTAACTTTCTGTATTTCTCACCAAAATTATATAACATTCTTCCAATTAAATTAAAATAATTTAAATAAAATCATGCAAACCTGAAGATGCATATAAAACATTTTCTCAGATAAAAATAAAATAAAATTGAAAATATAATTAATTGAGCCTACAAGTTTATGCAAACGCAAATTAAATGTTCCTTCTTATTCATTATTTTTTAGTGTATACATCATTTACATTGAACGTGTTATTCGGCTAAGCCATTATACAATTTTTTGAAATAGTAATCAATGATATGCAAGGCACACACAAGGTTGCACCTTTTAGCGGCATATGTGATATCTCTTCCTGCTCTGTATGAATTTGATATCCTATTTCGAACTGTCTTGATCATATTGTTACACTATAATTTAATAATTGTAAATTTACAGGTTAAACAATGAGTAGGAAGTGTGAGGAAATTCATTAAATGTGTACAGTTATTCTGAATTTTGTAAAATGTGTGTATTTGTAACAATTTAATAAATAATAATAATATTTGTCCCAGCAATCATTCGTGCTACCCTCATATCAGTTACCTCTAGCTTATGTATCCGATATCCTGAATCAGCCCAGCTAGCATATCCATACACCAAGGTCGGTCTAAATACTGAGCGATGTATCTTCTAACTTGCAGAGGACTGTAGATCGCTACTCAGAACTCACTGCATTGGCTTTTATACACCTCGACTCTATTTCTTTCCCCATACTACCAGCCTGAGCGATTGCTAACGCCCGGGTTTCCTGACACATACCCCGGTCCTAGACCCTAACAATACCAATGATATAATACCTGCTACAATCATCACTATAACACAGATTATGACGAATTTCACACAGTTCGAATTGAACTGGGTTGATGACCATGCCATTCCCATAACAAAAATAAAGAACAATAGAGAATTATCGCAAGAGGGAGAACCTTTTATGTGAATTCTTCTTCACCCACGTCCATGTGCAGAAGTGCTAGTTCATGTGTGTGGGTGTGTATGTGTCATGTAGGTATTGTGTTTGAGTAAGATCAGCTATCAGAACCCGGTGGTGGAGTGTCGCTGTTGGTCCTATGATAAGCAAGTCGTTCATGTCGGAGCATAGTAATGAGCTGGGAAAGCAAGGGAGGGTGCATTAGGATGGCGTTCTTCGGTTCTGCTTCGCGAAGCGTTCCAGTCTTTTTCGTCTTCCCATTTACTTTCCCCTGCATTAACATTTCATCCTTCTGTGTACCTCCTTCTCTCACCCCTTACACTTCGAACGTATGACTCTCTCTCGCAACGATACAGACACGCTCAAACAACAAACATCAATAATCGATATTTGCTATTCGTTGGGGTATAATGTGCATTCACAGCATATGGTATTATTTAATGTATTTCATTGGACATAATGTCACAATATCTGTAGCTTAATTTTGCTGTTATTGTTTTATTTAATATATTGACTCTTCATTGTTCGAGGTAAAATTTGGTTTGTTACCTGTGTCATATTGGTAGTTGTACAAGTTTGTAAACATGTATTTAGAGCCAGAAGGCCTCCAAAACTGCCTGATACCGGTGAATGTGGCCCTTGAGCTGCCCTGGACAAGCGAGGAGCCATATGTCTCTCGCTGTTCATTTGTCTTTACATGATGGCTACGTCAGTGCCTTCGTTAATGCAACGACAGTCAGTCCCTCAACTCCCATGGCAGGCGAACCTGACTTCATTGTTAAACAGCTCAACTAACTACTACCTGACGTCACAAAGCTGTCCTGTGTAAACGTTGGACAAAGGTTGGTATTTAAATTGTAATTTATGTATCATTTTGGATTGGATATGTGCTATTCATTTTCTTATTATCAATTAATTGTTAAAATTTTCATAACTTAAAGTATGGGCTCAATTACATTCTCATAAACGGATTTCAGCATATAATGGTATCTGAGAGGTAGATAATTTATTGAAACGACTTGACAATGTCATCTTGAGAGAAATAAGCAGCTGTGAATACCCACTTCACCAGTTGCGTAGCTTCAATATTCATCCCATTCATTATTTCAAGTGTCGTAACCTATCTTCGGTAATATGTTGAGTAAAAACATATATCCTCATTTGTCCTAAATGTATGGGTATAGTTCTAACTCTTCGTCCTTAACAAGAACCATACTTAATTGCTCTTGTGATCAACGTTATGAGTGACCCTATGTACGACTCCCGGTTACTAAGTTTCTTTGTAATTCCGCATTTGCCACCGAAGCAAGTAATTGAAACATTAAGAAGATTCGCTCATCCACCTACGGGAAAGTATGGAAAGCCCGTTTTAGTGATAATACTTATTTGCTGGATTGTCGATATTAACGCCTTAAATATTCAAGATGGCGGCTACGTGATATAAGTAATGTAATAGTATTATGACTAATTCAAGCGAGGTATCTGCGTCTGCCCTCTCACAATATTGCGTGTTAATTACGCAATCGGGTCCTGGCTTATTAATTTCAAAGTTTTAATGGGCTCAGCCACAATCATGAATTTATGGCGGGGGTGTTCCTCTTCCTCTTGACTTTGGAATGCAAATCGCACTTTAAAGCTAATTTGAGATATTGTATCTCTAAAATGTATAGAGTTATTTGTTGGTATATTTTATAAATTGAAGATGGCCGCTGTGCGGTCAATTCAATGGCAGGTTACTATGAATAATGATAGCGAGGACTTTTGTATGGTACTCCTCTCGCACTAAATGGAACGTTATTTGCGCTGTTTTATCGTGAGTTAATTATAATCAATTTTTAAGGATACCCGGAGCCACCATCATGAATGTAGAGCAATTGTTCCTTTTTATTTCCTTTATTATATTCTATATTTTCAAAATGGCCACCACGCGTTGTACTCGTTGTGTTTTTATTATGGCTCATTTAAGCAAGTTCCTTGTTACTTCTTTCTAATTATGTTTCGTTTCAATCATTAGGTTCAATTATTACGCCCAGGTGCCATCTTGGTAATTTAAAGCTGCTGTTGTTTGCTTTGGGAAAACGATACTCCGTATAGGTTTCTATCTAATCACTCATTTTCGTTATCACAGTTCTAGAACATAGAAAGTGATTTATTTTTAAACTAAGAAATTTCAGGATGGCCACTGTGCGCTATATTTAGTGTGATAAGTATATGACTAACGATAATGGTGACTATTATATAATACACGTGTGTTATGTTTCGCTTTAATTGTGCAATAACATTCTAAGAGTGAAATTTGTATACATAAAAGTACTCCTGCCATCTTGGATCTATTAAATCACAGTAATTTTGCTTAGGGTATACGACGCTACATATGGTTTTAATTTATCACCAAATTTCATTTTATAACTCTAGGAAACCTGATGTTATTAATTTATTTGGAATTTCATGATGACCGCTGTGCGCTATATTCAGTGTAATAATATTTTGACTAAAGCAAGGGATATGTAAAATGAGGGTTATCGTTCATGTTTTTGGAATTATACAGTATATAGTTATCCATCTTTTCACTGTGAGTGAATTTTTTGATTTGTAGAAGACCATACACCGTTCTTGTTATAACAGAGGCACACTTTTGGTGCCGGCATACCGATTCTTTTGATAGTTTTAGGGTCATTCATAGAAATTTTGATAAATTGTATTCAAGGTGTTTGAGCATTTTTTCATTGGTAGCAATATATGAGCAGGCCCTTTGGTGTTTGGGCAACGCGGCTGTCTCTTATTTGGAGGCCCCGGGTTTGATTCCCAGCTTTTTTAGGAATTTTAGAAACTAATGTGAGAGCTTGAACTGTGTTCACTCAGCCTCGTGAGGGTAATCGAGTAGCTGCCTGATAGTGAGGCAGCGCCCCGGTTACGGAAACAGAGATTAGCAACCGGATGGATCCAACGCTAACGACGCGACGCGTCGCGCAGGAATCCGTAGGATGAATGGCTGGGCAGTGGTTGCTTGGTAGCATAGGACCACAGATTACCTTACTACAGATGGCCGATAGCCATGCTAATTTTGGCACCTAAGACTTCAGCGCTGTCTGGTGAATGGCCACGTACTAGCAACATGTCGACCCGTAGCGTCACCTATGAGCAGAGTTTGTAAACACTAGCCCTCCCGCCCCCTCGCCTCTACCCCGCCCCTTCCCTTCGTTCCGATAAATATTCTCGTCCTAAATGCTCTGTCCACTTCAAAATTCCGAAAATCACATTCTTCCCAATAGAATTTACCACGTTTTTAAGTGTGGAGATAATAATATGATTCACAACAAATAATCACATTCAAAATACCAATAACAAAAAAAAAATTATACCAAAGTGGAAAATTTTGAATTCTAGAACTCTGAAATGAACAATCACAACATTTAGGACATAACCAACCACCTCATCAATTAATTTACATGTACTTTTGCATTTGTCAGTTGGCACAGGCTAGAGTAAAAGGTGGCTTTTCGCCGATGTCTCAGTCACACTCATGGCTGTGATTATATGGAAGCAACTGAGGTATGGGTGGTGCTTAGTAATGGCATTCGGGGCACAGTCAGTGCCTGTGAATGCTGTGAAAGGTTCAACTCATAGGGTTAGGACTACTGTTCTGACTCAGTGAGGAAAGCAATGGTAAACTACCTCACTCCTCTTCTTGCCTAGAACGCCTCAAAATAGCGCTGCCTTGGGTTTTTGTGGGTAACTACTCACATAAAGTAACGGCGGTACTTTTTGAGGATCCAACCAGCCTTCGGGCTGATTACCTAACAGACAGACAAATAATTTTCAGTTTCAATTGAAGCATATTGCATTGGTGTCAAGAATTAGACTACTACAAGGCCAACAGCGTATTATTACCCAGCTTAAAAAATGGTCCCTTCCAATTAACCACAGTAGACGCAATTAACTAATAACCAATTAATTCCTAGAATAAACTACAAAGAAAATGTACTGGGAAGGGAGAATATTCCTTTCACAAAACGCTTGATGCTGTTAGCAATACCAGTAAAATTTTAAGAGAGAATGCAAAGGAAGCAGGTGGGGTAACCGGATCCTCATTACACTAAAATTGATAAATTAGTGCCAAATTCATTAAGAGGCTGAAATTTCTAAAAAATAATTGGATTTCCCAAAATTTCTATAGTTCATTTCATATCTCCTTTAAAATATATCCAGTTCACCAATTTTGAAGGGTGAAATACAGTAAGTACAGCAAAAATAATCATCGCACATTAATACATTAATACAGTAATTTCTATAATATGCTACGAAGGGAAAAGGAGAAATAGGTCTTTCATTGAAAAACTAGAAGAACACTCAATGCTGCCATAAATCATCATGTTTTAATAAAAAAGTTTTCAACGGTGAAACAATAATAGAGAGTGCCAAGATCACACTTAGCAAAAATTCAGTAACCAAATCTGGTCTTCCTAAAAGTACGTGTTGAGGCATGTTCCTTTCTTCTATCTTGCCAAGGCATAACAACAGGATATAGCACATGATAATGGACCTCTTCCCTCCTTGATGCAATGGCTGACACTGATGAACAGCAAATTCCTACAGCACATACAAGTTTGTATGTTGAAGCAGTAAACGTAATAAATTCTGTACGCCTAATGCTTGATAAGGAGAACTTGAATTTGCTTATATGTGTATGCTTGCAACTGCTGTAACTACAATTTAAAATAATCTCTTATTGTTGAATCATCGTGTTGTTGTTGATATTGATTCGTTTGGGGCTTTTGATAACATATGCATGTAGCCCCGTGTATTTGGAAGTGCGTAGGATTTGTATGATAATATGTGTTATTGTGGTATCTGTAGCAGTGTGTATACTTTTTGTAATTCATGTGAGGACTGGAAAGTAGGCAGCCATAGCATTAAGTTAGGAACCATGCCGGCATTAACCTGGAGTGGAAGTGGGGAAACTACTTCTTGGATGGTCGAGGTTAGAATCAAACCTACCTCTTCTCTGTTCTGCCTCACAAAGCTGAGTGTGCCCCGTTTCAGCCCTCAGACCAGAATGAAATCACTTGATAGAGCTTGGAAACTAGCCCAGGACCTCAGGAGTGGCAGCCACCACATCACAAGGTGGTCTTATCACAGAATCAATTAATGAAAAAATGCCTCCAAATAAGCTTAGACATTGGCATTCTTCGTGTTGAAAAATATTGTAAGTGACATGTGGGAATAAATATACTAGCTATATGAACCATTAAATTGCCATACGATAAATCAATTATATTTGTCTTGTATCTATCTCGCTGTTAATTCATTGTAAAATGACCCTATAGTTCTTGACTTAACTACTTGCATTTCTTTACTTTTCCTCTTAACTCCGAAACATGAAAGAAAAATAATTAAACGTGTAGATGCTGGCATTTTTATAAATTGTTATAATTTACCCTATTCCTTACTCCACTGAACAGGCCTTTATTTATGCTCGAAGGTATCAAGTATTTAAATGTCCATAGAATTTTTTCTTTGTGTTTAGTTGAGACTGCTAGGAAATGTATCTCTGAACATAAGAATGGTTTATGTCCCTATGCTGGATTAAATGTAGTGTGGACTACGCAATGCAGTCGTCAATCATGTTCAGTGTCAAATTCCAGGTTATGCTACAGATGTGAACGGTGTAGTTTTTGATAATAAATACGCTGAAGTAATATTTGTCATATTATTAAAAGTATGGATATTACGTTTGGTTGAGGAAATTTTGAGATTCTTATAGGATGCATTGCAACCCTAAATTATTCGTCTATTTAATTCTTCGTATAATTTCAAAGTACTGGGTAATTTTTGCGAAGGATTCTATGATTAATGGTAAATGGAATTTAAAAGGAAACAGTTCATTGATTTTAATGTTTTCCTTTGTAGCAAATGCAATGCATAGTTGCTAAAGAGCAATGCTTACTAAATCAAAATATTTCCTTAATTGCATTTGCCAATGTTGTGTTGTTCACTTTCATAAAATACGACAGTGGAACGTAACGCTGAATGAGAGCTCATCGTACGATAACATTTTCTCATGTACTGAAATTAGCCAAAATACATTCTCTAATTATGAAAAACAAATTAGGAAATGATGTAGTAATAGTTTGAACTTTTTTGGAGCCCTCGGTTGTTCAATCAAAAATTAACAGCTTATAGCCATTGGCTGCGATTCATATATCATGTATAATCATAACGATGCAACAAGCATGTGACTCTTTCAATTTTCCTCCCTCTCGCTCCCTGTGAACTGCTGAATTTGCTAGTGATTCTCCGCTCACCAGACATGCTGCAAAAGCTTGCATGACTCGTGCAGATAAGATACATTGATGATCAAATATGATCATTGTAAAGTAATCTTGGCGCACCTGTTTCTGATTCTGCTCTCCTTATAAGGAAAACCAGAGGTGGCCTTTTAATTCCATCACACGATGTAGCTTATTTATGTAGAAAGGGTGAAAACGCCTTGCGAAATTTCCAAGACACGGTCACAAAATTAATGGACCTTTTTGTCAAGCTCTTGACTACAGATCTCAATAATGTTAAAGGAGAGGTGTTTGAGGAAATTCAGAAGCATATGATAAATTCTCCGCCCCTGAAAAATCACATCCAACAGCTCAAGCAAGGTGTTCTGGTTGAGTACTTCAATGTGAGGTTCACCCATGAGGCACGACTTCGCACTGAGTAAGACTATACCGGTTGTGTGAGGGTACGAAGCTTCTACACAAAAACAATTCTGTTCAAAAATACGTAGGCCTAATTCAGAGAAGGATTTGTTATTAATTATTTACAAGAGGGGTTCCAGGATGTATAAGTATTACGGAACACGACAGCCACTTTTAACACCAACTATAATACATCCTTACCTTTGCTACCTTCCGGTACTTACAGAAACATGCGATGCTTTTCCCAATGTCATATATATTACGAAAGTGTGTGTTTTGTATTCATAAGCCTGCTCTACGTTCAACGACGACAGCCATATTTGAAAACGTAATGCGTTTGGGTGGAATCGTCGCATAAGTATATCTTCCCTTTGTATTTTGACCTTGTTTCTGTAAATAAAACCCTCATTAAAAAGCATTTACCCACCTACTCCTATCACCTTCCATTACGAGTTCCTCTGTTTACACCACAGTCAGCTGATCGAGATGTTGCTCTCACGTCACAGTAGGCCTATAGGCGCAGTGTGGCAATGCGCACTCCATTATATGTATGCTCGAAGGTACAATCACATGGTTCACTAATACTGTACCCACAATTCCTCAAAATTGCTTGATATTTGGGGAGTGGGTGGAGGTGGGAGGTATCCCTCCCCCACACACAAAAAAAAAGATGTAACCACATATTAGGCCAACACACATTATCCAATAAAAATAACTAATTTCATTAATTCAAGGGTTTGGACCAAGAGATCTTACATCTTACTACAAGATACTTCTAACCTGGCAGATACCTCATTGGCCGAGTGAGTATTGCTGATATTACACAGTAATTACAAGTTACGAACACTTCAAGTCACTTGCACATTGATTAGGTTATGCTAGTCACATCAGAGTCATTGTAGGCCTACATGTTCCCAAAACTAGAGGCCAATATACGTTACAGCCCACATGCTGTACGTACGATTAATTCAAGTGTACAAAATTAATGAATGAATTAATAAAGAAGTGTCTTAGAACTATAAATTAATTGTCGCCATTTACAAATATTGAGCTACAGAGCCTAGTAAAAGATTCCCCACCCTTCAATTAGCCTACCACTCAATTTAAAATTAATTTAAAAATCCCATTAAAGGAACGTGACTAAATAATTACATAATGGCCTATTTATTGATGCATACCTTGCATCACCAACTGGGAAGCGATGAAAGAATGGGGCTCTTCCATCTTCAGGAGTGTATTTCCAACCTCTACTTTTGCAGCCAAGAACAGAGCATTCCGAGTGATGATTTCCCATAACCTACATACAAAATATACATAAAGAGGTACTGAAACAATGAAATACAAAATCTATTAGAAAATTAATTAAAATAAAGTCATTAAACCTAGCTTTCTACTACTAGGAAGTCCACTAAATAATAATGCATGGTTCTCATAAGAATCCTCTCGATAATATCAGCACTCTATCAAGAAATCAATTGAATAATACATAATGCATTATTGGTACTTACCACAGAAATGGAAATTCCGGTAAGCCTACTGCTTTACAGGTTACATCCAATTGAAAACGCCAAGATTACCGCACTTCTTTTCCACAGAATATCAAGAAACACATGTATGTAGGGGAAATAAAACAAAAAAAGCTGGGGAAATTAAGGAATATTGCGCAATTCACAGAAAATGTAACACTTGATATTTTCATTGGAGATATACCGCCATGATTGAACTGACGTAGTAGCCAATGCCGCCAACCTAGTAAAAATAATATTTATTTTATGATAAGTGCAGTAATTATCGTCTGTGAGCTGGATGATTGCAAGGAAATGTCAATTAGCAATTTAGTGCATGTTTATTCACTAAATATAGGGATATGTTGGCAATATAATTACAACGTTGTATCATGCATATGTTGGCACACAAAACACTGCGCTCCAAGCGATTGACCACCAACTACACCGATGGTACCAAATAAATCCTATTTGGTTGACACCCCCTAGATAGGACCCTGCATAGGCTGTGATGCCACAGGGTTTGCTAGCAATATCTGAATAATATGCTTTTGAGCGTAAGTTTCAATGTTTCAGTACGTAGCCATAAAATCATTCCGTTAATAAAATAATTTAATAACTAAACTATATATGTAGTAGATCTTAATTTCCAAGGCATAAAAGTCAAAGAATAACTCTGAGTTTTCCCACTCTGATTTTCCAATTACTCTTGTTTCTTGTGTATAATGAGCATATATTCCTTCCCTTATTGATTCAACTTAGTAAGAAGACGTAATGCAGTATCTCGAACAGTTTATTACACTCATTCATGCTTCAGAATAATCACATTCTACTAAACAATAAAATCATAACATTCTGTTGAGTAAATGTAATGTGAAGTAAACACAGTATTCGGGTAGTTAATATAAGCAAAAGTTTCGGCTTGTTTTATAAGGTAAATTAAAACCTGAGACGGGAATAATGTAGCATACGTTAGACGCAGAATTCTCGCTTATTGTAATACGTGTGCCTCCAGGCGTAATTAAGACTTACGTTCTGTTGGAAATATATATTGAAAATGAAAATCCACAGCCTGCTTCCAGTCTCCGACCGGGTCAGGAATGGAATGAATGAAGCCCCCATCTAGCGGCGAGGATATGGACTGTGCCGGCTGCCGAGGCCTGACGCACTCCTCTGGGGCAATGATTAAATGAATGACAGATGATATGAAATGATAGTGGAGAGTGTTGCTGGAATGAAATTTTGACAGGGAAAACCGGAGTACCCGGAGAAAAACCTGTCTGCCTCCGTTTTGTCCAGCACAGATCTCACATGGATTTACCGGGATTTGAACCACGGACCCAGCGGTGAGAGGCCGGCGTGCTGCCGCCTAAGCCACGGAGGCTACTGGAAATATATATTGCGAATTCAAAATAAATGCTTGCTGTTTATGCATACTTTAAAATACACCTCTACCACATAAAGTTCTCTATGTTACACAGTCAATACACATTAACCATGAGTAGTAGAATTAATAGATAGGCTTAAACTCTTAAGTGTGTAAATAGATCACGAAGTACCCATTCATATTTAGGTAACTCACGGCTATTATTTTTGTTGTTTGTATGATTGCATTAATATATCTTAATCGTCGGTTACATGCACTTATTGCATGTACAAATTAATCTGATTGATAATTCGTGTTACTTTAGTCTCTTAGATGGTGTGTATTCATTTGTAATGATACAGAGGGTACAGGCTATCATCGGTCAGTATTGTCATCGTTGGGTACTGTGCAAGGCACATTATGAAAAAAGTGTTGAGAATTTAGCTAATTCAGTACCTTAATGCATGAATGTTCATCACAGCATGGAAGCATGCTGTTATATGATGGATCAGCGAAGGTTGTCCAAGCCTAGCATGAAGAATGCGGTGCTCTCTGAAGGTGTTATGAAATGATGTCGATTCATGTAGGAACTTTGCGACATTGTGGTCATAGAGTCCCGAGTACTTGGGTGTGTGTTTGTGTGTGGATTATCTGATCATCTGAGTTATTGTATATTTCTTTCATTAAGACTATGATTTGGATAGACGGTGGTCTTGGTCTTCATTTTGGTTCTATCCTGGCATTTGCCAGGAGTAGGACTGGGAAACCACGAAAAATCAAGGTTGTTTGAGGTAGAAATCGAACCCACCTCATCTAATTTCTGCCCCACGAGTGTGAGTGAATCTCGTTCCAGCCTTCACACTAGAATTAAATTTATTGGCAGAGCCAGAAATCGAGCCTGGACCTCCGCAGCGACAGTTAGTAATGCTAGTCACTACGCCAAGAGATGGGCATATGGTTTCATGAACTGACAGTTTTGGGAGAGGTAGAATAGTGGGTAACTCTCTCTGTTGTTTACCGTCTGACCACGCTCATTCGTAACAAGGAAGACAGAACAAAAACCACGCCACACAATGAAGGTTACGAGAAAGAGACAGTCCATCGCTACAAGTACAAGATTCTCGCTGAACTCAGCAAATTTGGCTGTCCCATTCTCTGTGGTCGAAACTAGAATGTCATCAACCGTACAATTTGAACATGCAAGTATCATGATCTCTAACTTACGATCCAATTAATATATGCTCAAAGTATTTGGCAAGCAAGTAGTTCCATATAAAGACCCTCTGTTACCAAGGTCATGACTGCAGGGTCTTTCATATAAAGTATGAACGGCAAGAGACAGTTTTGTTATCCGCTGCTGCGGTGGCCTTGGCCGAACTTGTGGCGCACCGTGGCCCCCTGCTTTAATCGTTTGTACAATCCTATATAAAATATTACCATATAGGCCTAAAAGATGCCGGAAGTGTCGTCCTTTCTGGGTTATACAGGCATTGTATCTGGTAACCACATGCTGGCTGACGCGAGTGAGTTCTGCCACTGTAATGTTTCTGATTGAATGCGTAATTTTTCCTTTCAGTTCCTCCAATGTGTGCGGGTTTGTAAACATTTGTTAAGGGGGGATGTAACCGAAGAGGGGTCAAAATATCAAAACATTGAAATATGTGTTTTTGTATGTATGGCCTCTTTTATACTTTGTGTAAAACTTGCAAGCTCATAACTCAACTGGAAGTATTTTTAAAATAAATTTACATCTGATGCTTCATGCCTATATACAAAGTTACTTAAATGTAAGTAAATGAACATATCCAACTTTCAAATGATGTTTTCTCAATATCAATTTTTCATCCAAATAGGTACACTTTTCTCTGAAACAATAAATGCTACATAACAGACATTTTTAGGGATTGTTTATTGAGTAATTGTACACATATTTATGTAGAATTATGCGTCAATTTATCCATTTGTAGAATTTGCATGCATTTATATTTATACTAGCAACCCTACTCGGCTTCGCCCGGAAACAGTTATGAATGCGTTACGTGATAAGCGCATTTTTTTCCCAGTGTCATTGAACAACGACCAATATCCGTTTTACGTCTCGGGATGATGGGTTAAAATCACTGACTGGACTATTAATTATATTATCATAGAGATGCATGTGTAACACATTCTTGTCAGACGTAATTTAACAATGGCGAGGTGCATGAAACACAAATCCCCCTTCCGTCCAATCTTAACTAGACTGTGAATTTTGCGGGACTAAAAGTTCAGAGGCGGAATGAAGGAAATCCGAGTTGCACTTCCATGGAAACTCCAAACACAACCACTCTTCTGTAAAGTTTTTAACTCAACACGACTCGACAGTTTGCTGCTGGCTGTATCTGGGGCAATAAGCTCGTCCGCCAGCCAAACTATAACTGGGGTGATAGACTTGCCCCTAGCTAACTCGTAAACTGTCGCCACAGAAACTGAAAGGAGATTGTTGGAAAAAAATGAACACGTAAAAGCACTTATAGTAGGCGATGTATTGAAGATAGAGATATGCTCTCCCGGGCATTCTTGTAGAACTTTTCAGGCTGAACAATTCTTACACTCATAGTATACAGATATTTTTGACGGTTTGTCCAGCGTAAGCTTAAAAAGCGCATGGACGCCAGTTTTCTTCGACCTCTTCACTGAAATCGTTAGTGCTTGACTTCCATTGGTCATAAATAAATTATTTTCTACAGAAACCTTCCTCGAGATATCGTTTACAGAATGGTGAAAACTGCATCAAAATCCATTCAGTGGTTCTCGAGATTACCAATGACATCCAAGAATCGGGGACATTATTTATACTCAGTAGAGATTATTCGTCAATCAGTATAAATTAATATAATATATTCCCCCTTCCGTCCAATTTTAAATTGACTGTGAATTTTGCGGAACGAAAAGTTCACAGGCGAAATGAGAGTTGCACATCCAGGGAAAGGCGAGGTGAATGAAACTCAAATCCCCCTTCCGTCTAATCTTAACTTGACAGTGTTTCACAGGCGAAATGAAGAAAACCCGAGTTGCACTTAAAGGGAAACTCCAAATACAAACACCCTTCTCAGGAGTCATAACTCAACACGACTCAACGGTTTGCTGCTGGCTGTATCTGGGGCAATAGGTTCGCCCGCTAGCTAGGCTGTAACAGTGATAATAGACCCGCCCTTAGCTAGCTCGTAAACTGTCGCCTCAGTTGTTGAATGGACATTGTTGGAAGATTTTAAAACGTAAAAACACGTATAGTGGGCGATGTATTGAAGATAGACATATGCTCTTCAAGACCTTTTTGTAGACCTTTTCATGCTGAACAATTCTTACACTCATAGTATTTAGATAATTTTAACGGTTGGCCAAGTGTAAGCTTACAAACACTCGGACGCCAGTTTTTTTTGACTTTTCCACTGAAATCGTTACTGCTTGGCTTCCTTTGATCATAAATAAATTATTTTCTACAGAAATCATCCTCGAGATATCCTTTACAGAATGGTGAAAGTCGCATCAAAATCCATCCAGTGGTTCTCGAGTTTACCCGTAACATCCAAGAATCGGGGACTTTGATTTATACTAAGTAGATATTTTCCCTGAGGTTTATAGAATATAAAATTCAAATGACCATAAATAAAAAGCTTTTCGTGGTATTTGGATAATTCTACATAAAGTTAGGGATAGTGACATATATTTAAACTAATTGAAAGCTCGGGCCACGATCTTTTATAGTTCTGTTGTAAATTGTACCTAAATAGGAGGATCTAACAAAATTTTTGCAGTGACTGTACTGGCGCCATTTTGCCACCCAAGATAGCTGTTGCTTGCCACGTTATAGATCAAACACCATTAGATAAATATACAAAGTTTCAATGCTCTATGTTTTACATTGTGTACTCAGTGAACTTTCAAATTCAGCTATGAATTTTCGGTTACATCCCCTCTTAAAATAAGTTTTGCATAAGAAAATACGATGTTGCAATGATAACTGTCCCACCATGTTAGCAGCTGAGGTTCAGACTGGCGACTGAACACCTACACGCCTAATGCAAATTCAAATATGTACTATGCACGCGCTTTCAATACTACAGCAGGGGGCCACAGCGCGCCACAAGGTCAGCCAAAGCCACCGAAGCAGCGGATAACCAAAGTGCCGCTTGCCGTTCTTACTTTATATGGAAGACCCTGTATTTGAGAGTGAACAGTACGCGTAGCTACCGTCCTGAAGTTGAAAATTACAAACTTAAGTAACTCGAAACCCATTTGAGCTGCAATAATGATAATTAGTGACTTGACAGGACCGTGTATGTGGCCTTCTATGGCCGAAGTAAAAGAGCAGAGACTCCATATGTTAAAGATGACATATGTGGGAACAATTGGAACGTTAAAATTGACAACTCAGAATAGAATTGCGTAAATATGACGAATCTTGCCAACAGATGCCTATCACTGAAGGATTCTCACTTGTCATAATCAAAAGATAGCACACCAGTGGCCATCATAAAATTTCAAAATTAATTAATAACTGTCCGAAACTTAGAACTACCGGTAACGAAATTTAGAAATAAGGTATATATGCCCAAAGCTAAAAACAGTGACTTCATACATTCAAGATGGCACCTTTGTAAATTATTAAAATTTACAAATTAGTAACTCAGGAATTATTTGCACAATTAAAGGAAAACTTGGTAAAAGAGGTGTATTTTATAAGATCCTTCAATAGCGTTAGTAAGAAATTTATTACACTGAATATAGTGTGCAGCGGCCATCCTTCAATTTCATTATTTGAAAAAAATCAGGGTTTAACACCTACAATAACGAAAATAAGTGATAGGATATAAATGTGTATATTGGGTATTGCATACTCAAAGCAAAAAATACAATGGCTCCAAAAATGCAAAATGGTGGTTGGGAATGTAATTGTGCAGTTTAAATGAAACATAGTAACAAATAAATTCAAAATTACCTAAGTGACTTTCCCCAAATAAGCCATCAGAATTTCACACTGAATCGTACGCGCTGTGGTCATTTAGAAAATATAGAATATGATAACAAATAACTCAGTGCATTGAAACTACAGTTCCGCAAGTTAATAGTAATGTAGAACCTTTTAGGTGGCTTTCGTTCACTATGTCAAAATAACGATTACTCTATGCATTCGCGATTGCGGCTGCAAGTATTCTTCAAACTCGAATATCTTTAGCTCGCGATATAATAGCAAACCTAACGCGAAATTTGGTGACTGAGTAGTACCATACAAAAGAACTCGCTAACTCATAAGAATATCACATTGATTATAGTGCACTGCAGCCATCTTGAAATGATGGAATATATACCGTTTATATAACTTATATAATTTGAAATTCAATAACTATAATTCGTATTGACATAGCAATGGGCTCTATATGCCCGAAAAATGAACAATATGCCATATATAGAAAATGGTGCCTGATCGTACTGTTAAAACTAAAAGTTTAATTGCGCAATTAGGATGAAACTTTGTGAGATAGGGGTATTCGATAAGAGAACTGGCTATCATTAGTTATGTCGTAACACTATCACGCTACATGCCGGTATACCGCACAGCCACCATCTTGAATATACAACACGTTAATATCAATAATTCACTATTTATTACAGTTAAAATGACGAAACTCAGAAAGTATGTCGTCTCACATAAGAAGCATTCTTTGCAGGAGGCGCATGATGAAATATTCCATGCGTTCACGTGGTGGTAGGACGTATTTTCCGAATCTTAGAAATAATTTCTCCTGATCCAAGAGCGGAACTGCGAAACTTAGTCTTGTAAAGGGTGCAACTGCTAACGTTCATCACGAGAACATTCAATTATGCTGCTTGATAAGGACAACGAGTTTTATAGCTATAGGCCCACCCACAAATTTAAAAGAAAGTAGGTTATATAATCTTTACTGAACATATTGTTTTTAGACAACTTTCGATTTTTGCAAAACATGAAAGTAAACTTATGAGATTTACACAGGTCCAAAAATTGTGTGTCTGTCAGTGCGTGAGTGTGTGTGTGTGTGTGAATTGGTATGTTCCCCCCCCCGCCCATCAATTCAAACACGGTGAAACCGAATTGAACTAAATTTGGTACAGAGGTAGCACTAGCAAAGGTCACCTCAGTTTCATGTTTTATATTGCCACCATCTTGATATAAGCGTAATGGTGGCCACCCAAATGTACAAAGCTTAAATCAAATTACGACTAACCTAATCATCGGATCTCTAACAAATTTTGCAAAAACATACCTTAATGTGGGAAGCGTTTTTTGACTAAACTACAAGGTAATCAGCCCAATAGTTTCCAGATGGCGTTCGTGTGTGTGTGCAAATCGATCTCCCCAATTAATTCAAACACAACGTAACCAAATCGAACCACCTTTGCTACAGAGGTTGCACTAGCACGGGACAGCTCAGTGTCATGTTGTACATTGCCGCCATCATTACAAAAGAGAAGTGGTGCCCACCCAAATGTTCTGTTTTTAAATCAAATTGCGACTATTCTAATCATAGGATTTCTAACAAATTTTGCAACAACATACCTTAACCCGTGAGGGGTCGCGTCACGGTCTTTTAGACCGGGCGCATACGATTTTTACTCCTCCGAAATAATTTCACGGCGTAAAAGCTTCCTCCCCTCCTATACCTTTCAATGGACTCATCCACTGCACGTGTCTGTGTTTGCTGTTCCCACTTTCATTCACAGTCAGTTAGTGGAGAGCTTTGTTTCACACGATGTACATGGAAGTGTACGCTGGTAAGCAGCCTCAGGGACCGTTTTCCGTTGATTTTTCTGGACTCGCTGTATTTTCAAGGCTACTTCAACCGATTTTTGGATCAGGAAGATGTTTCGTAAGGAACTTACATGTGTTACCTGGGTGGAATGTACTAATCCTGATGCTGCCCAGGATAATTCTGAGGATGAATAAATCAATAGATTAAGTGGGTTTCATTGATATATTTTTCTTCAATAATACAATACAATGTGTTTCGGTACAAAACCTGGTATTTAGTTTCATGGATATATTTTTCCATAATAATAATAATATGTGTTTTTCAACAAAAAATTGTATTTTATACACCCCGGTCATAATGACCGTGCGCGACCCATCACGAAACTATTTTGACGCGACCCCTCCCGGGTTAATGTGGGAAGCGTCTTTTGCCCTAACTACAAAGTCATCAGACAAATAGTTTCAACATGGTGGATGTATGAATCATGCAAGTATTATAGCCAAACCGCAACTTACGATTCAATCAGGCCAAATACGCTCATCGTACATAGGGAGGGTTAAACCGTCCTCACGGAGGTGACCGAAAAGATATTAGCAATTTAAAATAGAATATGTTACTGCAGTAGTGACTAACAATTCATGCTAACCGTGCCCTATCGTGCTTGTCCATGCCGTCCCGTTGGATCAGAACTGTCGCCATTGTTTGCTCGTCAATCCATATAGTTCCTTAATTTCGCAAGTTTATATCCTTTTAGGAATCTACGGATCAAAATAATACATACTCGGTATCAAGAAAAGGCAGAAAACGCTAATGAAATCGTTGATTGCAAGACATAATAGCTTAGAGTTATATTAAACGAGTTGTTAAACAAACATTGTTGTACTACATCTTTGGCGTAGTGGTAGCGACCTGGACTCATAGTCTGGAGGTTAGTGGAACGAATTTCAGCAGGTTCAAGTTTTTTACTTCGTTTCTTTTGTATTTATTGATTTGTAACTACACTCCTGTTATAATTTTAAGCATATAGTGTGTATTTGCAACCGAAAATATTATATATATAAATTTATAGTATAACACCACATATTTCAACACTCTACATCGATTGAAATTTGTTGTCCTTGATCCACGGTAGACTCTATTTTTGTTGATACTTTAGGGGCTTTGCGGCATCGTGGCCATGTTGCCCCGTGTAGTTGGATGTGTGTAGAAGTTATCTGATTGACTGTGTCCCTGTGATGTCTGTACTAGTGTGTGGACTTATATACGAGGAAGAATTTGGGAAGGTAGCTGTTGTTGTTGTTTAATTTGAGATGAATGGACATCATGGTAAATGTTGCTCCGTGTACTTGGGTGAGTGTAGAATTTTGTCTGATAACCTGAGTTATTGGCATGGCTGTGTTAGTGTGTGAATATATAATTCAGGTAAGGATTCAATCAATCAAAGTATAATATCCGTACAGCACGTTGTATTTCACAACCTACTACAACCAACATTATACTCCTTGAATAGGACAAACAGTTATAACTATACCTAGCCTATGCATTTAGGAGAAAGTAGGCCATATGTTACTGAACTTCTTGTTTAACTCATACCATGCTGTTTAATACACGTTCGTGAATATAATGGTAGTCCTGCTGGTATCTCAGTAATTATATTATTGTGCGTGTTATTTGGTATATGCTAAGAATTATACTGAGCACAGATATAGGGCAGATCATGGGAAATATAATTACTCGAGGGGGTGAATGTTTACTTCTCACCAGGGTCCAATTAATATCCTACCCGACACATGTCAATTTATGAATATGTAAAGCAAGTTAGGAAGAGGCCCTCCGCCGATGTCTCAGTCTCATTCATGGCTGTGATTATATGGAAGCTATTAGTTATGGGTGGTGCTGAGTAATAACTTTCAGGGCACAGCTAGTGCCTGTATGTACAGTACTGTGTAAGGTTTTACACATAGGGTCAGTGCTATTGCTCAGACTCAATGAGGAATGTCATGGCAAACTACCTCACTTCTCATTTTGCCTAGTACGCATCATTAAGGTGTTGCTTTGAAGTGTTTTGGGTATCTACCTCATCCCACCTCCTTGCCCGCTCCAATAGTATTTCATTCCACTCCCGAAACACTCACCCACCTGGGGAATTCCCCAGTCCCTCACGCATACCTCATTCCATATTTTTTGAATGGTGTACTCGTGCCTGACGTAATCAGAAGACTTCCTCCAATCCCTGGGATACCAATGGCGTTTCGGTGTACGATATGAATGGATCAGTGTTGGCGACTGGAGTACTCTTTATGTTCATGTGTCAATAAACCAATCGCTGTAAAAGACTCACTTCATAATAAGCTCTGTATAATAATCATCATCATCATCTTGCTCAGAAATCTCAACCTTCCTTTACATTAATTATTGAAGCCACGCATATGACTATCAATTTATACTTTTCAGTCAGTCAACCGGCTTTGGAAAGATATATTACTACATATTAGAATAGACTAACCTTTTCAAATAAAGAGATTCACTGCGAATCAAAAATACTAACATTAACTACACCAGATATACTTTATATAGCAAAACATACTTCAAAATACCGTACTTGTATAATTTTAAATTTTAACCATAATGATCAGAATCTGATGATGGCCGCACGTATGTAGAGTAGAAATGCGTAATCCTATAATATCCCCTCTAACAGTGAATAATATTAATACATGTAATTTGTTTCAGGGAAGTGTGTTATACTGTACAGTATATATTTAGTTACCCTGCCTAATTAATTGGGCAAAATCGTGTTGACCGACTGCAAAGTATAAATTGGTAGTTTGTCCAGAAAATGTGGATGGGGATGTAAATGTGGATTTCTTAAAATGTGATAGAAATTGTGAATTATTAACACAGTTACTAATTTCCTATGGACTGAAACCTACAGTAAATACCCCAACAAGAATAACAAAATTTAGTAAAACCACTCCTGATCAAATTTTTATAAATACAGATAAATACATTGTCCATTGTCCGGGTTTTAGTGACCACCATGGACAAATACTGAGTTTTGAAGTACCCAAAACAATCAATAATATTGATAATGGAATACAATCAAAGTGCAGGTCATTCACTGAAACAAATGTTACATATTTCAACGACTTATTAAATAAGGAAACATGGTCAGAAATTTATAAACTAGAAAATGTAAATGATAAATTTAATGCATTTAACAGTACCCTAAAATACCATTTTGATATGGCATCCGCATTTAAACAAAGAACTATTCAAAATAACAAAAACTAGCAATTGGATAACAACTGGGATTATAAATTCATATCAAAGAAAGAAATTTCTACACAAATTATATAAACAATACCACACAAAACCAGAATTCAATTTATACTACAAAAAATATACTAGCATATTAAATAAGGTAATAAGGCTAGCAAAGAAAATGCATAATGATAATTTTATTTCCCAATCATCTAATAAAAACAGGGCTATGTGGTCCGTGATAAAGAAATAAACTGGAAAATCTGCTAAAACACAAAGGAATATTACACTGACCAGAAATAATAAAGTGATTAATAATCCAGAGGAAATAGCAAACACTTTTAATGACTATTTTCTGGAAATTCCACAAAAATTATTAAATAAATCACAGGTAAATACACTAAATTCTAATAATAAAATAAATAAATGCAGTGATTCTTTATTTAGAAATCATGTCACAAGTGAAGAGGTAAGAATAGATACAAAGAGCTAAAAAATAAATTATGTGCTGGTATTGATGGCATCCCTGATGCAATTTTAAAGAAATGTGCAGAAAATATAATAAATCTACTTACGCACTTAATAAACAGTTCAATTCTCTCAGGAACTTACCCGGTTATTTTGAGGTTATCAAAAATAATTCCAGTGCACAAAAACGGTTCAAAATATGAATTAGATAACTATCGTCCTATTACCTTACCAACTGGTATTGCAAAAATTGTGGAAAAAATCATGTATAAGAGACTGATAAATTTTATAGAAAAAAATAAAATACTATCAAACTCACAACATGGATTCAGAACGGAAAGATCTACACAGACAGCAATTTATGAATGTAGTAATAGTATACTGAAATTAATTGACAATTAGGAACATGTTACTGGCCTATTCTTGGATTTATCGAAAGCATTTGATGTTGTTGACCATAAAATCCTCCTTAGAAATCTAAATCAATATGGTATTAGAGGTCTAGCTAATAAATGGATAGAGTCTTACTTAACTAGACGTAAACAAATAGTAAGCTTGAGACACAAGGATGATGGAACCAAATTACTTAATGAAACATTGTCCAATGAGGGAATTATTACATTTGGAGTACCCCAGGGATCGGTTTTGGGCCCACTACTCATTCTTCTATATGTCAATGATATAACACAGATCGTTCATTCACTTAAGGAAATTTTGTTTGCGGACGATACAACACTCGTAATAAAAAGTGAAACTGAACAGGTTTTACAGCAGTCTGCTGACTCCGTTACAGAAGAGTTAACAAAATGGTCACAAGATAATCACCTCATAATAAACTATAAAAACAGTATGTTTAAATTTCCACACTATACAGAATAGGAATCCTGCGAAGCCCAATATAATATTAAATGGTCATCAAATAGAAAATAAATCAGAAACAAAGTTTTTAGGACTATGGATACAACATGACTTAAATGGAATAAACATATACAATATCTGAATACTAAACTGAACTCGATGTGCTTTGCGTTACGTATTTTGAAAACCTGCACTAGCATGCACACATTAAGAAATACTTATTTTGCTTATTTCCATTCATACTTAAGATATGGGGTCATATTTTGGGGTATGCCGCGAGATGTACTAAGCACGTTTAGGATACAAAAGAGGGCGATTAGAATTATGGCAAATGTAAACACTAGAGAATCATGTGGACCTCTGTTTAAAGATTTAAACATTCTCCCACTGCCCTGCATTTATATCTTTGAAATTATTATGTTTTTTTAAAAGAATTTAATGAATAAAAATGTTTTTCTTAAAACAAACAATGATGTTCATAGGCATAACACAAGACAAAATCAAAACATTCTTATTTCACACACACACACAAGCATATATCAATAAGGAACTTTTCACACAGGAGTTAAATTATACAGTATATAAAACTAGCCCAAAAATAAAAACTGATAGAATGGCGAATGCTTCTCTACAGTGCCATTGATTTTACTCTGTAGTTGAATATCTTAGCGTATAGGAGCGATGAAATCTATAATTATATTTTACTTTTCTATTTTAATTGTAATACCTAGCTGTAAGTTGTTGTATTTAGAGAATTAAATTTTCATATTATGATAATAGAGCAAGGTGTAATTAGTTGTCCAATAAGATTGTATCTCTTAAGATCTGTCATTATAATAAGTTATAAATAGTTATAGTATTAGTAATATATACCTGTTAGTTCTTTTATTTTATAGATATAAATTCTGACGTGTCCTATGTCAAAAAATGTATTGTATACATGTAATTGATCAAATGGATTTGATAAAAATCTAATCCAATCTAATCAATACTAAAAACAAGGCTTCCTAAGTCCACATATGCGTAAGACTTTCCCAGAAATGAACTCCTGTTACTCGTCAAAGATTCAATCTCCACGGGAAAGGTTATAATTAACCGATAATATTAGTTTATCGATTTTAGTTGTAATTTTGTTATTGGGGTAATTGTGATGATTTTAGTTTCAAGGGGTAAAATAACTAGGTCATCTTCCCCAATTTTTAGTGTGGTTATGGATAACGGATTATACGAGTGTTAATTTATAAAAGCAAACAACTCTGATCCATGTTCTATTGAACAGATCAAAGTGAAGATTGATAAAATGACGATCTAAGTCTGGTATATAATTAATTTCTGTTATATCCTATGAATAGTAGATACTGCCTCGTGTGACTTCGAACATACGTTTTCCAGTGCTGGATATGTGTACAAGGGAAACGGTGGTAACCTTGCTTTGAAATGAGGCCATTCCAAAATTTTAATTGGTATGCTTGTTGTCTGAGAGTGATTACAATATTTGAATACAGTGTTACAAGTTTATCATAGTGTGGGTATTAAACCACTGTGCATTTCATAGAATATCTGATAAATTGACAGCAACGTTTTCTGGAACAATGAACCAGTAGAATGCATTGAATACATTGGTATGTTGTTTCTTTGCAGAACTACTTGATTTGTTTAAATACTCCTTTGTAATGTGTTTGTCTGTTTATACGCATGTTGTCTTATTATTATCATAATTCGTATTATAGGGTTTCCAATACATAGAATGAACCCTATTTTGACTAGCATATTAGGAATATAGTTCGACAATTACATAATATTTACTACTTGTATTATAATATCGTATGAATGATATGTTGAACATTTGATCTTTTCAGTCGGTCAACATGATTGTACCCAAATATACATTTATTTAACTCATATTTTAAGGATTAAGGAACAACCCATCACAATTGCGTACAATCATGATGTCTGACTGAAAGCATCAAATTTCGTATACTAGGGCAACAATGAACAATGGATTCAAACACCATAAGTTAATGATATAATGGATGAATGTAAGAGAATGAGAATACGAGTAAGAATATGATCTTTTAAATGTAGGATACAAAGGTTTTTGTCGGTTTATTTTTTCAGTCACTCAGGTGACATTTTAAGATATATCTCTTTCAAAAGCAGGGCATTCGAAAATCAGGTGCTGTACAGTTTGGGAGGATCCACAAAAGGATGTTTAGTCATTTAGAATAATGATATAAAATAGCTCGAAGTATGACTTAAACTTCCCATGTCCAAATAAGAATTGATTATGCACAAAGTTCAGAGCAAATATTTTACTTTGAAGTCAATGCTAATCCCAGGAAAAAATATTTCTCTTCTAAATGATCCTTTCGAGGTTTAGGTCCAAATGTTATACCAGTGGTAAGTTATCTTACTTTTCAGGTGACATGGGAGTTCTGTCATATGAAACTTCCATTGTTGATTGAGTAGCCTCCTTAGATAGTTCATCTGCTCTTTCATCGTCTTATTATCGAAGATGTCTGTTGTCTCTGACGATATTGAGACTCGTACAGTACATTACCTAAAACTTGTTCATTTGATAATATGGTCCAACTTCCTTCTTAATTAGGCCGATTTCTCTTTTCCATTTTCATTGAACACTTGATGGAGGATTAATATGTCAGAATATGTGGATTTGTAAATGAGTTAATTTTTTAACCAATCATTAATTCATTTATACTACTGCATGATCGTTGTACTTAAATTTTACATTACCCATTGCGTGAACAAGCACATTTTAAAAACAAAATTCCATAGATGATCAATATTAAGCCAGGGAGTTGAATGACGAACTGTTGTCAAACATGAAGTTCCGTGAGGAATTATTCACCCTGTTTCCATATAGGCCTATCCTTCTTATATTAATTGATTCTATTAACAAAAGTGTGGTTCTTTTCAGTCGGTCAACACGAATGTACCCAAATAGAGCTGGCTTATGCCCTAATCCTGAAATAAATTTCATGAGATTAATAATTATTAATTATTAGGGCATAACCCAGCTCTATTTGGGTACATTCGTGTTGACCGACTGAAAAGCACCAAACTTTTGTTTACTTAGGCAACACTGAAAAATGGCTTCAAACCTCACAATGCTTCTATTAACATACAAATTTTCAGTTTGATTGCTGTAATAGATTCCTAGATATTGATAACAGTCTAAATATTTCGGATGGTCACCAAGTTGCATTTTTATAGAGTTATTTACTATTACATGAAGATTATTGTGTAGATGTATTATTCAAACTTCAATCGCATTATTAGGACACAGGAAATAAAAACGAGATTTTAAAATTTCGCAATGCCGCCAACTTGTGGTTATGAAAAAAATTGAAATGAATTAGATGACAGTGGATTACAATTTATATAAGCATATGCAACACGAAAATTCACTGCGCTCGGAGTGTTAAATCGCGAGAAACGTCCTTTTGAATATTTAATTTTCGCGTCGCCGCCTAGTTGGATTTGTGCTCACCTGATTATTGAATGTCCCATGTCTCTAGCCTAAATCAACAGGCCGGGTGCGTGGCTCAGCGGTAACAGGTTGCAGGTTCGTATCCTGGCGCAGTCAGCTGGTATTTGAGCATGCGCAAATGCGAGGGAGATTTACGGGCAAACGTTCGGCACCCTGGCGTCTCAAAAAGCCAGAGTAGTTAAAAGGGACGTAAAGCCAATAACATTAATTAATTAATTACCTCTATTAACATGCAAAATTTCATGTTGATTGTCGGCATAGATTAATAGATATTGAGAACCGCAAAAATATTTCGGATTGTTGCCATGGTGGATTTTAATATTAAATCAAGAGAAACGTCTACTTGACTGTTTCAACTCGGTTGGCCGCCATGTTCGTATTGTAGTTAACAGGTTTTTGAAATTGACATAGGTGAACTTCTAGTAGTGCCCTTTATCATCATAAAAAATTAGGGTGATAATGAGTCATAGTTTCGGAGATATAGAATGGCGGTGATCTATTTTGCACCGGCGCCATCTTGAGGTTATGTAAACAATTGAACTACGTTAGATGCCAGTGCATTGCACATGTTGTATTGGTGAGACGTAATAAAACTTGATGGGTAAGGTCGGGGTCGTACAGCATTGTACTATGACCGTACCGAGTTTCATCGAAATCGCTCCATCCGTTTAGAAGTTATTAGGGTTATTGAAAGTCCGATAGGTGAACTTATGTTTATAGCCTCTATCAACATACAAAATTTCAGTTTGATTGCTTTCATAGATTAATAGATATTGAGAATCGTCTAAATATTTCGGATAGTCGCCATATTGGATTTTTATGTACTGTTTGTAGGCCATAGAGTTATGTACTATTAGATGACGATTTTTGCGTAGGTCTATTATTCAAACGTTCACTTCGATCGCATGATTAATACACTAGATATAAAAACCTAATCTTAAAATTTTCCACAGTCGCCATCTTTATACCAGTGCTTTTCAATGTGTATAAACCTTTACTGTACCATTTTTCACTGCACTCAGATGGTTAAATCGCGAGAAAAGCTCATTAAGATGTTTCACAATTGCTTGGCCGCCATGTTCGTATTGTGTTTTTGGAAGTCTCATAGTTGAACTTCTAGTTGTACCCTTTCTCGCCATACAAAATTTCAGGGTGATATTAGTAGGTCTAATAGTTTCGGAGATATTGAATGCCGGTGAAAAATTTCGCACCGCCACCATCTTGAGGTAATGTAAACAATTGAACTACGTTAGATGCCAGTGCATTGCAAAATGTATAAACATTTGTTGTACCTGGTTTCATTGCGTTTGGATGGTTCAATCGCGAGAAAGAGCTATTTAAAATTTCAACTTTGCTGGGCCGCCATCTTCGTTTTGTAGCTAATAGGGTTTTCAAAGTCTCATTGATAAACTTCTAGTAGTGCCCTTTAACACCGTACTATATTTCAGGGTGATATCTGTAACAGTTTCGGAGATATAGAATGCCAGTGTAATAATTCGCACAGCTGCCATCTTGAGATTAAGTATACAATTGTACAAAATTTAATGCCAGTGTATTACAATGGGTATTGACATTTGCTGTACCGACTTTCATTGCGTTCGGGAGGTTAAATCGCCAGAAATGTCTATTTTTAATGTTTCAAGTTCGCATGGCCGCCATGTTCGTTTTGTAGTTAACAGGATTCTGAATGTCTCATAAATGAACTTTTAGTAGTGCTCTGTGCTCTGTAATAGACTCGGAGATATAGAACGCCGGTGAAATATTTCGCACAGCCACCATCTTGAGGTTTCATGATTTTTTTATAAAATTAAATGCCAGTGCATTATAATGTGTATAAACATTTGCTGTACCATGTTTCATTGCGTTTGGATGGTTTAATCGCGAGAAAAGCCTATTTAAAAGTTTCAATTTCTCTTGGTCGCCATGTTCATTTTGTAGCTAACAAGTTTTTGAAAGTCTCATTGGTAAACTTCTAGTAGTGCCCTTTATCACCGTTCAAGATTTCAGGGTGATATCAATAACAGTTTCGTAGATATATAATGCCGGTGAAATATTTCGCACAGCCGACATCTTAAGGTTATGTAAACAATTGAACGAATTTAGATGCCAGTGTATTACAATGCGTATAAACATTTGCTGTACCACGGTTCATTGCATTTAGATGGTTCAATCGTGAGAAAAGTCTATTTAAAAGTCTCAAATTCGCTAAAGGGCATGGTCTGGGTCGGCCAAACTAGTACTATGACCTTACCGAGTTTCATTGAAACCGCTCCAGCCGTTTAGAAGTTATTAGGGGGGGAACACACACACGCGGACGCATGCACACACATACACACACGGACAAATGTGATCTCATAAGCCTATTTTTTTCATAAATAAAAATAGGCTACAAGGAGGGGAACGTATTCTCGTGAAATTATCATAATGTTGATCCCAAAACTAACGAGAATGGAGCTTCTTTGGAATCATTCCAAGGAGAGCAGATTCTTTTCTCCCTACTAAATAGGAAACAATCACTCGAGTCAATCTCACGAACTAGCTGGAATGTTTCTTTTGTTTTCCAGAGTGACTCTTCGGGGAAGCTTAGGAGAGCGCAGCGTATGTTGCATAATAACTTCATTCAATGGTTTCAAGGATATCCTGATGAAGTTCAAGAATTCATGAAACTGCAGATGAGAACGTGGAAGGCGGGCTCCCGACGCAGTAATCCCAGGAGGTAAAGAAGTACTACTGCCCTTTAGAACTCTAGAGGGAATACCCGGCACCGTTAGTCCATTCTCTGCGTTTGCTTTGACTGTTTCCCCGGTGGCTATGACGAAATTCATATATCACACTATGCAACAAATGTAAGGCTGCGAATATAGAGTCAAATAAACATAAATTCAACAATAATGCAAGATGAAATAATTAATTGTATTGTCACTGCATTACGGAGAACCAGATTAGTATTAGAATACATGTGCTACCGCTTGTCTCCCTCTGCAGTCTGCAGGCAGCGTTCGCCTGGTAGGCCAAGGCTCTTGTTGGTCTGTAGAGCTGCAACACTCACCTTCTCTGAAAAGACCCATTCCCATCTCTTCAACCAATGGTCTTTTCGATAGGATCCACATAATATAATTTAGTTGCCAAAACACGCTGGGAAATATTTGAAAGTACACGTTGTTCAGACAAGCCTACTTGGTGTACGTGAGCACTTCAAGTGCTATCGCTAGTTTCCGTCGAATTTCTGACCTGTGTAGTAGCAAGTGTATATTCAGAGTATATCAATATACTTTTTGAATGAATATTGCTTAATGCATCATTATGTGTTCATGAAAATACGATGTCAAGCCGATGACAGACACATCTCTCTAATGTGCAGCCAAACCACTAAAAATACGGCGCAAACATTCAATGTGTGGACATCAGTGATCATAATATGGAGTTTTGACATAAATAATGCCAATGAAAGAGTCATTCCAGAAAAATTGGCTTATTCAGTGCATATGGTGCTTCATCCAATTCCTCTCAGAGTTACTTGTAAGAAACATAGAAGCATTGTCTTGTATATCGCTGAGTAATTGAAGAACGTTCTTAATTCTACTGTCATAGCAAGGTATAGTGCATTTTTACTTCACCACCGGGATCCAAAAATCTGTTCCTCAGATCGTCTAATCAATAGAAACGTTAAGATGATTCACGCCCTGCATAAATACCATTAAAATTAGAGTTGATCGACAGATCTCAGTATTGCGAGTGTTACCGTATACCTAACCCGCAGTATTCGTTTTAAAAGGCACATATCGAGATGCAAATACTATTTACAGGAAAATGACCATTCCCAGGGAAAGGGCATTTTTGAATTAATTCTCTTTTCCACGAAAATGGTTCGGAAAATGATTTCGTTACTTTCGTTTGATCAGATTATTGTAAATACGAAACAAGCCTTAGGAAATGTGCTGCTTCGTAAATAGCAGTCGGTTTCTGTGGTCTCAAGGATGTGGCAGAATACAAGAAATGAACCACGGATTGTATCTCACAATGAATGGAGGAGGGCTGAGCTATCACCTTCAACACTCACTGCAACATGACCACGCCATTGAAATTTCTCTTCCGTTGCACGTGGCGTGTTTACAGATACATGAAACTAATGCGCATGTCTAGCGCATCTAAAGTAGTGCACCAAAAATATATGGAAACGGTATTTCTTAGAAAATGATGCCTCGGATTAACTAAGATGCTAATAGAAGCTACATCCCTCACCTTTTCACATGTCAGCATCACCATAATGGATGTTGTGTTCCAGTGGTGTGAGTGATTGTATTTATTTAGAACCTGAGGTTAGTAGAGGATTTCAAGGGGTTAAATTAAGGCACCGTTCTGGTATTTGTCTACGATGATGAAATTTGGTTTTAAAGTTGATACTACCAGCTTCCGTGAGGCTCCTCAACCATATTCTCTTGCCCTCAAGATTGCTGTGAAATGGTGGTTGTACTTTATGACCCGGTGTGCAATATATCTCATTTTAATAACAATAATAGCCATTTAATATACTGTATATTCGTTTCGGAATTATTTGTCATCATACGAATCCGTTCACATTTCTTACACCTATACTGTAAGCTCCAGGATACATAGCTAGTCTAGACTTTTTTGTAGCATATCATTACTAACGGACATTTCTCTTTACCTTATAAACTGTATTCAGTACCGCTTAGAATAACAACACAGTTAACAAGACGTTCAGTAAAGAACATAAAGCCTACTTTCTCCTAAATGTGTGGGTATATTTCTATCTGTCCTTATCATGAAATATACATTAATGTTCTTGTTATGAACGGTAAGCATTCTGGCCTACATAAGACTCCGCGTTACGAAGTTTTGTTGTAATTCCTCTTTTGCATGCAGAGGAATTGATTAGAACATTAGAAAGAACATTATGTTAAGTAAAGAACATATGGCCTACTTTCTCCTAAATGCATTGCTATTGTTATAATTCTTTGTCATTTTCAAGGAGTATAATTGAATGTTCATTGTAGTAGCTTGTTGAAATAAAACGTTCTATACGGATATTAAACATGAATATGAGGTGCCCTTTGCTAGCTCTACCTCTGTAAAACAATTGCATTCAATTTGGTTTCACCGTGTTTGAATTGATATGGGGAATCGTATTGCACACATAAATGGCTGCTCTCTGCAACCTGTTGGGCTGATGACATTGTAGTTCAGTCCAAAAGTTATGTTGTTGCAAAATTTGGTAGAGATCAAATGATTAGGTTGGTCTTAATTTGATTTAAACTTTTAATATTTGGGTGGCCACCATTCCGTTTCCGTCAAGATGGCGGCATTATAAACATGACACTGAGGTGCCCTTTGCCAGTGCTACCTCTGTACGAAATTTCGTTCAATTTGGTTTTACTGTGTTTAAATTGATAGGGGGAATCCATTTGCACACATGCATGGCCGCCATCTGCAAACTGTTCGACTGATGACCTTGTAGCTTGATCAAAGAACGCGTCTCACATAAAGGTATGTTGATGCAAAATTTGGTAGAAATCAGATGATTAAGTTGGTCATAATTTGATTTAAACTTTTAACATTTGGGTGGCCGCCATTACGTTTTCGTCAAGACGGCAGCAATATTAAAAATGACACAGGAGTTCCCTTTACTAGTGCTACATCTGTACCAAATTTCGTTCAATTCGGTTTCACCGTGTTTGAATTGATAGGGGGAATCGATTTGCACACATACATGGCCGCCTTCTGCAAGCTATTGGGCGGATGACCTTGTCGTTTAGTAAGAAGACGCTCGCTATATCAATATATGTTGTTGCACAATTTAGTAGAGATTGGATGATTAGGTTAGTCGTAATTTGATTTAATCTTTGAACATTTGGGTGGCCGCCATTACGTTTCCGTCAAGATGGCGGCGATATAAAACATGACACTGATGTGGCCTTTGCTAGTGCTACCCCGGTTCCAAATTTCGTCCTATTCGGATTCACCGTGTTCGAATTGATATGGGGGACAGACATTCAGGGTACACACACACACACCCAGACACACAATTTTTGGCCTTGTAGTGATCTCATAAGTCTACCTTCATTTTTTGCAAAAATCGAAAGTAGGCTAAAACTATATTTTTATGGTGATTAAGGAATGTTGATGAAAACATACGATGAGAAATTGAGTTCAACAAATGCGGTGTATTGGTCTGTTCATTCATATCAAACAAAACACTGTCAATACTAATACAACTGCAGGAATCGGGGAGACAATCATACACATAGCCTATTTGTAAATATTTGATAATTTCGAACGTATGTTCGCGTTTGTGACATTCTTTCTCTATATTAGTTTTGTGTATTTAACTATGAATGTTATTCAATCAGTCAGTGATTTCAACTCTCTATGCAGGTTTGTAGTAAGCTCTTTTAATCGTGTTTTTTTTCACTTCATCCGGTTCTATTTGCATATAATACGTAATTTCCAACTTCGCCAGCATGTTTGAATGAAGCATCGACTGTATCATATGCACCGCGTCAGAATGCACCCTATCCATACGTCAACAACGTTCCCGTCATATCTGGAACAAATACCTATAGAACCAAACCAATAATATACTTCAATTTAGAATTTCAAAACAGAAAAATTACGAATCAAAGTAAACATTGCCTGTGAATGGGCTTAAAGCGCTTTGCTTGAAAGCAGCCCATCAAATAAATCTGGGCGTAAGACATATCACGTGTTGTGAAAATTTCGTAGCTGCAGTTGTTCTTCGTATTAATCTCGATGCTTTGGTCCTAAGAGAGCTTTACACATTTTAATAAATTGCAATTCTCTATCCAACCCTGTCTTAAGCCCAAATTGAGTAGGAATCTACTCATATAGTTAATGGTTCAGAAAATAAACGCGGTGTTATTATTTTAACACTGGTTCAAACCATCATACTGATGTCCTTATTTGTACTCATTTTGTTAATGACGGAAGAAATGTCAACTATTTCTTCCTGAATTCTAAACTATTTTATGTGTGATTATATTCTGATCCATGCTACCGCACTATATAATATGACGTTGATACATTTGACTTCTATAACATAATAGCTTGTTTTCTTTTTTCTCCCTAATTACCATGATTTCCATGCAGTTTTCCGGCCAACATTATAACTTATATATCATACATTCACCTGATAATATTCCCTTACGAGTTTTCAAACATTTTCCATTATGTTGCTGTTGGTGAAGACGTATCTATCTTATCCTTACGATAGATGCCAAGGAACCTCCCGTAATTAATCAGTGAATATCCACGTTAAGTTATGATGAGTAGGCAATACATTGACATGTGTACTGGCGCAACTCGGGATTTATTTCAAGCTGAAGCTCTGAGGGTTGGTTTGAGGATTGGAAACCAACCAGCGGTAAGTGGATACAAGTAAGCTCTGAAGTTGTGGAAGGAAGGCACCAGTTTTTAGCGCTCAAATAACTAACAAGCAGCAGGACTGAGCAGGAAGGGAATGGGTGTACATAGTCGTAATTGGCGTGGTGTAATTTCTCAAACAGCAGGCAAGATGACCGTGAGACAAATATGAAAGAGCCATACCGACCGTCCCTGCTTATTTGGAAGTTAAAGTGCAGGAAGATATAGAGTCAGTTCTGGGAATAATTTTGTAAAACTAAAATGACATGGACTGAAGTACAACTTAAAGTGAGTTAAGCTTGGAATTTGTATTTCACTGAATGCGAACAAAATTCCTAAAACCAAGCGAGTGTATCAATGTGACCACTTTCGTTTCTGGATTGTAAACCTTGTTATTAATGGGTTTTACTTCATGTCAGTCCTTTTCCATAGCTTTAAAAATATAATTTGCCTTGTTACACAAATTATCTCAATAGTGTCTAACGACAAGTAAATAGATGAAAGCGTTATCAAATCCCTACTTAGTATAAAACAAAGTCCCCTATTCTTGGATGTTACGAGTAAACTCGAGAACCACTGGATGGATTTTGATGCGGTTTTCACCATTCTGTAAAGGATCTATCGAGGATGATTTCTGTAGAAAATAATTTATGTATAATCAAAGGAAGCCGAGCAGTAACGATTTCGGTGGAAAAGTCAAAAAAGATCCTGGCATCTGAGCGCTTTGTAAGCTTACGCTGGGCAAATTGTTAAAAATATCTAAATACTATGAGTATAAGAACTGTTCAGCATGAAAATTTCTACAAAAAAGTCCGCGAGAGCATATGTCTATCTTCAATACATCACCCACTATAAGTGACTTTTCGTTTTAATTTCTTCCAACCATGTCCATTCAACTACTGAGGCGACAGTTTACGAGCTAGCTAAGGGCGAGTCTATCATCCCTGTTACAGCCTAGGTAGCGGACGAACCTATTGCCCCAGATAAAGCCAGCAGAAAACCGTTGAGTCGTGTTGAGTTAAGACTTCTGAGAAGGGTGGTTGTGTTTGGAGTTTCCCTGGAAGTGTAACTCAGGTTAACTTCATTTCGCCTGTGAAACACAGTCAAGTTAAGATTGGACGGAAGGGGGATTTGAGTTTCATTCACCTCGCCATTCCCTGGAAGTGCAACTCTCATTTCACCTGTGAACTTTTCGTTGCGCAAAATTCACAGTCAATTTAAGATTGGACGATAGGGGACTGATTGGCGTATACTCTCTACTTAGCATAAAACATAGTCCCCGATTCTTGGATGTCATGGGTATCTCGAGATCCACTGGATGGATTTTGATGTGGTTTTCACCATTCTCTAAAGGATAACTCCAGGAAGGTTTTTTGTAGAAAATAATTTATTTATGATCCGAGGAAGCCAATCAGTAACGATTTCAGTGAAAATATCGAAAGAAAAACCTGGTGACTGTGCGCTTTTTAAGCTTCAGCTGGGCAAACCGTTAAATATATCAATATACTATGCGGGTAAGAATTGTTCAGCATGAAAAGTTCTACAAAAATGCCGCGAGGGCATATCTCTATCTTCAAAACATCGCCTACTCTAAGTGATTTTAGATTGGACGGAAGGGAGATTTGAGTTTGATGCACCTCGCCATTCTTAAATTACGTCTGACACATGCATCTCCATGATAATATAATTAATAGTCCAGTCAGTGATTTTTACCCATCATGATGAGACGTAAAACGGATATAGGTCGTAGTTCATTGACATCGAAAATAAAGGCGCTTATCACGTAATGCATTCATAACTGTTCTCGGGCGAAGCCGGGGCGGGTTGCTAGTATACTATATTTATAGATTTTATCAATGAAGAATCTGAGGTTTACTGTGCACTTAAGTTAACGTGTTGAACCTCTGCCCTGTACATGCTCATATACAGTACAGCGACCTTTCAAGTGTGCTTAGCACATAATAAATTGCTTAGAGCAACAAACAATGGAAAATACAGTGAACATCTGTCAAAATTCTTACGAAAAACATGTTGGCGTAGGGTTTTATTCTGAGACTGCGATCCTGCCGGACTGCGTTCAGTTCTCAAATCTACCAAGAAATGTTATTTTTGACTGTGAGAGGGATTTGCGTGAAATAAAACTGGGAATGTGAAGTTCAGAGTTCAGGGTCACATGTCAGTTATCATGTAAATGGTTATCTATTGTTTCTCACATAGCTTACGCTAGATACAACCTCCTTAATAATTCCAACATATATTAAGGTATTACCTACTAGTACCTAAACCACACGTATGAATCCTACTAGACAAATCTAACGAATCGAAATGCATGGGACTAATGACCATGATGTCTCCAGCGACAAACTGGCACAACAAATGAACTTATTCAGCTTGTAAATTATCGATATAGTTTGTCAATGAATACTATAAAATATCCACAAGAATTAATATGACGTTCAGGTGATTGTTTGTAAAACTACGTATCAAGAAATTACAGTAATTACTGTGTAATTAATTTTATGTTAAGTTATATCTAAGTAAATTGAGATGTTTGAATTTACGCTTTCGTTTATAGGGACATGTTTCATTCTATTATTATGTGTGTACAGCATCGTTTGTTAAGAACAGCAATCCGTTGAATTTGACTAATCGATAAATATATCTAAAGTCGAGCTTTGTAAAATCGATCTACAATTTACGCTATGTTTCATAATTCAAAGAACATTAAGTATAGAACCAAAAACTACACATGACGGATTTACCATTTACACCTATTCCTACTTGCATGTTCCGTTTTGGAATTTAAAATCACTAGACAACATTTCTTGATTTCTTCAAATTGAGTAAAAGCAGAGCACGATTTGGCTATTTTTTTACCCTCAATATTCAGAGATCTTACTTGCATTAAAATACCTGAGATAACGCGTTCATTGCTAATGTCTGTGAGCGCATAGACAAATTCCAGTAAAGCCGAATAATACAGCAAATTTCACCATGATATCACCCAAGACAATGCATGCCGGCATGTTATTTTCCGTGCTCTCATCTGACAGAATACAATTGATGTAGACTGTCACGGAAATAATAACTGAGCATTACGGCTATATTTTACACACACGGAGTGTGATGTATGCATAGGGTTGATACAATATCACTTGGCGTACCAAGTAATGGATGGGAATTGAATTAGAACAGACTAACCCTCACAGTGCAGTTGAATATTGGGAGAAATTCAAAAGCGATAGGAACTCTATCCATCATTCAAACGTGACAATTAAATTTCTACGTCACATTGCCGTACTAATTGGAGTGAATGACCTCTCAGGACCTGGGTAGAGCTGGCCGGGATGTAACATTAGACACCATCATGGATCGGTTTAATAAAGACATGGTTTGAGTAGTTCTGGTAGTAAACCTGTCACCTAATTAAGAACTACAGAAAATAATCTTCTCTATCGATGGCAAGGTACTTCCAAGCAACAAACTTAATTAACTTTCGCAGTCAGGAAATGGGAACCACGGTAGTGTCGTTTGGGAGCAATGAGATCCAGGTGGCCATTAGGTGTTCTCTTCGCTGCACGTAATGAGACTCCTTTGGATGTCTAACGTCCCTTCTTCTGGAAGTCACTTCATTTGCATGCATGGAAAATACACCCACATATCGTACTCCTACTAAGCCAATTAGTACATCAGCGTAAGCTAGTAGGTTATCATCTGAGAGTCAGATTCAAAACCTTTTTTCATTGGAGCGAAATGCAATTCCATTTGTTAGCTGAGCACAAAGAAAAAGTATTCAGGATTTGAGTAGTTTTTGCGGACAGTTTTAAATATTATTCGAACTCGCACATAGACTCAACTCATTTTGATATCTTGTGAAGTTCTTTATATTATTATTAACTAGCAACATGCCCCGCTTTCTCCCGGGAACAGTTATGAATGAATTACGTGATAAACGCTTTCTTTTTCGATGTCAATGAACTACGACCTATATCATTTTTATATCTCAGCATGTTGGGTTAAAATCACTGACTGGTCCATTAATTATATTATCATGGAGATGCGTGTGCAACGAATTCTTGTCAGACTTAATTTAAAAATTGCGAGGTGCATGAAACACAAATCCCCCTTCCGTCCAATCTTAACTTGACTGTGTATTTTGCGAAACGAAAAGTTCACAGGCGAAATGAAGAAAAGCCGAGTTGAACTTCCAGGGAAACACCAAACACAACCACTCCTCTCTGAAGTCTTAACTCAACACGACTCGACAATTTGCTGCTGGCTGTATCTGGGGTAATAGACTCGCCCGCTAGCTAGGCTGTAACTGGTGTGATATGCTCGCCCCTAGCGAGCTCGTAAACTGCCACCTCAGTAATTGATTGGAGATTGTTGGAAGAAGTGGAAAGGTAACTACACTTATAGTGGGCGATGTATTGAAGATAGAGATATGCTTTTATGGACTTTTTTGTAGTTTTTTTCATGCTGAACAATTCTTACACTCGTAGTATAATGATATTTATAATGGTTTGCCCAGTGTAAGCTTAAAAAGAGCATGGTCACCAGGTTTTTTACGACGTGTTCACTGAAATCGTTACTGCTTGGCTTCCTTCGAACATAACTAAATTATTTTATACACAAACCTTCCTCGAGATATCCTTTACAGAATGGTGAAAACCGCATCAAAATCCACCCAGTAGTTCTCGAGATAACCCGTGACAACCTAGAATCGGGGACTTAGTTTTATACTAAGTAGAGATATTGCAAACTATCATACGATCTGTGAATTTCAGGAATTTTCTGAAGGTTGTTATCTCGACTACGTAATACTATCTCCCTTCTGTCAAACTGTTGCCCAGCTATTACAACAGCTACATCACTCGTAGTAGGTGCATTAAAGAGGCCGCGATGTTCACCGACATGAATTTTATCGGCGTGGATAACAATATTGAAATCCATTACGTTAGGTGGGACACTATTAATCGCAGCGTTGAAAGATTGAATGTATATATCATGGCAGAGTAACATTTTTTGTTGCAAAGACCTCACTAAGCCATTCTTTTGGGCTTGTGTAATGATGCTACATCTAGTAGAAGCTTGTATTTCTGGGTCCGCTCTGAAAAATATCTGTAGGAACTTGTGATCATGTGAAAATTAGAATTATCTCAAAACAGAAAATACAGAAGGCAGTAATGCTAGACCGCTCTCATATAATCAGCAATTTCATGAATACTCATTGTACAACGAGACCTTCGTGTGTCAGACTACTGAGGTATGTTGAAGAACAAAAGACTGTGTTTTGGGAACAATTTGTGATGTATAAATATGATATTATGTTTTCGGAGTCACTGAACTCGGCAATGATGACTACATTGGTAAATTAGCTCCTGTTTCTTACATAAAAGTGCCTTCCCAGTCACAGTTACTAATTATTTGCATATATTACACACTGCGGCACAAGACATACGAAATTATTGCTTAATAATTGTAAATACTGCTGTACATAAGTTTTATATACATATTCACTGAACCTAAATTTATCCTAAGTGAGTAGGATCTGATTATATTTGTTTAAGGAGCGAAAGAAGTATCCAAATTAGCTCCTCCCCCATTATGTGGGAATTGTTTTATTATGTGTATAAACACTTTATGTAATTTATTTCAGGCACTAGGAAATTAATTGTAATTCTCCGCCCAATCTGATTGGTTGCACTCGTGTTGACCGACTGAAAAGCGTTACCCAGGAGAAGTCATCTATGAGTAATGCAATCCAAACCCTACGCCGTGTATAAAACTACAAATCATTGAAATGATGTTGCATAAAACATAGTGCAAAATACCATCTTGGGGGCGCTGTTGGCCATAATCTAGTGCTTGAAATAACCTTAAAACGAGTTGTAAAGTCAGCCTTCTGTGCGTTAAGAGTCAGAAAAGAGGCAGAACAGTATGCCGTATTCACGAATGATATCACCGCCTAGATCCATTTGGATGGGAACGTATGGTCGGATTGCATCAATTCATACGGTCGTCTCCTCGTATAGGCATTCATAATAGCCACTACTGTGACACGATGTGAACAGGTGTGGGTACCTACAAGTCGTACGACAAGTACAGTAGGTAACGTTCCTATAAGACGATAGACAAAACCTCCGTGTGTAAATTAACAGCACATAGCACAAAATCCTGAAAGATCCTCCAGTCTGCGGGGGACTGCGATGTATTTGGCGGTGTAATCTTTGTCAATTTTCACTGTTTGAATGAGTCAGGCTTACAGGAACGGCCGATTGCTTTAACTCCTTGGCAATTTTCGGCACGTCATTAATGACGGCATTGGACATAGGAATGGCAATGCATTATGTTCCTCAATGTGACAAACATCCATTCATATATGGTAAACGCGTTATAGTTTGAAGCAACGGAGTGAAACCCAACGTTCCTGAAATAATTATCAAATATCACATGACCAGGACACTAGATGTTGCCGTCAGTCCTGACCACCGGCCAAAAGCTGTAGTAGTTTAAGGGATGGGTACAGCCTCAAGAAACGTCAATGAGGTTCTGAAACCACATTTCCTTTCATCTTTCTCAGCACACCCTACGCATTCTTTCAGCAATTTAATTTGCCTTCCTAGACAGGTCGTATCACCCAACAGGTCTACAAGATATCGACACCTTTCATTTGACTGACAGATCTTCCTGTAAATCTCCAATTTAACACACATGTGATGTGATGGAGTGACGTTTGCACCTGCCCAGATACTGAATAGTCTAATTGTACAGTTGCAGGAACAATGTTTCAATGTTAAACATGCTACTATTCACTGAATTTAATGTATGACGGAATGCTTCGTTGCATCATTGCCTGTAATCCTGAGAGAAGGGGTGCTACCAATATCGAACCTGTCTTTGGCAAATGCTCAACAGCGCAGTCTTATGCGGCCAGTAGTAATCTGTATTCTTAGGCCTAAGTACTATCATCTATCATCCATAACTATAGGCCACGGCCGCTACCTTCCAATTCCTCGGCCTTACATCCACACTTTCCTCCCCAGACAACACTCCACACGTGACGGTACTTGTAACTCACCCCATGGGTGTCCGCATAGGAGCAGCTACAAACTCTGGCGAGCCGAACATGTCCTCGGACACTCCCGGCACTAAAAGCCATACGCTAAACAAATAAGAAATATATAAGTCGCATATAAAGAAATCCACCCTTCATTAAAACTATGCCTGCAGGAGGGACCCAAGTATGAGTAACACAGCAGTACGGTAAATGAGAGTCATAAATGAAAAATCCACGCGACTATCAAAAATATCACAGATTTTTAGTATAGGACACCAGACAGTTCCCATGTCTTTTCATAAATTTTCGTACTTTTATCGAACCCGTTCCGCCTTAATTGGAGGCATAAAGTTTAACTGCACTGTTGTTCATCCACGGCACTACTGTGCTAGTTTCAAATATTACAAACAACACCGATATGTACAAACCATTGGCGAGTTATGGACCTATTTTGTAACAACAGTAGGCCTAACATATAGATAAGAAGCATATAGTTTAACGTGGCCGTTGATATCCAGATCATAAGCCAGGGGACTTATTTTTAGTGGAATCTGAACGAACGGACGTGACATTTCACTTCTAAAATCCCGCTTTAATTAAACGGAAATCGAATCCAGTTCCCACTCAGCGAGTGGCAAGCAGCTTTACCACTGCGACATCACGCGCTCGATTTTAATAAAAGGAGTAGTCAATAGTTAAGATTTTATTTTCAATAACGAAGCATTACGTTCCTTCATTTTACTGTACTTGATAGTAATACTTGTGTTGTTAACTCATTCGAGGGGCTTGGCTATCGTGGTACTTGGGTATGTGTGTGTAAAATATTTGTCTGATAACCCGAGTTATTGTGGTGTCTAATAGGGCGTGTATTTGTAATTCTGGTGAGAATGGAGAAGAATATGGCGGTTGGCTGGGGTAGAAGTGGGAAACCGTTGACAACCACTTTTAGGATGGTTGAGATGGGAATCGAACCTACCACTTCTCAGTTCTGTCTCATGAGGCTGTGTATATTCCATTCCAGTCATCAAACTAGAATTTCTTAGCAGAGCTGGTAATCACAACCCTCACCTTAAGGATGGCAGCCAAGAATGCTAGCCACTGCACCACACGGCAGTCTTGATACTAATAGGAACGTAGGTGACGCACAAGGGACGTAGGTGACGAGATTAGAGTGTGTCAGTATGACGAGGGATTGTTGAAAGTTTAACAAGGGAGTGTGCGCGGTAGGTCGATCAGATACTTCCCTCGCCTACTCATCTTGTCTTAGGCTTAAGATGGTTCACATGAGGCCTCATGATTTAAAAAAAATCACTCACCAGATCATGCCAAGACTTTTGAAATCTTCACAGTTTTGGAAATTGAAGCTGGGGCCTCCTAGGTGACAGCATGTAATGCCAGCCACTACCTACTTCATATTTGTGTTACTTACGAACCACCACAGTTAATCTCCCGTTAATGTACCCACTGTATAGGATTTCATCAATATATACGAAACACAACTTTCCAGAATCCATGTCTGCCTGTCTGTTCGGTAGTTAGTTCGGAGGCTGGTTGGATCCTCAAAGAGTGACATCATAGGTCACGTGGTAGAAACCTACCAAACTTAAGGCAACACTTTAACGAGGCGTAGGCCTAATATGCAGGTTGAGGAGGGAGGGAGTTTACCATTGCTTTCTTCACTGAGTAAGTACGGCTGTACTATACCTACGAGTAGAACCTTTCCAACATCCACAAGCACTACTTGTGTCCTGAGGCCATTACTAAGCACCATCCATACCCCCAATAACTTCCATATAATCAGAGCCATGAATGAGACTGAGACATCGGCGGAAAGTTACATTTTACTACAGCCTGTGCGAAGAGACAAATACAAGAATACTGCATCTATGAAGAGGTGGTAAACAGGCCCACCTGAATCCATATGTCCAAATAAATTAAAACGTGCTTAATCAGCCAGCAGCCCGTTTGTTAAAGTTTGGAAAAGTATTGGTACATTATTAAGTAGGCCGGATAGTACGGAGGCTGGATAGTCAAGAGCCAGATAGCCGAGAGTCTACTTTACGTGTAATTGAGGTAAGATATGGGTAGGAAGTAGCCGAGACCCTACATTAAGTACCATCTCATCATTTTCCTGGAGCAGTAGTGGGAAACCACTGAATACCACTTCCAGGATGACTGACATGGGAATCGAACCCGCCTCTTCTCAGGTTTGCCTCAAGAGGCTGCGTGTACCCCGTTCAGTCGTGACAGTCAAGAATACTAGCTACTACGCCACAAGACAGACAAAAGTTCACTAATATGGCGTGGGAATATATGCTCCTCTGACAAGATCATTCCTGCAAAATGCGGTTGAGAATATTTGTTTTCATTTTTATAATAACTGCCAGCAGCTAAAGACACTTGTTACTGGCAGAGGGGACGTTTCAAACCGAGCTACCGTATGAACAATTTGCAGGTGGTGTAATCAAGTCCTACATTGACCGCTCGGGTAGGACAGTACCCTTGCATTTTTCACCCTTCGTTTCATAATTGTGGTCATGTTCCAGGCTTTTACGACTGAATTAAAATGCTGGAGAAGAACAAAATGAATAGTACCCTCGAGATTCTTTCCCTTTCACTTTTATCAGCGGCATTTTATACTTTACATAAAACAGGACCCGAGTCTGGCGCGATACATGATTTATCACAATGCCCTATTTGTGTTAACTATTTTTCTATAGAAATAATGTAATAATCCACAGGCTTGAAAACCTAAATCATATTCAGCGTAAATCCAGAGTGGTGCGGTCTAATTAAACCGGTTAGCCCTACTTAAAAAATATTACCCCAAGTACTGAATTGTTCAGAAAAAATAAATTATCACTTAGTGTAGCTATCTCGTTGTCTAATGGTATTTTCTCTTATCTTTGACAACTCACTCGAGGATTATTCTAGAACAGTAAATTTCGTGGTTGAAAGCTGAACCATGTTCAAATTCAAGGTACAAGTCTTTGAGGAACACTGACATTTTAGCCTATTTTCATCTTATGAAAAAATAGACTAATGAGATCACCTATTTCCGTGTGGTGGGTCCCCCTAAACGGCTAATGCGATTTAAATGAAAGTCGGTAACGACGTACTACTACCTCGTCCAACCTCTACCCTGGGATTCAAATGCTAAGGACACTGGATTGTGACAATAACGTATTTAGGTACACAAGTAAATGAGCAAACTTTAAAACCAAATTCATGGTATTTCCGTTTGGTCAATGGTTGTTCATTTCTTAGACACCTGCTAACAATAAATATGAAATATTATTGTCTAATTTTGTACAGGGTGTTCAAAAACAAGGTCACAGAAAACAATCCCGAAAGTTAAGATTTTAGAGATTCGGGTACACAGTTCTAAGAAACTATTTAAGTTACAGGCCTGATATTTTGTAATGTGTCGGTGACAATGTAGGTTTATTGAATGAATGGAAACATATTTCAAATATTCTTTATATTATCAATTTCTAAATTACAAAACCATACATTTTAAGTGAAGAACGTATTTTTTAGTATGCTAATTTTCAAATGGCTCAAAGTAATTATTCTAGAAAATCCAATCCGTTCATTTTGTCAAGCAACATGTTCTTTAAATTCCAGGAAAGAAAGGGCAACTTCGACTAGAAAGTTTGAGGAAAAGTGTACCAAACTTGTGAAATGAATATACGTACTAGAGTTGTTTTTTGAGACCTTGTTTTTGAACACTCTGTACAATGTCAGACAATAATATTCCATATTTATTGTTAGAAGGTGGCTTAGAAACGCTAGATCTTTGTTTAGTGCAAAATTAATAGCCATTGGCCAAACGGAAATAATTGAAATTTGTGTTTATAATTTGCTAATTTAATTGTGTAAAATAAGCCATTGCCAAGACCCAGTGTCCTTAATAGAGCTTACAGTTGTTATCGTTCCTTCACCCGCCATAGGGCGCACCACCAGCGTATGGTTATGCTTCCGGTTTAGTATTCATGCAATGGAAGCAATGGGAACTGTGAACTAGAAGTTTCCTTGCATGTAACGGAGCAAATTGTTGTTAGGAAAAATAAAGGTTTTAAAATGCACCAAGGATGATATGATCTTCAACTGTGTACAATGGAAAAGCTCAACTTGTGTTTATTCCTTATGTGTATTGAAATGAAAATGAAAATCCACAGCCTGCTTCCAGTCACTGACCGAGTCAAGAATGGAATGAATGAAGCCCCCATCTAGCGGCGAGGATATGAAGTGTGCCGGCTGCCGAAGCCTGTCGCACTCCTCTGGGGTGGCTATGATTAAATGAATGACAGATGAAGTGAAATGATAGTGGAGAGTGTTGCTGGAATGAAATTGTGACAGGGAAAACCGGAGTACCCGGAGGAAAACCTGTCTGCCTCCGTTTTGTCCAGCACAGATCTCACATGGAGTGACCGGGATTTGAACCACGGACCCAGCGGTGAGAGGCCGGGGTGCTGCCGCCTAAGCCACGGAGGCTCTCCTTATGTGTATTGATGATGCATAATGTCAGCTAAGGTTGTGCTGCTTACATCACCCGTCGTGTCTAAATGTTGCACATTTACCCGTCAATTTAATACAGATTAAGGTTGAAAATTATTCAAGATCGTGGTGGTGTAAGTGTTTCTCCAAATAGAAGATTGTACTCAACTATATGTACGTCGTATTAATCTTGGTGAGGTTTTTTTTTTTTTTTCACATATCAACTTAGCATCGTAGTAGGCACGCAGCTTTTTGTATTTCGTTTTCTGTCATCTTGTCTTAAATTATTTACTTAAATATTTCTAAAATACAATCCAAACCTGCCTTAGAGGCATTCGGTATTCATAATTCATGTAAAATAAGGTTCGTTAGTTCGTGTAATTGAGGCCATAAACCCCTCTACCCTTTCAGTGATTAGCGTATGGTTCTTTACGTAGACTATGTTGAAGAACTAAATGAGCATTTTTAAAAAAATTTTGACGCCAGTTCCCTGGTCTAGTATCTTAATAATTGTCCATGTTTTCCATACTGACATCTAGGCACGGTTGAGTTTAAAGGTGGAACCGCATGTGTTATCAAATATTGATTTCTTGCCATACCTGCTATACGTATATAGGCTAATTATAAAACATATTATTGGTTAAATATGTGTTAATATACCGTATAGGCCAGTAAAATTCTAATTAATAAATAAATATTAAACAAGAGAGGATGAGTTATTGGTAAATGTTACCGGTACGGCGTATAGCCCCTAACTCGTACTTTTCGTCTCATTTTAGAATTTAAACAGGCCAATTTAATGCGTAATATACCAATATAAGAACCAGATAACAACTGATTATAATATTCTCACATGTATAACATATTTAATTGGCACCAACTTAATAAAATAATTGTCCAAGATAAGCAGGACCACTGCCGTTTGAAATGTGCAAATCGCACTCTTGGCGGGCAAACTATTTGTTATTGCCCTTTCTGTTGCAAGGAGGCACTTGTGTTTGGAATATTCAAGAAGGGCCAAACCTCTAGTTATTATTTCATAAGTTGAACAACTCAAATCAAAACCACAATCCGAAATAATCACGGATGATTCATTGCCAATGACAACAAAATGGAGATTCGTGGACCGGAAGTTCGCTATGCATAAGCTTTGGTGCAATTTTAACTAGTGGAAGCTCTATACGTTTCACCAATCCAACATGGCGGCCGCGAAATACTTAACTGTCATTCTTTATATCCGCAATCCCGATATCACTTTGACATATTGTATGTTAACTAAGGGTACAATCATACTATAAGTTCACCTATTATGGTGTTTGAAGCCCTTTTCAGTGTTGCCTAAGTAAACGAAAGTTTCATGCTTTTCAGTCGGTCAACACGATTGTACCCAAATGAGATGAGTTAATCCATAATCCTGAAATGAAATTACTTGAGATTTCATTCAGGATTAGGGAATAACATGCCTTTGTAACACTCAAACAAGTAATTCCGTGAAGTGCTATACAGCCTATTTTCATATATCCTATGTTAATTGCCTCTTTCAATATAGGCTACACAATTTCAGTATGATTGATGTAATAGATTCGTAGATATTGATAACCGTCTAAATATTTCGGATGGTCGCTCTGTTGATCTTTAATATTTTTTATAAGTAGGTCTAAGGGTTACGTACTATTAGGCTACATGAAGATTAATATATAGGTGTAGTATTCAAACTTCAATCACATGATTAGGACACAAGAAAAAAAATCGAGATTTTAAAATTTAGCTCAGCTACCATCTTGTGGTTATGAAAACACTTGAAATAAATTAGATACCAGTGGATTAAAATGTGTGTAAGCATTTACCGTACCACGTTCCACTGCGCTGGGATATTTAAATCGCCAGAAACGTCCATTTAAATACTTATATTTGAATCGCCGCCATGTTTGATTTATGCTCACCTGGTCATTAAATGTCCCATATGTGACCTTATGTTTATAGCTTCCATCAACATACACAATTTCAGTTTGATAACTGTTATAGTTTAATAGATAGTGAGAACCGTCTAAATATTTCGGATGGTCGCCATGTTGGATTTTATATATGTAGGCCATAGAGTTATATACTATTAAATGCCGATTATCACGTAGGTTTATTATTCATCCGTCCACTTTAATCGCATGATTAATACACATGAAGTAAGAACTTAACTTTACAATTTCGCACAGCCGCTTTGTTGAGTTTATGCAAATAATTGAACTAAATTAGATGCCAGTGCATTGCAATGTGTATAAAAGTTTACTGTACCAAGTTTCACTTTGTTTGGATGGTTAAATCGCGAGAAAAGTCTATTTAAATTTTTAAATTCGCTTAGCCGCCATGTTCGTTCTATCGTTAACAGGCTTTTGAAAGCCACATAGGAAACGTCAAGTTGATCCCTATATTACCGTACAAAATTTCAGGGTGATTTGAATATTATAGCTTCGGAGATACAGAGTTTCGGTAAAATATATCGCACAGCCTTCATGTTGGATTGGCCAATATAGTACTATGACCTTACCGAATTTCATTGAAATCGCTCTAGCCGTTTAGAAGTAATTAGGGGACACATACACACATACACACACACACACAGACAAAAGGTGATCTCTCAAGCCTATTTTTTTCATAAATGAAAATAGGGTCGAAATTGCTTAGTTGAAAACCAATATGGCGGCCAAGCGAAGTTAATATATTTCAATGAAATTTTCCGGTGATATAAATTCCTGAGCGCAGTGAATCTTGGTACGGAAAATGTTTATACAATATTATATGTGACATTCAAAATCCAGAGAAACACAAAAACAATATGGCGCCAAGTGATTTTTTAAATATACCAAATGATTTTTCTGGCGATTTATTCACCCAATAGCAATGATGATGGAAAATCTGTATTCAGAGCTTAGTAAGGAGACATCTCATGTTCATTTGCTATCAATCATTCAAGATGACATCAGTTCGAAATGTTAAAACCTTATATTTCTTATGTCTCGTACGCTATTCAAAGGATTGAAGAGAAGATTCGTATGATATGCTATAATAATAATTATTGTCCATTGGCACTACATTCTGTTGCATACCTTTCATAATTTATAGAAGCCGTGCATTCTTTTTTATATAATTTTTCCTTTGGAAATGCCATCTCGCGGGAGGTGTCTTAATCACCGGTACAGAAAGTTATATATTCTATCACATAATTTTTCAATGCAATGGTGTTGGTGGAGACTTAGGTCGTGTACCAAAAGCTATTTAGTAGCCTATACTTCACATGGAATATCTTTTTAATAGCCGGGAGAGTTATTAATGGAAACGACCAGTAGGTTATTTAGTTCTCCACGGAACTAATTGTTCTGCTTGCAATTTAACCCTTTTGTACGGGTATACCTCATGTCTTGTTTATGGAGTGTTTAACATATTTCCTCCGAAGTTTATGAAATATTCCTTACATGGATAAATTAAATGTGCAAGTACAATGACCGTTTACCACGTAAATGTCCTTACAATTGAAAACGAATTTGTGTTTGCCTTTTAAAAATACTGTTGTTGTTGTTAATTCATTTAGGGGCATTCCCTTAATCTGGTAATTTAGCCCTGTGTACTTGAGGGTGAGTAGAATTTGTCTGATAACCTATGTTATTGTAGTGGCTGTAGTTGTGAGTGTGTTTGTAATGCAGGTGAGAATTGGTGAAGGGGCGACCATGGCCTTCAATTAGGAGCCATCCTTCATTTACCGGGAAATGAAGTGGAAAGCCTCTTCCGAGATGGATGAGACGGGAATCGAACGCACCTCTTCTCAGTTCTGCCCCGTGAGGATGAGTGGACCCCGTTCAAGCCATCAGACCAGAATTACATTTTTTGGTAGAACCAGAAATCATGCCCAGACCTCCAGTGTGATAGCCTAGGAATGCTAGCCGCTACACCAGGGAGTGAACATTTAAAATACTATTACTAATAGCAATTGTAATTGTAATAATTTCAATAGTAATAATAGTAATAGAAATAGTAATTACAATCTGAAGTAGTATTGGAGTGGAGGTTGTTTCCCTAACTGAAATATAACAGTACCTTAACGTGTCATTTGAAAACTGGACGAATGAAATAAAAATGGACAGAGCTTCCGTGGCGAGGTGAGCAATATTCACCGGAACTGGATAGCATACCGTAGCTTGGTGACCAACGAGTTTTATTGATTGGATTTTGTTCAGTATGGAGTGGCGTGTGTGATAAACGGGTGCCCCTGGCTGATAAGGTGAAGTGAAGCCCCGTCGCGACCGCACTTGATGATGCACCTGCCCGTATGACAGATTTCAAAACTTTCAGCTACTAGCGAGGAATGTGGAAATTATGTTAACATTTTTTACACGTCGGTGTATCAACATGATTTGTGTACAGTGCCGAGTAAAACAAGCTTGTAGAGAGTGGAAATTGTAGTTACTAATATTCCTTTCAATAGTTCACTCATTGTTTGAGTGGGTGAGGCATGATTTGTGTATGTGGATTTATGAAACCCAGGCTGAACGTAAATGGAAATTGAATTGATATATTATCGATAGACCTACTGTCCTTTGCTTCGTATGAGAATGTGTCGGTTATGTTCTTTTAAGGATTGAATGTTCTCCTCTTGCTTATAAGGTTCCAGGTTCGAACTCTATCTGCAAGAGCCTTATGTTATGAGCTTTCAGTGTCGTGAGGATAATTGAGTAGCTGCTTGTTGCGTAAAGAACAAATCACTCACTTTGCCACATAACCCGCACCACAACAGTGTTAACCAACTGTATCCCATATTTAATGTTTACTGTAAAGAATATAGAATATACGCGTTTGAAATTTCTTCAACTTATTTTTGAGACCTAAACAACTGAATTCTATAGCACCTTGGTCCCATCAAGAAATTCGTGAGAAGTCAATAATTTTGCCAAAGTTATATATTCATGTATAATATAGGTTGATTTAGGTTCTACTACTAAAGATGCTGAATCCTTCAATTAGGGAATTAATGAATATTGTTCTAGTATATAAGGTGCCTTCAAAATGTAACGAGCCGGATGCTGGAATGCGCAAACTGGTGACGACATTGGCTAATCGTGGCGTGTGTAACGAGTTGTGGTTCCGACCAGAGCGTGGAAGATCACAGCCCGTCGCTAGAGGGCACGCGTGCACGTCACGTGACGATAGAAAGCGAGCAGCAGCATGCATAAATCGTCCAAAGCTGCCAGTCGCATTGCAAACAGTGACATGGAGGCGTCAACCGAAGAGCAAAGAGGTGTTGTTCGGTTTCTGACAGCGGAAGGAGAAGGGGGAACGGACATTCATCGTCGAATATCACAAGTGTACGGCGAACACTGAATGTCCCTTGCAAGGGTCAAGGCGTGGCACAAGCGCTTCGGTGAAGGACGGGTGTCGTTAGCCGATGATGCCCGGTCTGGGGCACCCCCCTGCATTACCGATGACAACGTCCAGCTGGTTGATGCACTCATAACCCAGAACCGCCGAGTGACAGTGAACGCCATAGCCGCCGTGGTCGCTCCACGACAATGCACGAACGCATACGGCCAACACAGTTGCGGCACTCCTGCAAAAATTCAAATGGGAGGTACTCGGCCACCCTCCATACAGTCCAGACCTCTCTCCCTGTGATTACGCCATGTTTGGTCCCCTGAAACGGGCTCTGCGGGGCCAACGATTCACCTCAGACGCCGACGTCCAGCTCTACGTGCGGAACTGTTTCATATCGCAGCCCAGGGAATTTTATGAGACAGCCATTCACCGCCTCGTGCCACAGTGGGACAAGTGCCTCAACAGTCAGGGCCAATACTTCTAACATACAGCTACTGGTTTCTGTAATTATGCCTCCGGCTCGTTACTTTTTGAACGCACCTTATAATACACCGACGTACTCAAATTTGGGCCATTAGAGCAGTTAGTATCATACAAAATCATTATTTTGTCCATGTTCTTCATTGTCACTCAATAGGATCATGAGCTGTTTATTTTAATCTTATATTCAGAAGATAGTATTGTTACGTGCCACCCCCCCCCCCCCCTAGTGGCACTTTTGTTAACTGGATTACGGTGGGTTGAAGCACAACACAGATTGTTCCTTTAAAGAAATAATTAACTTTATTGCGGCCAGAAAGGTACACCACTCAACAGCAAATACAAGCAATTAGAACCTTACTCCAGTTTCCTAAAGTCTCTTCCTTGAGCGCACTTGCCCCTTTCACTTGTCAACAAACCACAGAAGTTAATCCGTCCTAATGAGTCCGGTGGCCTTGACAAAAACTACCTGCACCTCTTCCATATGTACACAAACTACAGTTACTTACGATAACCTGCTATACGCTGCTTCGCTGTCCACAAGCTGGGGAAACAATGTCACTGGATTTCGTAACTCGCACGGCACTTCGCCACAATACCTCTGTCGCTCAGTGAAATCACACTCGCCCAAAACACAGGCAGTCCCCTGTATGCTTCTCACTTCCTCGCTGTCAAAAGAATCGGCTTCACTAGGGGTTTCGCAAGTCACCACACTTCTGTCGCTCAAGATAAATGCTCGCACTAGCTCAAAAAAACTCACTCACTGCTTGACAGGTCGCTCTTATATAGCAGGCCGGTGACTCAATAAATGCTTCTAGACCCATCCAGGGTTCACGGCTTCTCGAGGTTTCCATCGGTGGTTGGGTCACGAATATTCTGGACTATCCCTGTGTCCTAGTAGTCCTGTTGCATAAGGCGCACGCAATACACTGAGGCAGAGCACAGCCCAGCCCTGGGGCAGTTGTGACTCATGCGGCGAGCGATGAAACAAACTCACAGCCGTAACACCACCCCCTTCCTAAAAGGCTGATCGTCCCGATCAATCATTGGTCCGTCTGTGTCCCTCCGTAGGCTGCCAGGCGATCTCGGTGCACGATCTTCATCTTCGCCCTCGGGCTCCGCTGGATCCTGTAGACGACATCGTTGATCCGTTTCACGACTCGGTACGGGCCCTCCCAGGACTTCTGCAGTTTGGGTGACAGGTCTTTCTTCCATAATGGGTTGAAGAGCCAGACTAGCTCGTCCTCGTGGAATCCGCCGGCTCCGTCTGTTGGTCGTATCGGGTCTTCATTGGGTCGGTCTTGATCCGCAGTTTGCTCCTCGCGAACGCGTGCGCGTCCTCCAGTTGGTCGACCAGTTCTTGACAATACTGGCTTACCGGGACCGGATTATTCCCAGGTCGGCCGAAGGCAAGATCGACAGGTAGACGGAGCTCCCTCCCAAACATGGCCCGGGCTGGTGTGCACCCGGTGGCTTCATGGACGGCGGCGCGGTAGGCCAGGAGAAATAGTGGAAGATGTTTGTCCCAATCCCTCTGGTGCTCGCTGACGACAATTCGGAGATGTTTCACGATGGTGCGATTGAATCGCTCTACCATCCCGTCGGACTGACGGTGTAGCGGTGTTGTCCTTGTCTTCCGGATTCCCAGCAGCTGGCATAGGTTCTGGAACACCTGCGACTCGAAGTTCCTCCCTTGGTCGGAGTGCAGCTCCAGGGGTACTCCGTACCGGCTGACGAATTCCTTCACCAGGGTCTCTGCGATCGTCGCGGCTTCTTGGTTAGGGAGCGCATACGCCTCCGGCCATTTGGTAAAGTAGTCGCTGACGACCAATATGTAGCGGTTCCCTGCCTCGCTTAACGGGAATGGCCCAGCAACATCGATGGCCACTCTCTCCATGGGCCGCCCGCGTTGTAGGTCTTCAGTGGATCCCGTCGTCTTCGTCCCGGGCCCTTGCTGGCTGCGCAATCGTGGCACCTCGCGCAGTGGTTCTCCACGTCAGTTCGGCATCCGATCCAATAGAACCGCTCTCTCAGCTTCTCCAGGGTCTTCTTTATCCCTAGGTGTCCACCAGATGATCCTCCATGGACTTCCTTCAGGACTTCCTCCGTCATAGCCTTTGGAACGACGACTTGTTCCCGGGATGTCTTCCCGTCGTTGCTCTCCCAGGCGCGGCAGATGAGGCCATCCCTTACAATCAGCGAGTCCCACTGCACCCAGTAGGACTTAAACTTTGGGCTGCAGTCACTCACAATGTTCCACCCGGGTCTGGGGACACAGGCCCTCTTCCATTCGGCTATCAGACCCAGGTCATCATCTTCTGCTTGTGCCCGCGTGAATGATTCGCGGCTCCAGTTCCCTTGAAGTTCCACAGTAGTCCGTCGGCACTGTATCCCGGTGTTCTCCTCCCTCCTAGTACAGATAATGCAGTCTTCGGGGCACGGTCTTCGTGACAGGGCGTCGGCATTAGAATGCAGTTGGCCTTTCCTGTGCTGGATCTCGAATTTGTACTGTTGAAGCCTCTCTAACCACCGCGCGAGTTGACCCTCGGGCTGTTTGAAGTTCAGGAGCCACCGCAGGGATGCATGATCGGTCCTGATGAGAAATTCTTGCCCGTACAGGTACTTGTGGAAGTGTTCCATGGTCTTCACGATGGCGAGCAGTTCTTTCCTGGTGACGCAGTAGTTCCTCTCTGGCTTTGACAAGGCTTTGCTGAAGTAGGCCACTACTCTCTCCTCGCCGTCCACTACTTGCGACAGGATTCCCCCTATGCCAAAGTCGCTGGCATCGGTATCGACGATGAACCTTGTTCCAGGTCTCGGGTAGGCCAGAATAGGCGTGGTGCACAGAGCCTGCTTGAGTTGTTCGAAGGCACTGTGGCATTCTGCTGTCCATGTGAAGAGTTGGTCCTTCTCAGTCAGTCCATGCAGTGGTTTGGCGATGTCGGCGAATCCTCTCACGAAGCAACGGTAATAAGTGCAGAGTCCCAGGAAGCTTCGTAGTTGGGACTTGTCCTTCGGAAGTGGCCACTCCCTCACAGCTGCGGTCTTTTCTGGGTCGGTGCGCACCCCTTCCTCGGAGACAATATGCCCAAGGTACTGGATCTGCTTCTGGAAGAGCTGACACTTCTTGGGGCTCAATTTCAGCTGGGCAGCCCGTAGCTTCATCAAGATTTCCTTCAGGTTGCTGTAGTGCTCCTCGAAGCTTTTTCCTAGAACGATGACGTCGTCTAGGTAGACCAGGCAGGGACCCCAACGTCGATTCTGTGTTGGACCAAGCTTGCCCTGCCGAAGTTTTTGCTCCGCACGGAGAAGACGTCCTGGAATTCGCGTAGCAGGTCCTGAAGTTGGCGTGATTGTTCCTGGTGGAACCGTCCTTCTTCTTCACCATCACGACCGGAGAACTCCAAGGACTATGTGATGGCTCGATCACCCCTTGCTCCTTCATCTCTTCTACCATCCGGCCGACTTCGGCTTGCTTGGCGAGCGGGACACGTCGGAATGGGGCCCTAATCGGTGCGCTGTCCCCAACGTCGATTCTGTGCTGGACCAAGCTTGTCCTGCCGAAGTCTTTGCTCCCCACGGAGAAGACGTCCTGGAATTCGCGTTGCAGGTCCTGAAGTTGGCGTGATTGTTCATCGTGTAAATGGTTCTGGGATCCTTGGTACAGCTTCTGTAGTTCTTCTGGCAGTGCGCGTCTTCTTCGATTGTCCGTCTGCAGGTGTCTGTCCGTCGTATCTGTGATGCGGGCAATCCAGGTAACGGGCTCGCAGACTCCAAGGTTGGTGTCCCGGTGAACCGTAATGTCGTAGTCGTTCAGATTGGACAGGCGGACGTACGACCCAGACGTCGTGTTGATGAGAGTCTTGGCAACTAGCAATCCTTTTTTACTGGATGTCCTCATATTTTGGCTCGATGACAGCCACCACTCCCTCAGCAGTTCCGTCGACAATTACAGCAGCGCTGACTTCCGTCCTGGCGGGAACGATGACGTCCTCTCTCAGCCTTACTCGTCGTGCGGCGACGGCCTCGTGTGCTGGTTGCAAAGCAAGTTCCTCACCTCCGAAGTGCAGAGTGTTGGTACTCAGATCCAAGATGATGTTGTTCTGGTCCAGGAAGTCCAGTCCGATGATCACTTCATTTGATACGTCAGCCACAAGCACTGGATGCTTTATCGCCCGTCGACCAATGACGAACTCCAGTGATGCTTCGCCATGTACCGATGCGGTCTCTCCGGTTGCGGTTATTAGCTGGAGGTTCCTTTGTGCGGGTTGCACTCTTCACTTCGGGATCACGGTGTGACTGACGATGGTCCTCGATGCTCCCGTGTCGATTAGCATGGGCCAGATCTATCCGTTGACGACTCCGTCGACCATCAGGCTGCTATTGTCCCTCCGTAACTTCGTCACACGAACTTGGACTGCCGGGGCTTGACGACTGTCACAAGCCAACCTTTGCCCCCCAAGGCTGGCTAATACTCGTTTCCCTGGGTCGCGCGGTTTTCAGACGACTGATTTTCCGTCGGATAACCTCGGCGGCGGCGATCACCTCAGTCCTTGCTCAGGTGGCCTTTCTTAGAGCAGATCCAGCAGGTCGGTAGTCCTCTTCCGGGCCGACTCTCCGGTTGCCTTCCGGCTGTGTCGTTGCTGGTGGTGCCGCTACTATCGAAGAAACGGCTTAACGCCTCCATTAATTCGTCGGCTAGGGGCTTGGTCTCGTTGTTTTTTACTGGTTCGTCGACGTCCACTTGACGCAGCCGCGCGTGCATTCTGGATGCCTGTTTTGCCGTCTCGAACTCAAGTGCGTGGCTCAGCGCATCTGTCAGGGTTTAATTGCGCGCGAGTCGTAGCGCCTGTTGAGTGTCCGAGTCCCGTAGCCCGTCGGTGAAAGTCTACGTCGCTATCTGCTCCAGAAAGTCGGCCGGCGCTGTTGGGTAGGCGAGCCTTACGAGACGTGCGATGTCCATCTCGAACTCCTGCAGGGTTTCCACGTTCTTTTGTACCCGGGTCCGGAGCTGCATCTGGTAGGCCTGCTGAAGATGGCTATCTCCATATCGGGACTCCATATGGGCGATTAGTGAAGCGTAGTCCTGGGATCCAGTCGGGATGGCCTGAAGGACGTTAAGGGCGTCCCCTCTCAGCGCTACAATGAGAGCTGTAGCCTTTTCCGTGCTGTTCCAGTTGTTTATGGAACAGGCTGCCTCGAACTGACCTAAATAGGTGCTCCACGGGTCCTTTCCGTCGAAGGTTGGGGGTGTCACTCTGCTCTGTCCCGTTCCTGATATTCCCGGGGTACCTGTGGGCGGGCGCCGGCGCAGCTCGGCAACTTCCTCTTGAAGAGCGTTGAATCTCGCTTCCATCCCCGTCGACGGGCGTTGGTTCAGCTCAGCAATTTCCTTTTGTAAAGCGTTGAATTTCTCTTCCACCCCCGTCAGGGGCGTTGGCGCAGTTCGGCAACTTCCTCTTGTAAGGCGTCGAACTTCTTTTCTACTGCTATGACATCCTCACGTATGCCCTGGCAGACGGTGTTGACTTCCTGACGCAGACCCTGTTCCAATTTCTTTTGACTTTCCTGTAATTTCGTCAGCCGACACTCTTCCAGATATTTCTGGCCATCCAGAAATTTGACGATTAGGTCCTCTGCTAGCTTCTTCTGGCCGTCTTCTAATTTGGCAGTTAGGTCCTTGGTTAAATTCTTCTGGCCGTCCTCCATCTTCTTCTGGCCGTCTTCCATCTTCTTCTGGCCGGCCTCCATTTTGGTTTCCATGCCACTTAACTTTTCTAGCAATGCTGGCATTTGCGCCTCCATTTTATTTGTTTGTCTTGTAAAGGGCATGCACTCACAGGAAAATTATAGAAAATGACCTGCTCGGGTTTTGAAACCAGGACCGTCAGGTGTTGTGCTTGTGCTTGAGTTCGTAATCCGGCTACTGACACCAGTTCTTACGTGCCACCCCCCTAGTGGCACTTTTGTTAACTGGATTACGGTGGGTTGAAGCACAACACAGATTGTTCCTTTAAAGAAATAATTAACTATATTGCGGCCAGAAAGGTACACCACTCAACAGCAAATACAAGCAATTAGAACCTTACTCCAGTTTCCTAAAGTCTCTTCCTTGAGCGCTCTTGCCCCTTTCACTTGTCAACAAACCACAGAAGTTAATCCGCCCTAATGAGTCCGGTGGCCTTGACAAAAACTACCTGCACCTCTTCATTATGTACACAAACTACAGTTACTTACGATAACCTGCTACACGCTGATTCGCTGTCCACAAGCTGGGGAAATAATGTCACTGGATTTCGTAACTCGCACGGCACTTCGCCACAATACCTCTGTCGCTCAGTGAAATCACACTCGCTCAAAACACAGGCAGTCCCCTGTATTCTTCTCACTTCCTCGCTGTCAAGAGAATCGGCTTCACTAGGGGTTTCGCAAGTCACCACACTTCTGTCGCTCAGGATAAACGCTCGCACTAGCCCGAAAAAAAACTCACTCACTGCTTGACAGGTCGCTCTTATATAGCAGGCCGGTGACTCAATAAATGCTTCTAGACCCATGCAGGGTTCACGGCTTCTCGAGGTTTCCATCGCTGGTTGGGTCACGAATATTCTGGACTATCCCTTTGTCCTAGTAGTCCTGTTGCCTAAGGCGCACGCAATACATTGAGGCAGAGCACAGCCCATCCCTGAAGGCAGTTGTGACTCATGCGGCGAGCGATGAAACAAACTCACAGCCCTAACAGTATATTAGATTGCGGTGAGCCAATTGCTCACTAACATCTTGATTGCTCGATTTTGAGTTTTGAAAGTACCCAATCCTACCATGTTGAATGTAAAAATTCGATTGATATGTGCCATCAGCAAAGAAAAGTTTTTGATCAATATTACCTTACAGCCAGATATCGAAGTTTTAACTTATGCCGTATAATGGAATGTAATTAATCATGTATTGAAGATGACTGCAGTGCATGATAATTAGTTTGATAGTTGTGACTTTGCCAAGTGAAGAATTTTGTGATAATTGCTCAATTGTAACCCACGATAGAGCTAGCTTTTTAGCCATTTTTCATATTTGAAAAAAAAAATAGGCTTGTGAGATCACTTTTTCCGTGTGAGTGTGTGTATTTGTGTGCCTATGTATGCCGTGCCCTATAATTTTACTACGTGCACCAATCCAACATGGCGGCTGTGCAAAATATTTCACCGGCATCCATTACCTCCGAAACTATTACTGATCTCACGCGGAAATTTTGTACGGTGATAAAGGTCACTCACTACTAGAAGTTCAACCATGTGACTTTCAAAAAGCTTTTAAATACAGAACTAACATGGTGACAAGCGAAGCCGAAACATTAGAATAGACTTTTCTCACGATCACACCATCCTAGCGCAGAGAAACATAATACAGAAAATGTTTGTACACATTGTAATGCTCTGACATCTAATTTAGTTCAATTTCTTACATAATCTCAAGATGGCGGCGGTGTGAAGTTTAAAATTAGGTTTTTAATTCATGTGTCCTAATCATGCGATCGATGTCAACGATTGAATAATGAACCTTCGCGATAATCGTCATCAACTGAAAGGCCTACTTATAAAGCAATCTAACATGGCGACCTTCCGAAATATTTAGACGGTTCTTAATATCTACTAATCTATGACATCAATCAAACTGACATTTTTTGTATGTTGATAAAGGCCATTAACAAAATTCAACCTATGGGACTCTTATAACCTGGTGAGCACAAATCCAACGTGACGGTGACGGGAATTTTTAATATTTAAATGGACGATTCAACCGACTGAGCGTAGTGAAAATTGGTATGGTGAATGCTTATACAAATTTTTATCCACAAACGTCTAATTTATTTCAATTGTTTTCATACCCTCAAGATTTTAGCTGTGCGAAATTTGAAAATCTCGTTTCTATTGTTTGTGTCGTATTTATGCGATTGAATAAACCTACGCAATAATCTTCATCTAATACAGTAGAACACAACTCTTTGGCCTACATAAATAAAGTGTGCTCGTTTAGACCGAAGTCCAACGACCACATATGCATTTTACCAAATATCAGGAAGCACGAGAATCAAATCATCTCAGGGCGCCATATGGGTGAAAATTTCAACAACAAACAAGATCTAAATTGCTTTACTGATTTTCGGCTCGATGCAGCAATAAGGATAGAAGGGAGATTTGGAAATACCAAAATTTCTAACAGAATCACATTTTATTTATATTTAAAATTGAATCTCAAAGAATTCAGAAATAGCATTGTGGATGCATGAAACAGTTTCACACACATTATATACAAGACAGAATTATCAACACATGAAACACTGTTTAATTTGAACAAATGCCAGAATATCAGTCCTGTTGGCATTGTCCAAATACACACATCAAAAAAAGTTTTGCATCACCTCGGTTCCCAGATCTCCGGCATATAGACGTTGACTGTGTATATTGTATCAAAGATACAGTCCCTTTGACTGTTCATAGATGTCACTAAAACTGCTCAAAGATGTAAACAACCATGCATGAGCAGGGCCTATTAGACGGAGGGGGTACGACAGCCGATCAGTTCCAGTCATTCCACCAGGACGAAGGTACGCTGCTCATGTTGTCTGTAGTTCTACCATGCCTAGAAGGTCAATACCGCAGTTCGATCGCATCCGCATTGTTACTTTGTGTCAAGAAGGGCTCTCAACAAGGGAAGTTTCCAGGCGTCTCAGAGTGAACCAAAGCGATGTTGTTCGGACATGGAGGAGGTACAGAGATACAGGAACTGTCGATGACAGGCCTCGCTCAGGCCGCCCAAGGGCTACTACTGTAGTGGATGACCGCTACTTACGGATTGCCGCTCGGAGGAACCCTGACAGCAATGCCACCATGTTGAATAATGCGTTTCGTTCAGCCACAGGACGTCGTGTTTCAACTCAAACTGTGCGCAATAGGCTGCATGATGCGCAACTTCACTCCCGACGTCCATGGCGAGGTCCAGCTTTGCAACCCCGACACCATGCAGCGCGGCACAGATGGGCCCAACAACATGCTGAATGGACCCCACAGAATTGGCATCACGTTCTCTTCACCGATGAGTGTCGCATATGCCTTCAACCAGACAATCGTCGGAGACGTGTTTGGAGGCACCCTGGTCAGGCTGAACGTCTTAGACACACTGTCCAGCGAGTGCAGCAAGGTGGTGGTTCCCTGATGTTTTGGGGTGGCATTATGTGGGGCCGACGTACGCCACTGGTGGTCATGGAAGGCTCCGAAACGGCTTTACGATACCTGAATGACATCCTCCGACCCATAGTGCACCCATATCGGCAGAATATTGGAGAGGCATTTGTCTTCATGGACGACAATTCTCGACCTCATCGTGCACATCTTGTGAATGCGTTCCTTCAAGATAACGACATCGCTCGACTACAGTGGCCAGCATGTTCGCCAGACATGAACCCTATCGAACATGCCTGGGATATGTTGAAAAGGGCTGTTTATGGACGTCTTGACCCACCAACCACTCTGAGAGATTTACGCCGAATTGTCGTTGAGGAGTGGGACAATTTGGACCAACAGTGTCTTGATGAACTTGTGGATAGTATGCCACGACGAATACAGGCATGCATCAATGCAAGAGGACGTGCTACTGGGTATTAGAGGTAGTGGTGTGTACTGCAATCTGGACCACAAATGCTGAAAGTCTAGCTGTATGATGGTACAACATGCAATGTGTGGGTCTCATGAGCAATAAAACGAGCTGAAATGTTGTTTGTGTTGATCTCTATTCCCTTTGTATTTAAAGGTTCCGGAACTCTTGGAACCGAGGTGATGCAAAACTTTTTTTGATGTGTGTATTTTTATGTACAACTGAAGGTTATTCAGGGCAAATTCAATCTTCCGGCCTGAATCCTACTTGACGAGTATTCACTTGTTGAAATAAATCATATTTTAACTAAATCACTTGTTTGTCAAAAATCACTTTTGTTTATATGTTCTATGTTTAAATGAAAATCTAGCACTTTCCAAGAATCAACATTTGCATTCAAAATCGGTACATTAAATATCATAGCAGTGAGTAATCACAAAAATAAGATTTGTAGGACATCTGTGCATCAATTAACTAACAATTGTTTAACCATGACGTGCATGGATTTGAAGAACTTCGATTGTGATAAAAAAAATACATTATCTGTTCTCGATCCGAAAATACATGATTCATCAAACTCTATATTCATGGATCGAATCATTAACCAAGACATATCCAAATGTCAATTAAATTACAAAACATTAATTATTCAAACATTAAGCTTTCAAATTATTAAGAAAGATCCTTCTGATAATTTTCATCAAAATAGTAACAAATCACCCATAAATTATTATTCATCTGAATATGAAAATATTAACTTCTACAAAATTTATGCTTTTATAAGATTTGGAACTTCAATAGGATCACAAATATCCTTGAGATGGTAGTGGCTGTTCATTAAATAACAATGACAATATAATCTTTAGCACCGGCCCATTCTACTAATGTGTCAACAATTACCTGATCACATTGTATTTGACTAACGGCAAGGCATCGTCAAAACTAAAAGTTTATCTGTAATAAACTCGGGTTGACAAGTACTGGGAAAAATATGCAGAACTCGAGAAAATCAAAAGTGAAATATAACATTGATGGTTGCATGAAATAACCACTGGGTCATCCATTTCGACGCGAGTGTGATTCGTAATTATATCTTTTTTTTTACTTCCATATTTTTTTATCAGCATATTTTATATAAGCCATCTAACCATCACTATGGTAGATGCTTCACGTAAAAACATATTCATTCATGCGACATAATTGCACAATTGGAATGACAAATGTCATCTTTTATAACACACAATATTTCTCCATATAGTAGTATTCATATCACAAATTATTATATTAATCAAGCCAACGCTTGTTATCCAACTGGAAAACTAGGAAGCTTGTAAGCTCCTCCAATACATTTACTACAAATTTCACCATCAAATTAATTACAGGTATCTTTAAATCGTGTCTACTCATGGTCAACATATTTTTCATATGACGAAGTTACCCAAATAATTTACTATTTATATAATTCAAGAAACCCCTAATTTATACAAGCACCTTATTTCCCATTTTGATAACCTTCCGTGTCTCCACAAGATTTGATTTTATAACGCAACTTTCAGATGCTTAAAACATTATTCTGTTACTTCAGAATGTGGGCGTGCGTCTAACCACTAACCTTCGGAAAAAGAAACAATCCGAAGTGGCTAAACTGTTCCAAATATCAAACTGATAATCCACATGACACGACATGATTATTAGAAGTTATCAAATCATTATTTATTTTTCAAAAAATGAAAATTATTATTATTATTAATAAATTATTATTATATTTATATTCACTTCCAAACTGGAATTAGCTTAAGAAAACAACTCGAGAATAATCAAGCTCGAATTCTTAAATAGGAGACTATATATTCCGCAAATTAAATAAATATTAAGATCAACAGATCCTACGGCTGATGACCGTGATTAGAAAAATGAAAAATCAAACTAGATGTTCATGATGCTGTCCATAGATTCAAATCAACGAATCAAGGTATCTGAACACATGAAACGTCCAGACCTAGGCCTCCAATGCCTCGTAGTCTAATTTGCGACAGCAAATTACAAAATAAAAGTTGTGTTGATAGTTCTGTAGAAATGGAGAATTCCAAATAACTAAGCATAAGAATAATTCAATTGTAGCTTACATTCTTGTAGATGTTAACGATGTAAATCTGGTTAGAACCAGATTGTCCCATTCTTCGGTCCCGTTTGGACCCGTATCTAAATCCTCGTATCGGCTTCCATTCTACTCGTGGTTAATCTAGAAAGACATAACTGCTAGTTCCTTCGTTGCCTCAAAATATTCTTGACTGATAATGTTCATGATGAATGTTTTAATAGCTATGGCTATTTGCGTTAAGGGGACTCGATATTTGAGATCCATGGAAAGAAAAACCAGATGTAACATTGATGCAACTGTGACACATTCAGTCCAATTTCGATACTCTTACAATCTTGTTGTGCTTTGGTGTAGACCTGATGTACCTGCCATAATTATCCTATGGGTGGAATTATGCATTCCCCAAACAGCGTTAGACACAGCTGGTCCCAGTCGTCGGCTTAGTCCTAATTTTGGGAATGGATTTCTCCAGCCCCCTACTCTCCTACCGGGTGAGATTATGCATCCCCCACACAGCGTTAGACACAGATGGTCCCGTACGTCGGCTAAGTGGTATTTCCAAGCAAAACTTGTATCTAATACGTACTGATATGATGTCGTGGTTGTTCATACTGTTAATAAGCCACAGGCATGTCTCTGGTGAATTGGAAATAAAATATTCCAAATAATTAAATGTGGTTTTGTAGACTAAGTCTACCATGTGTCCTGATGCAGCCGAATTTCACTAATTGTTGACTGCATGTCGATGCCTATTACTTGAAATAGCTCCACTGAAAAATATTCTAAATTCCACTGAACCTAAAAACGACTAACCCTTTTGACCATCACTTTGTCCGAAAATTTTAAATTAATTGTACAAAGTAACAGCGACCATGCGCCCAAGTTTAAACCGTAGCGTAGTATCAGTAACCATGTACTGCGAAGAAGTGCTTCTCGCGAAGTAACAGCGACCATGCGCTATGAAGAAGTGAATATGCGAAGTATCAGCGACCATGCGCTATGAAGAAGTGATTATTGAGTCTGGCCGGGCCCTCAATTTAAACTCCACGGAGCTACACGCCGACCTCACAGTGGAGGAAATCCTCAATCACAAAACTGCCAATCTCGGCTTCTGATGATCCGATTTTCTTCCGATATGGTTCATTCATCTCCTTTTTGCCGTGCCAGTAAAATAATATTCATTCCATGTTTCCATAAAATCGGGAACTATTTAATCAAAATATAGCCTTGATGATGACGCGGCATGCGTCACTAGCATCTCAGTTGCCTGCATAAAGCTTCGAAATGCTTCGATAATAAAAGCCGCACGCTGTTCAAACTTGCGCCTGGACTTTAAATATGTGCCTGTGATCTTCAATATGCACAAGTGGATAAGGGCGCAAAAGATCAAACATGGCGAAGGTTCTCAATACCTACAAATCCATTAAAGCAATTAAACTGAAATTTTGTATGTTGATAGAGGCAATTAACGTAAGTAGGATATATAACAAGTAGTTCCGTTAATAACTAGCCTATTTTCATATATCCGACTTATGTTAATTGCCTCTATGAACATACAAAGTTTCAGTTTGATTGCTGTAATAGATTCCTAGTTATTGAGAATCGTCTAAATATTTCGTATGGTCGCCATGTTGGATTTTTATACATGTAGGTCTTATAGTTATGCACTATTACATGAAGATTATTGTGTAGGTGTATTATTCAAACTTCAACCGCATGATTAGCGCAATTGAAACAAGATTTTAAAATTTCGCAGAGCTGCCATCTTATGGTTGTGGAAACAATTGAAATAAATTAGATGCCAGTGGATAAAAATTTGTGTAAGCATTTACCATGCCAAGTTTCATTCCACTCGGATGATAAAATCGCTATAAACGTAAATTTAAATATGTATAATTTGCGTCGCCGCCATGTTGGAGTTGTGATCACCAGGTTTTTGAAAGTCCCAATGGTAAACTTATGTTCATAGCCTCTATCAACACACTAAATTTCAGTTTGATTGCTAGCATTGATTAATTGATATTGAAAACCATCTAAATATTTTGAATGGTCGCCATGTTGGATTCTTATATGTATAGGCCATAGAGTTATGTACCATTAAATGAAAATTATTGGGTAGGTTTATTATTCAAACTTTCACTTCGATCGCATGATTACGACACAGGATATAAAATATTAATTTTAAAATTTTGCACAGCCCCCATCTGGAGCCTATGTAATTAATTGAACTAAATTAGATGTCAGTGCATTACAATGTGTTTAAACATTTACCGTACCATATTTCACTTCGCTCAGATGTTTAAATCACGTGAAAAGTCTATTAAATTGTTTCAATTTCCCATGGCCGCCATGTTCGTTTTGTACTCTATAGATCTTTGAAAGTTACATAGATTAACTGATAGTAGTGCCCTTTATCATCCTACAAAATTTCAGGGCTATATCGGTAATACTTTCGGAGAAATGGAATGCCAGTGAAATATTTCGCACATCCGCCATCTTCAGGTTATGTACACAATTGAAAAAAAATAGATGCCATTGCATTGCAATGTATATAAACAATTCCTGCACCACGTTTCATTAAGTTTAAATGGTTAAATCGCGAGAAAAGTCTATTTAAAGGTTTCAAATTCGCTTGGCTGCCATGTTCGTTTTGTAGGGTACGGTATACGAAAAGCAATTTTGTGGGAAAAATTCAAAATAAATGTTTTTGCTTATATCTACAAATCTATTAAAGCAATCAAACTGAAATTTTGTATGTTGATAGAGGCAATTAAGGTAAGTAGGATATATAACAAGTAGTTCCGTTAAGAACTAGCCTATTTTCATATATCCGACTTTGGAATTTCCTTTTATAAATTACATATAAATCTTGCAGAAATAATGTATAGATGTTTTTAATATATTTAAAAAATATATTGTCTTATGCCCGGCGAGCGTTCTGCTCTGGCGTGGCGGTTGGCTTGCTGTCAACATTTTGTGGGTTTTTTATTTGTTCGCATATCGCGCTGAACTAGGAATTGTTCCTTTATTTGGTTGTCGTCCATTATTGTCCTTTAGTCATGTTGTAACGGCTTGCATTGTTGATGGCCCTTTGTTTGCTGCTTAGCTACTAGTTTTCCGGCGTTTCTTCGCAAGTTATTTCTGTGAGTTTATGTGAAGTTTGTGCGAGTTATGCCTCGATTTTCGAACAAGGTGATCAGGAAATGTGTGCCCTGGAAAAGGAAGAAATGTGTTTCTTTAAGGCTAGAAACTTCTTGTTTAGAACCTTCACGTTTTGAAGGAGGGCAAGTAAGCCTAACCTAAAAAACGTGAGTGAAAATAATCGTGAAATTCCTTTTGATAAGACGGCTGCTGGGACACAGACCTCATCTAATAGAAAACTGAATGGTGTCGAACATAAAAAAAAATATGAGTATGATGATCATCATAGTTTGCCACAAGCTATATTGGAGACCATCAAGCCTATTTTCAGGGATCTTGCAGACCTCAATCTTCTGAAGAAATGTTTGCATGGCAGAACTAAGAATCCCAATGAATGTGTGGATAGGGTCATATGGGACAGACTACTAACAGCAGTGTTTGTTGGGATTAATGCGCTTCATCTTGGTGTGTTTGATGTTTTTGCATCCTTTAATCAGGGTGACATTACAAAATGCAAAGTTCTGGAGAAGCTAGAATTGTGTGTGGGCTCCCGAAAGGTAAAGGCTATGTATTCTATAGACATGGGGAGACTAAGATCATCGAAAATGCTATCAAAGACATCATGAACTGTGGAAGAACAGGAGAGCCACCAAGAGGAAGCTTCTTGATGAATTACAAGAGGATGCTGATTATCCCAGCTATACACCAGGCATGCAAAGATGTTGAAACTTAGGAGCTGATTTCCCATAAATTAATTTTTTCCTGCAAAAGGAACATTATCTCATAAAGTATTACTGATATCATTTTAAAATTTTCAGGGCTCTTTTGTAAGAGTATCACATACATTCTGAAGCTATAAAAAGAAACATATTTCAAAATTTATGGAGAGGGTTGGAAGGAAATCATGAAAACATTTGCAAAAGATTTTGCAAATTTAAAAAATATATATATATTCCAAACCATGACCTTTATTGTCAAGATCTTAGCATCCATACAACGGTAATATATCTGTTTATAATATATACAAATATCAAGTATCTGTGTCAAACAGTTAGTGAGAAATTGTTCCTTACATGTGATGTATTTTAACATTGTAAAGATAGGGCTTTCCGTATACCCTTACAGGTTTTTTGAAAGTCTAATATGTTAATTTCCATAAGTGCTCTTTATCACCGTACAACATTTCAGGGTGATATCGGTAACAGGTTCGAAGATATAAAATTCCGGTGAAATAATTCGCACAACAGCCATGTTGAATTGGTGGGACGTAATAAAATTTGAAGGGCTCGGGCGAGGTCAGCCAAAATGCTACTTTGATCTTGCCGAGTGTCATTAAAATAGCTCCAAGCATTTAGATGTTATTAGGGGGGACACACACAAACACACATACATACGCACACACATACACACGAACAAAAGGTGATCTCATAAACCTTTTTTTTTCATAAATGAAAATAGGCTAAAAGTAGGCTATTTAATTATTCGCGGACATACTTGTTTTAGTATGGTTAGTCGTTGTTTTGAATAAATCACATAGATGGAAGTGAAGTGCTTACATTTTACAACTTCTTTGCCAAGTTGCGAAATCGCAAGATGCTTATATTTTAGTACGTAGTATTTTTAAAAATGTATGTACGGTATTTAAGGTGACAATTAGACTAAATATTCCATGTGAAATGCGCGAGTGAAGTCTCCTATACAACACACTTTTTCACGCGAATTGGTTGTCTTTTCAGTTATATTTTATATCTGCTTACAAGTTTAAACAGGTTGCTTAACAACCTTATTTGACGTGTACTAGTACTGTAAATGGATTAGCGTCTTAAGCAGTTGGAAGCTCTGGCATGGTCCAACTTTATAGCCAAGTATCGAACCCGAAAGTTCACTGATGTTGAATTATGTTGAATGATTGTAATGTTTTGTATATTTAAGAAGGTGCGTACTATTCAAAAGAATGTAACTGCAATTTTGGAAAACAGCATTTCATTGCGTGTTATATTAGTATGTTGTTTCAATATCATTACTGTGAATGATTTCGGAGCTAAGGAGTCTTGTGTCTGTTGGCAGCAAACACGCACTTGTGGGTATAAAAAGTAAAATGTTCTGAAGGAGGATTTGAAACGTACCTTTTTGTGGAGTTACGTAGCAGGGTTTTAAAGATTATCATAACGGACACACATACTTACAAAAAGCTTCCAATTGACATCAGAGTCATTCCTTTACGTTATTTTATCCTATTTTCATCATATTGAATTATTAGAAACAATTTCACAGTGTTGCCTAATTCTAATATAGACAGGTTTCCTGTCAGTCTACACACATTGTGCCCAATTACATCAGGCGGGAAAACAAGTTTTTAAACACGCTAACCTGAAATAAATATTACAAAATAACCCGCTTTCATGTACAAAATATAGGGGTGGTTACTTAAATGAATGACATGTCTCGATCATCCCACAATTTATATGAGCTCCTGCTCACTTAGACTTAGATAAGGTACGATGTTTATATATTACACTTATGTGCAATATGTACAATATTTAGATTTTTCTACAAATATTTACCGTGGACCGTAACAAAAGATGCCATCTCGCGGGAGGAGTCTTAATCACCGATACTGAAAGCTATATATTGTTAATGTAATTTGATATATCGGTAGAAACAATGATGTGTATAATGAAGCCTATAAAAAATGAGATATTTTATGAATCATAAGATAATAACATACTCGAATAGAATACCAGTAGGTTAGCAGGAGGGGTTTAAACTCATAGCGTCAGCAGTTTTTAAATTGCGCGCGCCTGAGCCAAGTTAGATTGTTGATATCTCATGAACCCATGGTCGGATTTTAACAAATAAGGTATCGTAGGACACGGGGTGACGTGCTCTTTCCTATGAACGACTCGTTATGATTTTCAATTTTTTTTAGAAAATGTTTGTTTTTAAAAGTAGGCAATATTTTAAAAACCAAACATGATAGAATGTTGTGCAATGGTTCAAAAGAATGGTCTCTAAGTCATTTATATTTTATAATAAAACTTTTTTTGAAAACAATTCAATTTTGAAGTTCTCATATTTTGGAAACTAGGAAGTTTACAAAATGGTTTGTTTGACAAAAATGGAAGGTCCCTACCCCCCTACCACCAAAATAAATTTCAAGTCTCTAGGACAATAACTGTGCATTTTAAAACTTCTTTCCACCCGTTTTTTTATTTTAAGAATGAAAAGTAGTAGTAGACAGAGAGCCGGTAGCGCTGGGCGTGTGTTACAACGAGGCTATCACCGGCCATGCTGAATACAGCAAATGGCAATTTCGATGGGCGGCAGGGCGAGGCTTTGCTTTCCTATATTTTCCTATGACGAACGAATAAAGGCGAATATTTCGAAAATCCCTCGTGGCGATCTTTAAATATGTTAGTAATGAGTGAAATGACAAATATTAATAATTGTATGATGTGAATGAAAGCGAGGCTTTTATAGTTGTTAACAACAAGAACTCTCTTTTGCACCGCTTTGTGCTTTTACGTTAAATAAAATAGCAGAGGCATGAGGAATACAGTGGAAGCAAAAACAACAAAAACTAAACAGGATCACGTAGGGAACGAGGAAGGAATACTTCTTTCGATGCGTGCTGGGCCCAAGATTCCGAATCGAAAGAAAGATGACTTCCACAGAAAGTAAGCCAAAACTAATGTTTAAGACAAAATCAAAAGAAAAAATAAACTTAAGTAATAGAGCAAAGGTCCTAGATGTCGTGTTAGTCGTAACTTCGCTACAGTGCGAAGCCAAGACTAAGTCGAATCGAAAGACAAACGAGGAACTCAAATACGAGAAATCATAAGACAGAAGCAGGTAGTGTACGTACTGAATAAAAATATATTAATAATAAAATGAACATATGTGTACAGATTTCAAATTAAATAAAAATGAAAGTAAAACACGAGCAACTTAAATGTAAAAATAAAAGGAATCTAGAAATAAATTCAAATCATAATAGCAACTAATTGGAAATGCGATTCAATAGTAAAACTTAAAAAAGATGAAGCAAAATTAAAGAAATTAAAGAAATTCGTGGGATATATTACAAGAACGACAACTTACAGAGATGACATGATCTGGACTCCCAGCATAAAAACAGAACTGCGGGGTTTATGATGTTGTGAAATCATGGGGTAGGGGTAAAAGAGTGGGGAGTGGAGGTGAGTGTATGTAGGGAAACGGGGGGTGGGGGATGACGCTGAGTTAAGTAATATAACGAAGTCAGAGGAAGTAACACAAAATTAACACATAAAAATAAACGAAATGAAAATTACATTAAATTACTTGACATTACCGGGACAGGAAATAAAAGAAAAAATCAATCAGTTAAGAAATATGCTTTGTAGGAAGATGTAGGCTTACGCAGAGGTAGAAATGCCGAATCACAACGACATACGGTGAAACAAAGAAAGTAATGTGGCGCATGGACAGTGATTAGCACAATGACCATCGCTCACATACATTTCAATAAAACAGAGGGAGAATCAAGCAGAAGACGTGAGACTCAGCTCCGTAACTTCGCTGATTCCATCCACAAAAAACAAGGCTCTGATGCGACAATCCAACGGAGGTCGTCTCAAAAGAACACCGAACCAGGTGGTGACGCAATACAGAGCATAATTAAGCCTCGTTGAAAATAGCAGATATTTCAGACCTGGGAGATTTACGTAAAAATAAAACCGATTACATGAAAGGGAGGGAAGACAAATAAACACAGAGACTTCGCTAAACTGGTGTAAACAAAGGCGAAGGGACTTGGGTTCATGGATCGAATTCACATCATCATATGAAAGGAAAATTATAAGTGAATCAAAGGAGACACAAAATGAAAAAAAATGGAGGAACAGAAATTTAAAATGACCTCAAGTTAGATAAATTCAATGACTGAATCGTACTTACATTTAGTTGCTTTCTGGGTGCGGGCAAAAGCCCGACACGTGCACACACGTCCGTCTTACATGACGGCCGAAATTTGAAGGAAGAAACCTTCTCTTAAAGAACGCAGTAACGCGCCCGAGAAAAGTATGTCGTAGATACGACAAACATCCCCTCTCCGTATTCATGGCTGGAGGGGGTCCAATAGCGAAGGCAAAGCCTGACAACAAGTAGTGCTTCAACCAATGGTAAAATTGTGTTAGTAGGGGTGAAAAGTTTCACCATCTGGTTAAACGTCTACGCAGAATTACTAAGTTTGAACGCAGTAAGAGTGACAGAGAAACGTATGTCACAATAATGCGACATGAAGGAAATGATAATAATAATAATAATAATAATAACATGAGAGAAAAAATTAATGAACCTGATAAAAACGGTTCACTTTGTATGTCTGACTGGCAGCCAAGGAAGAAATCCGCTCAAGGCTGGCTGGGAGCTGGCTAAGAGACATGGTCATTTATTGAGGATAGCCGCTTGCTAATGATTATTTAAGTTATTATTATTATAGTAAAATGTTTAAGACACACGCGTTTTCATTGCTAGCACACAGTCGCTGGAGACTGAATACTGTACCTAGCCATAGGCCTTCTCTGAGCTGGTGCTGCTGATAAGAGAGGAATGTGCATGTGGACAGGAAGTGCCGTATCAGTTTACTTGCCTCAATGCGGCTAGCAGGTCTGGCGTTTAAACAGAAACCGCCATTTTGGTTCCTAGACTGTCGTCCTACTGGTGTATTAGAGGCAGCCATTTTGGTTCCTTATTAAACACATGAAACTAGTATAAGTTACAGTGCCCTTAATTTTACAGTAGAATAACAGCCAAAATCCCAGGATCGAAAATGGATCGCAGCAATCAGCAGTACCCGGCTAAAATACGTACCTTTCACCACTGGCATATCATTCACTGGAAATAAGGATCCTATAAGGAACTAATCTTAATAAATAAACGCTATGGTCCATCTCTGCATGATCAAACAGACACATAACAATAACATAACAGATTCTTCTATCTCGGGGCAATATGTAAACTATAACATGGGTAACTGGACTCGAGATTCTGATATAAGACCATAGCATTTACTTGTTACCACTTCCTTCCAGGTAAACAACAAAGTTCTATAAAAACAACGACGAGCAATTAAAACACATGCCCGATAATATTTATTCAGAAAAACTGAATGTACTTAAGTATAAACAACACAAATAAAAGACAATACCCTGCATCACAGGTTCACCGATCACTGAACCTCCCCACAAATAATAAAATAAAATGAAATCCAGATCATATAAAATTACCATAACCTGCTTCTCCCTATATCTCAGGATCGAACAACAGTCGTCAACTTCACGTATATCACGACAAAATGAAACTACTAGCGAAGGCCTTCTCGCTATTACAATATCAATCCATTACTCTATACAAGACGACCCTGAAATCCTTACACTCACTATGCTAAATATTTCAGAATAAACAAACGAATAAAATCATGAACTATTTACACCCATCTATGTACACACTATAAGCTGTTCGCCGTTCATTATTATCATCATTAACTGTTTCTCCATTGCGAAATAACATTTACACATATCCATCGTTAAAATATTTTTACATTGCAAATTACAAGATTTCCGCTAACATCAAAGTCAATTCTTGGGATTAAAGCTTAATAGGGCATCATAGTCCAATCAGTTAAGACTAATGTTACTGTATCTTCCACTGGTTTCTTTTCATAATATATCAATATCAATAACAATACAATGGGTTCTTTATTATTCATACCAATGACACTTCTAACGGATCAGCCTGGGCTACGACCCTGCACAGCTGATTACCTCTCCCCACCCCTATGAGAGAGTGCGCCTTCACTGAGCAATGACAAAACATCTATTTATAAAACGCAACACACTGCTTGCCCTACCGCAGGCTTTCTCTCATAATACAAGTTACTTCGTCATAACAGACAGGCTTTCCATTCACCGCTTCCGTGCTAGCCTAGCTTAGCACAAGCTACGTTGTCAAATCTCATACATCTCGCACCACCAATATTCCACAGGTGCTTTCCAATCTTAAAAATAATATCTTTATTACATTATACGGAGCAAGGAGATGCTAGTCCAACGGTTTAGATCTTCTTTCGATGCCTCAATGATAATTGTGATCATCGCACACCTCTAATAATAAAACAATAACCACAGCGTTGCGAAACAAACTTACTCTCATCTGAATCCAGGTCACCTCGATGTTAGCTAGCGTCAATATCCATTGGTAGACTCAATAAAATAATAATAATAATAATAATAATAATGATAAATCAATAGCAATCCTAATGCAATAAGCTTCACTTCAATCACAACAACAGTGTCGACTCAACTACAATCATAGTTCCAAATTAAAATAATTCCAGAGTGGAATTCCTTAAATTGCAAAACAGCTGTTTCTGACTATGGCAGAACCATCTCATGTCACCAGTTAATTTGAATTTAAATACCAGGATCCTCAATAACAATTAGATTAATAGCAAATAAATCTTGGAAAACACATCCACTGAAATATTAAATTCCTCCCTGTAAATTCAGAATTTGCCAAAAGTTGGGAAAACACCAACCGAAATTTAAATCCAAAATGAAAATAAAATAAGTCGGATGTCAGAAGCATCTCAGGACTTATATCCAAAAGTCAAATTCCAAAATACTGAAAATTCAAAATATCCTGATCCTTAAATCCCGAAATTCAGAAATCCTTAAGTCATACCTTTAATCAAAAATTCAAAAAAGAATTTTAAATCAAATCGAAAATAATTTCGATTTCCATTTCAAAATACTAAAACTCGATAACTGAAAATATCGTGAAAATCATAATGAGGATCCTAACTGAAAATCCTAAATGAAAATCCAAAATCAGGATCCATCATCCCTGACCATCCAATCCTACAAAGTGGTAATCCTAAATGGATACCATAAAAATCTCAAGTGAAAATCCTTAATGTGAAAATGTGAAAATCTTCCATCAAAATGAAAATATCCTTAAGTCGTGAAAACAGAACGACGATGAAAATTCCTAAATAAAATTCATTGAAATAATGAAATTCAAACTGCAAAAGCGTCGTACGCGGGTCTCGAATAGTCCCCTAATAAAATTTAATCATCCTCCAGCCAGCCAAACAGAATCCAACTCCCATATAAAATGCACTGGCTTCAAGCTAAACATCTATCAAATATGACGAAGAGAATCTATCAAACGTTGTTTCAAATCATGCTACATAAATATCAACTAAAAATTCAAAATAGGTCACAGTCTAATAGGCATGCTTCTAGCACAAAATCTACAAATCGAACTACATTAGGGAAAATCTTCTCTTACTTAGAGTAGACTTAAAGATACCAAACGATGGACGGAAACGCGTAGCACTACGTTCCATTAAGCTTGCCTCAAGAACTCCCTGCTTCGCCTTGCTATGAAGACCGGTCCCCGCATCGCTGCGTTGACTCGACTCCCCCACGCTGTTGTACTTTCCCGAGCTCGCTGTTCCTCTCGGCTCCTCCGGTCGACTCACTGGGACTCCCAACTCTCCCTTCGCCAGCTCCTCGATCGAACCCAGGCCTCTTCCTTGAATCTTGCTCTTCAGCCCGAACACTGGAAAATCTTGGCGTCGCTCGTTCATACTCAATAGTTCTTATATGGATCGTTTCGATTAATGTAGATCTTGCTTCTTCCTTGGTCTCAGTAAGCATCGCGTCTTCAGTTCGACTTCCGTCTACCCGTAGTCACGTGTAAGCAGTCTTACGGCCATGATATTAGGCTACATTTCCCCATTCATATTTTAGCTCGACTTCACCATCTTCATTACCAAATCACATGTCCTTTTATAATGCAGTTCTGCGTGACATTCTATATCAAGATAATATATCACTAGTCTTAAAAAATCATTCGCTTTCACTCGGTGTTTTAGCATATATCCTCTTCTTATTTTCACACTCTTAACAATATTTACAAGTTTCTTACTGTTCTTCACTCAATACAATGCTAATTATAGACGCGACATGCTATTAGGTTCATTCTTTGTTCGAGGTGGCGTCAGTCTTTCTTAGATATAGTAATTACAGTCTTCCAATTTGCTTATATCACTCGAAATTCTCTCACTGTACTCACGTATAGCTCTGCTATTACCTGCTTCCGTTTCTGTTCAATTCACACTAATTTCACTAATTGCGTTACACTTTCTGCCGTTTCTTGGACCAATCATCTCACGCATCCTCCCTCTCCAACAGTCTCCAAGCAACTACTTGCTCCAAAATGGCTGACAGCTTCATCCTGTATCCCCTTCCAGATTCTCCGTATAATAGCGCGTAAATTGCGTGTTCCTGAGCTTAATTATTAATTCTGTCGATCTGAACCAAATTTCTGTGACAACCTCTTCATGATGAATATTTAAATAATTCTTCTGAATTTATCCAGACCATAAATGCTTTAAAAGTACTCAAAATAGCATAAATACTTTGGCGATAAATATTCTTCGAATATTCTCATTGGTCCTCGCCAAGCCCCTAGCAACAGTCGATCCCCCTAGGTATAATAAATCCATCGAAAATGTGGTCCACCTCCCTGGACGTCCAATCATATCTCATCTTTCTTAATATTTCCACTCGGCTACATACTCGAGTCTTCATTGGGCAACACATTTTCTCCGCGAATTTTGTAACCTAAACTGGTTCTATGTTCACTTTCCAGCTCTCAAACATTTCGAAACTTCATGGTTAAATTATGATCAGATCTCGGATCGCCCAGAATCCGGATTCGGGGACAGTACGCGAATCTTATCGCGCTTGAGGAATGTGGATAGGCGTGGGAACATGTGAGAGACAGAGATGAGTTGAAGGTCTAGACGCTGTGAAAATGCAACACTCTCTGTTGCTAAGCAGACTGATAAGGATTGCGTTAGAGGTGCACTTGCCGTTTTAGCAAACAGGTAGTGAATTTTTTGTCTAGGGGTGTCAATAGCGGTAAAATGGAATAGAATTTTTAGTTAGGCTTACCTGAGTTTTCAATAGTTCACTGCCTGGAAACAATGGTTGCACTCTATTGCGTCTCGGGTTTTCAGTGACTGCTAAGGCGGTAAAGCTTTGTGCTCTGATCTGAACTTTGGAATAAAATCCTTTTGTTTTCGGTATTAATGATGAAATGCTAATGAACCTTAAATTTGCAGTTATTGATGAGGTAATTAATGATTTTTTAATTTATTTGCTTGCAGATAGCCGGTATAGCTGTCATGTTTGAGAGAGAGACCAATTCACTTTTGATCCCACTAGAAGAAAACAGCAACAGGCCAGTACAAGTGAATTTTTTTAACTAACCTTTTTTCATTTTTGTTTGGTAATTTTCTTATGGAATGCATGAATTAACATGAATTTAGGTTTTTATAGCGTTTTTAATTTATTTTTAAAAACTTGGAAAGAAACGCTTTACCGCCTTAGCAGTCACTGAAAACCCGAGACGCAATAGAGTGCAACCATTGTTTCCAGGCAGTGAACTATTGAAAACTCAGGTAAGCCTAACTAAAAATTATATTCCATTTTACCGCTATTGACACCCCTAGACAAAAAATTCACTACCTGTTCATAACTGGGACGATGATTGCTTTCTTGATTAATGGCTATGTATTGGCAACCGGCACAAGACCATAATGGTTGTTGACCGGGAAATTACAAGGCCATGTTGAATTTTTTTAAACAAAAATTAACATTTAATTTATGGGTTGTTCCCTATGGATTCAACGAATATCCACAGGTTTGAACAATATAATTTGAACAAAATGACATGACATTCATTTTTGTTTATATATTGGTTAAAGGGTGATGTGAATGACTGCAGCTTTATTAAAAAGTGAAGTAGGTGGGTTACTGTTAGTGGCGACATACAGTTTATTTTTTAATATTTTTGATGGTGTTTTGATTTAAGACCAATTCATGTTAACGTTTTATCTACAGGTATTGATTGATTGATTGATTGAGTGATTGGTCATTTTTTTAGGTGTGGTAAAGCGCCATTAACGTAGTGAAAAGACAGTGAACAAGCATTCATAATGCTTTAAAGTACTCTGTGCTCTTGTGTAACGTTAGCAACTTACAATAAGAAAAAGTTTTATTATAACACATGGCTTTAGTACCAAATACAACAAGTGAGCAAGGCGGTTTACCACGTGGGTTAAATTTAAAATCAGAAAACTTTCGTAGGTTAACATTTGAATCGTGGCTTGTAGGCTATTTGTCAGCATATAAACTTGCTGGAGCTGTTTTTTATTACTTCAACCGAGAAGATGTTGTGCGTTGTGTGTTTTGTCGTGTTGAACTTTCACACTGGGAAGAAGGGGATGATCCCTTTCGAGACCATTTGCGATGGTCTCCTCGGTGTCCTTATATGTTTGGAAAATAAGTGTGTAACATACCAGTGTATCCATTTAACCGAACCACAAGGCCATTCGCTACTACTTAATTTGCTTAATCACAAATAAATAATAATAATGATGTATTTTCTGCCAACGATAGTGCTGATATATGTGGCCCATATGCCATAAACCGTGTTGAATTGGCATGTGCTTTTGAAAAATTGGCAGATTGAAAGACTAAAGCGCTAGCACACCCAGAGTACTGGTCTGTTGAAAATCTTTTGGAATCTTATAAAAATGTTTGGCCTTAAATATTAAAACACCTTACAAAACAGCTAAGTGAAGCTGGATTTTATACTACACGGCAAGATGGTCAGAACACAAAATAAAACTTTCCTGTAGTGTAACTGATTGGTTGAGAACCATAGTTGGGATATAAACCCAGATGCTCAGCACCTCTGTTTTATACATTGTCAAAAAACAGTTCCATTTCTATTGGTTGCATTTTACAAGTTATGTATATCCTTTATTGTAGGCATATTGCTTAGTAAAAGTGGGAGCAAAAGGTGGGAGCAAATGTGGGAGTAAAAAGAGGGAGCAAATGTGGGAGCATAAAGTTTGAGCAAATATGAGAGCAAGAGTGGAAGCAAAAAGTGGGAGCATAAAGTGAGAGCGAATTTGGGAGTAAATATGGAAGCAAATGTGGGAGCAAATGTGAGAGCAAATGTGGGAGCAAAAAGTGGTAGGAAATGTGGGAGCAAATAAGGGAGCAAAAGAGGGAGCAAATCTGTGAGCAAAAAGTGAGAGCAAAAAGTGGGAGAAAAAAGTGGGAGCAATTTCAGGATAAAAAAACATGTGGGAGCAAATATGGGAGCGAAAGTGGAAACAAAAAGTGGGAGCTACCATTGCTGGTTGTTGAGACTTTCATATCAACTAATACACATGAATTAAATTTTTGTAAAATGACTTGGGTAATAATAATAATACTAATAATAACAGTTAAAAAAATCAAGGGTATTCATATTTTTCAAGGTGTAATTTCCAAAGTACTCTCAAGAATAATAATTACATGAACAGATTCCAAGAACTCCAAAGTGGGAGCAAAGGTGGGAGCGAATATGGGAGCAAATCAGCTCACCTCGCATATCACCAGTGAGTGCTCATATCCACCGTGGTGTATTCTTGGAATACACGGTATGAGAGAATATAATTTTTAATGCTTTTGCAAGTTCATTCCTTTTTTTATCAAACACCAACAGTGATCTTCTATTTTCTCTTTGGTGGTCATGTCTCTTATGTTCTTTGTGAGTCTGTTCTAGATATATATCTTCCATGACCCACCTAGCGTCACCTAGCAGCGAATCTCTGAAGCTCCTCAATTCTTCCCGGTGCAAGAGGACTTCCTTATCAATCTGGCCAGCAGATCTCGTTGCCATCGCCAGCTATTATCTCCGTGATCAAGAGAACATCGTCTACTTTTTCAATCACCATGCTGCGCTAGTATCGTCTGCTATCAACTCTTTGAAGACCATTTCCTCAAGAGAATTTAATTTCTTATGTTGGTTATTCTGATATGTATTCCTTTTGTCTCCTACCCCCACTCTCTTCCCTTCCCTAGTCCCTCTGCGCTTCGCTGAGCATGTCTCACTTGTTCGTCGGCAGTTGACTCGGTCAGTCAAGGCTCAACTAGAGCCAGTCTCCTCAAACCAAGAGGCACTCTCCACATTCTACGCCATGTTGGCACATTAAGTATCCGTCAAAGGGAACTTCATCTTCAGCATGCAACAAAGATAAGTACAAACTTCTGGTTTTAACCTCATCTTCATCAGTTTTATTATCTACATGCTTTTATCGATCATTTATAGGCAGTGTTAGATTAATCATTTGTGGCAATAATCATCCTTCGCGGGATTCTCCATGTTGGGCTTTTGTCTAATTAAGCCACTCTTTGTGAAAAGCAGCATTTCTTATGCTTATTAAATGAGAGATCTTCTCACAACGTGGGATATTATCAAATACCCACTGTCTATAAAGATTAAGCTCGTTCCACCGCTGGAATAACTTTGGCCCCATTCTTCCATTAGAGTCGTTCTGGAAACTTCCAGAATCTGCACTTTATCTACAAGTCACGCCGTCATGTATTTTCCACTCACTTGTGGGAATGCCAATCCAAACTAGGATATCTTCCTTATAAATCAATGCTCCATAGCTAATTTTCTTTCCTCCGTTGGATTTGCTCAAGCGTATTTAATGATAATCTACAACCTTCTCAAGTAATAGACTTTCGCCTATCTAGTGCAACCAGTCATTTTCCACGATTGCAATAACTTTCTTTGCCATAAACGTTTGTGCTACTACAGTGAACTTTTTATCAATTTCAACAAACTATAGTGATAAACAGAGTTTTTTCAGTCTTTCTTCCTCGTCGCGCTCGTCCGATTATTATAAACACGGCCATGAACATTTACCTTCCATCCCACTTGCTTTTTCCTAAACCTCTTACTAACAACCCATAATAAAATTGTTACTCAAGGTCTTTTTCAATGAGGTGTCACTCTAACGAAGTGCCCTCACATCTTGCTTATTTATCTTTAATTAATGTCTGTATAATAGCCTGTCAGGTACACGTTTCAAACAATTCTTTCAACTCAAGAGTGAGTTATTCCTAGGTCTCACGAAAGGGAAACTTGCCCCATTGGTCTCGTGATTCCTACTTTAACATAGGAAGTCTAGAACCTTCCTTTTGACTTTTTCCTCAGGTTTCACAGTAAGTGACCTGCTCTATTTTGCATAACTATTACAAAAGTAATTCAGCGTAAATATAAGAAGTTATAGGAACTTCTCTTTCATTCTACCTGCTTTCTTTTTTTTTTGTTATTTTTGAAGTTGTAACTTTTTCTAAGACAGGTGCTTGGAAATTTCTTAAAGTACACTCCTCGTACTCGATTTACTGTTTAACTTTAATCACTTTAATTGTCTTTATACCTTTGTACTCTATTTTTTCCATTTTTTAAAATCTTATGAAGATTTTAATAAATATAAAGGTTTGATACCTGAAGAATTGTTAATTGCCTGGAGCAAACTTTAAATGTTAGGAGGTCTGCGACCCCAAATTGTTAACAAAAATTGAAACTATATACTTGTTAAATTCATTAAACTTCTTTGCATTGTTAAATAAATTTAAACTTTCCTTTTTGACTCATCATTTCTCTAATACGACGGTTAGGCAAGATCCTTTCTTTCCTGACTCTTCCTAGGTTCATGCCCTCGTTAATGCAAATAAATCTCGTGATAGGGTTTTCACCACTCGTTGCATTTGAGCAAGAACTCTTAGTAGTTATCTTGATAAAGTTTCTCTTAGCTTTAATAGCTAATTCTAATTGGCCAGTAAGGCAAGTACAGCTCGCTACGCCAGCTTCCTGCTTGTGGAGATCCTCTCCAAAAAACTTATGGTTAGTTTTATAAAAGATAAGTGTTATCTTTGCCCAAACTTTTAGTCGGCTCCTTGCTGGATAAAAGCTTGGCCATTTCCAAATGCAACTATTGGTGCACTCACCAAAATTATTCCCAAACACATAATTCTTTTATTGCTATCCTTCTTGGAAGCACTTGGTCGCTTGGCAGTAACTCTGCAACTTCGAAAACTGGAAATATAAAAATCAATTCAAATTATTGGCATTCCTCGAATTATTGGTTCAAAAACGAACTCCTTTGAACAGACATACAATAGGTTTGTTATTCTCTGTCTTGCCAGACCATCACCCTTCCCCATAGTAGGCATATGCATGCTTGAGAGGGAATACACTAAAGCCATTCTCTTGCAAACCACCCAAGTCCTAGCTGCGCTTTCCGTCAGCTTCGACGCGGTCCTTACCCACTTTACGTATCAGAAAGCGGATTTGCGGTGGCAACCGCCTCTGAGTGCATTTAAAGTTAAATTTATAACTTTTGTGGGACTCTCCTCCTATTTCTCCATCCTTTTTCTCCAGTCCGAAACCCACCTTCTTTTCTTTATCATCTTCCCTTGGTGGTTAGGTTATTCCTCAGCCAATAATTTACCCAAAAATTTGGTGCCAGAAACCCGGGAGAGTCCATTTGTCATTTTGTATTCTGTTTAAAGGGTTATTTGACAATACCTTACAAATTATTAATATCTGCTTTGAATCTTTCAGTTATAACTACATCGTGCAAAGCCTGTGAAGGGGAAAGAGGCCGCTCCTGTCTCCCGTGGTGTGTTCCTTTCTTTCAACTTATTTGCTGCTGCCAGCTTGACAGCATTTCCAAGGTTCCACAGTTTCGTGAGTTATAGTTTAATCTACTTATCTTGACATGGCTCCTACTGAAAAGGATAAGGATGAAAAACTTACTTCTAAACGAGCATCCTATAAAGGGCAAATTACCCGATTCAGAAAGTACATAAAAGAGTTAGATCCCTCAGAAGCTCAATTAGACTTGTTGAAACATCGTGTAAGGGATTTTGAACGTTCATATGAAAATTATTGCAACATCCAAACTGAAATAGAAACTTGTATGCTCAATCAAACCGAAGATCGAGTTGAAGTAGAAAACCAATATTACGAAGGCATAGGTTCTGCTTTCAAAATAATACGCCAACTCGAAGAGGAGCAGAAAAAGGACGCTTCTGTTCTTGGTTCCCTTCACGAACCACAAACTTATTTTCGCGATGGTATCACAAACCCAACCCAATTTTACCAAAAATTGATTTTCCCCACTTCTCTGGAGACGAATCTACTTGGGATTCTTTCTATGAATTATTTTGTTCTCTTGTTCATGACAATGAAGACATTCAAGTCATATACAAGTTTCATTACTTGAGATCTATCCTCCGAGGTCAAGCTCTGCAGTTAGTTGAAGCACTTCCTCTAAGTGCCGAAAATTACCCCATTGCCTTTAACTTATTGAAGGAAAGATATGGCAATTTACGGTTACGTATTCAACGCCATATGAAGGCTCTCTTCAACCTACCTGCGTCACAGCACAATGACGTCACTAGTTTGCGTACTCTCATTGATACTACTCAGCTTCATGTTAAAACTCTATCTCAATTAGATCAACCCACTGAGCACTGGGACACTTTCCTAATACATTTAGTGGTTTCTAAAGTTGATGCTGCTACCCTCAAAGCTTGGGAAATCGATCTTTCTAGAGAAGACGATTACTCTTACGAGCATTTAGTCACTTTCATAAATGCCAGATGCCAGCTGTTAAACGCTCTAGCAAATCAAAGTGAACCCTCATCTCCTAGTTCTAAATTTGAATTAATGTCTATCAAACCTAAAAGCGATGGTTTAGCGTCTAGTACCCATAAACCTGGGTCCAGCTCATCCAAATTGAAATCAAACACTACTGGTTACCCAACTAGGTCTAGTGAACGTCGTGTTGCTAGCTCTATTGTTTTAAACACTCAAAGCGAACCCCGCAAGAGTTTAAACGAACCTTTAAAGTGCATACTTTGCAAAGATTCCCATGCTTTATATCCATGCAAATCCTTCAAAGAACTGTCAGTCGACGACAGAAGAAAATTAGTTTCCCAAAACAAACATTGCTTCAACTGCCTAGCGCCTACTCATTCTGCTTCAAATTGCAAGTCCACAAGACTTTGCTTCCATTGTGAAAAGGCTCATCACACTTTGCTACATCGTCATAATCAGGCAAGGTCATCGACAGCATCTACTTCTCAAAAAAGCGATATTGCTAACAATTCCAATGCTTCATCGTACATTCAAAATGCCAAGTCCATTCATAGTGCCCAAGTATTGTTGTCTACCGTCCAAATCGAAGTTCAGGATAACTTTGGCAACTGGGTTCGTGCTCGCGGTCTTCTAGATTCAGCGGAAACTCATGATTTTGTGTCTAATTCTTTGATTGGTAAAGTTGGCCTACCTGTAAACCCCACTTCTATTAATGTATCAGGCATTAACAGCTCAAAATCGCAAGCTTTACAATTCTCAAAGCTAACCATAAGAGATATTTGTCACAGAAACAACTTTCGTAAACTTAATTGTCTCATTCTCAATAGCATTGGAGAAGACACTCCAAGTCACTCTGTGGATATTTCAGGTTTAAACATTCCCTCGCATTTAAGGCTAGCCGATCCTTTGTTTAAAATACAAAACCCCATTGACATACTCTTCAGTGCTAATGTTTTCTGGAATTGCCTTCGTAAACAGGTTCGCAAGTTATCCTCAAACGTGGTCGCCAGATACACTAATTTTGGATGGATCATCACCGGTCAACTCCCCCATTATTCTCCCCAACCCGCATCGCAATGTTACTTTGCCAATACTGACCTGGAACAGTTCTGGAGGCTCGAAAGCGTTGATCCTCCTAACGTGACCTCTTCAGAAAATGAATTCTGTGAGCAACTTTTTTTGAACACCACCACTCGTTCTTCTGATGGCCGGTTCATTGTTCAAATGCCAAGATTACATAATCCCCCTAGGCTTATTAACTCTCAACCCAGGGCTCGAAAAGCTCTCTTTGCTATCGAGAGCAAATTCAAGAAAGAACCTCTTGTTAAACAGCATTACACTGATTTCATGGATGAGTATGAAAACTCAGATCATATGGAAGTTGTTAATAAATCTGATGATGAATTTCACCCCCTACTGAAACGGTTTTCTTAAATCATCATCCCGTGTGGAAAAACCCTCTTGTTAAGGATAAAATCCGAGTGGTTTTCAATGGTTCATCACCTAACGTTAATGGCAACAGCCTTAACGACACTCTTTACTCTGCTCCTGCTATTCAGTCAGATCTATCTGCCATACTCTTAAACTTTCGCTTATTTCCCATAGCTGTTATAGCTGATATAAAACAGATGTACCGTCAAGTTTTAATTCAGCCTGAACAACGAGATCTCCAAAGAATCTTGTGGCGCGATGAAATCAGTAAGCCTATTAAGGTATTTCGTTTAAAAACAGTTACTTATGGCCTAAAACCTTCCGCTTTCCTTGCTATCCGATCCTTACACTTGTTAGCCTCTCAAGATGGTCACTTATTTGATCCTAAAGCTTCTAAAGCACTAACTACGTCATTCTATGTTGACGATTATTTGCAGTCCTTCCCCACTCTGGAGGAAGCTTCTTTCGTGTCCTTAGAACTTCAAGCATTTCTAAGGAATGGAGGTTTTCCACTTCATAAGTGGAATTCCAACTCCCCTGAGTTTCTCGCCCAGTTTCCTATTGAAGACGTAGATCCCTCCTCTGTCGAAATTTGTGGAAACTCCGAATCCATAAAAACTCTAGGAGTTCATTGGTGCACTAGCACTGACACTCTCATCTACAAAGTTTCGCTCACTGAAGAGCTCCCCAACACGAAAGGACAAATTCTCTCTGAAATTGCAAAAATTTTTGATCCGCTTCAATTTCTCGCCCCAGTTATCGTTATAGCCAAACTCTTCATGCAAGAGCTGTGGTCGCTCAAATGTGAATGGGATGACACTGTTCCCCTTTCTTTTCTTAACCGTTGGCTCTCTTTTCGCAGCAATTTGCTGGATCTTTCCCTTATTGAAATTCCCAGGAATTTAATTAACGCTCATTCTAATGCATCTTTTTTCCTTTATGTGTTTGCGGCCAGTTCCGAAAAAGCTTATGGTTGCTGCGCATATTTAGTTCATCGCGGTCCATTAAATGGATCTTCAGTCTCCAACCTTGTTTGTGCCAAATCGAAGGTAGCTCCTCTTAAAACTATTACTTTGCCTAGGCTTGAATTGTGTGCTGCACTCATGGCTGCAGAACTTGTTAAAAAAATTACGGGAAGAGTTAAAAGTCGAATTCTCGCAAATCTATCTCTGGAGCGATTCCATGATAACCCTTTCTTGGATCGCCAAGAACCCTGCTCACTGGCAAACTTTTGTTGCAAACAGGGTTTCCAAAATTCAAACTCTTTCTTCAGGATGTCAATGGAGGCATGTGCCCAGTGCTGATAACCCAGCCGATATTATCTCTCGTGGATATTTACCCTCTCTTTTGGCAGCTTCCCAGTTGTACTGGCATGGGCCCTCGTGGTTAATCGAAGATTCCTCTTGTTGGCCTTCCAAACCTCCAGCTACCAACTCCAACTTGCCTGACGCTAAAGTATCTTTATCTACTGCTTCGTGTCTTGTTTCCAACGTTTCTCATCCCTTGTTGTCCCGCTATTCTTCCTTTGACAAATTAATTCGAATTTTTGCCTATCTCCTTAGATGGAAATATCTTGTGGTTGACCAACCTCTTCTCCCCAAACCACACCTTACCAATCATGAATTGAATCTCGCTACCATTAAGGTTTTACAACTGACACAGCAAGAAGCCTTTTCTTCTGAATTGTCTTTACTTTCTTCTAAAAGGGATCTTCCCAAATCCAGTCGTCTTCGTGCTTTAGCCCCGTTCCTTGATGACCATGGGTTACTCAGGGTAGGTGGTAGGCTCTCGCAATCTTTGCTCTCTGAGGACAAAAAGCATCCCGTTATTTTGCCTTCTAAACATCACGCAACTTCTTTAATTATACGTGACTTTCATTATCGCAATCTGCATGTTGGTACACGCACTCTGCTTTGCCTCTTAAGGGAAAAGTACTGGATTATAAATGGAATTCATGAAGTTTCCTCTGTAATTCACAAGTGTATTCCTTGCTTTAAAGCGAAACCTAAAGTCAATACTCAATTAATGAGCGATCTGCCCTCCTTTCGCTCTTCTCCTATACGCCCATTTGCTCTAACTGGTGTAGACTATAAGGGTCCGTTCCAATATCAACGAAATTCCCCTGAAGCTAAACGCAAATTGTTTGGTAAGCTTTATGTTTCTCTCTTTGTTTGCATGGTTACTGGCGCAATCCATTTGGAACTAGTAACGAATGCTTCTACTTCTTACTTTTTATCAGCTGTCTCTCGGTTCGCTGCTAGGCGTGGTGTTCCTTCGGAGATGTTCTCTGATAACGCTTCCACGTTTCAAGGCGCAGCTTCCTTGTGGAAAAAAGCTCTCACATCTTCTCCTGCCATGGAACAGATCTCTAATTTTTCCTACTCAAAGGGTTTCAAATTGCGCTTTATACCTCCCTACGCTCCTCATCACGGTGGTAGGTGGGAATCTTGCGTCAAACTCACTAAACGTCATTTAAGAAAGGTTTTAGGTAATCGGATTCTGACCTACGAAGAATTTAATTCACTGTCCGTTCTGATTGAAGGAGTTGTTAATTCTCGCCCTTTAACTCCGCTTTCCAATGACCCTGATGACCTGCTTCCACTCACACCTGGTCACTTCCTTATAGGCACTTCTCTTTCTGCCCCTCCTCCCCTTTCCAATTCTTACAGGGATTCTAATTTACCTATTGTTTGGCGTAAACTTGAAGCCCTTCGCAATTCTTTTTGGAAGAGGAGGAACATGGAATATTTAACTTCCTTGCAACGGAGACAGAAGTGGTTTCTTTCCAGTCCCGACATCAAAGTGGGGGACTTGGTCTTGGTTAGGGATGTTTCTCCTCCCCTGGTCTGGATTTCTGGTAGAGTGACCGAGTGTTATCCTGGAAGGGATGGGAGAGTCAGGGTGGTCAGAGTCTTGACCACTAATGGTCATATCACAAGACCACTTTCTTTCATTGCTCCATTACCTTTAAATGTTTAACTGCTTATTTGTTCTCTGTTGGTGTTGTACCCCTCCCAGTATGGTGTATTCTTGGAATACACGGTATGAGAGAATATAATTGTTAATGCTTTTGCATGTCCATTCCTTCCTTTTTTATCAAACAACAACAGTGATCTTCAATTTTCTCTTTGGTGGTCATGTCTCTTATGTTCTTTGTGAGTCTGTTCTAGATATATATCTTCCAGGACCCACCTAGCGTCATCTAGCAGCGAATCTCTGAAGCTCCTCAATTCTTCCCGGTGCAAGAGGACTTCCTTATCAATCTGGCCAGCAGATCTCGTTGCCATCGCCAGCTATTATCTCCGTGATCAAGAGAACTTCGTCTACTTTTTCACTCACCATGCTGCGCTAGTATCGTCTGCTATCAACTCTTTGAAGACCATTTCCTCAAGAGAATTTAATTTCTTATGTTGGTTATTCTGATATGTATTCCTTTTGTCTCCTACCCCCACTCTCTTCCCTTCCTTAGTCCCTCTGCGCTTCGCTGAGCATGTCTCACTTGTTCGTCGGCAGTTGACTTGGTCAGTCAAGGCTCAACTAGAGCCAGTCTCCTCAAACCAAGAGGCACTCTCCACATTCTACGCCATGTTGGCACATTAAGTATCCGTCAAAGGGAACTTCACCTTCGGCATGCAACAAAGATAAGTACAAACTTCTGGTTTTAACCTCATCTTCATCAGTTTTATTATCTACATGCTTTTATCGATCATTTATAGGCAGTGTGAGATTAATCATTTGTGGCAATAATCATCCTTCGCGGGATTCTCCATGTTGGGCTTTTGTCTAATTAAGCCACTCTTTGTGAAAAGCAGCATTTCTTATGCTTATTAAATGAGAGATCTTCTCACAACGTGGGATATTATCAAATACCCACTGTCTATAAAGATTAAGTTCGTTCCACCGCTGGAATAACTTTGGCCCCATTCTTCCATTAGAGTCGTTCTGGAACCTTCCAGAATCTGCACTTTATCTACAAGTCACGCCGTCATGTGTTTTCCACTCACTTGTGGGAATGCCATTCCAAACTAGGATATCTTCCTTATAAATCAATGCGCCATAGCTAATTTTCTTTCCTCCGTTGGATTTGCTCAAGCGTATTTAATGATAATCTACAACCTTCTCGAGTAATAGACCTTCGCCTATCTAGTGCAACCAGTCATTTTCCACGATTGCAATAACTTTCTTTGCCAAAAACGTTTGTGCTACTACAGTGAACTTTTTATCCATTTCAACAAACTATAGTGATAAACAGTGTTTTTTTAGTCTTTCTTCCGCGTCGCACTCGTCCGATTATTATAAACACGGCCATGAACATTTACCTTCCATCCCACTTGCTTTTTCCTAAACCTCTTACTAACAACCCATAATAAAATTGTTACTCAAGGTCTTTTTCAATGAGGTGTCACTCTAACGAAGTGCCCTCACATCTTGCTTATTTATCTTTAATTAATGCCTGTATAATAGCCTGTCAGGTACACGTTTCAAACAATTCTTTCAACTCAAGAGTGAGTTATTCCTAGGTCTCACGAAAGGGAGACTTGCCCCATTGGTCTCGTGATTCCTACTTTAACATAGGAAGTCTAGAACCTTCCTTTTGACTTTTTCCTCAGGTTTCACAGTAAGTGACCTGCTCTATTTTGCATAACTATTACAAAAGTAATTCAGCGTAAATATAAGAAGTTATAGGAACTTCTCTTTCATTCTACCTGCTTTCTTTTTTTTGTTATTTTGAAGTTGTAACTTTTTCTAAGACAGGTGCTTGGAAATTTCTTAAAGTACACACCTTGTACTCGATTTACTGTTTAACTTTAATCACTTTAATTGTCTTTATACCTTTGTACCCTATTTTTTCCATTTTTTTAAATCTTATGAAGATTTTAATAAATATTAAGGTTTGATACCTGAAGAATTGTTAATTGCCTGGAGCAAACTTTAAATGTTAGGAGGTCTGCGACCCCAAATTGTTAACAAAAATTGAAACTATATACTTGTTAAATTCATTAAACTTCTTTGCATTGTTAAATAAATTTAAACTTTCCTTTTTGACTCATCATTTCTCTAATACGACGGTTAGGCAAGATCCTGTCTTCCCTGACTCTTCCTAGGTTCATGCCCTCGTTAATGCAAATAAATCTCGTGATAGGGTTTTCACCACTCGTTGCATTTGAGCAAGAACTCTTAGTAGTTATCTTGATAAAGTTTCTCTTAGCTTTAATAGCTAATTCTAATTGGCCAGTAAGGCAAGTACAGCTCGCTACGCCAGCTTCCTGCTTGTGGAGATCCTCTCCAAAATACTTATGGTTAGTTTTCTAAAAGATAAGTGTTTTTCTTTGCCCAAACTTTTAGTCGGCTCCTTGCTGGATAAAGGCTTGGCCATTTCCAAATGCAACTATTGGTGCATCCACCAAAATTATTCCCAAACACATAATTCTTTTATTGCTATCCTTCTTGGAAGCACTTGGTCGCTTGGTAGTAACTCTGCGACTTCGAAAACTGGAAATATCAAAATCAATTCAAATTATTTGCATTCCTCGAATTATTGGTTCAAAAACGAACTCATTTGAACAGACATACAATAGGTTTGTTATTCTCTGTCTTGCCAGACCATCACCCTTCCCCATAGTAGGCATATGCATGCTTGAGAGGGAATGCACTAAAGCCATTCTCTTGCAAACCGCCCAAGTCCTAGCTGCGCTTTCCGTCAGCTTCGACCAGGTCTTTACCCACTTTACGTATCAGAAAGCGGATTTGCGGTGGCAACCGCCTCTGAGTGCATTTAAAGTTAAATTTATAACTTTTGTGGGACTCTCCTCCTATTTCTCCATCCTTTTTCTCCAGTCCGAAACCCACCTTCTTTTCTTTATCATCTTCCCTTGGTTGGTTAGGTTATTCCTCAGCCAATAATTTACCCACACCGCTAGGTAGCGGAAACATACTTATCGTGTTGTATGTAACTATCTTACAAAAACGTGCAAAACGTGCTTGAATAAGCTGTGTATATAAATGTAATATACAATTAACCACTAAGTGTTCAGAACTAACATGTATAGCCTTGTCTAGGGTATATAGAGAATCCTGAGCAAGAAAGACTGTTTAACCCACGAGTTTAAAGCCTTGCCATACGCAGTAAGCACCTTTTGGCAGAAAACAAAATTCTAAATGGAGGAAACAATGTGTCAGCAGATCCCACTTTTTTCTTCCCACTTTTGCTCTCACTTTTTGCTCTCACTTTTGCTCCCACATTTGCTCCCACTTTTTGCTCCCACATATGCTCTCACATTTGCTCCCACCTTTGCTTCCATAATTGCTTCCACGTTTCTTCTCACATTATGGTCCCACTTTTTGCTACCATTTTTGCTCTCATATTTGCTCACACTATATGCTCCCAATTTTTGCTCCCACATTTGCTCCCACTTTATGCTACCACATTGGCTCCGACTTTTGTAAGCCATATGCCTGCTATAATGGATATACATATATTATAAAAAGCAACCAATAGAAATGGAACTGTTCTTTGACAATGTATAAAACAGAGGTCCTGAGTTTCTGGGTTTAAATCCCAACTATGGTTCTCAGCCAATCAGTTACACTACAGGAAACTTTTATTTTGTGTTCTGAACATCTTGCAGTGTAGTGGCCAGTATACTTCGTTGTTAACTTTGAGGTCTTGGGGTTTCAACTCAACTATGCCAAGAATTTAAATTTCATCTAAGGGTTTAAGGGTTAGTTTACATGTAGTTAGGTTAGGTTATGTTGTGTTAAGTAAAGTGAGGTTAGGTTATATGAAGTTAGGTTAGGTAATGTTAGGTTAGGTTATGTTAGGTTAGGTTAGGTTGGATAAAGTTAGATTAGGTTAGGTTAGGTTAACTTGTTTTAGTAAAACACCACATTTGCCCCACTTTAATTTGCTCACACCTTTTGCTCCCTTATTAGCTCCCACTTTCGAGTTAGGGTAGGTTAGGTGACGTTAGGTTATTTTAAGTTAAGTTAGGTTAGGTTAGGTGAAGTTAGGATAGGTGTAGTTAATTGAATAAGGTTAGGTTAGATTAGGTTATAACTAAGTTTATTATTTGTGATCCCACATTTGCTCCCTCTTTTTACCTCCATCTTTGCTCCCAGTTTTTGCTCGTACATTTGCTCCCACTTCTTGCTCCCACTTTTTGCTCCCACTTATTTTAGCTCCCTCTTTTTGCAACCAGTTTTTGCCTGCATATTTGCTCCCACTTTTTGCTCACACATTTGCTTACACTTTTGCTCTTTCATTTTGCTTACACATTTGCCCCCTCTTTTGCTCCCACTTTTTGCTAACACATTTGCTCCCACTTTTGCCACCTTATTTGCACCCATATATGCTCCCGCATTAAAATATTGTTATTATTGCCAAGTTTTCTTTACTAGAGCTTAGTCTATGCTTGACAGTTGACATTGAAGTATCAGTTACCAGGTATGGTAAGCCTCATGCATACTATAAAGGATAATCATATATTGTGAAACGAACCAATAAAAATGGAACTGTTATTTGGCGTTGTTCAAAACAACGTTCAAAACAATGTTGTGGTGACTTAAAAGTAAAAATAGTGAGGTTTAAGTGCCATTGATCATCAATGCAGTGCTCGAAACGAACCACTCTTGCTGTTTACAGAAAATCATGAAAATGCTAAAAACCGAGTGCAGGAAAACAATATTGCTCCTCAAAATAGTTCAACGTTCAATAAAAACGTAACATTATCAAAAGCCACGCAGACTCTACACGAGGCCCCTGTGGAAAAGGAACAAGAGGAATTGGATAGTTTTAGTGATGTTGAGGATGATAATGGTGATTATAATGATAGTGATACAGACTGCTTATTATTATGATAGTGATAATGATAAAAAAACAAGAGACTGGAGTTTTCATGCCTATTGTTCTCCGTGGAAAAAAGATCTACAACAAACTTTGTTTTTAAAACTATAACACACTATCGTAAAGGCAAAGACTTGTATTAAGTGTGCATTTATTGTAATAATCATGTATACTCTGCAATGTTAAATATTATAACTTTGTAGAAAATAAAACCGCAATGTACTATCATTTACATTTATTTACAAACTTTATAAAAACAACTGGGTTAATGATAATATTTTTAAAGACAATACTAAAAACTAAAGCATTATTATTCTACACACATATTTTCTTTTTTTCTTTTAGTCTATTGTCATCACTTATATTTTTCCATTTTTATTTCACATTTGTTTTTTTAATTTAATTAAAACGGACCATACACCTATTGTTTTTAAACCTTCATAAATTAGGAGTACAGGATTTATAGCATTATTCAATTCAACAAAAACACTTTCCGACATATCATTAAACCGTGTAGGCAGAAATGTCGCTGAGCTCCTTTGTTTCTAAGCCACATGCTTGCCCCACAGCATTCAAAACATTCATTGTGGTAGTCTATAAACAAAATAAAAGCATATCTATTACACTCTACAACAGCTTATAATAATATTGTTCATATAAGTATTTTTGCACTATGCACTGCTAACAAATTATACTATTTATGCAAGAAATGCCCTAACTGTAGCAGATACTACTTTTCTTCTTATAGCACAAGTGTTAAGTGCTAATGCACACTTGACACATGCTATCAAGTGTCCACATTACAAAAATACAACACCTAGATCATCTTCTTAACAAATTTTACATAATTGTTGGTCACACTTTTGTATCTGTTGGTGAGACACATCTATTATATCAGGCTCATGTATTTGTAGCGCGTGTTCTAGCTCTAAAGGCACTTTTATGTCTTGTGCTGCAATTACGGTTTCTTTACGAATAGTGTTCACGAATTCCAGAATTTGTAGCAAAACCATGTATCTACAGTTAGGTAACCAACGAGCGTGTTCCACAAAAGGGTCATCAGTCATTTGCCAACCCTTTCAAACAAATCCACAATGAAAACATACTATTTTATCCCCTTCACCAGTTTAAAAAATCCAGCTTCACTTAGCTGTTTTGTAAGGTGTTTTAATATGAATGGCCAAACATTATTATAAGAATCAAAACGTTTTTCAACAGACCAGTACTCTGGGTGCGCTGGCAAACTCCCAATTATTCAAAAGCACATGCCAATTCAACACTATTTATGGCATATGGGCCACATATATCAACACTTCCGTTGGCTCGTAATACATCATTATTATTATTTATTTGTGATTCAGCAAAGTAAGTAGAAGCGAGTGGCCTTGTGGTTCGGTAAAAGGGATACACTGGTATGTTATCCACTCCTTTTCCAACCATGTAAGGACAACGAGGAGACCATCGCAAATGGTCTCGAAAGGGCTCATCCTCTTCTTCCCAGTGTGAAATTTCAACACGACAAAACACACAACGCACAACATCTTCTCGGCTCAAGTAATAAAAATCAGCTCCAGCAAGTTAATGTGCTGACAAAATGCCTACAGGCCAAGATTCAAATGGTAACCTACGATCGTTTTCTGATTTTAAATTTAACCCACGTGGTAAACCAACTTGCTCACTTGTTGTATTTGGTATTAAATCCATGTGTTATAATAAAACTTTTTCTTATTGTAAGTTATCAACGTTGCACAAGAGCACAGAGTACTTTAAAGCATTATGTGTGCTTGATCACTGTCTTTTCCCTACGTTAATGGCGCATTACCACACCTAAAAACAAACAAAATAACCAATCACTCACTCAATCAATCAATCAATCAATACGAGTAGATAAAACTTTAACATTAATTGGCCTTAAATCAAAACACCATCAAAAATATTTAAAAATAAAATGTATGTCGCCACTATCAGTATCCCATCTACTGCAATTTTTAAGAAACCTACAGTCATTCACGTCCCCCTTTTACCAATATATAAACAAAAATGAATATCATGTCATTTTGTTCAGATTATATTGTTCAAACCTGTGGATATTCGTTGAGTCCATAGGAAACAACCCATAAATTAAATTTAATTTTTTGTTAAAAAGAATCCAACATGGCCTTGTACTTTCCCGGTCAACATGCATTATGGTCTTGTGCTGGTTGCCAATACATAGCCATTAATCAAGAAAGCCATCATCGTCCCAGTCATGTACAGGTAATGAATTTTTGTCTAGGGGTTTCAATAGCGGTAAAATTGAATAGCATTTTAAGTTAGGCTTACCTGAGTTTTAAATAGTTCACTGCCTGAAAACAATGGTTGCACTCTATTGCGTCTCGGGTTTTCAGTGACTGCTACGGCGGTAAAGCTTTTATTTCCAAGTTTCTAAAAATAAATAAAATAAACCGCTATAAATATCTAAATACAGGTTAATACATGCTTTTCATAAAAACATATCAAGCAAAAAAAGGAAACAAGTTAGTTAAAAACTCTCACCTTCACTTGTACTGGTTTGTTGCTGTTTTCTTCTAGTGTGCTCAAAACTGCAATGGCCTCTCTCTCTCTGATATGACATCTATACCGGTTATCTGCGAACAATTTAATAAAAAATCATTAATTACCTTATCAATAACTACTAATTTAAGGTTCATTAGTAATACATCATTAACATAATAATTATGTACTTACCGAACATTATTCCAAAGTTCCGTTCAGAGCTCAACTCTATACGCCTGTTTGCTAAAACGGCAAATGCATCACTAACGCAATCCTGATCAGTCTGCTTAGCAGCAGAGAGAGCTGCATTTTCTCAGCGTTTTGACCTTCAACTCATCTCTGTCTCTCACATGTTTCCACGCCTCTCCACATTCCTCAAGCGTGATAAGATTCGCGTAACTTATAGTAGTTTTATGTTTTTAATAAGGATCCAAAATGGCTGCCTCTTATACACCAGTAGTACGACTGTCTAGGAACCAAAATGGCAGTCTCTATTTAAACGCCAGACCAGCTATCCGCCATGAGGCAAGTAAACTGATACCGCACTTTCTGCCCACATGCACATTCCTCTCTTATCAGCAGCAGCAGCTCTGATAAGGCCTCTGGCTATGTATAGTATTCAGTCTCCAGCGACTGTGTGCTAGCAATGAAGACGTGTGTGTCTTAAATAATAATAATAATAATAATAATAATAATAATAATAATAATTATAATAATAATCAATAGTAAGCGGCCATCCTCAATACATGACCATGTCTTTTAGCCAACTCCCAGCCAGCCTTGTTGTTGACAACTATAAAAGCCTCGCTTTCATTCACATCATACAATTATTAACATTTGTCAATTCACTCATTACTAACACGTATAAAGATCGCCACGAGGGATTTTCGAAATATTAGCCTTTATTCGTTCGTCATAGGAAAATATCGGAGAGCAAAGCCTCGCCCTGCCGTCCCATCGAAATAGCCATTTGCTGTATTCAGCATTGACGGTGATAGCCTCATTGTAACACACATCCAGCGCTACCGGGTGTCTACGACCACTTTTCATTTTTAACAATAAAATAACAGGTAAAAAACTTTTAAAATGCACAGTTTTTTGTCCTAGAGACTTGAAATTTCTTTTGCTGGTAGATGGTTTAGGGACCTTTCATTTATGTCAATCACACTGTTTTGTAAACTTCCTAGTTACCAAAATATAAGAACTTCCAAAATTGAACTGTTTTCAAAAATTTCAAAAAATAAAATTAAAAATATTATAAATAATTAATGACATAGAGACCATTAGTTTGAACCATTGCACAACATTCTATCATGTTTGGTTTTCAATTTATCACCTACTTTCTAAAACAAAAATTTTCAAAAAAAATTGAAAAATATAACGGGTCGTCCATAGGAAAGAGGACGTCACCTTGAGTCCTACGACACCTCATTTGTTAAAATATGACCATGGGTTCATGAGATATCGTCAATCTTACTTGGCTCAGGCTCGCGCAATTTAAAAACTGTTGACGCTATGAGTTTAAACCCCTCCTGCTAACCTTCTAATACCTTTACCCTCTGAAAAAGTTCATACGTTTCCAGATCGCTTTTAAAATAGAATATCAATGAGGCATCTCTAGAGGAGTCCTGTGCGGTAATCTCCCAAATGTAAGGTAGAGACGCCGCACCCTCATGTTTTTGTACTGCACCCGTAAATCCGGGAAGTTGCCTGTCGGAATATCCATAGCCCCAGCAGGATTGCCTATTTCTAACAGCACCGGCAAATTACTTCGTTAGAAATCGATCCAACTAGGTCTCCAGGGACCAAGTAGATTCAAGGATATTGTGGATAACAACAAAATAAACGGGGCTCACCTACCTTTCTTATCTTTCTCGGGGATATGGGAACTCAGCTTCGCCTCAAAATGGATCCACAATATCTTATTCCTTATATTTAAAATGAATCACTCGCAGACGACCAAGAACAACTAACTGTGTACATTTATTCAAACAAATGTAGACTAAATCTAATATAAACAATACTAACAGTAAACTATACTAATAAAAACATCCATACATTCATACTCGTTCCTCGTCCACTACACACATTCTACTGCATTTACTGGGTTATGAATTAAAAGCACAAAAATTTGAACTGTCTAGGCCTACTGTAGGTGATAAAAAACGTTTAACAAACATTCTTGCGTTAATAGCATTCCTTTCAACAGGTTACTCTGCTGCCACGCGTTTAAAAAATGCACCTGCTGACTCCATTTCACTGACCCACTGCCAACCACGTGTCACGCCGTGAAACTGTTTTCATTCAGAAGGCTGTGAGCTGTCACCAGGCTGCACATTAGATCATAGGCTGGCCTCGATTTCCTGACAGTAAATCTCTCCACTCAAATTGGCTTGCATACTCACAGCTTGCCGTGCGTCGAGAAGCCTCGTTTAAAATGACATTCTGTCTTGTTTAACATGCTTATATCTCACGTAGTTCTTTACCAATTTCACTAAAATTTTAATACAACCATCCTTTCACACTCCCGAATCGTTCTAGAACCGATCAGGTTGTTCAATCATACATAACAACTGGCAATCATCCATACTAAAAACATTCGCTCATAAAATATACACTATTTCAAAAATATCCAACTAATTAATCCTAACAAAATTATTTAAGTAATTAAAAAATTGCGGAAAAATATTTACAAATAATCTGGTCGTTATAACAAATGATATCTAACGTTGCCAAGACGTTATCTTCGAGAATCTATGTTGTCTCTCATTAAACTATTTTAATATAAATATTTACAATGTTTCTCAACATAAAGTTTCGCTAACACTCATAAGGGTTTATATACTGCACACATACTGTCTTAAGTAGGTTTTTATACATCATCGGTCAAATGCATTCAACCAGCAAAGGTCATATGCACGTTTCTATACAACTCCGTGCTTTAATAAATGTTTAATAAAAATATCAATGACATAAGTAGACAATCGTTCTCTAATTGCTTTCCGCTCAATCCCTACTGTCATCACAGGTAAAACGTCGTTTCAAATGAACTGGACTTCTCACATTCAACAACTCCTTCATGATCTATGCCATGTTCTTATCAAAAGAACTATACTTTAATAACTTCCCTTAAAATATGGAAACACCATCGCATGGGCTCCGACATAGCTCTATACCACCTCATAAAGTACTGTATGTGGTATAAACAAATATCTTCCACTATGTTCAACAATAACCAAAAGCGGATTAATTGTTATTAACATTTCTTCTGTAGGAACCTCCTTCAATTAATGGCATAATCGTCAGCGTTGTCACATTCGACTGCTGATCTACAATAATAATACATTTAGTTCTTCAAATAAAGCCTCCATCAATAACAAACGCCTTTAGACTGTCGTGAATAACCTCCTCGAGTTTACTACACAATAACATAATTAAATGTTAACTCAGCTGTCAAAAAAACATGTAATAAAAATACTAATTCTGTTTCTTCTCACTTGTCAAGCTTTAAATTGCATGTCCGTGCAATATCAGGTCTACATTATGACGTGATATTACACATATAGTGTATAAATAACCACACATGTTATTTATAGTGTCTAATATAATTCAATCTTGACCGGGATAAACTAGCTTTGAATTCCTAGCCAATGATTTAAATTATCTTCTTAATAAAAATATTTCCTCCAACAATTAATTGACTAAAGCATTCGGCTTTTCAAATAAAGTATGGATTGTCAGTTTCGCAATGTCTCTCCATTCTGCACAAAGAATGTCTATGAATTTAAGACTTCAGTCTTATCAAACGACTAGTCCTTGCTAGATCTCCGAACAGTTTATATACAATAATGATATAACGATATCATTCGATGTTTGTTATGGTCTTGAAGTTGATACAATAAAGTGCCCAAATTAAATTATGAAAAAGAATTTAATTTGCTACTATGACACTAAGTCTGAATCCTTGGTTCAAATAAAAATCAAAATTCGATAGTCAAAACGACTAGGCTTACATAAGGAAATCTGATTCCTCAAATAAAATCTTAATGTCAGTTCAACAGCTGATCCGTAGCATAAAATTTGAAAAATAGATAAATGACAATCACTTCAAATGATCTTGAAGCATAAAAATCTTGATACACATCTGAAGTGTAATTTACATGGAAACAACGAAATACATGAAATATGGAGTAAGGACGTCGGCTCAGCATGTCACTAATCAAGCTCTCTACTGCAAATAGATAACACTGCTACCTTATTTGGACGATGACTTGAAGATCAGGGTAAGTATTTGCACAATACTTGGTATTTCCTCAGTGCAATATACTGGAATGGACCTCCATTCAAAGCCTCCGAACAGCGACCTCGGATTTGGGAAAACGATCCCTCTCCGGTAAACACCAACCTCCGTCTGGTATCGAACGACATCCTTCTGGCATATTCTTCTGGTTTTGCTGGGATTCCCTAGCAACTTGACCATCTTCTTCTGTAGGATCTTCATTCTCCGTCGCAAATATATATCAGCATCATCGTTGAGTAATTATTTATAGAAATATTCATGTAGGGTGGTGAATGAATTATTTCTATTGCTAATCGTTTTTATATTAGTGTTCGTAGACTGACGAAAATGTACAAGAAGTAACGTACACTACGTCTGTATTCTGCAATTCGTTGTCTATCGAAGCTCCATTGTTGTATCTTAACTCTGCATCAAATATCTCCCTGGCGCATGACTGCTTAGTCCATCATCTCAAGAATGATAATAATGATGAATGAAACTAATCGATGAATATTAATAGCCATCATAATAATATTTGTTTGCTGCGCCAATGTAAAAGTTCTCCACTGCTGTTCACTCGAACTCTGTTCACTAACTTCTCGTTCCAACAAAAGTGTTTTTCAGCTTCTACGTCCGACACATTTGTAAAGCTGTCTTTATTCTGAAATATCGTCGAAATGGTTCGAATCAAAACGCTCAACTTTTAATATAATAGAGTATTCGACCTGTACTATCTATTTATTCACTTGGCTGAAGTATATTCTCAAATAGCAATGAGATATCCTAATATCAATGCTCTTCTCAACTTCGCCTATAATGCTAGCGCGGGAATCTCCACTGTTCCACCCTGCTAACGTGTCGTCTCCACGAGTCGTCTATCACCGCACTCGGACTAAGGCTTTGGGATCTTCGTTAACCCAATAAGCACTTCCTCTCTCTTCAAAGTCTGTAGGAATAAGAACCTCGATGTCTGGTTCTCCCTCTCCAAGTCGAAAATTTGGCGGCCATATCAATCTCCCTCCATAATTCTAGCGCGTAGTTTAACCATTCTTATTACTGCGTAAATTAACCGTTCGACGGCTTTTAAAATATCAGACATATTTTCATTTAATTTTCTCTTCATTTCCAATTAAGAAAATCTCCTTCTAAGGACCTAAATGCACAATTTCATCAAATTATATAGTATGTTAATCCCGTCTTCAATAAGACCTCTTCTCATTGGCTCTGGGCTGGTATCCAATAGCAAAATTTATAACAATATTTATTTTATTTTATGGCTAATTCACTGTTGCTATGCTGATTTCAACCTTCCAGAAATTTCTGTTGCGCAACATATCACGTGATTGGACTCTCCCACTGCCTCGAGCTTGTAACACGATTGACTTGTGTCACACTTCCAGGATTTACATTTGCTAGTTAAATTTTATCATGGGCTCGGAAAATACTCTCATTTTGTCTCAAAATAATTCAATTTTCGGGGGCAGTACCTCAAAGCTAACATGGCCAAAAATAAGTTTTCCATCTACTACAGTAACGGTTATGATTCATTCTGTTCTAAAACGGCTGATTGAAGTGTTTTAATCCAATTTAATATACAATAAATACACAAGAAAATACTTAGTCAGGAGGAACCATTCACTCGCCTCACGATATCGACTACAATTTGCGTAATATGCGAGCAATTTTCACTATCCCCACAGACAGCGGTTATTGCGTATATGCTGAAATAGCTTACTCACTGCCATCTGGCTGTAACGATGGAAAGTTATGGCTACAGTGTATGCGGTGTCTGTACCGCTCCGGCATCTGCACCGGATAAACCTTATTTCAGTGACCTATAATAAGGCGATCAGACTTCATAAATTAATAAGAATATATTTGCAACGGTCGAACATATGCAGCTGCATATTTACAGTTTAATGTAGTCCATTATTTAAAGTTAAAAGATTGAAACACTTATTCATCTTAGCTATTAACCATCACATGCTGGTAAATGATGTTTACTAATTAATAATATTCTTCTATCGCAGTCATTAAGGTTGGTTTAAGGAAAAATAACACTTCCATAAAACCCACAAATCTGTGCCTACTGCGTGCAATAGCGGAAAACGGACCAACATATTATAACACAGGATAGTTATAACAGCATTATGATGCAATGCCTGTTTACTTTAAATATTGTTCCTTTGTAAGCTACTTTGTAATGATTTGCTTCTTTACTGTTTCTTAATACCTAACTCATTGATGGCTAATTGAATACATTATAACACCGTATTAAAGTTAATAAACATATTAAGTTATATACTGTACTTGTGTTTGCCTACTTCAGAATTTACTAACTAAAAAAATATTGCGGAGATGGACTCATTACCAAAAATAATAATGAAGTAAGATATAATTCCAAATTCTAATCTGTTGTCTATTTAAAGTGGTGATTTATTTCGCATATTTCTTTCAAGGTCAATTTCAGCCATTCTAATTGCAATGCGATATAAATGTCGTTGCTAAACATCATCACTTTTAATCTCATAGGGTTCTAATAAGAGAAATATTTGATACTGTTGATCCACCGTTCACGCTTACATACTCAATCCCTAATTCTACATCTAATACGTTGTCGTTGCAAATTATATTGTTTCGTATTGATAGTTTTCATTTTAGATACACGTTATGATCACCATCGTGATTTGTGATTATGCTTGATATTTCGGTTTACTGTACAAAGTTGTGTAACATTCCTTCTGGTAGTTCAAAATTAACAAAATTTAATATCATTCCTATGTTGGGTGGTAATTGAAATGCTTGCTGGGTGCCACCTATATTTGACTTCTATAGGAGATTATCTGTTAAATTTGCCTGGCTTAACTGTGGTAGAACATATGGTTTTACTCTACAGGGGTGAGGTGAAATCTCACTTGTCAGGATGCTGCTTGGTTAAATAATTTATGCGGTATTCTTCTTAACATTCCTTCTTTATAGTATCTAATATGGACATAAAAGAAACATAAATTTCACTCATGTGAGAATAGGCTTATACAGTAATTTGCTATTGCGTGTTGCGTTAAATTTGGAGTAGCGTTGGTTATCGCTGGTCAAAACTGCTCGCTGTGTCTTTCCGTTCAGCCCTGCCCCCTCCCGTACTCCCTTGAAGAAAATGTCGTCAAAGTTTGTCAAGAATCACTCACCGATACGTTGTCTAGAAGTTTCGCAGTGCACTGAATCTCAGCTGGCCACTTCAATGTTGACAATCTGCATATAACAGACGTACTTGCAGTTTTATTACATAATGAACATCCTACTTATACATCGACTCAATGATTACCATCGAATGACAGAATCACAATACCCTGATTGTCAGAATAAACTCGAATTAAAGAATGAAGCAGCATGACGATTCGAAAAAATTGAATTGGAGTGACTGCCCATCGCATCTCTCAACTTATATACAGTTCATCCCAAACCCTTTAATAGTGGTCGGTGGAAGCGAGGATACAATCTGGGCAAAAGTTTTGTCACTGATCATATAGCTTATCGAACCAAGAAGCACATTGCAGAACCTCTCCCAAGAACACAACAAGGGCTCTTATATGTATAGTACAAGCAGTTGTCACACCTGAACAAGTCCCATTTATTAGACAGTTCAACTTTAAGAAAGCTCAATGAGATAGCTCTTCTCAAACTCTAGAAGATGAGGTGACGAAGATCATACCTGACCCAGAGAAATACATAGATTTTCTTGAATTGGAGACATCCCGAGGGTCTCCAGAACAATGTATATTCTTTAGCTACCGACCTTAACAAATATGAACAACTGTATGAAAAGGACCGATTCGCCGAGGAAACAATACAAACTGAAGAACACCTTCTCCAAGCCATATCAAAATCAAGAACAGGAAAATGGTGCAACCTTCTCGAAAGTTTGGACATGAAGCGCACAAGACGTCAAGCTTGGAAATTATTGAAGAATCTCAATGGTCACCCTACAGTTTCAACCCAGGAATCGGATGAAGTCACCCCTGACCAAATAGCCAATCAACTCCTGCTGAACGGTAAAGCTTCTAGAAGGTCCAAAGAAACAAAAATTCAACGATATGATCAGGAGAACAATCATCTTGGTACACCATTCACAATTGAAGAATTAAGAACTGCTATTCAACAGATAAAACACAACAAAGCTGCAGACTTGGATGACATAAGACCTGAGCAAATAAATAATTTTGGCCCCTTAACTATCGACTGGATCCTACAATTGTGTGACTAAAATGATAATCCCTAAGTTATGGCGTAAATCAAAAGTTGTGGCCTGGCTCAAACCAGGTAAAGAACCAAATGAACCCAAATTTCAGACCTGAATCACTTCTCTGTAATCTCTGTAAGGCCCTGGAGAAAATGATTTTGAACCGAATTTCTGATTTTCCTTGACAGTGAGATCATTAAGGAACAATCAGGTTTTAGACCAGGGAATTCGTGTAATGGTCAAATACTGAACTTAATCCAGTAAATTGAGGATGGATATGAAAGGAAACAGATAACTGGAGTTGCTTTTGTGGACCTCATAACTGCTTATGATACCGTAAACCACCTGCGATTAACAAAGAAGCTGTACGCAACAACTAGAGACTTCCGACTACTACAGTTTATTCAGTGTTTGCTGCTGAAACGACGATTTTTGTCACCCTGAAGGACAAGAAAAGACGATGGAGGAACCAAAAGAATGGCCTCCCACAGGGAAGTGTGCTAGCTCCGTATTTATATAATATCTACACTAACGACCAGCCACTTAACATTAGAACCAGAGTATTCATCCAGCAAGATGACACTGCTGTTGCTGCTCAAGGATCAACGTTTGAAGAAGTAGAGTTAAAGCTGACATCTTCTCGTGAAGACTTAGCCGTCTACTACAATGATAACTACTTGAATTCCAACCCAGAGAAAACCCAAATATGCGCGTTTCACCTGCGCAATAGGTTGGCGAGAAGGCAGCTGAACACACCTGGAAAGGACACATTCTGAAACATTTTGTTCATCCTAAATACTTAGGAGTAAAACTGGATCGCGCGCTAACTTATAAACAGCATTGCATGGACACCAAACGGAAGGTATACACCAGGAAAAACATCATTCGGAAACTCACAAACACCAAATGGGTAGCGCAGCCTAATGTCCTGCGAACAACTGCCCTTGCTCTGAGATTTTCTGCTGCAGAATATGCTATCCCAGGCTTGAGGAACTCTGCTCAAGCCAACCAAGTACAGTAGATGTTTCCCTCCAACAGACAAACCACGTTGTGACAGGCTGTCTACGCCCAACTTCTGTCGATAATATCTTTCCACTCATGAGAGTAACACCTCCAGAAATTACAAGACAAGTAGCGGCAGAAGTTCAGAAGAAAAAGCAAGAAACAGATCCAAGACACCCAATGTATGGACTTGATGTCCATCAACCTAGGCTAAAGTCAAGAAAGAGCTTCCTCCAATTAATTATATCTATTCCTTCCTCAGCTGAAGCTTGCCAAATTGAACTTTGGAAAACAAAATCACCGGTAGGATCGTGGGAAATGGAGGAGAAGCCGGCGGTAGGCTACCGTTTAAAATACGGATCTTGGAAGACGCAAAACAGACTGAGAAATGGTGAGAATCAGTGCAAAAGCAATTTGAAGAAGTGGGGACACAATACTGAAGAACTTTGTAAATGTGGTGAAAAACAAGACCCTGAGCACCTTCTGAATTGCAGCATTTTACCAAGACCATGTATATGCAGGACTTGATAGAAGCTAATGACTTTGCCATTCTTACAGTTGATCACTTGAGAAATGGAATTTAGTGCAATTTATATGTATATATGTATGTACTATGGTCTCGGAGAAATAAATAAATCCCCGCCAGCATCCCCTGCGATATTTCGCGGGGTTGGATTGGCGCCTAGAAACCAGTCAACCACTAGCAAGTGTCACTTACTTCGGACTGGCCGAACGTTCACGACACAACCCGTGAGCCCGCCAAATTTTGGCGACAGTCCCCGATTCAACCTCTTGTTTTGCCGCGCAGAACACGAAGAACCTCCGAGCAAGTACCCGAAAGTAGGTTTTACCGCGAAATACAGAGTCATAAGCCGGATGGCTTGGCTTCGCTACCAAATTAACTTGTGGAGAAAAATAAGATTTCCTTCTTCCTGTTGCACCCCGGACTTCAGTTCATAATGAAATATATACAGGGTTATTCACGTAAGATGTTACTCGCCAATATCTTCTAAACCGTTGAAGATATCAATATTCTGTTTTCACTTTTGGGAATGGTGCTAAGGGGCTCATACTGTACCCGTTCGTCCTGGGAATGCGATGACCCATCTGCTATTACATCGCATTCCTGGAGTTCCAGGACAGAGCGGAGTTAAATGAACCTCTAGTCAAATAAGGAATGTGTCGGAAATTCAGCTGAGTTATCGAAAAAGGCAGTGGGTAACACGAGACAAAGTATCTCTAGGGTCGTTACGGGCTTAAGTTTAATAAAAATAATGCAAATATAAATGGGCGCCATCAACTGAACTCCTAGCAAACCACATCCTTTCCGGTTAAGCCTTAATAAAGACAAGGAAAGAAATGGAAAATCACATCATCATCAGATCACAACTAAGATAAAAACAAATTTATTTCACTTTGATAGTCAGACAGACATTTTAAATATTCATCCTACCTGAGAGCATGGTCGAATGCCAACGTTAAATTGTCATTGTCCAAAAATCGAACCATCTCTTTTCCAATCAAAAGTATTTCATCCACATAAAACGTGAAAAATCTCTAAAGTTCTCTTGGGTTCTCAGGATCACTGTAGCACTATGTCTTTCGTCACTGACATTTGTGATACCTGAGACCTAATTTCTCTTTCATTTAACATCATAAATGTGGATTTGAAAAAAAATTATTAATCTGTCTAAACATACACATATTATAATCACATATTTTAAACATCACGTAATTTATGGCTTGCATTAGAAAAATGCTCCTAAACATCGAATAATTAATTTACACTATTTACATTGTCACTAATACTTGCTTGTTTGTGAATTACAGAAAATTCACTGCTCATTGGTCATCATGATCATCATCATCAAAGTTAAATATTTCTCACATTAATTCTTATCTCAAAATTCAACATATTCCTGTCAGAATCATTAACTCATCACCATTAAATCATTTAAATGAAAATTATTATCATCACTTCATTATACTTTCTAATTATTCACACATTCTTATTTTATCATCTACTTCAGATTAAATCATCTTAAATCATCAATACAAATTGTTTAATTCATCAACTCAAGTTGCAATTCCTCAAACTATATCTCAATTAAATTTATTTTAATCCATATAAATTCATTAATCATCAGCTTCTTTAATTAATTATCACCTTCCAATTCAGTTATTCATCATCTATCCAATCATCTATTAATTTATTTAAATCAGTTTATTTATCCAATCTTTAATTCATCCACTTACGTAATTCGTTGATTTATTCCAAAATTTTATTCTTCTGGTTATTTAGATTTTTATTATTTCATCTAGTCATTCTGATTTTTATTTCATTAGGTCAGATCATTAATATGCTTAAATTTCAGATTATTATTTCATTAATTCTTATTCTCAGAAAATCTTGTATTATCAACTTTATTTATTTGTTTAATTTCCTAAAAAATTGTTTAATATGGTTTATAGAACGTTGTCTTACAGTTTTATCACTTCCAAGTTATATCTCGTATTTAATTTTCATGCCAAAAAATATTATTGCCTTCACGACATCACGTTGGATCTGACTATCCACAACGACATTATATATCCTCAATTCTTCAAATATCACATTTGAAAACAACAATTATTCCACAAAACTCCATAAATATTCAGCATACACAGCATGAATCTCAACAATTACGCTAGACTGGGTTCGACAACCTCATGTCTGCCTCAAAATGCATTAGCAACATTGCAACTATCACTTGGCAACTTCCACAAAATGCCTATCACAAACTTCACTTAACCATGTTGCATAATCTACAAAAAATATATAACTGGCTTCAAATTATCAACGCACACAATCTCCAATAACTGTAATTAATCTGATCACATCTAGACAACTTCTTAAACAAAAAAAAAACAAAATATTACCTTAGTAATTCAAGATCTGCTTTCAAATAGCATAAATTCTCTTACAATTCTCATAATTCACATCACAGAAAAACACCAATGTGCTATAATTTCTCATATCAAAATCTGCAATACTGATCTGCCTTAAAATAAATCTGACCATTAATGATTCATCTTACAAGATTCAAATACTTTAAATCCTTCTCAAAGGTATCAAACACAATTATAAAAATCATCAAAAGCATCAGCTGTACCAGCTGTTAAACTGAAATTACTCTCAAAAGAGTATAGCAACAAAATATTGGATTGGCTAACAAGAATTACAAATGTAACCCTGTTGACATTTATCTTTACTTTATTTAACAAAATTTCGACTGATATGTGACTAGTAGTTCCTTGTTTGATTCTCTTACAATCTCATATACACTCGGATGATAAAAATGAGTCCCTCAATGGCAAGTAAGATGAGTAACCACCGTACAATCGTATAAATACGAAAGACCTCGCCCCGTCGACTAACATGATAGTGCCCTGAGCGATGGGTAAGATGAGTAACCACCATACAATCGTATAAATACGAAAGACCCCATCTCGAAGACTGAAATGAGTGAATGTACCAGATAGGAAGCAACAAGTCTCTAGTTGTCATATAAAAGCGATATTCATTCACTAAAGTGAATAACATCTTAATATCTCCAAACAATCCAATGGAAAAAATCCCTACTGGTGAATAATACACACTCGCTAGTATGCAATGAACTGACGAAGTAATTTAGATAATCAATTGCAGATCACGAGTTCGAAATACTCGTTACACACAAAAAAACTATTCATGAAAAATATCCTTGCTGGAAAAATGTCTAAAAGACCGAACATCTGCTTAATAAAGCCAACCAATGGTGAGAATTTCGTATAATGATGCCTGCCATATCATATGGTCACGCCATATTCTAGCAAAATTTTGAAGCATATAAAGTCAAAGCCATGTCTAAACAATCGTATCACTCCTATTAGAAAATTATACATGTGTGCCCAGTATTCATGAAAATAATCGTATCAGGAAGTTATAACTCTTACAGTACCTTCTCATAATCAGCTGTTATTAAATTTCAAAGATCGTCGATTTTCCTTATGTAATGAATTTCTCGAAAGATCGGCGTGAATATCATTCCATCGATGCAATGACGATTGCCTTCAAAATCCCAAGTGGATCAGCTGGTGGACCTCCTCCTCGTCAGGAATCGAATCCATCGCTCTGTGGTGCCATCGCGTCTCTGTCTGCGTTTACTCCGACATGATAAACTTCTGGTTATCCATAGCGGATATTGTCCAAATCCTCTGGAAAAAGTTCATAGAAACAGCGGACCCCCTATTCCTCTTCTACGTTACGCCACTGTTCCATACAATGTTCGGTTTGAGTGTTGAAAGATCAATCTCCAATAACTGCTAAGTCTCACTTTCATAAAATAAAATGTTATATGAGAGTGTCTCAAGCCTCCGTGGCTCAGGCGGCAGCACGCCGGCCTCTCACCGCTGGGTCCGTGGTTCAAATCCCGGTCACTCCATGTGAGATCTGTGCTGGACAAAACGGAGGCAGACAGGTTTTTCTCCGGGTACTCCGGTTTTCCCTGTCACAATATCATTCCAGCAACACTCTCCACTATCATTTCATTTCATCTGTCATTCATTTAATCATTGCCCCAGAGGAGTGCGTCAGGCCTCGGCAGCCGGCACAGTTCATATCCTCACCGCTAGATGGGGGCTTCATTCATTCCATTCCTGACCCGGTCGGAGACTGGAAGCAGGCAGTGGATTTTTTCATGAGAGTGTCTAAGTTTATGAAACACCCTGTAGCTGTGTTCATACTCGGTAATTTATAACACTGCATAAGAAAGAATTGCATTAATGCACGAGCTAATGTTCAGAAGTGCATATGCCTGTAACATTTCATTTGCCTAAACTCGTTAATGTTACTTGGAATGCGTTATGAAATGCATAGTCGTAATGTCATTGAAAAACTATGTTCATTCGAAGTTCACAGTTGCAGTATCTCGTAACTATTTGCTTGTATAATTCAAATTCTGAATAAACGTTCCAACTCAATGTTGTAATGAAGTTCAGCTTCTGTCATAATGCTATAATAATCTCCGCCTAAAGCTGGCCTCGCCATGTCGCTCTACTATGCTATTCTGCGTTGAAATGCAGCTTGGAATAAAGTTCTCCAACTACTCGCAATGCTGTTCTAAAACCCCGGCCTTCTCATGCTTGCTTGGCTCGTACAGCTGGTTCTATAACCGGTCTTCATGCTGCCTACTGCGGATGTCCGCCCGGCTCACTGACCTACTTTTCGTTCGCTGCTCGGTGAAGTTAAAACTGTCGCTTTCACTTTCCGTGACAAAACTTGTTCGCTGCGCGACCTTTACCATACGCTTGGCATGTCCTACTCAGCTCGCTGTCTGACCTCGACTGCGTTGCTCGCTGTACTGGACTCTCTTGCTAACAGACCTCGACTGCTTGGCTCACTGAGCTCGACTGACTGTCTCTGGACTGCCTTGACCCTTACCTGCCTGGCGCAGTCACGTGACGTCCTCCCCACCTCCGTGGTCTTGCGTCACAAATATAATCTCGAACCCCGATCATCTCGGCTATTAAGTTATAAAATAACTTAAGGGTAATCTGACTTCCTTTAAATTATTACCATATATAATGCATGTTATATCTCCTCTTCTGAGATGTTTAAATACCATGTTCCATATAGATCTTAATAAAGCTTCATATTTCTATCCATAATTCCATCTGCTTGACTGCGGTCAGCGCCTTCTTAATCCTAGACCTACTACGTCATCTTGACATTCCTCTTGACTCGATCTGAGCGCTATCTTTTCATAACTCTTCCTAACATCTCAACTACGGCTTAATGTCTGCTGGCGTAGCCGATAGCCTCAACTAGGTATCGGGTACAATACATTAAATCGTACTCTTTTTTTCGTTTCTGTGTGAATAGCTGAGATATTGGTACCAACTTCGTTTTTCTTAATTTTTTGCATACAGGGTAAATGATTTCACTGAGACATATTCAACTGTGTTATTATTTCCCAAATCGGACGAGTACTTTTTGAGAAATCGAGGATTTAAAAATTGTGCTAGGCCCCGCCTTCTTTCGGTGACGCGTTGTGTGAGAGCAAATGGCTAGTACATAGCTTGTTGGTGCACTTAAATAGCGTCACAGGTGTAGTCTGTTTCAAAACAAAATGAATATCCTGTAATCAGAATCGTAGTCGTTATTTTCGGACTTTGGTATTTTGGGAAATGTAGATAAGTGATTAAAAGAAATAGAAAAATGAAGTTTCATTATTTATTGTCTAATAAATTCTTCCGTCACTTGATGTTTGGAATAATGGGACGATTTAACAAATGATGACGTAGATTGTTTTTAATTTCCTATAACATGTAGAATAAATAGGGTTAAGCACCTAAGATGTTACATAGAAATAACGTCCAAACCATTAAAGATATCGGTATTCTGTTTTCATATGCGTAAATAATACCCAGGGGATCGGAAATAATGTGCTACTTGTTCTCATGGGTTAGGCTAAGTAATAACCGAGATATTGATACTATCTCCATATTTTGAATGGAACGGCACGAATTCATACGGCTGGTCTAAAAGTTCAACTGCGTACAAGTTTATGTATGTAAGTATTTTCAATATCGGATAGTTACTTTTTGAGATATCAGTAACAACAACATACGCTGTTGTGCATGCCGCATCAGACAGCGTGCAATCGGGCAAGCAGGTTCCTGGGTGTGATGCCAGCCACAGAACGGATGGATACCAGGCATGTACTGTAAACTATCGTACTCATAATGTCATGTACCGTAACATACCCTGGGTGTGCAGCGTTATTGTATAACTAGGGCAACCTGACCACGCTATCAAAGCCCCGGAAATGAAATACTGTAACAACAAACAGTCACTCTTCTCCGTACCCCGTCGACTTTCTTAATCACATGTAGCGGCTTGGATTCATAGCTGTCGCTGAGGTGGTCCGAGTTCAATTCCCGGCTCTGATAAGCAATTTAATTCTGGTCGGAGGGCTGGAACGTGGTACACTCAACCTCGTTAGCGAAACTGAGAAGAGGTGGGTTCGATACCCATCTCAGATATCCTGGAAGTGTTCCGTGGTTTCCCACTGCTAATCCAGGCAAATGTCCGAAGGGTTCCAAACTGAAGGCCACCTCTGTCCCAATTCCTCACCTAAATTAGGAATACAGTACACCACTACAGACACCACAATAACACAGGTTATCAGACACTTTCTAACATAAATACAGTACACACACACCCCCAAGCACATGGGGCTACATGACCACGATGTCCAAGCCCCGGTAATGAAATAACAACTATTCTCTGTTTCCCTTCCAGTGTTTTAGTCACGTACGTCTGGAGAGGTCGCCTCCGTGGTGCAGTGATCAACGTGCGTAGCTGCCACCCCGGAGGTCCAAGGTTCGATTCCCGGCTCTGCCACTATCAAGCGGTCAAGCTGTTGGCCTCTCACCAAGGTGGACTGCGTTCAATTCCCGGTCAATGCATGTGAGATTATCGAAGTGAAATGCCATGTCCTGTGGTTCGGATTCCACGTAAAAAGGAGTTCCCGTGGCTCATAATCGCAAGATTCACGGTCACGTAAAACTACAATCTACCTTCATTTAATGGTTTGGACCTTATTTCCATGTAATATCTTAGGTGAATAACCCTATTTATTCTACATGTTATAGGAAATTAAGAACAATGTACGCCATCATTTGTTAAATCGTCCCATTATTCCAAACATCAAGCGACGGAAGAATTTATTAGACAATAAATAATGAAACTTCATTTTTTATTTCTTTTCATCACTTATCTACATTTCCCAAAATACCAAAGTCCGATAATAAGGACTACGATTCTGATTACAGGATATCCATTTTGTTTTGAAACAGACTACACCTGTGACGCTATTTAAGTGCACCAACAAGCTATGTACTAGCCATTTGCTCTCACACAACGCGTCACCGAAAGAAGGCGGGGCCTAGCACAATTTTTAAATCCTCGATTTCTCAAAAAGTACTCGTCCGATTTGGGAAATAATAACACAGTTGAATATGTCTCAGTGGAATCATTTACCCTGTATGCAAAACATAGTATAGTTCCATTAAGAAAAACGAAGTTGGTACCAATATCTCAGCTAATCACACAGAAAGGAAAAAAGAGTATAAGGTAATGTATGAGCCCGTTAGCACCATTCCCAAAAGTGAGAACAGAATATTGATATCTTTAACGGTTTGGAAGATATTGGCGAGTAACATCTTAGGTGAATAACCCTGTATATTACCAAGATATGAATTAAGAGCCAATTCTCGTCTAACTATAATGGATTGTTAATTAACAACTTGAAATAACACCCTGACGATAAATGGAATGAAATGTAATGATGTCGCCCTGGCGATTTATAATAATATTAATAATAATAATAATAATAATAATAATAATAATAATAATAATAAAATATGAATGACATAAGATACATCAATTGACAAAATATGCAAATCTGGAGGCAATAATAATCATGACAACAGAGTAAACAAATTACGTGATTGTGGTGGGAGATTTTGTAACGTTATAGTTGGGTGGAATCATCAATTAAATTCAAGTTACAGCTGTTTATGGATAACATTTGGACTTCATTTTGTTTCACTCTATTTCATCGTACCCTCATCCGAAAATTGTTACATTGTACCTTGCTACTTATGCTATAGTTTAGAATTTTCCAGGGTATCCTGCTGTGTACCCAGAATAATATGTAACAATTGTAGTGGAAATATCTTCATAGATACGTGATTCACTTGTTCCCAAAATGTATCAGCTATTATAACATTGCTTTCCCTATGAAATGTGTACCTCGCTTCATTGGGACGAACTTTATGTGGTCGTGAAACAGCTGCAATTTGAGTTTAAAATATTTCCAACCCATAATTCAAACGGAATGAATAATATGCTGCACGATGGTCAAGACCATTCAATATGCTGACAGAACTTTATGTGGTCGTGAAACAGCTGCAATTTTAGTTAAAAATATTTCCAACCCATAATTCAAACGGAATGAATAATATGCTGCACGATGGTCAAGACCATTCAATATGCTGACATATCATACACTTCTACAATTTGCAGTGATAAACGGAAACCAGCGTAATGTTTGGGCACCTAAGATATCATCATTTAAATTGTATTCAATTATTGACCTTAGGGGCAGATGAGATCGTAGTTCCGCCCCTTAAAACAACAATTACTAACTAACTGACATTTATTGACCTTCGCATTGCGTTTTAAGGGTATAATTATTTTGCTCAGTACAAAGAAAAATTACCCTGTTTTAGAAATGCAGCAGAACATTATTGCATTGGAGGAGAAGAAGCAGAAATGCCAAGAAGCATGGAACAAAGGGCGTTATAAATAACTTAAGATAGGAGGATAAATATTTTATTCAATTTTTACAAGCATCAGCATTAACCCCAGGCACTCACACTCCTGGTGAGCAAGGAATAAAATGAGGTATATAAAAGTGCTGGGAGTGGCCCAGATAGTGCCTGCTGCAAGTAAACGTTACACAACAATGTCTTTACATCAAAAACTCACGAGTAGAAGTAACTTACTTCAATATTAGGACTGAATAGAAAGATTCCAAATTCTCTACCACCGTTTCCTCACTCACTGGGGATTAAACGTTTTGAAGACAGACACACCTCAATTTATCATCATATATAGCGAAGATATAGGGGAATAATACTGAATTCATGAGCCGTTAATCATAATATCCCTGTTTCTCCCGCTTTCACACACCGTCGTTCGAACCCCTGAGTAGAAACTAGGTCTACCAATGATCTAATTCTGATTAATGATAGAATTTGGATGGAGAGTCTCTCGGCTCAGTACACAAATCAACATTAGATTATCCGCCAGGGATACATTTAATACTGTAAGCTACTCACATGCATTAGACCAGATGGACTGCGTCGGCGATACGCCTTTACCTTCAAGAGTGACTAAAACTCTTGACAGTGACTCATGAGTGATTTATGACCAGCATTCTATATGGTCTATGAAGGTCACAAAAGCCCAAACATGAATTAACCAAAATTCGGATCGTGAATATGAGTCGTTTAGTTCCAAAACCAGTCAAGCCCACCATGCACAAGGAGCACTTCAATTTTTCATACATTGTTTCTAAGCAAATAAATGATTTGTCGTATATTTCATTCAAAGAATATTTCATTTCTATCAAATGCAACGTTTTATGCTGCAAATAATTAACAAAACTCACTTTAGTGTCTCAAAACATCGGATATAGGAATTGAAGTGATATTATTAGAAAGAGCATTTGACCGGTTTTGAAACTTCTGAAAATGACACATATGCTGCCTATAGGAAGTCTATATTGATTCAATTCTTATTGAATGGCTGTGAAGTAGAACGGTGTAAGTGACAATTTTACAAAAATCGATTTATCATATTTATTATTTATTAGAACGTAGCATTTGAAACTGCTGACAATCACAACTTGTTTCATCTTAACTATTTCAGCTACAATAAGTAGTTCTGTGAAGAACTAAACAGCCTATCTTCATATTTCCTACTTATGTTATTTGTGTTATTTAGACGGTTCTCAATATCTACGATTCTATTACGGCAAACAAACTGAAATTTTGTATATTGATAGAGGCAATTAACAAAAGTTGGTTATATGAAAATTGACTATTTAGTTCTTCACGGAACTACTTGTTTTTTTGTAGGATACCTGATGAGAATAAATAACACGTTTATTGTTATAAGTTAATATTGCCAATGGTGACTCAGTCAAATCAAGAGTTTAAATTTTTACTTACTGTGAAACTATGTTATAAAATAGTGATCGTGCAATGATTCGTAACATGACTTTCTTAAATACTGTTAATTTAAATGTTATACGTTGTTCATCAGCGGTCTGGAATTTTATCAACTTGTATAACTCTCTGCCCACGAAGAAGCTCACAGCGATGGTATTTAATTTAATCCTGAATATTGCCAAACCAATAAAATGTAATTGTCATTTTATAGTTATGCTGGTGCAGCTTGTTTCACGGTCTGAATAAAATCCCTATTCAAGAGAAATCTCCAATAGATGAACCTCTATTAATTGTTCTGAGAGCAAACTTTGAACTATTGCCCAAGTAAGTCCTGAATTTTCACGCACGTGCAATTTTGGGCTAATGTTTTTCTAGGTACCGTATCGAAACTTTTCCAATTAGGTAGTAGTAACTCCTTATTGCATTTCATTAAAACAGCTCAAGCTGTTTATATTTTAACGTGGGGGACACACATACATTCAGTCACACAAACGCACGCACACACATCGACATTTGGTGACGTCTTGAGCCTATATTTCATTATAAAAATAGGCTAAGAATTGAAATCTGTAATGAAAACAGCACTTTTGATCCATGTTTAAGTTCACAGTGATGGTATAGCCTAGAACTTAATCATCAATATTGCCAAACGAATGCAATTTAATGTTATAGAAACCTGCTAGAAAGTACACACATCAAAAAAAGTTTTGCATCACCTCGGTTCCCAGATCTCCGGCATATAGACGTTGACTGTGTATATTGTATCAAAGATACAGTCCCTTTGACTGTTCATAGATGTCACTAAAACTGCTCAAAGATGTAAACAACCATGCATGAGCAGGGCCTATTAGACGGAGGGGGTACGACAGCCGATCAGTTCCAGTCATTCCACCAGGACGAAGGTACGCTGCTCATGTTGTCTGTAGTTCTACCATGCCTAGAAGGTCAATACCGCAGTTCGATCGCGTCCGCATTGTTACTTTGTGTCAAGAAGGGCTCTCAACAAGGGAAGTTTCCAGGCGTCTCAGAGTGAACCAAAGCGATGTTGTTCGGACATGGAGGAGGTACAGAGATACAGGAACTGTCGATGACAGGCCTCGCTCAGGCCGCCCAAGGGCTACTACTGTAGTGGATGACCGCTACTTACGGATTGCCGCTCGGAGGAACCCTGACAGCAATGCCACCATGTTGAATAATGCGTTTCGTTCAGCCACAGGACGTCGTGTTTCAACTCAAACTGTGCGCAATAGGCTGCATGATGCGCAACTTCACTCCCGACGTCCATGGCGAGGTCCAGCTTTGCAACCCCGACACCATGCAGCGCGGTACAGATGGGCCCAACAACATGCTGAATGGACCCCACAGAATTGGCATCACGTTCTCTTCACCGATGAGTGTCGCATATGCCTTCAACCAGACAATCGTCGGAGACGTGTTTGGAGGCACCCTGGTCAGGCTGAACGTCTTAGACACACTGTCCAGCGAGTGCAGCAAGGTGGTGGTTCCCTGATGTTTTGGGGTGGCATTATGTGGGGCCGACGTACGCCACTGGTGGTCATGGAAGGCTCCGAAACGGCTTTACGATACCTGAATGACATCCTCCGACCCATAGTGCACCCATATCGGCAGAATATTGGAGAGGCATTTGTCTTCATGGACGACAATTCTCGACCTCATCGTGCACATCTTGTGAATGCGTTCCTTCAAGATAACGACATCGCTCGACTACAGTGGCCAGCATGTTCGCCAGACATGAACCCTATCGAACATGCCTGGGATATGTTGAAAAGGGCTGTTTATGGACGTCTTGACCCACCAACCACTCTGAGAGATTTACGCCGAATTGTCGTTGAGGAGTGGGACAATTTGGACCAACAGTGTCTTGATGAACTTGTGGATAGTATGCCACGACGAATACAGGCATGCATCAATGCAAGAGGACGTGCTACTGGGTATTAGAGGTAGTGGTGTGTACTGCAATCTGGACCACAAATGCTGAAAGTCTAGCTGTATGATGGTACAACATGCAATGTGTGGGTCTCATGAGCAATAAAACGAGCTGAAATGTTGTTTGTGTTGATCTCTATTCCCTTTGTATTTAAAGGTTCCGGAACTCTTGGAACCGAGGTGATGCAAAACTTTTTTTGATGTGTGTATATATATTAGCCTATTTTACTCTATTTACATTTTATCATTTATAGGTTTATGTGAAAAACTTTTGTCCGTGTATCTAAATGTGTGTATGATTGTTCACGTATGTGTGTCCCTAATAATACAGTATATAAACATCTGGAGCTATATCAATGCAACTTCGTTATGACTTAATACAACCTTGTACGACCTTCACTGTGCCAATCATCTTTAAATATGATTCACCAATCCACACTCTAGTCACGCAAATACACTATATGATACCTGTACTTCCTTATTAGTTCCTTATCAGCATACACAATTTCAGTTTGATTGCCATAACAGTTTCGGTGATGTGTAACGGTTATAGAAGGCAAGTCCGGAAAATGAGTTTTGTTTTATACTTTGTCCCGACATCACTGAAATCGCAGTTCGGCGCATGGGCGGTATTTGCTCTGAGCCAAAGAGAAGAAGATCGCTGTATGATGTTAACGCTTTATAGTGCTTGGTTAGAATGGCGATGTTGATTGAAATTCCCGCTGATTGTGACATTAGATCTGTCATTCGTTTAGTGAACGTGAAGAACACTGTACCAATGGACAGTTATCGACAGATTTCCGACTGGTACGAAGTAAATGTGATGAGTGATTCAATGGTAAGGAGATGGATCTGACAGTTCAATGAAGTACGTAGTCAAAGGCACGATGACAAACAAGCAGGCATTCATCGTTGGTTAATGAAGTTTTGATTCGTACTGTTGAATAACTCATCAAGGAAAACCATAGACTTCCATTTTCTGGTCTTTGAACACACTTTCTGCAAATTTGAATATCACTAATTCCTGAGAATGTTTCTGAAGTACTGAAATTTCGGAAAATGTGTGCTCGTTGGGTTGCAAAACGTCTTATATAGCAACACAAAAAACAACGCCAGGGCAGTTCCCTTGACACGTTACAACGAAGATGGTGATGATTTTCAAAACAAGTACGGGGATGAGACTTGGATCACTTTTGAAATCCCTGAATCGAAACGACAATTGATAGAATGGAGGTATACTTCTTTACCAGTAAAGACGAAAGCTAAGCAGATTTTGACACCTAGAAAAATCATGTGCTCAGTCTTTTGAGATCGACACAGCATTCTACTGGTGGATTTTTTTTACCCCGGGGTGAAAGAATCAATGAAAATTATTGCTGTGAGACGCTTAGGAAACTGTTTCGCGCATTACAGAATAAGATCACAAACGGCATTGTAATCATTCATGACAATGCCCGACATCACTATGCAAGAAGACACGACAACGCTTACAGGACGTTGGCTGGAGCAATTGTGACTACCCTCCCTACCACCCTGACCTCGCCCCTAGCGACTCCTATCTATTTTTGCATCTGAAAACGTTCCTTGGTTGTCAAAAGCTCAAAGACGATGATGAGTTCAAATGACATGTTACCATATGGTTGAAAACTCAGGCACTAACGCTTTATGAAGAAGGCAAACAGAAATCTGTGTGTCTCCAGAATGGCAGGAGCTATGTAAAAGGATAGTTCACAATTCGTTGTTCGTTTTGCAATAAGCAGCTTGCCTGTATTTGTGTTTGTTTTGTTAGGTAGATTTCATTAGAAAGCTAACTATTGCAATGGGTACCATGTTTCGACTTCCGGAAAATTTCGATATATCTTCGCGTTTCACATCCCGCTGACCACTAAGCCACCGTCAGTTCAAAAGTTTATAAATAATTTATGTATATATATATATCACTTTCTTGTGGACACGATAACTACCGCAATGTTTCACCAGTCGCATTGAATTCTTTACATAATATGTATCCCTTTAAAATCACGGTCGAGTTCTTTAATGGCCGAAATCGGTTGAAGGGGGTGAAAATGGGGGGCTTGTATCGAAAAAGTGAAATATCGATATAACTCTATTAATATGGGAAATATCGAATCCATTCAATGTTCATACTATGTGTCGGATAAGGGCCAAAAATTTATATTTGAAAAGGTTTTTGATAGCACCAACCATTGACCAAAGCAGGTGGAAAAAGTGGGTTATTCGGTGAACATTAATCATATTTCTCTTAATAGGTACAATATCAAAACCGCACAAAATGGACAATATCCACCAAATAATTACCTAAAACTTATGTCTGAAAGAATATTTGATATGACCCATCATTACGCCAAGGGATGAGAAAAATGATTTCGGAATTATAAGAAAATGCCAACAGCCATCGCAGGTTGCCATGACAACGATACTAAATTGATCAGGGATGAGCCATCAAAGGTTGCAATGACAACGCCACTGCACGAGATAACATTCAGTTTTCCATCTGCCTCATTGGGAAGGAACTTCGCTGGCATGCTGAACTCCTATAACGAAGGTCATGGGTTCAAACCCGGCCAATGTCGTCGGATTTTTAAGAGCGTTAAAGTCCCTCAGTATGCCTTCCTTCGGAGGGGAAGTACCAACGTTCGTTGCCAGTTGCTGGTTGCGGTGATATCTAGTAGCCAAGTTCACAGCTAGGTGTCGTTGACGGTCGCAAAATTAGGAAATAATACTTGAAAATTACCGTCTGCAGTCCTTACCTGAATTACAGGCTAATGCAGCCATACAGTAGTAGTGGCTCGGCCATTTTAGGTAGATTTCATTAGAAAGTTAACTATTGCAATGGGTACTATGTTTCGACTTCCGGAAAATTTCAACATATCTTCGCGTTTCACATCTTCCAGACTCAAAAACCACCGTCAGTTCAAAAGTTTATATATAATTTATGTATATATACAGGGTTATTCACCTATGATGTTACTCGCCAATATCTTCTAAACCGTTAAAGATATCAATATTCTGTTCTCACTTTTGGAAATGGTGCTAAGGGGCACATACATTAACTTATACCGTATTTTCCTTTCTTTTTGAATAGCTGAGATATTTGTACCAACTTCGTTTTTCTTAATGGAACTATACTAATTTTTGCATACAGAGTAAATGATTTCACTGAGACATATTCAACGGTGTTATTATTTCCCAAATCCGACGAGTACTTTTTGAGAAATCTATGATATGAAAATTGGGCTAGGCCACTCCTTCTTTCGGTGACGCGTAGTGTGAGAGCGAATGGCTAGTACATAGCTTGTTGGTGCGCTTAAATAGCGTCACAGGTGTAGTCTGTTTAAAAACAAAATGAATGTCCTGTAATAAGAATCGGAGTCGTTATTAACGAAGTTTGGTATTTTGGGAAATGTAAATCAGTGACGAAAAGAAATAGAATAATGAAGTTTCATTTGTTGCCTAATAAATTCTTCCGTCACTTAATGTTTGGAATAATGGGACGATTTAACACATGGTTGCGTAAATTTCTATTAATTTCCTATAACATGTAGAATAAATAGGGGAATTCACCTAAGATGTTACTCGGAAATAACGTCTAAACCATTAAAGATATCGGTATTCTGTTCTCATATGCGTAAATGATATCCAGGGGATGGAAAATAAAGTGCTACTTGTTCTAATGGGGTAAGAAATGACCGAGATGTTGATACTATCTCCATATTTTGATTGGAACGGAACGAATTCATACGGCTGGTCTAAAAATTCAACTGCGTACAAGTTTAAGTATGTAGTTTTTTTTAAATCGAAAGTTACTTTTTGAGATATCGACAACGACAACAATAACAACATACGCTGTTGTGCATGCCGCATCAGACAGCGTGCAGTCGGGCAATCAGGTTCGTGGGTGTGATTCCAACCACAGAACAGATACCAGGCATGTACTGTAAACTATCGTACACATAATGTGATGTACCGTAACATACCCTGGGTGTGCAACGTTATTTTATGACTGGTGAACTCACCACACACACCCAAGCAAACGGGGCTACCTGACCACGCTATCAAAGCCCCGGAATTGAAATTCTGTAACAACAAACAGTCACTCTTCTCCGTAACCCGTCGACTTTCTTAATCACGTGTAGCGGCTTGGATTCTTAGCTGTCGCTGTGGTGGTCCGGGTTCAATTCCCGGCTCTGATAAGAAATTTAATTCTGGTCGGAGGGCTGGAACGGGGTATACTCCACCTCGTTAGGCAAACTGAGAAGTGGTGGGTTCGATACCCATCACAGCTATCCTGGAAGTGTTTCCGTGGTTTCCCACGGCTATTCCAGGCAAATGTCAGGAGGGTTCCTTACTGACGACAACGGCCGTCTCCGTCCCAATTCCTCACCTAAATTAGGAATACAGTACACCACTACAGGCACCAAAATAACACAGGTTATCAGATACTTTCTGACACAAATACAGTACACACCCGCCCCCAAGCACATGGGGCTACATGACCACGATGTCCAAGCACCGGAAATGAAATCACAACAGCGATTCTCTGTACCCCTTCCAGTGTTTTAGTCACGTACGTCTGGAGAGGTTACATCCGTGGTGTAGTGGTTGCGTGCTTAGCTGCCACCCCGGAGGTCCGAGGTTCGATTCCCGGCACTGCCGCGATCAAGCGGTCAAGCTGTTGGCCTCTCATCAAGCTGGACTGGGTTCAATTCCCGGTCAATGCATGAGAGATTCACGAAGTGAAATGCCATGTCCTGTGGTTCGGATTCCACGTAAAGAGGAGGTCCCGTGGCTCATAATCACAAGATTCACGGTCACATACAACTACAATCTTCCTTACTTCCTTTAATGGTTTAGACGTTATTTCCATGTAACATCTTAGGTGAATTACCCTATTTATTCTACATGTTATAGGAAATTAATAGAAATGTACGCAACCATCTGTTAAATCGTCCCATTATTCCAAACATTAAGTGACGGAAGAATTTATTAGGCAACAAATGAAACTTCATTTTTCTATTTCTTTTCATCACTGATTTATATTTCCCAATATACCAAACTTCGTTAGTAACGACTACGATTCTGATTACAGGACATTCATTTTGTTTTGAAACAGACTACACCTGTGACGCTATTTAAGAGCACCAACACGCTATGTACTAGCCATTTGCTCTCACACAACGCGTCACCGAAAGAAGGCGAGGCCTAGCCCAATTTTCATATCATAGATTTCTCAAAAAGTACTCGTCCGATTTGGGAAATAATAACACCGTTGAATACGTCTTAGTGAAATCATCTACCCTGTAGGCAAAAATTAGCATAGTTCCATTAAGAAAAACGAAGTTGGTACTGTACCCGATTTCAGCAGTGTCGTGAATGCCACAATCCAAGAAGACAGCGGATCAAATATCAACGGCAGTACCCCGGCTAATAATACATACCGTAACACCCGGCATCACACACTCAGCAAATCGTGGACACATATCAGGTGATATTTTCAACACGCAATGGTTAATCCTCCACAGGATCAGCGACAACACACACCTGAGCGCAAGACTCTCATTCACACGGGCGTAACAGGGACAAAGGAATGGATAAAATGGTTCAAGCCGCTATAATAACCATGGCATGTTCCTATCCTTCCCACTATCTATAAAAACACACAACGCAAGAGTAAGTTGAAAATGGTATAAGCATACGCAAATGCGTGCCCAAATTATATTCAGAAAAGAGAAGACACTGCAAAAATGGATATAATTAAAGCGAAAATCCATAACTGAATGTAATTACAATTGATGTCTTATGGCACACACTCTGACATAACGTCAGCTAAAGTACACAAAAAATAACGACTTAAAGATCAACAATAAATTGGCAACTTATCCCAATGCCTTTTCTATCAGGATTAAATAAAAAAAATATTTATGAAGAGCGAGAAGAGGAAAAAAAAAACCTTAATATAATTAAATAGTGACGGCCTCTCACTATTTACAGTATCAAAATATTACTCTATACATAGAATCCTGAGTTTTATTCTTCATTGGATTACCGAAATATCTTTTAATTCTAATTACAAAAATTTAAGAAATACCTAATTATAATCATATATGTGTCATTCTAGGACAGTATCTACACCAATGTTCCTCCACTAATCTACATAGACCTATTATTTATCAATATTAAATGACGGTGATCAACATCGAAGTTAACGGGCAAACTATGGTTTAGCGTTCCGACCAATGAAGATGAGAATGCTATCCACTGACCCCCTGTTTTATCCAGTCTTCAAAAACAATAACAATAATCATATAACTGAATTAGCATCAACGTCTTGAACACCATACTTTTGGAGCCCCCGGTATCGCCAACCCAGCTGATCTACAAGAACGCGACAGTCTACCAGACAAACAACAAACACAACCAAAATGTTCCTAGAATACGAATATAAAGAAATACTGTCATCAAACACAGTAAAAGTAATCTAACAGCAGTCGAAATAAACTCCACAAACCCTAATAATTCAGCGTTCCAACGAACGGCAATCACAGCTAACAGCTGACTAACAAGACTGCAATCCTAATCACATACTAAACGCAGCCCAAATAACAACAACAACCATTGACCGAGGAAAGGTTCCCAGGACATAACGTCCCTTACAGGGGTCGACCTTCGAAACACCAACAAAAAAACGATCGGTATTATCGCACACCTCTTCAATGTAAACACCACCATCCAACACTAACAAAAAAATGATCATCTCTCCCTCAAGTTATAAGTAATTCAATGTCGTTGATACTAATTTTAAATATGCTTCATAAGCGATAGCAGTTACAGATCGAATGACGATCTCCTAGTGCGTGTTAACTAAGCACGATATAATTCTTACTATAATCCGTTTCAAGTTACATTGATTGTGAGTGTCAACTCAAAAACTTTTTCCACTTATGTGTGCACTATATTCAGTAAAGTTTTAAATAAATATTTATGTATATACACTGTGTCACTCAACAACAATAGTCGAGAACAATACTCGAATCATCATTACATTTTATAATTCAAAATTGTTTTCGAAAGAACTCTTCATCTGAACGATCAGAATTGCAACCAACTTTAAATCAACGAGACATTTTCTAAAAGTCAAAACTGAAAATAATTATACTTTCAAAGAAAGAAAGAAAGAAAGAAAGAAAGAAAGAAAGAAAAGAAAATGTTTAAAAATCTCAAGTCAGGATTGAAGTCCCAAATTTCTCAAAATCAAAATTGATCGGGTTTTTCTGAAAATCCGAGGAAGGATTTGATTCAAATTCATATATCTAAATGAAATAAATTTTCAGAGTGAAAATTTCAAAATCCAAAATAATTCAAAATTGAAAATTCCGAAAATAATTCAAATGGTAAAGTCAGATAATAGTGCAACAACACAATATGAAAAGAATCATCGAAGAACAAATAGCTAAATCTCAAAATTCAAAATTCAAAATCTAAGAAAATCTAATTTTCGAAAGCATATTCAAAAACTAACTCCTCTGAAGCTGCGAAGTGGCAACAGTACGGAAATAAGAAGAATGCAAAAAAGCAAAGTGCGCAAGAAACTGTTCAATCTGGGACACTCTTAAATCCAAAAATAATTAATTGCGAAACCCAAGAGGTCGAAAATTTTAAATCTGAGAAAAAACAAGAAGTTCCGTGACGAACTAAAGAGCCTACTTTTCTTAAAATTTAAGATTCATGCCAATGATTAATCTATATGGATCTATCTAGAATAATGACGAAATTAAGTTGGTAATATCGAAATTTCTAATTAGTTCGAAATACTGTATACCTGACATAATGTAGCCCAATACAGAACTAGAGTTGGCAGCCCTGGTGACTGAATATATTCCTAGTTCCATCTCTTAAGGTACAGAATACAAAATTTGGTTGAAGTCCAATGGATAGCATGGACGTTACATGCAGTTAAACATTGGATCTAACAGCGCGCTTAAAATCATGTTGGCAACAATGACATACATGTATTGATCAGAAATAATCTGAAATAATATGGTCTATTGTTGTGTCAATTTTGAATGAAATCCATTAGTTACTATAGAAGTTACATGCATTTAAAAATTGGACCTATCAGCAGGCTTAGAATCATGTTGGCTGCACTGACGTATATTAGTTACTCCAAATTAATCTAGAGGGCCAGGTACTATACGTGTGCAAAGTTTAGAGCTATTGGCTTGCATACTTTCTGATATATTGATATTAGGGTAACAAAAATAGAGACAGTATTTATTAACAGTTGGCAGCCCTGGTTACTCTTAAGAATCGGCATAAACACATCTGTTATGGTACACATATCACACACGAAATTTGGTTGAAATCCAAATGATAGTATAGAATTTACATGCATTTAAAGTTGGACCTCTCAGGAGGCTTAGAATCATGTTGGTAGCACTGACGTATATAAGTTACTCCAAATTAATATAGAATGTCAGGTACTATACGTGTGCTTAGTTTAAAGCTGTCGGCTTGCATACTTTCTGATATATTGGTATTTGGATAAAATGAGAGCATTTATTAACAGTTGGCAGCCCTGGTGGATTTTAAGAATACGTTGAGTCATATCTGTTTATGTACACATAGCACATACGAAATTTGATTGAAATCCAATTGATAGTGTAGATGTTATATGCATTTAAAATTTGGACCTATCAGCAGGCTTATAATCATTTTGGCAACACTGCGATGTTTGACCTCCTGGAAATTAAACTGCAATATTATTATCTATACGTGTGCCAATTTTGAAATAGCTCCCATTCATACCTCCCAAGATATCCAACATAGAGCGGAAATTTCAATTGCGATTTTTCAGCAGTTGGTAGCATTGACATCATTTTCAAATATGGCCGTGAGATATTCAGGTATAGATCTTAACTCCTACCAAATTTTGTTTCGATTGCTGCAGCCGTTTAGGAGTTGATAGGGGGGGGCACACACACAGCCAGCCAGCCAGACAGACAGACAGACAGAAGGACAGACAGACAGACACACACACATTTGCCCGATCTCATAAGTCTACTTTTTCCTCATTTTTGCAAAATGTGAAACGTAGGCTAAAATACTCTGAGGTTCATTGCATTGAACTTTCCAACTAACTGCTCGTCATCAATCTTCACAATACGATAACAGTTATTCCCATAGACAACGTCTACCATAAATGGGCCTCGAAACAGTCTGCTAAATTTCACATAAAACTTCTTGGAAACATTCGCTTTGGTAGGACGTCTTATCAACACGAGGTCTCCTCTTCTGTGTGGATTACTAAATCGTTTTCCTTTTGTCCTCTTCTTCCTCTTGTCCGCTGCTTTCTGCAGGTTTTCCCTCGCTGTTTCTATCCTGGCGTCTCTCGTCGGTTTTCCTCATCTGGAATGTTTTTCTCTTCCTTCGTTCCGGGCTCTTCAGTATCAGTATTCCCATTGAACTTAATCATCCTGTTCTTCATATAGATGATGGCTCTCACTTTGACTATAAAGTCCATCCCGAGGATTGCGTCGAAATTTATCCTATCCATAATAATGAAGATGTGTTCATATCTAAGATCTCCAATCTTAAATTCAAAAAGAGCTTGTATTTTGCATCTGACTGATTTATCTTGGAAAATTCCCCTGACTTTCACAGCTGATACAGGCATCGAAGTAACTTCCTCACTATCTTTTATCTGATCATACGTCTGTGTCGACATGACCAAAGCAGACGCTCCCGTGTCCAATAAAGCTTTAAATTTCTTCTCCTCAATAGCAATCTCTACTATGGGTAATATTATAGCCGTTCTCTTCTCACAATTCTCTTTCTCAAACAATAAGTCGTCGTCCGTAGTTTGGTAGATTTCATTTATTATGTAGAGGTCAGTTGGTGCAGAACCCTTGTCTCCTACTTCCGTCGGTTTATCGGCGTTTTTTTTTCCTTCAGGGCGGCCTTCTCCTCTGCCCCCCTGTTGACTAGTACCAGGTCGCGAATCATCATTTCTGGGTCTATCTTTGTTTACCTCTTTTGTTTCGTCCTTCCCTCGCAAATTCTGTATGTACTCCTTCGATTCTCGATGCCTCTCCTCATAATCTGGTCTATTATAACTCCTATCGTTCCATTTCTTGTAACGATTATATCCCCTATTATCTCTATTATCGCTCTGGAAGTTTCCATTGTTATTCCGTGGATACTGATCGTTTCTGTTGTATCGCCTGCTCTGATACGACTCATTATTGCCTTGGTATCGCCGATAGGGTCTATAATCTCCATATCCATTATCGTTTGTGTTGAAGTTTCTACGTTCATAATATCTGTCGCGAATAGGTCCTACATTCCCTTCTCTTCTCTATGCATTTTCTGTCTGTTGGACTTGATCAATCATGACGGCATTAACCTCTCTGTGTTCTCCGCGAGTGTTTCTTCCTGTCGGATTGATACTGTTACTCGTATGGTCCAGTTTCCTAAGAAGTTCATCCATATCCTTCAAATTACTAACTCCTGACGATGCCTAATATCTACGTATATCGGCCGGAAGTTGTCTTGCTATCGTTTGCGCTAATTCTACCTCTGATAGAGGGGGTTGAAGATACTGCAATTTTGCGAGCTGTGTCGTAAAGTAAGTCGTGTATCTCGTTGGATGAGTACTTGCATATTTCTTCGAGTACGCCTCTGCCCTAAGAATTTGTTGATCCTCGATTGACCAGTATCGTCTTATCAATGCTTCAGCAAATTCTTCAAATGTTCTGAACGTCCACCTGAATGCCCTAAACCATTGTAAACAATCATGGTCCAGAAACATCTCAACTACTCGTAGTTGCCTTTCCTCTCCTATGTGGTTATCCAGAAAGTATTCGGATACGTCGCTGATAAATTCTATGGGCGTGAATTAGTTATTTCCAGAAAAGTGCCTAGGCTTTTGGTCAATATTACGGATGATAGTAACGTTCTGCCTATTGTTTCCTTCTGCTCTAACAATTGGTCTTCCACTACTTGGAAAGAATTCTGGAGCGTCATATCTCACACGACTTGTCCGATCCTGAAGTATAGTTCGAATTGTTTCGTTTTGGGTATCCTCTTCTGTTCCTATTCCTCCAATAGGTCGAGTTTCTCTCAAGTTATCCCCCGCTTCGAATCGTTCCAGCGTGGATCGACATTCGCTCCTCTCTGCGGTAAATATACCGGTTTCGTCCCTCGTAATGTTTGTGTTCCCAGTTATAGTAACCTCACGCAATTTAGTTTTTATAAGGTTTATCTCTAATTCTATTTTACCTTTATCGTTTACCATTTGATCCATTTTCCGTTCTAAACCAGAACTAGATTCGGCTATCTTCACTTGAAGATCTGAATTTTAGTTGTTAACCTGCGTTTGTAAGTTCAAGTTTACACTACTCATCTGCGACTGCAAATCCGATTTAATATTTTCCGTCTTTAAATCGGCTTCCTTAAATTTGGTTGCGATATCTGACAATTCGGATTCCGTTTTCTCCCTAATTTCCTCAATAACCTTATCATGATATGTTTGCATACTTTTAAATTGTTTATCATAGTCCTCTTTAACATTGTTAATGTCTTTATTGAGACGATATTCCGCTAACACTAGCTTATTTGACAATTCTTTTGTAACGGATTCACATTGATTTTACCCTCCCTAAATAGTTCTACCTTTAAAACTTCTATGTTTTCCTTGACAACCTTACCAATTTCTATTTCAATCTCTCCTCTCACCAGCTCAGCTTTATTTCTTACCTCTACCTGTAGGGCTTTTACAGTAACCTTTAACTGTTCCAATCTTTCATCATTGTTTGATTGGATTGTGTGTAATTCTTGCAACATTTCCTGTCTTAACTTAACAAACTCCTCCTTTGTGGCAACTGAGCTTGTTTGCAGTTCGGCTAACGTGTTACGTGTTGTAGCTGCACTCTCTTGAAGTTCTCCTAAAGTGTGCTGAGTAAGAACATAGTTATCACGTGATGTATCTGCACTGGTTTGAAGTTCACCTACCTGCAATGTAGCAAGAGTATCCTGTGTTACCTTTAAAGTGTTTTGTGTTGTCTGCAACGTCTCCTTCATAGCAGCTGAACTCGTTCGTATTTCACCTAAAGTGTTTTGAGTACATATTGAATTATTTCGTAACACAGGATACTCTTGCTACATTGCAGGTAGGTGAACTTCAAACCAGTGCAGATACATCACGTGATAACTATTCTTACAATCTTCCCGAATCTTTTTCATTTCTATTTCCAATGTTTTCTAATTTTTATGAGTTCCTTGGTGCAAGGCCTCAATATCCTTGTCCATTTTACTCTGTGTCTCCCTCAACACCTTAAACATTGCTTGGATTGATTCCTCTGATAGAGTAAGCGTACTGTACCCGATTTCAGCAGTGTCGTGAATGCCACAATCCAGGAAGACAGCGGATCAAATATCAACGGCAGTACCCCGGCTAATAATACATACCGTAATACCCGGCATCACACACTCTACAAATCGTGGACACATATCAGGTGATATTTTCAACACGCAATGGTTAATCCTCCACAGGATCAGCGACAACACACACCTGAGCGCAAGACTCTCATTCACACGGGCGTAACAGGGACAAAGGAATGGATAAAATGGTTCAAGCTGCTATAATAACCATGGCATGTTCCTATCCTCCCCACTATCTATAAAAACACACAACGCAAGAGTAAGTTGAAAATGTTATAAGCATACGCAAATGCGTGCCCAAATTATATTCAGAAAAGAGAAGACACCGCAAAAATGGATATAATTAAATCGAAAATCCATAACTGAATGTAATTACAATTGATGTTTTATGGCACACATTCTGACATAACGTCAGCTAAAGTACACAAAAAAATAACGACTTAAAGATCAACAATAAATTGGCAACTTATCGCAATGCCTTTTCTATCAGGATTAAATAAAAAAATATTTATGAAGAGCGAGAAGAGGAAAAAAAAAACCTTAATAGAATTAAATAGTGACGGCCTCTCACTATTTACAGTATCAAAATATTACTCTATACATAGAATCCTGAGTTTTATTCTTCATTGGATTACCGAAATATATTTTAATTCTAATTACAAAAATTTAAGAAATACCTAATTATAATCATATGTGTGTCATTCTAGGTCAGTATCTACACCAATGTTCCTCCACTAATCTACATAGACCTATTATTTATCAATATTAAATGACGGTGATCAACATCGAGGTTAACGGGCAAACTATGGTTTAGCGTTCCGACCAATGAAGATGAGAATGCAATCCACTGAGCCCCTGTTTTATCCAGTCTTCAAAAACAATAACAATAATCATATAACTGAATTAGCATCAACGTCTTGAACACCATACTTTTGGAGCCCCCGGTATCGCCAACCCAGCTTATCTACAAGAACGGGACAGTCTACCAGACAAACAACAAACACAACCAAAATGGTCCTACAATACGAATATAAAGAAATACTGTCATCAAACACAATAAAAGTAATATAACAGCAGTCGAAATAAACTCCACAAACCCTAATAATTCAGCGTTCGAACGAACGGCAATCACAGCTAACAGCTGACTAACAAGACTGCAATCCTAATCACAAACTAAACGCAGCCCAAATAACAACAACAACCATTGACCGAGGAAAGGTTCCCAGGACATAATGTCCCTTACAGGGGTCGACCTTCGAAACACCAACAAAAAAAGATTGGTATTATCGCACACCTCTTCAATGTTAACACCACCATCCAACACTAACAAAAAAAATGATCATCTCTCCCTCAAGTTATAAGTAATTCAATGACGTTGATACTAATTTTAAATAAGCTTCATAAGCGATAGCAGCTACAGATCGAATGACGATCTCCTAGTGCGTGTTAACTAAGCACGATATAATTCTTACTATAATCCGTTTCAAGTTACATTGATTGTGAGTGTCATCTCAAAAACATTTTCCACTTATGTGTGTACTATATTCAGTAAACTTTTAAATAAATAATTATGTATATTCACTGTGTCACTCAATAACAACAGTCGAGAACAATACTCGGATCAACATTACATTTTATAATTCAAAATTGTTTTCGAAAGAACTCTTCATCTGAACGATCAGAATTGCAACCAACTTTAAATCAACGAGACATTTTCTAAAAGTCAAAACCGAACATTAATTATACTTTCAAAGAAAGAAAGAAAGAAAGAAAGAAAGAAAAACAAATTGTTGGAAAATCTCAAGTCAGGATTGAAGTCCCAAATTTCTCAAAATGAAAATTGATCGAGATTTTCTGAAAATCCGAGGAAAGATTTGATTCAAATTCAAATATCTAAATGAAATAAATTTTCAGAGTGAAAATTTCAAAATCCAAAATAATTCAAAATTGAAAATTCTGAAAATAATTCAAATGGTAAAGTCAGATAATTGTGCAACAACACAATATGAAAAGAGTCATCGAAGAACAAATAGCTAAATCTCAAAATTCAAAATTCAAAATCTAAGAAAATCTAATTTTCGAAAGCATATTCAAAAACTAACTCCTCTGAAGCTGCGAAGTGGCAACAGTACGGAAAGAAGAAAAATGCAAAGAAGCAAAGTGCGCAAGAAACTGTTCATCCTGGGACACTCATAAATCCAAAATTAATTAATTGCGAAACCCAAGAGGTCGAAAATTTTAAATCTGAGAAAAAAAAATACAATGGAAAAAGCCAGCGGTTAACATCGAAACGAGGACTCCACTAACCCAAGCACGGTCAGCAAGCAGTTAACTCGCCTGCAAAGATCCCCAGACATGCTGGAACTGAGGCTTACCAGCCCACGAAAAGCACACCGTAACTTGCTTCGATGAATAAAATTACTGACCACAAGATCTAAACCAACTACTTAACAAACATTCTACTGAAATAAAATGATCACACAAAGCATCTACAAGAACATAGAACTACGAACTGGGGCTACAAATATTGAAAGACTTGTCTTACATTCAGCTGAATCGGAGACGAACAATGTGAAGATCCATTTATGTTCAGAACAGGCGCTGGTTTCCATTTCACACGGCTGACATCTGGGTAGCCTCGCTTCAAACCACGAGCCTTCTTCCCGAGTCCGCCTAGAAACTGCTCGTTCCCTGCTATCGGCCATCCGAGATCTTGAGAAGGGCTGATTGCCACGGCATTCGGTTCGCCCCCTGACAGACACCTCGTTCGATCCCTGGTCTTCGTCCTGGCGTTTTCTTCTTCTCGTCCCTCCAGAAAATCGTGTAGTCTCCTTCCATAATTGTGTTGGCCAAAATTCATAATGTTCTGTATTAGATTGTGCATTTTTGAAGTGGCTGCGTGAACTTTGCTTTCCCGCATATCGTTCTAAGTGATTCCACTCGAAGGAATTCTCACTTTTATGATGTAGGCCACATTTCCCTCAGCATAATTTAACAAAATACCATGACTTCCTCTGATAAATCACATTCTCCTTCCGGCCACGTGTCCATAAAGTTCTCCATTTTATTGCTCACCACTACCTCCTCGAACATATCGTTCCGAAGTAACGTGTCTCAAGGCGTTTCCTTACAAACATACACGTTAAGTACTTTTCAAAAAGTATATTCACATTTCCCTATTCTCCACGAATACGTTACAAAGTACTGACTGACGATTCATTGTCTCCCCATGCCACCGGTCTTTACCGTGGAATATTCCAAAACCCACTCAAAATCACACAGACTTCCGTGCTTCACAATGCATTAGCAAATTTAGACACGATGTTTCACACGCTCATATCACTTCCTTAAAACATCCCACACGAACAACCACTGTCGTAATGCCTTTCCGCAACCCTCTGCTCCCCTCTCTCTGACCAAGTGGACTCTCCCTCACGTCACCTGACACACTCTGACGTCATCCTTCTCTCGCCTTCTCGAAGCACCTGTTCCTTACTCAATGCTGCCTACCCAAACTCGGACATGAATATCCTCATACATACTTCGGGCATTAATATCCACAGAAGACATTTCCTGATTATAACTTAATTAATGTCTTCAATTTATTTCCCAAGGTCAATGCTTCAAAATGCATTAAATAGCCTACTAGACAAAATAAAACATTCCATTTCTAACTTCGCTCACCGGACCTTCCAATCCCATTCCTCTTTCTTCAAGAACCGGCTATGGTCTATCTCGAATGGATGATCCAAACAAATCCACCCTTTCTAGGAGGAGATTACATTCAGCTAACAAGCTTCTTGTTGAGCAATACATCATGACATAAAGCTTGTGTAATTGACCTGTTCCAAAATTCATTCTTCCAATATTAATTAAATGCCTTCTTTTTTCTTTTTTAAGGCTGCCTTTCATATCAATTCCTCGTATCTCTTTATACGAATTCGGTGACAGTACCAATATCTCAGCTATTCACAAAGAAAGGAAACAACAGTATAAGTTAATGTATGAACCCCTTAGCACGATTTCCAAAAGTGAAAAGAGAATGTTGATATCTTTTACGGTTTTGAAGAAATTGGCGAGTAACATCTTCCAATTTCTAGTGGACACGATAACTACCGCAATTTTGCACCAATTACCTGCCTATATCTATACTTTATTTCAATCTATTTTTTGTTTAGGGTCTTTTATTATACTACGTGTGTTGCTTTTCGTGTATGAGTGTTTCAATATTGGTTTCACCTGAGGAAGGAGAGTTTTGGTAAATATAGCTTCAGATATGATTTGCTACTAATCATATAATTTTTATCGTCAAATTTCGTCGTTACATAAAACCTGGGTCCTTTTGGTGTAAGGTTTCACCGCCAGATTTGGTCACCTGGTTGATATGGTGTTTTGAATAGGTTTGGTTGGTCTCGCCGCCAGTAGTTGTCTCTGCACTCGTGTCAGTAGTTTTTATTTAAGTATAGGTGGACTTATAGATTCTTAGAAGATATTTAGTATGTATTTCTATTTTTTTGGTATTCGTTATTTCCATAATCAAATGCATATATTAATTGTGAGGTATGAAGCCATTTTTAAGTGTTGCCTAAGTAAATTAAGGCATAACCCAGCTCTTTTTGGGTACATTCGTGTTGACCGGCTGAAAAGCACCAAACTTTTGCATATATTATTATGAAGCTGGGATTCCAAGCGTTTGTCTGTGGACTACCATTATCCTCTTGAAATGTTGCTCTTCGACAAAACACGCAAAGATAATACAATTTAGAAAGAGAAATTCATTGGCTCTTAAAATGTGTTAGTTAGGTTAATAATGCATACAATGATTAAAGTAGGCTCGTTAACTATTTAGTTATATAAGTGAAATTTCAGGCTTAATCTATAAGCTAAAAGCAGTATAAAGCCGTCGTACCTTCCTATTTTACAACTTCAACACAATTTTTAATCAGATAAAAATCACGCCCAAGGACTTTGACTGGCAATAATATTGCTCATTATAACAACGGCCTTCCTCCGGGATGCACACAATACGGCATTGCGAGCAAAGGTACGATCTCTTAGTATCCAATTGTGATCCCGAACAACGCCGGGCATAACAGCTAGTATGACAATAAAATGTTAAAAATATGCATAAAAAACGAAATACCAAGTTTATTAAGCTCCAATTGTAAAATACTTTCGCCCAGTGAGGTGTATAAAATGAGGTCTGATCCTTCTACGAAAACCTCCATATTTTACCTATTTGTGCCTATCCCCTACTTCGCCCGGTAAAATCTACCTCCGCCTTCCGGCGTGCTGAAAGGGATTTTTTTTAAATTACCAAATGGAATTTATTTTCAGGACGTGCATCCCACATTCCAGCAGTGTTACCTGCAGTTGATGGTCGTCCTTGTTAAACCCCACTTTATATATGTAGCCAGCCAGCAAGGTCTGTAACCATGCATGCGTTTTTACAAATATTCGAGGTGACTTTCCCATTTACTGATAATTCCAGCCCCAGACACACACAAATACCGAAGTTTCCATCAACCTGCATTTGATGGGCATGTCTGCTCATCAGTCTTTATGCTTGCGATGGCCATTAAGGGTGTGTATATGGTCGTCATGGTATGAATTGCATTAAACCTCGTAATATTGATGTATTTCTTTTCCTTGAAAATTGTAATACTAACGCAAACTAAAGAGAATTATGTATTACAGCTGTTCCTAGCAGGGCCGGATTTACCCAAAGTTACGCTATAGGCACCTCTCCATTTAGCGCCCCTCCTCACTTGACCACCACCACCCCCCACCCCCTCACGATTTGTATGATAAGGCATAGCCACTCGGATGAGGTAAGGTTCGGAAAAAGGGAATAAACAGATATATGGCTGACAGCATAAGTTTATGTTGAAATTTTACGCAGGGAAAACATAGCCAATTCAATAAAAAACTACATGAAACAGTTTAACGTTTATGCAACCAAATACTTTATGAATACCCTTTCCAAAAATAATGTCTAGCCTTAATTCATACAACAACAATGAAGAGTAGCTTCAAAAATAAAAACATAATTTACTGCTGTATCTGAATGAACTGCGGTAGCACGAAATATATTTAAACAAGAAGTTCCGTGACGAACTAAAGAGCCTACTTTTCTTAAAATTGAGGATTCATGCCAATGATTAATGACGAAATTAAGTTGGTAATATCGAAATTTCTAATTAGTTCGAAATACTGTATACCTGGCATAATGTAGCCTAATAAAACACTACAGTTGGCAGCCCTGGTGACTGAATATATTCTTAGATCCATTTCTTAGGGTACAGAATACAAAATTTGGTTTAAGTCCAATGGATAGCATGGACGTTACATGCAGTTAAACATTGGATCTAACTGCGCGCGTAAAATCATGTTGGCAACAATGCCATGCATGTATTGGTCAGAAATAATCTGAAGTAATGTGATCTATTTTTGTGCCAATTTTAAATGAAATCCATTAGTTAGTATAGAAGTTACATGAATTTAAAGTTGGACGTCTCAGCAGGCTTAGAATCACGTTGGTAGCACTGACGTATATAAGTTACTCAAAATTAATATAGAATGTCAGGTACTATACGTGTGCATAGTTTAAAACTGTCGGCTTGCGTACTTTCTGATATGTGGGTATTTGGATTAAAACAAATTGAGAGCAATTATTATCAGTTGGCAGCCCTGGTGGCTCTTAAGAGTTCGCTCAGTCATATCTGTTTATGTACACATAGCACATACGAAATTTAGTTGAAATCTAGTTGATAGTGTAGAAGTTATATGCATTTAAAATTTTGGACCTATCAGCTGGCTTATAATCATTTTGCCAACACTGCCATGTATGGCCTCCTGGAAATTAAACTGCAATATTATTATCTATACGTGTGCCAATTTTGAAATAGCCCCGATCCATACCTTACAAGATATCCAACATGGAGCTCAAATTTCAAATGCAATTTTTCAGCAGTTGGTAGCACTGACATCAATTTCAAATATGTCCGTGAGATATTCAGGTACAGGTCTTTAATCCTACCAAATTTTGTTTCGTTTACTGCAGCCGTTTAGGAGTTGACAGGGGGGGACACACACACAGTCAGACAGACAGACAGAAGGACAGACAGACAGACACTTGCCCGATCTCATAAGTCTACTTTTTCCTCATTTTTGCAAAATGTGAAAAGTAGGCTAAAAATAGTAGAACACACACTAATTTTAAAACGCATGAAGAGCAGTGGTACGAACGACATTTTAAATTGAACAAAGCGTCTCTAATATACAAATAAGGCCAATTGCATACCTTCCAGCAATATCTTTTAGAGAAATTAAAGTGCAGATTAAAAACCTGAATGAAGACATAACGGGGCCTGCCTCAAGCACAACGAGAACTACTTCAAAAGTTTCCTTCTTGCCTTGTTTTCGGCAAATTCATTAATTATGGCACCGCAGTTCAAGATTATCGTCATATCTTTTTCAATCGCTAGGAGTGCAATAGAGTTTAACCTTTCTTCTTTAGTGACTGACCGCAAATAGTTCTTGACGCGATTCAGTACCGAAAATTATCTTTCTCCAGAACATTTGGTCACTGGAATGGTGAGAAGTATCCGTAAAGCAATGTTTACGTTCGGGTACATATCGTGTAAATCTTTTTCATGAAGGAAAGTGCTGAGCTCAGAGGCTGACTTACCTTTAAAATCTGCAATTTTTAAATGTTCCTTTAAATGCAAGCACTCGACTTTCTAAGTCATCCACATACATTTCTGAGAGAACGTCAGCGAATTGTTTTATCATTGGTCCATCTAGGTCTAACAGGTTTTCTAGAAAATAAAATCTCTTATGGAGGACTATGTAAGCCTCACTTCGCCTCTTAAGCTCAGCACTTAGTACATCCAGAATTACATAAAATACATTGACGCGAACATTTTCTGAGCCCTCTGACGGTACATATTCTCCTTGCTTTGTCTCATCATTCCTAGTCTTTCGTTCCGGTCTTCTCTTTAGGTCGTAGGAATATTGAGCAATACCGCTTAATTCTTTGGTCTCTTTCTCATAGACATCGAAATTATCTCTTAAACTTTGCACAAATTCCGCTAACGAAGCGTAACATTCTACCACAGTGCTCAAATTAGTGCTAATTTATGTAGCTTCTGGCTGACAGTATTAAATCGTTTCAGAATGGTACTCCAAAAAACAACTAGGAAAGCAGTTTATAATTGTAGGATATTGCTTAAGATGCCTTTGGCTTCACTTCGAGTGTTTGCTTTTTGATTTCTGTCTTCGTGAATACTCTCAAGAGCTGCCACGACGCCACAGCAGCCTTCCCTCAAAGCTTGACAAGCGTCATATCGTCCCGACCACCGAGTCACTGACGGGCATTTTAGTACACGCGCAATAAAGTTCTTTAAAATTTTCCATCGGTAGGTCGAAGCAGTAAAAAAGTAGTACAGTTCTTGAGCTGTTAAAAAATACCTTACAGATTTTGAACAAGATTCAGCGGCATGAGTTCCAACCAAATTTAGTGAATGGGGTGAGCATGGTGCATAGAGAGCTAAGGGATTCAAGGCCGCTATTTGAGCTTGCAACCCGGAATATTCGCCGGACATATTACTTGCGTTATCGTAAGATTGGCCTCGAATATCCTCCACTTTCAAATCCAGATCTTCCAACTTAGCCTTTTCTGCATCAAAAAGCTGCTCTGACTTGAGCCCGATGCTCGCCATAAAACCTAGAAGCCTTTCTTTTGGTTCACCATTGACCGTAACATTTTGTTTGTCCGCTGAGGCAAATTTAAATTGTTGTTGCTTTCTCCCCCTAAGGTGTCATTTGAATTAAATGTAGGCCTAGAATTTTCATTCTCTTTTTCATCAATTTTGGCTTGTTGGAGCTGAAAAGGAAAATCCCTTATTAATTAGAGCACTTCAAACATAGTAAATTTAAAAAGAACAACTTTTAATATACTCTGCAGGCACGGTACGGTTTCGAGGCCAGTCTGAGTTTTTACGTACGGTATGTCACTTTGTGCAACAGTGTATCAAGCAATCGCCTATTGGGAAAGGCCTACTTTGCGTAAAGTAATTCGTGTACGGTAGCTTACCTCAAGTTGCTGAACTCCATCGCAGTCAATGTCATGAACCGCAGAGCAAGAATTGTTATTGTTATCCGAATTTGTCGTTGGAGGTGTAGGATTCACACGCGCACTAAACATCTCATTTATTTTCCGACATTTTGATAGTGTAACCTCGGCTTTGCGGACACGGCTTTGGTAACCAGACAACTTTTTGCTGCCCATAGTTTAAAACATTTACTTGCAGATCACAACACAACAAAACAACACAACGCAAGCTCGAACTCGCACACAGCAGTGGCAAGGGGGTGGGGCGCTGGGCACTTCGATGCTACTACAATGCAAGCAAACCCAGCCAACGCAACAACAGCGCGCGTAGCACAGCTCCGCTCGCCCGCCTCCCCAACCCTCTCTCACTTGTCGGGACGAAAGACTTCAAGGAACTTAGTACTCAATAGTGTGAGTTAACTGTTTTTAATTCAAGTAAGGACATAATGTCTGCATCTAATACAGCCATCACAATTGACACCGGTTATCAGACAGATTCTACACCCACCCAAAGTACACGGGGCTACATGACCGCGTTGTCACAGCCCCTAACCTGAGGAACCAACCAACCAACCAACCAACCAACCTAAGTCCGAGGGAAAAGCCAACCTGGAGGGTAAACCGAAGAAAAGAAAAAAAAGCGTTCGACCTCAAACTATGTATTTATATTACCGGTATATGTACAAGTCTCGCACGAAAAAAAGAGCGTTCCTAAGGTTCTTTTATACACTTTTTGAATCTTTTCAAGAGAAAAAACAATAGTAAAAATGCTAACGAAGCAAGAATCGTACCCCTAGACCAACAGGCCGACGTGCAAGGAACAGAAAATGGAGATAGATCAATGTAATGTATTCTGAGAATATGGTAGGCTATGTTGAATATTACACTACAGTATTTTATATTTAGTAAAGTGTCTTAAATATAGATAAGCTCTGGCACAATCACATGATTTATTTTGAAACACTTCGTAAGCAATCGTAAAGCTACCATGTGGTGACGCAAAGTCAAGCGTATAACTTCGGCTTTCTACGCTACTCGCAGCCCTGTGCCTAGCTGTCTGTAACGTCAAGTGGACGAAAGGGCGTCGAGCGGCATTACGAAGAGCGAAGTGGAAGGGCATGTGACAAAGACACGATATTATTTCTAAATGTCTCTGCTCATTTCTCAATATTTATTTTAGCATATATATTGCTATAATTCTAACTTAGCACATTTAAAGCCGTAGCCTGACGGCGGTGCCCTTCGGGGCGCCTCCAGTTAAGATCATCGCCGGTTGCCTAACCGAAGGGGCACCTTGCGGCGCCCCTAGGCACGTGCCTATTTAGCCTTACGGTAAATCCGGCCCTGGTTCCTAGCATGTACGTTAGGAGTCCAATTTGTCCAATTACACATTTGGGGTAGACTTCTTGTCTTAATTTCGCTCTCTATCACACACGTTTCCCCGGAGGTCTTCCTGAATCAACTCTTGACTTAAATGGTCATGTGAATTACTATGGATGAATGAGATTGGAAAATACGTTGACAAAAGGTCCTTACTTAGCGTTGATGCTATTGTTGTCTCTTGCATGTCTTGGTACATCACTCCAAGAATCACAAGGAAATGGACTCTCAACCTAACGTTTTGACATTTCGATGTATCATGAATAAATTCTTAACTCTTAATCCTAGGATCCTATGATTTTACTTTGGATGCGTGGCTCAGCGGTGAGATTTTCGTCTATTGTACCCAAGGTTTTGGTATTGAGTTCCAGCACAGTCAGCTGGTAGACGTAAAACCCGTAACATAACAACCAGTCGTTTAAAATCCACGCAAATCAGAGTCCCCATAACATAAGATCACAAGGTTGAGTGACTTAAATCGACAAGATTTTCCATAGGCCTTGTTCATACGTCCGACAAACCGTGTAGATTGCAGGACTGAATCCCAGCACAGAGACGGTCACCGTTTAGATGTTGTGATGAATTGGGAGATATTACTAGAACGTTACGTTACCACTTTAGTAACCACTTTAGCCAGAATTCCAGCAGCTCGATGTCTCTAAAACCTCAAACGCCAATAAATGGGTCGTTAAATGTTTGTTACATAAGCACGAAGCGTACTTCCAATTGACTGACTCTAGTTTGGAGTGGAATGTGACAATATCAGCGCAGCTCTTGTGTGTGAATACCTCGTTGAGCACGTTAGATTCTAGATTTACGTAATGGAGTCAATATATCAATTTGAATGAAGGTGAAATCTCAGATACAGTTTCTTTGAGCCACTTTGCTAAATTGGATTGTCACTAGACATCCCATTGACTATTTGACGTCTGTGGGACCACCATGTTGTTTTTGTGATCATATATAGGACATATATAGGATCTTATTTAATGTTCTCCTACCGTCATTCAAAATTTAAGTTTAATTACTGCAATAGTTTCGGAGATATGTAAACAGGTGAAATATTTGGCGCGACTGCCATGCTGAGATATTGAAATTGTAAGGCCATCATCGGGGTCGGATAGGATATTAATTAGCCAAATTTCATTGAACTTTTCCCTGCCAATTAGATTTAATTACGGGGGCACACACACACGCACGCGGGAAAATGGTGATCTCATAAGCCTACATTTCATATGATGTAAAATGGGCTAAAATTGTCATTCGATGGAATAGAAACCTGCACTTCTCTCAGCAGGTGTCTTCCTGCGCGACCATTTAATATCCTGCGTGGCAGCAGCGATGATCAACCACGGTGCCACCTTTTGTAGGCAGCAGTTAGCTTACTGTCCCTGCTGTGGAATCATTGAACCTTGTATCCATATCGACCACAAATTTATAAATATTCTGCATGTGACTAAATAATATTAGTTTCAATAATTTTAAGTGATATTAGTTATTTTCTCACTATGGAAATAACACCATAGCAGCACTATGGCAGAAGAGGTTAGCATTTGTTTCCAGCCAGATTCCTATGAGTAAGAAATGACGATTAAATATCTGACAAATTATAATTGTTCGCACATAGGCCTACCGATTGATTGAGGATTATTTATTCCCTTAAATTTCATCCAGATGTTAATTATTTTCCATTCACAACATTGATGAATTTCACTTTGTCTTTTGCATGGGAGACAAGGCGCAACAATGAGAAACCAAACTTATTCTTATTAGTCACACTGCCGAGCGCTGATGAAATACCTCTGCGTTAAGACATCAATCTCTCGGTCCAAAGTTAATAATTACACGGAGTAAGGCAGTCTTCCCCTCGTGCTGCAGACGCAATAGGCACGCCTGGTAGACCTCACTTGTTACACGTCAAGTTTGGTTACTTGCAGTGACGTTCTTCAACGCGCAAACAAATGAAAAAAAGGAATGTAAAAGGCGCGCGGGAGAGCAAGAGAGAAAGCTAATTTCTTGGCTGCATTGTAATGGGGGCCTATTTTTCACTCCACCACAGCGGCGTGCCGTTTCAGTTTCTATTTAGTCTCGACGGATGTTATCCTTTTGACTTCTCGCACCCTCACCTCACTATTTTCCATTAGAATTAGTGTTACACTGAATAATTAATTCCAAAGTTGTAAATAGATTTTAAAATTAACAACGAGGTGAGATCACAGCAACGTACGTTGAAGACTCGCGAGATGAACGACTCAAGTAATGAGCCAATATATTTCGTTGGAATAGGAAAATGTATCACAAATGCTTCTAACCACGTGTGGCATGATGCCCAAACAAAAAATCAAGAATACAGGCACGATTCTTGCCTTTCTATCATGAATCCTTAAAGTATCACCGTCAATAAGAGGTTTAAATAAATTATATTTTCAATCAATCGTATTAGTTACGCAGCGCTAGGCCATGGGACCAAGCTATATCCAGATTCAGTATACGAGTAGATTCGAACCCCAGCGTCAGCCGTCCTTGAAATGGGTTTACGAAGTTCCCCATTTTAAACACAAGGCGATTTCTTTGACATTGCCTTCTAGTAGGACAATGCCGCTTCCTTTCAACGCCTTACTCAGTTTCATTCATCTTCATTTAATGCATTGACTCCTCTCACGAGCTTGGCTTTGGGACCAGAATTAGGTCTTTAAATCCACATGCCACATAGAAATTTATCGTATGTCAAACCCGACCCTGTATTAACAGGAATAATGAAGGGTAGATGGACAAACTCTATACTTTTTTATCGCATTAGTAAGACTCCATTAGTATTACTCGTACTTACCGGTAGGCTGGAACTGGATCTCCTCAAAATAAGTGTAAGAAAAAAAGTTCAATTTGTACAAGAAAGCATTCATTTATATATTAATCAAGCTTAAATGCTGGTATGCTTAGACGTCAATAGTTAAACCCTGAAATATTCCAATGGACATATTAGGTGGGAAATGAATGCTGTGTTCCGGTAGTAGTACGTCCAGTATACAATCTCAAAAATTGGGTTGTATAATCATAGATCATGAAAGGGACATTATTTCGTACAATTGGCATCAGATTGTATGGAGAAGGGGCGGAACGCACAAGGTTGCGTGATCGAATCCCGGCGCAGCCAGTTGGGATTTAAGGGTATTTAAATAAGAAAAACCTGTACCCCTCCCTATTTAAAAATACGGTTTTCAAAAAATGGGAAGTGTATCTTGAATATTCTATCTTGCAATGCTAAACTTTGCAATGTGAACCACACCAAACAGATCAGTGCATTACCATACACCATTTATGAATACATTGTTGGATTTATATTATCAGCATTTGAAGGTAAAAGACACATTACTTTCATTCCAAAAATTTGAAAAAGGTGATACTAAGGGATATCATAATATAGTCAATCTTGCAGATAAATATTTCTAGTGTTACAAGCTGTGAAATAACATAGGGATTTTCAAAAAACTTCCAACTATTCCTTGAACTACTAGTAAATAGTTACGATGTCCACAGCCTGCTACGCAAGGTCTTACAAATTCCTGCCAACATAGACACATCTTTACACAAGGACTTCAAATACAACCCCTGTCATATAAGGCGCACATTCAAATTCGTGCTGCACTAATATAAGCGCCTATCGCAAGTAAACCACCCACGAATGAATTAATCATGAAGAATTCGAACTACTCGTAAATTTCTAATTCAACACCAACATAAAATGACACGACCAACAAAGCATAAATACCGAGTACTTAAAAAACAAAGAGAAACTGTCGTTAAACAAAAACGTCACAGACAGGAAGAGAGCACATCACTTACAATCCACTTAAAACGTTTCAAGATCCGAGAATTAAAATAATAATTCTTCCAGACATTCATAAGTACAGTATTGATACATAAATAACAATTAAAATACTAGTGATTCACCCCATCAATACTATACGTTATGCAATTGTAACAGAATGCTTTACATTAATTTTTAAGCCATTTAGGTCTTTCTTTAGCGAGGATTTTAGAATCATGAACACGATGTTAAGTAAAACGCATGCAGCCTATAAATGAGTATAATTGAAGTTTTTGTGATGAAGGGTAAGTGTTGTACCCTATACAAAATTACCCGGTTACAAAGTTTTGGTGCATTCTGCTTTTGCATTCACGAGATTTGATTGGAATATTAGAAAAATACGCACATTAACCAACTTGAATGTATGTCACCGCTTATCTTGCGTCTTCTGTAGAGAAATCGATTTATGTGTGTCTAAATATTTGCTGCGTCTCGTCTTTGTAATTGTAATAAAAAGTAGATTGTCGATATTAATGTATTCTATATTCAGTATGGTGGCTGCCTGATATATGCAGTGCGATAGGCGTTTGACTAAATCAAACGAGCTATCTGATCTCTTTCTCACGTGATACAAAGTTTCGTGTTAATTGCGCAATTGCATCCTGGCTTGTTGATGTTGAAGTTTTAATAGTATACTTAGCCACCATCTTAATAATATGGCATGGGTGTTCTTCTGTATTTGGCATACAAAGCCCATTTACTGTTCTACATTCATGCTTATTTGAGATATTGCAAATTTTAAACATAAAGATTGTATTGTCTTGTATATTTTATAATTTTAAGATGGGCCCTGCGCGTTATATTCAGTGTGATATTCGTACGAATAATGGTAGTGAAGTGTTTTGTTTGGTACCCCCCTCTGTATTTCACGTAATTGTGGTGTTATATTGTGAGTTACATACGTATATTCATGTTCTAAGATTACGCCCAACCACCATCGTGAACGTATGGTGTCGCTGTTTTCCAGACTTGGTCATAGAAAATCACATAGGCTACAAGGTTCTACATTACCGCTAATCTTCGTTGTTGTATCTTCAAAATAGCTTGAGTTATTCATTATCATGTTCTATATTTTCAGCAAAGGACCCTTCTATGATACGGCATTCTAAATAAGTTTTGTTAAATTGCTCAATTACATTCTGAATAATTTAGCATTACGTTATTTTATTTTTATATTATGCCCAGACACCATCTTGAAAATATTAAGTCTATTTTTCTTGTTTGGGCATACGATACTCAATATGGGTTTCTAACTTTCCGCTAATTTCGGTTCATGTTTTCCGAAAATATAGAAGGTTATTTAATTTTTAAATTATGCAAATAATGAATGGCCGCTTCGCACTTTATTCAGCCTGATAAATTTCTCACTGACGCTCCAGATGCCTCTATTATAATGCATTACTCCTCTTATACCGAGTTTCGCCTTAATTGTGCAATAACATTCTGAGTTACTTATTTGTGTACATTGTAGGTATGCCTTGACGACACCTTAAATCTGTGGAGTCACTGTTCTTTTGGTTAGGGCATACCAAGCAACTTATAAGTTTGTTTTTTTAAATTGAATTTCGTTGTTATAAATCCGGGAAAACGAAAAGAAATTAAATTATTTATTTTAAAAATCAAGATGGCAGCTATACGCTATTTTTAAACTAATAATCTTTTTACTGACGCATGTGAGAGCTCTTACATGATACTCAAGATTCGTTTTAATTACGGTACCTAAATACATTCTAAGTTGACTATTTTACTATTATAATAGCTCGCACTACCGCTCTCATTAAAGTATGGAGAGTACGCTCTTTTGCTTGCCCATACAAGGCCACATTCACGCTCCGATCTAGTCACTGATTTTCGTATTTGTAGCTCTTAAGTCTAGAGTAATTTTCAAAAAGTTTTAATAATTTCAAGATGGTGATTTGCAATAATATTCACGGTCATATAGTCATAACGTTCGTAACAGTGCGTTTTTATATAAATCTCTGTAAGTTCCAAGTAATATAAATATAAATTTATTGAATTATTGCCAAGAGTTTAGTGCTTTTCATTCGGTCAACATGAATGTGCCCAAAAGAACTGGGTTGTGCCCATATATTGAAATAAAATACATGAGATTAATAAATACACTAGGATGACCAGTTTCGATCGTCAAGCGATCATCATCAGATCCATTACACTTAGGCTATAAAATCTATGTTTGAAAATACAGGTAAAATATTTACAATATGAACAATTATTTAGTTGCAGTATTGGTACTGTAACTGTCGGTGTATGCTAAGTGCAGTATATATGATGTTAGATGAAATGCTAAATTGTGATAGATATCCGGAGTTTGTATATTTGCAGTGATTATAAGTTTGTAAATATCAACTATGGTTAAACTGCAATATTACAGGCTACTACATATCTGGTTGTCTTTCTACTGGGGCTACGCGCAGTTTCGTGTTCATTGTTACTCCAGGGGGGGGGGGGGGGTCGACTGAGATGGGCTGCTATCTCAACGACACTGGTTTTTCCCTTTCTCCCCCTATTCATATGTGCAGTATCAGTGCGAAATGTTTATGTGGGGTTTTGCCAACCTAGATAATGTGTATGTTATTGAATGAGGTGGGCCTACAATTATTAAAGACCGTGGATCATTCCCCGCCACGCGTGGACCATAAGCCATTTAAACTAAGTGCTGCCAGGTCTTATGAGGACGTCCCGGCACCTTCAATACTGCCGCGAATACGGGCCATGGTTTATTGCAGAAGAAAAGTACATCGAACACCTGATCAAGACAACATTTACCTATTAAAACCCGCCAATTCCCCCCTTTTTTATCTAGCTTGGCTGTATCGCTAAGTTGTGTCTTGCTTCCGACAAGATGTGTTTTTAGTAGAGTGAAGAGGGGTGAGCTCTCCATAAAGGTGTGTTCATTTAGATTGTTGGGATTGTCTCGTTTGGCTAGGTGTATCTCGATTGCTTCCTTTATGCCTTTCGATTCGTGATGAATTATTTCTAGGTCCGTCTCGATGTTTGTATAGCTGTGCCCCGCGTCACACATATGTTCGCATACGGCGGAATGTAATCCGTATCTTATCGCATTCCTATGTTCTTAATAACGTGTGTCTATTCGTCTTCCACTCTGCCGATGTAATTAGCTTGACAACCAGTGCCTTGGCACGTTATAGAATATACCCTTGACTTTGAATACGGGTCATGCTTATTTAGATTAATATGTTGTAGTTGCTAACCGGTTGTGTTTTTCGTTGTGAATGCTATTTTTATGCCTTGCTTTTTGAATAGATAGGTAATTTCATATGTATTCGCATTCACATAGTAGAAACGCGCATATTTTTTCTCATTACTGTCCAGTTTGGGAATTGTTTTATATTTATTTTTATGTTTGGCTATAATTTGGTTCATTTTGCTTGGAGGGAAGTAGTGTGTTTTGGACAGTTCTATACCCTCCACCTCCACACCCTCCACACAAGATGGCGACGGCGCGATATCTCTCGAACGCATGGTCGGATTTTGACGAATGAGGTGTCGTTGAACTCGGGCTGACACCCTCTTTCCAATGAACAACATATTTCCACCCCAAAATAAAACCTACCCCTACTAGAGGGTGTTTTTTTAGAGAATCTCTCTTTCCAATTGCAACATGTGAGAGTTTGAATGCCAATATGGAATGAAACGTTGTTCTACACATGAGACAAGTATACGGTGAAAAGCCACTATGAATTAACAGGCTTGTTTTTTGTTTTTTACACATGCCCACTCATGGCTTTTGTAAGAGGGTGGGGGAGCGGATCCCTGTGGACGGGTTATTGTTGACGGTCATTGTTGTCGGGTCATTGTTGACAGGTCATTGATGACAGGTCCTTGTTGACAGGTCCTTGTGGACAAGTCCTTGTTGACAGGTCCTGGTGGACGAGTCCCTGTGGACGAGTCCTTGTGGATGAGTCCCTTTGGTCTGATCCCTTTGGACTGACCCATGAATTAATCCAAATTATGTCAAAGGGCTTAACTAACGGACTAATAAGGCTAGGAACTTGTATGAGGTATTGTAGGACTTGGGATGAAGCCCCCTTTTAGAATGTATTTTGACATTTTGACAAAGGGCCTAACCACACTTTTGTTAATATCTCGAGAACCTATCATGCCCCCTTTGGGGGTGAAACTATCCCCCCACTCCCAAATTGAAAAATCGGTATCTTGGAAACTAAGAACCCTAAAATTATGTGTGATAGCTTTAAAAATAGGGCATAAGATACGATTTTACCACGATAGGTCATTTCACCCCTTAAATAGTAAATAGTAATGTTACAGGGAAAAAATGATAAATGAACCTAAGATTATTTGTTTTTGATGAAAAAAATAGTAAGAGGGTTAAAACTACCCCAAAATTTAAAAATCGTTATCTTGGAAGTTAAGAGCCTTAAAATTAAGTGTGATAGATTTAAAAATAGGTCATGACATACGCTTATACCACGATAGGTCATTTCACCCCTAAAACAGTGAATAGTGATTTTACAGGGAAAAATGTGTTAAAAGCCTAAAAATGATAAATGAAACTAAGATCTTTTGTTTTTGATGAAATATAGTAAAGGGGTGAAAAACTACCCCAAAATTGAAAAATCGATATCTTGGATACTAAGAAACCTAAAATTAGGTGTGATAGCTCAAAATATTGGCCATTTAATACTCTTTTACCACGATTGGTCATTTTACCCCTAAAACAATGCATGTAGATTTTACAGGGAAAAAAGCTGAACCAATAATCAGATTTGGACACATGAGGTGTTATAAGACTCAGGGCGACAATCTCTTCTTGAATGTATTATCTATATTTTGAAATTTTGACAAAGGGCCTAACCACACATTTTGAAAATTAAGATTTAAATTATTTTTTTTATTTTTTTTTATTTTTTTGTAGAGAGAGACAGTACCGGTTGTGTTTAAACGAGCATTTCCCCGATCACTGTGGCCATGTTCAATGGATGAATCGATATTTTGTGAAGCATTGATTGAAGAGGGTCATGCGACGTCTTGTTTTAAGAATATTTTTATGATTTTTCCTATGATGCATGCATTTATTTAAATATCCCAAAACGGCAAGGTTACTGATTTGAGTTTTATAAATTAATAATGGGATTTGGACTCATAAGGTGTCCTATAACGTGACCTGACGCTTTCTTTATATGGCTTATGAATTATCCCAAAAAGATTGAAAACAACAAGGTCATGGACTTTTGTTCCTCTTAATATATTGCAAACCCATAATGTTAGATGTTTATGGTGAGTGATGAAACATTGCTATGTAGAGAAAGAATTATTGTAGGCTTCAAGTATGGTGACTGACAAGTCTTTGACCATTGAAACTTGTTTTTAAACCTGACCGCAGTACATAGGGAGTATAGGTTTCAGGCATGACATGACAAACGGTGTGTACAAAATCCATTTTTTTTTCGATTCAAGAATTAAGAGTAGACTATCCTTAATTGATTAGTTAAAGAGGGTAGCTAAGAAAACAAGATGGTGATCACACTGAACCAAACCGAACCAATACAATCCTTTTTGAATGTTTAATGTTACTTGCTAACCATTTTGTGCTGCAGTGGCAAGCACTTTTGGCTCTTGCACTAGAGGCCTTAACTCTATTTAACTTTAAGGCTTAGAACGAACCAAACTAAGAAAGATGGTTATAATGGTGCAGTGTTTAAGCTGTTATCCTTTGACTAAGGTAGACCAGGGTTTGATTTTAGATTAATACGCATGTCAAAATCATATAAAAAAGCAGGGATAATATTTTAAGACTGATTACACTTGTATTTTTTTTTAAATTATTACTTGGATTACAAATACAAAGGAGGACTGGGTTCAATATAAAGTTAATGCAAGTAAGATTTTTTATTTTATTTTAGACTTTAGATTTTAGAATTTACATTTTACATTTTACATTGTACAAAAAGACCAAACCGTAATGTCATGACTTAAAATTTTCGGTAACTAATTATTAAAGAAAAACATATAAGGATTTGTATTACTTGGAATTATGTTTTCTATACTATACTGTATTTTATTTGGTTTTAGATTTTATAAATTTTATATTGGATTTTCGATTTTAGGTAAAGACCAAACTAATATTGACTATTCATTAGACACTGGTATGTAGATATAAAGATGATTAGACTATATGTTAAGATGAATTTTTAGGTGTTGACTGGCCTTGCAATAAGAATTGACTAACCAGACAAGAGTTAACTACCAACGAAACACTTTGACGACTATGCTTGTTACTGACCAGTGAGTAGGGTTTTAGAAAAAAAAGTTTGCTATTTTGGGTTATATACAACAAATGCATAGACCTACTGAGCGACTATGTTTGCTAAACAAGACATTATACCAGAGATGATAAGGATTCTTATGTAGCTCAGGCAAGGAAAGCATTTCTACAGATTTTGTTGACATTGAATATGGATTTAGGTATTAGGATGTCATTTTTGAAGACCTTTGTCTGGAGTATGACGCTCTATGAAAGGGAAACTTGGACCATTGGTGTAGCAGAAAAGTGGAGAGTTGAAGTGTTTGAAATGTGGTGTTACAGGAGAATGATGAAGATAAGATGAGTAAATAGGGTTACAAACAAAGAGGTATTAAGACAAGTGGGAGAGGAGAGATGTTTTTGGCGACAGCTAATGAAGTAAATGGATAGGTTGGTAGGACACATACTCCCAGGAATTGCAAGCTAAGTTATGGAAGAACGGGTTGAGGACAAGAACTGTAGGGGAAGACCAAGGATAGAATATGTTAAACACATAGCCTTGGATGTAGAGTGTGGTAGCTATATAGAGATGAAACGATCAGCTCAGGACAGGGAGTCATGGAGAGCTGTATTAAACCAGTCAAAAGGCTGAAGACTCACACAACATGTAGAGCTTACCAAAATAATGTTGTGTAATGGTAAATACTACTCAACAAACATTAATGCATTACTAAAACCCATGACACGATACCTGAGAGCTTTTCTAAAATTATTTTAAGATGACTTTAACCCTATATTAAACACCCAGTTCTCAAGACTCATAACTACAATGTAATGAAAAAAAAAACCAACAAAAACATTTAAAAACGAGCAAGTGGTTGAGTCAATGTACACAGGAAAATTTTGTAAACACTCAAGTGCACAAAACAAATTACATTATTAACTGCCAGGTTGACCGAGTGGTTATGGCGTTTGACTTATGTTCACATTTTCAATACAAGAAAGCAAGGATTTGAACCCGTTACCTGACATAACTATTGCTTTAACATAGCTTAGCGATACTGTATTATTATGATACTCGATACTCAAACCATAGATAGAGTGTATTGTTTAAGTCCACTCTCTCTTTCTAAACATAGCTAGAGATTGTCAATGGTTAACAATTGCATTAATAGTGGGAGGATGTAGTGATAGTAATTAAGAAAAAGCAGACAATAACCATAAAATATCTTTATTAACTTCATTTTATAATAGATACACACTGAATACAACTCCCTCTATTTACCATTGTTTGATATAGATTTTTTAAACACACAACGCTTGTTGTAGATCCTTTTATAACTTTCTCCAGGTACTCTTGTTCTTAAAAACTGGGGAAGTCGCAGTGGTTTTATAGACATAAAACCCTCATCCTTTTCTTTTTCATCATCATCATATTCATCATCATCATCATCATCATCATCATCTTCATTATGAATATTATCATTAAAATTATGATAGTCATTGTCACCATCATTATCATCATCATCATCATCATCATCATCATCTTCGACATCACTATAACAATCCAATTCCTCTTGTTCCTTTTCCACAGGGACCTCTTTTAAAGTCTGCGTTGCTTTTGATAGTGTTAAGGGTTTCTTAGACGTTGACAACTGTCCTAACATGACTTTTTGAGGACATGATAAGTGATTTTGAACAAACACTGCACTATCTTGAGCAGCAATATTTTTTCTTGGACTTGCTCTTTAACCTTTGTTAGAATATTTTGTCCATTTAAATGTGTATTAATTTGAGATTCACAATGATGCTCGTTTGAAGTAAGTACGTTGGAGTCTTTTGTTTTAATCATTCCTCGACACTTTTTAGATCGTTGTTTTGAACATCGCCAAATAACAGTTCCATTTTTATTGGTTGTTTTTACAATATATGTATATCCTTTATAGTAGGCACATGGCTTACCATGGCTGGTTGTTGGGACTGCCATATTAACTAATACACATTAATTTAATTTTAGTAAAGTCACTTTAGTAATAATAACAGTAAAATAAATGAAGTGGATTGATATTTTTTAAAGGTGGAATTTTCAAAATACTGTCAAGAATAATAATCACATGAACAAATCTTAGACTACAAGTGATTTACACACACATTGCTCAATGTCAAGATTTATACTGAACACAATTTATAGTGATTATGATTTTATTGACTGTAATTGATAGTAGCCATGGTTAGTAGAGGCAATGTATACTGGATGCGTTTTATAGCACGCTCAATTTATAGTAGGTACGATTAGTAGACGCGTTTGATACTGGACGCGTTTTATACTGATTATGATTTATACTGAGCGCGATTTTTACTAGAAGCGATTTTTACCAGGTGTAATTGATAGCAGTTCATACTCAACGCAATTGATAGTAGGCGTAATTGATAGTAGGTGCAATTGGTAGTTGGCGCAATTGATAGTAGGCACAATTACTAGTAGGCGCGATTGGTAGTAGGCGCGATTGGTAGTAGACGCAATTGACAGTAGGTGCGATTGTTAGTGGGTGTAATTGCTAGTAGGCGCTATTGATAGTAGGTGCAATTGACAGTAGACGCAATTATTAGTAGGCGCGATTGATAGTAAGTGCAATTAATAGGCGCAATTGATAGTAGGCGCGATTGATAGTAGGCGCAATTGATAGCAGGCACTATTAGTAGACGTGATTGACAGTAGGCGCGATTGGTACTGGTCGTAATTGATAGTAGGCGCTATTGATAGTAGGTGCAATTGACAGTAGGCGCGATTGATAGTAGGCGCGATTAGTAGTAGGCGCGATTGTTAGTAAACGCAATTGATAGTAGGCACAATTACTAGTAGGCGCGATTGGTAGTAGGCGCGATTGGTAGTAGGCACAATTACTAGTAGGCGCGATTGGTAGTAGGCGCGATTGATAGTTGGTGCATTGACAGTAGGCGCAATTAGTAGTAGGCGTGATTGGTAGTAGGTGCAATTGATAGTAAGTGCAATTAATAGGCGCAATTGATAGTAGGCACGATTGATAGTAGGGGCAATTTATAGCAGGCGCCATTAGTAGACGTGATTGGTAGTAGGTGCAATTGATAGTAAGTGCAATTAATAGGCGCAATTGATAGTAGGCGCGATTTATAGTAGGCGCAATTGATAGCAGGCGCTATTAGTATACGTGATTGATAGTAGGCGCGATTGGTACTGGACGTAATTGATAGTAGGCGCTATTGATAGGTGCAATTGACAGTAGGCGCGATTGATAGTAGGCACGATTAGTAGTAGGCGCAATTGGTAGTAGGCGCAATTGGTAGTAGGCGCGAATGGTAGTAGGCGCAATTGATAGTAGGCGCAATTGACAGTAGGCGCGATTGGTAGTGGGCGTAATTGCTAGTAGGCGCTATTGATAGTAGGTGCAATTGGCAGTAGGCGCAATTAGTAGTAGGCGTGATTGGTAGTAGGTGCAATTGATAGTAGGTGCAATTAATAGGTGCAATTGATAGTAGGCGCGATTGATAGTAGGCGCAATTGATAGCAGGCGCTATTAGTAGACGCGATTGATAATAGGCGCGATTTGTAGTAGGCGCGATTGATATTAGGCGCTATTGATAGTAGGTGCGATTGATAGTAGGCGCGATTGATAGTAGGCGCGATTGGTATTAGGCACAATAAATAGTAGGCGCGATTAGTAGGCGCGATTAGTAGTAGGCGCGATTGATAGTAGGCGTAATTGATAGTAGACGCGATTGATAGTAGGCGTGATTGATAGACCTTGAGGTGATAACCCCTTTTGATTGATCCCTGTTGTTTTGTCCCTTTGGACTGGTCCCTGTTGACTAGCCCCTGTTGACCAGCCCCTGTGGACGGGTCCTTTATGAAGGGAGTCATTTTTGACGGGTCACTGTGAACGGGCCCATGCATTTATCGAAATTATGTCAAAGTCACTTAACCTAACCTTGTCACATGACCTGTTCTACAAGTTTAGACTTGCTTTGAGACTGGCCATGACGTCACAGATGAATGGCGGTGGGAGGCTGGACATTATTTTTATTACACAAAAACATTCTCCTTAAAGTGAGAGAAAAAGTGGGTGCAAGAGTGGGTGCAAGAGTGGATGCAAGAATGGGTGCAAAAGCGGGTGAAAAAGTGGGTGCAAAAGTCAGTGTAAAAGGGAGTGCAAAAGTGGGTGCAAGAGTGGGAGCAAAAGTGGGTGCAAAAGTGGGTGCAAAAGTGAGTGCAAAAGTGAATGTTAAGGCGGGTGCAAAAGTGGGTGCAGTTTATAGTAGGCACGATTTTTACTAGAATGTGATTTGAGTAAATGTAATTTCTAAACCCAAGTAGTGAGTAGTCAGTTGGTTTTGATCTATGCAAGCGTAAACATGTCTCATACACTGATGATGGATACTCAAGGCTTTAAGGTCAACGAAAACAAGTACAGTATATATTTAAAGAGGTGGCTATTATTGATTGCACAACACTGAATCTATTTTTGAAATTTTGACGAGGGGCCTAAGTGCACTTTTGTTAATATCTCGCGAACCAATAAGACTAGGGCATTGTATGAGGTATTGTTGGACTTTTCGACGAAGACTGCTGGTAAACACCTATGTTCCCATGGCCTTATTAAAGATGGCGGCTGACCCACGGGGGGTGATTAAAAAGTATTCCAAGCGGCGCTTGTCGTTAGGCAAACCAATAATCAAAGAGGGGTATGACATACCTTGAGGCGATAACCCCTTTTGATTGATCCCTGTTGATTTGCCCCTTTGGACTTGTCCCTGTTGACTAGCCCCTTTGGACGGGTCCTTTTTGAAGGGAGTCATTTTTGACCGGCCCCTGCTGACAGATCACTGTGGACGGATCCCTGTGGACGGGTCCCTGTTGACATGTCCTTTTGACTTATCCCTTTGGACCGGTCCCTTTGACATAATTTAGATAAATGCATGGCCAACCCATAGGGATCAGTCCAAAGGGACCGGTCCAAATGGATTAGTCAAAAGGACCTGTCAACAGAGACCCGTCCACAGGGATCCGTCCACAGTGATCCGTCAGCAGGGGCCAGTCAAAAATGACTCCCTTCAAAAAGGACCCGTCCAAAGGGGCTAGTCATCAGGGACCAGTCCAAAGGGGAAAATCAACAGGAATCAATCAAAAGGGGTTATCGCCTCAAGGTCTGTCATACCCCTCCTTGATTATTGGTTTGCCTGTCGACAAGCGCCGCTTGGAATACTTTTTAATCACCCCTCGTTGGTCAGCCGCCATCTTTAAAAAGGCCTTGGGAACATAGGTGTTTACCAGCAGTCTCCGGCGTAAAGTCCAACAATACCTCAAACAATGCCCTAGTCTTATTGGTTCGCGAGATATTAACAAAAGTGCAGTTAGGCCCTTTGTCAAAATTTCAAAAATAGATTCAGTGTTGTGCAATCAATAATAGCCACCTCTTTAAATATATACTGTACTTGTTTTCGTTGACCTTAAAGCCTTGAGTATCCATCATCAGTGTATGAGACATGTTTACGCTTGCATAGATCAAAACCAACTGACTACTCACTACTTGGGTTTAGAAATTACATTTACTCAAATCACATTCTAGTAAAAATCGTGCCTACTATAAACTGCACCCACTTTTGCACCCGCTTTTACATTCACTTTTGCACTCACTTTTGCACCCACTTCTGCATCCATTCTTGCATCCACTCTTGCACCCACTTTTTCTCTCACTTTAAGGAGAATGTTTTTGTGTAATAAAAAGTAATGTCCAGCCTCCCACCGCCATTCATCTGTGACGTCATATCCAGTCTCAAAGCAAGTCTAAACTTGTAGAACAAGTCATGTGACAAGGTTAGGTTAAGGGACATTGACATAATTTGGATAAATGCATGGGCCCGTCCACAGGGACCCGTCAAAAATGACTCCCTTCATAAAGGACCCGTCCAAAGGGGCTGGTCAACAGGGCTAGTCAACAGGGACCAGTCCAAAGGGACAAATCAACAGGGATCAATCAAAAGGGGTTATCACCTCAAGGTCTACCAATCATGCCTACTATCAATCGCGTGTACTATCAATTACGCCTACTATCAATCGCGCCTACTATCAATAGCGCCTACTAATCGCGCCTACTATTTATTTCGCCTAATACCAATCGCGCCTACTACCAATCGCGCCTACTATCAATCGCACCTACTATCAATAGCGCCTAATATCAATCGCGCCTACTACCAATCGCGCCTACTATCGCGTCTACTAATGGCGCCTGCTATCAATTGCGCCTACTATCAATCGCGCCTACTATCAATTGCACCTATTAATTGCACCTACTATCAATCGCACCTACTACCAATCACGCCTACTACTAATTGCGCCTACTGTCAATTGCACCTACTATCAATAGCGCCTACTAGCAATTACGCCCACTACCAATCGCGCCTACTGTCAATTGCGCCTACTATCAATATCGCCTACTACCAATCGCGCCTACTAGTAATTGCGTCTACTACCAATTGCGCCTACTACAAATTGCGCCTACTACTAATCGCGCCTACTATCAATCGCGCCTTCTGTCAATTGCACCTACTATCAATAGCGCCTACTATCAATAACGTCCAGTACCAATGGCGCCTACTATCAATCACGTCTACTAATAGCGCCTGCTATCAATTGCGCCTACTATCAATCGCGTCTACTATCAATTGCGCCTATTAATTGCACTTACTATCAATTGCACCTACTACCAATCACGCCTACTACTAATTGCGCCTACTGTCAATTACACCTACTACCAATCGCGCCTACTACCAATCGCGCCTACTAGTAATTGTGCCTACTACCAATCGCGCCTACTACCAATCGCGCCTACTAGTAATTGTGCCTACTATCAATTGCGTTTACTAACAATCGCGCCTAATACTAATCGCGCCTACTATCAATTGCGCCTACTATCAATAGCGCCTACTATCAATTACGTCCAGTACCAATCGCGCCTACTATCAATCACGTCTACTAATAGCGCCTGCTATCAATTGCGCCTACTATCAATCGCGCCTACTATCAATTGCGCCTATTAATTGCACTTACTAGCCTCCGTGGCTTAGGCGACAGCACACTGGCCTCTCACCGCTGGGTCCGTGGTTCAAATCCCGGACACTCCATGTGAGATCTGTGCTGGACAAAACGGAGGCAGACAGGTTTTTCTCCGGGTACTCCGGTTTTCCCTGTCAAAATTGCATTCCAGCAACACTCTCCACTATCATTTCATTTCATCTGTCATTCATTTAATCATTGCCCCAGAGGAGTGCGTCAGGCCTCGGCAGCCGGCACAGTTCATATGCTCGCCGCAAGATGGGGGCTTCATTCATTCCATTCCTGACCCGGTCGGAGACTGGAAGCAGGCTGTGGATTTTCATTTTCATTTCAATTGCACTTACTATCAATTGCACCTACTACCAATCACGTCCGGTACCAATGGCACCTACTATAAATCACGTCTACTAATAGCGCCTGCTATCAATTGCGCCTACTATCAATCGCGCCTACTATCAATTGCGCCTATTAATTGCACTTACTATCAATTGCACCTACTACCAATCACGCCTACTACTAATTGCGCCTACTGTCAATTACACCTACTACCAATCGCGCCTACTACCAATCGCGCCTACTAGTTATTGCGCCTACTACCAATCGCGCCTACTACCAATCGCGCCTACTAGTAATTGTGCCTACTATCAATTGCGTTTACTAACAATCGCGCCTACTACTAATAGCGCCTACTATCAATCGCGCCTACTGTCAATTGCGCCTACTATCAATAGCGCCTACTATCAATTACGTCCAGTACCAATCGCGCCTACTATCAATCGCGCCTACTATCAATTGCGCCTATTAATTCCACTTACTATCAATCGCGCCTATTACTAAATGCGTCTACTGTCAATTGCACCTACTATCAATAGCGCCTACTAGCAATTACACCCGCTAACAATCGCGCCTACTACCAATCGCGCCTACTACCAATCGCGCCTACTAGTAATTGTGCCTACTATCAATTGCGCCAAATATCAATTGCAACTACTATCAATTACGCCTACTATCAATTGCGTTGAGTATGAACTACTATCAATTACACCTGGTGAAAATCGCTTCTAGTAAAAATCGCGCTCAGTATAAATCATAATCAGTATAAAACGCGTCCAGTATCAAACGCGTCTACTAATCGTACCTACTATAAATTGAGCGTGCTATAAAACGCACCCAGTATACATTGCCTCTACTAACCATGGCTACTATCAATTACAGTCAATAAAAATCATAATCACTATAAATTGTGTTCAGTATAAATTTTGACATTGAGCAATGTGTGTGTAAATCACTTGTAGTCAAAAATTTGTTCATGTGATTATTATTCTTGACAGTACTTTGAAAATTCCACCTTTAAAAAATATGAATCCACTTTATTTATTTTACTGTTATTATTACTAAAGTGACTTTACTAAAATTAAATTAATGTGTATTAGTTAATATGGATGTCTCAACAACCAGCCATGGTAAGCCATGTGCCTACTGTAAAGGACATACATATATTGTAAAAACAACCAATAAAAATGGAACTGTTATTTGGCGATGTTCAAAACAACGATCTAAAAAGTGTCAAGGAATGATTAAAACAAAAGACTCCAACGTACTTACTTCAAACGAGCATCATTGTGAATCTCAAATTAATACACATTTAAATGGACAAAATATTCTAACCAAGGTGAAAGAGCAAGTCCAAGAAAAAAATATTGCTGCTCAAGATAGTGCAGTGTTTGTTCAAAATCACTTATCATGTCCTCAAAAAGTCATGTTAGGACAGTTGTCAACCTCTAAGAAACCCTTAACACTATCAAAAGCAACGCAGACTTTAAAAGAGGTCCCTGTGGAAAAGGAACAAGAGGAATTGGATTGTTTTAGTGATGTTGAGGATGATGATGATGATGATGATAATGATGGTGACAATGACTATCATAATTTTAATGATAATATTCATAATGAAGATGATGATGATGATGATGATGATGATGAAAAAGAAAAGGATGAGGGTTTTATGTCTATAAAACCACTGCGACTTCCCCAGTTTTTAAGAGCAAGAGTTCGTGTGTGCGTCTGTGCAGTTGTATTTCAAACCTTTGTCTAACATATTCATTTCATCTAGAGGAAAGGTCATGTTCGATCTGTTGTTTACCCTGCAGTGGAAATTGAATTCATTCTTATTCGTGTGTTGTTCATTAGATTGATTGTTCTGTGTTTCTCCTAGTTTTCTTAATTTATTTTCTAGCGTTTCGTGCTTCCTCGTTGCTCTGATTTTGATGGTGTCATGTAGGTGCTCGGTGATGCTGTCCCATTGGGATGCGTGCCAGGAGTTACTTAGTTGCAAATGAATGTCGTATAATTCTTGATTATTTTTTTGCTTTCTTATGTATACAAGTCTTAGTTCGTTTTTTATCCAAAGCGCTTTGGCTTATTTAGTAGAAATGATCAAGGCTGGTGTGTTGGGTACGGTTTTAATTGGAACGTATTTAGGGGTGAGATTTAGTTCCATACACTCTTTGTTGAACCAAGTTGACTTGTCTAAGTTCATTAGTTTAAGCCTGAGTGATTTGAATCTCTTGGCTTCACGATTTGCCTGACTGGCCGTGAACATTGTGGGGTTTGAAGCCATTTTTCAGTGTTGCCTTATTAAACAAGTGTTTAGTGCTATTCAGTAGGTCAACACGAATGTGCCCAAAACAGATGGGATGTGCCCTAATCCTGAAATAAATTACATGAAATTAATAAATACACTACCTCCTCTTGGTGTTTCTACATTTGTATCGGGATAATCTAGGTTACTCGATATACGTGAATATCCTCTGCGTGGTGAGGGGGACTAGTAGCTCCTTTCTTGAGATACTGTGTGGAGCCATGAATGGTAATCAAGCATTATACAAGAAGGAGGAAGCTAAAACACCACCCACCCCCTGTGGGAGGGGGGCGTAATAATACCCCTACGGTTACTAGCCCAAGCCTAGGCTTGGAAGTGGAGCCCTCGACCGTACCTGCTAGAGAGACATCCATGGTCCTCCGCATGGTTGAAACAGTGGTTTAGGTGAAGCGGGTGCTGGTGATTGAGGTGAAGGTTCACTGCGATGAGCTGGAACCAACACATCACTTTGCCCTAAGTAGCCTGGACGAGCTGCGGGTTGGGAATGGGGCGAACCAAATCTAGGGGGGAAGCCATGGCTGTGAACTCAGTCATGGTAATGCCAAGTGGTTACCACGTGAGTAGGCCTACTGAAGGCAGTACGAACCTGGCTTGATGGTTCGGGCCAGGGGCGGATTGCTGGATGGACGACTGAGGGGCGTGGTTACTGCTACGGAGAGCCTGAGTTGCGGGAGGACAATGTCTTGCTTTATGCCTCAACACGGATGGTGAGAACGTCGCTCAGGACCCTAGAAGGGGCAACAACCCTATTATAATATGAGGTATGGACAATCAGAAAGAACCAACTTCAAAGCCCACATCAAAGGAAGCCATGGAAGCTCCAGCAAAGCAGATCCATGTGCAGACCGGAGATGAAAAAATGGAGACAGAAGTCCCAGTAGGACAGGCTGTCTCTTAATCTAAACAAGAATTGGAAAAGGCAACAGCAGCTACAGTAGAGCAGACTGCAGGACCAAGTAGCACAGGAGATTCCACCGAGAAAGACCTGAAGATATCTGCATCAAAGATCAACAGGTTGCACATAGAAAATAAACCTCGCACGAATGCATATTACAAAGAAAAGAAGAAAGCGAGAAAAGAAGCCAAGGTAGCGGCTGGAACATGGGTGGAGAAGAAGCCTAAGAACGGAGATCGGCAAAATGCTATGCCACCGACAAGGTCCAAAAGACCAAGGTCGGAGGACAGCACGCCACCATGTTCGGCTGTAAAACCACTCTCCAAGAAACAGAAGGAGGAAACGGCCATGTCTTCGGAACGACTGACCTCATCCAAGATCGTAATAATACCTAAGACCTTTCCAGATGGCAAGCTCAAGGAGGAGGTTATGACGGAAGTGTCAACCGTCTTGATAGCGCAGATGAAGTCGCTGTCCGATGGGTGTCTGCCAGGCTTCCTCGAGTCACCAAGGCTGTAAAATGGAGCAATGGTACTGATATGTGCCAATCCAGAAACTAAAAGCTGCCTGGAACAGACAGTATCCAATTGTAACCCCTGGAAAGGGGAGAATTTAGAGATGGCGGACGCTAAGAAGGTGTTGAACACTATCAAGGTCATCACCAAGTTCCCACCTCCTTTTGACAAGATGAAATTGGAAGACGTTCTTGTCAGAATACACCAGCACGACACGAAAATTCTGACGAAAGATTGGAGGGTGCTGAATGCATCAACAACTGACGAAACAGGAAGGACAGTCGTTATGGCTCTTGGTGAACGGGACTTTGAAGAGCTCAAGAGAGAAGCCTGAAGGCTAAACTCAGACTTGGCAAATCAGGTTTCAGGTCATCAAAGGAAAAACGAAACCCAATGTTGGCAAGGATGGTACTGAAAGTACTTCAGGCCAACCTTCAACATAAAAAATTAGCTGTGGCCAATTTCGCTAGAAAGTTCAAGTCCGAGGCTATTGACGTGGCCCTTATTCAGGAGCCATGGGTAGTCAAGAGCAAAGTAGCAGGACTGGCGGAATCTGGAGGTAAGCTAATGTACTATCCAATATCGGAAATACCCAGAACGTGCCTTCTTGTGAGTAGGAAACTACAATGTCTTCTATTGCAGGAGCACTGTCCACGGGATTTGACTGTGGTCAAGGTAAAACTTGGAAATTGGGAAGGACCTAGAGAAATAATTATAGGCTCTGCGTACTTCCCATATGACTCAACTAATCTGCCTCCAACAGAAGAAGTTGAGAACTTAATTTGCAACGCAGAGGAAAGGAGAAGATCTAGTCCTGGGAGCGGATGCAAATTCGTACCACACAGCATGGGGCAGTACGAACTGCAATTCAAGAGGTGAGTCTTTACTAGAGTTTATCATGAGAACTGAGATCATGGTACTAAACCTAGGAAATAAGCCTACATTCATAAATAAGAATCTTAGGGAGGTAATAGACATTACAATGAGCACTACGCATATTGCAAATTTCATTAAAGATTGGAAGGTGCTGGAGGAACCATCACTGACAGACCACCAGCATATCCAATTTGCAATAGGTGCGAGGCAAATTAGAATGGAAATGTACAGAGACCCCAAAAGAACTAACTGGGATGAAAACAGAGAAGTTCTGGGGCAGGCTGTGCAGAAGATCCGAACTGATGTGAGGGGACAGAGAGAATTGGATGAGGCAGTGGAACTTTTAGAGGATGCCATTATATACTTATATCATGACAACTGTCCTCTCAGAGAAAAGAAGGACACCAAAAACGTCAGGTGGTGGAACAACAACCTAGCCAAATTGAAAAAAGAGGTTAGGGCTTTGTATAAAATATCATCTAGATATGGTATGTGGAATATATATCATAGGAAATTCACTGAGTATAACCTAGAAATACGGAGAGCAAAGAGAAAATCTTGGAGACTGTTCTGTGAGAAAGTGGAAACGCATACTGAAGCAGCAAGGCTTCAGAATGTTCTCAAAGCAACTCACATAAACCAAGTAGGAACACTGGAAAGATCCGATGGAACATTTACTCAGGGAGGGAGGGACACGCTAGAGATTTTGATGGCGTGTCATTTTCCTGAGGCTGAGGAGATGACAGAGGAAGAAGAGATTGGAACAGAGGCCAAAGCTCGAAGAGCAGACTGGAACTGTGCCAAAAGACTAGTAAAACCCAATCAAGTGAGATGGGCAATCGACACGTTTCAACCCATAAAGGCTCCGGGGCAAGATGAGATATTTCCGATACTCCTTCAGGAAGGACGGGAGATACTCGTTGAGGCCTTGACGAACCTATTCAGAGCTAGTCTAGCCCTAGGGTACGTGCCGAAATCATGGTCTGAGGCTAAAGCGGTATTTATACCGAAGCCTGGTAGGGCGAATTATGCTCAAGCCATTATGCTCAAGCCATTATGCTTAAATTCCTTCATGCTAAAAGCAATAGAGAAAATTATGGATAAATACATCCGAGGAACTGTGCAACTGAACTCAATGATACAAGAAAATCAGTTTGCATATAGACCAGGCAGATCCACTGAAGCAGCACTCTATCAATTGGTTTGCAAAATAGAGGAAAGCCTAGAATATAAAGAAATAGCACTGGCGGCATTTCTAGACATAGAAGGGGCCTTCAGTAATACAACCTATGACTCTATGATCAAAGCAGTAGAAGGGAGCAAGGTCAGCAAAACCGTCGTAAAATGGATTAAATCTATGCTGGACGGAGGAAGGATAAAAGCAACCCTGTTTGATGAGACGCTTACGGTTAGGGCCACTCGAGGCTGTGCTCAGGGAGGAGTGTTATCTCCTCTGTTGTGGAACCTTGTAGTGGACAAAATCATAGTGTGATGTGTGTCATACAGGACCTCATGCAGAGATCACTTAACCTTGTAGAGAACTGGGGTCGGGAAGAACAATTTTCCGTTAACCCGAATAAGATAACTCTGGTCCCTTTTACAAGAAAGAAAAAATTAGAGGGAAAGAGAACACTGAAGCTCTTTGGGCAAGAAATCTATATGGAAGAACAGGTACTATATCTTGGAGTAGTGCTAGACAAATAGCTAACCTGGAATCCGCATATAGAAAGGAATATAACCCGGGCCAATAACGTACTCTATGCGTGTAAGAGAGCTTTTGGGAAAACATGGGGTCTAAATCCGCCGATGGTAATGTGGATATACACAATGATCATTAGACCACTGATAACCTATGCTTCAATCATTTAGTGGGAGAAAGCAAAACAAGGAAATGTCGGCAGCAGATTAAATAGTCTGCAGAGAATGGCATGTGTAGCTATAACTGGAGCTATGAAAACTGCTCCGACAGATGCCTTGAATACATTACTGGATCTTCCATCTCTATGCAACTTCATAGAGGGACAGGCTAGAATGAGTTCATATAGATTGGAACAAACAGAATGCTGGAAAGCACAACGGCCCAATCCAGGACACTGTAAAATGAACAGAGTTATAACAGGGGAAGTACTATACATGCCTTCTGATTACATGATACCAAAGTATAACTGTGAGAAACTATTTGAGACCCAAATAATAAAAAAGGAAGACTGAGATATCAACAAGTGGAAGACTGATAGAGAGGGTATAGTGTGGTGGACTGATGGCTCAAAAACTGTAAGTGGTACAGGAGGAGGGATCAACGGGGAAATACCTGAGAGATCAATTCAAATGAGCCTGGGCAGATACACTACTGTCTTTCAAGCGGAGGTGTTAGCTATCACCACGTGTATTGAAGAAAACCTGAAAATGAAATATAAAGATATGAACATTTTCATTTTTACGGTTAGCCAAGCAGCCATTAAGGCACTAGAGGCTGTCCGGATAACATCCAAAATAGTATGGTACTGCCACTCAGTTCTCCTGAAGCTCTCAGTGTACAACACCGTCAAAATAATATGGGTACCAGGGCATGCAGGTATAGAAGGTAATGAAAGGGCAGATGAACTGGCCAGAAAAGGAGCAGAGATACATTTTGTAGGCCCAGAACCTGTATGTGGGATCTCTTACAGACAAGCCCGACATGTAATAGGTAAATGGGTACAAAAGAAGCAAATAGAAAACTGGAAAAAGACTCCAGGTTCCAGACTTGCAGAGGAAATGATAAAAGGACCAAACAAGAAGCACACTAAAGAACTTCTACAACTTAGCAGAGGAAATATAAGATGGGTAGTGGGACTATTGACAGGACACTGCCATCTTAAAAAACACCTACATAGAATTGGAGTAATAAGAGACAATATATGTAGGAAATGCAATGAAGCAGAAGAATCAGCTGAACACATACTTTTTGAATGTGAGGCGCTGGGAAGAATTAGAATCTCCACACTGGGGCTGCCGAGTGAAGAAAGAGAGAAAATCCTAGAGGACCCAATAAGATTGATCTGCAGCTTTGTGAAGGGAGCGGAGATATCCAGGTGGGAATGAAGGAAACACATGGTAGCAAAAGATCTTGGAGGTCGACGCTAAACAGGAACTTGGAAACGAGAGGCCAAATGAATAAAAGAAGAAGAAGAAGAAGAAATACACTAGGATGACCAGTTTAGATCGTCAAGCGATCATCAACAGACCCATTACACTTAGGATATAAAATCTATGTTTGATAATACAGGTGAAAATATTTACAATATATACAATTACTTCACTCTCTGTGTATGCTAAATGCAGTATATATGATGTTAGGTGAAATGCTAAATGGCGATAGATATCCTGAGTTAGTATATTTGTGTGATTATATGGTTAAAAAAATGAACTATGGTTAAACTGCAATATTACAGGCTACTACTTATCTGGTTGTCTTCCTACTGGAGCTACGCGCTGTTTCGTGTTTACTGTTACTCCAGATGTGGTCGACTGAGATGGGCTGTTATCTCAACGACACTGGTTTTTCCCTTTCTCCCCCCTGTTCATATGTGCTGTGCGGAGTCAGTGCGATGTGTTTATGTGGGGTGTTGCCAACCTACTGTAGATCAGATGTATGGTATTGAATGAGGTGGGTGTTCAAGTATTAAAGACCGGGGATCATTCCCCACCACGCGTGGACCATAAACCATTCAAACTAAGCGCTGCCCGAACTTATGAGGACGTCCCGGCACCTTTAATACTGCCGCAAATACGGGCCTTGGTATATTGCAGAAAAAAAGTACATCCTACGCCTGATCCAGAACACATTTACGTATTAAAACCCCGTAATTTCCCCCTTTTTATCTAGCATTGTTGTAACGCAAAGTTGTGTTTTGTTTCCGACAGGGTGTGTTTTTAACAGAGTGAAGAGGGATGAGCTCTCCATAAACGTGTGTTCATATAGATAGTTGGGATTGTTTCGTTTGGCTAGGTGTATCTCAATTGCTTCCTTTATGTCAAGTGCTCTGCCCTTCGATTCGTGATGCATTATTTTAAGTCTGTCTCGATGTTGGTAAAGCGTCACACATATGTTTGCATACGGCTGAATGTGTTCCGTATCTTATCGCATTCCTATGTTCATTATAACGTGTGTCTACTCGTCGTCCACTCTGTCCGATGTAATTAGCTTGACAAACCAGTGTCTTGGCACGTTATTGAATATACCCCTGACTTTTAATACGGGTCATGTTAATTTAGATTACTATTTTGTAGGTGCCTACCTGTTGTGGTTTTCGTTGTGAATGAAACAACTCAAAGAAATAAAGTCATTGAAACAAAAATAAAGGAACATGACTTAATCATCACAAAAGTAGATAAGGGAAACACTACAGTAATTTTGAACAAAACAGAATACATTGAAAAAAAAACAGTCGAATTCCTAAACAGCAACGAAATCAAGGAATTAACAAAAGACCCCACCAACAAATTACAAAAACAACTAAAATGTGCGCTAAAAGAAACAGAATACATACTGACCAAAGCCGAAAAATCAAAACTAATAAACATGAACCCGAAAATACCGTCATTGAGGGAAAAACCAAATATACACAAAAACGATTGCCCAATGAGACCAATAGTCAATTGTAGGAATGCCCCTAATTACAAAATCAGTAATGAGTAACTAAAAATCTTAAAATGCCGTCCTTTCAACGACAAAACCAATTCTGTAAAGAACACAACGGATCTAGTAACAGCATTGAACACCCTACAAATGAAACCTAGCTTGAGGCTAGTATCCTTCGATGTAACTAACATGTACACCAATATTCCGATTATTGAGGCAATCAACACTATCGAAAACAACTTAAAATCTAACAATTCGGCAAAAGAAACTGAAGAGATTGTGAGATTACTGAGGGTCGTTATCAGCCGAAACGTGTTTCAATTCGACAATAAAATGTACACACAGGGAGAAGGCCTAGCGATGGGATCGCCACCAAGCGGGTTAATCGCTGACATCTTCATTAATGCACGAGAAAATGCGTTCTTAGAAAAGACTTCAACAAACGGAATAGTAATATGGAAAATATACGTAGATGATGTAATTTGTATCTACGATACTGAACTAACAAGCGAAGAAACAATTCCCCAATACATTAATAGCCTTCACCACTCAATCAAATTCGCTAAGGAATCCGAAACAGACCGATAAATAAATTATCTCGACATAACTATTGAACGTAAAGACAAGAGCTTTCATATTCCCTATTCCGGAAAGCCACACAAACCTGGCATGCAATCGACAATCAGTCTAATCACCCCAGTACGCACAAATTAGCGGGGTTCAATTCAATGGTGCACAGGGCTTTATACATACCCATGTCAAAAGACAATTATAATAAGGAAATATAAACCATCAAGCAAATAGCAAAGGAAAACAATTTACCGCCAACAAATAAACCCAACTATAGCCAAACATAAAAATATAGGTAAAACGATTTCCAAACAGGACAGGAATGAGAAAAAATTCGCGTTTCAACTATGTGAATGCTTATACATATAAAATGACCTATCTATTCAAAAAGCAAGGCATAAAAATAGCATTCACAACGAAAAACACAACCGGTAAACACCTACAAAATAGTAATCTAAATAAACATGACCCGTATTCAAAGTCAAGGGTATATTCTATAACGTGCCAAGACACTGGTTGTTAAGCTAATTACATCGGACAGAGTGGAAGACGAGTAGACACTCGTTATAATGAACATAGGAATGCGATAATGTACGTAACACATTCAGCAGTAAGCGAACATATGTGTGACGCGGGGCACAGCTATACTAACATCGAGACGGACCTAAAAATAATTTATCACGAATCGAAAGGCAGAGCTCTTGACATAAAGGAAGCAATCGAGATACACCTAGCCAAACGAGACAATCCGAACAAACTAAATGAACACACATTTATGGAGAGCTCACCCCTCTTCACTCTACTAAAATCACACCCTGTCGGAAACAAGACACAACTTAGCGATACAGCCAAGCTATATAAAAAGGGGGAAATTAGGGGGTTTAATAGATATATGTTATCTGGATCAGGTGTACGACGTACTTTTCTTTTGCAATAAACCAAGGCCCATATTCGCGGCAGTATTAAAGGTGTCAGGACGTCCTCATAAGACCGGCAGCGCTAAGTTTAAATGGCTTATGGTCCACGCGTAGCGGGGAATGATCCACGGTCTTTAATAATTGTGGATCCACCTCATTCAATAACATACATCTTATCTAGGTTGGCAACACCCCACATTAACACATCGCACTGACTCCGCACAGCACATATGAACAGGGGGGAGAAAGGGAAAAACCAGTGTCGTTGAGATAACAGCCCTTCTCAGTCGACCACACCTGGAGTAACAGTGAACACCAAACTGCGCGTAGCCCCAGTAGAAAGACAACCATATATGTAGTAGCCTGTAATATTGCAGTTTAACCATAGTTGATTTTTACAACCATATAATCACTCAAAATATACAAACTCCGGGTATCTATCACCATTTAGCATTTCACCTAACATCATATATACTGCATTTAGCATACACCGACAGTTAAATAATTGTACATATTGTAAATATTTTCACCTGTATTATCAAACATAGATTTTATAGCCTAAGTGTAATGGATCTGATGATGGTCGCTTGACGATCGAAACTGGTCATCCTAGTGTATTTATTAATCTCATGTAATTCATTTCAGGATTAGGGCACAACCCAGCTCTTTTGTGTACATTCGTGTTGACCGACTGAAAAGCGCTAAACTCTTGTTTACTAAGGCAACACTGAAAAATGGCTTCAAACCCCACAATGAATTATTGGCTATGGATGATATGGTTGCCTGATTCGCACGGACCCCATCTTGGAATTGTTTGATGACCTTGTAGTTTAGGCGCACGATGCTTCTTACATGAAGGTATGCTTTTGCCAAATTTTCGTAGAGTATAGTCGAAATTTTATTCAACTTTGAACATTTGGGTTGCCACCATTTTGTTTACGTTCCTTATTTGCATTACGAGGCTGGGAGATCCCGTATAAGACCTTTACAAACTTTTAAATTATTATCAGAGCCCAGAAACAAACCTCAAACCTCTGGAGTGGCAGCCAACAATGGTACCCACTAAGCAATGGGGTGATCAGAAATCATTTACAGGCCAACAGAAAATCTGTGAAATTCTGAGGATTACCAAAAGCCCATTGAACCACTAATCACTGCAGCCAATAACAAAATTATTTCTCTATGCTGCCAATTGTACATTGGAACCTCAAAATGTAACGTAAAACCAGAACTAAGGAACACACCACACACTGCAAATTCAAACGTACACATACAGTAGATCTGCTCCGGCAGAACATATTTTGAAAAAAAAAAACACAATCTAAGTCACTGAAATGATTGTTAGAAAATCAAACTACCACAGCAGATTATTCAAAGAAATAACAGAAATGTACAAGCACACGAATAACTCCACTGGATGAAAGGAGGAACAAGGACATGTATAACGTTCGCAGCCTGCATTGTGCCACTCCCCCGAACACAAACATTCCCAGAAGGCAGGTAAACGTCCCACTAGCCCCTCTCGCTCCCAAGTTATAATACTGGGACAACTAACGATACAAATCCACCAACTTCTTCGCGAGTGGAGCAAACCACAGAACGGCCATAAAGGAAGTTCCAATCCAAGGTGTTAACACACTAATAGCCTATAAATAGAGTCCTGCGCGGATAAACAAAACGTTATCCGCATTCACCCCGCATCCGCAGGGCTGTTATCCGCATCCGCCTGCAACCGCGCGAGTGTTATCCGCATCCGCTCCGCATGACTTTTATCCGCATCCGCACGTTTGTTTTCCGAATCTACTGGCATTTTAATAATATTTTCAATTAGATGAAATATTAAAGCAACACATTTAGTTTTGAGCAGAAAGTCGTTTACTTAGGATGTGTATGTCAAGTTCCATGTTTAAAATAACTGTCATCTGCCAGAATTGCAACCCTTTTCATTTCGGAGTTTTAATTGTGTTAAATGGCGTAATTTGTATGAGATTAGCGTAAAACATCATCTTACTTTTGTAATGAGATAAAGCAACATAACGGAAAAATATGATATGTCATACACATCTGGGTCTTGGTAATGACTAGCAATAGTGCCCGGCTTCGCCCGGTGGATTATTTGTTTTTTGGATGATAATGAATACTACTACAGAACTGGCACATGACACTTAAACTAACAGAAAATATATTTTAAAAATGGTGGTGGTGGTGGTGGTGGTGGTGGTGGTTGTAGTAGGGTTGATAAGTAGTACAGGATAATGAACGTAACATTTAAGTAATTTTCCCGTAATGATAATAATAATAAAGAATAGGGAAACGGTTATTTACTAACTACAGCACTGGCACATATAATTTACAAACGAATTTAAATATATATATATATATATATATATATATATTAGAAAGAGGAGTAAGTGAAATAAGAGGCACTGCCAAGGGCCTGTATCGCATTGGACGTTAGAGATGTCGAGACCAATAGTGTAGTCTTTTCTCTCGCGATTAACGGTCACGTAAAACTACAATCTTCCTTGTAGTCTTTTCAGGAATAGTGCCGCAGGAAAATAATCAGAACACTTTGGAAAACTTCAGCTGTCCCGAGCTCCTGACGTAGCAATAGTATAATATATCGCCACATAGCGTTCAACGGTGAGGTTCGTAATATATGAAGGTATACTTGAAAGCACTAACGCTTATTGCAGCTGATAACCTCAATATACTGCACTAATACCATTGCACTTATACAGAGGCATAATATTTTCATTATGATAACTGCTTTAAGGGGCCTAAGAAATCTTTTTGCATTAATTGCTCCCCGTGAGTGCAGTTCATAAGCTGCACAAGATTTAACTTTTTTCGCAATTCTGCACCAGAACACTGGTTGGGATGACGTGATGCAGCCCGAATTGCCAGTCAACAATAGAATTATTAAAGTACTCTTACAGTTACACTACTACAGGAATGAATGGTTCTAGGGCCTTAATACGTGGTTTTCAGGTTCATTTTGTCTGTAATTCTAAATGTAGGGAATGGTGAGCGTTGTCCAAAATAGCAAGTGGACAGTGTTACCAGCAGGGTTTCAAAATGTATGTACAATTAGGTGCAATTAGAAGATACCGTGTAGATTTGTGCCAAAGGACCTATATGCAGGAGGGAATGGAGTGGTGTGTCCAAAATTTCATGCAGGAAGTGTTACTCGCAGGGTTCCTAGGTGGTAAGTATACACATTTTTGTCCAGATCGGTGAAATTGTGTAGATTTGTGCCAAAGGGCCTAAATGCAGGGGAGGTGTAGCCTAATGCTACATAGCCTAAAGCCGTAGTCATGAAAACTATATCAGCATGGTGAAATATTTTGCGGATATCCGCGCGTAACCGCATACTCGCAGGCCTTTACCTATAAAATACTCAAACAAGCGTTACTTCAAACCAGTGAAAACAGCTTTATGAAAATGACCGCCACACATACTGAAGATCCGTTTGGTTCCAAGACATACAGAATACATCACGGACTACTAATTAGAAAAGACATTGTGAAGACGTTCTGAAGAAGGCCGTGAATGCCTGCAGTAAGAATATATTGTTTGGTAGCCTTTTTTCTCCATTATTGTTCAAAAATTTTATATGAGTCCTTCTGCCACCATATTTTGTGATGGTATATTTGCACACGGCAGAGATTGGTTATGTTTCTCCTGTTCACTACTCAGTTTTGTTATCTGTTCCCACTTATAACGTTCGCTGACAGGGCAAGGAAATGAAGCCTTGGTGCGTACAATTTCACTAAAAATGAAGAAAACCATTGTTGTTGTTGTTGTTTGAGTCTTCAGTGTTTTGACTGGTTTGATGCAGCACTCAATGCCTCCCGGTCTGAGCGCAACGTTTCATCTCTACATAGCTACCTCACCCTTCATCCAAGGCAATCTGTTTAACATATTCTAACCTTGTCCTCGACCCTTCCTTCCATATCTAAGCTTGCTATTCCTGGGTGTCTTAGTATGTGTCGAACCAACCCATCTCATCTCTTCATTAGCAGTCGCCAGAAACATCTCTCCTCTCCCACTCGGCTTAAAACCTCTTCGTTTGTAACCCTATCTACCCATCTGATCATCATCATTCTCCTGTAACAACACATTTCAAACGCTTCATTTTTCCTATTTTCTGCTGCACCAATATTCCAAGTTTCGCTTCCATAGAGTGCCACGCTCCAGACAAAGTCTTTAAAAAATGACATCCTAACACCTAAATCTATATTCGATGTCAACAGATTCCATTTTTGTAAAAATACTTTCCTTGCCTGAGACAACCTACTTTTTATATCCTCTTTGCTTCGTCCATCACTGGTTATTTTGCTTCCTAAGTAACAGAAGTCTCCTACTTCCTTCAGCTGCCAATTTGATTTCCATAGAGGTTTCTGATTTATTTCGGCTGCATTCCAATATTTTTGTTTTACATTTATTAATTTTTGTCATGAATGCTCTCCTTAAGACGGAGTCCATACCATTCAATAACTTATTCAAATCCGCAGGCGTGTCGGCCAAGAAGACGATTTCATCAGCAAATCTCAGAGTTGAAATTATTTCTCCATGAATCTTCACTCCCACTTTAAATTTTCCTCCAATTTCCTTCATTGCTTGTTCAATATAAAGATGGAAAAGTATGGGTGATAAGTTGCAGCCTTGCCTCACACCTTTCTGAATACCAGCTTCTCTCTCATATTCTTCAGCTCGAATGACTGCTGTCTGGTTTCTGTATAGTTGGTAGATCACCCTTCTATTCCTGTACTTTATTCCAATTGTTTTCAAAAGGTCAAACAATTTAGTCCAATCAACATTATCAAAAGCCTTTTCTAAGTCTACAAATGCCATGAACGTTATGTTATCATTCCTTATTCTACCTTCCAAAATCAGCCTAAAACTTATTACAGCTTACCTTCTTCCTACATTTCTACTGAAACCAAACTGGTCTTCACCCAACTCCGTTTCTATCTGGCTTTCCATCCACTTGTAAATTATTCTAGACAGGATCTTTGAAGCATGACTAATCATGCTGATTGTACGGAAATCTTCACATCTGTCAGCTCCCACCTTCTTCGGTATAGGGATGATAACATTCTTCTTGAAATCAGAGGGTACCTCACCTGTCTATTAAATCCTACACACCAAGTGAAATAACCTGATCAGACCATCATCCCCTATGCAGCGTAGCAACTTAATCGGTATATCATGAATGACTGGTGCTTTGTTCCTGCTTACGTTTCCAATGCTCTGTCAAATTATGACTTCAATATTAAAGCTCCTTTCGCGTCCTTATCAACTTTCTCTTCCCTTTCCATTACATGATTCTCAATCTCCTTTCCCGTATACAAACACTCTATGTAAGGTTTCTATTTCTGAACCTTTTCTTCCCCACCTGTTAGAGGCTTTCCATCTGTGTCCTTAAAATTACAGCACTTAGACTTCTTTTCCCCCAAATTATTCTTAATCCTTCGATAAGCTGTTTCAACTTTTCCTAATTTCAGATAATTTATATACCTGCATATTTCCCTTTCTATCATTTCTCTTTCGCTTCCTTGCACATCATGTTAACCTTCTTTCTCAGATGTCTGTATTCTGCTTTCCCCTTTTCATCTCTTACATTCTTGTGTTTCCGCCTTTCATCCAGCAATTCTTGTATATCCTGAGTGATCCACGGTTTTCTACCTATTCTTTCTTTCTTTCTTTCTTTCTTTCTTTCTTATCAATGTTTTATTCTGTTGATTTTGTTATTTCATTCTTCAAAAGTGCCCATTCGTCTGCAATTGAAGTTTGTTTAGGGTTTTGCATTCATGCTTCCTTTATACTCTTCTTGAATCCTTCGTTCACATCCTTCTCTTTCAGTCTGTCTATTGCCCACCTATTTGGTTTTTGACTTTTATTCAGTTTCTTCAACTTAAGTCTGCATTTCATAACAACCAGATTGTGGTCAGAGTTAATGTCAGCACTAGGCTATGTTTTACAATCCAAAATCAGGTTTCGAAACCTCTGCTTTAACATAATGAAGTTGATTTGGTAACGCCCTGTATCTCCTGGTATCATCCATGTGTATATTCTTCTATTATGGTTATTGAATAAGGTGTTAGCTATGACCAACTCATGCTCGGTGCAGAATTCCATCAGCCTGCTTACTCGATCAACCCTTTCACCTAACCCGAAATCTCCTACTATCTTCCCTTTTCTTCCTTTTCCTACTACAGCATTCCCATCTCCCATTACTATTACATTGTCATCAACCTTGGTATACCTCAGAATTTCATCTATTACTTCGTAGACCTTTACAATATTTTCATCGTCAGCTTGACTTGTTGGCATCTAGACTTGTACCACTGTGGTGCACGTAGGTTTTGTATTGATTTTGCTACAATAATCCGTTCACTATAATGCTCATAATATTCCACCCGCTGTCCACGTTTCCTACTCAATATGAGACCAACCCCTGCTTGGCCATTGTTTGATTTAGTGCTAATGACCCTATAGTCTCCCGACCAAAATTCCTGTTCTTCCTGCCAGCGCATTTCACTAATGCATTTCCTTTTCTAACTTTTGTAACCTTCCACTGCCTAGTAGACTTCTAACATTCCACGCTCAGATCCATAGAATGTCAGATTTCCTCTTTGTCACTTCTGTGATGTCAACCCCCTCTCAAATAGTCCCGTCCCGGAGATCCGAACGGGGGACTAGTTTACCTCCGGATTGGAATTTTACAAGGGAGGAGGCCATCATCACATGCAGTTATGCATAGAGAGGTGCATATCCTCGGGAATAGCATTACGGCTGTTGATTCCCGTTGCTTTCAGCCGTGCAGCATAACGCAGTGTAGCCATTAGTTGGCTAATGTTATCAATATCTTAACCGTCAATAAGACAAGTAAAGAATTGATTTATTCTGAAAGTCTGCTTCTCCCTTTCAGAATAATGTAATTAACAAAAATACTAACCTTCTACTAACAATTAAATACCGAAATTCTACTAACGAAAAAATACTAAATTTCCACCAACAAAAAAATACTACCACTAAAACAGTCTGTCACTAGGCACACTCACATGCACCCTCAGATATCACTGCCTATTAGAACAATCAACTATATATAATTAACAAACTAACTATAGACTAACATTCTAGAAGAGGAAATGGAAAACCCGAAGTAATAGTAAGGGATACAAAAGACAGGGGGAAAGGAAATGCCCTCAACCCTCGAAGAATGAGAATTAAGGGACTTGGGAGAAAGGAGAGCCACGAAAAGCAGATAGGAAAGGTAATGAGAAGACGGACTGCCCCCAAGTCAATGGAAGAAGGAGAAAGAACGGACCCAGCTCAGGAAACCCTCGGGGTCGCCAACTCCCGAACTCATTAGACGTGAGCCACTGTGCTTTAAATAAAGGAAACGGTATGATTGTCGTCTATTATGGCACATACCCCCTCCTCTCAAGTGAGAACTAAACTACGATGCATTTCGGAAATACATACATAAATTATATATACACTTTTGAACTGTCGGTGGTTTTGGTGTCTGGGGGATGTGAAACGCGAAGATATGTCGAAATTTTCTGGAAATCACAACATGGTGCCCATTGCAATAGGTAGATTTTTAATGAAATCTACCTGATTTCAATTATCACAATACGAAAACTTAATTCTTAATACAAAAATATACAGCTAGGTATTACAATTAAAATAGAAAAGGAAAATATAAGTATAGATTTTATCGCTCCTATACGCTAAGATGTTCACCTGCAGAGTAAAAACAATGGCACTCCAGATAATTTAACTCCCGTGTGAATAGTTCCTTTTAGATATAGGGTATGCTTGTGTGTGTGCATTAAATATGAATGTTTTGATTTGGTCTTGTGTTATGCCTAGGAATATCATTGTTTTATGAAAAATGTCTTTATTCATTAAAGTCTTAAATAAAACATAATACTTTCAAAGATATGAATGCAGGGCAGTGGCAGCATATTTAAATTTTTAAACAGAGGTCTACATCATTCTCTAGTGTTTACATTTGCCATAATTCTAATCGCCTTATTTTGTATCCTGAACGGTTTTAGTACACCTGGTGACATACTCCAAAATATGACCTCATATATTACGTATAAAAAAATAAATAAATAGCCTTACAAATCCCATAAGGGCTATGGCCTCCTGCTTTGCAGGGAATTGCTCAGTTTTAACTCATCAGGTGAGCAAGTCCTGAGGAGCATTCGGGGTTATTCTTTCTGATTGGGCCTTCTATATAGATGTGCAGCTGATTAAAGATTAAGTAAATTATATTACGATGGCATAAAATTCGCTACAACAATCTTCATTTCTGAGTCTGGCGATATCAAGGCCTCAAATATCCATTAGTATTACGGAAATCATAATAGCCATCAATTAATATCTGGGACCTTCCCATTGCCACTAAGCACAAAGCTTACCCTGTCTAAGCACTTGAACAATGACAGAAACTGCGAAGTCTTCACTCTTCAGTAAAATCTACGTATATTGAACCGTTTCAAATAGGTCTTTTTAAAATGCAATACAAAACCTTACCGGTGGAGTTTTAACATCTAGTTTGGATGCAGATACCTATACACGTTCTTTAACATCCCACAAATCATTCACTATGTTGTGCACATGTGGTCCCGGAACGAATTAATAAGTGTTTCGCAAGATAGTTGAACCTTTTGAATTCCTTGTGATGCAGTAAGGTTATTTTCCCTAGTGAACACGATGATGTTTCCTCAAATTAGAGCGCGAGACAATGTTCCATTAGTTCTGTCCGCCATGCAAATGACTTCTCACATGTGCTACAAGTGTATTACTTCACTCCAGTATGAACAACAGTGTGCTTCTTGAGGTCACCGCTCTGTGAGAAGCCTTTATTGCACACCAGAGATATGTACCGCTTTGCTGCATGCCCACTGAACGGTGTCTTTCTAGTTGATGCATTGTTTTATTGGTCACTGCATGCGAGTCTCCCTAGGTCTTTCCACTCCTGCCTCATCTTCGCTGTTCTTGTCCATTGTTTTCCTCCCCATTTTACGAACCAGTCTGCCCATCTGATTCTTTGTCTCCCAACGTTTCGTCTTCCTGTTCTTGGGTCCAACATCGTCATTTTGTACGTCCATCGGTTAGGATCTAATCTCGCTACATGTCCACCCCATCTCCATTTGATCTGGTCTGCTGATGTCATAGCGTCTTTCATGCCGGTTCTCCTTCTTAAATCTTCGTTCCGTATTCTATCTCTCAATGAGACATGAAGTATCTTCCTTTCCATTTTCCGTTGACATCTCTGGATCATTTGTCTTTGTTTCGATGTTAATGCCCAAGTTTGGCAACCATATAGTAACACCGGTATAACGCATTTTTCCAGAACTTCAGCCTTTAAGGTGTGTTTTTGGGTCTTGTCAGCCAGTATAAACTTTAGGGACCAAAAGCTCTTCCATGCTTGTCCTATTCTTCGTTTGACCTCTTTCTCTGAACGACTTGAAAATGACATGTTCTGACCGAGATATACATATTCTTCAACATATTCCAGTGTTTCTCCGTTCACATTAATTGGGGCTTCTAACGCATTGGTCATCAGCTTCGTTTTCTTCGGGTTCATTGTAAGGCCCACTTCTTTACTTGTTTTGTCTAATTCTTTTATCATTTGTTCCAGCTCTTTCGCTGATTCAGCCACCAAAACAATGTCGTCTGCGAACCGTAAATGGGTTAGTCTTGTCCCATCGATTCTGATGCCATATTTTTCTTCCCAGTCTAGTTTTCTAAACTGATTTTCCAGCAAACAGGTGAATAATTTTGGTGAGAAGGGGTCTCCCTGTTTTACTCCCCTTTCTATCATGATGTTACATCCTTCTCTTTCTGTCTTTATTCTGGCTTGGTTACCGTCGTAGAGTTTGCCAAGGAGTCTAACGAATTTGTTTGGGATGCCTTGTTTTTCCAGTGCTTCTAAGACGCTTCCCTGTTCTACGGAGTCAAATGCTTTGTTGTAATCCACAAATGCGATATACACCTCTAGATTAAATTCCTGAACTTTCTCCATGAGTTGATTTATTGCTTGCAAGTGGTCTGATGTACTGAAACTCTTTCTGAATCCTGCCTGCTCTATCGGTTGCTGTTCGTCCAGTGCCTTTGTCATTCTATTGGTTAGGATCTTCATAAATAGCTTGTAGAGGTTTACAATTAGGTTGATCGGTCTGTAGTTGTTTATGTCGTCCTTGGCTCCCTTTTTGTGTAGAAGTATGATAATGCTTTGTTTCCACTGCATTGGTATGTCTTCTGATGTGAGTATGGAATTAAATAATGTTGTGATGACTGGGATTAGATCTTCTTCACCCCATTTTATAAATTCATTGTAAATTCCATCTTCACCTGGGCATTTTTCGGTTTTCGTTTGTCGAATGGCTGCTCTTACTTCACTGGGTAGTATTGGAGGTGTTTCTTCCTCTAGGTTTTCTTCTGATGTATTCTGGTCCTGATGCAAGTTGGATCTTTGAGAGTTACTTGAGTATAGTGTCCTATAGAACTCTGTCGCTTGAGTCATTATCTCTTCTCTTGAGGCTTGTCTTTTTTCGTTGTTGTCTTTTACTCCCAGCATCCAATGTTTGCCTGGAGTTAATTCTTTTCTAATCTTCTTTATTGATTTTGTGGTATCCATGATTTCTTTGACCTCTTTGGTGTTGTGTTCTCTGATGTCTCTTTGGATTTCCCTTTTTGATTGTTTATTGACTTCCGCATATTCCAGCTTTTTGTGTTCGTTTTCTATGACTTTTGATTTTAGGCGTTCTCTTTCTTCGATCAAACATTTGGTGCTATCCTTAAGTTTTATTCTATTTTTCATACTGTTTCCAGGTGTTGACGATTGTTTGGCTGCGCGGGATATGCAATTTACGAGCTCTGTATAGTGTTGTTGGACTTTTTGCTCCGTTTGTTGGTTGAAGTCTCGTAGGTTTTGTTGTAGTGCTTTTACATACTCCGCCCTGTCTATGCATCCTGGATGTGTAGTTTTGTTGTTGAAGTAGTGTCTCCTTTTCTTTATTCTCACTTTCAATCGTACCATTCTGTGATCTGTGTCAAACTTCAGACCATTTATCACTTGTATGTTTTTCACCTCTGTTAGTCTATTGGTTAGGATGAAGTCTATTTCGTTTTTGATTTTCCCATTCGGAGATTTCCATGTCCATTTGCTTTCTGGGCTTTTCTTGTAAAATGTGTTCACAATTTTAAGTCTTTGTCCCAGTGCAAACTGTATTAGTCTTTCTCCTCTTTCGTTCCTTGTTCCGTATCCGTGAAGGCCCATAGGTTCTTCTTCTTCGTATTCCTTCCTTCCTACCTTGCTGTTGAAGTCTCCAATTATGAATGTTGTGTGTGCTTCGTACTCGGCTAGTGTGTCTTCGAGGAGCATATAGAAGTCTTCAATTTCTTCTTCCGTACTTGCTTCTGTGGGAGCATAGACTTGAATTATTATGAACGTGCTGTCATTTAATTTTAGGGATAATACTATGATTCTTTCTGAGGTTCCCTTTATTTCTTTTATATTGTGTTTTAAATGTCTTTTTATCAAAAACCTACCCCTTTTTGTCCTTTTGTTTCCCCTATGAAGCTAAAGACATCCCCATTTGTTTTCTCTATTATGTCTTCGCCGTATTGCCTCACCTCACTGAGGCCTAATATATCGTACCTTACGTTTTCTAGTGCGTTTTCGAGTTCTATTTCTTTATCTTGGGTTCTTAAGGTTCTAACGTTTAGTGTACCAAGTATGAGTTCTTCTTCCTTGTGTGAACGTTGTTTCATCGTTGTGTTGTGTTGAATTCTTCTTCCCCGTTTTTTGAGGATAAGTCTTTCCAGTGCACCCACTGGTCATTTAACAGGATTTTCTGGTATCCAACTCTTACATTGTTATTACCCTTTTCCCTTTCTTCCCTGGCTTTCTGTCGGAGTGATGCTTGGATTTCTCTTTCTTTTATTGTGAGGTCATCATCTATGAATATGTCTTGTCCTCTCAGTTTGTGTTTGTTTCGGACTATTTTTAGTTTGTCTGCAAAATTTGTGAAACTGACTTTCACTATACCTCTATTGTTTCTGTCTTTACCGACGTAGGTTGATTTTTCTGCCGTCACTTCTTTTTCTATCGTGTCCAATATCTTCTTGATTTTGTTCTTTAGTTCGTCTTTGTTACTTTCATCATTAGTGAATTCTTTACTTTTTATTACTATGTTGTTCCTCCTTTCTCTTTTCGCCTGTTGTTCTTTCTGTTCTTCTAGGTCACTTATTCTTTTGGATAATGTTTCTATCTTTTCTTGTATTGTGTTGTCTATGTTAGTGATTTTTTGTTCTAATGACTCATTTGCTCTTTCGCAGTATTCATTTCTTTTTTTAATTTCCTTTCTCATGGACTGAATTTCCTCTCTTGTTTCTTGTTTAAACTCTTCAGTTTGCTTTTTCAAATCTTTAAGTTCTGATAGTATTTCAGAAAACATACCTTTAATGTCGTCTCTTTGGGGTTTTGCATTGTTTGTGTGTTCTTCTTCTCCCGAGCTTTCTGAGGTTGATATTTTGTTTTTTCTCTCTTTTTGCTTTATGTTTTTAGTTGAGGGCTGTGTTTTGGGTGGCATGTTGTTATATTTGCTAGTTACGTACTGTGATATATTTTACTCCTCTTTTTGGCGCGTGTAGTGTATTAATCTGCTTTGGCTTCATTCACTTCGTTTTTGCTATATAGTTCTTCTCACACTCATTCGCTTCTATTTTAGTGCTAAAATATGTCTATGTATATTGTTAAAAGTCTTCACCCCTTAGTAGCAGGTTGCTGGTTTTCTTGTGTGAGCTGATACTATGCCTGTGCTTTGTGCTGTAAGACGTTCGTTATGCGACGAATGTCCTCTTTCATTGTTGACAAGTCAGCGTCTTGTAACCGGTATGTCTCATTCTCCATACAGAGTTTCTTCTGGTCACATGTTATTTTTGTGGTAAGGAATTCAAACGGTTCTTTGTTGCTGTATGCGATTAGTGTTTTGTTGAGCTTGGTGCTATATAACCTCACTAATCTCCTTCTGTTGTGTGATGTAATTAATTTCAGTTATTTACTTCTTTACCTGCAATTTGGGTGATTCCTGGTTTTCTTTCATTGCGTACGTCTTCCTCGGGTACTTTTTTTTTTTCACTTTTAAGCTGCACTGATATCGTTTTACCGTGTAAAGATCCAAAAACCGTGGAGCTCGGAAATGGCGCGTGTTTACTTGACTACAGTACTTTTACAGTAAAGTATGAATGCATCCAAATGAAACTACGAAATAATTTTCCCAAAAACATCGTTTTGTCGGCCATAACTGTGGATGCAAACACATAATACAGCCATATTTTAAATAGAACGCAATCTAATCGATCGTTCCAAGGGCAATACAATCATTCGATAATTCACTAATATTCTATTATACGTTAGTACAACGTCCATATTTTTTAGCCCGAGAGCTGCGGGATTGAGGACGCGCATCTCAAAGCATGAACCGGTGAATTTTGTAGAATGAATTGCGTTGTTTTTAAATATTTCGAATTAAAAGTTCTAATATCTAAATTCGTGATTTAACGGACGAACCTCAGCCCCAGTTAGACCATTAAATCGAGGGTTTACTGTATTTCGAACGGGTATTTTGTCTTCGTAATGTTTCAGTTGATCGCATTGAAAGAAGTCTGTTAGCGTATACCCTCCACACTAACCCACAACACTCAGACTACCTCATGGTGTAGCGGATAGTGTTATTGGCTATCGCCCCACGCTGAAGGTCCGGGCTCGATTCCTGGCTCTGCCAAGAAATTTTTACTGTGGTGTAAGAACTGGAACGGAGTACACTCAGCCTCGTGAGGTAAAACTGAGAAGAAGGGGGTTCGATTGCCACCTCAGCCATCCTGGAAGGGGTTTTCCGTCGCCCCCCCCCCTCCCCCACTTCTACTCCAGATAAATGCTGGGATGGTTCCATCCTAATCCCAGCCCCAATTTACAAATACACACACTAGTACAATTAAAGAAGGCTTTCCAATAGGTCAACACACATTATAAACCGCATAAATTTGAATCAATACGTGGAAAATGATGATGACGGACCATAGTGTTGTAGAAGAGTAAATTAACAACATGATTTGGAGGCTGAAGACGAACTGAAGAGTGTCGTAGCTCGTCATTTGGCCAAATGAAGCGGAAGGCTTCATTGTGAACTGCCAGTGGCTTAAGGAATTTCTACACGTCCAGTGACGTGATAGAGAATGAACCACATAACACTCACAAATCATGATCTGGCACATGTCGTTGTTGGTTCGTTGACGGGCTTGGACATCGTGCATTTGGGGTTGTGTGTAGAACTTGTTTGATAACCTGTGTTATTGTGGTGTCTGTAGTAGTGTGTATATTTATAATTAAGGTGAGGATTGGCAAATAGGTGGCCGTGGCATTTAGTTACGAACCATCTCGGCATTTGCGTGCAGTTGAAGTGGGTAACCACTTCCAGGATATCCGAGGTAGGAACCGAACACATCTCTTCTCTTATTTTCCGCACGAAGCTGCCTGTACCCCATTACAGCCCTCCGACCAGAATCAAATTTCCTCGCAGTGCCGGGAATCGTACCTGAACCTCCGTGGCGACAACCATGAGCGCTAAGCGCTACATCACGAAGTGATCCTCTAGCACAAATCGCATTGGCTTCAAGGGAGATATGAGAGCTAATTAAGATGTAGTTCGTCTGTTAAGACATGATGCAAACACTCCATTCCATTTCTAATTATAACCAATATAGATCACAAGCAAATATAGACAAGATTTTAATATTTAGATTAGATATGTATATATATTTGCAGAGGGTGCATATCCGACTATCACCCGGAAGATTCGCCTCCTCTCCGAATCCCCGTCTATGGATATGTATCTATGTTAATTAAGAAACTTAGTCTAAATGGCAGGTTAAAGGTTATCTGTCAGGTTGTAACATTTTTTAGCAGGCACCTTCGCCCTAAATAACTTGTGGCGCATATCTTTAATTCAACATGTTAATGTTCATGTGGCAGCAATTATATTATATATATACATAATATTTGATTATTATTATAATTATTTTTATTAATATCAATTGCTTTACATATCTATTTAACCACCATTGGCTATAGAGCATAATGAGATCGTATTCTATGTTCCGATCCTTATTATTATGAGATATTAGATGTAATTTTCGTCTGTATTTATTTCATTTGCATTGGCTTGGGGAATATGGGAATTGGTCGTGAGGTTCATTTCGTAAATTAGGGTTGAGAGGCTGGAACCAAGGTGCTTACAAGAGGGACAATTCACAGCAGGGGGAGCTAACTATAGCCACAAGACAAGGAAAGTTGCTCAAATTCGGAGAATCTCGACTAGAAGGCAGACCATGACCTAGGTCAACGGCTGCACGCTACAAAAAGAAAGAAAGGGTCGTGACGTTGCATGAGTCTCGATCCTTGATTCAAATTATATGACGTCATGAATACGCTGGAGCTGGAAAGAGGTCACATGGAGAAGACTGACCTATTACGGAAGAGGAACTAAGACGTATCTCAAGCAATCTGGGGATGTTTCCCATGATTGGCTGTGAGGTAGTGGCAATTTGAACGGCGTGTACCACATGCACAGAGGTGTTGAAGAGTTTATATAAACTGAAGCTGAGTAGATAGAAATAGTTATAAGCCATACTTTTTTCTCGAAGCAAATGTTATCTTGGTTAAAGACGTAGTCTTACCAAGATCAGAGAGAAGAAGCTCTCAAAGTGCTCTACCTAAGGTTGTCAATTCATCTATTTGGTCATCAACGTGGAGTCGTGGCCATGGCGCCCAACACAATTAATTACATACTGCAGCAATTTGGTAAGTGATAATGGTACAGCTTGCCAACTGTAATATGCCAACTTCGTATCTGGTCACCCAAGGTAGGACCACCGGCATCAGAATAAGTACCACGTGGGACTCACCCATAAAACACATTATATTTGTCGCCAATCAGCGTGGCAAACAAATTACATTTGCCACTACAACGTGGGCCACTGCTCCACAAGGCGTGCATCGCCACGGTTGTGGCCGGAAATTTTTAGCTACACAGGGTGAGGACAAGGAGGTGTAATTATTTAAAAATGGTCCCTCAAAACGTGGTAAGCGGAGACCTCTGGAATATCGAGAGTTGTTTCTTGTATCCAGATGCTTACTAGTGAGTTTCGTCCAGTTTGTGTAGAACAAAATGTCCAAAAACCCCTAATAATGATTTATGATTTGAAAACATGCAGCAATAAATTGTTCCGCATCTGTGATGGATAAATGTACATAAATGTCACTCCAAACCTCCCTGGAGTTTCAAGGTAACAAGTAGTTCCATGAAGAATTAAACATCCTACTTTCTTATGTCATTCTAGTCTTTTCCCTTAAGAATTCCCCCCGGCAATTACGATTTTCTTAAATAGCTTTTGAAACACGACCTATATCTCCGTAGATACTTGAATATACAACTTTCAGTATCGGTGAAAAAGACTCCTCCCACGATGTGGCATATTTATGTAATGCATCATGGGAGTTTAATATAATTAAAGACAAATGCATGGCTTCTATAATTTACTAAAGGTCAGCTCCAGAATTTAGTTCCATTTCATTATGAATAACTAGCTGTAGTGCCCGGCTTCGCCCGGTGGATTTATTTGTTTTATGGATGATAATGAATACTACTACAGAACTGGCACATAATACTTAAATTTACAGAAAAAATACTTTAAAAATATAACATTTTGTGGTGGTGGTGGTGGTGGTAATGGTGGTTGTAGTGGGGGTCATAAGTAGTACAGCATAGAGGACGTAAAATTCATTTCATTTTCCCGTAATGATAATAATGATAATAACGGTTAGGGGAACGTCTATTTTCTAACTACAGCCCTGACACATGTTATTTACAACCAAATTTTAAACAAGAAGTTCCGTGACTAACTAAAGAGCCTACCTTTCTTAAAATTTAAGATTCATGCCAATGATTAATCTACTGTACATGGATCTATCTAGAATAATGACGAAATTAAGTTATTAATATAGAAATTTCTAATTAGTTCGAAATACTGTATAGGCCTACCTGGCATAATGTAGCCTAATAGAGAGCTACAGTTGGCATCCCTGGTGGCTGAATATATTCTTAGTTCCATCTCTTAAGGTACAGAATAAAAATTTTGGTTGAATTCCAATGGATAGCATGGATGTTACATGCAGTTAAACATTGGATCTAACAGCGCGCGTAAAATCATGTTGGCAACTATGACATACATGTATTGGTCAGAAATAATCGGAAATAATATGATCTATTGTTTTGTAAATTTTGAATGAAATCCATTCGTTAGTATAGAAGTTACATGCATTTTAAAATTGGACCTATCAGCAGGCTTAGAATCATGTTGGTAGCACTAGCGTAGGCCTATATTAGTTACCCCAAATTAATCTAGAATGCCAGGTACTATAAGTGTGCAAGGTTTAGAGCTATTAGCTTGCATACTTTCTGATATATTGATATTAGGTAACAAAAATAGAGACAGTATTTATTAACAGTTGGCAGCCCCGGTTACTCTTAAGAATCGGCATAGTCATATCTGTTATTGTACACATAGCACACACAACATTTGGTTGAAATCCAAATGATAGTATAGAAGTTACATGTATTTAAAGTTGGACCTCTCAGCAGGCTTAGAATCATGTTGGTAGCACTGACGTATATAAGTTTCTCCAGATTAATATAGAATGTCAGGTAATATACGTGTGCATAATTTAGAGCTGTCGGCTGGCATACTTTCTGATATGTTGGTATTTGGATAAAATAAATTGAGAGCATTTATTAACAGTTGGCAGCCCTGGTGGCTCATTAGGAATACGTTCAGTCATGTCTGTTTATGTACACATAGCACATACGAAATTTGGTTGAAATCCAATTGATAGTGTAGAAGTTATATGCATTTAAAATTTGGACCTATCAGCAGGCTTATAATCATTTTGGCAACACTGCCATGTCTGTCTTCCTGGAAATTTAACTGCAATATTATTATCTATACGTGTGCCAATTTTGAAATAGCTCCCATTCATACCTTCCAAAATATCCAACATGGAGCTCAAATTTCAATTGTGATTTTTCAGCAGTTGGTAGCACTGACATCATTTTCAAATATGGCCGTGATATATTCGGGTATAGACCTTTACTCCTACCAAATTTTGTTTCGATTTCTGCAGCCGTTTAGGAGTTGATAGGGGGGGGGGGACACACACACAGCCAGACAGACAGACACACATTTGCCCGATCTCATAAGTCTACTTTTTCCTCATTTTTGCAATGTGTGAAAAGTAGGCTAAAAATAATTAGAAAGAGGAATAAGTGAAATAAAAGACACTGCCTAGGGACTATATCTCAATGGCTGTTAGAAATGTAGAGACCAATAGTGTCGTCTTTTGTCGCATAGCCTCGTCGGAAAATAATCAGAACACTTTGGAAAACGTCGGCTGTCCCGAGCTACTAAGGTAGCAATAGTATCATTTGAGCCCCTTAAAGCCCAAGTGGTGTAACTCACATTATTATTGTTCTGAGATATTTAAAGGTTTACTAGAGTTGTTATAAAAAATCAGCTGTATATTTCATTATTATTAGTTAACACGTATTTGTTTAGAAAGGTTTGTTTTAACTCAAATTGACAATTCTGATACATTTTGTCCAGATATAGACCTGCTATACGGGCCTAAATTACGTTACACCACTTGTGCTATAAACTGGTAAAGCATTTTGTTTACAATAAAAACATGCATGGCAGTCCACAACACTATATTTACGTAATTTTTGTTACTCCTTATCAATAATGTCATCTCCATTCAGGTAAAGTATTCGATTCACGACCTACTAAAACATGCTTGGTAGTTAACGACACTTCAAGTACATAATGTTTGTTACTCATCATCCATTCAATGGACCGATATCTTCAGCATCGTCAGAAGTAAGAAGACCCTCAAAGTAGTGGTGATGAACAGGCGGGAAGAAGGGAAGAAGGTCTTCCATATCCTTTTTCTTCTCTTTTGTAACAGCTCTTGGTCCTCTGTACAGATTTCGCTGAGGTATGTTAGCCAGAGAAACCGGACGTCCCTTTTTAGATCCTGGTTTGAAGTCCAACTTGTAAAATGCCATGTCCTCTGAAAGAGTTTCCTTAAAATGGATTGTGAAAGGTTCGCTCTATTGGTACCGAATCCACCGCATATTTAGCCATGACACTGGATGTCTTTCAGTGTCAGTTTTCCTTTTGGTGATAGATTGCAACAAATTGTCTACAGACAAGAAGTCCTTGTTTGGCATGACAGTGACATGAAAGGGATTTTTCTTCCTTGACTTGGCAATAATATTGTACCAATCATTGGGGCATAAAATCTGTTGTCTCTTGCTGTAGTTTTCTACGGAGGCAAAATCACAGTCATTTGGGAGATAGAAATGTCCACTTTGCATGAACTTTTGGTCTATGATTTCAATATTATTGTCTTCGCTGGTAACTATTTTCATTAATGTCATGGCGATATTCCAATTCCTGTTCTGTCCTGTACAGGTATCACTATATATCAAAACATGTTTTGATGCTGCCGCCCTCATTTTAATGTGTTTCACCAAACACGCACCAATTTCTTGGGAACCTCGAGATCCGGTCACTTCTTCCCAGCAATACATGAATCTTAATTTTGATGACAACTCGTGGCATCCTAAATTGTAAACGTATAAATTACGTTTATAGTAAGCTACTTGACATGTCAGTTTAGGAAAGGGTAGAGACATTTCTAAATCAAAGGAAAATGCATAGTAAGAGCTATCAGAAGCTGATCTTCGGTGTCCAATTTCATTGACTCCCGAGCTTTCTCAGCCTTGCGTAGATGCAGTTCGTGGTCCTGTTGAAGCTTTACTTTCGCTTGATCATCAGTAGTTGAATGCTTGAGTATACTAGCGAAAGTATCACATTTTACACAAGAGTCCTTGTGAGGAGCATGGAAATGCAAATTGAACTCGTTGTTAAAAGTTCTACGATAATGTGCTCTTCAACAGGCTCTTTTCCTTGGCTTTCAACATGGTCTTTGTACAAATTATAAAGCAGTCGAATAATTAAATCTTCTGCTAAATATTTTCTGTTTGGGTTGTGGGCACGAGTGTAGTGTGACTGATAAGAGGGGAACGATGCAATGTGATCCCGTACTAGTACCATTTTTTCTTCTGGGGTTTTGTTAGCAGGAACTTTCTTGCCTCGTTTATCTCCACCTGGAGACTCTCGAAGTTGTGCCTTCTTTATGGCTCGGGTCATCCTACCATCAGAGATTTTGAAAGTCTCCAGAAAATATATTTACATACTGTTGAATTTTTCCATCAATGGTCACAAGGAAAATGTTAGTAGTAGTTTTATGATTTTTAACACCGGTTGTTGGCCGATGACGCTGTGGCAATGTTTGTTTTACTAGCCCACATAACAATGCGTTCTGAGCGGAGAAGGACCCCATTTTCCTAAAGGAGTCAAATGCATTTCTTCTTGACAGCTCTGAAATTTTATAGAAGCATTTTTTTCCTGCAGTTGCAATTGGGGTTACTGAATGATTTTCCGGCAACCACTTTTACAGTTCTTGACGTGTATTATTGTCCACAAATTCTGTTTTTCTTTCTCTGTGCTTTCTTGCTGACATTTAGTCTCCTCTTTCGATATCGCGTAAGCGAATCTGCAACTGCATCACTTTGATTGAGTTCTGCCTCATTTTCCGCCCTGCTGTTATGACCATCGTCCCCTGAAAAAAAACCTGAGTAAATCTAATGAATCAAAGAAATATGTAACTGTCATTTGAAACAGATCTAGGCTTTTCTTTGTATTTTGTTTTGAGGTTGTCATTTTAGGTAAAGGTTTCAGGCCAAAAACCTAATTTACAGCTAGTAGTTGGGCTGTCTCTGTAAATGCCAGTAATAAAAATTATTCCAGTTATTTACCACATTTTCCAGTATTAATAATGATACTGTTGACATTAGCACTGTAAAACTTTATTACCTGGATTGAAAAAAACAGTAAGTTGTCGTAGACTCCATTTTCAGATTACGAATTTTGTAACATTCCGTTTTGCCTATATAATATAGAGGTTTCTTGCTGTTGATATGCCTAACATGCAGTACTTTAGCTTGGTATAAGCCTTCAAAGAAAAGAAACTCTGAAATTCAGCAGTGAAGTAATAATAAAACTAGAAAATAAACACCACTTACCAGAACTGGACACATCTGAATGTGACGGAGAATACTCATCGCTGGATCCATTATCAGCCAAAATACTTGGTTCACTGACGCTGTCTTCATCACTTGAACTCATGATGAATCACACTGACGATAATTGTTTCCATTAAACAAATGAAATCTTATTATTGGAACCGTTAGACCACTGAACAAACACACCACATTCATAAAACTCAGCACAGTTGCAGGAACAGTGGTGTAACTCCCAACTACACCACTTTGGCTGTCAGCCGGTAGATGGAGTCACTGACAGCAGAAAATTGTGCTGCTCCCTATACGGTTGCCAGGCGAGTTAGGACTTGCACCATCTGTGCTGTTGACAGAATGCCACTTGCTGAACATGATCATCACCATAACTCAAAAAAAAACGAAAAGTGGAGTTACACCACTTGGGCTTTAAGGGGCTCATTTATCGCCACATAGCGCTCAACGATAAGGTTCGGAAAAATTGAAGGTGAATTTGAAATCACCAACACTTATTGCAGCTGGTAAGCTCTATGTACTGCACAAATACTATTGCACTTATACCGAGGCATAATATGTTCATGATGATAACTGTTATAAGGTGCTTGAGAGATCTTTCTTCACTAATCGCTCCCCGTGACTGCAATTTATAAACAGTGCAAGATGCAACTATTTTCGCAATTCTGCACCAGAATGCTGGTAGGGGAGACGTGATTCAGCCCGAACTGCCCGTCAACAATAGACTTATTAAAATACTCTTACCGTTACACTACTACGGACATGAATGGTTCTAGGGCCTTAATACGTGGTTTTCAAGTTTATTTTGTCTGTTATTGTAAATGTAGGGAATGGAGAGCGTTGTCAAAAAAAAAGTGGACAGTGTTACCATCAGGGTTTCAAAGTGTACGTAAAATTTGTTTCAATTAGGAGAAACGGTGTAGATTTGTAATAAAGGGCCTAAATTCAGGGAATGGAGAGGTCTGTCCTAAATTTAAAGTGGAGAGTGTCACGCCCAGGGTTCCAAAGGGTAAGTAAACAAAATGTGGTTCAGATCTTTGAAATGGTGTATATTTGTGCCAGACGGTGTATATTTATGCCAAAGGGCCTAAATACAAGGAATAGAGTGGTCTGTCGAAAATTTCAAGCAGACAGAGTTACATTCAGGGTTCCAAATGGTAAGTATGCAAATGTTGGTTCAGATTGGTGAAAAGGTGTAGATTTGTGACAAAGGGCCTAAATGCAGAGAATGGACTGGTCTGTCATAAACTTCATGTAGGCAGTGTTACTCGCAGGGTTCCAAAGTGTAAGTATACAAATTTTGGTTCAGATCGGTGAAACGGTGTAGATTTGTTCTAAAGGGCCTGAATGAATGGAATGAACTGGTCTGTCATAAATTTCACGTAGACAGTGTTACTTGCAGGGTTCCAAAGGGTAAGTATACAAATTTTGGTTCAGATCGGTGAAACGGTGTACGTATCACTAACCATAACGCCAGCGCATGCGGAAAGAGCAGTTCGGGAGCGCTTGTTCTACCGACTTACTGAACAAAAATCAATCTTTTAGGTTATCTGAGAGGTGTAGTCTCATAATACATAGCCTAAACTATTCCTCCTGAATCCGGCTATCATATAAACAAGAATTTTTCGAATCGGAATGGTAGTTCCAGAGATTAGCACGTTTAAACACACAAACACACAAACACACAAACTCTTCAGCTTTATTATATTAGTATAGATATACTGTGCCCAAAACCAGGTGCCTAGATTGCAGGGTACAAGCCGTGAGCCTAGATTTGAGGGAACAGGCCACGATTCTAAGTTCGGATATGGATGTTTGAATAGCGCGCGCCAAACCTTCTTAGAAGCTCTTCGAAGGAATTTACAGCCAAGAAGTGGGCAAGTGACGTAGGAGGAGAGCGTCATAGTCAAGGCTATATGTCACTAAATAATTCCCGTTGAGTTGGAAATATGAAACCTATATCAGATTACTGGCAAGAACAAGAGAAGAATAATGAGCTTTGTTTCAAAGAAATTGATCGAACAGAAGCCGAGTTATGAGCTGTTTTAGTTCCTGCGTTTTCTCCGCAGTGACCTCGAGCCAGCAAGCGGATGGGTATATAAGGCGAGCCTCGCAGGCAGAGGTAGGTTCACTTCGTCACAAGCACTCCGTTGACTTGGTCGTGCTACGCTACGTAAGCGCTCTAGCCGCTTGACTATCACCGAACTTCGAACATCGTTATTATCACCGAGCACATGGTTGCATTTAAACTTCAACTTACAGCACAAACTGTGGACTTAAAATTTTCGACAGTACATGGTTACTGAAAGTGTTAAACTATTTCGATTGAGTTTAGAACTTTTCTTCGATTTCACGGAAGTGAAATAAGTCTGTGGCACTTGGTAATTCTTACCGCTACAACTTGGACATATGGTAGACTATGTCTACAACTTTTTCTTCAGTCCACATTCACTTAGAGCTGGATTATTTATATCCAATAGTTGGACCAGCCAAGATAAGTAAGTAACTTCAAAACCAGTCTTGAATATTACAAGTCGAAAGCCGAATGGGAATACAGGTTTAGCCTTGTGCGATCTGAAAAGTGAGAAGCTTTGCCCAGCCAACTCGACAGAATTTGTAATTGTGCTGAAAAGATTGTAAGAGTATTGGAATACTGATTGTATCACAGTGGGTCTTGGTAATTATTTCATCGTGGATCGCTTAGATCAGACCCCTGTCAACTACACTTCAGCTCTTGAAGTTGCCTACATTTTTCTGGAAGACATTATAAACGCCACTAAGTCTGCGTAAACAGCTTGTGGGTATAACATGGAAGCTGATACGAGAATATAAGTACGCGTCCTAATGGGACAGACAACAGGAAGATTGAGTAGTCTGGTTCAGTCCAGAATTCTACCATCAAGACCTACAAGAATGTAAGCTGCAATTTACATTATTTCTATGCGTAGTTAGTTGGATTTTCTCGTATTTTCTACAGTCTTGCCAACACATATTTTTTTCTCTATAGTCATCGATATGTTTATTTGCTTTTGCAAATATTTTCTTTCGAAACCTGAGCTAGGACCTGAGTTGATATTTACTCAGATTTATACGATTCGATATTTATGGACGAGCAGAACGAGCATTTATTTTATTCCGTTTTTTTTCCTTATTGCTGTCATTAGCCGTCATAATTTGAGATTTAAGAATTAATCTAAGTTGAGGAATGGATAGTTATCCATCATTTTGAAGTCGAGGTTGATATTCCCCGAACAGTTTGATAACTTTAAACATAGTTTTGAACATAATAATAATAATAATAATGTTAATAATAATAATAATAATAATAATAATAATAATAATAATAATAATAATGGGATTTAATAATAATATTATTTTTCTATTTTTCTGGAATAACAATAATAATAAACATTTGTGGTTTATAATAATCATTTTCTGGTTGTATGATAAATACAGTTGACATTTGAAGTCATACTCTAAATCGGATATGTGTTAATTCCGAAGGTTAGTGGTTAACACATGCCCACTTATAATGAACAGTTAAATTCAGTGAAATTGTTTCAAGTTTTCATTTCATATTTAAAGCTTTGATAAAGACACGGAAAGAAGTGAAATGGGAAGCTAAGCATGTATAAAGCAGGGTTTTTGCTAGAGTTTATATAAAATAAAATCATTATGACGCAGCGTCTTTCACAACGTTTGCTAATATTAACACTGTATGGAATTTCTGATGGTGAAATTATATTGGATATTGTCGTAAACTCATTGGTGAGGCTTACTGATTTTTGAATCTTCCATTTGTCATAACAAGCAAAGGCTTGATTATTTTATATAATTTGGGAAGATGTCATTGTGTGTGTGCAGATAATTATATGCCATTCTGAGTGCGCAATTTAAGTCGCAGGAATGAGGTTGTGTAAAATGGAGCACCAATCAAATTGTAGGTTGGATGTTTTTGATGTAGTAGGAGAGTCGTTTTTCACCACAATTTCGTCGTAATATAACCACAGGTTATTTTGTGAACCATCATTATTAAATTACTGTTGATCCACGTGTTTGAAAATATTTTTAGTAATGGATTACCCGGAAAATTATTATTCTACTAGTTCCTTTCATTCAGGAACGCTTTTCCGTTGTCAAAATGCTGATTTATAATTCTGTGATTTTTATCACGTGTCAATCATATGGGCCAATGCTGTTGTTTGAAATTGTTACTTATTAACAACCACTATAAGCTGAAAGGATTTTCAGATCCTATCAAAATGAATATACATTTTCTTTAATAAGTTGATGCTGAACATATTTGATTTTTTTTTCAAAATCACTTTGATGATAATAATAATAATTTGTTTCATTATAAAACATGTTAAATGATATTTCAAATTTCCTAATTAATGTTTTCAAGGAATAATTAATTAATTTGTTGACTGAATCCATGTGGAATGGAAGTTATATTTGTGATAATTATATTTTTGATTAAGTCAAAATTATTTTTGACAGTCTTTGGATTGAGATCTATGTTTCAATATATATTTTCTGTTTTTTTATCCACAAAAATGCTCAAGGTCCATGTAAATCATAGTGTATTTCACTTATTATGAACAACTTTGTATTTGAAAAATCCTAATATTATTATTGCCTAAAAAGTGTTAGTCGAAATGCTACGAGAATAGTTTTGATAAATGAACAGTGAAAGTGATTTTCCAACCAGTGATATATTTTCTTATTGATCTTCAACGTGTGAATGCTAAATAATTTAGGGATCAGTATGGACGATTGAATATGCGCTGATAAAACCCTACCCCTGTACATAATTATGTTGAACGAAGTCAACAGGACTGATATTCTGACCTCTCGTTTCAACTTTGTTAGTGTTCATGTGTTGGCGATATTGTATATTATGTAAATAATTTATTCTTTTCCAGTCATCTTTTATGCCATTTTGGGCATATTTTCTTCATGTTATTTTAAAGTTTTTATAAAATGAGATAATTTTATGGTATGCAATCACCGGTTTCATGAATCTCCTTCTATCCTTATTGTTTCGTCGAGCCGAAAATCAGTTAAGCATTTTTTGTTGGGTCTTTGCATTCGACTTTAACCCATCTGGCGCCCCGGGATATTTTGATTCTCGTGCTGACTGATTTTTGGTGAAATGCATATGTGGTCGTCCGGACTTCGGTCCAAAAGGGCACAATACGAACTTATCATATGAATCTTCAACTGTTTGAATACGATACGTAAAATAAATAATTAAACAAATAAATAATTAATTAAATAAATAAATATGGTTATAAAATATCGAAAGGATGACATCTTGAAATTTTGATAATTCGCTGCCAGGTTATACTTTTGCTCATCAGGCTATTGAATGATCCATAGGTGAACTTATGTTATTAGCCTTTATCAACATACACAATTTCAGTTTGATCGCTGCAATAGATTCGTATATATTGAGAAAGATCGAAATATTGCCCATGCTGGATTGTTTATATGTAGTTCATAGAGCTATGTACCTTTAGATAAAGATTATCGCATACGTTTATTATTAAACGTTCACTTCGATCGTATGATTAGGACACAGGAAATAAAATCTTAATTTCAAAATTTCGCACAGCCGTCATCTTGAGGACATGAAAATAATTAAATCAAATAAGATGCCAGTGGATTACAAGTGGTATATTTAATTAACGTGCCAAGTTCCACTGCACACGGATGGACAAATCGCGAGAAAATATCAATTAAATGTTTCATCTTCGCTTGGCCGACATGTTAGTTTTGTACTTTACTTGTTTTTTAAAGTTGAATAGGCGAATTTACAGTAGTGCCCTTTATAACCATACAAAATACCAGGGTGATATTGGTAACTGTTGCGGGGGTTAAGAATGCCGTTGAAATATTTCGCGCGACCGCCATGCTAGATTTGTGAAAATAAATACAATTTGAAGGGTACGGTCTAGGTCGGAGAAAAAAATACTTACCGATTTTCCTTGAAATAGCTTTGGTCGTTTACGTTTAATTAGGGGGTCAAATGCGCACACGGACTAAAGGTGATCTCATAAGAGTATTTTTAGCCTATCTTGATATACGAAAAAAATAGGCTTATAATATATCACCATTTGTCCGTTTGTGTGTGTGTGTGTGTGTGTGTGTGTGCGTATGTGTGCGTGAGTTCCTAATAAAATCTAAACGGCTAAGGTGATTTCAATGAAACTCAGTAAGTGTGACCTCGGCGTGCCATTAAAAATGTATTAAGTTTCACCAATCTAACATGGCGGCCACGCGAAATATTTCACTGACATTCTATATCTCCGCAACAGTAAAAGATGTCAACCTAAAAGTTTTCATGGTGATGAAGGGTGCTAATAGAAGTTCACCTATGAAATTTTCATAAAGCTGTTATGTAAAAACGAACACGGCTGCCAAGCTTTCTTCATTAAAATAGACGTTTCTCGTGATTTAACCATCCAAGCGCAGTGAAACTTGGTACAGCAAATGGTCATACAAATAATGCGATGAAATCTACTGTAATTTGGATCAATCGCTTACATAAGCTCAATATGGTGGTTGTGCAAAATGTTCTAAATAATCTATTTCTTGTCCCCTTATCATTCAATCAAAGTGAAACATTGAATAATGACCCTACGCAATAATATCTATATAATAGTATATAACTCTATGGCCTACATATACAACAATCCAACATGGTGACCATCCGAAATATTTAGACGGCTCTCAATATTTAAGATAATATTACAGCAAGCAAACTGAATTTTTTAAAGTTTATTAGAGGCTACGAACTTAAGTTCACCTATTGAACTCACAAAACCAACATGGCAGCCAGGCGAAGTTTAAACACTTGAATGGAGTTTACTCGCGAAAAATTTATCCGAGCACAGTGTAACGTCGTAAGGTAGATGTTCATATAATATTAAATATTCTAACTTTCTATAAACCTCAATTGTTTTGATAATCTCAAGATGGCAGCAGTGCGAAATTATAATCATATTCCCTACTTTCTTGTGTTCTAATCATGGGGTCGAAGTAAACGTTTAAATAATAAACCTACGCAATAATATTCATCTAACGGTACATAACTCTATGTTCTACACAAATAACAATCCAACATGGCGACCATCCGAAATATTTAGACGGTTCTCAATTTCGATGAACCGATTACATCAATCAAACTCCCCTTTTGTATGTTGATAGAGGCTATTAACGTATGTTCACCTATGGATATTTCAATAAGCCGGTGAGTACAACGCGAAATGTAAATATTTGAACCTTTTTTCCTTACGACTTTTCATCCGAGCACTGTACAACTTGGCACGGTATACCTTAATAAAAGTTTTAATATAATGACGTCTAATATAATGGCATTTTTTAGAACTTAAAAATGGCTCCTGTGCATTTTTGAATCTCATTTTCATCTCTCGTGTACTAAGTAAGACCAGTAGGATATATGAAAATAGGCTGTTCAGTCCTTCACGGAACTACTTGTTTTCATAAATGAAATAGGCTTATGTGTGTAAACACCAGACCAAAAATTATGTTGCCCATTCTTCATCAATCAGTGTGAAAACATATGGAGCAATAGGGAGGAGATTCCAATCCACATCATAGGGAATAGGTAGTAGAATGAGGAACAGTTTTGGGAGTGAAAGAAAAAGAATGAGTACAAGGGACGAAACCAATCAAACAAATTTCATTGACAAAATATACGAGAAAAAAGTAAATATGGAAAATATGCTGAAATCTAAAGGTAATATTACTCTGAAACCTATGAGGACTCAGGCAGAGAAGTGCTAGAGAAAGGGTGGTCTGTGGCCCATGTCCCATTTAAATTGGATGAAATTATCAATAAATGTGGTAAAAATTAAATATAGTGAATCAATAAGATTCTTGTGTTCGAAAAAGAAAACTTAACCTCCCACAAAAGAGTACTAATGAGAGATTTAGTTAAGTTAGACACTGTATTGATTACCACAAAACAGATATGAAGATGCATGAGCTCGATACGACACATGGCAGGATGTTGCTGAGTGGACTGTACCAGCAATAAACAGTCAAAGAGATTTGTGAAAAACTGAAGTAATGAAATCAAACTTTGATAAAAGCACAACGAAAAGTTACCAAAGTTCACGTGGTGCCTTTAAATTCGCTGTCAATTGTGAGATCAAGGGGATAGCATCAGCATTGATCAGCTTTTACAACGATTGGCAGTATAGTTTTGGCTTGAAACATTAACAAGTGCTGCAGAATTCAAACAAGGTTGGCCGTGGCCAAAAAAAAGATGTATGTAAAACTGTGCCACGCATATAAAAATAAGCAATTCAGTTGCAGTAAGGAATATATGTATGAATGCAGTCGCTGCTTAATTATAAGTCTCAGACCAATGATACACTAACTTAAAATACCGATGTATAAAACATTTGTAATTGCATTCCAAACTAAATTAAATGAGAGTATCCTACATATTAGGGTGTCTCAATAGACTCAGTAAGCCTAAAAAGGGCTAAGTTAGCTAAGAATTTATTGATCCTGAGATCCTGGACACAGCAGGTGCCTATGTATTAGAGCAATATTTCAACTTGAACATAAGAAAAGAAAGTTCATAAGCAATATAATGCTAATGCTAATCAGCTAATAAGCTCCTTTCAGTCGAAGATGGTAAGTTAGGATTCTGAACTGAGCCTTTTGACTCCAGCGAATCAACTAGTTAAGAAAATGGAAATTCTTGTACAGGAGAACCTTGACAGAAAAGAGTGATGAAACTGCCCCTAGACGGTATCATAAAAAATCCAACAGCTATGTTGAGATTGAAGGAGTGGCTTATATACCACTGGGATTATTTAAACAGAATGACGATTGATTTTAAGCTCAAAGATGGGTGGGACGTCACAGACGTAGCCTCAATTTTTCAAAAGGAAATACGTTGCTTAAACTCAACTTGTTAGGGAGAAATATGGGGGGGGGGGGGGGGGGAGGAAAGCAGGATTTTTTCACTATTGACTATTGTCAATGCATGTATTTTGCAACACGGCAACCGGCCTTTTGGGAACGAAACCGATTTCTGGCACGAAGCACTTAAATGACTTTGGAATACGAGCAAAATTTCGAATTTGTTAAAAGTCACTATTTACTATTGTGAATTATTTCAGTTTATGAATTGGTGTAGTTTCTAGAAAGTCTTGCAATGCTATCGGAGTTACTCCTTTAAACCGTTAGATTAAAAAACAGGTGTATTTCACTACGACGTCACAGACCTTGAATTTGAAGAGAATACTTTTAGAACTATCCAGATGAAATTTCCATGGATTTGACGGAGTTTAATGCGATTCCGACGGAGGTCCCATTTATTGGCCTTTCACAGAGTTCATGGAAAATTCCCACGGTACGCCCAAACACAAGTTGCAATATCTCTTCCACATGAACTCCCTCGGAGGAAATTGATAATTGAAACAAATTTGTGCTTTTGCATTTCAAGTAGAATCTACAACTTGGTGACTGGTGACTACACGGCTAGTTCAAAACTGCGTTAACAATATTAAAACAGCATTATAGCTGGATTAAAATAGATATTGTACTTATATTTCACATGATGAGTTGATAGCGCAGGTTAAATTAGAGTTCACTACAAAGATATAACAAAATGTCGGGCGAGACGACTGACCCCCAGAGAGAGGTTTAATCAAGCTGCTTGGTTACTCAACGAAGTTTGATAAGCGAGCAAGCTCACAGCAGATCAGCTGGTGAGGAGTGGGGGCAATGGGAAGGAGGGGAGGAAGTATGACGTAGCGGATGCCAACATAGTATCCATAATTGCCTTGTACAAGAACATTTATTTTATATTCAAGAGCAGGTCCTGCCAACGAAGAATTGTATAGGGAACCATCTGTAGCAGATGAGATGTATTATAAGCATTCTTCATCAGCCGTTAGCAGCGAGTTCACGTGCTGGCTGTAGATGGCGCACTATCAAGGAACTTAACGTTGCTGATTGCCGAAAGGCGACTCGAACGCTAGAACACACTAGAGACAATTATGAATACACTGCACGGGGAGGGATAAACATGGAAAAGTATGTTGGTGGTTTGCACGGAAGAAAGATCCAATAGAAGGCCAAGAATCAAAGAAAACCCAATGTGGGTGCAAATTGCTGAAAAACGTTTAAGCGTATATTCAAACAGGAATATACCAAACTGGGTGGGGTGGCAAAGGGGCAATACCACCAACACAGAGACAGAGAGAAAACAGATTCGGGAGTAGAGCGGCAAAAGAGAAATCATTGATATTGGTCTTACAATATGACCGTTTGTTTTGAGGGTCTTTACCACTCGAGACTTACCATCTCGTCCAGGGTAACACTCTGTTACTCTGCCCGAGATCCACACCAAAGGAGGAGAAACATCTCTGATGAGCACAAGGTCGCCATCCTTCACACTAGGGTCAGAGAGAAGCCATTCTGTCTCCTCTGTAACGAAGTTAGATATTCCAAACTTCAGCGTTTCCAAAAGGAGTTACGTAGGGTTTCAGTTGTGCACCAAAAAATAGGTAGACGTACGTCCCTAAAAGAATCGAGTAGAAGAGGAGGAGCGGATAAAGAATTACCTATAAGAAAGTGGCTATGAATAAGAGGAATTAAATCATCAGGGTCAGTAGACAGAGGAGTTAAGGGCCGAGAATTCTTAACACCTTCTATGAGAGTGTCAAGAAAGTTGCTTCGGAAGTTGGAATGCGATCGCCAAGAAACTTTTATTTGGCGCTTTTAAGTGAGTTTAACGCAAGATTCCCATCTTCCACCATGATGGGGGGAATAAGGAAGAATACATCTCCATTTGAATCCCCACGACTAACAAAAGTGAGAAATATGATCCATAGCAGGAGAAAACGTAAGTGCTGTCTTCCAAGATAAAGCTGCACCTTGGAACGTAGTATAACTGTCGGAAAACATTTCGGAACGAACACCGCGCCGAGCAGTTAAAGGAGAAACAGCAGAGAGGAAATACAAAGTGGAGGCGTTAGTTACTAATTCCAGATGAATGGTTCTGGTAACCATACAAACGAAGAGGCAGATATAACGTTTCCCAAGTAATTAATTCTTTGCTTCATGGGAATATGGCTGATAAAAGAATGGAACCATATCATCCACACGGGTCAAAGAAAAAGGTCGACTTGGGGAGGAAAGAAATGATGGCAAATCACTAACAAGCTGAGTGTTGACTTCGGGCTTTACTTTAAAGCAATTATGAATAACAGAGGAGACTTCATCTACGCCATTAATGATCCAGTACCTCCCTCTAAGCAAACAGAGTGACGTGTGCGTACCAATGTGCACATAACGGTAATACAACTAACGTATGATGAGGGAAGTAACGTGATTCAAAGAAGTTAGTATAACTGGGTGTTTTTGTTCTCGGAAAGAGTGGAGTAAGAAAGTCTACCACGTACTCTCAGTAAGCCTTCATCATCCAAAAAAGGAGCTAGAAGGCGGAGGCGGCTAAACATCTGAAGATCTTTATTTTACGATAACAAAGATAGCTCAGATGAGAACGCTTCTTGTTGAGTAAGTAGCAAGATTTTAGTTGTAGCAAGATTCAAATCCTTATTAATCAGGTTACACTTAGGAAGCACGGGGTGATCTATTACAAAATACATCCACCTTAGTAGGTACGCAAATACACGGACTAGTTTTTAGAAAGAGGAATACAGATTCAGCAAGGAAAAAGAGGCATTATCAACATGACAGGAAGCGATAATTTTAACAGGTTTAGCATAAGGAAAGTCGGAAAATGAATCGTGAGGTTAGAGGGCCATTTGGTAGGATCGCTTATAAGCCACGCAGGACCTTGCCAATAGGGCTTGGATTCAGCTAAAAATGAAGGTGTACATCCGCGAGAGATGATGTCAGCAGGATTGTCAGCGGTGGGTACATATTCCCATTGACAACTGTTGAATGATGATAATGCAAATGGACTGAAAAACTTACTAGGGCTGAATCATTTCACGAATGCACAGAATTTTATTAATTGTTTATTAAGCCAGTCTGACCTAGAGCCAAAACGACGATGACTTAAAACTCAGGATAATAACTACGTAACAACAGAGGAAAAACAAGGATTACAAAATCAGATTGGCTACCAGATAGAGCAAAGCTGTTGATTAGTTGACCATATAGCCGCTGGCGGGCTTAGCTGACGTCTAGACTCTAATCCAGCGCCACTAAAACCTGCTTAGGCAACACACTGCCCCCACTAGAAGTAATCCTGAATATTCTCTCCCCCCGTTGAACTAGTTCAAGATGGTTATGCATTTCACATACTGTGTTACGGGGAAGGTAATGGACCAAGTTTGTGGATTGACCTTCTCAATACTGTAGAACTAACTCTTACGTCAGCAACTCTCACTATGTTGGCACTTCCTGGAAATACTTGTTTGATTACACCCAGCTTCCAATACACAGGTGGCTGGTGAACGTCCTTTAGTAGCATGAGAGCGCCTGGCTGTAAATTAGGGGAAGAGGAAGTCCACTTTCTCCGCTGCTGAAGGGTGTGCAGGTAGTCTTTGGACCATCGCGTACCACCATTGCTGTTGCATTTGTTGAATATGTTGCCATCTGCTTAAACGATTCACATTAAGGGCAGTCACATCAGGATCCGGTAATGACATGAGAGGGAGTCCAATAAGGAAATGGCCTGGTGTCAATACTGAAGGATCGTTAGGGTCATCGGAGAGTGCACACAATGGCCTTCAATTAAGGCATGCTTCAATTTGATTTAACAGCGTTGACATCTCTTCATACGTAAGCTTGTTATTTCCCATAACTCGACGCAAATGGTGCTTCATGGCCTTAACAACTGACCCCCACAAGCCACCAAAATGACGAAATTGTGGAGGGATTAAATGTCAAATCAGGTTAGAGGCTCTAACATAGTCATGTAATTCTCTTAAGAACAGTTGATTCTTAAAGAGATTCCGGAGATCGCCTAGTTCCTTATTTGCCCCTACAAATGAGGTGTCATTGTCGCTATCTAAGGCCTTGACGTGCCTACGGCGTGCAAAGAATCTATGAAGAGCAGTTAGGAATGCCTGAGATGTCAAGTTGGTCACGAGTTCCATATGCACGGCTTTGGTGGTGAAACAAACAAAAACCACAATGTAGACCCTCTGAGTCACTTTATTTCTTACCGACAGCAGTGGCTACGCTGGCTAAAGCGCAGCGTTAGGTCATGGGGCCAAGATCTCTGCTGACTCGCTAGACGCGTGGGTTCGAGCCCCACCGTCGGCCGTCTTTGAAATGGTGTTCCATGGTTTCCCATTTTCAACACCAGACAAATGCTGGGACAGTACCTTCTGACAGGCCACGGCCACTTTCATCCACATCCTTGCCCAGTTTCATTCATCTTCATCCATTCCATCTCTCATCCTGAAGCGCAGGTCGCCCACGGGCATCATCTAGAAAGAACTGCACTCGGCCTCTCAGGAGGCCACATGACAAACAAAAAGAATGGGCGAGTAATTTTAACTCTACTTGCAGACAATTGCCCCATGATCTGATGATTGCGTTGTGTTTTCAGTTTGAAACACGGTAGGCACTTATGAAGAACGGCGCGGATAGTTTACCTTGCTCTTGGAATACAAAAACGAGACCGTAATGAAGATAACAGTAGCTGAGTCTCGGCGTGAAGAAGTCTGATATGTTCATGCAAAATGAGCAGTCTTGTGAAATGATGCTCAGGAGGAAGGATGATTTGATGTTTGCTGCCAAAGGTCAGATCTGAATTACGGAGTCTTTCACCCACTCGAGATATATCCTCTTGTCGGTGAATGGATTGAAAATGAAAAGATTACTATTCTTAGCAATGAGAGGCCACCTTGAGCCAGTGCAATGATCTCCTTAGGGTAATTGGATTGTTGAAACATTTTGATGCATACAAGTAATGCCTTCTCAAGTTCCTGTGATGTTATTTCTCCACTCATACTGTGCCCAACTCTAGGAATGGGTATTCCAAGATTCAGACACCTAGATATCAAGGGAAAGGCTACAGCCGCTTTTGAAAGTTGAGATATTTGAATATCGCGCTACATTGCTTCTCGAAGCAATTGGAAAGAATATACCGCTAAGAGCATGTCAAGTGACGTAGCGAGTAATAGCAGAGGTCGAGGCTATTTATTGATTAAATAGTTAACCATGGAGTAGAGACTTGAGACTTGGATCAGATTACTGGCACGGCCAAATGAAAGAGAATGCACTTAGTATCAAGTAAATCGGACCAGGGATACCAGAGATATGAGGATTTCCAGATTTCAGCGTGATGACGCGTGACCCTGACAGTTTTGAATAAAAGCCGGCTGGCTCAGGCATCAATAGCTAACTTCGACACAAGCACTTGCCTAGCAAGGTGCCACTACGCTGAGCCAAGGCACATGGTTGCCGGATCTACGCAGAAGTTATTTTCAAAGTTGTGATAGTCACAAAAGTGCTGCGCTACGAGTGGAACTTAGTAAGTTTCCGGCAGGGAGAATCACTAAGGTGATTGATATTTTTCGACAGACACTGGTGAAATATTTTTATTTCTACATGGACATATGCTAGACTTTGTCTAGAATAATACTTTGTCACAGACCAGTAATAACCTAATACTTGGATATTTTAGTCCAATTCAGTCAGTTTCATATTTGTAACTTAATAAACACTCCGATCTTTCAGTATATTGAAGGCCAGTCTATCACGGTGTTGTTCATTAGCCAACGCAGGGAAACTACATGTTGCTTCGTGCATGGTAGATGGTGTGAAGCCATGCCCAGGGAACGATCTTCAGAACAGCCGTTGATTGGTTTAGACTGTCAGTGTTTTCTTGTACTGAAAATATTACCGCGAGTTATGTTACAACTGACATATCTGAGAATAGATCACTTAGATCTGACCCCATTTAAGCAAACTGTTATGGTTTTGATAGAAGCCTATATTAAAATGGATCAACAGTTACTTCAAACGTCAAGAGATATTACCACTATGTCTTGTTAGACGGATTGTGGGTATATAATGGCGGCCGATACAAGGATTATACGTGCTTGTCCGATAGGGCATGTTTATGGATAAATCTGGTACAGACCAGGTTCACTACGCTTCAAGACCATCAAGAAATGTAAGCTACATTTTGACTTTATATTATGCCTAGCTAATTGGAACAAACTATTTTTCGGCAGATGACCAACACATTTATTTTTCTTCGTATTTAAATCTTGCAATGATTTACGCAAGACATATTAGAGTTATTCTGAGTATTTTCAGCACTCAGAACAGTTTAGGATCGATGACCGAGCATATCGAGCATTTATTTGAATATTTCATATTTTTGGGAAATCACGGTAATCAGCCGATGTAACTGTAAAAGTTAATAATTATTTTTGTTGAGGAATGGATATTTTTTCCATATTCGAAGGTTCGAACATGTGGATTCTCACATAATGAGATGATAATTAAATATATTTAAAATAATATAACAAATAATAATAATAATCCACTGATAATAATAATAATAATTTTCATAATTTTTCTAAATAATTCTTGGATATTATATTTTCTAATAATCATATGTATTGAAAGAGAGCCTATGAAGTAGTTTAATCATTTCTAGTTTGGAACAGGTGATTTTCCGAAGGAGAGTGGTTAGCGCAAGCCCGCATTCAACCAACATTTCAGTTCTGGTTGAACAGTTAATATTTGCAATGAGCAAAGTATATTTTTCATATAACACGGAGAGGCATGAAACGGGAAGCAAATGATATTTGTATCAAATAGGATATTTTTGTATTTATATAAAATCATGACGTAAATACACATTCGAAAGTGAAATAAAGATTTTCATAAGTATGGTAAATTCACGGGTTGAACTGAATGGTAAAATAAAATAAACTTGTAAGTTTATTAATCTTCCAGAGTTGATAATAAGCAGAGGCTTGATTTATTGTATAAATTTTGGGAAGAAAATTTGAGTGTGGAGTAGTTGAAATGCCATTCCCAGGTGCGCATGTTTAAGTCGCAGGAATGGGGAGATTTTTTCGAGCATCAATCAAATAGCAGGTTCGATGGCTCAGGTTTATAGTAGGAGTATTGGAACTACACATTTCGTCGTATGAATGACCCGAAGGTTATTTCTTAAAAACCATCAGTTCTTATTTCAACCTTGTTTACGGATTCCATTTAGACTTTGATTTTGCTAGAACCCGGATTTGTCATGATAGTAGTTTATTCTTCTTCAGAGGAAGACCTTTGCCGTTGTTGTTGTAATATTGTGTTCTTACACACATAATAGAATGGGCCACTGCCAATTAAAAATAATTCTATAACCACGAATAATTTGAAGGATGTTTTCAATCCTAGTGCCATGAACTAAATGAATTTATTATGAAGCTATAATTCTTATTTCCGCATTCTGTCGAAGAATTGCAAGTTGTGAAAGTTACTAAAATGGCCATGAATATAAATATTTTTATAATAATGATTCCAAGTGGAAAATCAAATAGTTGAATGGTTCAACAATTTATTGATCAAGTTGATGATTCAGAAACCATACATTTTGTTAGGAACTTGAAGTTCATAATCGAGTCACTTCTCGAAACGTTTAATGTCAGAAGAACAATTAATTTTTGTTGTGCTTCGCACAAGTTCTTCGATGCTATGCTCAAGGTCAAATACTTTTCAGATGTTATTAATATGTGTAAATAATTTGTGTTGATTCAATGATGATAATATTTTTTGACAATATTTTTTGAAACAGGAAAAATAAGTGAAAGTTAAAAATTCTATGAACATTTATTCTACGAGTGATAATATTATGTAAAAATTCAAACAGTGAACTACGATATTTCCAGTAGAGACAATTAAATTTGAACTGGATTTAATCATGAATGAATATAATTTTGGAACACAGTCTACAGGACTAATAATCAGACTTGTGTTTCCAAAGATAACTGTCAAATGTGTTTGGAAAATTTCTGTACATTGTGTAAATAGGAGTGTGGGTCGCCACACGTGAGTGATGCTACTTTGAGCATTTTTTCAGTCAATTTTATATTCAAAATAAAATGAGATAATTTTACATGATGTGTTATGCCCAGTTGAATCTCCTTCTATCCTTATTGTTGCATTGAGCCAAAAATCAGTAAAGTTTTTTTTCATTTGATGTCGTTTTTGCGATTAGCTTTAACCCATCTGGCGCTCCGGGATATTTTGACTCTCGTGCTGACTGATTATTGGTAAAATGCATGTGTGGTCGTGCGGACTCCGGTCTAAACGGGCACATAAAATAAGATAGAGAGAGAAATGGCTTCGAACGTGGGGTTCGAGTTAGACACGGTCAATCGCATGCCGATTTAAATTGTGATAATTTTTATAGAAATATTTTGGGAGTTGAGAGATGTCTGGTTTGGATGAATAAATTAGTAGGAAACCCAATTATTGGGGAAAATTAAAAATTTAACTTGGTTAATAATTAGAATGGGTTTGATTATTTTTGATAATGGCTTAACCATTAGGGCGTCAAGTAAATTCAGTAGTAAACGTTCGATGACTGGACATACGCATTATTAGAATCCAGGTGGAGGATATTTGAGAACTTGCATATTTTTCTTGTGATATTGTGGTAAATGTAATTCGTAAAAGTAGAGAATTTTGTTTTTCCATCACGTCGACATTAGGACAAATCTCATTTTATTAGAGTGTTCCAATTAGCTATTCATATTTCTTGTTCTAGTTATAAGCTTGTGTCTGCCAATATTGTATACCCCTAAGTTTTGAATAATAATTGAAAATTATAGAAGAGATGATGAGGATGATGAGGAGTCTGGAAGAGAGTTCCAAAGAAGCTGGACTGCGTGTAGCAGCCATTATGAAAGAAAATACAGAGGCTTTAGAAAAGAAACTTAAAGAAAATTCTGATTCTTTAGAAAATAAACTTAAAGAAAGTTTAAATGAGAAACTTAAAGAAATTTCTGATTCTTTAGAAAATAAACTTAAAGAAAATTTAAATGATAGACTTAAAGAAAATTCTGATTCTTTAGAAAATAAACTTAAAGAAAATTCTGATTCTTTAGAAAATAAACTTAAAGAAAGTTTAAATCATAAACTTAAAGAGAGTTCTGATTCTTTAAAAGATAACTTGAAAGAAAATTTAAATAGTAAATTTAATTCTATGGAAAATAAATTTAAAGAGAATTCCGAAATTTTGAAAATGTCACTTGAGAGTATAATGTCTAAATTATGCGAAAAAACACATGAGCTCGAAACTTCATTATCTACTAACGCAAGTTTAATGGACGATAAATTTCGCGATGCCGACCTTAGATCCCAAAGCTTAGCTGATAGGATAGAACATGGTCTTAGGAAAGTTGGTGAAGACATGATCAACCTAGAAGTCAGAGTGAAGAAAGAGAGTAATGAGATGGGAATTCTAGTTGTTCAACGGTTGACAGAACAATTCAAAGAACTTGTAATGGGAGAAATAAGAGAAGGTGTGATTAATGAATTACAAACTGAAATTAAAATCACAGTTGTCAATGAAATTAAAGACACACTCAAGCTGGAGAACCAAGAAGGAATCAAGGAAATTAGGGAATCTTTGTCATCCCATATTCAAGTAATTTCCAAAGATATCCAAGCAACTCAGAAGGACATATCAGATATGACAGGGTCATTGAAAAGTCACGAGGCTGTTATGAACCAGATATCCACTGATGTCAAGGAGAATTGTAAGGAAACCAGCAATTAAAAAAATGGCAGAAGAAAACCATAAGGAACTTGAGGCTATGAAAACCCAAATCAAGGACGAGAAGCAGTCTGACCATCTGTTGAAAATGCCAAGTGTAAGGGGAAAAGAACAGATACAGATAAATCTAGGAGCAGCTAGAGAAACTGATAGTCAAAGACAGGATGAGGTCAGGACAGTATTTCAATCCAACCCCATAACTGTATTCAAGAATGTAGAGGATAAGCCTTCTAAATTTTCAGGGCGAGATTCTGTGACACCCGTAGAATTTTTGAGAGAAGCAGGTGATTGCCGGAAAGATTCCAAGATCCCTAAGGAAAGACAGATCCGAGTGATAGGGAAGTTTTTGGAAGGTCCTGCACTTCTTTGGTTTAGAGCTTTTAGATCCACTCTAACCACTTTTGAGGAGTTTTCTCGTGGGTTATTGAAAAAGATTTGGTCCCCGGAAACCCAACAGCAAGTCAGAGCAGAATTATATTCGAAGAGATTCTCGACGTCACAACCTACTCGATACTCTACGTACTTTTCTGGACAGCTTTCTAAACTACAACATTTAGATCCGCCGATGCCAGATAACGAATTAATTACTGCATTGATACGTCAGTTTCCAGCGGACGTCCAAAGGACTTTGATCGCTGCTGACATCTATAATATGGAGCAATTTGACGAGGTATTACAGAAGCTTGATCATACGAACGCTCAATTCTTCCATCAGAAGGGAGGAAAGAATAACAACGCTGTGTACGCTGTTATGGCCGACAGTTATTCTCAAACACCTCGAGAGATTCGAGAGGGGCGAGAAGAGAAAACGCCGAGGGAAGATCCCAATAAAAGAGGATGGAATCAGTACAGTAGCAGATACAGTTACAAGCCTTATGCGAGACCGGATGGTGGTAATCGATATAATACTCGATGGAGAATGCCCAGGGATAACCAAGGAAGGTACCAGGAAAGAAGGTACTATGGTAGAAACAACTACAATAACAGAGGGAATGTGGATACTCGTCAGTCCAATGAAAAGTTCAATAAGGAGACGAGGAAGAACTTAGAAGCAAGACACCAAGATAACTTGCAGTTTTGAGCAGAAGCACAATGAACCAGGTCCATCGGGAATACAACAATCCCGGGGGAATGGAAACGAAAAAAAAACTTCGAATTCACAGTAGAAGATAGAAACTCTAAACACTTTCACTTCCAGAATTATTAAATGGCAAGCAGAGGATGATGACTTAATTCAACATAATGACGAACGGAAAGAAATGGGTACAAGAATTAGAATGCCAATCATATCATGCGAAGTATTCGGTATGCCTGTCGATACTTTAATTGATACTGGGGCTATGCTTTGTCTTGTGAGTGAGAAGCTTTATATTCTTTGGAAACTCAAAGAGAATTTAGAGGAGATTCCAGTATCAGGAATTAAAATCCAAGGAATAATACTCAACAAAATATCTCTGTGTAAAAGACAATTATACTTATGTATTACTATTGGAGGACATGATTTCCGACATGTGTTTGTAGTAATGAAGGACATGGCTTTTGACATGATATTGGAAGCGGATTTCATTCAGAAATATCAATCAGTGATAGACATGAAGACAGAGACGATCAGATTCAAGAATACCGAAGAGATTAACTTCGAGGGAATAGAAGAGGAAGACATCGAGGGAGATGCTCAATGGTCTCTGATTTTTCATGAAGCTGAAGAAAGAGAAATCTACACTGAGGAGTCCCCAGAGCTAGGAAAATTTTTTGAAGAGTATCACGATATCTTTGATATTAAACCTGGTGAAATTAAAGATTTTGAATATCGTATTCGTGTAAATGATGATGCACCTTTTCATGCTAAATTGTATCCGGTAGCGGAAAAGCATCGAGAAAGGGTAAAAGTGCTTATCAAAGAGATGGAAAGTAACAATGTGATTGAAAAGTACACTACATCTTATGTCAATCCATTAGCAGTAGTGTCTAAGCAAGATGGAAGTCTGAGACTATGTTTAGACGCGCGAAATTTGAATTCAAGATTGCTGCCAGAGTATGACAGACCACCAATCATTAGGGAACTGTTAAGGAAATTCCAAGGCAAGGTCTGGTTCTCTAATATTGATCTCACTTCATCCTACCATCACATTAGGCTTAGTGTGAGTTAGCCGTGGTGGTTACGGCATGACTGATGGCAGTCGCTCACATCCGGGAGGCGAGGAGGTTCGAATCCCCCCGCCGGCAACCTTGAAGATGGTCTTCTGTGGTTTCCCATCTTCCTTCCAGGCAAATGCCGGGGTTGGTCCCTAACTATAGGCCACAGCCGCTACCTTCCAACACCTCGTTCTTACATTCCAACTTCCCTCCTTCCCTCCCCAACGGTACTTGTAGCTCACCCATTGGGTGTCCGTCTCGAAGCAGCTACAAAAATGGCGAGCCGAACATGTCCTCGGACACTCCCGGCACTCAAAGCCATACGCAAAAAAAAAAAAAAAAAAAAAAAAAAAAAAAAAAAATTAGGCTTAGTGAAGATTCCAAGACGTTTACAGGATTTATGTTTGACCAGCAGACATATGTATTCCGCCGTCTACCATTTGGAGTCAAAACATCTGGATCTGTTTTGATCAGAGCACTGGAACAAAACTTGAGTCCTGAAGTAAAAGAGATAGCAATTAGTTACATAGATGATCTCCTAATTGCATCTGAGTCTAAGGAGGAACATTTGTTACATCTTCAGATGTTATTCGCAGATTTGAGAAAAGCGAACTTTAAAGTAAACCTTCGAAAATGTCAGTTCTTTCGAAAAATAAAATTTTTGGGTCACATCTTGGATGGAGAAGGATACCGTCCCAATGAGACGAAGATACAGGCGATTGCAAATTTCCCTAGACCTACTAGAGTGAAGAATGTCCGCAGTTTTCTCGGGACATGCCAATTCTTTGCAGGGCATTGTCCAAGCTTCACCAAGACGGTTGCGCCATTGCAGGAATTAGTAAAGAAAGGAAACAAATGGAAATGGGATGAAGATTGTGAACAATCATTTCAAGATGCCAAGAGGTTATTGGTAAACAGCGTGAAATTGGAGTATCCTGACTTTACAAGAATTTCATCATAGATTCTGATGCATCCACCGTAGGGATTGGAGCTATTCTTCTTCAAGAAGATGAAGATCACAAGAGACGTTACCTGGCGTTCATTAGCAGGAAACTTCGTCCATCAGAAAGGAATTATTACACCACAGAGTTAGAAGCACTTGCTGTAATCTTCGCGTTGGAGTCGTGGAAGAAAATGTTAATTGGACATTCAGTAATTGTGAGGACTGATCACCATGCATTAGAGTTTATCTTGAGAACAAACTTTGCCAGTGATAGGATAACTAGATGGTCACTTTTTATTCAACAATTCAACCTAGTTATTGAACACACTCCTGGAAAGTTGAACGTGGGAGTTGATTTATTGAGTAGAGCAGTGGAGTCTACATCTAAGGTTTTTCAAGTTAACCTGTCGCAGGAGGATGAGGATACCTTGAGAAGGTTAAGATTGTTGCATTTATCCCAGAGGAGAGACCGACGTCTTAGAAACATTTTTCGTTTTCTACAGGGAGACATGGATCCAAATGATGATGATTTTGTGGAAACTGAAAGAATTTCAAGAGATTTTATGATGTTAGATGGTTTAATCTACATGATTGCAGATCCCGACCATACGAAGCTGAGAGTAGTGATACCTCCACGAATGCAAAAACCCATTATCTGGATGGCACATCGAATCGCAGGTCATGCTGGAGTAGATAAGACGGTCAACATGATTCAAGAGAAATTTTCGTGGGAGCGAATGCGACAAACTGTCAGGAACACTATTCGTGAATGCGACTTATGCCAAAGGAGTAAACATAATTCTAGATTATTGAGAGAATTACCAAGGCCTATTATTCCATCTAAGCCTTGTGAAATCTTCGCGACTGATTTATATGGTCCTCTCCCAAAGTCTAAAAGAGGTAACCGATATATTCTGGTGACCATGGATGTATTCAGCAAATACACTATGTTACACCCAATCCAGAAGGCAAACGCAAAATATTGTGCTAAGAGAATTAGAGACAACGTAATTCCGGAAGCAGGCAAACCAGAATTCCTTTTATCAGATCGTGGAGCCCAATTTACATCTTTAGAATTTAGAACCATCATGAATGATCTTGGGATTAGACAATTGTTTTGTTCTATCAGACATCCTGAGAGCAATCCAGCAGAACGCGTGATGGCTGAAATAGCGAAATTTTGCCGCCTCTATTGTCCAAACGAGCATTGGAAATGGATGGATGTTCTCTCTTTAGCATCCGAATCCATCAACTCTACAATTCATGAGAGTACTGGACAGATTCCCATGTTGCTTCATCATGGAATTAAACCAACAAGATTATGGGATCGAATCATCTCTATTCCACCTGAGATTGAACCAAGTCGTCAGATGAGGGAAACTCTAGCTTTAGACAAGTTGAGGAGCCAAGCTGAGAAAAGAGAGCGCAGAGTGAGAGGAAAACGTTTTCGCAGACCCTTGCGAGTAGGAACTCTTGTTTTAGTGAAGAGACCTACACCCTCTGACGTGCAAAATCCAGTGTACTCGAAATTTGCAAGCCTTTACGCTGGACCCTATCGTATTGTGGAAGTAAACAACAATGGAAGATATGAAGTCGCTAATACACGAACTGGTAACATCGTGGGAACTTATAATGCATCGAATTTGAAGATTTATTATTCAAGAACCAGATGATTTAGTGTGTAGATAGGAAAAATAAAAATTTTTCAATTTTTATTTTTTGCTAGGTGTGGGGTGGATGTGCCCAACTCTAGGAATGGGTATTCCAAGATTCAGACACCTAGATATCAAGGGAAAGGCTACAGCCGCTTTTGAAAGTTGAGATATTTGAATATCGCACTACATTGCTTCTCGAAGCAATTGGAAAGAATATACCGCTAAGAGCATGTCAAGTGACGTAGCGAGTAATAGCAGAGGTCGAGGCTATTTATTGATTAAATAGTTAACCATGGAGTAGAGACTTGAGACTTGGATCAGATTACTGGCACGGCCAAATGAAAGAGAATGCACTTAGTATCAAGTAAATCGGACCAGGGATACCAGAGATATGAGGATTTCCAGATTTCAGCGTGATGACGCGTGACCCTGACAGTTTTGAATAAAAGCCGGCTGGCTCAGGCATCAATAGCTCACTTCGACACAAGCACTTGCCTAGCAAGGTGCCACTACGATGAGCCAAGGCACATGGTTGCCGGATCTACGCAGCAGTTATTTTCAAAGTTGTGATAGTCACAAAAGTGCTGCGCTACGAGTGGAACCTAGTAAGTTTCCGGCAGGGAGAATCACTAAGGTGATTGATATTTTTCGACAGACACTGGTGAAATATTTTTATTTCTACATGGACATATGCTAGACTTTGTCTAGAATAATACTTTGTCACAGACCAGTAATAACCTAATACTTGGATATTTTAGTCCAATTCAGTCAGTTTCATATTTGTAACTTAATAACCACTCCGATCTTTCAGTATATTGAAGGCCAGTCTATCACGGTGTTGTTCATTAGCCAACGCAGGGAAACTACATGTTGCTTCGCGTATGGTAGATGGTGTGAAGCCATGCCCAGGGAACGATCTTCAGAACAGCCGTTGATTGGTTTAGACTGTCAGTGTTTTCTTGTACTGAAAAGATTACCGTGAGTTATGTTACAACTGACATATCTGAGAATAGATCACTTAGATCTGACCCCATTTAAGCAAACTGTTATGGTTTTGATAGAAGCCTATATTAAAATGGATCAACAGTTACTTCAAACGTCAGGAGATATTACCACTATGTCTTGTTAGACGGATTGTGGGTATATAATGGCGGCCGATACAAGGATTATACGTGCTTGTCCAATAGGGCATGTTTATGGATAAATCTGGTACAGACCAGGTTCACTACGCTTCAAGACCATCAAGAAATGTAAGCTACATTTTGACTTTATATTATGCCTAGCTAATTGGAACAAACTATTTTTCGGCAGATGACCAACACATTTATTTTTCTTCGTATTTAAATCTTGCAATGATTTACGCAAGACATATTAGAGTTATTCTGAGTATTTTCAGCACTCAGAACAGTTTAGGATCGATGACCGAGCATATCGAGCATTTATTTGAATATTTCATATTTTTGGGAAATCACGGTAATCAGCCGATGTAACTGTAAAAGTTAATAATTATTTTTGTTGAGGAATGGATATTTTTTCCATATTCGAAGGTTCGAACATGTGGATTCTCACATAATGAGATGATAATTAAATATATTTAAAATAATATAACAAATAATAATAATAATAATCCACTGATAATAATAATAATAATTTTCATAATTTTTCTAAATAATTCTTGGATATTATATTTTCTAATAATCATATGTATTGAAAGAGAGCCTCTGAAGTAGTTTAATCATTTCTAGTTTGGAACAGGTGATTTTCCGAAGGAGAGTGGTTAGCGCAAGCCCGCATTCAACCAACATTTCAGTTCTGGTTGAACAGTTAATATTTGCAATGAGCAAAGTATATTTTTCAGATAACACGGAGAGGCATGAAACGGGAAGCAAATGATATTTGTATCAAATAGGATATTTTTGTATTTATATAAAATCATGACGTAAATACACATTCGAAAGTGAAATAAAGATTTTCATAAGTATGGTAAATTCACGGGTTGAACTGAATGGTAAAATAAAATAAACTTGTATGTTTATTAATCTTCCAGTGTTGATAACAAGCAGAGGCTTGATTTATTGTATAAATTTTGGGAAGAAAATTTGTGTGTGGAGTAGTTGAAATGCCATTCCCAGGTGCGCATATTTAAGTCGCAGGAATGAAGAGATTTTTTCGAGCATCAATCAAATAGCAGGTTCGATGGCTCAGGTTTATAGTAGGAGTATTGGAACTACACATTTCGTCGTATGAATGACCCGAAGGTTATTTCTTAAAAACCATCAGTTCTTATTTCAACCTTGTTTACGGATTCCATTTAGACTTTGATTTTGCTAGAACCCGGATTTGTCATTATATTGTAGTTTATTCTTCTTCAGAGGAAGACCTTTGCCGTTGTTGTTGTAATATTGTGTTCTTACACACATAATAGAATGGGCCACTGCCAATTAAAAATAATTCTATAACCACGAATAATTTGAAGGATGTTTTCAATCCTAGTGCCATGAACTAAATGAATTTATTATGAAGCTATAATTCTTATTTCTGCATTCTGTCGAAGAATTGCAAGTTGTGAAAGTTACTAAAATGGCCATGAATATAAATATTTTTTATAATAATGTTTCCAAGTGGAAAATCAAATAGTTGAATGGTTCAACAATTTATTGATCATGTTGATGATTCAGAAACCATACATTTTGTTAGGAACTTGAAGTTCATAATCGAGTCACTTCTCGAAACGTTTAATGTCAGAAGAACAATTAATTTTTGATGTGCTTCGCACAAGTTCTTCGATGCTATGCTCAAGGTCAAATACTTTTCAGATGTTATTAATATGTGTAAATAATTTGTGTTGATTCAATGATGATAATATTTTTAGACAATATTTTTTGAAACTGGAAAAATAAGTGAAAGTTAAAAATTCTATGAACATTTATTCTACGAGTGTTAATATTATGTAAAAATTCAAACAGTGAACTACGATATTTCCAGTAGAGACAATTAAATTTGAACTGGATTTAATCATGAATGAATATAATTTTGGAACACAGTCTACAGGACTAATAATCAGACTTGTGTTTCCAAAGATAACTGTCAAATGTGTTTGGAAAATTTCTGTACATTGTGTAAATAGGAGTGTGGGTCGCCACACGTGAGTGATGCTACTTTGAGCATTTTTTCAGTCAATTTTAAATTCAAAATAAAATGAGATAATTTTACATGATGTGTTATGCCCAGTTGAATCTCCTTCTATCCTTATTGTTGCATTGAGCCAAAAATCAGTAAAGTTTTTTTTTCATTTGATGTCGTTTTTGCGATTAACTTTATCCCATCTGGCGCTCCGGGATATTTTGACTCTCGTGCTGACTGATTATTGGTAAAATGCATGTGTGGTCGTGCGGACTCCGGTCTAAACGGGCACAATACGTTTGGGGGATTGCCGAAAATTGTCAATGAAACGCTTGAAGTAGGCAACTACGTGTAATAGTTTCCTTTGAGAAGAGAACTTTTTCGTAATATCATCAGGAGAATTTGATGTAGACATCAAAGTTGTGACTGGCCACATTTCTGGTAGTTCTGTAGGAAAATCTTGTAGCTTGCATTCTAACGAGAATTCATGGAAATCACTGAGCCACTTGGGTCCTTTCCACCACATCTGAGTTTTTAGAAGGGTTGATTGGACCACAGGACGAGATATCAGGTCGGCAGGATTGTCATGTGTTGAAACGACCCCAATATTCCGTGCTGGTAATATTCTGGATGAAAGCCACTCTGTTTGTAGTGAATGTTTTCCATCACGTAGGCAAAGCATTAATCCAAGCCAGAACATTGCTAGAATCTGTGAAGAGGTGAATGGAGTTATCTTGAATACCGAGAATTGGGACTGTCTTTTTAATCAACTGTGCAAGTAAGACCACTCCGCACAATTCAAGACATGGAAGCCTAACCTTTTTGACAGGGGCTACACGTGACTTGGAGCATAGCAGTCGAATGGAAATATTCCCCTCATGATTTCGTGACCGGAGATACAGACAGGCGCCATAGGCCTTCTCGCTAGCATCACAAAACTCGTGCAACTGAATGTAGGCTCGATTGTCGTATGGCATAGCAATACGATCGATGCTGATGCTGTTGATTTGTCGAAGATGATGAAACAAATGATTCCATTTCGACATAAGATCATAAGGAAGTGGAGTGTCCCAATCTAACTTCGAAAGCCACAGTTCCTGCAGAAATATCTTATACCTAATTACAAATGGGCTAATTAACCCGAGTGGGTCAAACCTAGAAGCCACAATGGAAGCGACTTTGCGCTTTGTGGGTCTGTGATTTACCGAACCATAGACAGATGTGTTATTAGAAGAACTGGAAATCAAGAATTGATCTGCTGATGGATTCCGTAATAGGACGAGTGTCTTGTAACCTTCACCATTGTCTAGCGAAATGGGAGACTGAGTATCTCGGGACACCACTGGCAATGCTTCCAATAGCGCTGTGTGATTAGCAGAGAATTTACGAAGCGGATATCCTCCTCTTTCAAGTAGTGCGATCATGTCACTCTGTAACTGCAGTGCTTCTGTGACGATACTAGTTGCAATTATCATATCATCTACGCCAAAATCTCTCCGCAGAACATCTGCTGCCTTGGGATTAGTGCTCATTCTCGTTAACGGCTAGTTGATGTAACGAGCGCGTAGCTAGAAAAGGAGCGCTGCTGGTTCCATACGTCACTGTGGATAGTTCAAAGGTCTTGATAAGAAGATCTGGTGAAGTTCGCCAAAGAATCCGTTGTAAGGGTGTGTCAGATGGATCAACCTGAATCTATGTATGTATGTATGTATGTATGTATGAATTATTTATTGTCAGACAGATAGACTCCACTAGTGACAATATAATAATTAACAATAAAATTTACAATTATAAACAAAACAAAAAGAGCAAACACGTACAAAAATAGAAATACACTAATCTATTATAAATCATCAACCACAACCATACAGACACGCACTCAAACATCCTATCTCAAGCATTCATTCATGCAATCCCTTTGTACAAGAAACATTACAATAATTAATACCAAAAAAAAATATCAACACTAAACGGAAAAAGGCAAAAACATAAAATAAAAGATAAGAAGAAAAAGTTCAGAAACTGGGGAAAGTAATACAAGAGCGACATTCAAGGATCTAGATAACAGCAAAAAAAACTTCAGTCGCTCGTACATTTAATCAAAAAATCATTAAACCATTCATTCAACCACATGTTCAATCAATCAACGCAAATAGAAATTAACACAATATGCATACACTATTTTACAGCCCACTTGAAATGTTTCTCATAACAGTTGATAGAGAGTCGAAGTGAATATCAGTAGCACATTTACTCTCCATCAAGCTGTATGTTGACTGCAACCGGATCAGACATGAATTTTTGTGCACATTAATTCTCGATCTGAGCCCATCGAACGTGTGCTTCCGTCAGGTGGTTCTCTGAGGGACGTGAAAACCCAAGTCAGCTAGCAACTGATTAGAGTCAATTCCTCCATTTACCAGCTTCCAAAGGAATTTCACGTCACCCACTGTGCGCCGACTGCTAAGTGGAGGAAGACCGTACAAGTTGCAATAACTCTCATACTCAGCTCTATTGTACGGTCGTCCACCCCTGTAACAGAGCCATTTAATAAATCTCTTTTGCACACGTTCGATGGCGTCAATTTTATTACTGTGAAAGGGATTCCATATCACACTACAGTATTATAATTTAGGCCAAATGAGCGACTTGAATAATTTGGATAGAGTTATGTCCGAAAAATAATTTAAACAATTTCTTTTTAAAAATCCCAGGATCTGGAAACTTTCACGACATATTTTTGAAATATGTTCATCGAACGAGAAATTATTAGTGATTGTCACCCCTAGATCCTTAATGGTTGACACTCTACCTAGCGTTTCATTTTTAATACAACAATTAAACCTGGGTAGGAGGTTACGTTTCAATGAAACTGACAAAACTTTACACTTTTCAGTATTCAGTTTCAGTTTCCATGTTTCACACCATTCACTGAGTTGGTGTAGGTCTTGTTGCAACAACTTACAGTCATTTATAGTACTGATGGGCACATACAGTTTAAGATCGTCAGCGTACATCAGGCACCTAGAATTATGAATTATACGAGGGATATCATTTACAAAAAGTATAAAGAGCAGAGGGCCCAATACAGAACCCTGAGGGACACCGGAAGTAACGTTAACAGATTTAGACTTATTATTATTAATTACAAATGATTGGGTTCTATTTGAGAGGTAGCTTTTGAAGAAACGTAAAAGATTACCAGTTATACCAAAGTTTGAAAGTTTATGAAGCAGTAGGTTGTGGCGTACGCTGTCGAAAGCCCTGGAGAAATCAGTATAGATAACATCAGCACTACCACGGTTATTCACGAAGGTGGATAAATCATGAGTGAATACTGCTAGGTTGGTAGCAGTGGATCGCCTAGGAAGGAAGCCGTGCTGAAGTTTAGTGATGAATGGTGACACGTGAGCGTATACTTTGTCCCGAACAATTGATTCAAAGACACGCGCGAAAATAGACATTAGTGATACTGGCCTGTAATTTACTACCTTCTGCCTGGAGCCTTTCTTTAACACTGGGGTGATATGAACTGATTTCCAGTAATCCTGAAACACTCCTTCACTGATGGCTTGATTGAATAGAATGTAAAGTGGACGAGATAGCTGGTGGCATAAGGATTTAATTATTTCTATAGGAATGGCATCAGGACCGGGAGACTTGCCTGAGGATAGAATATGTAATTTATTCTTGATGCAGTCTTCGGAAATATGGAAGTAAGAAATGCTGTCTTTACTGGAGGGTGGCAGATCAAGTAATGGTGGTGGTATAGAATTTTCAGGAAGGAATAAGGTTTCGAAATAATCAGAAAACAACTCACAGGCAGAGTTTGCATTAGTACTGGTACGTCCGTCGTACTCGAGCGAGACTGGTAATCTGGTGTTCCTAGATCTCTGCTTAATGAAGGACCATAGTCTGTTCGGATTAGTTTTAACACTGGAGTCTATGTCTTCCAGGTAGGCGTCATACTTTCGGCGTTGAATTTATTTGAATTCTGCCCATACATTTTAGCAATGTCAGCTGTGAAAGCGATGGGGTGCATTCGAAAACGAAGTACAATGGAGTATAAATCTTGTTGGATTGTGGGCCCAACTAACTAACAAGGTATCGTTTAGGGACAGTCCGTTGGTAGAGCATGCAGATCAATCCAAGACAACTCGTGTTTTGGTAGTTGTACTTGAGGCCTTAAATATTGCATGGTGTGGCAAATAGAAAGTTTCAATAGTTTCAGGAGTAATACCAATTTCAACTCCTTCCATGTGTCCACATACATTCGTTGTTAGCCTGACGTACTACGGGTTGTTCAAGCAGCCGACGTTCTATTTGCAGCAATGTCTGTTTGGCGAGGTGAAAAGACTCACCAAGTTTTACTTGATCTCTCCGACGTGGCAGTTGAACCATGTAATGACCAATTGAGTTTCTAGTGGTGTTCTGTTAGAAATTATGTTCGCATAATTCTTCATCGGACGCCAACTGTTTCAATGGAAGGTCTTCTATTTCCCAAGGGCGTTGTAATGTACTCGTAAATCCGAAAGTAGCCTGTTTCTATATCCATAGCCCCAGCTGGATTGCCAATTACTAACAGCACCGGCAAATTACTTCATTAGAAATCGCTCCAACATTGTCTTTAGGAATTTACATACAGCAGTTACAAGAATATTGTGGAAAAACAACAAACTACACGGGGCACACTTACCTTTACTTACGTGTCTCGGGGAATGGGGACTCAGCTTCGCCTACTATACATACACATTACTCTAATCCTTATATTTAAAATGAACCACACGTCAACGACGAAAGATAACGAACTGTGTAAATTTATTAACAAGAGTAAACTAATCTTATATAAACCATAAATAACAATAAGCTATTCGAAATAACAAATAAAATAACCATACAACCATACACACTTCTCTTCCGCTACACATCCTACTGCAATTACTGTGTATAAATTACAAGCATAAAACTTTTTCATAACTAGGCCTACTGTACGTGGAGAAAACGTTTAACAGAGGCTCCTGCATTCATAACATTCCTTACAACTGGTTACCTCTTCCGGCACGCGTCTGGAAATGCACCTGCATTGGCCAGATTCAGTGACACACGCTAGCAAAGTGCTGCGCTCTAAAACTGTTCTATTTACATAGCAGTGGCTGACCATCTGGCATCACATTACATAATATCATGAACTCTACAGCTAACGGTTCATTTTTCTGTCCACATTTGCTTGTATCAATTGCTGTCTGGCTCGCGTCTAAAAACCTCAAATAAAAGTTACATTTTACCATTACAAAACCGCTCGTAACATAAACAATTCTCTACCAATCATACTGAAATTTTAATACCCATTTTCATTCATATTCCGTAGTTGTTCTAGACCAACTAGGTTGAACAGTCACTCTTAACACGTTACTTTCGAGATTCTGGATTCTCTGTTACTATACAGCTTGTAATTAGTTATTTGCAATGTTTCTCCACATAAACGTTTGCTAATACTCTTTAGCTTTCATAAATGCTCACACATCGTCTTATATAGGTTTCATTACATTGTCGAGCTAATACAGTCGACTGACAAAGGTTAACTCTACGTGTTTATACAATTCCGTGTTTAATAAAGTTTAATAATAGTATCAATGACATGAGTAGACAATCGTTCTCTAATTGCTATCCTCTTAAACCCTTCTGTCAACACAACTAAAACGTTACTCCACATGAACTGGACTTCTTGTATACAACGACTCATTTCTTATCAAAGAACAATAATTTCATTGACGTCCCGTAAAATGCGGAACTTCCTTCCCACGAGTTCTCCATAGCTGTACAAATCCTCATATAACAGTATATATGGCATAAACAATTATCATCCACTATGTTAAACAATAACCAAAATGGATTAATTGTTATTAACATTTCTTCTCCAGGAACGTCTCTCAAATAACGGCATGACCCTCAGTATCGTTACACATGACTACTGATCTACTATTATACATACTTAAGTTCTTCAAATTAAACTTCCAATAATAATGAACGATATTAAACTGTCGTGATTGACCTCATAAAGATTACTACGCAAAAAGATAATTAACTGTTAACTCGTCTGTCACAAATACTTGTAATAAAAATAATACTTCTGTCTCACCTCGCTTATCAAGCTTTAAATTGCATGTCGATGCAATATCAGGTCCACATTATGACGTGATATTACACAAATAGTGTAAAATAACACACATGTTATTTATAATGTCAAATAGAATTCAATATTGACCGGGATGAACTAGCTTTGAATTCCAAGCCAAAGGTATGAATAATCTACTATCAAAAGATATTTCCTCTAACATACTGAACCCTTGCAAAGAAGCTTATTAGACTCTGTTTTGGAGGGGGGGGGTGTAACAGTCCATTTCGTAAGTTGTTGTTAAAGCGCTTCATTAACATGCAGGGTAACACATAACAAAATAACATGCAGGAAGAAGTAAATACCAGTGTTATAACAAATGAATTTAATAACAGATAAACTATTTACAAGTAAAAAATAACCAAAACAAATCTCCCAAATGACTCCCAACTGAATAAATTACTTGCCAAAACTAGGCTTAATCTCAGGAGAGATTATAAATTGGACCAAATGTCCCAAATGCTTCAATGACATTGTGTACGTGTGCGGCTGTTCTACATGCTTAACGGTGAGTACAAATAAATGCGAGATTCGTCACCATCCGGTAAACCTTCAAAGGACGAATCTGCATTGTTTAGAGCTAGACAGACGCGGGGAACCAACTATACACTACTTAAATTAATATGACACTTCCTACACTAAATAAACTACAAATAATTTCCGCTTGAAATTGGAATCAAGAACTGCCGTAGCAAAAACATTAATGCCTAAAATTAGGACTTTTCAAAATCAACACAAGTAAATTAAAACGTGACCAACCAAAAAAATACACAAATGACCGCCTGTCATTTTTACAAGTAAATACAACTACACCACACGGGTGTCATAACAGACAAACTAACATGATCTGAGTCATAGAAAATCACTAGGCTCAAAGCCAACATTTACATCATTAAAACAATATTCCATTCATACGATATGCGATAATTCGTAACAGACATGGCGAATTCCCCAATTAATTACGGTCCAAATGGCCATCACAAAAGAACAGGTTTGCTAATGATAGCTTATAGGGGTCAGTCGGTCAGCAGGACTGCCTAGCAATGAGTCACGGAACCTAGACGGGCGCTAAGTGGAAATCTGCACATCTGTCAACCCACGTGTCAATAACCTCGACCTCCCGTGGCAGGGGATCGCGTCTCGAATAAGCGTGCTCCCAAAGCACAATATACGTGTGTGTGTCAGAATAAAATATCTCAGCATTTCTCCTAGGAAATCCAAGAAAATCAACACTGGACAAGAAACAGTAGTCTCCAAGGAGCGCTCTGCCTTTCCATCAAAAAGAATACCACAACAACAACAATATGAGGGCGGTAGCACCACCTACCCCTCATCACGAAGAATCAATACACACACCTGACACATGAACACACACAGAATCACACGTATGGGTTAGACAGAAACCTGAAATAAATGACAAGATATTTTTCCACCGGCTTGTGCTTCCGTTCTAGTCCGTGACCAGCAAACCTGAAAAGGACTCAAAAAAATGCTAAAAAATTAGAACTTAAGTGGTCTACAGTTACATCTTAATTTGTTGTGCTCGGCAACCCTAGTATGAGTAATAACCTGTTCATAAAATATCTTACAATATTTACCTCCTTTTCCTATAACAAAAAAATGAACTTTAATAAAGCGCCACTTATCGAATGTAACGAGTTTCGCATTCGCATGGATAAAATCAAATACACGCGCCGTGTACACTAAATATGACTCCAAAGAAAAATATACAACTAAAAAATTTGGCCACGCACCAACGTACATTTAAAAATGATAGTGTCAGCACAAAAGAAATCTAAACACAAGAAAAAGAATGAATGAACTATTTACAATGTTCCCGCGCCTTATCTAACTACATATTGAGTAAATCAATTTTTGTACATCACCTTTTCAGCTTGCAGAACATTAACCTCCGTCCCGGTGCATTTCCCTAAGGGAAATTTAGCTATCCATCGTCGACGTCGTTGTAGAAGCGATGCACATCAATCCATCACATGACCAAACGTCGGACATCTTGGCGATGTTTCTTGGACAGAAATGTTCAATGTTAATAATATTGCCTAGCTATAATCGCTGTGAGCTACTACTTTCACTCACGAATATGTCCTAATGCGATTACTGATCGTAGACTTGCCCTATCTTAGCATTTGCTTAACAAACGCACAAATATCACTCAAAAAATATCATACACAAATTTACATAAAATTACTCACTTCAAACTCATCTCCACTGGCTTGAAAACAAGTCTTAAACATGTCAATCTTGCAGCCCTTATCTCGCCTAGAGATCTCCACTGCTATACGTGAACCTTGCTCACTTGAGCACAAAGTAAAATGTTAGTAAAGTACGCTCATTAGCGTTTGAAAATCGTGACGCAGAGTGACGTGAATCTTGCTCACCAGAGCTCAATAAAGTTGTCCTCGAAACAGCTTCTCACCGATCAATTTATTGGAAACTGACACAATGAGGTAGAGTGGGGAGAATTTGAAAAAATAATCTGGAGTTTTCATCACACAAACTTGGGACTGGTGTCAATCTTCATCATTTTATCCAAACGTCTGAGTGCACTATGAACCATTTTTCAGTATTTATTGTAATTATTATTATCATCATGATTATTATTATTATTATTGTCATGTGTTGTGACATCTCTATATTACTCCTCGAGTGTTTAAAAGTGCGCAGGTTGTCTGTATGTATCTCTCTGTCTAACGTTGTGCAACCCCTAGCTACATACTGCCTAGTTCTCTCGTATTGGCTAGTGTTGTTGCTACCTTGCATTTTGTTGTGCAATTCGTTCTGCCATTGGCTCTGACAATATTTGACGCGAGTTTGGTGCCACTCCCAAACTACGCATTTGATATTTCTGAGAGGCTTCTCTCCTCTCTGGGGGACAGAAGCTTGTTCAGTCTTAGACGCGCCGAGATGTAAGGCGAACGTGTGTATTCGGGCAGAGGCCCACCCTCATGGCGCAGCGGAATGTGAGTACGGCTCAATGTATTTCTATCTAACGCAATGTAATTGTTTTTGTTCAATGTTCCTTATTTTTCTTAATTCTCTTTCCTTTTCAAGATGTTACTGTTAGTATTATAATCCTTGAACCAGATCTCCGAGACCTTGTGTAATGTCATACGGCGGAGTTCTTTTTGTTGCTTTTGTTATGTACCCTCCTCACAGTTTTATTATTTCGGTTAATACCTGTAAGATTCGGAAGTATTGCGTTTCTGCGTCTTGGCTTATGTATATTTTCCTGTCGGGCCTTGGTGCTCGTCTTTTGCGTCGGTGTCTCTTTGTACCACAAATGTTTCATTTGATTGGTAGCAATTGGACCTTTGTTTGCGGACAGTATGTGTGAGGTAACGGGACTTATGTCCAACGTCCCACTAATACGTGTCCCCTTTGTTTATAGAATATATGCGACGGTGGTTAACTGGGATTTTCTCCAGCTCCGATGTCATATTATTCTTTTTTATATGTCGCATTGGTGCGGCATTATGTTGGAATATAAGCCTATTTTATTATAGCGTGCTTTCGATTTTTACCGGTCTCTTTCGTCCCAAATCAATTGTAATGTAATGTATCTCTGTATATTTCATTTTCCTTTTGTTTTGTTTTCCTCTTTTGATTTTCGCCGTATTACATAACTTAATGATATCCCCCCTTTTCTTCCCCTTCTTCCTACCTTCGTGAAATCTCTCTTCCCTTTGTTTTACTCCCCTCACCCCTCCCCCATCCCTCAGGTATGTTTACAATAACATCATGAAAAGCTTCGCGTCTCGTTAATGTTCGATTTTTGAATTTTTGCAAGTTTGGCGTTTCTCTCTGGCTTTCGTAAGTTTCATTTTATTTTATTCAATGTTCGTATCTTTTCGTTAGATTCATGTTTTTGAGCTGCACTCAGGTTCTGTCGTGCTTTTTAGTTCCTTTTAGTTTTGTAGTTCTTTATTCTTGGTATTGGTTTTCTTTTGTATTATTGATTTACCTTTTTCTTTGTTTTAAATAATTTGTTTATTTCGTGTACACGCTCTTTCTTTTATTTTAATACATTTTTATATTTTAAGTAATATAGCTCCCTTGTCTTTTCATTTCTTATATTTAAGTTCCCCTTCCTTATTCCTTATCTTCATCTCGATTTCGTCCATCTTGTCTTTGTGATGTAACAAAGACACGATTAACACGCCTCTGGGTTTCCTTTAATTAATTTTATGGGAATCTCGTTTTTGCACTTTTGATTATTGCATTAAGCAATTACTTGTTTACATTTGTTTTTTTTGGAAATCATCTTTTGCTCGCTCCGAAAACCTTGGGCCCAGCACCGGGTCGAGCAAGACGTCTTTTCCCCCATCCATTTGCGACCTTGTTGATTTTATCTTCCACTGCTACTCTGACGCGCATTATTATTATTATTACTAGACGAGTAGTGGCGCAACTATTCCGGAATTAATTCGGATCGGCGGATCTTTAGATATACTTTTTCGCGCGTTTTTCCAGGGTACGCAACTTGCCGCGTGGCTTTGGCGTGGTCTCTTCTGATTGGGTGATTCAATCCTGGGTCGGTTGAAACTTTACTCATGACACTCCCTCAATGACTCTAATTTAGGTGCGCGCTGTTACAAAATTTGTCCTTGAACTCGGTTTAACCGGTCGTCTTCAGGAATAACTACCAAGCTTGCTTCTGTTGTAATCATTGCAACACACTACCTTGGCTCCCCCTTTGTCAATTTCAACTTGTACTGCCTGGGCATCAGTAATAATAATAATAAAATCATGAATACTTATTCATCGATAGATTAATAAGGGTTCATTTATCCTCAGCAAGGTTTTGAAATTCGAAGCAAGTGATTGATTTGGATTTTTAAAACAATATCCACAGTAGTAAAGATAACATCTCTAAAGTACCTCCCTCGTCTGCCTGTGTGTTCATTCCACTGACCCAATTAGTGTGCGCGCTTCACGCTGCAATGTCATTCACACGTCTCGCCAGACCTCCCCTCTCTCTCGCACGATTACAACTCCTGCCGGACCAGCTGTCTTGTTTACAAACAAAGCTCGCTCTACCGAGGTACTACATGGCCACGTATATTTGAGTGTTGGCTCTCAATAAAATTCTGCAATAATGATCTGCATTCATAGTCCTGATTATTCGTCAAATGGTTCCCTTCTGTAATACGGCTTGAGATTAGCGCTATTGAAGACAGATTTAGCGCCAGTGCTCAATTCTTCAAGTCTGTAAGCATTGTTACCCAAATTCTTAATGATGCAGAACGGGCCAATACATTTTGGACAGAACTTGGCAAATACTTTGTTTTTGGGATCAGATATCGGTGGTCTTCGAACAAGCACTAGTTCCTGTTCCTGTAATTCACGATGAAATGTCTTTCCTCTGTATCTCCTCAGTCTTCGGTCCGCTTGGTTCCTCATGTGCTCTCTTGTTCGCTCAATTCGCAGCTCATGTGCTAATAACGGATCCCTTGGGCATGGAATAATCTTGTCCCAAGATCTCTCAAGCAACCTGTTGTGGTGTACAACTAGTGTCGACTCGTGCTTTCTAGTGTGCATGCACATCTCAATATCTCCTACTTTGTCAACACACTTATTATGATCATTAGGAATCATGACTCGGTAATACTTGGCAACACAGCGAATCGTTCTCCCGCTCGGTTTTCCACAAGGATGACGAATGCTCGACAGAACATGCTTTATCCCTAGGCTCTCTAGACCTTGCCTAAAAACATTGCTCGTAAAATAAGTACCATGGTCCGATAAGATGAATTCTGGCTTCCCAAGCATCGGAATGACTTTGTTCTGAATTCTGCTGAGGACTTGCTTTGATGTCGTCTTCTGGATTGGACATAATACTACCATCTTGGAAAACACATCGATACATACAAGAAGGTGTCGGCAATCTCGTTTCCCTTAACTAGAGGGCCAAAACAGTCAATAGCGACTAGCTCGCATGGTTTTTGAGGTAATAATGGTTTTGGAGGTTGTTTCAACATGAAGTTATTTGGTTTAGTACGCTGACACGCGTCACAAGTTCTGATTACTTCCACAATGGTGTATCGCATCTTAGGCCAAGTAAAAGTTTCCCCTATTGTCGCTTCTGTTTTGTCCGTGCCGATATGTGCTAGGCTTTCGTGGACATGTAATGATGCTGGAACTAGAATTCGCAGTTTGGAGTGATCCTCATCCACGTACTTGCGCAAGAGGTTATTCAAGTAGTGAAATTTCGCTTCCTTGGCACGGGCTTCTCGATATTCATGTGAATCTGGCTGTAGTTCCTTCTTGTAAAACTTGATCATAATCATCATCCATGGGTCCTTTTCTTGTTCCTTCTGAATTTATTTCAGCTTGTCCAAATATCCACGATCCTTAGGTGTTAGTGCTATGTGGTGAACATCCGCTGCTATCTCGTTCTCATCTTCAGGATTCCTGCTTAGAGCATCTGGTATGATGTTTATCCTTCCAGGGCAATGTTCTATGGTAATGTCGAACTGCTGTATGTAAATGGACCAACGCGTAACTCTTTCACTTGCCATCGTCGTCTTGAATAAGAACGTCAGTGCATGGTGGTCAGTTCTGACAACAATGGAATATCCGAAGATCATCTTGCGCCATCGTTGAAGTGAGTACAAAATCGCTAGCAACTCAAGCTCTGTCACAGTGTAGTTCCTCTCGTGCTTCCTTAATTTACGACTCGTAAATGCCAAATATGATCGTTTCCTGGGTTCATCAGCGTCCTCTTGGTACAGCATGGCACTAATTCCAATCCATGAAGCGTCTGCCTGAATTATAAATTTCTTCTCGAAGTCTGGATACCCTAGCTTCACACAATTCTCCAGTAGGTCTTTCGTGGCTCTAAAGAACCTGTCGCACTCCTCATTCCATGACCATCGATTTGATTTCTTTAGCATCTCTTGCATCGGTGCTACTGTTTCCGTGTATCCAGGACAATTCTCCTTAAAGAAAACTGTCACTCCCAACAATGCTCTCACGTGTTTTATTTTAGTTGGTGTGGGGAATTTCTTGATTGCGTCAATTTTCGCCGGATTAGGTCTCACGCCTTCAACATCAATTATGTGACCCAAATACAGAATCTCGCTCTGGCAAAAGTGCGATTTCTTCAAATTAATTTTGAAATTCATGGTTCTCAAGTTGTCCAAAAGTATGTTTAGGTTTACCAAGTGTTCCTCCATTGTTTCTGATGCAATAAGTATGTCGTCAACATACCTCGTAGTGAAGCTCTTGACCTCCTCAGTCATATTCCTGTCTAGTGCTCTTATCAATGCACATCCCGCTGTTTTTACACCAAAGGGCATGCGAGACCAGATATAGCTTTGGTTATCAAATAAAAACCCCGTCAATAGTTGGGATTTTTCCTCAAGTTCAAGATGGTGGAAACTATTCGTTAGGTCGACGCTAGAATATATCTTCTTCCCACGGAAGCCCTTCAATACTTCCTTGATCCTTGGTGCTTGGTCATGCTCAACTAGCAGTTAACTGTTTAAAACCCGAGCGTCTAGGCATAATCTAATTGATCCATTTGGCTTGGCCACAGCCAATATTGCATTTAAGTATGGAGTTGCTGCTTTTCTTATCATGCCGGAATCTAATAAGTTACTAATAATGTCCTTCACCTGAGCAAAATGTTTCTCTGGGATCGGGTACAATTTACTCTTAAATGGGGTCCAGTCGGTAACTTGCATGGCATACTGGAAATTTAAAACTTTTCCAGGAATCGTGTCGAAAGCTCCCTTATGATGTCTCAAAATTTCTTCTAATTTTCTTCTGAATGGGTCCCCTACTATTGCCTCCTTAAGTCGCGCCTGAAGTAAAATTTCAAATTTGGACCCGCTAATTTCTTCTTCCGCCAAATGTACCCAAAGTTCCTGCGAAATATCTCGACTGTAAATTTCAACCACTGCTGTCTGGCTTACTCGTCCCTCCGTCAAGTTCTTATCTTCGATCGCCTCATTAGTGCATTCTTCAATGACCCAAGTATTCGCCTCTCTCTCTAGTGGACTCTCTTCCATGTTCAGACCCACATGACTCAACCCCTCGACTTGTTTGAAACTCACAGTGTTTATATGTAAGTCAATTATAGCATGAAAATCAGAGATGAAATTGGCTCCCAGAATGACATTATAATTCATCTTTGGTATCACGATGAAAGTTTGCGAAAATGCGTGGTTTAATATCTCCAGGTCTAAATATGCTTGGTGCTTGCAAACTATGGTCTTGTCAGGAATGACCCCTCGGATTTTCATTAATGGTACAGGAATAATTGGAACGGTTTGTTTATTTCCAATTTCTTTCAACAATGCTTCCGTGACTAAGCTCACCTGGCTACCCGTGTCGATCAGGCACCTCACTCTAATACCTCCAATACGTGCATAAATAATCGGTAATTGTCTGATTACATTATCTCGGTCCTTCACCACTTCCTCCAGGCAATCGTCCGGGAATGCTACCCACTCTTCTATGTTTGCAACAATCAACTCCTCCCGTTCCCTGGTGTCCTCCGTTCTCAGGCTATCTGATTTTGGTTCAATCGTGATTTTTTCTTATCCTGGGACCCATTCGTTGAGTTCCGCCGGTAGTCATCGCGTCTCTCCTGCTGCCGTAATAAGCTTTCCGCCCCCGCTCCTTGGTGATTATCTGGGCTTTCCTATTCGCCATCGCACGCCCCCACTTCTCTTTCTCTGTTTCTTCGGCATTTAACTCGTCCAAATATTTCTGTGATTCAGCGTACCGCTCGTTCCAATCATTGCGATAGTCCCCTTGATTATCTTGCCGATAACTCCTTGCATTGTTCCACCTGCCTTGTCCGTTCCTTTGGTAAGGTCTACCCTGCCTTGGATTTCCCATCCAGTTGGTATACTCTCGCTGGTACTTCCACTGATTGTGATTGTTCTGATTATTATTGTTATAATTATCACGGCGATTCTGGAAGTTCCTATTGTTGTTATGGTATTGGTTTAGGCCATCGAACTCCTGCCGTCTGGGCGTAAATTGCGTTCCGGTAGACTGTGTCTTGGTTTGATTATTTTGGTTGTGATTAGTTTGATGCCCTTGAACAACTTCAGCTGTGTTTACACACTCCATGTTCGGTCTCCCTGTCTGCGGACTGACCATACTCGTCTCATCCAAATGGCGGAGTATCTCCTCGGCCTGAACTGCGGTCTTGATATTACCGGCCACTATAAACTGCTGAATATTCATTGGAAGCTGCTTACTGATGGTTAAAACCATGTTTTCCTCTGTAGGCGGGTCGTCAAAATCACGGAATTTAACCAGCTGTTGGCTAAGGAACTCGGAAAACCTGGTGGGATGTGTACTGTGATATCTCCTGGTGTATAAATCGACCCTCAACCCCTGCTGCAAAGAAGGACTCCAGAACTTTCTCAAGAATGCCTCTCTAAACTGGGCCATGTCATTAAATGTGTATTTGAAACTCTGGAACCAAATTAAACTTGGGCCCTGCAAAAATTTCTCAACCATCCGCAACTGTTTTGCGGGACTGACGTGTTGATCGTTAAAGTAGTCATCCAGCTGACGTAAAAATGCTTTAGAAGTGGATCATGAGTTCTCCCTGAATTTGTCGGGTTTAAAGTCGTTCCCCCTAATTACTTGTATCACTTGGGCAGGTGCCAAGCGGGTTGTGGAGTTGGTGTCTCCCCTCTGTAGTGTTGGAATGTGTCGCACGTTATCTTTGGACTCTGACCTCGGCCTGTATCCTCAGCCAGCTTCGAGCCCACCGGACTTCCAATAGTTCCCTGTTTGCCTACTGTGTTTTCTGCAGAGAATAAAGTAACGTTTTCTAAGGACCTTATCTCGTTCTTAATTATGAGGTCTGTATGTTCTTGGAGTTTGGACTTCATATTTTCCTCCAAAGCCTGCACTCTAGAATTGTACTCGCCTAGCCGCTTTAAGATCGTCAGCCTATCTCCTTTAGTTTCATTCACCTGCTGTTCCCAATCTTTCCGGATCCTGTTCTTCAAACTACTAATTTTTTATTAGCTCCTTTCCTGATTCTTCTCAAGCTCCTCTCGTATTTGCTCTTGTATCACCTTCTGGGTTTTAATTAATTGTTCCCCTACCTCTTCACGTATTTGCTCTTGGGTTTTAGTTAATTGTTCTCCCATCTCTTCCTGATTTTTATTTAGCTGGTCTTCTAGGTTTTTGCGCAAGTGCATCCGTTCCTTCTCCGTTTTGATATCAAGCTTGTCGAGTTCCTTGATTAATTCGAGTACATTATTATCGACTGAATTAATCTGCTCCTGTATGTTTTCGTTCTTGGCCTCTAGTCTCTCGAATTGCCCCTGTAGTTCGTCCAGCGTGCTTTTTATTCCAGCCGTGTTGTTTACGCATGCTGTCTCAATCTGTTTTAAATTTTCGGCTACCATTTCATCTAATTGTACAAGTTTATTGTCGAATTTAGATTCCAACTTCTTAATTTCTCCTAATTGCTTTGAGTTATTTTCCGCTACCTCACCTGCAAAGTTTCTCTAATTCTCTAGTACTTTGGTTTATGTCATGGGTGATCTTTTCTAACTGCACTGATTGTACTGTTGCCTGCTCTGATAGTTTATGGTTTAATTAATTAAACTGTTTATTATTAATCTCCCGCAACTCGTGTAACTGTTTGTCGGTATCCAATTTACGGATCTGCAATTGGACCGTAATACTACTGTTCATGTCCTGTAACTGTTTGTCACTGTGTCTCCTAATTGCTTTGAGTTATTTTCCGCTACCTCACCTGCCAGTTTCTCTAATTCTCTAGTACTTTGGTTTATGTCATGGGTGATCTTTTCTAACTGCACTGTTTGTATTGTTGCCTGCTCTGATAGTTTATGGTTTAATTCATTTAACTGTTTATTATTAATCTCCCGCAACTCGTGTAACTGTTTGTCGGTATCCAATTTCTGGATCTGCAATTCGACCGTAATACTACTGTTCATGTCCTGTAACTGTTTGTCACTGTGTTCATTCTGAATTTTTAACTGTTCTTCCGTTTTCGCAGACATTTGCATAGACATCTGCTCTAACAACACTTTGATCTCTTCGATGCTAGCCATCGCACAACACACAAATATATACTCAGAGAAAAACAGGGTCATGCACTGGGATTTCAGTCATACACACGCACACATGTCTTGATATTTAAATACTACTGATTCTAATTTAATAAAATTTTCAGTAATCAAAATTTTACTGAATAAAGACTCTTATTTCCAAACAATAAAATAACTCCCTTGTGACCTGCTTTTAAATTCCTAACCAACAGAATTTACGAACAACACCAATTAACCGAAGTTAATTAAATGTAATAAAAATAAGGCAACACCTTCCTGCTTTGACTGAGTTCAATAATATGCAAATTTTCTAATTTTATGCCGGGCGCCAGAACAAGTTAACAACAAATGCAATATCAACTTCTAACCTTGTTCAATATTTCTAACATTAAGAACTCAGTGATTTTACTAATGCACATGGCGGTACAACATCGCCTCAATTTACTGAATTTATACTTGCCCGCCTGACCTGGCATTATTTCTCAGCGAAATAAGTATGAGATCAGCAAAGCAACAACAACAACAGTCCCACTTGGGCAGCCATTTTTGATATATGAACCCTTGCAAAGAAGCTTATGAGACTCAGTTTCGGGGGGGGGTGTAACAGTCCATTTCGTAAGTTGTTGTTAAAGCGCTTCATTAACATGCAGGGTACCACATAACAAAATAACATGCAGGAAGAAGTGAATTCCTGGGTTATAACAAATGAATTTAATAACAGATCAACTATTTACAAGTAAAAAATAAACAAAACAAATCTCCCAAATGACTCCCAACTGAATAAATTACTTGCCAAAACTAGGCTTAATCTCAAGAGAGATTATAAATTGGACCAAATGTCCCAAATGCTTCAATGACATTGTGTACGAGTGCGGCTGTTCTACATGCTTGACGATGAGTACAAATAAATGCGAGATTCGTCACCATACGGTAAACCTTCAAATGACGAATCTGCATTGTTTAGAGCTAGACAGACGCGGGGAACCAACTATACACTACTTAAATTAATCTGACACTTCCTACACTAAATAAACCACAAATAATTTCCGCTTGAAATTGGAATCAAGAACTGCCGTAGCAAAAACATTAATGCCTAAAATTAGGACTTTTCAAAATCAACACAAGTAAATTAACACGTGACCAACAAAAAATACACATATGACCGCCTGTCATTTTTACAAGTAAATACAACTACAGCACACGGGTGTCACAACAGACAAACTAACATGACTTGAGTCATAGAAAACCACTAGGCTCAAAGCCAACATTTACATCATTAAAACAATATTCCATTCATACGATATGCGATAATTCGTAACAGACATGGCGAACTCCCCAATTAATTGCGGTCCAAATGACCATCACAAAAGAACAGGTTTGCTAATGATAGCATATAGGGTCAGTCGGTCAGCAGGACTGCCTAACAATGAGTCACCGAACCTAGACGGGCGCTAAGTGGAAATCTGCACATCTGTCAACCCACGTGTCAATAACCTCGACCTCCCGTGGCACGGGATCGAGTCTCGAAGAAGCGTGCTCCCAAAGCACAATATACGTGTGTGTGTCGGAATAAAATATCTCAGCATTTCCTCTAGGAAATCCAAGAAAATCAGCACTGGACAAGGTACAGTAGCCTCCACGGAGCGCTCTGCATTTCCATCAAAAAGAATACCACAACAACAACAATATGTGGGCGGTAACACCACCTACCCCTCATCACGAAGAATCAATACACACACCTGACACATGAACACACACAGAATCACACGTATGGGTTTGACAGAAACCTGAAATAAATGACAAGATATTTTTCCACCGGCTTGTGCTTCCGTTCTAGTCCGTGACCAGCAAACCTGAAAAGGACTCAAAAAAATGCTAAAAAATTAGAACTTAAGTGGTCTACAGTTACATCTTAATTTGTTGTGCTCGGCAACCCTAGTATGAGTAATAACCTGTTCATAAAATATCTTACAATATTTACCTCCTTTTCCTATAACAAAAAAATGAACTTTAATAAAGCGCCACTTATCGAATGTAACGAGTTTCGCATTCGCATGGATAAAATCAAATACACGCGCCGTGTACACTAAATATGACTCCAAAGAAAAATATACAACTAAAAAATTTGGCCACGCACCAACGTACATTTAAAAATGATAGTGTCAGCACAAAAGAAATCTAAACACAAGAAAAATAATGAATGAACTATTTACAATGTTCCCGCGCCTTATCTAACTACATATTGAGTAAATCAATTTTTGTACATCACCGTTTCAGCTTGCAGAACATTAACCTCCGTCCCGGTGCATTTCCCTAAGGGAAATTTAGCTATCCATCGTCGACGTCGTTGTAGAAGCGATGCACATCAATCCATCACATGACCAAACGTCGGACATCTTGGCGATGTTTCTTGGACAGAAATGTTCAATGTTAATAATATTGCCTAGCTATAATCGCTGTGAGCTACTACTTTCACTCACGAATATGTCCTAATGCGATTACTGATCGTAGACTTGCCCTATCTTAGCATTTGCTTAACAAACGCACAAATATCACTCAAAAATATCATACACAAATTTACATAAAATTACACACTTCAAACTCATCTCCACTGGCTTGAAAACAAGTCTTAAACATGTCAATCTTGCAGCCCTTATCTCGCCTAGAGATCTCCACTGCTATACGTGAACCTTGCTCACTTGAGCACAAAGTAAAATGTTAGTAAAGTACGCTCATTAGCGTTTGAAAATCGTGACGCAGAGTGACGTGAATCTTGCTCACCAGAGCTCAATAAAGTTGTCCTCGAAACAGCTTCTCACCGATCAATTTATTGGAAACTGACACAATGAGGTAGAGTGGGGAGAATTTGAAAAAAATAATCTGGAGTTTTCATCACACAAACTTGGGACTGGTGTCAATCTTCATCATTTTATCCAAACGTCTGAGTGCACTATTGCGGAATTAATTCGGATCGGCGGATCTTTAGATATACTTTTTCGCGCGTTTTTCCAGGGTACGCAACTTGCCGCGTGGCTTTGGCGTGGTCTCTTCTGATTGGGTGATTCAATCCTGGGTCGGTTGAAACATTACTCATGACACTCCCTCAATGACTCTAATTTAGGTGCGCGCTGTTACAAAATTTATCCTTGAACTCGGCTTAACCGGTCGTCTTCTGGAATAACTACCAAGCTTCCTTCTGTTGTAATCATTGCAACACACTACCTTGGCTCCCTCTTTTTCAATTTCAACATGTACTGCCTGGGCATCAGTAATAATAATAATAAAATCATGAATACTTATTCATCGATAGATTAATAAGGGTTCAATACTAAATGTACAAAGCTCTCGGCTTTACAAATAATATAAAGTTTTGTAAACTTCATAATGTCTTTCCACTCTACAATGGATTAAGACTTCGGTCTTATCAAGCGACTGATATTTCCTAGATCGTCGAAAGTTTATGTATAATGATGATATGACAATATCATTCGATGTTTCTTCTGCTCTTGAAGTTGAAGTAGTTAAATTAAAGTGCTCAAATTAAATTTAAAAGAATTTAATTTGGAACTATGACACAATGTCTGAATTCTTGGTCCAAATAAAATTATTAAATTCGATAGTCAAAACTTCTCGTCTTCTATGAAGCAATATGATTCCTCAAAACAAAAATTTTAATGTCAGCTCAACAACTGAGCCGTAGAATAAAATTGAAAAATAGAAGAAAGCAATCATCTCTAATAATCTTGAAGCATAAAAATCTTAACACACATCTGAAGTGTAAAATACATGAGAACACTGAAAAACATACAATATGAAATATGGAGTAAGATCGTCGGCTCAGAATGTCACTAACCAAGCTCTATACTATAAGTAAAAGACACAGCTACCTCAATTTTGACGATATCATGAAGATCTGGGTAAGTATTTACACAATACTTTAGGTGTTTCCTCAGTTCAAGATACTGAGATGGATCTCCATTCGAACCTCGGACCTGCGACCTCAGTGATAGGAAAATTTCCCTCTCCTGAATTCACAAACCTCCGCTTGGGCTCGAACGACATCCTACTGGCAAATTCTTCTGTTGTTGCTGGGATACCCTAGCATTGTGAAAATCATCCTCTGTAGAATCTTCATTCTCCGTCGCAAATATATCAGCATCGTCGTTGAATAATAATGTATAGAAATATTCATATAGATGGTGAATGAATTATTTCTATAGCGAATTGATGTTACATTAGTGTTCGTAGACTGACGAAAATGTACAAGGTGGAACGTACACTACTTCTGTATTCTGCAATACGTTGTCTATCGAAGGTCCATTGTTGTATCTTAACTCTGTATTAAATATGTCTCTGGCGCATGAATATTTAGTTCATCATTTCAACAATATTAATTATGTCGAATGAAACTAATCGATGAATAATGATAGCCATTATGATAATGATTATTTGCTGCGCCAATGTTAAAGTTCTCCGCTACTGTTCACTTGAACTGCGTTCGCTAACTTCACGTTGCAACTAAAATGATATTCAGCTTATATTTCCAACACTTTTGAAAAAACTGTCTTAACAGGCTTATTTCGTCGAAATGGTGTGACTTAAAACTCTCGACTTTCAATGAAATGTAATATTCGACCTGTACTTTCTATATATTCACTTGGCTGAAGTCTAGTCTCAAATATAAATGAGATATTCTACTTTCAATATTCCTCTCAACTTCGCTTAGAATGTTAGTGCGGTAATCTCCAATGTTCTACCTTGCTAACCTAGCGTCTCCACGAGTCAACAATACCCGGACTCGGACAAAGCTTTGGGATCTCCGTTAACCCAATAAAAACACTTCCTCACTCTTTAAAGACTGCTGGAATAAGAACCTCGATCCTTGGATCTCCCACTCCAAGTCGATTTATATTTTCTGGTTAAATTTTATCATGGGCACGGGAGATACCCTCATTTTGTCCCAAAATAATTAAATTTTCGGGGCAGTAACTGCTGATCTAAAGACGCATCATTTCGAATTACGAATGAATAGTGTAGTTGAGTGATAAGATTTTTGGGTCTTGAAGCCTGGATCTTTCCCTGCAGAATCCATCCAAAATTCGGTGTTTTGTAGAAAGGGATAGTTTCCGGGCCTAGTTCTTCTATCAGGAATTAAAGGGTTAAAGAATAGCTCAGCACCCAACAGTAGATCTATTCTTCCTGGCTTGCAAAATGTAGGATCAGCCAGCTGAATATCGTGAGGAATATTCCAGTCATCGATTTGCAGTGATGTAGAGGGCATGTCACCAGTGATAGAGTGTAATACAGAACATATAATATTGGTACTGAAGTCAGTTGAAGTCGATTTGATGTGCACCTGTACACTATGATCTAACTTGGAGGTCACCTTATTAATTCCTTGAATGGGAATCTGATTACGAACTATCTTCAAGTGAATGCGTTGAACTAGATTTTCTGTTATGAAATTCATCTGTGACCCAGAATCTAAGAGTGCCCTACACTTATGATGATATCCTGTGCTGTCATACACCATGACTTGTACTGTGGCCAGCAGAATTTGAGTAACTGGCCTTTGTTTAAATGAACAATAAGCTGAAACCGTCTGCAGTGATCCTGCTTTCGACTTTTGTATGTGGATTAATGTGTGATGTTTCCTACCACACAGGCGGCATATATGTTCAGGTGGACAAGTGGTATCCTTGTGTCCACTGGATAGGCAATTGAAACAGAGATGATTTTACTTCGCGATGTTAAGTCTTTGTTTAAACTAGATTTACGAAACTTAGAACATTTATACCAGTAATGGGCATTATTTCATAGAACGCATGTGTTATTGATTGCTACATAAGTTAAGTATGTCTTGTATCCTTGGTAATTCTAGTCTTAGTCGTGTCCAATTCTGAGCATTTAGAGGGCATCCTGTAACCCAGAAGTTCTAGAGCCAGACACCGTTGTTCTAGAAATAGCAGAAAATCATTCAAGAATGTGCGTTGAGAGCGGTGCGTAAGTTCCCAGTCCTTTCTAGTATTGCATTAAACTTTTCCCAAGCATAACTGGGAAATAATTAACTATTGCAATGGTATTTTTAAATCTAATATCTCAATGGCGTTAAGATTCGTTTGCAATGACTGAGTAACTCTCGAAGTAGTTTTGGGCATTCTCTAGCTACGACAGGAGGGGCTAACAGAGCTTTGATATGTGTCGTAGCAACAAGTTGAGGGTTATTGTACCTTTCACAAATTAAAGCCCATGCAATTTTGAAATTGTCAGATGTAACTGGGAGATTGGCAATTAATTTGAATACCTCACCTGATACAGAAGCTAGAAGGTAATAATATCTCTGAATGTCCTGTAACGATACATAGCGAACAATTTAAGACTGAAATGTGTCATGGAAATCTACCACATCATCGCTAAATGTAGGTAGCTTTATCGTAGGCAATTTTAATTTGCAGGTAGACGTTGGAGTGTCAGAATTTAGGCTTATATGTGATTCATTTTCAACTTTGTCACTAGTTTCAATTAATTTTGTCAGTTTAGCATATAGCTCGTAAAAGATATCTGAAAATAGTTACCTATCAGCTGTGTGATTTAGGGTATCGTCTTCTACTTCAAGTTTATCCTGAATAGAATTATATCTGTCCCAGGCCTGTTGCAGAGCTTCGCGTCTGATTTTAATATTAAATAATCAATGTCATATGTTAGAGAATCTATGTATTTTTGGATGTTTGTGACTATGGACTTAGGGACAGCTCGTTTTCTTGTCAGTGTTTTCCGTACACTATGATACATACTAAACACAGGTAAACAATATTGATTGTTAATAAATATAAATTAAGACCTGAGCTTACTGATGTAATCGAGATGCTACTCGTCCCTTGGTGGAGAGATAATCTGGTTGGTGTAGCAGGCTGTATCGGTTCACGAGATTTTGGAAGATGATACAAATACAGCGTCATATGTCGCACAGATTGCCAGAGAACGTTACGTACGATATCACTCTCGGTCGATTTGCATATGAGCTTGAAATAATTAATTAAATACCCTGAGCATCTGGGCCGGTAGTACCCAAATGTTGAATAATGATAATGCAAATGGACTGTAAAACGTACTAGGACTGAATCATTTCACGAATGCACAGAGTTGAATTAATTATTTTATCAAGCCAGTCTGAAAAAGAACCAGAACGACGATGATATAAAACTCAGAATAATAACTACATAACAACAAAGAAAAACAAAGACTACGAAATCAGATTGGCTACCAGATAGGGAATACCATATAGCCGCTGGCGGGCTTAGCCGACGTCTAGTCTCTAATCCAGCACCACTGACGTGTGCTTTGGCAACGCACTGCCCCCACTAGAAGCAATCTTGGACAACAACATTGAGAGGATTTTGAATGTTTGCCACTTTGTTTGCTTCAAAAGTTGGCCAATGAGTAGGAGTTTTGGCTATCCACGAAAGAGTTATCATAGAATCGCTCCACAGAAAAATTTAAAAAAACTGAATCTTAAGAGCTTGACGTAATTGTCAGAAAGATCGGTGGCTAAAAAAGCAGCACATAATTCGAGCCGGGGAATTATAATCGTCTTGAGAGGATCTAAGTTGGATTTTGTGCAAATCAGACTAGAGCGAGATGAATCTGTTTGAGAAGTGAGGTAAACAAGATAGACTTCACAGCCGTAAGTTTTTCAGAGCTGCCGGCGAAAATGTGAAGCTCAAGAGGAGAGTTAGAGGAGGTACTAATTAGCATTCTTGTAATTTCAATTGTTGAAAGGGTAAGTAAACTCTTTCATCTCTTAAGGTGGGACGTAGGAAATGCTTCATCCCATTCGCACTTGAGGGACCATAACACTTGCATAAATAATTTAGCGATGACGATGACTGGAGCTAAAAATTGAAGGGGGTCAAACATTTTTGTAATATCAGACAGAACATGTCTTTTAGTGTTGTGAAGATCTTCAGAGAGAGAAACTTTATAAGTTACTGTGTCGCTGCGGGTACAGCAGTGCACTCCCAATGTTTTAATTGAATTGGAATCACCACAAATTTCAACAGAAGAAAGATTCATTTATTCAACAGGAAACTGAGAAAAAGATTTTGAAAATTGGAGTTCCATTTAAGGAGTGGAAATTCTTCATTGCCAAGCAGCGAGCACAATTCACGGGAAACGAGAAATGGTTCTTCGAGGGATTCGAAAGACTGTAAATAATCGTCGACATGCAAAGACGAGGCTAAAGCTTCTGAAGATTTCGGGTAAACAAATGGCCGTCATGGGCTACGAGCATATGTAGCGAGCAGATAGTGAGAAATGCAGAAGGCTTAAGTCTGCAGGTCACAGTTTTTAAACGGAAGATTTGTATGTGCTTATTAGGTTCTTCGCGCCATAAGGTGCGTTGTAGATCCTGTTTTTGCGAGTTAACTAAGACTAAATGATACATTTGTTTGATATCGGCAACGACGGCTATGGAAATAAGCCGAAAATTCAAATGGATATGGGACAGATCACCTTGAATGGCAGGACCAAAGTAAAGAGTGTCATCGTGGCTATTGCCACTAGCATCAGGTGAGGAGCCATTGAAAGCTGCATGAATTTGATCACGAATGAGTAGATTCATCCAGACAGGATGATGATTCAAAAATACTGTTTCGACCGGAGGGTGAAATTCGTCATCGGCTCGGTTTACGACTTCCATATGACCTAGGCTTTGGTATTCCTCCATAAAGCTGGTGTATTGCTCATTAACGGGGTGTTACCTCTTAAATTTCCTCTTAATGGCAGAGAGGGCTTTGCGAGCTTTGGGCTGAGAATTTAATATATTGGGGAGATTGAACGGTCTTGGCATGTGAACAACGAATCTGCGTTCAGGGGTGCGATTGATAGTGGAGGCATAGAACTGCTCTTGGAATTCATTTTCGGATGAGGTTGGGCTAGAGGAGTCAGTAGGTTCCAATCTCCAGAATTGTTCCAATTCAGTGCTGTCGAAATGACATTGGTAGGTAGCCTGGACGTTATAATGAGGAAGTTGGCTAGTGAGGATCCGACCTAAGTTTATATCTCGAGCGAAAACGTTGGAAGCTAGCTGGCGCTTTTGATTATGCAAGTTATTCTAGAATACTCTGGCACTGAACAAGATGTCAACAGGACCTTGAAAGATAAAGAGAGGATCGGCGAGCCTTAAATTAGCAGGAATGTGTAAACAAGTAGTATCAACAGATCGATTTGTGGTGTCTTCACTTATGCTGTCAAGGATGAGATACTTTAATTTCAAGGCAGTGTTTCTTTGACAAGTGTCCTTAAGTTGTAATTTAGAAACATTTAAAGCCTGAGTTTTAGAGCTATTAATGCCTGATACGGTTATGGAGGTAGGTGTTACGGGAAGACTAAGCTTTTCGTCAATGTTCTTAACAAGAAGTCGTGAGTAGGAGTGGAATCTAAAAGCCCTCTGGCATTAATCCAATTACCCGACCTATCCTGAACATCCCCTTGAACCATGGAAAAAAGTACCTGAACACTAGGCCAAGATTTGGAATTTTGGACGTAAGAGGAAGCATAATACCTTTCAAAGTCATCCCTTGTTTCGAGGTAGGTAGGGAAGTTACTGATGTCTTCGGTTTCTCATGACGATGTAGTAACGAACGACTTGATTTTTGGCAGTGAAAGGAAAGTCTAGTGGACAGACAATTAGAAGCGGAATGTTTAGGCGAAAGGCAATTGAAACAAAGATGATGTTGGGAAATGAGCATTCTCCTATCTTCGATAGTTAGTGCTTTAAAAGAGGTACAAAGGTACAAGGCATGGAATTTCAGACAGAGTAGACATTTCAAAAACTTATTAGGAGTTTCGTGAATTTCGCCTTGACTGTTGAATGCAGCAGAGCTGGTTTGTTTTTCAGAAGATCTTAGCTTGTAGCCACTTGAGGAAGCGCTAGAATTCAGAGCGAAAGAAACATGAAGCTGAGTGCTGATTGAAGCTCGTTCACTTTGAATTGAGAGGGCGATTAGAAGCTGACATATACTATTTATAAAAGCAACTAAATGTTCGTAGGAGTATTCATCATTATGGGCAAGTGGGATCTCCCGCGCCTTCAGGTGGCAGCGTAAATTTGGAAGTGACCAGATGGATAAGAAAAGTAACCCAATATTGGGAGGGTTGCTCAAGCTGATAAAAAGACTTGATATGAAGCTGAGTGGTGTCCACAAGAATTCTCAAAGAGTTGACGTCATTATGACGTGTAGCCTGCAAGTTGAATAAAGTTTTCATGTGACGCTGTATGCGAAGACGTGTGTTACCATAACTCTCTTTAAGAAGATTAGAGGCAATGGGGTAGTTTTCGATTCTTAATAGGAAGAGCTTCGACCGACTGTAACGCTTGGTTGTGAAGAGAGAATCGTAAAATATGAAATTTACGAAGTGCTGGAAAGGCGTCATTATCCTGAATAAGTGAACAAAAAAGTTCGTGAAAAGAATGCCACTGGTTTTCATCGCCCGCAAAACGGAGCAGTTCAATCTTCAGAAGCAATGGTCTAGGCCTGAGCGTGCTGTCACGAGATGTAGGCTGAGGTTAAAATGAGCCAGAAGCCAAAATACTATTTTTTCATCCTCTGAGATTCTCCGGATTACAGCTTTAATTTCGTCTCTGTCCCCCTCCTGGTCAAGAGCGACGGATTCGTTCTCCGTTTGGCATGTGTCATACCTTTCATACGCATTGCTCGTAATATATATGCGTTTAGAAATGATATCCAAGTTATATTCCAGGAGAGTTAAAAGTTTAAGAAATTGTCTAAAACGAGTCAGTTGCCTTTCGTATTGTACCAGAAACCACTTACCAATACCTGGTGAAATCCCTCGATGATCACTGGATCGTAGAACCTGAAAATGCACTGCGAAAAACGCTCCCAGGTCCTACCACCAAGTAAAGGAGTGATTGGGGAACTAGTCATCCTAACAGGTTGTCTTAAGAATGACCATGGCTTCGAAGGAGAAATAAATAAAAAAATAGCTCAAGAACACGAAAAAAACTCGAAAGAGAATTATCTCAAGGGTGGAATACCCTGAAAATTCCAAGCGATGGCCTTCTTAACACGACCTCCAATCTCTTTCGATAAAATATCTCACCATGATTTAAAAATTGGAAAATAACTTTATTCCAAAAAAACATAACAACAGAAAAAGGAAAAAACCAAATACCTGTCGTCAAACGACCAAAGTCACAGTTACAAGAAGTGTGTCAAGAAAATATAATAGAATCCAAGAGTGGATTATGACAATCACCTACCCGCTGAGGTGATCCTAGAAATTATAACTAGCATTGTATTACAAAAATGTTACGTGTCAATCTCAAACTGATATTGTGTAAATTGAATATAAGACTCGACGACGAATTAAAATAAATTAGCATGAATAGATTATATATATACATATCGTTTGAAACGATTCTCTAATGCTGTAGCATATGTAAAAATGATATACAATGAATTTACAAGGATTTATACAGAAATGTGTCTTTGGACACTGAAATGTATCAGTTTAACAACTGATCTGGATCATAGCATTCTCATCGTTACATATTATAGAAAGAAATACTCATTAAACAGGGTTATATTTTACCAAGCGATTAAGCTAAGTAGAATATTAATGGTCTACGTTCATGTTTCATGTTAAAATAGAATCGTGCAAGATTGTAGAGGTTTCGATTATCAGCTGTGGAAATGCCTTCAGTCACATAAACAGATTATCCAAGCATTGCTCATGATTAGGAGAAGAAAAGCTTGTAGGCTTGATCTAGCAAAGATCAACAAATACCAATGTCTCAAACAGACATGAAAATACAAGAAAACCCACCTAGGTTTATATTACACCAAACACCGGTGTTGGACTACTCGAAGTCAAAAACAGATTGGCACTCACAGGCTCAAAAGCTCTTACCGGCTCAATCCAAAAACGCCCTAATGCTTCAACAAGCAGAAAATCACAAACTTACAGCATAGTCCCAGATAGGCGTTCGAATCACAAAAATAAGGTTATAGGAACCATCAAAACACCATTATTAAATCTAATTACTTTCACAAAAACCTACAATACATGCTCAAACTACACACTAACCTAAAGCACGTTGTTCAAATTCATGAAACTAAAGCACTTCATTAGCCAAGATATCTCGCCTCACAATAATGTACAACAAGTATACTGCTTAATTCTCTTGACTCAAAGTCAAGCTTCCCTGGAGTAATTTAATCAAAATTCAGGATGGTGTTCAAAAATGCTCTAAAATGTCTCACTCACACAATTGCACTAAATGCAATTATTTACGTTAGTCTTATAGAAAATAAATGTCTTGGAATGACCCTCAAATTAATACCTAATAAAAGGTGAAACTGATCCTTCCCTAAATTAGGATAGCCTCCAACTTCGGAGGGCTTCAAAATATCAATGGATAAGACCTACACCATGAAAGCAAGTTAACTTCACCGGTTAATCCAATGACAATCAGTAGGCAAATACACTAATAAATCATCACGCACAAAAGCAAAGTGCTCTCCATGAAAATTATCCAAAAAGTGGATTAAATCTATCAAGGCATTGAACACCAAGAAAAACTTTCCAAGATTCAAGTCGCTGCGAGAAAACAGAGTTCCTAACTCAACTGAAAATATGTACTGGCCACGAGGAGAATAGTGTTCCAAACACAATTAAACAAAAACGCGATTAAAGCTATACTTATACAAACAGCTGGAGTTCTTCTCCTAATCCTGCTTCTCGGCAAAAAGAATACGCACAACTAATTAAATGACATTAATGAATTTACTGATTAAATATCAAGACTATTAATACGCAAGTGATGAACTCATTAAGTGAATACAAAATCCTGGGTATGCAACAAATCAGTTTCGACAGAAACATGGAACCTAAACTTGTGCATGCCCATTTAATCTACAAAAGAAAAAATAGTATGACAATTGTAATTGCTAACAAATGCAATCACTAAACTACGATAAAGAAGTTGCTGGTCCAGTACCTTTCGTTGCGTCTTGTATCGTCGTAAGAAGGATATACGTATCTGATGAACCTCCACGCTATCATCAGATAATACATTCTTCCACCTTTGATCTGGGATTCGAACCCGGGAACGCGCATCACTCGAACAATGGTCGGGTGGCAGTCCGTCCCCTACCGTTCATGCCAGGAATGTTATTACACGCCCGTGAAATTGCACTGTCCTGCATGTCGTAACTTGCGAAAACATCAGCTGACAAACTCTGGAGTACTTAGAAAGTAGGCTCCTTTCCTAAAAGGAAAATGCAGTTTGTAGATTGTATGCATCCCGCTTATGCATCCCACACGTATCTACCCCATATCATTTAACCAGCCATTCTGGAAGTTATAACATTAACGTTAATCTTCCCCACCGAATTCTCAAATAATAATATGCCTTTAATTATCCGCATAATGCACAATGTAACATGTCTTGATGTCGGAATGTACTGGCTCGAGAATACACGTTGCTATAACACTTGAAAAAATCCACACAAGATTTAGTAATGGCTGCCTTAACACGGACACCGCTGGACAAAGAAATAAATCAGTCCGCGCTCCGATTAGAAACTAGTCCTTCTTCCTAAATTCGACAATCTGCATTTGAATTGTACTGCAAGACTCAATACCATTATGATATGTTTGCTGCGGTAAATACTCGCACACGGTACACGGTCGCTTTTTAAGACATAATACTGTGTCCGGAGAAAACACACTTTTAAATACGTTCGGCCCAGCCAAGTATAATGCTAGCCGCCTCAACACGTTGGAACTTCAACTCGCATTGCACTAGCGAATAGCTCACCGGCCGAGTTCCGTAACAGCATATCTGACAACTGGAATAGGAGAGAGACTCTCTCGCTGGCTGCAAAACGCCACGGGAAGCCACCCCTTCTCCCCTCCTTTATTGATATATCGAGATGTCAATATCTCGCTTGTAGCTTAGATCATTATAGATGTTATTCCTGCGTTTCACGTGTTAGGTTCTATTTCTCATATATAATAGCTTTCTGCTATGGTAATACAATTGTACAGTTTTCGTAATGTCTTTAATAATTCTGATTTCCTTCAAATCAGTAAAGATAATCCTCTAGCTGTGGTCGATGTACGACATGACGTCACGTATTGATTTTTTGATCGGCCAAGCTATGGGTCAGACACTTCGGAAATGCTCGTGACTCCCGATCTGTAGCCGAATGATACTTCTCATAATCTCTGCGCTGCATAGCATGGCTTGTCTCGCGAGCTCAACTGCATCGCGCCTCCTGACGTAACTATTACAGTATCTGGACAAAAACCTTATGAAAAACGGTACATCTCCCCACTGATATCTCAAATAAAAGTCATCTGAGCTTTTATTTGTACCAATCTAGGTAATTTCGATATATGCATCGTTATTTTTCATCCAGATCTTAAACAATCTTCTCCACAAATCGCTTAAGGTTTTTAGCATTGAAACGTCCTATGACTTCTCTACCATTAGTGCTTACAATCTCGTAGCAGTTATTTCCAAAAAGCTTTTGCAATCATATAGGGGCCATGAAAGACATTTGAAAATGTCGTGTTTGTCTTCTTTTTCACGTCAGCTTTTGATAGTTTCTTGATGAGGATTAGATCATTCACTCTCAACGGTGAACGATATCTTTTTTCTTAATTCTTTTCTGGCGTTTCTCGGCTGCATTCATCAGATTTTCTCTTGCCGAAAGTAACCGTTCTTGCTCGGTGGTCTCAGTGTCCTTGGGCAAGAATCTCACATCTTCTGTCCAAGCTCTCTCTGGCTTTCTGTTTAAATTGACTACCAGCGGGATATCAGCGAGACTTTCATGGAAAGTCGAAATCAGACGTTCTTCCATGACTGAAACGTACTTGACCCAACTTGCATGGTCATCAGGGCAGTAAATCCTCGCGAATTTACTAACCCCTGCCTTACTTCTCTCTGAGACGTTAGATTTGGGATATCTCACGCTCGAGAAGATGTGTCTGACCCCCAATCTGTTCATGGCATCCTCAAAACTCTGCGCAGTAAACTGGGTTCCATGGTCTGACAATAAAGTTGCAGGGATTCCGGGTTTCCGAAAAGCACTATTTTCCAGTCGACTAAGGACTTGGGCTGACGTGGCAATCTGCATACGGTCAAGGGTCACAAATTTGGAAAATACGTCAACCTTGACTAAGAGAAACTGATTCCCCCTAGCCCCCATCGGACAAGGACTGAAGATGTCGCAAGCCATTAGCTCTCTCGGCCTTTCTGGATTAATGGCCCGAGGTTCTTTCTTCCTCAGAGCGGACGGGTATTTTTCACGTTGGCACTTGGGCATGACATGATAATGGTTGCTATGGAGCCCCGCATTCTCGACCACGTGAATGTTTCTAAAAGCGTTCGAAACGTTTTGTCCACACCCCCGTGTCCAAACGTGCAGTGAGCTAACCACACCAAACCAGTAATCAGCTTAGGAGGGACTACAATTCTAATTTCCGTCCTCTCTCGGTCAACGTATTTGCAAACTGTGTCGTCACACAACAGGAATTTCACATGGCGTCCCCTAACCTGCTCGTAATTAGGATCGGAGTTGTCAATGGTGCCTCTCAAATACCTGTACATTTGTATAGTTCGGGTGTGTCGCTTCTGTGACAATGCTATCTTGCGTAGCTGGTCCAGGGTAAGTTTTTGCTCCCTCTCCAACTGTACAGTGTTAATCTCGATTCCGCTTACTGGATTTCTTGAGAGAGCATCCGCGAGCAGATTATCCTTCCCAGGCAGGTGCACGATGGTGGCATTGAAGTGCTGGATAAACAATGTCCACCTCGTCAGCCTGTCACTGGAAAGGTCCGTTTGCATCATTAACTGGAGCGCTCTGTGATTTTTTATAATGACCACTTGATGACCTAGCAGAAGTTTATTCCACTTTTGAAGGGCAGAAACAAATGCTAAGGCTTCCAATTTGGTGGTGTAATAATTTTTCTCATGCTCCTGCAGCTTTCTGCTGTGGAAATCTAAGTAGTGCTTCCTCCCGCCCTCGTCCTTCTGATAGAGGATAGCACTAACTCCTACTCTTGAAGCATCTGACTCGACATAAAACATTCGATTGAAATCTGGCTATTCTAATTTGATACCAACCTGTAGTATATGTTTCGCCTCTTAAAATTCCCTATTCGTCTCTTCTGTCCTCTTCCACCGGTTATTCTTCTTTAAAACGTCATACAGAGGAGCCATTTTTGTGGTGTATCCAGGGCAGTGACTGATAAGGAATTGGAACATGCCAAGGAATTCTCGGAGTTGCTTGATCTTAGCAGGTCTGGGGAATTTACACATGGCTTCTATTTTCTTCGTATTCGGATGATACCCGTGTTGATCAATAGTATGGCCCAAAAACTTGATCGACTCATGCATGAATTGGCATTTCTGCATTTTAACCTTAATGTTTGTATCTCTGAGATTTTCGAACAACTGTCTCAGGTGTATCAGGTGTTCTCTGACGTTTGCTGACGATATAATCAGATCGTCGATGTAGCAAATCACAATGCGTTTCACTGCTTCAGTCAGTTTGCTGTCTAGGGTTCTAATAAGTGCCGGACCACTGTTCACCATACCAAATGGTACGTGACAGACCACGAACGTGGTTTGGTCGAACAGAAAACCTGTATACTGTCGACTATTTACTTCTAGTTCAACCTGATAAAAGGAAGCGGTCAGGTCTAGGACACTGAAACACGCCTTCCTTTTAAATTCCCTTAGGAGCTCTCTAATCTTTGCTGGTCGGTCTGTCTCAAGCATGATTCTGGTGTTTTTTTTCTGGCGTCCAGACATAGCCTCAGCTGTCCGTTGGCTTTTTATCAACCGTGATGGGATTGAGATATGAGGAAGCCTGTTTCTGAATTATACCCTCTCTTTCCATCTTGACTATAAGTTTTTTACCTCTTCATGGTAATTTTCGGGTATGGAATATAATTTGGCATGATACGGGGACTCATCCGTAAGCCTAATCTGATATTTGAAGTCTCTTATTAGACTGGGTTTATCATCAAATATGTGATAGAATTCTTGAATTAGATCATCAAATTCTTTCTCTACATCTTCGAATCCTTCTGCTTTTGGAGTATAGTGCTCCTTTTCTCCCTCGGATTCCTCTACTACATTCTCCAGGATTTCCAATCTGTGCACCTTTATGGCAAATTGTGGTTGTGTAAAACTATTCTCGCTATGCTTTCACATGTAGTGTTCCCTTGTTCTCTAGCGACAAGTGTATTTTGTTGAATTATGGCTGATAACCAGGCAGTCACGGTCGCAGACTTTAAAAAATATTTGGGATGATACAAGGAAAGTTACAGCATCTCAACCAAGACATTGAAAATATCAAATCTCAAACCAAGACTACATTTGATAATATATATGAAAATGCTTCACGTAATCATGACATTCTGAAGGATGCAGTAGCTGAAAGCATCCGGGCTGAATTAGATAGCATACAGTCATCCATGAGAGAAATTAAAGACAGTTCTAAAACTTTCAGGCTAATGTTAGTCATGTCAGGTCGAATCAACAATGCATGGAAATCAACCTTAAAACTGACATTGGTTATGTTAAAACTGACATTGATAATGTCAAAACCAACATTAAAACAGACATTAGTAATGTTAAAACTGACATTGATAATGTCCAAACCAACCTTAAAACTGACATTAGTAATGTTAAAACTGACATTGATAATGTTCAAAGTAATCTTAAAACTGAAATTAGCAATGTTCAAAATAGTCTTCAAACCGATATTGGTAATGTTAAAGTAGAAGTTTGGAATGCCCAGGATAATCTTAAAAAAGAAATTACTAATGTTAAGACTAATCTTGATCAAGTGCAGAAAAGTCAAAAGGAGGGTGAAGTGACTGTTAAATATGATAGCGCTAATGTTAGAGTAATACAAGCACAGGTAAACGATATGAGAACAGATGTGGGTTTAGTAGAAAACACACAAAAGGAAATACAATCTCAGGTTAAGAACATTATAAATGACGTAAATCAGATTGAGTCGAAAGAAACTAAGATCCAATCCCAAGTCAATAAGATCGAGTCAAGTCAAGCCTACGCAGAAATAAAATTAAATGAAATGGAACAGTCAAATACCAATTTTCGTAGTGAAATCAAATTGGATTTCGAAAGGGGTAAAAATGAAAGTAAAGATCTTATTGATGCACTACAGTCGCAATTTACCCACGACACCAGTCAAACGCAAAAGAGTTTGGAGCATTTGAAAGGTGAAATGAGCACGTTGCAGACTCAAGTGACTGATCATACTAAATTAATTAAGGCAGACTTTGACATCGACCTTAAAGCTATTATTAATGAAAATCTTGTTCTTATAAAACAGGATCTCAGTAAGGTTAATGAGGATAGTTTTCATGACGCTAAATCTAGTATAGAGAAAAGTCTTGCCATCAAACTTTCCACTGCTAATAGGGAAATTATAGATGTAAGGACTGATATAAACAAAAGATTGGATGCTGTTCAGGAAAAGCACATAGATAATATTTACGGTTTAGAAACTCGAATTAAAGCCGAACTTAAAATTGATCAGGGATAGATTGAATTAAACGAGATATGGGAAAAGAAAACTTCCGAGATCAACGAGCTAAGGAAAGGCCTCGAAAACATTAATTTGGAAGGAAGTATCAACATGGATACACTTAAGGAGCAATTGCGATTGCTAATAAATACTGATTTTAGAGTCGCCATAGATGAGCCAGTTAACCCAGTACAGGAACAGAGAGGAACTGACATTCAGGAATCTTTTAATGCTCCAACGTCTTTTCAGTTTAGTCCGATGGAACAATCGAATAGGGTACATCTCCCACATCAGAATTCCCAACTAGAGTGGAAAATTGTACTTCTTCAAGTCCCAATGTAGGTGCATGTGGTTATGTCACAACCACGTCAGACAGGGCATCTAACATAACCATCATTAGGAAGTTTGAAGATAAGCCCCGATAATTTAATAATCTAGATGGAACCACTCATATAGAGTTTATTAGAGGAATCCAGGATTATTTTGTGGAATCCCATGTGCCACTTGAACGTAAACTGCGAGTAGTAGAGAGATTTTTATCTGACGCACGTCTACAGTGGTATAAAGCGTTCAGGTACACCTTTGAGGATATTGACCAGTTCTCACAAGCGTTTATTCGGCGTTTTTGGTCGATCGAGGTCCAACAGAACATAAGATCCAAGATTTATTCAAGGAAGTGTGCTACTACAGGACCGACTAGCTATGCTGAATATTTCGCTTCTCAGTTAGCGAAACTTAGATTTCTTAATACACCATTATCACAGGTTGAATTAGTAGAAGCTGTATCGCGACAGCTTCCAGATGAAGTTAGGAAGTCACTCATAACCTCTGGTATCTCGACCTTAGCATCGATGGATGATCTATTGCGTCGCCTAGATCATATTAGTCTAATGACGGAACCGACAGCCACCAAGAGTTCTAGACAGGAACCTATGACCGTAAAAGCAGTCATGAAGGATCGGACACTATAAACCGAGCGTCCTCAACCTCGAACTGAGAATAGACCAGGTCCAATCAGAAATAGCTATCAGAACGATAGGAGATGGAATGACCAACACAGAGATGATCGTGGCAGACCTTGGCAACGTCGTTATGACGACAGAAACGATTACAACAGTCAGTATAATCAGAATGATCGGAGAGAAGCTCCATATGACAGGAATCGGATGGAAACTCCGTATGACAGAAATCAGAGAGAAGCTCCGTACAACAGGAATCAAGGAGATACCTGACAAAACCAAGGTTACTCCAGATATAAAAATTAGAGAACAGAGGAATATGAGAGAAAGAGACAGCAAGATAGGCTCAAGAGAGGGCGAGATAGGTCCTCAGAAGAAGGACAGAGAAGGTAAAAGGAGAGAAAAGAGGGAGTGAGAGATCAAGCACAAGCCAGCACCAGCTGAAAGGACAGAAGTCAGGAAAGAACTCCTGACAAAGAAAAAAAACTCCAATTTCGCAATAAGGGTGGAGACTGACGCTGGCATACATTCGCATTTAATTATTATTCATGACATTTTTGAAACCACGGATGATGATTTGCTATTCGAGCTAAAGGGTCAACCTACAGGAAGAACGGTAGAGTTACCTGTTATAACTGTTCAAGTGGGCAAGCAACAATTTAAATATCCGGTAGATACGGGAGCCATGAATTCGATTGTGAATGAGGAATGCTTTGAGAGACTGAAGATGGAAAATCAGTTCATCACGTTGCCAGCTTCGCCGACCAAGGTAAGAGGGCTATTTAAATACAAAAGCATGAAATGTAAAATCCAAATCCTCATGAAGTTTGGGATTAATAAGAAAGTGTATGAACATGTGTTTTGTCATTGTGAATAACATTAATTTCGATGTAATATTGGGAATTGATTTCACCACGAAGGCCAGGGTTATCATTGATATGGATCAGAGGATAATAAAATTTCAGGAAAAGACTGTAGATAGGACAGTCAATGAAGAAATAGACAGTAAGGAAAATGATATAGAAATCCCCAGATTGGAAATCCTGGAGAATGTAGTAGAGGAATCCGAGGGAGAAAAGGAGCATTATACTCTAAAAGCAGAAGGATTCGAAGATGTAGAGAAATAAATTGATGATCTAATTCAAGAATTCTATGACATATTTGATGATAAACCCGGTCTAATAAGAGACTTCAAATATCAGATTAGGCTTACGGATGAGTCCCCGTATCAAGCCAAATTATATCCCATGCCAGAAAAATACCATGAAGCGGTAAAAGAAATTATCGTCAAGAAGGAAAAAGAAGGTAGAATTCAGAACAGGCTTCCTCATATCTCAATCCCATCACGGTTGTTAAAAAGCGATCGGACAGCTGAGGATATGTCTGGACGCCAGAAATATTAACACCAGAATCATGCTTGAGACAGACCGACCACCAAAGATTAGAGAGCCCGTAAGGAAATTTAAAAGGAAAGCGTGTTTTAGTGTCTTAGACCTGACCGCTTCCTTTTATCAGGTTGAACTAGAAGTAAATAGTCGACAGTATACAGGTTTTCAGATCGACCAGACTACGTTCGTGATCTGTCGCGTGCCGTTTGGTATGGTGAACAGTGGTCCGGCACTTATTAGAGCCCTAGACAGTAAACTGACTAAAGCAGTGAAACGCAATGTGATTTGCTACATCGACGATCTGATTATATCGTCAGCAAAAGTCAGAGAACACATGATACACCTGAGACAGTTGTTTGAAAATCTCAGAGATGCAAACATTAAGGTTAATATGCAGAAATGCCAATTCATGCATGAGTCGATCAAGTTTTTGGGCCATACTATTGATCAACATGGGTATCACCCGAATACGAAGAAAATAGAAGCCATCTGTAAATTCCCCAGACCTGCTAAGATCAAGCAACTCCGAGAATTCCTTGGCATGTGCCAATTCCTTAGTAGTCACTGCCCTGGATACACCACAAAAATGGCTCCTCTGTATGATGTTTTAAAGAAGAATAACCGGTGGAAGAGGACAGAAGAGACGAATAGGGCATTTGAAGAGGCGATACATATGTTACTGAATGGTATCAAATTAGAATTTCCAGAATTCAATCGAAAGTTTTATGTCGAGTCAGATGCTTCAAGAGTAGGAGTCGATCAAATTTTTGGGCCGTACTATTGATCAACACGGGTATCACCCGTCCTCTATCAGAAGGACGAGAACGGGAGGAAGCACTACTTAGATATCCACAGCAGAAAGCTGCAGGAGTATGAGAAAAATTATTACACCACCGAATTGGAAGCGTTAGCATTTGATTCAGCCCTTCAAAAGTGGAAGAAACTTCAGGTAGGTCATCAAGTGGTCATTATAATGGATCACAGAGCGCTCCAGTTAATGATGCAAACGGACCTTTCCAGTGACAGGCTGACGAGGTGGACATTGTTTATCCAGCACTTCAATGCCACCATCGTGCACCTGCTTGGGAAGGATAATCTGCTCGCGGATGCTCTCTCAAGAAATCCAGTAAGCGGAATCGAGATTAACACTGTACAGTTGAAGAGGGAGCAAGAACTTACCCTAGACAAGCTACGCAAGATAGCAGTGTCACAGAAGCGACACACCCCAACTAGACAAATGTACAAGTTTTTGAGGGGCACCATGGACAACTCCGATCCTAATTACGAGCAGGTTAGGAGACACTCTGTTAAATTCCTGTTGTGTGACGACACAGTTTGCAAATACGTTGACCAAGAGAGGACGAAAGTTAGAATTGTAGTCCCTCCTAAGCTGATTACTGGTTTGGTGTGGTTAGCTCACTGCACGATTGGACACGGGGGTGTGGACAAAACGTTTCAAACGCTTTTAGAAACATTCACGTGGTCTAGAATGCGGGGCTCCATAGCAACCATTATCAGGTCATGCCCAGAGTACCAACGTGGGAAATACCCGTCCGCCCTGACGAACGTCGGGCCATTATTCCGGAAAGGCCGAGAGAGCTAATGGCTTCCGACATCTTCGGTCCTTGTCCGAAGGAGTCTAGGCGGAATGAGTTTCCCTTAGTCACGGATGACGGATTTTCCAAATTTGTGACCCTTGACCGTATGCAGATTGCCACGTCAGCCCAAGTCCTTAGTCGACTGGAAAATAGAGCTTTTCGGAAAGCCGGAATCCCTGAAATTTTATTGTCAGACCATTAAACCCTGTTTACTGCGCAGAGTTTTGAGGATGCCATGAACACATTGGGAGGCAGACACATCTTCTCGGGCGTGAGATATCCCGAATCTAACGTCTCAGAGAGAATTATGGCAGAGGTTAGTAAATTCACGAGGATGTACTGCCCTGATGACCATGCAAGTTGGATCAAGTATGTTCCAGTCATGGAAGAATGTCTGAATTCGACTTTCCATGAAAGTCTCGCTTATATCCCGATGGTAGGCCATTTAAACAGAAAGCCAGAGAGAGCTTGGACAGAAGTTGTCAGATTCTTGCCAAAGGACACTGAGCCCTCAGAGCAAGAACGGATGCTTTCGGCAACAGTAAAACTTATGGATGCAGCCGAGAAGCGGCAGAAAAGAATTAAGAAAAAAGATATCGTCCACCGTTGAGAGTGAATGATTTAATCCTCATCAAGAAACCGTCAAAAGCTGACGTGAAAAAGAAGATATACACGAAATTTTCTCATGTCTTCAATGGCCCTTATATGATTGCAAGACCTTTTGGAAATAACTGCTACGAGATTGTAAGCCCTAATGGTAGAGAAGTCATAGGACGTTTCAATGCTAAAAACCTTAAGCGATTTGTGGAGAAGATACATATATCGGAACTACCTAGATTGGTGCAAATAAAAGCTCAGATGACTTTTATTTGAGATATCAGTGGGGAGATGTACCGTATTTTTCATAAGGCTTTTGTCCAGATACTGTAATAGACACGTCAGGAGGTGCGATGCAGTTGAGCTACAGATCGGAATCATGAGCATTTCCGAATGGACTGACCCGTAGCTCGGCCGATCAATAAATCCATATGTGACGTCAGATCGTACATCGACCACAGCTTGAGGATTATCCTTACTGATTTGAAGCAAATCAGAGTTATTAAAGACATTACGAAGACTGTAAAAAGTGTAGTACCATAGCAGAAAGCTATTATATATGAGAAATAGAACCTACCTAGTGAAACGCAAGAATAATATCTGTAATGATCAAAACTACATGCGAGATATTGACATATCGATATATGTATAAAGAGGGGAGAAAGCGTAGCTTCCCGTGGCGTGTCGCAGCCAGCGAGAGAGTCTCACTCGTTTTCCAGTTGTCAGATGTGCTGTTACGGAACTCGGCCGGTAAGCTATTCGCTAGTGCAAGGCGAGTTAAATTTCCACCGTGCTGAGGCGGCTAGCATTATAATTGGCTAGGCCGAACGTATTTCAAAGTGTGTTTTCTCCGGACACAGGATTATGTCTTAACCAGCGACCGTGTACCGTGTGCGAATATTTACCGCAGCTACCATATCATAATGGAAAGGAGACTTGCAGTACAATTCAATTGCAGATTGTTGAATTGAGAAAGAAAGACTAGATTCTAATCGGAGCGCGGACTTATTTATTTCTTTTTCCAGCGGTGTCCGTGTTAAGGCAGCCATTACGAAATCCTGTGTGGATTCTTTCACGTGTTATAGCAACGTGTATTCTCGAGCCAGTGCATGCCGACACCAAGACTAGTTACACAGTGCATTATGCGGATAATTAAAGGCATATTGTTATTTGAGATTTCGGTGGGGAAGATTAACGTTAATGTTACAACTTCCAGAATGGCTGGTTAAATGATATGGGGTAGCTACGTGTGGAATGCATAAGCGGGATGCATACAATCCACAAACTGCATTTTCCTTTTAGCAAGGGAGCCTATTTTCTAAGTACTCCAATGGTTGTTAGCTGATGATTTCGCAAGCTACGATATTCAGGAAAGTGCAATTTCACGGGCGTGAAATAACATTCCTGGCATGAACGGTGAGGGGATGGACTGCCTCCTGACCATTGTTCGTGTGCGACGCGTACCCGGGTTCGAAAAGTTAAGCTTGTAGTTTAACGTGACCGTTAATCTCGAGATCATGAGCCACGGGACCTCCTTTTTACGTGGAATCCGAACCACAGGACATGACATTTCACTTTGAAAATCTCACATGCATTGACCGGGAATCGAACCCGGACCGCCTTGGTGAGAGGCATTCAGCTAAACCGCTGAGCCACCACGCCCCGGGTTCGAATCCCAGATCCAAGGAGGAAGAATGTATTATCTGATGATAGCGTGGAGGTTCATCAGATACTTATATCCTTTTTACGACGCTACAAAACGCAACGAAAGGTACTGGACCAGCAACTTCTTTATCATAGTTTAGTGATTGCATTTGTTAGCAATTACAATTGTCATTTTTTTTCTTTTGTAGATTAATTGGGCATGCACAAGTTTGCGTTCGATGTTTCTGTCGAAGCTGATTTGTTGCATACCCGGGAATTTGTATCCACTTAGTGAATTCATCCCTTGCGTATTAATGGTTTTGATATTTAATCAGTAAATCAGTCATATCATTTAATTAGTTGTGCGTATTTTTATAGCCAAGAAGCAAGATTAGGAGAACTCCAGATGTTTGTATAAGTATAGCTTTAATCGCGTTTTTTGTTTAATAGTGTTTGGAACACTATTCTCCTTGTGGCCAGTACATATTTTCAGTTGAGTTAGGAACTCTGTTTTCTCGCAGCGACTTGAATCTTGGAAGGTTTTTCTTGGTGTTCAATGTCTTCATAGTTTTAATACACTTTTTGGATTATTTTCTTTGAGAGCACTTCGCTTTTGTGCGTGAAGATTTATTAGTGGATTTGCCTAATGATTGTCATTGGATTAACCGGTGAAGTTAACTTGCTTTCATGGTGTAGGTCTTATCCATTGATATCTCGAAGACCACCGAAGTTGGAGGCTATCCTAATTTAGGGAAGGATCAGTTTTACCTTCTATTAGGTATTAATTTTTGGGTAACTTAGCATTTGATGTCATTCCGAGACATTTATTTTCTATAAGACTAACGTGAATAATTGCATTTAGTGCAATTGTGTGGGTGAGATATTAGTACTGCATTTTTGAACACCATCCTGAATTTTGATTAAATTTTTCCAGGGAAGCTTGATTTTGAATCATGAGAATTAAGCAGCATACTTGTTGTACATTATTGTGAGGCAGGATATTTTCGGCTAGTAAATTGCTTTAGTTTCATGACTTTGAACAACGTGCTTTAGGTTAGTGTGTAGTTTAAGCATGTATTGTGGGTTTTTGTGGTAGTAATTAGATTTAATATTGGTGTTTTAAAGGTTCTTTTAACCTTATTTTTGTGATTCGAATGCATATCCGGGATTATGCTGTATTTTTGTGATTGTATGCTTGTTGTAGCATTAGGCTATTTTTGGATCGAGCCGGTAAGAGCTTTTGAGCCAGTGAGTGCCAATCTGTTTTTGACTTCGAGTAGTCCAACACCGGTGTTTGGTGTAATATAAACCTAGGTGGGTTTTCTTGTATTTTCATGTCTGTTTGAGACATTGGTATTTGTTGATCTTTGCTAGATCAAGCTTATATGCTTTTTTCACCTAATCATGAGAAATGCTTGGATAATCTGTTTATGTGACTGAAGGCATTTCCACAGCTGATAATCGAAACCTCTACAATCTTGCACATTTGTATTTTATACATGAAACATGATCGTAGACCATTAATATTCTACTTAGCTTAATCGCTTGGTGAAATGTAACCCTGTTTAATGAGTATTTCTTTCTATAATATGTAACGATGCGAATGCTATGATCCAGATCAGTTGTTAAACTGAAACATTTGAGTGTCCAGAGACACATTTCTGTATACATCCTTGTAAATTCATTGTATAAAATTTTTGATAAATGCTACAGCGTTAGAGAATCGTTTAAGACGATATGTATATATAATCTATTCATGTTAATGCATATTTATTCGTCGTCCATTCTATTATTCAATTTACACAATATCATTTTGAGATGTATACGTAACATATTTGTAATATAACGCTAGTTATAATTTCTAGGATCACCCCAGTGGGTAGGTGATTGTCATAATCCACTCTTGGATTTTATTAAGTTTCCTTGAGACAGTTTTTGTAACTGTGACTTTGGTCGTTTGACGAAAGGTATTTGATTTTTCTTTCTTTCTGTTGTCATATCCGTTTCGGAATAAAGTTTTTTACCCATTTTTAAATCATGGCGTGATATTTTAACGATGCGATGGGAGGTCGTGTTAAGAAGGCCATCGCTTGGAATTTTCTGGGTATTCCACCCTTGAGAGAGTTCTCTTTCGAGTTGTTTTTCGTGTTCTTGAGCTAGTTTTTTTATTTATTTCTCCTTCAAAGCCATGGTCATTCTTATAACAACCTGTTTGGATGACTAGTTCCCCAATCACGCCTTTACATGGTGGTAGGACCTGGCAGGGTTTTTCGCAGTGTATTTTCAGGTTCTACGATCCAATGACCTTCGAGAATTTTCACCAGGTACTGGTAAGTGGATTCGGGTACATAGTTATGTGACGCCCAACGTGGTGATCGAACCCACGACCCCGAGATTAAGAGTATCGTGCTCTACCGACTGAGGTGAAAAAAAAACAGTAGAGTATGAAGCAAGTCAGTTGATAAGTTTAACTTGCAGGATGCCACACTGAAAATTGGAAGTTGGAGTCCAAGTTATGCTCCTGGTAGAAAAGATGAACAAGCGGTCAAGTTGGCAGCAAAGACGAGTGAAAAGCAATCATAAATGTGGAACTGCAGAAGTAGCCACTCTCCGCCACCTCTTCTGTGTCAGGTTCACGTGCAATGTTCAAGCTGAAAAGCCGTAGTAGATATTGATATTTGGCAATTTATTGACAAATTGGATTCCCGGGTATCGGGGCCAACAATATGGAGCATTTGGAAGGAGATTCCAATCTACAACATAGGAAAGATGTAATAGAATTAGGAACAGGTTACGGAGCGAAAGAAAAAGATTGGGTACAAGGGTCTAACCCTAACAGACAATTTTCGTTGACAAAAAAAGGAAAAAGCAAGTGAATATGGGAAATGCGCTGATATCTAAAAGTGATGTTGATTTGGAATCTCTGGGCGACTCAGGCAGAGAAGTGCTAGAGAAGAGGTGGCCCAAGTTCAATTTATATTGATTGAAATTATCAATTAATATGGTTAAACTTAAAGATAGTGAATCAATAAGATTGTTGTGCTCGAAAAAGGAAAATAAACCTCCCACAAGAAGAGTACAAATGAGAGATTTAGTTAAGTTAGACACAGTCTTGATTAGAAAAAACTGTGATCAAGTTGCATTAACTGGATGCGACACACGGCAGAAAGTTAGCTGAACAAACTGTGCCAGCGATAAACAGCCAAAGAGATCTGTGAACAAGTAAAGAACATATAGCCTACTTACTCCTAAATGCTTAGGTATAGTAATAACTCTTTGTCCTTCTCAAGGAGTATAATAGAATGTTGGTTGTAGTAGCTAGTTGAAATACAACGTGCTACACTGATATTAAACGTTGATTGATTGAATACGCACTTGAATTATATATACTCCAATACAGCCATCACAATAAGTCAGGTTAACAGACAAAATTCAACACTAACCCAAGTACACGGGGCTAAATGACCATGATGCCCATGCATCTCAAATGAAACAACAACACCCACTACTTCCTTCCCAAATACTTCTTCGTATAAAAATACACACTCTAGTAAGCCTCCAGACATAACAGTGCCACAAGTTATCAGACAACAACTATACACACCCACGTAAACGGGGCTACAAGACCATGATGTCGCAAAACCCCTAAAGAATCAACGACCAAAACAACAACAATAGTCTCTACCGCGGATAAAGGTTAACGAGTATGAATCGTGGTATTCGAGTGTTGCAATATGTGGTGGTATAAGTATATATATAATACATTCGATTGCAAATACACACTACAGTATAATATGCTTAACATTATAACGTGTGAGTAGTTATAAATCAATACATACCAAAAAGAACGAAGTAAAGAAATTTCTACCTGCAGTGATTTTATCCACGAACCCCCAGACTAAGAGCCCAGGTCGCTACCATTACGCCACGGATGCCCTACAATAATACTTGATAAACAACTGGTTTAGTATAATTGTATCATATTTTGTGTTGAAATCAACGCTTTCATTAGCATTTTCTGGCGTTTCTATAAACCATTTGATACTAAATATGTATTATTTTGTTCAGTACATCCCTAAAAGGACATAAACTTAGGATGTTACGGAAATACTGTGTATGTATTTACGAGCAAAATTAGCGGCCATGTTGACTACGGGACTGCACGCGCCCGCAACGATATAGCACGGTATGCCTGACCTGTTAGTCACTTCTACGGTTTCATAATCTATCATAAAATGCTTATATCTTACCGGTCACCTCTTTAAGGGCAGATTGAACCTCCCTATGTAAGATAACTGAATTGTTGAGGCCAGGCCTTGTTTAATCATAAGTTACGTTTAGGCTATAATACTTGCATGATTCATACATCCGCTACCTTGAAACTAAATGGCTGATGACCTTGTAGTTTGGGAAAAAGACGCTTCTCACAAAAAGGTATGTTGTTGAAGAATTTGGTGAAGAGCAGATGATTATGTTGGTCGTAATTTGATTTAATCTTTTAACATTTGGTCGGCCACCATTACATTTCCGTCAAGATAGCGGCGATATAGAACATGTCACTGAGGTTCCCTTTGCTAGTGCTACTCCTGTACCAAATTTCGTTCAATTCAGTTTCACCGTGTTTAAATTTATAGGGGGAATCCATTTGCACTTATACATGGCCGCCATGTGCAAACTATTGGACTGATGACCTTGTAGCTTAGACATGGGACGCTTCTTACACAAAGGTACGTTGTTGAAAAATTTGGTAGAGATCGGTTAATTAGGTTGGTCGTAATTTGCTCTAAGCTTTTAACATTTGGGTGGCCAGCATTACGTTTGCGTCAAGATGGCGGCGATATAAAACATGACGCTGAGGTGCCCTTTGCTAGTGCTACCTCTGTACCACATTTGGTTCAAGCAGAGTTCACACACTCATACACACACACAGACACACAATTTTTGCCCTGTAGTGATCTCATGTCTACTTTAATTTTTTGCAAAAATCGAAAGTAGGCTAAAAATTGAAGTAATAGATAGACAACCTTTGATAAGAGCACAACAGAAAGATACCAAAGTTCACGTGGTGCATTTCAATTTTCTGCCAAGCGTGAGATCAAGAGGAAAACCACATCATTGATCAGCTTTTTCAACGATTGGTAATATATTTTTTACTTGAAGCATATATGAGTCGTCTAGTATCAAAACCGGCCAAGTCACAAAATTTACGAATTTGAGTTAAGGTTATCAATTTGAAGTAGAAGTATGGCACTATCAGGCGAATCAAGAATATGCTTCAAAATCGTCCATGTCTTCATGTTACAGAGCACTGAATTCTTGGTCGTGCAACAAAATGGGCCAAGTCATGCAGGCAGTGCTTTCAAAACCGGCCATGTCAAAGAACGAGTAGCAATCTTCATGTCGCAGCATTATTGTTTGGATTATGCCAGAATGTGATAATATCAGTAGGCAACATTGTTCCTTATATTGTATACTCTTCGAAGTCATAATAATTTGTATTTTGTTCGCTTGCAACACTGACTTCCGTATTCGCGGGCTTCTTACCGCATTGGCGCGAAAGCAATCGTATATCCTGTGTGCTCGTATTTTGTCATTATTGTGTAGTGTAACGTGTATATTGTTCCTATTTTAATATGTGACTCATTTTCTTTTACTGTGTTCAAGATCTAATTGAACTACTAACTTTTATTGATATAATACCTATTTTGTATTCTCCTCAGCTTTCTGATGTTCATCTTCATATATTACTATCCAATTTAAGCAGAATGCTTTCGTTTTTATTGCAATAAAGACAGGTAATTACAATGTCAATTTATTTTAATTTAATTGCCTTTTTTCACTGGAGTTTGGAATTTAAAAAGAAAACTTTTACAAGAAAAGACTAAAATTATACAAAATTGCAACAAAAACGGCCAAGTCAAAATTAATATTAGCAAAAAAGATGGGTTAATTATGAATCAGATTTCTCAAAATAGCAGAACTTAAATATTAAACCATTACGGATATAACTATGCAATAAAATCTTTTGTGACCACCATTGCTTTGTCTCTAGAGGTTTTTCATCCATACTGAAAAATATGCCTTCAGTGACTTGGCCGGTTTTGATACTAGACGACTCATATATCTGCTGCAGAATTCCAACATGGGCGGTGGTTACTTTCGTGGCATGTGAGTATGTTTGCTTCCTATATGTGAAGGCCCTTTTTTACTGTCCGTTTATTTTTCTGTCCTGAAAACCTCGAAACAAGTCATAATTAATAAATTCTATTTTAATTAATCAATTATGTATAAGCTCCTTTGTACGGCGTTTCAAAGTCCTTACCCTGCGTGTTGTAGCTTCCACACCCTCGGTAAACTTTTCCACTACGAAAGTTTTCTGCTCCTCGTACCTCTCCGATGGCAAGTGACGTTACCGCGACTTCCATACAACCAATGGTAGGCCTTTATCTGGTCATGCGGTCTTCAGGTTCGAGAAATTCCCTTGGCCACTATATAAGATGCAGCTCGCTGTCGTTCTGCATCGCACTTGCTCATCAATCATACTGCTGATCAATAATACTGTTGATCACTCACACTGCTGATCACATGGCAATATTGCAGCCACTCTCCTTAGTGCTCCATCGCTAGTCACCACACTATTTCACAGTTACATCTTGGGATCTTCTCTCTGACGCATCGCTCCAGATGGCAGGAATAATTGCCAACTGTCGTACTCAGCAAGCCACATATTAGAAGGTGTATTTTGATTCGTCCTTCGAAGCAGCTGCAGTCTTCCGACTGCCAACCATTTTCAAACTTCTCCTGAACTACGCCTGGACACTACAGGTGTCATACCCTCACGAGAGAAAAAGGAAGAGTTGGATTTTTTATCAATGGCATACAGATCTCGAGGCCATGAACGCCTCCTTCCGAAGAAACTGGGAAGACTTCTGAAACATCATTTATGCTAGCTGGAACTTTTAAGAAGCCGGCTCTACAAAATATCTCTTCAACTTTTCGAGAAGATAACTTCAATTTTGTGAATAATGTAATTTTTCTATTATCATACATTTACTCATTCAGTCTTATGATTCTTTTATTAAGGTGTATTTTATATTTCAAGCTCAACTTCTCTCACATCAAAGCAAGCCTTTTCATTGGGTTCTCTTTAATCAGGGTTTCTGTCATTAGAACTTCACAAATTGTTACGTATCGTACTAGTCATTTCTGCTTCGAGCACTTATGTGCATTGTGTTCATTTTGTTATTGATTTGCAATTAGCAATAAATATTGTTTTCTGATTATCTTTTCTGGTGATTTTTCTCCATGCCCACTACCCCGCATCTCTTCAGTTTAATTGTTTTTCCCACAGTAGTCATTATGACCAGGCTCTCGCCTAATGCGTTCTCCCTTATGGGATTTAAACCATTTAAAATACTGCACACCTGAAATCAAAAAATTATATTAAAGCTTAAACTATTTTATAATGTATTAATGCATGTTTATTTTTCAGCCTAAACTTGAGTCAAGCAACGGCAGAGAAGAATTTGGAAAGGTGCCAGTTCTCTCTCCGGTGATGTCTACTTCAACTGACGTAAGAAACGCAAGTCAAATAAAGGTGGTGAGGTTCCTCCAGTTTTCAATATGCCTGTTGATAATACAAGCATTAATACTCGTGCCTCATATAAGGGTAAATTTACCCGTTTTAGAACTTTTCTCTCAGAGCTTACAGAACAGGACCGTAACTTAGATATAATCCCTTAAATATTAAAAAATTATAAGCAAGCCTTTGAAAAATATGATGAGATTCATTGCAGTATTGAAATTCAAAGCCCCGATCAACAGAGTGATCGTAATGAAACTGAACGGCTGTACTACCAAGGCTATGCAGAAGCAAAAACTTTACTCAGAACTCTAACGCTTGAGGCTAAGAAAGACGATTTAACCCCATTTGTTTCTACCTCCGCACCTAACCGAGCAATCCTCCCTAAAATTGAATTACCCACATTTCGTGGCGATGAAAGTTTAGGGGAACCATTTTTTGAATTGTTCACTTCATTAATTCATGACAATGAAACACTTCCGCTGATACAAAAGAATTGCTTAACGATCGTTATGGAAATTCAAGGCTTAGGATTCAAAGACACATACAAGCTTTGTTTAATCTTCCTAATGTTCAATCTGACAATGTCATATCCCTTCGGAATTTAATTGACACAGCAGAGCTTCACACTCGCGCTTTGGTGAATCTAGGACAGCCTGTGCAAGATTGGGATTTATTTATAATTCATCTTGTTTCTACTAAATTCGATTCTGCTACCCTAAAAGGCTGGGTGATGGAACTATCTCAGCATTCGCAATGCACTTACGAGGCCCTTGTTAAGGTTATAAAGGCCAGGTGCCAAGTTTTGTCCGCTATAGCCTGCCAAAATGTACTATCATTTCTGCTAAAATTCCTTCAAACCAAGAGGTCATTAGTCATGATCAAAGAGTTTTGAGGTCTCATTCCTTTTCCGCACATATTCAATCGCCTAATCAGATGCAATGTTGTGTTTTATGTCAACAGTCTCATCCATATCAATGTTCCAGTTTCAAAGCCTTTCCTGTGGACTAGAGACGCAAAATAATAGCTCAACATCAACATTGTTTCAATTGTCTTTCAAGAGCACATTCTCTGAATAACTGTCGTTCCGAACGCCTGTGCTTTCATTGCAAAGGCAAGCATCTTACTTTCTTACATAGACATGAGAAACCACTATCATCAGCCCGTAACTGTTCTTCTCAATAGCCTAATTCTGAAATTCCTTCTACTAGTGCTCAGTCGTTTACTCAAAGCTCCACTTCCTTTAGTAAGGTTCAAGTATTGATATCCACTGTGCATGTCTTACTGAAGAATGCATGTGGTAAATGGATTACCGCTCGGGGGTTACTTGACAATGCTGCTACTAACAACTTCATAAGTGAGAATTTAATTCGTAAATTAGTTCTGCAAAAACATCCTTCTTCAATATAAGTCACTGGAATTAATCGTTCAAAGTCCAGATCTTTAAGTTTCGTCAAGGTCGACTTAAAGGATTCTCATAATTTTGGCACTCGTGTTCAACTAGATTGCTTATTTATTAATTATATAGGCAGTGAAACTCCCAGCTCCTTTTTCCCGGTTCATAACTGGCGTATTCTGCATTTCCTGAAATTTGCTGATCCACGTTTCAACGAAAGGTTGCCTGTTGATATTCTTCTCAGTTCTAGCAATTTATGGCAATGTTTGCATTCTGAGAAAGTCAACGTTGTTCCTAGCGTCTTTTTTTCGTGAAACTAGCTTCAGATGGATTGCCACGTGACAAATACATCGCAGTCCGTCCTGTTCAGTCTGTCTCAATCTATTATCATGTTCATGCTCATTTGGGCCATGGCTTGATAAAATTTTGGGATATAGAAAATGTCCAAGACGCAACACCTCCTTCCTCGAATATCGAGATTTACGAAAAGCTTTTTCGTGAAACTACTATTCGTACCCCTCAAGGTAGATTTATTGTAACTTTTCCTCAAATTTACATCTCCCTGTCATTATTGATTTTTACCCTAGACTGCTCAAGGCTTTGTTCGCTGTCGAAAATCGCTTCAAGCAAGATAAAGCTATGAAAACTCAGTACACCTCTATTATGGAGGAATATGAGTCTGCTGATCATATGGATGTGATTTCCAAAATTGAAGATGAAATTTATCCTTCTAGAAACATAGTTTATTTAAACCATCACGCTGTCTGGAAGAATCCTTCCACGCGTGAACAGATTAGAGTGGTATTTAATGGTTCTTCCACTGACATCAATGGCATTTCGCTCAATGACACTTTGCAATCAGGACCCGCATTCAGAATGATCTTACTTCTGTCTATTGAACTATCATCTTCACCCTTTGCAGTCTTAGCTGACATCAAGCAGATGTATCGACAAATCTTGGTGAAATCCGAGCAGCAAGATTTGCAAAGAATTTTATGGCGAGACGAACATTCAAATCCCATTAAAATATTTCTCCTAAAAGCCGTAACTTATGGCTTAAATCCCTCTTCTTTTCTCACAATTCGCTCTGTGCATATGCTGGCTGAACTAGATGATCATCAGTACCATCCTTTAGCCTCTGAAATACTTAAAAATTATTTTTACGTGGATGATTTCCTCCATTCCTTTTCGAATTTAACGGATGCTTGTCTTATTTGTGAAGATCTTAAATCTTTATTGCTTGGAGGTGGTTTTCCGCTCCATAAGTGGGACTCAAATTCAACTGAGTTTTTGTCAAAATTTCCATCTGACTCACCCACCACTAAGTTAATTGAGCTGCCTGAGGAAGCTACCGTAAAATCCCTAGGTATTTTGGTCCCGTTCTTCTGATTATTTTTCATATAAGGTACAGTTGTCAAATTTGAATCCTCAAACTAAAAGGGAAGTCTTATCAGAAATAGCCAAGATCTTCGACCCACTTCAGTACCTAGCCCCTGTTGTAATTATTGCAAAAATATGTATGGAACGACTCAGGTTGGGATGAATTAGGACCCACTACCTTTCTGAAGGAATGGTTGGTATATCGAAGCAGCTTATCTGATCTATCTAAAATTCTTATCCCCCGCCTTTTTATTACAGATCCCTTGTGTCTATCCTTTGAAATGCAGAATTTTGCGGACAGTTCCGAGAAAGCCTATGGTTGTTGTGCTTATATAGTAGGACGTTCCACCACCTCGTCTGGTGAATTTTCAAGTTTGCTTTGCGCTAAGTCCAATGTAGCCCCGCTTAAGTCCATTTCCTTGCATACACTGGAATTGTGTGCTGCCTTAATGGCCGCTGAATTATCTGTCAAACTACACAAAAATCTGAACGTACAATTTTCCCGTACGTCTTTTAGGAGTGAGTGTTTTGGCTTGGCTTTCGAAGCCCTCCTCTCATTGGAAAACTTTCTTTCCTAATCGTATTTCCAAAATTCAGGAAGTCTCCTACTCAGAGTAGAGGTGTTATGAGCCTGGTAAGGAAAATCCCGCGGATATCATATCACGTGGCGGTTCACCTACAAAATTGGCTTCTTTTGATTTATATTGGCATGGGGCGCCATGGCTTCTTCAAAATTCCGCATTCTGGCCTCGTCTTTCATGCAATATGTTGACAGAAGTATCAGAAACTCGCATCGTTTTCGCTTCCTCTTATGTTGCTTCGGCTACGATCAGTCTTTTTCAGCGCTATTCCTCATTCTCTAAATTAATTCGAGTTGTAGCATACCTCTTTCGCTGGAAATTTTTTGTCATTAATCGGCCAATCAAACCTCAAAGTTTTCTCGCTACAGTAGAGCTGGAATTCGCAACGCGAAGAATTCTACTGCTAATCCAACTAGAGGTGTTTTCTTCCGAAAGGCAAATGCTTTCAATTGGTCAAGATTTACCCTAGTCTAGTCGACTTTCAGCCCTTATCCTTTCCTTGATAAGGATGGTTTGATAAGAGTAGGAGGTAGATTGTTATTTTCGAACTATTCTGATGAAAAAAGTTATCCTATAATTCTTCCATCAAAACATCATATGACCGCTGTTATAATTCGGAAGTTTCATTACCAGCATTTACATGCGGGAACTCGTACGTTGTTGTATTTAATTCGGGAACACTATTGGCTCATCAATGGAGCTCAGGAAGTGTCATCTGTAGTTCGCAAGTGTATACCTTGTTTTAAGGCCAAACTGCGTCCTATCACCCAGATTATGGGTCATCTCCCTTCTTTTCCTTCTGAGCCAAACAAGGCCTTTGCTTTTACCGGTATTGATTATTCCGGTCCTTTTACCTATCAAGTGAATTCTCCTACGTCTAACACAAGGTGTTGGGCAAGCTATACATAGCCTTATTTGTTTTCATGATTACAGGAGCCATTCATCTCGAATTGGTAACCAATGCTTCCACTTCATATTTTTTGGCCGCCTTCTCTAGGTTCACCGCTAGACGTGGTGTTCCTTCTGAGATATTCTCAGATAATGCGAAAACTTTTATTAGTTCTTCTGTTCTTCTAAGAAAGGAAATTACCTCTCCTTCCTCTAAGGAACAGCATTCAAATTTATCTTACAATAAGGGTTTCAAGTGGCATTTCACCCCTCCCCCTTCCCCTTACGCTCCTAACCACGGTGGTCGTTGGGAATCGTGCGTGAAGATCATTAAGAGGCAATTAAGGAAAACTCTTGGTCCTTCTGTACTTTCCTATGAAGAATTTAATTCCCTCATAATTCGGATCATAGGAATTGTTAATTCTAGACCGCTTACTCCCTTGCCCAATAATCCTATTAACCCTATTTCTTTATAGCCTCGTCATTTTTAATTGGTTGCGCTTTAACCTCTACTCCTCCCTTGTTGATTCGGAGCTTTGATATCAATCTGCCTATTTATTGGAGAAAGTTAGAATTTTTCGGTAATGCTTTTTGGCGCCGTTGGAAGCTGGAGTATCTCAGTTTAAATCAGCGATAATCATGTTCGAGTGGTAGGTAATGTTACCAGTAAAGATCATTATACTAGACCTATTTCCATGATCGCTCCTCTACCACTCAACTCTTAGTGTTTTCTTCTTTGTTGTTTTTGATTTCTTGTTTGTTTGGTGGTTTTCGGAACATGGTCAATTTCGTGATATTATACGCTTTGTGTGAATGTTTGCTTCCTATATGTGACAGCACTTTTTTACTGTCCGTTTATTTTTCTCTCCCGAAAACCTCCAAACAAGTCATAATTACTTCATTTTATCAATTATATAAAAGCTCTTTTTTACTGATTTTCTAAGTCTTTACCTTGAGTGTTGCAGCTTCCACACTCTCGGTACACTTTTCCATTACTAACGTGTTCTGCCCCTCGCACCTCGCCGATAGCAAGTGACGTCACCGCGACCATCATACAGCCAATTGTAAGCCTTTATCTGGTCATGCGGTCTTCAGGTTCAAGAAATTTCCTTGGCTACTGTATAAGATGCAGCTCGCCGTCGTTCTGCATCGCACTTGCTGTTCAATCAAACTGCTGATCAATCATAATGTTGATCACTCACACTGCTGATCACATGGCACTATTGTTGCCACTCTCCTCAGTGCTACATCGCTAGTCACCACGCTACTTCGCAGTTACATCTTGGGATCTTCTCTCTGACGCATCGCTCCTAATGCCAGGAATAATTGCCAGCTGTCGTACTCAGCAAACCACATCTTAGATGGTGTATTTTGATTCGTCCTTCGAAGCAGCTGCAGTCCTCCGACTGCCAACCAATTTCAAAGTTCTCCTGAACTACGCCTGGACACTACAGGAGCCATACCCTCACGAGAGAAGAAGGAAGAGTTGGATTTTTTTATCTATGGCATATATATCTCGAGGCCATGAACGCCTCCTTCCGAAGAAACTGTGAAGACTTCTCAAATATCATTTATGCAAGCTGGAACTTTTAAGGAGCCAGCTCTACAAGATATCTCTTCAAGTTTTTGAGAAGATAAGTTCAATTTTATGAAGAATTTAATTTTTACTATTATCAAAATTTCCTCATTCAGTCTTATGATTCCTTTATTAAGGTGTACTTTATATTTCAAGCTCAACTTCTTTTACATCAAAGCAAGCCTTTTCATTGGGTTCCTTTTAATCAGGGTTTCTGTCATCAGACCCTCACAAATTGTTACATGTCATACTAGTCATATCTGCTTCGAGCACTTATGGGCATTTTGTTCATTGTGTTATTGATATGCAATTAGCAATAAATATTGTTATCTGTTGTTTTTTTTTCATTTTCTGGTGGTGTATCTCCGTGCCCATTACCCCGAATCGCTTCAGTTTAATTGTTTTTCCCACAGTAGTCATTTTGACCAGGCTCTCGCCTTATGCGTTCTCCCTTATGGGAAAGATTTAGGGCAGATCTTTTCTCCAGGCAGTCGTGGCCAAAAAAAATGTAAAACTGTACCACGCATATAAAAATAAGCATTTCAATTGCTATAGGGAATATATGCAAAAATGCGGTCGCTGCTTAATTACAAGTCTTAGACCAACGATACACTAAAATACCTAGGTATAAGAAATTTGAAATTCGCTTCGAAACTAAATTAAATGCGAGTATCTTACATATTAGGGTCTCTCAAAAGACACAGTTAGCTTGAAAAGGGCTAAGATAGCTAATAATTTATTGATACTCAAATCCTAGAAACAGCAGGTGCCTACGCATTAGAGCAATATAATGCTAGTAGCGAAAAGGTTTTTGAATGTGAACATATGTGTTGAAGTACGTAAGCAATATAATGCTTATAAGCACCATAATATGCCTTTCAGGCGAAAACAGTACGATTTGACTCTGAACTGAGCCTTTTGACTCCAGTCAATCAACTTGTTAACCACAGCAGATGCTGCTAAGAAAATTTATATTTTTGTACAAGAGGGCCATGATGGCAAAGGAATGATGAAACTGGCCCTAGACGGTACCAGAATAAATCCAACACCTATGTTGAGATTAAAAGAGTGACTTATATACTGCTCGGTTACAAGCTCTGTGAACTTGCGGGGTGAGGAGAAGTGGTAGGCGGGATGAGAAGGGCCTGCAACAACCTGCTGTGTTGTCTAGAATGCATGTCTATTCCAATACTTCTAACATAGGGCTGCTCCTGAAACCATTGTGGCGTCCCGAATGAGTGAATGAGTCACCCACCATTATAATTGGTTATGTTTCTACGCACGGACCGGAAACCCTCATCACTCATTCTAATCATTCCTCATGTTCCGCGATCCATATTCCTATCAGGATCATGGAGCTTGGACCCGAACAATAACACTGGGATTATTTAAATAGAATGACGATTGATTTTAAGCTCAAATATGGTTGGGACGTCACAGACGTAGTCACAATTTTACAAAAGAAAATACAAATAGGTTGATTAAACTAAACATGATATTCAGGGTGAAAATGGGGGGAGTTTAAGGAAAGCAGGATGTTTTCACTATTGTCCATGCAGTTTTTGCAACACGGCAACCGACCTTTCGGGAACTAAACTGATCTGAGGCACAAAGCACTTAAACGATTTTAGCATAGGATAATAATTTCGAAGTTGAGCAATGTCACTATTTACTATTGTGAATTATTTCAGTTTATGAATTGGCGTAGATTCTAGAAAGTTTTGAGTTGCTACCGGAGTAACTCCATTAAATCGTTACAAGTAAAAGCAGGTGTATTTCACTGTGACGTCACAGATCTTGAATTTGAAGGGAATATTTCTAGAATTATCCAGACAAATTTTCTTGGATTTGACGGATTTTAATGCAATTCCCACGAATGCCCCATTTATTGGCATGTGACAGAGTTCATGGAAAATTCCCACTGCGTGCCCAAACATGTTGCAATATCTCATCGATAGGAACTCACTCGGAGGAAATTGATAATTGAAATAAGGAAATGCTTTGACATATCAAGTAAAATCTAGCACTAGGTGACTAGTGATTAGCCGGCTAGTTAAAGCTGCGCAAACAATATTAAAACAGCATTATAGCTGGATTGAAATAGATTTTGCCCTTTTCTTTCACAATGTGAGTTGATAGCGCAGGTTAATGTAGAGTTCACTACATAGCTATAACTGAATTTTGGACGAGAGGACTGGCCTCAGATAGAGGTTTAATCAAGCTGTTTGGTTGCACAACGGAGTCTGACAAGCGAGCGAGCTCACGGCAGTGCATCTGACCAGGCGTAGGGCAAGAGGAAGGAGGGGAGGACGTATGACGTAGCGGATACCATCATAGAAACCAGAAATGCTCTTGTAGAAGAAAATGACTTCTTTTTACAAGAGGAGGTCTTGCCCGGAAGAATTGTATAGGGAACCATCTGTAGTACATGCATTATAAGCATTCTTCAGCAGCCGTTAGCTCAGAGAGTTTACGTGCTGGCCGTAAGATGGCAGACTAAGAAGAAATTTGACGTTGCTGATGACCGGGGTGAAAGGCATCTTGAACGCTAGAACACACTAGATACAACTATGAATAGACTGCACAGGGGGGAAAACACATGGAAAACTATGTTGGTGGTTTGCACGGAAGAAAATATTAATAGAAGACAAAAAATCAAAGAAAACTCAATGTGGGTGCAAATTGCTGTAAAACGTTCAAGCGTTTATTCAAACAGGAACATACCAACACGTAAATCAGCGTGATACTCAGTATAAACTTGCAAGTAACTGATAAGCTACGCGTTTTGTGTATTTAGATGGGTATAATTATGAATCTCCTCTAAATTCTTGATTGTATTAGTACATTATATGCCGTCCCCGTAGTGTTGGGATAGCGTGCCTGCATATCACCCGGAGGCCCCGGGTTTGATTCCTGACTCCATCTGGGATTTTAGAAACTCACATGAGGGCTGGAACGGGGTGCACTCAGCCTCGTGGGGACAATTGAGTAGCTGCCTGACAGTGAGGCAGCGTCCCGGTCACGTAAAACAAGATTTACGACCGAGGGGACCCGATGCGCTGACCATGCGTCAACCCGATATCTGCAGGCCAAATGTCTGAGCCGCGAACGCTTGGTAGGCCTAGGCCCTTCATGGAATGTAGTGCAAGGGGATATTTATTTACTAGTACTGTCTGTTAGGTCGTCAGCCAGTAGGCTGGTTGGATCCTCGAAAAGCCCCGCCGTTAGGTTATGTGGGTAGATACCCACATAAAACAAGGCAGCGCTATATTGAGGCGTACTAGGCAAGAAGAGGAGTGAGGTAGTTTGCCATTGCTTTCGTCACTGAGTCAGAACAGCAGTACTAACCCTATAAGTAGAACCTCTCACAGCATTCACAGGCACTGACTGTGCTTTGAATGTAATTACTAAGCACCACCCAGACCTCAGTAGCTTCCATATAATAACAGCCATGAATGAGACTGAGACATCGGTGAAAAGCCACCTTTTACTCTAGCCTGTGCCAACAGACAAATTCAAATGTATTGCATCAACAGATGGCAAACAGGCCATTTACTAGTACATAATCTATTAAAATTAGACATTAGGAATGAGCGCGAAATTAACATTCACCATTTTCCGACTTTCGATCGCAGCATGGAAGATGTATTGTTTTTATACCGTCACTCACGTCGCCTACTTATGTTTTGACTATGCCGGGAATGATGTGATTTACGACATGAAAATTACCTTATTACTTACATTTTCCAAGTCCGTTCCAAACATAAATATTCCAACATTTGGCAATTGAGATACCGTTGTCCGTTGCCAGGAATATGCCGTCCATTGTACATGTATCGTCTCGTTGGTGGCTCGAATATTAAATAGTGCCACACTCACACTGGAAGTCCGCATATGCTGGCAGAAAGCACCATTTTTGCTTTTTGTACACATCTCATTGAGAATGTTATCGGCTAAAGGGTATTGACTTCTTTTGCAGTATTGAATGAATATTTCTTTTAAAAATACTGAAATAAATTCAGTTTTACACTTGAAGTTGGTTAGCTGGCGTGGATTGCTCATTATAATATGAGATACCGAACGATAGAATATTAATATCTTTCATGCATCTAAGGAAAAAAGATGTAACCCGCACATTGTGATTTTTAACGCATTTGAAAGTTACAGTGATGGATCGCCCTATAGAAGGGAGTTTTGCAGAGGCCATGCCACGGACAGGTCGCAATGCTTCATCCTGAGATTTATAGTATGTATGGATTACAACAGCGGGACGGGAAGCCCAGGATGCTGTCATAGCACTAATTACATACGCAGCTGGCAAGATACCTTGGTTGTGATAATTAAGACTTGCTGTGAAGTAATGTAGCCTACTTCGAATTCCGCGAACATGGTTAGAAATAGAAAAAAAAACACGAAATTTTCCTATTGGAAACTTGTCTTCTCCAGAAATGTTTGCAGTAAATTTGTACGTACGTTTCATTGCCATGCGATTTTTACCTACGGGGGAACTTCAAGCAAAAGTATACAGAGACATTCTGCGTCCTCTGGATGCTCTCGAGAACGAAATAAATGCGTTGATACGAAACATCCGTGGGTATGAATTACAGCGAGAGTATCAAAACATCCTACGTCGGTGCAACGTGTGTTTCAAAATTGCAGGACAGCGTTTTCAGTAACTACTGTGAAATTCATGTAATTATAATTGTTACATACGTAAGAAAGTGTAAATGGGTTAAACAAGTTGGGTGATACGCAGCTGCTAGAACTAATGTCTTGCTCGACACGCTTCGATACACAGTACCCCCGACCGCCAAATGGAATCTGCGTGTTTCCGTTCTATAGGGAGGGTCCTCACTGTAGTATGAAACATAAAATATGAGTAGCAACATGATCAATATTGAACAACACGTAGATATTGTTTATTCCGCACTCATTCAAACACATCAGTATTCGTGCAGTTTTAGTCCATTCAGTTCCATGGAAATGTAACCCAATAATTTACTTTCACATCACAATATGATCCCTGGTTTGATCGCAAGGCCTCGTTGTGGTTTGTTCTTATAACAATATTTTGCTAAATTAATGGGAGAGGTAATAGGCTATGATGGTGTTCATTACACCATTCAGTAGTTCGTTCACGTATATAAAGCACATTTAATGTAGCGTGTCAGATTTTCAATTAGTGTTGACATTGCAATAATGTTGGTTGAATTGTTACAGGTCAGTGATTTGACGCGTAAATTGTTAACAGCTAACAGCAGGGATTCCAGGCACGCACAGGTGCTGCACAACAGGTGTGCATTACAACAATTAGTGTCATCACAGCCACATGGACAAAATGTCGAAGTTACCTGTATTAATAAACTGATAATTGTATTTCCTTTCGAGAGCGTCACAGGGCCTGACCATTTACGTCATTCAACTGCATACAATGTAACATGCAACGTGACGTAGAAAACTGTCAAAACCTATGCACACAACACAGCACAAAATATCACAACATACATGTGTTAAACCATATGTCAATTAAAACGCCCCGCAGGAGGCCACTGCAAATATTCACCAAGCTGGTTCACAGATATATGACATATACGATCAACAGGTACCATGCTGTGTGCGAACTCGACAAACAATATTATTGACCAATGCTGATGTGTCGGAGTGAAATTGCTTTACAAACAGCAAACAAGGGACCAGGGAGGGAGACAGATGGGATCGCAGAGAGGGAGAGAAACTAACGCCATTCGTTTGTCATTTGTCATCCACTGTATAAATGATAGGTTATAAAGTGGAAATATGGAGACGAAATTTAATATCGCCCACGGGAAGCAGCGCTAGTCCCCGACGTGTGACTGTCAGCTGGAAATGTCTCAACGATGATTCGCCTTTTCCTCAAAGGGTGTCAAATGTCTATTGTCTCTTGAGTGAAACAACAATCAGTCAATCATGATCCTTTTAATCAATTATTGAATGGAGCATATGTGGAGAAACTGAAGTTCCATCCCGCTAACTGTTAGCATACCATGTGTATCTTAACTCTACAGATATCAGCAGATTTATAATGGCTTAGAGCATCCTCATTGCGTGGGGGCCCCTGTGGTCACTACCTTCCCCGTGTCCCACCAGGCGAAACAGTGTTGCATTGATTTTCCAGTGCTGTAATGGGTCTTCTCATCTTGCCGGGCACCGACTCCGCTCACGTACACCCTAGTAGTTTCTAGCTGACCTTAGGGAAGTTTATCCATAGAGACAAGACCTAAGATACCTATTTCTTATAGCTTTCGAATGTTCCTGCCAAATCTCAGCTGATGTCACGCTAATCATTGCTTATATTGGAGGTAAAATAATTCTGGGATATGCAAATATGAAATTTGCTCCCTACGATTAGATAACAGTTCAGAAAGTGCAATATTTTGTACTGAACAAAATATCAATGTGTTTTATTGGAACAAAATCGACAGTTGTTTTGAAGTCGAGATATTAAATATAAAATCATATTTTAAAATAATTCTTCGTCTAGTCTAAATTTCTTCTATCGATTTTGGCACTGTATCACAAATATACCCGCCACGGTGGCCTAGAGCGCTAACGTGCTAACTCTTGCCTTGCTTACATCGGGAAAGCGTGGGTTCGAATCCAACCTTGGCCGTCTATAAAAAGTTCTTTGTGGTTTCCCATTTTCACCGCCAGACAAGTACCAGGACGGTTCATTTCAACAGGTGCACGGCCAACTACCTTCCGAAATCCCTTCCCTGGCTCTATCTCAATCAAACCGGCCATATAACCTAGATGTTAGACCCCTTAAAACAAGAAATTTCATCTTCTCAATCAGATCCACGTTAGCGATCCCCTGGGCGATTGGTCCGTCAATATTCCTATTTGTATCTGCTGACAGAGTGCGTTCAGCTCCCATACACCGTCCTTGTGATGGGACAGGAATTACCCACGCAGAGGCCGCGAGTTAGGCCGAGCTGGGAGGTTGAGCCATTTAAAAAATCATGTAGATAAGTCCAGTCAAATATTGTGAATGGACGTTGCTCGTGGACCAGATTATAATGCTATTAGCTCCCCGTTCAGTAGTCAATGTTTGATGACAGGCAACACAGAATTCAGGGGTTGTAAAGGGAGGAATGTAATATCTTGACAACAGATGCAAGGGATAGTGGGCTCAGGTCCCAATCTCTATTTTCGCACAGTTTGTGTTTCTGATGTTTTACAATTTGAAAATAAGAATGAAGCTTAAATGCTCCCTATTGACTGGTTTTGTTTTTCATAAATTCAATACATCGTTGGTGTTTCACAGTATTCCGTTCAGGTAAAGTTGGTGGCCTGATATACGTGCAACAACTTGTTCTTTGATTAACAATAATAATAATAATAATAATAATAATAATAATAATAATAATAATAATAATAATAGTAATAATAATATTAACAATACTATTAAGAATAAGAAGAATTTTTACAGAGGTACATACGAGGGGTGATCAAACACTTCAGTTACAAGACCGATATTCCTGGAGTTTCGTCTGGTATAGAGAATTCGTATACATTCGGTTTGTAACTGTGCAGTCTTTCAGCCTCCTCTAGCGCTAGCGCTAGTTATAGGTAAACAACTAATGATGGCTCGTTTGGAAACTGGCCTCGTGATGACATCAGTTCAGTTATTCGAATCCTGTAGGTCAGTGGTGGCCAACATTAAATGGACTGAGGGCCACATTATTGAAGGTAACATGTCGGCGGGCCAAAACTCCCAATTTATTCAAATCTGACGTGATGATTTCTGAAGTATGAATATAACATATATGATTTACGTAATTTGAAAGGTTGCAGGCAATATTTATTGAATGAAAACACAAACAATTTAGTTTAATGCGAACATTGTGGTTTCTAAAAATTTTGTAACAAAAATTTGAAGTCTACTTCCATGTCTGATGTAGCAACTCTTAGTGCATGGCACAATACAGAGTCAGTCATACGTCTTCTTATCTCGGACTTAATATGTTTCATAGCTGAAAATGTAACCTCACATATGTATGTGCTCCCTAAAATTGAGCACTGCTTTAGGGCCAAGATCCTAAAGAGTGGGTAACGTTCTGGAGACAACAATTTCCAGAACTCAACCGCAGTTACTCCTGCGTTGTTGAGAGATGGTTACACTGAAACTCACACAACTCGTAACTGTTTGTGAAGCTTGAGATTTCAGAGTACTCTTCGTAGAGTTATTGAAGAGTTCCATTTTTGGTCGCAGCTTCTCAAAATTTTGAGATCGGCCGTTAAATTCACATAGCAATAGCTCAATATGTTCAATGTACTTATCAATCACAACTTTTTCTTCTCTGGATAGTTTTTCACAACATGGAAAATGGAACAGCTCATTCTTAGTTAACGCAGATTCAAAGAGTTGTAACTTCCTCATAAAACCATCAACACATCCCATCATTTCTAAAATAGTCTGCTCTTTCCCTTGAAGCTTCAAATTCGAAACGTTCATATGTTGGATGATGTCTGTTAGGAATGCTAAGTTTTGCAAAAAGTCAATGTCTCTGAGCTTATGTTGGAGATCAGCTGAGTTTCTAACATGCTGTTGTAGAAAGGCAAGTATTTCATGCCTCAGTTCCCAAAATTTCCCTGCACTAAGCCACCTTATGTCAGAATGAAGCAGGAAGTGCCCGTAAGCACTGTCAAGTTCTTCTAAGAGAGAAATGAGTTCAAGACCTGTTCCCCTCTCTTATTACGTTGGTGATTTTTGTGTCAGTCGCCATAGTGTCACATAATTTAACATATTTTCCACACGGGGCCTCTTGATGAACAATGCAATGGAAATCTGGCACATTACCTTGTTCTTGTTTGAAAAGACCAATGAAACCAGTACTAGATCAAACCATTGCCTTAGCACCATCTGTAACTACAGCAGTCAACTTACTAAATCCGCCATACTCTTCTACAGCTGACTGCACTGTGGATAATATGTCTTGTCCTTTACTTGTCCCATGCAAAAAGCACACTTTTAACAATTCCTCTATGACGGTAAAGTCGTTCTGAATTAACTTCATATAAAGCAGCAGCTGTGTTGTGTCTGTTATGTCTACACTCTCATCTAAAGCTAATGCACGGTTGTTTTCAAAAGTGGTACAGGCTAGAATTCTTTTAAAACTTTATCATCCTTGAAGGCCTCAGCAATTCTTAGATAACATTAACGGTCTCGCCATCCGTGAATAGCTTCTTAGCTTTGGCGAGCTCTTAACTGACCGTGCAGTAGGCTAAAACAGCCGATTCCTGTATTTTAGTCCCACCATTGAATAAGTTATTTTTGGTGAGTAACGCTTTTCTTGGCTGCTCAACCATAATTTTTCGAGATTCACGTGAGTTCTTTTCATATTTATTCATTCATTCATTCATTCATTCATTCGTTTATTTGTAATTGGGGGTGTGTCCCCCGGTGGCAAATTAGATATACATAAAAAATAAATAATTTTACATAACAATTCACTAACGATTAAACTGGAGTATGTACAAAAATAGTCAGTCTTTTCTTAAACACAGCTATATGTTTGGGAAAAGGTTCTAAGACTGCGGCATGTAGAGAGTTCCATTTATCAATGGCACGGTTTACGAAAGAATATTGACCATAATTTGTTCGCTGTGGTCGGCCCTTAACTTTGAAAGGTTGATCGCTCCTACCCATGTAAGTAGGATTTTCCATACGTTTGCTAAGCTCACCCCATGCTGGTTGATTTATATACGTGTTGTACATAGCGCAGAGTCTAGATTTCATCCTCCTAGCCTCAAGTGATTCCCACCCAAGTTTCTTTAACATACGGCTCACACTGCTCCTTGGATTAAAGTCACTGAGCACAAATCTAGCGGCCTTCCTTTGTACCATTTCCAACTCATTTTGAGCCCAAATTGATATGGATCCCAAACCGCCGAGGCGTATTCCAGAATAGGTCTTACAAGTGACAAATATCCTAATTCTTTAGCAGAGGTACTACTTCCTTTTAATACCCTCATTACAAAGTGCAGGGATTTGTAAGCTTTATAAACTACACATCCTATATGACTACTCCATTTCATATCATTTCTTACGTGAACGCCCAAATATTTGCAAGAATCTTCTTCTACAAGAATTTCCGAGCCAATGTTATATTGAAAATCTTGCCTTCGCACTTTCCCTATTTTTATTAGACTAAATTTTCTTGTGTTTATTTTCATTTTATTTTCAATCGCCCACTTATAGACCAGGTTCAGGTCTTCTTGAAGTACTGCATTGTCTTGTGAGTCACGTATCTTTCGATATATTACACAATCATCCGCAAACAATCGGCAGTCACTGCGAATCCCATTTGGTAAGTCATTTATAAACGCCAAAGATAACAAAGTTCCGATTACGCTGCCCTGAGGGATACCCGGCGTTACGGTAATTTCATCCGAGAATCGGCCTTCAACTTTCACTTTCTGGGAACGACCCGTCAAAAATTCTTGGATCCATAAAATTACTCTTCTATCAATCTTTGTCGAAGCTAATTTATGGAGTAGCATGTCATGTGGCACGACATCAAATGCCTTCGCAAAATCTATAACTACGGTGTCGACTGAAACTCCATCGTCTAACGATTCGCTAACATCTTGAAAAAGTGATAGCATCTGACTCTCGCATGAGTAACCTTTCCGAAATCCATGTTGCCTCTCATTAAACCATGATAATGTTTCCCACTGTTCCCTCAAGTAGTCGCAAATGAGATGCTCCATCTGTTTACAAACGATGGACGTAAGGCTAACCGGCCTGCAGTTTCCCAATTCAAGTCTGCTCCCTCCCTTAAATATTGGGACTACCGTAGCTCTTTTCCAGTCATCCGGGATTTGCGCATTGTTTGTTGGACACATTAAACATCACCTCTAAGTATCGTGCCACGGCCCTACCTCCTAGTTTAAGTACTTCACTAACAATATTATCAGGACCCTTCGATATATTGTAACGTAATTTTTGTATTAGCTTTTCAATTGCTGACTGGTTTATTTGGAGAAGTGGAGTCCCTGATTCACCGTTAAGGTCCAACACACAGCTATTGGATTTATTGAACAAACTACCATAAAATACATTTAATTCATTAGCCAAGGCCTGCTTCTCAGTAATTAATTTACCCTCACCGGACATTATCATCGACAAATTATTTGAATTTCCCTTTCTTCTCCTAACATAACTGTAATTTTTTTCCACCCATCGCCTCCCGAAGCAAGTAAACCTTGCATATAATTGTCGTGAGCAGCCCTCTTTTTTAAGACGAGTCTCTTGATAAAGACTTAAATTTCAACATATACTTGTCACTATCATGTCTTTTATTGTATAATTTCCTAATTTTCCGTTTAAGACTCCTGATTTCCCGTGTGCAAAACTCAGGATTTGGGTTTTGTTTCAGTAATTTAAAAGGAACAAATTTATCAATAGCGCTATTTAAAATTTTCAAAAAGTTAGTCCACAGGATATTAATGTGATTTCCTTCCGATGCCCTTCCTACAAATAGCTCATTCAAATACCCCTGAAATTTGCCCTGATCCGCCCTGCGATACTGGAATATGATCTTATTTGCTACATCAGAGTCTAATCTTGTAATGTCACCGTATCTAATATTTAATTCAACCCCAGAATGGTCACTAATTCCTGGTACTTTCAGACAGTTAATATACAGCTCTACAGGCCTTACGAGATAAACATCTAAGGTATTATTGCCTCTAGTTGGGAAGTCAACTACTTGGGAAAATCCCACCTCCCTTAAGAATTTGTTTGCCGCACTCTGAGCTTGACCACAGCTAGTTGACTCACCGGACCAGTCTACTTTGGGGAGGTTTAAATCTCCGGCAATTATTATGCTCTTTTTCATAGCATTACCCGTACAAGTTTTATCAAACAGTGTGTCGAGAAGCGAAAATTTATCTTTCGGTGCTCAATACGCCCCTATCACCTGAAGAGGGAATTTATTCCCTTTATCCGAAATTTGCACACATAACATTTCATGATCCGTATCAGCCCACTTTAAAAAAACAGCTATATTTTTGCGCACACAAATAAATAGCCCACCTCCTCGCTTCTCCCGTTCCCTTCTGTACATTTCATAGGTCCCATGAATTATTTCATTACTATTTATATCCCCATATAACCAAGATTCAGTATCAATGACAATGTCCGGAGAATACGTGTCTACAAGATTTCAAAATTCAATTAATTTATTTCCTAAACTCTGACAATTAACCTGCAGTAATCTTAGAGTCTTACCTCCGCAGCAAATATCCCGAAGTAGCTCCTTCTGTTCCCGTCGGCTGGCAACCTCTGGACCTGCTCCTCCTCACAATGGCCGGCACGAACCGATGACCCTGTCGTGTAGGCTCCCCAGGTTGAAAGCGCCCCGTCGATTTAAATGCAGCCCATCTCGGGCGAAGTCACAGCCACCAATACTGCAGTCAGCATCTACGTACACTAATCCCAGTTGTGCACAAACCCAGTCCATGCGGTCATTTACAGTCTTAACTCGCCTTAACGGAACATCTCCCCACCGAACAATGCCACTCATTATAATTTTTGCATTTCCAAACTTGCTTTTAGCTTTTCTGCCTAGTTCGTAGAGCTCCCCCATGATGTAATCAGCTGTAGCCCTCTTCTTCAAATCGTTCGTCCCAACACGGAGCAACAGAACTTTAACTTTGTCACAGACCTCTACATTTGCTTCTTCCACTTGTTGGGCAAGCTGGCCAATTTTAATCCCCGGATAACACCGCACTTTCGAACCTGATTTCCTCGAGATATTCGCACTCCATCGTATCATAGAATCACCCTTTATGATAACGTCATCCTTAGTTTGCTCCTGCACGCCCTCTTCCACACTGATCCCAGTAGAAAGCCGTTCAGTCACATCCTTCACCGTTTCTTCTGATTCACGAACCTTTGTTCTAAGTTCCTGTATTATTTGATCCCTTGCTTTGATTTGCATTCTCAAACAGTCCGGCGTATCACATACTTTACAAAACAAATTCCCGGCATCACAATCCTCCTTCTTGACCTTAATACAGCCGAAGTGAAACCATTTTTCACATAGTCCACACTGAACACCGTTCTTCAATGTTTTACTGCACGTCGAACACTTAAAAACTGCCACTGGATCATTTGCCTTATTCATATTTGGAGTAACAGGGCCTGGATTCACTTCCACTCCACCAATAACTAGCAATGCAGCTATCACTAGGGCTATGAACCACAAGTTACTAGGTCCCGTACACACACACAAACACCAGAAATCCCGACTACCCTTCACTTACCACAGTCCGATCCTCGCGCGATAACACTCCAGAGAACAAGCCATTTCAGCACATCTGAGAGCTCGGGAAAAACACAACCTTTCACTTTGACTGCCAATTTGTCATAAGCTTATAATGTCTTTTGAGGTTATATTCTTTTAACAACGCCATCACTTGCAGACTCACCAAATATTGGGGTTTGATGTCTTTTGAAAGTGTAAAGTGAGTGCTACACAATATGCTTACTTCTCCAAACGTAAAAACCACTGAATAACCTGTAAACTGGCCAGTGTGCGGCAAACTAACAGTGCCAGCGTTGCCAAGTCTCATTCACGAAAAGCCACAAACAAACTTAACAAAATCCGCTGGAGTCCTATGGATGTTTTCGACGTAAAAATAAGATTTCATGCAGCTGTAGACTGTTTGAAAGCCCCTAAACCTCTATCACCATTTTTTTTTCATTCTTCCCACTAACGTGATCCGTTGAATTTGTAAAACTGAACAATGCTTGGCTTCCTCGATCCCACACTTCAACCCAGCTTGCTACGTAGCGGAAGAAAATGGAACTATTAGCCGTGTACCTACTTACCGGAAGAACGTGAAACTATGTCAATATAATGGTAGCAGTTAGTATGGAAACATAGTATCGGGAGGACAGGCGGGCAGTTTGAAAGAAAATATATTATTCATTTAAATACATTATAAACAGAGAATGTTAGGGGGCCGCTCAAATAGTATTATGAAAATATATTGTGAGTGTTTGAGTCTTCAGTCCTTTGACTGGTTTGATGCAGCCCTCCATGCTTCCCCATCGTGAGATGACCGTTTAATTTTTACATGGCTACCACACCCTACATCCGAGGCAATCTGTTCAAGATGTTCTAACATTGGCCTACCCCTACAGTTCTTATCCTCGACCCTTCCCTCCATAACTAAGTATGCTAATATTACGGGGGCCGCTTAAAATGGCTTGGCGGGACGGATACAGCCCGCGAGCCGCCAGTTGGCCACCACTGCTGTAGGTGAATCATGTAACCGCGTACAAGCCTTCTCACCGAAGGCGTCATCCCCCTCCATGACACTGCGCGACCTCATACCGCCTATAAGACCACTACGCTGTTGAAGCGGTTTCACCGGGACATGATTGACCATCCTCCCTACAATCTGGACCTCACTCCAAGCGGCTTTCACCTGTTTCCTCTTTTGATGGAGCACCTGGGAGGTCAGCGATTTGCTTAAGACGAGGAGGTGAAATACTTCGCGACAATGTAACTGAAAACACAAGGACAGGATTTTTACCATGATGGAACATTTAAACTCATCCCACGAAGATACAATTGCCTAAACCGATATGAGGACTATATAAAAAAATAACCTAATGCATGTAATATCATTTGGCTGGATTGGTTGTGTGAAACAAAATGTGCCCGTTTCAATGCGGGCATTGTAGCCTTACTTTCTGATCACCATTCTTATTTGTAAACTGTGAGTACGTGCAGTTTTGTCAGAAGTAGGCCTAGTTTTTATGCTCTAACTTTATACAAAGTGAATTAGCTGCCCCTACTGTACCTGATCTCTAATCGAGTCTATCTGCTAGGCTAGCTGTAGTTGGATTTAGTTACTAAGAAGAAAAGGTTGCGCGGAGATAGCATCAGTGACGTCAATGGAAATGACGTAGGCGACTAGGGAAGAAGATGTCACTACCCCTCAAACGCACGGAATCACAGGAGATGTACTGGATAATTATGAAAATTTATCGGAATTTAACCTCAGAAGAGAAAGGAATTATATGGAATATTCATAATAACAACATTAGAAAAGATGGATAACTCCTTAATTGAGTATTACGGCTTGATAACAGAAGATAGGCCGAGGTTAAATGTCTGACGTAAGAGAGAGAACGAAAGTAGGGGCTACCCTCACTTCAGCGGAGGGGTAGCAAGTCACGTGTTTGGCGAGGTGAGTGATCGCAGCACGCAGTGACAAGAAATCAGTCTTCTATTACATTCTGCTCAAGTAGCAAGTCAAGAGTGTGACAGTATCCAATACAGTGCAGTGCAGTAACTATTAACTGCCTGGCAGGATCGCTTTGTAAGTTAGCATTGGAAATTCAAAACCACGGCGCAGTTGAGCAGGCTGACCGAAGATTGTGTCGCGATGGCTGTGAACGGGACGAAGGAGGCCGGTGATAGAGAGCAGTCTAGTTTGAACAGTGGAGTTACGTTAACATATGTTTCAAATAGCAACGCTTTTACCAGCTCATAACTTACAGCAGAAATAAGCAGTATTTCACTGGGAATAACGAACAATATCTCGGCAGTATTCACAACGAATAGTGGCATAGAACAGCAATACAATGAGGCTAGTGGTTAACCTTGTGTTACACTCGATATTGGAGCAGAACTTGTCAAGCATTGGGCGACATTTTGTGACACTTTAGTGGTCATGTAATGGAACATTGCGTTCTGACATTTTCACGTTTACGATATTTGGACTTATACTTTCAGCAGTCCAGATACACAATGCTTTTACAATTTATACACATTCAATTGATAATCAGACGAACGTAAAGTTATTTTACCGATATTACGGCATGCTAAATGAGGTGTCCCAACGGAGCATATTTAAAGCGACCATGGGGCAACTTACACATTGCTGTATTATGCAAAATGGGACTTTGGATTTCATGCACTTTATGAAACAGCGATATGTGCATCAAACGACTTGAGTTCATGAACACTTATGGAAATAACACATCGAACACAGATACAGGTGTCTAGTGAACATGTACACATTCTGAAATTATATATTTTTTCATCGATGTAATTCATTGGCAGTAAACAAGAACTTTATCAGCGAATGTCAATTAACGATTTTACAATGAACAGTGGCGTAACACATCCGAGAATTGAACTTTTTCGGCGATTATTGGACAATATCCGTGATGGATATCCTTCGTTCTACCATGCGGGCCTAGGCGTATGAAGAGACGTGATGGCATCGCAGAGTGACGGATTCGATTCCTATTAAGGAGAACAACTACATCATGATGTGCATTTGGATGGGGCCAAATGCATTTCCAGTGGCATATACGACGATTTTACCGATCTTTCGAGAAATCTGTTGCGTACACTTGAATTATCGCCGATCTTGGAATACATTATTTAACATCTGGAATATGAAGGTATTGTAAGAGCTATGACATTACTGATATGATTTTCTAACCTGACACTGGGCACACTAGTATATCTTTAGGAGTGTTACTTTACGACATGGCTTGAATATTTTCTTACTCCTTTTTGAGGAGTTTGCTAAAATATGGTGTTACCATATGAGATGGCAGATATATTTATCCGCCTTTTTCGCTGTTTATTGACTTTATTAAGCAGGAGTTTGATATTTATTTTTCTTAAGTGATAGCATTTTTGATCATGTTGATTTTTACCGATTATTTCGAAACTCGTGATCTGCAGTCGGGTAGTTGAGATTTTTATCAGCTTATTGTATACTAGCGAGTATGTGGAATTTATCAATAGGTAGTTTTCCTGTATTGGATTGTTTATGAGATGTGTAATTTAATTCGCTCTAGCGAATCAGTATCGCTTTTATGAGACGACTAGAATATTGTTGATTCCAATCATGTGCACTCACTCATTAGTCTACGTAGACGGGGCCTGTTAGCTAGAGTAGCTGTGTGGTGTTTGATCGCCTTACCCGTTGCTATAGGAATTTATCATCTTAGTCAACGTAGACGGGGCCTGTTACCTTGAGTAGCTGTGTGGAGCTGATTGCCTTACCCGCAGCTATAGGAATACTATTTTATCATCCGAGTGCAATTGTGATCGTAAGAGAATTAGACAATATTTTACCAGTCAAATATTGGTTGATCTTTGTTCAGTAATTTAGAAATAAATGTCAGCAGGTTTACATTTCGTAATTCTTGTATGCCAATCCTATAGTGTGTTGTATTACTCTTTTGAGAGTACAGTCACTTAATATTTGATGTTTGTGAGTGAGTGCATATCTTTGAAAAGGATTTCAAGTAATTGAGTTTTTTACGACGAGTTATTTCTTATTAGAAATTTATTACAGGCAGATGCTGAACAGATATTATGAATATGAGTTAATATAACACGTGAGTGTTCTTTTTGAAGAAAATTCTGAGGATCTTAACGGAGAATTTGTACTCTGAATTAAATCAAATCTTGGATTGGATTACGATTACTTTGGTAATTTTCTTATTGTTTGAGAAGTTGTCTGGATATTATAAAACTGACTACAGTTATTGTAGGTCATATTCATCAACCGTCTGAAGCCAGTTATAAATTTTGTGGATCATTCTATATGATGAGTTAAGGTATTTTTGGCCAAAGTTTGGGAGGTTGCCCGAAGAGGTTTATAATATTGCCAATGTGAGTTTTCGAAGCAGACATGAGGTCGTCGAACCCAGTCTAGTATATTCATGCTGTTCGATGAATAATTGTGGTTTTATGTGAAATAATAATGATGTTCAAATGTGAAATTTGATGAAGTGAATTTAAATGGTAAAATTTGCATGGTGCGGTCCAACGTGATTTAGTGGAGACAACGTTTTTTTTTGGCATGGCAATTGCGTATATTAAGGCTATAGCCTGGAACTGGTGGATTTTTAGGGAAACGTTCGGTAACCGATTTTAAACATTTTCTGGAAGTTTCATAATTCGAGATTCTCTAATAATCATAATAATTTATGGAATTATTATCTGAAGTTTAAACATATTAATAATCTGACCAGATAAATAAAATAATAATAATTGATTAAATAAACTGATGAATAGATGAATAAAATGATAATTAATTCAAAGAGCTGATAATTTAATTATAATTATATTAAATTTAAATAAGTTGAAGTAACTTAAATAAGCTGATGGAATTTAAATGAATTTAGATAAGCTGATGACTTACAATAACATTAAATAAATTGGTGGATTATAATTTAAATTGATGAATTAAATTTAAATGAGATGATGAAATAAAATTAGATGAGATGATCTGCAGATGATTTAATGAAATGATGAATATAATAATTATTTGAATGATCTGATGATAAGAAATTTAATAAATCTGATTTGAATAGAACAGATAACTGAATGATAGCTGATGTGATGAATAATTAATAATTTTCGATGGATGATGACAGATGATTAGAACAGAATTTTGATTCACAACCGAGTAGTTGTCAGAAGTGCTGTAAATAACGTGTACAAATTTATTGTAAATCTTAAGAGTGATTATATCTATTCCAACATTTGGAACAGTGACATTCAAGCCATTTATGAATGATTATTTAAATGTTAGCGTTGATATAAAATTTGTTGTCTGATAAAAAGTTTAATATCTACGTGAATTCACGTGTCTGATATTAGATTAATCGAAGATAGGTCTCAGGGATCACAAAATGTCAGTGACGAAAGATATAGTTCTAGGGTGACCCTGAGAGCGCACGAGAACTATATCTTTTTATTTTTTGCACGTGAATAATAATATTTCTTTGATGCAGTGCGAGATGGTACGATTTGAGAGGACATTAACGTCATAACTATTATAATCTACCATACACCTTGGCAGGAATTTATTTGTTTTTGTCTGAACACTCAAGTTTAAATAAATTTTATTTTATTTTAAGTTGTGATTTCATCATGATGTGTTTTCCCAATCCTTTCCTTTGTCTTGCTTGAGGCTTAAGCAGGAAGGATGTGGTTTGTTAGTGATTCAGTTGATGGCGCTCACCTTTAACTTGAAACTATGATTAAATTTAAGCCCGTAACGACCCGGAGATATTTTGTCACGTGTTACCCTCTGCTTTTGTGATATTTCAACTGAATTTCCGACACATTCCTTGTTTTATTTTGTGTACTTTTAACTTTACTCCTGGCCTGGGATGCCAGGTACGCGATGTAATAGCAGATGGGTCATCACGCAACTTGGACGAATGGGTACACTACCAATATTATGTTCTGCATCCAAATAAACTCGTGAGATCGTCGCGAGTTCGATACTTCTCTGCTTGCATCCCGCAGAGCACTAATGCACTGTAAGCACATCCCGTAAATGATTCTGGACTATTATCGTTTCCACCATGTGCCTAGAATCCGTTCGATAAATATGACATACTTTCAATAATATAAGTAGGGCTAATAGGTCGGTTCTGGCACTGGGGCTTGTGTGCAAGATGGCCGCCATGCGCAACCGAACCCGTGCTGGTCGTATAGAGGGACTGTGAAAGCTGGGCCAGGGGGTATGGGCAAAATGGCCGCGGCGTACACACAAGAATTCTCTAACCTATACTTACAGAAACCTAATTTAATGATTAAATTAATGCATGTAAGATTTTTTTATTTTTAGATTTTAGATTATACATTTAGCTAAAATATTTCTTTTTTTTAGATTTTGATTTTAGATTTGAAATTTAAGATTTTAGATTTTAAATTTTAGATTTTATATTTTATATTTTTGATTTTAGATTTTAGATTTTAGATTTAACATTTTTGATTTCATATTTTACATTGTAGATTTTGCGAAAAGACCAAACATGGAGGTCATGAATCTGACATTTTACTTTTAATTTCCTCCCCCTTTTTATTTTTTATTTTAATATTTAATTTATTATTTTTAGTACTGGGCTACTGCGCAAGATGGCAAGATCCGTTTCCTGGTAGCACAACATATTCCATTACCAGTAGCGGTAAAAACAAAAAGAGACTGAGTTTATACTAATAACTCTAAGGAGGAGATGTGTTTTTTGTATGCCATTTTAGCATAACTGGTTAAAAAGAATGCTCAACGAGTTAGTAAAAACAAGGACCAAGAAAACATGTATGAGTTTTCAGTGATATCGTTCCCTACATCGCTAGCTGACATTATAAAATTTGAGAAAGCAAACGACATATCCATCAAAGTATTTGGACTGGAAAAAGACAACAAACTATTCCCTCTAATGATAGAAGATGAAGAAGAACAAGACCACCGCAACCTTCTTTTGCTAAGTTCCTCATCCTGTCAGAAGCACCATGTTTTAATCAAAGATTTTGATATACTAGTAGGACATCAAATTACCCACTGATAGCATAAGATATACACGTGTAAACGGGTTTCACTCACTTTGATAATCGATATGATCAACGAGGAATAGATAAATTAAAAGAACATACAGCTATGTGTGTCCTGCATGATATTCCTTGGGTTGAAATGCCTATTAAAAACCCAATTCTGAATTTTTTAAATGTGGAAAAAAATGCTCTAAATACCGTACGTTATCTATGCAGATTTCGAAAGTATACTCTTACCATTTCAAACATGTGTACCTAATCCTGAGGCAAGTTATACAGTCCCATACTAGAGTCATGTTCCATGAGCTTTGGTGTATATAAGACCCAACCAGCTGTGGAACACATAATAACAAACCATCTGAGCAATCCTTTTATTTATCGTGGTCCTGACGCCGCAGAAATGTTTATAGACGGTTTGATCTCAATAGGTAATGAAATTGATCGCCTTCACCCCAGCCTACTAAACATAATTATTATTATTATTATTATTGTTATTATTATTATTATCATTATTACTAGGTTTACGTGCGTGATTGTGTGTGAGTGTGGTATATTAACCAGCCAGCGGTCCAGTTCTCCAGGAAATCTAGGTAAGATTTATTTGGTCTCAGTTAAAGTATGTCCGTTAGTCAGGTACCAACAGTGTTTTCCAATGACAACGACCTTAGCTCTAAGAATAGAACTCTCCTAACCCCTCACCCCACCATAGACGTCAGCAGCTTATTGAAATACGAACTTTCACCATATCCTCACACCCTCCATTGTTGTCACTTAAACAGCCTAAGTTTTCCCGCACACTTTTACGAAATTCAGGCTATATTTAGCAAAACTAGTGTCCATTACATAGGAATGAGTGAAAGCTGGTTATCGCCTTCAATTCCAAACAGCATGGTTCAATTTGATGGTTATAATCTCCATCGTCATGACCGCACTAATAAGAGGTGAAGAGGTATTGTTCTCTACTATAGAGATGACCTGAAGAGCCGTGTCATTTGTACCTCATCGACCGGCGATTTGCCGGGGACGGAGTTCATGTTCGTTGAAGTAGTTGCTAGTGGACAAAAAATACTTATTGGAGTGATTTACCGACCACCTAAAGTATCTTATGGCCGAGTTTGAAACGTATCTACTTAACTTGCCTCCAACGTATGAACATATCATTATATTAAGGGATTTCAACTCTAATCTACTGACGAAGAATTACGATACTAAGACGACAGGTTTTCCTCATGTGACTTGACTATCCTTCACTCAAATCCTACAAACCATGTACATACTACCAACAACATTTCCCACACGTTAATAGATCTCAAAGTGACTAACAACCCTCAAAAAGTGGTAACTCACGGACAGATTTCAATACCGGCCGTGTCCACCCACAATCTTATATTTCTCGCTTACTCACTACGCGTTCCAAAATATAAACCTAGGTATATAACGTGCAGGATTATGAAATACATCGATTTGTATGAATTAAGGTACGATGCCTACATTCTTCCGTGGAATGATATTTTAAATCTGAAAGACATTGATGCAAAAATAAATAAATTTATTTCGTTAATACACAGTCTATACAACAAACATGCAGCCAAAAGAGAGATAAGAATATCTCGCAAACCTAATCCATGGTTAACCTCTGATGTTAAACATATGATGTCTCAACGTGATACACTCTACCGACATTACAAACGTACCCAAGACCCATGTGACTATGAAAATTATAGAATAATGATGAATAGAACTAAACAAATCATCCGTAATCTTAAGTTTAAATATGTTCGTGAATCAACAAGGAATCTAAATACGGCTAGTGCTTGGAGGCATCTCCGATCCATGGGCATAGGCAAAACACGGGAACAGCTTCAGGTACTGTCCCCGAATTCGTATAAATGGATACCAGGAACTGATATGAAAGGCAGCCTTAGAAAAGGGAGCATTTAATTAATATTGGAATAATGAATTTTGGAACAGGTCCATTACACAAGGTTTATTTCATGAAGTATTGCCCAACAAGAAGCTTGTTAGCTGAATGTAATCTCCTCCTAGAAAGGGCGGATTTGATTGGATCATCCTACGAGATAGACCACAACCGGTACTTGAAGAAAGGGAATGGTATTGGAAGATCCGGTGAGCGAAGTTAGAAATGAAAGGTTTTATTTTGTCTAGTAGGCTATTTAGTGCATTTGGAAGCATTGACCATGGGAAATAAATTGAAGAAATTAATTAAGATATAATCAGGAAATGTCTTCTGTGGATATTAACGCCCGAAGTCTGTAAGAGGATATTCATGTCCGAGTTTGGGTTGGCAGCACTAAGGAAGGGGCAGGTGGTTCGAGAAGGCGAGAGAAGAATGACGTCAGAGTGTGTCAGGTGACGTGAGGGAGAGTCTGCTGAGACAGAGAGAGGCGAGCAGAGCGCTGCGGAAACGCGTTACGGGAGTGGTTGTTCGTGTGTAATGATTAAGGAAGTGATATGAATGTGTGAAACATCGTGTCCAAATGTGCTAATGTATTGCGAAGCAGGAAAGTCTATGTGTGATTTTGAGTGGGTTCTGGAATATTCCACGGTAAAAACCGGTGGCATGGGGAGACAATGAATTGTCAGTCAGCACTGTGTAACGTATTCGTGGAGAAAAGGGAATTGTGAATATACTTCATGAATAGTACTGTAAGTGTATGTTTGTAAGGAAACACCTTGAGACAGGTTACTTCGGAACGATATGTTCGAGGAGGAAGTGGTAAGCAATAAAATGGAGAACATTATGGACACGTGGCCAGAAGGTGAATGTGATTTGTCAGAGGAAGTCATGGTAGATTGTTAAATTATGCTGAGGGAAATGTGGCCTGCATCATGAAAGCGAGAATTCCTTCGAGTGGAGTCACTTAGAACGATATGCGGGAAAGCAAAGTTCACGCAGCCACTTCAAAAATGCACAATCTTATAGAGAACATTATGAATTTTGGCCAACACAATTATGGAAGGAGACTACATGATTTTCCGGAGGGACGAGAAGAAGAAAACGCCGGGACGAAGACCAGGGATCGAACGAGATGTCTGTCAGGGGGCGAACCGAACGCCGTGGCAATCAGGCCCTCTCAAGAACTCGGATGGCCGATAGCAGGGAACGAGCAGTTTCGAGGCGGACTAGGGAAGAAGGCTCGTGGTTTGAAGCGAGACTACCCCGAGGTCAGCCGAGTGAAATGGATACCAGCACCTGTTCTGAACGTGTATGGCTCTTCACATTGTTCGTCTCCGATTCAGCTGAAAGTAAGACAAGCCCTTCAATATTTGTAGCCCCAGTTCATAGTTCTGTGTTCTTGTAGATGCTTTGTGTGATCATTTTATTTCAGTAGAATTTTTGTTAAGTAGTTGGTTTAGATCTTGTGGTCAGTGATTTTATTCATCGAAACAAGTTACGGTGTGCTTTTAGTAGGCTAGTAAGCCTCAGTTCCAGCATGTTTGGGTATCTTTGCAGGCGAGTTAACTTCTTGTTGACCATGCCTGGGTTAGTGGAGTCCTCGCTTCGATGATTACCGCTGGCATTTAACCATTGTAAGATTTTTCTCAAAATTGAATTTTTCGACCTCTTGGGTTTTCGCAATTAATTATTTTTGGATTTAAGAGTGTTTCGGGATGAACAGTTTCTTGCGCACTTTGCTTCTTTGCATTTTCTTATTTCCGCGCTGTTGCCACTTCGCAGCTTCAGAGGAGTTAGTTTTTAAAAATTTGCTTTCGAAAAAAAGATTTTCTTAGATGATGAATTTTGAATTTTGGATTTAGCTATTTTGATCTTCATATTGTGCTTTTGCACAATTATCTGACTTTACCATTTGAATTAATTTCGGAATTTTGAATTTTGATTTTTTTTTTTGGATTTTGAAATTTTCACTCTGAAAATTTATTCCATTTTGATATTGGAATTTGAATTAAATCTTTCCTCGGATTTTCAGAATATTCCGATCAATTTTGGATTTTGAGAAATTTGGGACTTCAATCCTGACTTGAGGTTCTCCAAAAAAAAAATTCCTTTGGAAGTATAATTAATTTTCAGTTTTGACTTTTAGAAAATTTCTTGTTGATTTAAAGTTAGTTGCTACTCTGATCGTTCAGACGAAGAGTTCTTTCGAAAACAATTTTGAATTATAAAATGTAATGATGATTCGAGCGATGTTCTCGACTGTTCTTATAGAGTGACACAGTGTATATACATATTTATTTAAATGTTTAATTAATATAGTGCACACATAAGTGGACAATGTTTTTGAATTGACACTCACAATCAATGTAACTTGAAACGGATTATAGTTAGAAATATATCGTACTTAGTTAACACGCACTAGGAGATTGTCATTCAATCTGTAACTGCTATCGCATTTAAAGCGTATTTAAAATTAGTATCAACGTCATTGCATTACTAATAACTTGAGGGAGAGATGGTCATTTTTTTCTTGATAGTGTTGGATGGTGGTGTTTACATTGAAGAGGTGTGCGATAATACCATTTTTTTTTTTTTTTGGTATTTCGAAGGTCGACCCCTGTAAGGGATGTTGTGTCCTGGGAACCTTTCCTCTGTCAATGGTTGTTGTTGTTGTTATTTGGGCTGCGTTTAGTGTGTGATTAAGATTGCAGTCTTGTTAGTCAGCTTTGAGCTGTGATTGCCGTTCGTTGGAACGTTGAGTTGTTAGGGTTTGTGGAGTTTATTTCGTCTGCTGTTAGATTATTTTACTGTGTTTGATGACTGTATTTCTTTCTATTCGTATTGTAGGATCATTTTGGTAGTGGTTGATGTTTATCTGGTAGGCTGTCGCGTTCATGCAGATCAGCTGGGTTGGCGATACCGGGGGCTCCAAAAGTTTAGTATTCAAGACGTTGATATTAATTTAGTTTATGATTATTGTTATTGTTTTTGAAGATTGGATAAAAACAGGGGTTCAGTGTATAGCACTCTCATCTTCATTGGTCGGAATGCTAAACCATATTTTGCCCGATAACCTCGATGTTGATCACCGTCAGTTAATGTTGATGAATCATAGGTCTATATAGATTAGTGGAGGAACATTGGTGTAGATAGTGTTCTAGAATGACACGTATATGAGAATATTAGGTATTTCTTAAATTTTGTAATTTGAATTAAAAGATATTTCGGTAATCCAATAAAGAATAAAATTCAGGATCTATGTATAGAGTAAAATATTGATAGGCTACTTTAAATAGTGAGAGGCCGTCACTATTTAATTCTATTAAGGGGGTTGTTTTTTTTCTCTTCATAATTTTTTTTTATTGATCCTGATAGAAAAGGCATTGCAATATGTTGCCATTTTATTTATTGTTGATCTTTAAGTCGTTATTTTTGTAATTTAGCTGACGTTATGTCAGAGTGTGTGCCATAAGACATCATTTGTAATGACATTCAGTTATGGATCTTCGATTTGCTTATATCCATCTTTGAGGTGTCTTCCCTTGTTTTAATAAAATTTGGGCACGAATATGCGTATGCTTATACCATTTTCAATATACTCTTGCGTTGTGATTTATAGATAGTGGGAGGGTAGGAACATGCCATGGTTATTATAGCGGCTTGATCCATTTTATCCATTCCTTTGTCCCTGTTACGCCCGTGTGAATGAGAGTCTTGCGCTCAGGTGTGTGTTGTCGCTGATCCTGTGGAGGATTAAACATTGCGTGTTGATAATATCGCCTGATATGTGTCCACGATTTGCAGAGTGTGTGATGACGGATATTACGGCAAGTATTATTAGCCGGGGTACTGCCGTTGGTATTTGATCCGCTGCTATCATGGATTGTGGCATTCACGACACTGCTGAAATCGGGTACAGTACTCTATCTGTAAATCCGGAAAGTAGTCTGTTGGAATATCCATTGCCCCAGCAGGATCGCATATTTCTAACAGCACCGGCAAATTACCACATTCGCAATCGCTCCAACATGGTCTTTAGGAATTTACATACAGCAGTTACAAGAATATTGTGGATAAACAACAAACTACACGGGGCACACTTACGTTTACATACGTGTCTTGGGGACTGGGAACTCAGCTTCGCCTACAATACATAAACAATACCCTAATACTTATATTTAAAATGAATCACACGTCAACGACGACAGATAACGAACTGAATAAATTTATTAACAAGAGTAAACTAATCTAATATAAACAAAATAACAATAAACTAATGTAACAACCAAAAAAACATACAATCATACACACTTCTCTTCTACAACACATCTTGCTACATTGCTGTGTAAACATATCAGCATAAAATCCTTGGCGTAACTAGGCCTACAATACGTACAGGAAAACGTTTAATAGAGGCTCTTACATTCATGGCATTCCTGGCAACAGGTTACCTTCGTTGGCACGCGTCTAGAAACCGCACATTCATTGACTTGCTTCATCAATGAGCGCAAGCACAGCATTGCGCTCAGAACTATTTACATTTTATACAAAGCTGTGAGTCGCCACCTCTTCACATTATATCACACCAAGCTCTCCACTCATAACGGTGAATCATTCTGTCTGGCTTGCATTGAGACTGCCTTGTGTGCGTTTAAATACACGTATAAAATTAACATTCAGATTTTAAAAAATGCTCATAACTTCTACATTCCTTTAACAATCATTCTGAAATCTTCATACAATCTTTCATTCGCACCCCGGAATTGTTATAGACCAATTCGGATCAACATTCACTCTTAACAGTGGGCAATCATCCATTCAAAAACATCCGATCAGAAAATGCACGATATTCCAAAACATTCGATTAATAAATCCTGTTAAAAATTATTTAAATAATTAATTCATTTCCGAAAAATGTTTACATGTATTTTGTTCATAATACTAGACAATAGTTAACGTTGCTAACACGTTACTTTCGTGATTCCGGATTCTCGGTTACAATACAACTCTCAATTAATTATTTACACTGTTTTTCCACATAAATATTTTCTAACACTCTGTAGTTTTTATATACTGCTCACACATCGTCTTATATAGTTTTCATTATATTGTCGGTCTAATACAGTCGACTGACAAAGGTTAACTGTACGTAATTACATAACTTCGGGTTTAATAAAATGTAATAATGGTGTCATTGACATGTGTAGACAATCGTTCTCTAATTGCATTCCGCTAAAACCATTCTGTCAACACAGCTAAAACGTTACATCACAAGAACCGGACCACTTGTATACAACGACTCTTATCATGATCCATGCCATTCTTATCAAATAACAATAATCTCATTGATTTCCCTTAAAATGCGGAACTTCCTTCGCATTAGCGCTCCATAGCTTTACAAATCCTCATATAACAATATATATGAGATTAAAAAAATATCATCCACTATGTTAAACAATAATCAAAACCGGATTAATGGTTATTATCATGTCTTCTGTAGAAAATTTTCTCAAATAATGGCATGACTCTCAGTATCGTTTCACATGACTACTGATCTACAATTATACATTCTTAAGTTCTTCAAACGAAACTTCCAATCGTAATGAACGATATTAGACTGTCGTGATTGACCTAAAGTTTACTACACAAAAAGTTAATTAACTGTTAACTCGTCTGTCGCAAATACATGTAATAAAAATATTACTCCTCTCTCACCTCACTTATCAAGCTTTAAAACTATATCGTTGTAATATCAGGTCTACATAATAACGTGATATTACAAAAATGGTGTAAAATAGCTCACACGTTATTTATAGTGTCAAATAGAATTCAATCTTGACCGGGATAAACTAGCTTTGGATTCCTAGCCAAAATTTGAATAATCTTCTATCAAAAGATATTTCCTCTAACATATTAAATGAACAAAGCTCTCAGCTTTACAAATAATAAAAAGGTTTGTCAACGTCGTAATGTTTTCCACTCTACAAAAAGAATGTCTATAGGGATTAAGACTTCGGTCTTGTCAAACGACTAGTATTTCCTAGATCGTTGAAAGTTTATGTACAATAATGATATGACAATATCATTCGATGTTTCTTCTGCTCTTGAAGTTTGATATTGTTACATTAAAGTGCTCAAATTAAATGTAAAATAATTTAATTTGAAACTATGACACAATGTATGAATACTTGGTTCAAATAAAATTATTAAAATTCGATAGTCGAAACGACTAGTCTTCTATAAGGAAATCTAATTCCTCAAACAAAATTCTTATTGTCAGTTCAACAACTGATCCGTAGAATAAAATTCAAAAATAGATGAAAGATAATCATCTCCTAAATAACCTTGAAGCATAAAAATCTTAGCCCACATCTGAAGTGTAAAATACAAGAAAACACTGAAATACATGAAATGTGAAAATATGGAGTAAGAACGTCGGCTCAGGATGTCACTAATCAAGCTCTATTATATAAATAAGAGACACTGCTACCTTATTTTGGACGATATCATGAAGATCTATGTAAGTATTCACACAATACTTTAGATGTTTCCTCAGTTCAAGATACTTTGATGGATCTGCATTCGAACCTCGGATCTGCTACCAAAGAGATTGGAAAACGTTCCTTCTCCGGAATTCACCAACATTCGCCTGGGCTCGAACGACATCCTTCTGGAAAATTCTTCTGTGGTTGCTGGGCTACCCTAGATTCTTGACAAATCTCTTCTGTAGAAACTTCATTCTCCGTCGCTAATATATATCAGCCTCACCATTTGAAAATAATTTATAGAAATATTCATTTAGATGGTGAATGAAATATTTCTATTGCTAATTGATATTACATTAGTGTTCATAGACTGACGAAAATGTACAAGTTGGACCGTACACTACGTCTGTATTCAAGAATACGTCGTCTATCGAAGTTCCATCGTTGAATCTTAACTTCTGTTATCGAATATGTCTCAGGCGCATAACTATTTAGTTCATCATATCAACAATGTTAATTAAGTTGAATGAAACCACTTGAAGAATAATGATAGTCATTATGATAATGTTTATTTGCTGCGCCAATGTTAAAAGTTCTCCGCTACTGTTCACTTGAACTGCGTTCGCCAACTTCACGTTGCAACTAAAATGATATTCAGCTTTATTTCCAACACTTTCGAAAATCTGTTTTAACAGGCTTATATTGTCGAAATGGTAAAGATTAGAACGCTCGACTTTCAACATAATGTAGTATTCAACCTGTTCTTTCTCTATATTCACTTAGTTGAACTCTAATCTCAATTATCTAAGAGATATTCTATTTTCAATGTCCCTCACAAATTCACTTAAAATGGAAGTTTGGTAATCTCCAACGTTCTACCTTGCTAACCTAGCGTCTCCACGAGTCGACAGTCGTCGCACTCGGACAAAGCCTTGGGATCTCCGTTAACCCAATACAAACACTTCTTCACTCTTCAAAGACTGCTGGAATAAGAACCTCGTTCCTTGGATCTCCCCCTCCAAGTCGAAATTTTGGCGGCCATATCAATCTCCCACCATAATTTTAGCGCGTATATTACTAATGCTTATTACTGCATAGATTAACCGATCTGCGGTTTTTAAAGTATCAGACATAATTTCTTTTAATATTCTCTTCATTACCAAATAAGAAAATCCTCTTCTAATGGCCTAAATGCTTAATTTCACTAAATTATGTAGTTGAAGTTGATCCCGTCTTCAATGAAACCTCTTCTCATTGGCTCTGGGCTGGGATCCAATAGCATAATTTATAAAAAAATGTTATAATAATATTAATTTCCAAACTCACTGTTGCTATGCCAATTTCAGACTTCTATAAGCGTCTATTGTGCAATATGTCACGTGATCGATCTCTCCCAAGGCCTCGAGCTTGTATCACTACCCTCCTGTGTCACACTTCCAGAATTTATATTTGCTGGTTAAATTTTATCATGGGGACGGAAAATACTCTCATTTTTTCCCAGAATAATTCAAATTTCGGGGGCATTCATCCTTCATCTCAAGTTAAAAACAGTTGCAAATTGTTTTTAATCATTCTAATTCAAGAATTTTGATATGTCACTTGAACTCGAATATTGAATCATTTTAGCCTATTTTCTTAAGATACTTTTTTAAAATTCTTAGCGTTGAATTTTCCTAGAATAACGTTATTTTCTTCGTCAAACCACTCATAACAGTTATTCCCATAAGCATTAGTTATACGGAACGGGCCAATAAAGGTAACTCCGAACTTGGGGTATATCTTTTTGCTCACGTCAGCTTTCACTGGTCTGCGCAATAAAACCATATTTCCAATTTCTAACGGCGTACCGAAATGTTTTCCTGCAACTCGTTTCGAGCGCTTCTCCTCTGCTTTCTGAAACCTTTCTTTTGCCTTATCGATCCTCGCTTGCCTTCCTAGATCAGGATCTCTGGGAATGAAATCAAATACAATGTCTCATGGCCTTTATGGATTCCTTCCTTAGTGCAGACTCATAGGAACTTCTGCCGTGCTTTCTTGAACTGTGGAGTTCAAACAATCCTCAATCATTGGCACGTATTTTACCTAACTGGGGTGATCATCTGAGCAGAAAATTCTGCAGAATTTGCTAAATTCCGCCGTATAGCGTTAGCTTGAATTTGACTCTGGATAACGCACGCTTGACAAGATGTGCTTAATTCCCAACCTTCCCAGGTCTGCTTCGAATTCGGCTGAAGTGATCTGCGCTCGATGGTCCGATAAGAGATATTCTGATTTCCCAGCCTTCGGAAACACAGCATTTTCTAATCTGCTCACAACATTTCTGGTATTGGCTTTTTGTATAGGATTCATGGTAACGAATTTAGAGAAAACACCAACAGTCACTAACAGGAACTGATTACCCTGATATCCCTTCGGACAAGGACCAAATATGTCCGTGGTCATCAGCTCACGTGGTTTTGAAGGTATCATAGCTCTGGGTCTTCCTTTCAACAATTCTGATGAGAATTATCCTCTCTGGCATTTATCACAAGATCTTATATTCTTCGCTATAGTGGATCTCTTGTTGGCCCAAATAAACCTCTCTTTAAGGGTACTGAGTGTTTTATTTAAACCACCATGTCCAATAGAGTGGTGTGTCAACCACACTAACTTTGTAACAAGATTAGGGGGCACGACTATGCGAATCTTAGTGTGTTCGGAGTCTGCGTATTTACACACGAGATCTCCGCTCAATACAAAGTGTCGTGAACGCCTTTGAGTAGCAGCATAATCTAGGTCTGCTATGTCCATGTAACCCTTAAGGAACCTGTATATTTTCCTAATTGGAATGTGTCTTTTCTGTGACACACCGATTCGGGCTAATCTTCTAACGGTTTCTTGATCTTCTTCCTCCAATTGTACATGGTTGATCTGCAAATTTCTAACTGGGTTACCTGATATTGTGGCAGCCAACAAATTGTCCTTACCTGGGTGATGTACTATTGTAGCATTAAACTGTTGAGTGAATAGGGCCCATCGATTTAATCTATCACTCGATACATCGTTTTGGAGCATAAATGATCGGTGATAATTATAATCTGGTGTCCGATTAATATCTCCTTCCACACTAGAAGAGCTGTCACGAAAGCCAACGCCTCGAGTTCTGTCGTGAAGTAGTTCTCTTCGTGTCTCTTAAGCTTTCTTCCGGTTAACGCAATGTAGTGCTTATTTGCCTCTTCGTCCTTTTGGTATAAGACTGCACTAATGCCTACACGTGAAGCATCGGATTCTATGTAGAATATTCGTTCAAAATCCGGATACTCTAATTTCAAGTTGTTTTTCAACATTTCCTTAGCTTTCTCAAACGCGTCGTCAGCGGTACTGCTCCACTTCCAACGGTTATTTTTCTTTAATAAGTCATAGAGAATGCCATAATCTCTGAATACTTTGGACAATGACTGCTAATGAATTGGCACGCACCTACAAATTCTCGCACTTGTTTGACCTTGGGGGTCTTTGGGAACCTCATAATAGCTTCTACTTTCTGCGAGTTTTGGTGATATCCATGCTGGACAATGATGTGTCCAAGAAAATTAAGTTTCTCTTTCATAAAACGGCACTTATCGAAGTTTACATTTATATTTGCGTCTCTCAGGTTTTCAAAAAGCTTACGCAAATGTATAAGATGTTCCTGGACATTTGGTGAAGATATGGTTAAATCATCTATATAACAATGCACGTTCTTTATAACGTCATCGGTGAGTTTGTTATCAAGGGCTCTAATCAGGGCTGGACCACTGTTGACCATGCCAAAGGGAATCATCTGGAAAACTCAGGACGTCTGGTCAAACAGAAACCCTGTGTACTGTTTGCTTTCTTCTTCAAGCTCAATCTGATAAAATGAAGAAGTCGTGTCTAGGACGGTAAAACAGGCTTTTCCTTTGAAATTTCTGAGCAAATTTCGTATTTTAGGCGGTCGGTCTGCCCCAGGTAAAATCTTTAAGTTAATGGTCCTGGCGTCGAGACATAGGCGTAATTGACCATTATTTTTCCTATTTACTGTTATAGGGTTGATGTAAGACGACGCTTGCTTCTTTATAATTCCGTCAGCTTCAATTTTCTTGATTATCCCTCGTACTTCTTCATAGTACTTTTCTGGTATCGGGTAAATCCTCTTCTGATGAGTTTCATCTGTAAGCCTAATCTTATACTTGTAGTCCTTTATCAATCCAGGCTTGTCATCAAAATATCTTTAAACTCCATGATCAATTCCTCAAATTCATCCTGAATTTCGTCAAACCCTTCTGCTTGGAGAGTAGAAATTTTCCTTCCATTTTCTACCTCTTCAATAATGTTGTTTATAATTTCTACCCTACGATCTATATCTAGACTGTCATTCGAATCCTGGTCTCCTAACTCTTCTGTGTTTATTAACCCTTCACTAAATTTTATGACTCGATTTTTCATATCAATTACTGCTCCAACTTTAGTAATGAAGTCAATGCCTAGCACGATATCAAAATTAATTTTGCTCACCATGTGCTCAAATGTGTTCATATAAGCTTCCATTTATATCAAAGTTTAATAAAACTTGGATTTTGCATTTTACCGCTTTGTCTTGAAAAATACCACGCATATTAACAGCAGACGCACGTAAAACTGTCATCTTATTGCCCTTAGATAATCTTTGATAACAGTCATCCGACATGATAGACATAATGGCACCAGTATCCATTAATGACTTGCATATTTGTCCATCAACATTAAGACATATAATCGGTAACTCGAATGGTCTTTCTTCTCTAACAATCTCCTTCTCGAAGAGTAGGTCTTCGTCTGTTACCTCATAGATTTCGTTTATCATAATCTGGTTTTATGTAGCAGTATATCCTGTCTTCTCTAATTCCGTTTCAAAATTGTTTTTTTTTTGTCCTTGAGACTCATTCTCATGGTTTCCCTTCTGACTAGTAGGTGGACCAGGATCTACACTCAAGCTTTTATTTTCCCTTCCATTAGCATCCTCATTGTCTCTCAAATCCTTGAGATACTCTTTTCCTTCCTTATGACGTTCATCATACTTCTCCTTCGTCATTATTTCATCTTGGGAGTTTCTGTTACGATTATAATTTTGGTTATTCCTGTCGTTATTCCTGTTATAATAACCATTATTATTGTATCTGTAGTTAATATTATTGTGATAATAACCACTTCTACGGTTGCCATTACTATTATCGTTACTACGTCCTTGCTGTTGCTGATATGGACGACCTCCACGGAATCTCCTGTATCTGGGTTCTGGTCTGCGATCACGGAAATAGGTATTCATTTCAGGATCTATATTTCCTTTTTCTGGCTCTTTCGGATTGTCTGTCTGTTGTGTTTGGTCAAGATATACTGTATTAATGTCTTTGTACTTTTGCCTTTGGTTCTTCGCAACAGCGTTCGGCATCGGGCTCGTGTAATCGAGTTTTTGGAGCAGTTCGTCACTACTCGCTAGATCATTGATCCCTGACGAGATAATTAGACGCCTGACTTCAACAGGGAGCATCCTGGCTATCGGGTGTATCAACTGAGCCGTAGATAACGGGGGTTGAAGAAATCTTAGTCGGGCGAGCTGACTCGTGAAGACGTCTGCGTATCGTGTGGGAAGAGTTCCTGAATACTTTCGTGAGTATACTTCTGCGCGTAGGGAATTTTTTGCTTCAATGCTCCAGAAACGCTTTATCAGTGCTTCTGCGAATTCATCGAAGTTCATGAAGGTATATCTAAAGGCGCAAATCCATTCAAGGGGCCCATCAGAAAGATCGCGCTCTACGATCTTCATTTCTCTCTCTCTTGGAATATGCGCTTCGATAAAGTAATCTTCGAGATTTCTGATGTACTCTATCGGTATGAAACTATCTGGTTTGCGGAAATTACGCGGTTTGTCCTCAAAGTTTCTTATGACCGTCACGTTTCTCGGATATGAATCTTGAAGCTTTGGTCGAAAACCTCTATTTTATATTTCGGGCTCTTTACTCCTCTCCTCTAAACCTTCCGTAAACCTTAATAATCTTTCTTCTGGCCTTATTTCCCTTTCTTCCACTTCTAGGCTAATTCTTCTGGTATGATTCCTCGAATCTTCGAAATCTACCTTCTCCCTTTCCTTTTCTTATATCTCAGTGATAATCTTCCTCATCTGTTGGCCTAATTCGGTCTTTAAATCTACCTTATAAGTCTCAAGACTGGCAACATCTCCTAGATTAAGACTTTGTAATTTTTTGGTTACGTATTCTTCTAGTTCATTAGTTTTCTCCTCACTCATGGCATTAACGTTAGCGACAACCTTGTTAAACCGTTCCTCTATCGTTTTAGTCTTACTCTATAACGATTCATTCAAAGCTTGCACATCCTGACTAGATTGAGTTCTATCTTTTACTTGCTTTTCAGTAAGCGTATCAATCTTTTTACCTAAATCCTTTCTTACTTCAATGACCTCTCGATTAATTTCTACTTGAGTACTGGCTAATTTCTTTTCTATTTTTTCTTGGATTTGCTTAACATGTTCCCCACTGGATTTGTTCCACTCGTTTTTCCAGACAACTATAATAGCTTTTAACATTTCAGCTATGTCTTCCTCAATATCTGCCTTAAGAATTCAATTGTGATCAATAACCTGCGTTCGTAAAGTTTCTACATCACCTTTTAATTCGGCCAGAGAAGCTGTAGTTTTTAACGCATCGTTTACAAAACGTGTCGTTGAAGCAATTATATTCTGATTACACTATGTTTTAGAAGCTTCCACCTCTTGCCTAAGTTTATTAATGTCCACTTGGACTTTTGCTACATCTACAAATACCGTATTGACTTCTGTTTGTATTTTTCCTATGTCAGACTGTACATCAGTGACATCTAACTACAAATGTTTATGTCAACCTGAACATTAGTGTCATCGGATTGTACTTTTGCAACATCAGTTTAATTTGAATCTACCTTAGATTGGACTGTGGACACTTCTAACCTCACATTACCAATATCGGATTGTACTATGTCTACTTTGGTTTGGACAGTGGATACATCTACTTGGACTGTATCTACTTTACTTTGGACATTACCGACCTCAGTTTGGACATCTCCGACATCTGTCCGTACACCACTTACATCATCCTGTACCTGCTTTGAACTGGCCTGTAAACGCGTTACATTTACAATCATTTTAGAGGCACTAGTTTGTAAACCCTCTAAAGAAGTCTTAACTTCTTGAATTTCATTTTTGAAACTCTCTTTGACACTTTCTGCGACTTTATCTGTAATAGAATCAACAACTTTAACAATCACTGTGTCAAATTCCTCCTTTCATTCACGCTTCAGTTGTTCTAGGTCCTGCTTCGCCTCCTGAAATTTACCTTGCATATCTACCATATTCACAGATAAATTATCCCTTATATTACCTTCGACAGCTTTCAAATTCGCCTTCATTTCACTTTGGACACCCTTTAAACTGCCCTGCAGTTGCTCCTTCAAATTCGCCTTCATACATTCTTGCAGCTTCTCCTGCATCTCCTCAAACATTCTCCTTACAACCTCAGTTGCCATTGCAATAACCCTTTATATACTGCTATGGAGACATATTCAACAACATAGCAAGATAACACCATTTGAGCAACGTCTTCCTCCATATAATTTATGAGCACCTTAATGTCTAAAAGTAACTTACAATTACCTTAGCATTAACTTATAGTACACCCTATGTTAAAAAAAAACATAATCAAAATGCTCGTTCTCCTGTGACTCACTTTAAATATACTACCACAGAGAAAATTCTACCATTATAATCATTAAAACAAATTAGCTTTATTTTAAACATGACCTTAGCAATCGTCATGTACCGGTGAAATAAAATATACATCCAAATCATAGGTCGTTTATCGAAACTGTCTACCTACTACACCTCTCTCAGATTTCTAAGATCTGATCATTATCTGAGTGTAACCTTCCTAATATCAATTTAAAATAATCCTATATAATTACACTCACATCCATCCGAAATTGGACAAGACATCCCATGAGTCTGGTAATTATTTCTTTCACTAGAATTGTTCAATCCAACTTCCTTTAGAGGTACTACGAAGCTAATTTCGTAGCCCCAAAGTATAGGGCGCCATCCCTACTGTACCCGTAAATCCGGAAAGTAGCCTGTTGGAATATCCATTGCCCAGGCTGGATCGCCTATTTCTAACAGCACCGGCAAATTAACACATTAGAAATCGCTCCATCATGGTCGTTAGGGATTTACATACAGCAGTTACAAGAATAATGTGGATAAACAACAAACTACGCGTGGCACACTTACCTTTACTTACGTGTCTCGGGGACTGGGAACTCAGCTTCGCCTACAATACATCCACAATACTCTAATCCTTATATTTAAAAGGAATCGCACGTCAACGACGACAGATAACGAAATGAATAAATCTATTAACAAGAATAAAGGAATCTAATATAAACAAAATAACAATAAACTAATGTAACAACCAAAAAAACATACAATCATACACACTTCCCTTCTACAATGCATCTTGCTACATTGCTGTCTAAAAATATAAGCATAAAAGCCTTAGCGTAACTAGGCCTACACTACGTAAAGAAAAACGTTTAATAGAGGCTCTTACATTTATGGCATTCCTGGCAACAGGTTACATTCGCTGGCACGCGTTTAGAAACCGCACGTGCATTGGCTTGCTTCATCAATGAGCGCTAGCACAGCGTTGCGCTCAGAACTATTTATATTTTATACAAGGCTGTGAGTCGGCACATGTTCACATTATATCACACCAAGCACTCCACTCCTAACGGTGAATCATTCTGTCTGGCTTGCATTGAGACTGCCTTGTGTGCGTTTAAATACACGTATAAAATTAACATTCAGATTTTAAAAAATGCTCATAACTTCTACATTCCTTTAACAATCATTCTGAAATCTTCATACAATCTTTCATTCGCACCCCGGAATTGTTATAGACCAATTCGGATCAACATTCACTCTTAACAGTGGGCAATCATCCATTCAAAAACATCCGATCAGAATATGCACGATATTCCAAAACATTCGATTAATAAATCCTATTAAAATTATTTAAATAATTAAATCATTTCCGAAAAAAGTTTACATGTAATTTGTTCATAATAATAGACAATATTCAACGTAGCTAATACGTTACCTTCGAGATTCTGGATTCTCGGTTACAATACAACTCTCAATTAATTATTTACACTGTTTTTCCACATAAACATTTTCTAACACTCTGTAGTTTTCATATATTGCTCACACATCGTCTTATATAGTTTTCATTATATTGTCGGTCTAATACAGTCGACTGGCAAAGGTTAACTGTACGCATTTACATAACTTCGGGTTTAATAAAATTCAATAATGGTATCATTGACATGAGTAGACAATCGTTCTCTAATTGCATTCCGCTAAAACCCTTCTGTCAACACAGCTAAAACGTTACTTCACATGAACTAGACTACTTGTATACAACGACTCTTATCATGATCCATGCCTTTCTTATCAAATAACAATAATTTCATTGACTGCCCTTAAAATGCGGAACTTCCTTTGCATGAGCGCTCCATAGCTCTACGAATCCTCATATAACAATATATATGGCATAAACAATTGTCATCCGCTATGTTAAACGATAATAAAAACGGATTAATTGTTATTAACATTTCTTCTGTAGGAACTTTTCTCAAATAATGGCATGACTCTCAGTATCGTTTCACATGACTACTGATCTACAATTATACATTCTTAAGTTCTTCAAACGAAACTTCCAATCGTAATGAACGACTGCCGTGATTGACCTAAAGTTTACTACACAAAAATATAATTAACTGTTAACTCGTCTGTCGCAAATACATGTAATAAAAATATTACTCCTGTCTCACCTCACTTATAAAGCTTTAAAAGTATATCGTTGTAATATCAGGTCTACATAATAACGTGATATTACACATATAGTTTAAAATAACACGCATGTTATTTATAGTGTCAAATAGAATTCAATCTTGACCGGGATAAACTAGCTTTGAATTCCTAGCCAAAATTTGAATAATCTTCTATCAAAAGATAATTCCTCTAACATATTAAATGAACAAAGCTCTCAGCTTTACAAATAATAAAAAGGTTTGTCAACGTCGTAATGTTTTCCACTCTACATAAAGAATGTCTATAGGGATTATGACTTCGGTCTTATCAAACGACTAGTATTTACTAGATCCTCGAAAGTTTATGTTCAATAATGATATGACAATAGCATTCGATGTTTCTTCTGCTCTTGAAGTTTGATGTTGTTACATTAAAGGGCTCAAATTAAATTTAAAAGAATGTAATTTGAAACTATGACACAATGTATGAATACTTGGTTGAAGTATAATTATTAAAATTCCATAATTCAAACGACTAGTCTTCTATAAGGAAATCTGATTCCCCAAACAAAATTTTTAATGTCAGTTCAACAACTGATCCGTAGAATAAAATTGAAAATTAGATGAAAGACAATCATCTCCTAAATAATCTTGAAGCATAAAAATCTTAACCCACATCTGAAGTGTAAAATACAAGAAAACACTGAAATACATGAAAAGTGAAATTATGGAGTAAGAACGTCTGCTCAGGATGTCACTAATCAAGCTCTATACTATAAATAAGAGACACTATTACCTTATTTTGGACGATATCATGAAGATCTATGTAAATATTCACACAATACTTTAGATGTTTCCTCAGTTCAAGATACTGAGATGGATCTGCGTTCGAACCTCGGATCTGCGACCTCAGAGATAGGAAAACGGTCCCCCTTCGGAATTCACCGACATTCGCCTGGGCTCGAACGACATACTTCTGGCAAATTATTCTGTTGTTGCTGGACTACCCTAGCATCTTGACAAATCTCTTCTGTAGAATCTTCATTCTGCGTCGCAAATATATATCAGCCTCATCAATGGAAAATAATTTATAGAAATATTCACATAGATGGTGAATGAAATATTTGTTTTGCTAATTGATGTTACATTAGTGTTCGTAGACTGACGAAAATGTTCAAGATGAACCGTACACTACGTCTGTATTCAAGAATACGTCGTCTAACGAAGTTCCATCGTTGTATCTTAACTTCTGTTATCGAATATGTCTCAGGCGCATAACTATTTAGTTCATCATATCAACAATGTTAATTATGTTGAATGAAACCACTTGAAGAATAATGTTAGCCATTATGATAATGTTTATTTCCTGCGCCAATGTTAAAAGTTCTCCGCTACTGTTCACTTGAACTACGTTCACCAACTTCACGTTGAAACTAAAATGATGTTCAGCTTTATTTCCAATAATTTTGAAAATCTGTCTTAACAGGCTTATATCAATCTCCCACCATAATTTTAGCGCGTATATTACTAATGCTTATTACTGCGTAGATTAACCGATCTGCGGTTTTTAAATATCAGACATAATTTCTTTTAATATTCTCTTAATTACCAAATAAGAAAATCTTTTTCTAAGGGCCTAAATGCTTAATTTCACCAAATTATATAGTTGAAGTTGATCCCGTCTTCAATAAGTCCTCTTCTCATTGGCTTTGGGTTGGGATCCAATAGCATAATTTATAACAATTTTTATAATATTAATTTCCAAACTCACTGTTTCTATGCCAATTTCAGCCTTCTAGAAGCGTCTATTGTGCAATGTGTCACGTGATCCGGCTCTCCCGTGGCCTCGAGCTTGTAACACTACCCTCCTGTGTCACACTTCCAGAATTTATATTTGCTGGTTTAATTTTATCATGGGGACGGAAAATACTCTCAATTTGTCCCAGAATAATTCAATTTTCGGGGGCAGTATCTGACATTCCACTTGACGAATTAAATGCGTATTTCACGGAAAAGAGAGTTCAGTCTAATCCGCTTAATAGACCACATGCAAATAATGACCCATCATTTTTCCCACAAATTCGCCCATGCTTTGCTTTTCGTACTGTCTGCACTAATGAGGTTAAGAAAGTCCTGTATTCTATTAAATTGAAAGCTTGTGGTGTCGATGATATTCCTATAACTTTCATACAGAATATCATTGGCGCTATTCTACACATTCTCACCCATATTTTTAATTACTGTTTGAAAAACGGCAAATTACCTGCAATTTGGAAGTACGCTAATGTAATCCCTCTTCCTAAGAACCCTGGTTCTAAACTTCTATACGATTACCATCAAATTTCTATTCTCCCCGCTCTTTTCAATGCGTTAGAACGGTTGGTACTGCGCCCTTATCCTATAGGCCCCAGGCTAAGTTCGCATGGTTCTTCGTCATGCAGAGTGTATATCGTTTAAATGAGCTTCAAATTACAGAGGAGATGGAAACCGGATTGCATATTATTTAATCATGGCAAGCGCCCGATCTGGGTTGGAAGTCGAGCTCATGTACGTCGCAGACAGTACCAGCGACGTATTGCCTAAAGTTTGCCAAATACAGCGAAGTCTAGAACATATTTCTATGCTACGCATCGGCCAGAGCAGGTGCAACATTCCAAGGACTTCTTGGGAAGCTGACCTCAATAATTTGTTCTCGTATGTTCTACGCTACGCCGCAAGTTAGCAAAGCCCCGCCCCTAAATCACTAAATAAATAAATTGTGACAATACGATAACACCCAGGATCGAACCCTTAACGTCATTAAACCTGGAATATTCCTAAGATTTTTCGCCAGTCATCAAACTGAATAGATCATCATGATATCATTAAATCGATGATCAAGGAAATTAGTTTCTTACGCCAACAGTCTGGGGTGGAGAGTTTGGTTGCGCTGGTAGGGATAGCGTCCATGTCGTCAGAAATAGTGCCAGGGGACGCAAGATGGATATTTGTGGAAGCCACGATCGAATGTCGGTGACAATATGATAATAATACGGCCTTATTATCAATATTAATTTGCATATATTGTGAAGATGGTGTACGGTCTGAAAGAAGAGCTCCCGACAGCGTAGAAAGATTAGTGTTGACCGCCGCCATGTGAAAGATATACCCCCGCACTCTCGTGGTCGCAGGAGTTAGTTGGCAGTAGTCTGGAGTAGTTTCGCGTGAGCAGTTCTGCGTAGGGAGTCAGAGTCCGGTTTGCTAGTTGGTTGGTGGCAAACGTCGGGCGAGAAAGATCGTCGCCTAACTACGAGCAGTTAGCAGTGGGAGCACGCCAAGCTAAAATATTATTGCACCACAATTGGTAAAATACAAGGGGACGATATTTAAAGAGACATAAATTGCGTAAAATAAAGTATTCATATGCGGGAAAGCAATATATTCGCTCAAATTTATATAGTAGACTTTCCACGCCAAGTGCAGAGACGGTGTTAGCAGACGCAGGAGTGAGGAAGACGTAGAAGGACAATCGAGGTCCGAACCGGAGTCCGGTTGAACCGGCACGTCATCTGCGAGTTCACCATTCGAAGGGAAATACGCGTAGAATCGGTCAACCCACGGCATCGTGAAGAAAGAGCTAGTGAGATAGAAATACGTGTGGTTATATTGCGCAATCCATGCAAAGTGTATAAAGTGTCTAAAATAATAAATTACGTGTTTATTAGGGTACTAGTATGTGATAACCTTATGAAAGTGTCAATAATAGTTTGTGAAGAAAATCGAGTGAAACGCAGCGAAATTATGATGAAGAATTAATCAGTGTAATAATGTATTCAGTGATGAGATGTAATTGTGATATCATGTAGAGCCCTGGAGAGGAGCTGTGAAAGATCCCTGCTGAAAGGAATGATGGGAGCTGACAGGAGATCACGATGAGTACTAATCATTGATTATATTAAGTCATTGTTTATGGGTGTATTCTTAGGATTACCATAGTTGTGTAAATAATATGTTAGTGATTAATTTTTGAAGTTAGATTTATTTTGCTTAGATATGTGCGCACGTGATGACGCGACGCTGTTGATTTATTTTGAGATGCTTGGCAGAAATAACGCTCACAAGTCGTACATGTTGGATACACTGGTAGGAATGTATGTTTATTTATTTGCTAAAGTATGTGTATTTCAGACCAGGAAAAGACGGAAGAAGCCCAGAGTGAGGCATGTGGTTTTGGGTAAGAAAGAGAGAGAGATTCTAACATTTTTTTATGGACACAATAATAACACAAGTTATTAATAATAATAATAATATTAATAATAATAATAACACGAGTAATGGAGGGGAATTTTTATTTCCGTAATGCTGGTAGTTTGATTTCACACCTGGTGAGATATTTATTTAGCTAAGTTACGCCCTGGGAGTAATCTAGGAACGTTACCTTTGCGTCTCCAATATATTTGCTCTAATCAGGTAAGATACGATTTGTGAGAGAGTGCACTGAGCAACTGTCTGAGTGTTTTGGAACATGTATGAGCATTGGGTCGTGGTGATATGCAGAAATGTTATGATAAAGGCATGCAAAATATGGTATTGGGATGGTCTCATGTGATTCCAGGTAAGCTACGACGAATGAAAGAAAAAGAAAATGGTAAGGATTATGAAATATGTGCAGTTAGGCTGTAGCGGACATCGCCATGTGTCCCATGATGTCGCCAACTGAAAATAAAAAGGTAAGAAGTGTGTATTGAGGCATGCCATAAGATAAGAGGTAAAGCCGAACGGCGCTTTAATTATTTGAGTGAAATGATGAACCACGATTGGGTATGTTCCAAAGTTTATACCACGCTCAGCTTCGAACAGGAGACCACTAGGCTTACGAGACTAGCTGCTCGTATATTTCATTTCGCTTATTTGGTGCGAGATTAATAGGATGCTTTTGGTTACCACTGGGTGTGTTGGCTCAACACATGTTTGTCCTAGGCCAAGGTCATTTGACGTTTTCCCTCTCATTTTGGCTAACGGTACTTACGTCACTCTCCTCTTGGCCGTGTAGAGAGCCGAGCTATTAGTAAATCATAGGTTTCCTGTACCGAGTTTAAGTCTGTGTGTGTTGAGCACATTTTTGAACTGATAATAATAACTTATTAAATAATGGTATCTTGTAATAGGGTGCAGATACACAGTGACCTATCATGACCTAGCGTCCTCGCAGTGACGAATAATAACAATGATAATAATAATAACAATGATAATAATAATAATAATAATTATATAATCAATAGATTCTGTAAAAGGGTACGAATATCCATTGACCTTTCGCGTCCTAGCGTCATTGCAAACTAACATCACTGTGGGAATAATATTGGATAATACTAATGATAATAATAATGATATTAATAATAATGATAGTTAAGTAATTAATTTGATAATGGTGTTCTACAGAAGGGTGCAGGCATTCATTAACCATTTGAGGTAGAAGTGTAATCTCTCTCTAATACTAGCGACGGTTGCAGATATGTCATGCCCGAAACAGGTAAGTCGAGGTCCTTACTTCGAGACCTATTTGTGTACATATTTTGTGAATATATTTTGTAGATACAGTTGTGCCATGCCTTTATTTACAGTGTCGGGGAAACATCGTTGTCACCTACACTCATCGTTGTTTTCAAATGTTATTGATCACCGTACGAAGTGTGAGCATAGAATATTCTTATTATTGCATTGGTGCAAATTTGCATATAGTCTAGCGTTCATTTTTTTAGCCCTTGTTTTTTTTGTCTTATATAAGAGGATATGTGAGGGGATATTGCAAGCATCTCAGTTATTGTATATTAGTATAGTTGACATACACCCATAAACTCTGACAGACAGTATCGAGTTCGAGACCCGAAATGAGGTATCGAGTCTTGAGTTCGATCCTTGGATAATCGTGTCCTCATGCATTGGTGTTTATTATAATGTGCCAGTATAGCATATCTCAAGTCCTATTGTGGTGTACATCTGTTGCATACACGAGAGCTCATAAATAAATGTACCAATTTTATATCCATAGAAAAAAAAGGGGCAAGGTTTGTGTTAAGAATTTGGATGCATAAGAAGTGTATCTTTATGAGAGTATTTTTAATCCATACAAGGGATCATACAGGCGATATTGCCAGATTATATTTCATGTTTGGAAAAGCCCTTGCTTAATAGTGTGATGCACGAATGATTTAATTAAAGTAATGTTAATTTACATGGTACATTACGTTATGGTGAGTTGACGTGATACTTGATGTAATGAGCTCACAGTGTGGAATTTTCAATGAGTACAATACTGATTGTAGTGAGATCAGATCATAATTTTGCTTACGTGTTTGATCAAAGATGGATTAATTAATTTATGTAATTATTAATTTGAATAAGTTATTAATGGTCTTTAAATGGATTGATATTTCCCAATCGGGATTGAATGATTTGATTGATCGCTTTGATCCACTTAATTAATCAAATTGATTGTGTAATTAATTTAATTGATATCCAATTAATTTAAACTTTGATTTTGATCATTCTTTTTATTCAATTTTGTTATTTTTGGAATCCGTTTGGATTGATTTTGATAATTTGTGATTTTGAGTAGATTATTTTGGAGTTATAAACTTATTTTGGATTTGCTTCAGAATTTCATGATTTATTAGTTTACTTTCGCCTTAATTCATTTCTCGTTAAGATTTTGGTTTTCTTATTTGGATATTTTGTTTTACTCTTTCTTTTTTTTTTGGTTTGTATTTGTTTCTTTAGTGTTAATAAAGTTGCTTTCCTTTTATTTGAATTCTGTGTGTGATGATTCATTGATCAGCCCTATCGATCTTCCAAATGGTGTATGCCAGGACAGTTGTTAGCTTCAAGTAGGAACGCTCCGCCCCCGAGGAATGAATCCTGTCCTGAAGGTCCTATGTTCAAAAGGGTACAGTACATACTCAGATACTGGAATATCTGCAAGCTCACTCTCTTCTGGATCCACTTCAATCTGGCTTCAAGAAGGGCCATAGCACAGCAACTGCCTTAATCAAAGTAACTGAGGATATCAGTCAAGGAATGGACGAAACACAAGTGACAATACTCACACTCCTTGACGTCAGTAGGGCTTTTGACACGATACATATCCAGACATTGTTGAAGAAACTTGCATGCTTTTTCGGTAATGAGGCTTTAAAATTTTTCACCGCATATCTTACCGATCGCATGTAACGTGTAATAACACAAGATACTGCTTCACAGTGGCGACTCAGGAAGGCAGGAACCCCCCCGGGGTTCCGTTATTGGTCCTTTTTGTCTGTCCTTTATATTAATGACATCTCCTCAGCAATAACATATAATAGATATCATCTGTATCTTTTTGACCTCATCTTGGCTGTAAGACAGCTACAAGAACACCATTATGAATATGGGAAAGATCTGGTGTTGACCGTCTTGGATATTCAGAAAGCATATGATAGTATTAATAGAAACAAGGTATGGGAAGCAATGAGAGCAAAAGCAGTGAACAAGGATACAGTGGCAAGAGTGAAAGCAATGTAGGAGGGAAGCAAAAGCTGTTTAAAGGTGGGAAGAGAGAGAACCGAATGGTTTCAACTGGAGAGTGGTCTGAAACAGGGAAGTGCCCTCTCACCCCTGTTATTTATAGTGGTGATGGATGAAATCATACGAAGAGTGGTAAATAGCATTGGGGAAAGGAAAATGAAGGCAATGTTGTTTGTTGATGACCATCTGGTATGGGGAGAGGATGAGGAAGAAGTACAAGAGCAATTAGATGAGTGGGAGAAGGTAGTGCTATCATATGGGATGAAGTTCTCAGCACAAAAGAGTGAAGTGGTCATCACAACGAGGAGGAAGAACAGACTGGATATGGGCATAACACTTGGAGGACAGCAGTTGCAGAAAGTAGAATGCTTCAAGTACTTGGGAAGCATAATTGAAGAAAAGGGAGGCAATAGAATGGAAATAAATGACAGGGGAAGGTGCGCAGATGGATTTTTCAAGAGTGTTCGGGGGATGATATGGAATAAAGATGTACCACAAAAATGTAAAGGAATCATCTACAAGACCTACTTTGTGCCAATGTTGACATATGGTTCAGAAACATGGGTGATGACGGAAAGGGACAAGAATAAAATACGATCAGTGGAGATGAAGTTCCAGAAGAGTAGGGTAGGAGTGACAAGAATGGACAGAGAGGAATGAGAGAGTCAGAGAAATGGTAATAGAGGAACCATTGCAAAATAGAATAAAGCGATCTAGGCTGCAATGGTATGGACATGTTAGGAGGATGCAAGAGGAGAGGATACCGGAGATGACGTTTGGAATGGAAATGACGGGAAGGAGGCCAAGGGGAAGACCAAGGGACAGATGGACAAAAGGAGTTAAGTAGAGTGTGGAGGAAAGAGGAGTGTGCTGGGACACAGTAAATGACGAGAGATGGTGGATGAACAGGAAACGATGGAGAGGCTTATGTTCCAAGCAGACCGGACCAGCGGTCGGAAACTGCTCAAGATGATGATGAAGATCCTTATGCGGATGACCTCCAAATTTACTGTCACGTTGGTATCAACGATATAGCGAACGCGATACGAGATGTAAAAACCGACCTGCAACAACTCAGCGTGTATGCTAGTGATAACGCTCTCCTTCTCAACCCCAAAAAGACCCAAGTTATTATAATCGGTTCGCAGGGATTATTGAATTCCATGTATAAAACTACACTATCCCTCCTCTAACTTTAAATGCAACCGTAATCCCGTTTAGTTAAACAGTGAAAAACCTCGGTATGACTCTGACTGAAACTCTTGACTGGTCTACACATGTAAGTAATACTTGCAGGAAAATGTACGCGACGCTACACCCACTCAAACGGCATAAGGAAATTTTACCACAAGACGTGAGGATAAAACTTATTGAGACTCTGACACTACCAATACTTGACCATTGAGACGTGGTCCTTGTTGATGCAACTAGCGAACAAACTAAAAAAAACCAACGAGCATTGAACTCTAGTCTTCGGTTTGCTTTCAACTTGAATTACGATTCTCACGTAACCCCTAGCTACAAAGCTCTTTCTTCGCTGAAACCTGAAGGGCGTCGAAATTTAAATATTTTACGTCAGTATATCGAACCCTAGACGAAAATCTCCCACTTTATATTTCCTCGAAATTTCATTTCCTGTCCTCATTTCATAATATTAATACTAGATCTGGCTCTTCCCTCGCTATTCCCGTTAACCACTCTTCCAAGTACTATAAATCCTTCGTTGTGACTGGGTCGCGACTTCGGAATACACTCCCAGCTGACGTAAGGAAATGCAAGACCTAGACAAAATTTAAGACTGCTTGCAGCGATTTCCTTTTGAACACCGCTGACTGTTTCGTGTGACTGGTGATGTATGATAGACAGCATGATTGAGCCATTATGGTATATAAATAACTTTGTCGATTCAAAATTAAAATACCCACTATCACTACCACACTATCACTTATTATTATTATTATTATTATTGGTATTAGCATTATTATTATTATTATTGTTTCACATAACTGTTTTATATGTTTCTTTGTTTGATGTGCATTGCTATCTTTATTTTTATGTCCTGTATTATTCCAACTTAATTTCTTGTTTACGTATCTTAGTCAATGGTAGTATTTGTGTATTTTATTATAACTATGTGGTTAAGTGTAAGAGAGGGCCACGAGCCCTAACTTTGCCACAGCAAAAGACATAAATAAATAAATGTTCTAAGGATCCAATGATCAAGACGAAGGGTTCCTATCATCTGAAACCTGTTATTTGTGTTATAATGCATTTGCTGAAGAGGACTGAAAAGTTAGGGATCATTGTTATATTACAGACGAATACCATGGAAGTGCACATAATAACTGTCATTTGAGGTGTAAAACTCCTATTCCCTTTCCTGTATTTCTACATAATATGTGTGGATATGATGCAAATTTTATTGTAAAGAAGTCGGGGTGTATTAAAGAGTGGACTTTATAGCTAATAAAGAAAATATCATGTGATTAACCAAATATTTAGGAAATGTTAAGCCTGGATGTGATAAATTTAGTTACAAACATAACATCATACCCTGAAACAGACGAGCACTTTAGAAAAGAAAATGCAACACTTATGATTACATTGATTCATTGGAAAAATTAAGTGAAAAGTATTTACCTCCTAAAGAGGCATTCATTAACAAATTAAGTCAGGAAGATGTTAGTAAAGAAGACTATGAACATGTCAAAAATGTATGGAATCAGTTCAAAATTAAAACTCTAGTGGAATATATTGATCTTTACCTTACTTCAGATGTAATTCTCCTTGCAGGCAGCTTTGAAACTTTTAGAAACAAAACACTAGACACACCCAGAGTGGATGCTGCACACTTTTTTACTTCACCTAGTTTAAGTTTCAAGGTTCTTTACACTAGAAGTTAGCTCGAATTGATGCATGATTACGATCAGATTCTTTTAATAGTGTCTGGAATCCGTGGAGGTATATGCCAGGTTTCTCATCGGTATGCGGAAGCTATCAATAAATACATGGAAAGATATGATTCCGAGAAACCGTCGCAGTTTATTACCTATGATGATGCCAACAACCTTTACGGGTGGGTTATGTGCCACTCCCTTCTTCACGGGGGATTTCAGTGGGTCTCTCGAGACACCGTTGATTTAGAAACGCCGAAGAAAGACGACCCTGTGGGATATATTCTAAGCGTTGATGTCGATTACCCATCTGACCTTCATGATCTGCACAACTACTTACCTGTTCTACCAGAGTGTACACAACCTAAGGATTCGCCTCTCAAGTAACTAATTCCTCTTCTTGGAAATCGAAGGCGATACGTTGTTCATTATATGGCAATTAAACAGGCTCTTAAATGGACTAAAATTGATGGAAAATCAACGTGTGTTAAGGTTTCAACAGAGACCTTGGCTAAAGTCATGCGTTGATTTTAATGACAACCTACAAAAACAGGCCAAAAACAATGTTGAAAAAATCTGTACAAATTATTTAATAATGCAATTTATGTAAATACAATGAAGAATGTTCGTAAAAGAATAGATATACTGAGACCGTCTGAACTCATTGCTCGGTGATATTTATGATAATGTTGATGAACATGCCATGCCTTGTCACTGAACGCGCCCTGATTCAGGGCGCGGCATGCAGTAAGGAATGGGTGATGTCTTGACTCTGGACATTCACCCTAATAATTTTTCTGAGCACCCATTATTACATTTTTTGCTGTCAAAAGTCTCAGAACATTCCACGAAGTAATTCTACACAAAAGAAACATTATGATGTTTACGAATTCTATTTGTCGGTAAAATGTAATTTACGCCGCAGATTGGCGGGAGGAAGTTAGACCGTCAACGACTCATGTGACCATCCAGACACTGTAAGTGAGCTCCATCACGGAGACTACCTTTTTAGAAGCCGCCAATGTAAGACGCGCTGACACCGTCCGTCTTGAAGGCGAAGAAAGGTTAAGTCCACCCACGGGGTGAAGGTATTTGTTTAATCCGACAATCGTCGAGGTGAATTGCGAAAGTATATTTTTGCTCCACAGCGTGCAGTGCTTCGAAGTGAAAATTTTTATAGTCTTTGTGAGACAGAATTATTTCCATCTGTAAGACGATTACCATTTTGTTCCATCCACGAGGGGGTAGGCAAATCTACAATCATCAAATGTAAGTTGCAAGTGAATAATAATTGTGAATGATAAATCAACTGTGTGATAATTCAACTAGTGCACGAGTGAAAAGTGCTGAATTTTATGTTACATTTTCATGAATATTTTTGGCCATCAGTAACACCACATTTCTACACGTGGGCCATAAAATCTAAGTCCACTCAGGACCTGAAATACTGCTAAGTTCTCATAATTCACAAACCATCATGTGCGAACAGGCACAACACATTTATTGATGATCTACGATGCACTCTGTAAGGTGATTTTTGTGCCTGATTATTGTGATAATCTTCTATCTCAATTACACTAGAATCTGTGATTTTCTACACCACGTTTCGTGTAAAATCAGTGGAGCAGACAGTGAAGGCCATTTTTGTAACAAGTCTGCAAGTAATGCCAGTGAATCAATTTTTATACTGTATTAAATCAATCACTCAGACTCACTGAAACACGTGTGCAATCGATCACAATGTGCAATCATAACGCCGACCACGTGTACATAATTATCCAAGTGCTATCCATCAGTGTTATGGAGTAGACCCCAACAATGTGAGAGTTATATCCAAGAAGAGACAACTTCTTCATGGCAGAAGAACCGACCAACAACATTGAGGGACGTGGAGCCCAGGAGTCCATCAACCCACCAGCTAACCATAAGGAGGAGATCCTGTTCGTGAGACCAACTGGTAGACGCAGGAGACTGGAACGAGGGAGACACTATGCTAGGAGTCTAATCTGGAAACCCATTACAACCGTCCAGGTCTCGGAAACACCTCTATTACCATGGAATTACCATGAGGTGACTTATAGGTGAGTCTACAACTTCTCTTCTTTGTACGGGTTTAGCTGTGGTAGAATCGAAGTGTAGAAATTAACCGAACTTGTGATGACCAGTTAGGTAGGATTTTTCTAGTTAGATTAATTATTTTCTTCACAGTGAGAGTTAATGCTTTCTTGGTGCATTCCATATGTGTCCACAGGATGTAATGTCCTAAGTTTTCTGATAGACATGACAACAAATCATTTGGATTTGGTTTGGTCGACCCTTCATGTGGACCAGATTATATTGAAGGATGGACAACAATTCTTTGTAATTTTTATTGTGGCCCCCTTTTCCGTAACACTTCCATAGACGCCACTGTTTTGTTTTTGCCTTGTATGGGCGTATCAGTTAGTGACCGACCGTTGTCATTACCCTTTTTGATGTCATTAAGTTATTTATTTTTTATGTGAGCTCTGAAACCACATCAGTTCAAGCTAGAACAAGAGGGGAATTGTATTAAGTATGCTGCCTGAGCATTGAACCCCGGGTACCTTTCGTATCATTTCAGACATCTCAGCAGCTTGTAAGATTGTCAAAATTAATTATACTTTTGTTTTGTGTCGAGTCACAGACACGTAAAAGTTTTGTGATGAATGAATGTACATATGAGTGGAGCGACATCTCTTCGTCGACTCCAAAGCGCTCCACAAGCAGTGGAATATCTTTGAAAAGCTGTTATTTGGAAGTTTGTGACATAACCTATTATTGTACTCCGTATGTTTACATGGTACAGATGCCACATATCTTTTACAGTTATTTATAATAATGTTTGAGCCAGCGTAATGCACAATTGAACTGTCTTTAAGTGAATTAACGGCTGCTGAATGTAATGTGGCACCATACGCGACTATATGAGAAGTGTGTTTGTTCACACCAGTGAGAACGTGTTTTCAAGCCCACGGTCCGTCACGCTCTTTGCGAGACACTGCTGTACTTTTAGACTAAATGCGCACGCATTCATATTTTACCGTTTGGAAGTATGGGCATTTTCTGTGTCAAGGCCAGGAGTGTTACTGTGTGATCAGATGTCTTTGCTTATGTCATGGGACGGGCATGTAACTTGCCTTGTTAACGCTTCAGAAAGCGAACATTGTTTGAGCACTATTTGAGAGTGTATGATTTTGGTAGGAAGCCCTGTTGTCTATTATTTAGTGGTGATTATGACACCCTGTTCGAGGCTTTCTATGTGTTATATGTGACTGCCCATGATGCACTGTCGTACAGGGAGAGCCCTGCGACCACTTTATACCAGGATTAGCCTGAGGACTGTATAGGAGAGCTGTGTGCCCCTACAGTATTGTTGCAACTTAGTCTAGCTTACTCGTGTTATTCTGTTTCCGGCCGTCGATCCGAGGTTGTTAGTGATGATCTTTCAGTAGACTTCACGCCGTTAAGCCGAGGTGTCCATTAGAATCACCAGCATTCGTCATAAATCTACGACAACATAAACCGTGCTCCTAATAATAATAATGACAACTAATTATTATTAATAAAATGCTAAATAACTAAGACTGTGAATTAATCTTGATCTGCAATATTGCGCTCGCTGGACGATTCTATGTGGATGTGTTCCATTTCCAACGGCAAATGACTTGTTGCCTTTTTGATACACTATTTTGGGACGACGGAGATCGTTCGGACCATTAGTTCTTAACTGGTGGCGCACGATGATCATGCGACGTAAGTCGTGATTTTGATCACGCTGTTGCCACCATAATTACATTGTTAGATGACCACTGAATACAAACAGCATTCTTGCGTGTAGGCAGGCTGTTAATTGGAAATATTGTGAGTGCCCGTTTCAACTGTGTAGGGTGTACTTTTCTTGCCACTACCCTAGCTTTGCTGTTATTGTTTTCTTGTATCTAGATTTTCGCGAGGGTTTTAAACTTCAATCAGTGTAGGATTCTTGACCCTTCATTTTTCTTTTTGTATTAGCTTGCGGGATTAGCCCAAAACAAACCCTCCGAACTAGGCCAGGTGTTTGTTATTTTTTAAATAAATTTTACCGGAGTTTACATAAGTCTGTATGTTATTATTTTGCAGTTGAAGTGTTTCTGCGGTGTACTCCTTGGGTCATTCTTGACACATACCTTGTCTGCCCAGATCACCCCGGGATCTTACTTTTCGTGCGCACTGACCTATAAGAAGTACATCCAATCCTCTTCGGCATATGTGTTCGGATGATGAGTTGTCCGGGAAGTCATTGCGGTTAGTGGCAACCCTAACAGCTCGTCTGACGGGCTCAATACGTCTTGTAACTGACGGCAAAAAGTCTGGAAAGCTACTAGCTAAACCAACATTTATCGACAGAACAATGTATGTTCCTAACCAAGCTGGTCTGCACATGGCTAAACGTAGCATTGTGTTCAATAAGCCTATATACTCTATATTGGAATGTGTGCATTAGATATTTCAAAAATGTGGCACGGATGCCTTTGTATTTGATCCCCAAAGCTTAAAATTAACATAACAATATTTAGCGTTGGTGAAATTCGAACCCGCCACCCTAACACATGCCCACTGTCTTCTACGCACTTGTACCTTTGCTCTACGGTTACTCGTTCCCTTGCCCTGTCTGAAAGCGTACGACATGTGATATTGCTTTCCACCTCGAAGTTTTACTCACGTTTTTGAGCAGTAAGCCACCATACCCAGCGTTTATTTCGTGTCCAACTGAATCCGTAAAATTAGCATGTAGGCTACTTTGTACATGCCCGTATGACAGTTTGATGCATTGAACTATCACTTGTCGCACACGCGTTTTTGTAAAGGTCATGCTACCATGTCGTCATTAATCTTGTAAAGTCGTTTGGGGACATTGTGGCCTGGCTATAGACAAGGAACTGTTGACCATGCTGGCATCAGACGTTGGACGTGTGGCCTAAAACTAAAATAATAAGGGGTGAAAGACTCACCCGGTATATGAACTTGTCCTATGGCATTTGAATTTATCCTTAATATGGCTCAATTAATGTCTTCTGGATATACATGGCCAAAATGAAATGCTTCCCGTAGATCAGTAAGATTTCCCTGTTTTGAGCAACAGTTGGCAAAACTCTATTGCTGTCTACAACAATTGACACGCTTAAATAATGCTTATTAAGGTAATCAGCGCTCATTGATGGGTTATTGCTTTTCGTTCTGAGTTTTTCCTACACCAAGAGTTCTTACATCTCTCCACAAAGCCTAAGAGTTTTTAGCTGAATTAATTAGCGAATAAGTGTAACGTATCTTTGTATTACGAATAACGTGCTGAGTTCTGTTGCGTATGACTTTGTGTTCTACAATGTCCTCGGGTTTCTGTGTTCTGTTGCACTTTTGCTAGCTCTATTTCGAGATTTTATTAGGTCTTTTATTTCTGTGTTCATCCAGGCACCTGGTGTGTGCCTCACGTTAGCCGAGCGCACTGGGGCATGGCGATCATATAAATCAATTAAATATTTGTTTAATGTTTCTACCTTTTCATCATTTGTTTACTCCTCGAGGACAGTGTGCCTTGGAACTGAGATGGCATCAGCCTTAAACCATTCGTAATTAAACCTGCTGAAGTCACGAAAAGTTAGAATACTGGGCTTATATTTTGGAGTTGACAGGGTATCTACAGCGTATAAGGGATCATGTGTTGAGAAGCCAGAAGCAGCTGTTTGGCCAAACTCAATCACGTTCTCATTGCAGTTGGATGCTATTAAATCCAGAGTAGAAGAGGAGGTTGCAGTGTGATGTGTATCTTGATATGGGAGCCACGACAGATTGCAAGTATTTAGAGTTTCTACTATGTTTTTCGTTTCAAATGTATCCGACTGAAAATGGGCATTGATATCGCCAGCTAATATTACATACTTATAATTAAAAATGTGTGTAAGCATGCCATTTAATAGTAGTTGAGGTGCGATGAGGAGCGGAAAGGAATGGGTCACCCTACCGCACGTACACTCAGGCTTTGTACTTCTAATTAGAAGACCTCTGGTATGAGATTAATTTCTCCTTAAGTCTGTGTGTGAATTTAAAGGCGTATGGCGCGTGATTGATTTCTCCGTAAGCCTCTGACTGAATGAAAAATTCTATGGCGCGAGATTAATTTCTCCGTAAGCCTGTGTGTGAATGAAAAGGCCTCTGGCGCGAGATTAATTTCTCCGTAAACCTGTGTGTTAGCTCTTACTCTAGAGTTATGCCTTAGTGCCGAGCTCAAGCCCGGGGAAAAGAGGAGACGCACAAAAGCTTTTACTTTTTAAACTTAACTATAATACATGGTTCCCTTACGATGGAAGAGTAGACCTTGGAGGTGTATTTGTTATCCAAGTTTGTAAAGCTTGGTGATACACCTGCGATAAGAGTTTACGTATAGCATTAATAGTTAACTTACTAGAGTTTGTTATTCTAAGCGCGTTGTGCGTGATGGACATTTTGCCTAGTAACCACTGCGCTAGCTTCACCTCACTCTCTGTAAGCCTAGCATGGGGTTGATGCGTGTGCCCCATGTATTTTGGATGTACGTATGAGCCTCTGGCTCAGCTTTGGAGGTTAGCTTAAGTTAGGTAAGCTTAGAAAGTTAGGTTAGCTGAGGTTAGGCGTGCTGAGGTTTGCTTAGGTACGTTAAGGTTAGGTTAAGTTATGCTATGGTCACCATCTTCATTTGAAAAGTGCGCCATCCATTTGATGCTTGCGTGTGGCGGCCAACGTGCGCAGTAACCCTGTGCTAAAAATAATAATTTAAATATTAAAATACAATTTAAAATAGGGAAAACAATTTGAAAATAAAATTTCAGTTTCGTGACCTCCAAGTTTGGTCTTTTCGCAAAATCTAAAACGTAAAATATGAAATCCAAAATCTAAAATCTAAAACTTTTAATCTTAAGTTGATAATCTAACATCTAAAATCTAAAATCTAAAATCTAAAAGCTAAAAGCTAAAATCTAAAATCTAAAATATAAAATTTAAAATCGGAAATCAAAAATCTAAAATCTAAAATTTAAATATAATATCTAAAATCTAGAAATAAAATTATCTTTTGGCTAAACGTAAAATGTAAAATATAAAATCTAAACATAAAATAAATCTTAAATGCATTAAATAAAATCTTAAAGTATGTTTCTGCAATTATAGCTTACAGAATTCTTGGGTTAATGACCTTGCTATTTAGTTCTTTGACACAATAAAATAATAATATATAAAAATAAAAATAATAAATTAAATTTTAAAATAAAAGAAATTTTAAAAAAATACTGTATATCATAAAAATTATATAAATAATAAATTAAATATTATTATATTCGAGTGCTATATCCTCTCCAGGGGCGTAGGCGACCTGAATTAGAGCCTTTGACTAGGTCAAGGCATCCCGAACCGGAGTTTGCGTGTGGTTGGGTGGCCAGTCCCTTTCCACTCCTCCTCCTGCCGTAGCATCCGGCAGGTTCCCATTTTACATCACGAGGCTGGGAGACCCCGTACCTGACCTTACTAAGACTTTTAAATTATTGCCAGAGCCGGGGATCGAACCCGGTACCTCGGGGGGTCACAGCCAACAATGCTAGCCACTGCGCCACGAGGTGGTCTATCAATTAAATAAGTAATAAATACATAAAGAGTAAGTAAATAATAAATAATCCATAGTTAATAACAAATAAATAATTATTTGAAAAGTCTGCTATTGAAGAGTGCGGTTACACGTGGCGGCCATATTGCCCATTACCCCCTTGCCCAGCTATGACTGTTATTTCTATACGACCAGCATGGAGTCGGTTGCGCACGCCGGCTATCTTGTACACTAGTCCTAGTGCCAGAACCGGCCAATTATCACTACTTATATAACTTATCCTTCGTCAGGCTACCAAGTAATTGTGTTATGATGTGCCAGATAAGTTGGTAAACAAAATGCGAAATAAACGCGTATAGCAACGATACGCTTTCCAAACAGCGGACTGAATAGGTTACTTACCGTAAGACATTTATCGTCACCCATAGGTGTAGTAAAGCGCAGTTAGCGTACCTATTAACGGAGCATTGTGTTGATAGTTCGAATCCTACATATTACAAAATTTTCTACAACGATGTGAAACTTCAATGCGGGCTATTTTGTGCCTCGCAAGCAGTAAATCTCTCATATTGTTGTTTTGTCAGTCGTTATGAAGACGCTTCAGTCATTCGCCATGTATTCCACGGACCAATAAGTTGACATAGCCATTGTGTAGGGGTAAAGAAGGAGGAATTCGTCGAAGGCATAACGTCTGTGTATGAAAAGTTATCTTGTAATGGTTTCTTCCTTCTAACAGCCCGGTTGGCTTGAAGTGTGTAAACACACGTGGGGTCTATTGCCGTAGCCATCCGGGCTGGTAAGCCCCATGTCTTGATAAACTGTATATATATAAATATATACCGGGGCATACCCACTAGTAGGCTACATGGAATTGATGAGTCCTTTGTCCATGTCCCTCAATGAAACACCAAGAAGAACGGAGAACAGTAACCCAGTTATGAGTAGATCACCGGTCAGAACTGATGGGTCGGGCCGAGGAAGGCATTTATATGTAATTTATTCATGATTTACATATCATGTGTCTTCTGCGTAGAAATATCAGAGGATGCCTCAATGTATTGGAAGAAGCTGTCGGGAATTATGTTTATTCTCACTGAGATATGAGGTCAGGGTGAGATTGAATATCTCCTATCGGTAGTCTATAATAGAAAAGTGAGCTGGGTCAGGAGCTAAGATGGCGGCCGCACGCTACTACCCATGCTGGTCCTATCAAGGGCTAGAGGAAGCAATCGCAAAGGCTCCTGGTCAAATTGGCATTCAAACGCAACCAGCTCATGCATTCGGGTGTCCTGAGGCAATAGGATACTTTTATCAATTTCAATTACCATTCTTCCTTGGGCAAAAAATCAAACTGACTTCTTTCCCATAACGGGAATCACTTTGCAGTTATTTGCAACCAATAATTAATGCCACTGATTGCTTTGTCTCTCTAATTTAGCTGTCGAGACATGGGGCTTACCAGTCTGGATGGCTACGGCAATTGACTCCACGTGTGTTTACACACTTCAAGCCGACCGGGCTGTTGGAAGGAAGAATGGAACACAAGACAACTTTTCATACACAGACGTTATGCCTTCAACGAATTCCCTCTTCATTTCCCGTACACAATGGCTATGTGAACTTATTAGTCCGTGGAATAAATGGCGAATGACTGAAACGTCTTTATAACGACTGTCAAAAACAACAATATGAGCGATTTACTGTTTGCGAGGCACAAAATAGCCCACGTTGAGGCTTAATATCCACGTAGAAAATTTTGTAATGTGCAGGATTCGAACTATCAACACAATGCTCCATTAATAGGTTGGCTAACTGCGCTTTACCACACCTGTGAGTGATGAGAAAATAATATCTTCAGCCCGCTGTTTGGTAAGCTGTATCTAAGCTATAAGCATTTATTTCGGATTTTGTTTACCCCGTTATTTGGCACATCTTCAAACAATTACGTGGTAGCCTGACGTAGGATAAATTATATTATTGAGAGGATGTCATATTTATCGAACAGTTTCTAGGCACATGGCGGAAACGATAACAGTCCAGAATCGTTTGCGGGATGTGCTTACAGTGCATTAGTGCCGTACGGGATGCTAGCAGAGAAGTGTCGAACTCACGATGATCTCACACGTTTATTGGGATGCAGAACATAATATTAATAGGAGCAGTTAATTCACTTGGTATAAAGTGAGAGTATAGTATCACCATTATTATTCTCAATTGACCCCATTCGGAAATGAACTGATACAATAGCACGAAGACTCCAGTTCAAATTATAATACTCAAATTTTAACTCAGGAATAAATCCAAAATATGTGTTGACACAAAACTATAGTAAATCACGAGGCGTATTTGAATGTCAAAATAAAGCATACGATGATTTTCGTAAAACATCACTAAAAAGATAAGACTGGGAAAATCTGAAAAATATTTGACACTTGGGCAAGACTTGAAAAGAAAATACCTGAATAATACTTGGTATTTGTTTAAGAAATTTCAACAGTCATTAAAGAAATTTCACCAGTCATGAACATTTCTATTGGCACCTGAATTATAACAGACTGTATTGTAAAACAATCGATTGCCAATAAGTATGATAATTCTAGGTACAGACAGAATATTGGTCCTCCAGGTCGGATATGAACCAGCGACATATGTTGCACCACTTTATATCCGAACACATGGTGCAACAATTGAGACTAAAAACAAGAAGACCAAGGCCATTGCATTGCATGCTTTTGGTGAACTCACATCCCAAGCAGACACACCAGTGAATATTGAAGTTCACTCATCTGCTAACGATTATAACTTTAGCATGGAATGTATTGTTCTTCCCAGAATAACTGTCAATATCCCTGCCTTACATACCAATTACAAGTACTGGAACATTCTACAAGTTATCATTCTCACTGCTCCTTATTTTCGTATCTCTCAAGCTACCAACTTAGTGAATGGAGCACAGTTTATCTTACAGCTCCTAAAAAACGGAAGAAAACCCCGACAAGGGTATCCGTACCTACAGAACACGCATCTAGGATGGATTCTAAGTGGAGAATATTCGCAAGCCCGTCGCGAAAGGGATAAAAAGATGCCAAACAAATCGTTGTTTGTCAGGTCTGATCTCAACTTAGAAGTACAAATTCAGAAGTTCTGGAGCCTCGAAGAGCACAATCACCTGAAGAGAATGAATGTAAATCCCATTTCAAGGTCACCACTAGGAGAGATGAATCTGGAAGATCTATCGTGGAACTACCTATTAAGAGGGAACGAAGTTTCAAAATCAAAACGACATTTGTTGAAACTACATCTACTTCATGAGAGAGTACCACACCCTTGGACACATGACGGAACTTCAGCCTGAATCTGCAAAAGGGGGAAGATATTATATGCTTGATAACGATGTTATTAAACATTCATTTAGCTAGTAAAATTAGGAATTTAAGTCCGATTATGGACCAACATAGCTATCTTAGAGTTGGAGGCTGACTTTACAATGCATCATCTACCTCTTATGAAGCCAAACATCAACTCATATTACCTCCTTGAATCACCACACTTAACTTATTATTTTAAGTGAACGAGATCCTGATATCGTCGTAACGGGGAACATATTGGTTTCCAAGAATTTGGCAAGTCGTTAAAAGTTGCATTCATTCATGCTTGCCATGCTATAAATTAAAATCAACAACAAATCAGCAAAAAATGGTAAACCCTCCCAAGGAAAGAATTACTCCTGCACGACCGTTCCTGAATGTGGGGGTGGACTACGCTGGCCCATTTGTGATAAGAATTGGAAAATTGCGAAGCAAACAAACAAGCAAGGCCCACGACACTATCTTTACTTGCCTATCCACAAGAGAGCCGCTCAGTTGTATTTCTTATTCTTTTTATTCTCCCTTTAAAAAGGACAGTGCCTTCTTGGTGGTCGGTAATTTCAGAAATCTCACCAGTCATTAAAGAAATTTCACCAGTCATGAACATTTATGTTGGCACTTGTATTATAACTATCTGTATTTTAAAACAATCGATTGTCAATAAATAAGGTACTTCAAGATACAGTCAGTATTAGCGCAGCTAGAATAAATAGAACTATATTTGGATACATAGAACGAAGTTACTGTTTATAGCATGGAATTAAGGTTGTTTTCCTGGATGTATTATCATTCTTCATGTCATTGTTTCACTTAACAATAGTGACTCATTGACATGATGCTGTTTCCTGCGGAAAGATGTGCACGCCACCATTTTCGATCAGAGCCACTGCCCTGGCAACAACTTTTGGCCTTATGCGCATATTCGTTTCTGAATTGCACAAGGACAAATGAGGATATGGCTGTATTGATCTTTCCCTATGCTAACAAGAGGTAAAAGAAAACAAAAAGAAAACATTGCATTGTTGACGATAGCGATGGCGTGAACATATTTCCGCGGGAAAAAGCCTCATGTAAATGAATCGCTCTGACAATGACATGAAGAATGATAATACATCCAGGAAACCAATTAACCTTACTTCCATGCAATAACAACAGTATGTACTGTACAAGGCCTATACAGTTCCTATTTATGAGTAGGGGGTAGTGGCGTTTCTAACGCACAAGGTGCTCAAAACTTTACTACCCTCGTGGACATTGTCGATATCTCTCGAACCCATGGTCGGATTTTGACGAATGAGGTGTTGTTGGATTTGAGGTGACGTCTTCTTTCGTATGGACCACTCGTTGTCTATTTTTGAAAATATTTGTTTTTGAAAGTAGGCGATATTTTTTTAAACTAATGATCATAGAACGTTGTACAAAGGTTCAAACGAATGAACTTTATGTCCTTTATTTTTAGAACGAAACATTTTATTTTTTACATTTTATTTTCAAAAACGTTGAATTTTGAAATTCTTATATTTTGGAAACTAGGAAGTATACAAAAACGTTTCTTTGAAATAAATGAAAGGTCCTCACCCCTTCTACCACCAAAATAAATTGCATGTCTCTAGGACAAGAACTGTATAGTAGTGTTACAATGGTGTCGCAGGCTCACTTAGGAAGTTGTGAACTCCTGGCGGCCTTGTGAAGGAAGGAGTGATGCTAGGAGGGCATGCGTAGTTTGGTTTTTTCTTCTCGTTGTGCTCTGTACAGTATGTATGTGTTGAAAAGATGTGAATATGTATTTTTGGGGGGTAAAAACGTGATTTTAGAATTTTTGTTATATTTGGCAAATCCATGTTTGGATTTTAACCAGTGAGGTGTCCAAGGACTCGGGATGACACGCTCTTTCAAATGTGATAGTTATTTTTCCCCAAAAAAATCACAAAGGGCCTAACGCTGAAAAGAAAACAAAATAATTTGAAATTTTAAATGATAACTGGTCGTAGACAGAGAGACAGTACCGATGGACATGTGTTTCAACGAGGCTATCACTGGCGAAGGTGGCCGTGCTCAATAGAGCAAAAGCATATTTCGACGAGACGACAGGGCGAGGGTGCGTTTTGCGAGTTTTCCTATGACGATTGGGCGGAGGCTAATATCCCAAAATGTGTCAAGCGTGCTAAGATTTTTTTATTTTACAAATAATAATTATAATTCTGTGATGCAGATTAAGCGGGCTTTTATAGTTGATAACAAGAACTTGGCTATGTCTTGCTGGAAGTCAGACCAGCAAAGAAAAATTCTGCTTGGACCTGGCTAGCTGGCTGACAGAATGTTTATCGCGCTTCAAGAATTTAAGCAGAGCTGGCAACACCGCTAGCTTGCGATAACAAGGTTGAACAAGCTGGCAACACTATAAGAGTGATAACGGAGAAGTCAGCCGAAGACAGTAGCATGCATGAGCGGGCAGGAGCGGGAGAAAAGGGGGAACACAGAGACATAACATGAAATCACATGACCACCCCAGAGCCTGTCAAGAGCTGTGTGAAGGGATAGATGGGAGAGGAGGGGCTGGGAGGAGAGGGGCGGGGGGTAATAGAGTGTTCAGCATTTTATTGCACATAGTCTGTCATTATTGTGGTGATCTCTATTGTTACGTGCAAGAGCCCGTCCCAACGTTTCAAACATGTAATTTCCCCAGGATGCAATTCTTGACATTTTGAATCGACCGCCTGCTGACTTGGTTCACTTTGTCAACACGAGATAGCACCTGCTGTCGGACTTCGGTGGTTACTCCAAGTAGTTCCTGTCTCTCCGATAGATGGTGTTTGCTGTGTCTTATTAAACTCTTTATACGCATGACATAATTGAAAGTCAATTACATTCTTCGTCATGAAACAAATGCCGGTGTATGCATGATACCGCCAAATTATTTGTTAAATTATGACATTGTTGATTGAGGTGTCAAGCCGTGATTGGACAATAAATTTTAAATGAATGCAGTTCGCTTCTTGACGCGAAAATTCTCCGCCATCTTGTGGAGTCCATGAGCTGTCGTGAAGAAAGCATCAAGCCGACTGGTCGTAAAAGGTGACACCGCTGATGGGGGCTCTGGCCCCCATTCTCTATGAAATATAAATTTATGCAAGGAAAAAGGAATTGCCTGTACTCTTCAGGTTGTGATTTTCATCGTTTCGCAGTGAAGTGGACGTGTGAAATGTGGTTGCATCTCGATGCGGACCTACGCTTGTGACCAAAACAAAGCATGTGCTGGGCAGGTTTCTTCAGGGCAATATAGTGCCATATTTTATTTATTTAAAATGTGTTAGTTTTTTTGTTTTCATTGTGTCTCCGCTGTGAAGTTTTAAGGTACTTTTTTAATTTAATTTATCTAATTATTTTAATTTGGGAGCTCCAATTTTGGCCGTGTATGAATGTTGATCTTCTGTTGTGTTTTGCCTTGTAGGCCTAATATTTCTTTTATGTTTTCATAACGTTTCCTTGTATATATTAAGTTTGTTATTATTTTGTACCTTCTGGAGACATATTTATTAGTTTATTTTACGTTTAAATTATTATTTATTTTCATTTGGCAAGCTTGGAATTGTCATTTTTTTAAATCTAATGTAAGATCCGTCGAGTCTTAAAAACGACTTGCATTAATAGTTTTTAGATGTAATTGTTAACCTCCTTTCATTTCGATCTGGGGATTCTAAATTAATTTAATGGTAATTGTTTGCTGTAGTTTCGATCAGGCATGTGGTCTTCCGTCTTAGTGGGCATGTTTTTGTTTTGTTTTGAAGAGATGCATTCTGGTCTCGAGGTCAGTCTCTTGGCGTCCACCGCGAAACTCAAACGTGTTGTGTTAACTTAAGATGTTTTTTTTATTTAACCTTGTCGGTTTAACATTGTGTTTTTAGTAATTGTTCCTGTGTTTATCTCCATCATGCAAATTAATGAATTGTTTTCTGATACAATTTAATTTGGTTAATTTAATTTTTATTTCTCGTTTCATCGTGGCCGGGATCTACGCATGCCGGATCGCTATTGCATTCCCTTGCAAATTATCAAGCCCTTTCTCATTGTGTTATGCATGTAATTTTTATTTTAACCTTTGGGCTTTAACTTTTTTATTTTAATTTAAGTCTTTTCTTTTCTTGGCTTTGCAAGCAAGCATGTTAAGCGGTCTCTGGCCTTCCTTGTAAATTTGTGCTGGTTGATGCATGTTCTGTTTCTGGTGAAGGTGCTCCTTTAAATTTTTAATATTAAACCTTTTATTTGTAAAATTTTAATCTATTGTTGTGGCATTATTTCGCCGACAGCAGTTCTGTCGGTTATTGAGGGTGTCTGTACAATAGCCTGTGTGTGTTGTCCCCTTCTCCATCTTCCTTCCACTCCTTTGGAGCTCTTCTGTTGGGACACATCATCTGGAGGTGATTTGTTGTGGAAGCGACCCGGACCTCTCAAACAAAGGTAAGTAGGGCCCCGGATTCCAGGTGTCGCATCTATAGTGTACACATAGGCTCTGTCTAATCTGTGTGAAAATTATTTGAGTCGTGTGCCCAACCCAATCAGTGATCATATTGGATACATTATATATTCAGAGGTAAGTGTATCAGTAACACTGTTTCTTTAATGCTAATAGATGTTTAAATTATTATTGGTTTACAATTTTATTGATGGATTGTTTTATTTTGCTTGTTTTAGATAATCCGCATACCTGTTGTTGTAGAGAGAAGGACAGACAGAAACCAGTCCCCCACAACCTAAAAGAAGGCAAACGGAAGTCTTTTTACAAAACTGAGGTAAGATTTCTTTCTTATATAGAACCTCTTTAATTGTATTTTCCTTTTAGTCTGTACAAAGGTGCTATTAGCAATTGATATACTCATGGTGGTTTATTTTATTTCTATTTAGATTGCTGCTTAAAACTCAAACACTGCTGTCAGTTTGGGACCATTGCTGGATAGTCTAGTGCTAAAAACTCGGGTGAGATTGATTTTTTAAATAATAATTATGTATTTTGCCACTTGGGCAACCCCACGACTCGTGTTTCAACTCCCGTGTTTGCTCTGGGCGCGTGGTCAATGTTTTGGAACATTTTATCCCGAAAGTCTTTGTACAATCTTGTTTTGAAATTTTTAAAGATCAAATTTGTAAAGTTCAAGGTTTGCATACCGATTTAAAGGTCAATACTGATCCCGTTAGGGGAGGTTATCCGGGAACAATCCGCCGAAAGAAATGGTACTATGAACGACCCCGCCCTCCACACCCACAACCTTAGAAGATCGGGTGCATTTCTTTAAGGGCTTGCATAGCACGAGGGGCTTGATCCAGGGGATCAGGGTCACTTTTGCACGGAAGACTTGTCATGGACGCCCAAAGAAATACATCCGCAAACACAAAGATAACAATAAAGAGATCCAGTCTTATGTAAAATTTCATGCATGATTTATTCATAAAAAACCGTAATCTACTCCTGAGGGTTGAGATCGGCAAATCCGCTGATCTAATTACAATGGTGAGACAATCCCTAAAATGAAGTTAAGTAACCCTCGTGAAGTCCTAATTACGAAGAAGCAAAACCAACAACTAAGTTAGGCGCGTGGTACGAGAGAAAACTAACGTGAAGCAAATTTACAAGCAAATTACTCGTTGTAATACACATTTAAGAGCAAAGCAAATCCAATCCCTAAGTTAGGATGGTCCCACGTCCATATTTACAGTTACAATTAATGTCTATCTAAAACCTGACGTGAATAAAATATTACGACGAGACGCGTCGTAATCAAGGAATTATTGCAAAAGCTAATGATAGTTGACCACAGACTATAAAAAAAACATTGCATAAAATACACTCTTGTAAGTAACAGGGTACAATATGGGTAAATGCACTAGGAAATTAATCAATAAACACACAACCCAAGCCTGCCTTCGCGAACTGGACATTGGATAATCCAGCAATATTAATTCTACATAACTTACCACATTATGGTGGCTTTAAAACACATCGAAGACTTGGTAAAGGTATTTGCCTCGTAGATGTGCGAATTAGGATTAAATAGTCGCTGCACGACTACATCCCGAAACATCGTGAATTTTGTGTGCAGAGCACACCACAAATTGTACGTGATTATCTTGTAAGGCGCTGTGTGAGGCGCATGAAATGAAAATAGAAATAGCGAAAGAATAGTGTCATAACTGTGAAACTTTAATTTCTTCACGCACGTGGTCAATTAGTGCTACACCACGTTGCGTTATTACATTCCACGAGGAGTGGAGAATTTTGTATATAAAACTTGTAAGTACAGTATAATTACGATAATATATGCAACATTTGAAATAGTGAACTGTGATAATTTTTGTCACGATATTTAAGCAACTATTACGACGATACAAGGAGATTGTGTGTGAGAGTATTAAATTCAGTGAGGTGAACACCACCTGCTATGTTTTTAACGTCTGCGGCAGACACGAGGGCCATTTGATGATTAAGTTTGCAACTGAAGTGTAAAATCTGTGTTGCGATTAAATCTGTACCACGTTAGACAACTTCTGTGTAATATTTAATCCACTCAAATAACGATGAATTTCGACAATCACGTCGTGCACGACATGTACAACTTCTACTGTAAAATGTCCGTGATGGAGTAAATCATCTTCTGAGGGGGTTGTCGAGAGGCACGGCTCTACTATGGAGCGGAAACGAAAGATACGCAGTATTTGATGACGGATGGACGAGGGGAAACCTCCTACCAATGGAGATGATAACCTCCTAATCCCCAGGGTAACATGAGGTTTGATCGATTGCAAACGTGAATCCTGCTCTTCACTTCTTTGTTAAGGTTTCTTGCTTCAGTAGATTAGTCATAGAACCGTACTGCGATGGGAACCATTTACATAAGATTTTGTATAATAATGTCTTCCGACTTGTTCTGCTTATTTAGATTTTGACAGCCTGGTCAACTTAACTTGTTAGACACCCTATGCCGGTGCACTGCGCAAACGTCTATCCCACTATCGAGAATCTACTCATTAATTTGTCTCAGCTCTGAGAGCTTTTTCCTTCAGCTGTAGCAGATGAAGATAATAATTTAGGATGACTGTAACATCCTATTACCATGTTTAAACACCCTGTTATACTCTTTATTTTGTCTACGTAATTCTGGGCGTATCATTTGGTGGAATGTAGGCAAAACCACCACATTTATGAAGGCTTCATTTAACATTTAAATGTGCAGCTCAGACGCCACACATTCCAAGTTGGAATTCTACGTATAACACTACAAGTAATTAGGTAACCCTGTACTGAACTTTTATACACCGACGTACCATTTTGTACAACACGAGGAGTGTGAGTGTTGTCAAATTATTCTTCAGTTGTGTCGATGGTTGACATAAACATTTTCCAACGCTTATGACAGCTTGTTTATAACTGTGAGAACTGTAGGCATGTCTTTGCTAATGCAAAGCACTCAGGGAGAAGTGTTGTCTCTGTCATATTGTAATCTCTGATTTTATTTTTAATTTATACTAGTACGCATTAAATTTAAAGGTACAGATCAGTGTTATGGACACGTTAACTTACTTTCGAGTATTAACTTACAGGTCTCATACAGGACTGTAATTATGTGAGCCCAGTGTAATTGAAACATGTATTTTGATTCTGAGAGAGCATAGCTATTGTGTGCGCTGTGTCATGCGCGTACGGCATTTAACAGGGTCGACAAATTCAAGGTCGTGCCTCCCTTACGAGCTAACGTTACCCACAATGCCAGTGTGTTTTTATGTGAGACTATACTTCGATTGACAATAAAGACGACACATTCCAAGTGGAATGTTGGTTACAATGAAACTGATGCCTTGTATTATAGGTCACAGCTGATTGCTATAATTTTGAAAGGATAACAATAACGCCATGATTATGAAGTCTGCTATGAGAGCGACTACTTTGAATGTTATATTCAAGATTTACGTAAGATTACAAGAGGTCAATCCCAGTTTATTTAATTGACCAGACATCAATGTATAACGCTAGTTATTCATGTTATTCTTGTGTCCGTGTAGAGACATGTTGGAAGGTGGATGAATAACCTCAACAAATGTGTATATTTTCAGACAGTGATGTTTCGCTTTTGGTCACACTGAACCGAGGTAGTTTGTGCGCCTGAAGAGCCGCTGATTATTGTTGTTGTTGTTGGAGCTGGTAGATAGCTCACGGTAATATGGTGACAGTTAGAGTCACGTGCTTTGTAAGCATCTCTATGGTAGAGACTTACAGTTATTATTCAGCATGTGTCATTAAGGTCATCTACGAATTTAAATCTTAATATAGCAAGTGGAACTAACCAACGAAATAAACATGCACTAAATCATGAAACCTAATTGTTCTAAACCTACATTATTAATGTGATCGATTAATTTATTATTGTATTAACTAAATTTGGACCTATCTTTTGATTGATGACCAACGCATTGAGCTGAGCATTTCCTGATGGGAATGGCAGTGGGGCAGCTGACACTTTTGAGACGACGGAAATCGCCGGCACCCGTTAGTTTGTAACTTAAGGGCCGCTGTGATTTTAAGCGACATGAGTCGCAGCTATTACTGCGCTATCGCCAACCTAAATACAAGCTTGAAATGACGATTAACGGCAAATAGCTTCTTGATCAGTGTATTTAGCCTTTGTGAATAATCAGATTGAGTGTTCCATTTCATTTTAGTGTGAATAACCTGATTATCCTGTACTCTTTTGTGTTATTACTTGAGCTTTGTTGTATTTTTTAATTCATCAATAATTAGGATAGTGTTGATATCCTAGCTTTGTATTAATTGATTGCTACGGACGCTTCTCGCCGTAATTTGTTGTAATTCAGGATTTAGATAGAAGTCTTAAATTTAAATTATTAAATACGGAAGTGATACCAACGTAACTTAGAATATACTATGTGCTCTTAAATGTAAATTGTATTTTTGTGACAAGTCAACGATTAAATACCACTAATTTACTGTAAATTTTCTTGATGTCAATATTCGTATCATTGATAATTTTTTCTGTATTTGAGTAGGGATTTCTTTACGTGCCACGTTCCAAGCTTTGTTGCTTTTGTTTCGACTTATGTATGAGGGACTTTCGAGAGGGTCAACTTAGCTTCATATAGGACATGATTTATTTATTAATTTTATTTTTATTGGCTTGGCAGACTAGCCGATTTCACACCCTCCGAAGTAGGATAGTGGTTTGATCTTACCTAATAAATTATTTACGAATTTTACTTAAGCCGGGATATTGTTATTTACTAGGTTTGTGTGTTCAGGGTGTATTTCTTGGGATTCTATGACCCTTTCCCCGTGTTAAAACCCGATCCCCCGGGTTATTGGCCTAAAGATTGCATCCGATCTTCTCAGGATCTGTGTTTCGAGGATTGGGTTCTCTGGAATGCCATTTACGGTTGTTGCTACCCCGGAAACCTGCTCTGAAGGGCACAATATATATATATATATATATATATATATATATATATATATAAAGAGAGAGAGAGATACAGAGAGAGAGGGTGGTTCACCAGCCCCTTATTATTTAGTTTTATGAAACTCTACTAACATTATATTTATCCCGATGGTCGATATTAATCTGCGCTCTGCCTGTGTAACAGCAATTTAATTGAGTCAAGGGTCTAGCGAAGAAACAACGACCTTATTCATTACCTTGCCAAATACTAAGAACCATTCTACTAACGTGTGACTTATTTCTCCTGGAAACAACACAAGTACACGTAATACGATCGAATTAATAGGTTATGCCACGTGATCTGCAACAGTAGAAAGTTAAATCAACACCATAAGCCAAGATTAAAAACTTTTACTTGGACTTTAAAGTTTGAGATGGGACGGCCACAGTAAATATTGCACGTGCAGCGCGCAGGATCTACCTAGTATTGGTGGTTGAATCTGTTGAATTCCGGCCGTACACGGTGGGCGAGAAGGGGTAGAATGGTGCTTTGAATCCAGTGGTAGGCATACTTTTTGGACGACAGCCCGTGTTCCATTTTATTGGGGATGTAACTACTGTACCCGTAAATGATTACGGAGAATGCATGATCATACCCCAGCGTAGCCCACCGACATTCGGGGGTGTTACGTTCATCCCGTGGTATGACCGTACATTCGGATATTGAGCAATTTCAGGTCAACAAGATTACAGAAATAACAACAAGATAGATTAAAATTTGCATTAATCATCCAAGGAAAGCATCCAAAATAACATAACATAAAATAACATCAAACAATAAAATCATTTAAAACATCATCAACATCCTAACAACATCTTGCTTAAATAATCGGACCATTCTTGTCCAGTTTTTCATTATATATTCATAATCACTGTACATAATTATATTTCACTGAATTTATTTATATCTAAAGCCTGGGTTTTACTTTATTCATTCAATTATATTTAATACCATTATTCTTTTTTATTTCATTCACTTCAGTTAAATTCTGAGTTCAATTATATTCATCATCAGGATTTAGAATTTTACTCTGCAATACATTCAAAATTTATATTTCTCACACTTAACATGTCGGGAATAGAATCCCAAATCAAGCATTATCTATCTCATGTTTTTATTTTATGTTAAAATACACACCAAAATGCTATAAGGGTAAAGTGGACTCAGACTCCCATCTGAGCTTAAAACCAACTTGTTTATCTCCTGTGTCTCTTAGTTATTTGAAAGAGGGGACCGGTTATCCGAGTGTAATTACAACTGACATTAATAGCCAGAATTCAATGAAATCACAAAACTTTTAGCTGGCATTAATTGCCTCACGTCCAGCGATTCAAATATGTAAGTTTTAGCACTGTATCTCCTGTCGTTAAATAATTTTATCGTTGTACCACTAATTACTAGTCAGACCCGATCGCTTCCGTGTCTGCGTCTCACTTATATGAGACCCTTCTATCTCCCCCTTGAGGGACACGGTCTGTAGGGCAAGTTCGTGCCTCCCTTCTCAGCCGGCCCGTAGAAACACTATTTATTACACAACAAAGTCCCGTACAGCTATTAAGGCTTTTCACTCATTCAATGCTACATAGCGCGCTTTACCAGTTCTAAATGATTATCCAAGTCCCATTATAACATTCATATATTTGCAATTACTTCACTTTTTATTTCATCATAACCTCACTTCGTGCATTAGTTCATATGTACATTAAATCCGGAGATATTTAATTGGTCGTATTGATCCCATGTGCAATTGGTTCAAGCGTCGAATCCGTATTTTATATGCAAAAGAAGAGAGGAAATAATGCAGTTTTAGAATGTATTGGAAAGAGTTTAGGAAGTGGGCTGTTATAATGTGGCGCAAGAACGGGTGACCACGAGTCATGCCGACGTGAGATCACGCTTGGCGCATCGATAAGGAGCTGGCGCATGATTATTAATAGAACGAGAAAAACTTTCCACGACGAGTGAGGGAGAATGAGTTTCGGAAATAGACCTTACTCAGCTATAAAATGACAACCTTGTAATGATTCAAAGAGAAATAATTAAAATTAAGCCATTTGCAAGCATTTAATTAATGAAATGAACACATCATTGTTGATCATTCTGGAATAGAGATTTTTGTGTGGGGATAAAGTTTATAATATTTGCACAGGAAAGAACAGCGGACGTGGCATGACATAGTTAGTTATTCCCCGAGCCCAGAATTGGGAGAGAGGGAAAAATAAACCTCACCACCCACACATCTGAGGAGACAAATAATTTAATATCTTGGAATTGTGTGATCGATTTTCATGATCAAAGAAACCATTGTACGATTAAAACAAGAGCTTTCCAGAGATATATTTTTCAAAATTATACGACAATTACTTCAGAAGTTAGTGCTGGAGAAGAAGCGGATTTGATCTTTTTGCCGCAGATTTGGAAAAAACCATGGAGGTGCCAGGAGGAGCATGCAGTTATTCCGAGAGCCCAAGAGGGGGCGTCCGGTTGTATCACCAATAATTCAGTCTTGAGCGACCGCTGAGGCGGGTCGTACTGTTTCGCCAATTATTCAGTTTACCAGAGACGCCAGAGAGCGTGGTACGGTTTCGCAAAGTATCAGTCAGCCCAAAGAGGAGCGTGAAGTTGGAGCATCAACTACAAGACAAGCTACAAGTAAACTCCTAGTGCAGGAGTGCTGCATCAAAGTACATTCAGTTTATAAAAGACGCCAGAGAGCGTGATACTGTGTCGCAAAGTACAACAAGTCATTTTAGTGAGCGCTTAGACGATGCACGCAGGAACAATTATCGATAAAGTTCCCCAGTACAGTCAAAGTTTAGGCTGTGGACTTAAGATATAACCGGCGATAGGTTCTCGAATATAATAGTTCAGTTAAAGAACCGACGCATCATAAGGTTTCGAAGTACCCAAGGACATTGAAATATACAGTTCTATCTACGTTAAGTAACCAGACCAGGGTAGAACGAAATAGTAACGCCTAGTGTTCCTGAATTGAGGGGGCTAGACCGAAGGACGATAAGAATTAGGAATTGTAGTTCCAGGCTTTGTCTAGGTGGACAAATGAACAGTTAAATATTGGGGAGTACTCCAATAAGCCACGAATCAAATTACAAGAAAATAATACAAGGAAATTACTAGGTCACCGATATACAAGTTCGAACGATCACAATAGTAATACATCAAGGACAGACTTTTATTAGACGAACAAGTTAGCGTCTAGCAAGATACGACATCGTGCAGTAAAGTTATAGAAGCCGATAGTCAAACCCCGAATTAGAAGATCAGCCGTTCCAGTGAGGTTAGTTCGACTTTCAATTATCTCTTCAGAGTAGGAAGCCGACGTGCATATAGTGCAACCCTTGGAAGCGGGAAAAGAAAAGAAATCACGTGTGTAAGGCGAATAATTAACGCCAGAGTGATAGAATTTTTATGTTATGTAAATATAGTGAAATTTTTGAGTGTAATATTTTTAGTGAAATTGTATTGTGTGAAGTAAAAACGAATACAAAATGGTATTCATTATATTCAAAGTGATTAGGGATTATATTTTATGTTCTGTTAAGAAAGTGTCATTGAGTGTAAATATCACCATGAAAATGGCTTAAGAAGAAGTTGGTGGGTGAAAATGTTCCATCGTTGGAGAATTCGGTCTTTGACCGTACAGTCATGTGAGTAACAATTTCATTATTATGTGTTTTGGGAAGATTTGCGTATAATCCTCATGAGTGAGAGTAGCGATGTTGATAACAGGTGAAAGAAAGATTGCGCGATCTGAACGATTAATTTGATGGAAATATAATAAATATGTGAAATATTAATGAATCCCTTGTGGAAAATATTCAGTGGAATATCAGATTAATTGGTAAATGATATAAATATGGTAAATCAAGCGTAATAATAATAATAATAATTATTATTATTATATGAATGAATAGTGTGATGAATTTTATATTGAAAAGTGGTAGCTTCAGAGCTCCTTTAGATGAATTAATAAATGTAGTGAATACATGTTCTTTATGGTAAAAATGATTATTGTAAATGGAGGAAGAGTAATATATATTTTGGGACGTAGATCAAACGTTGATTTGAATTTATTCAGTTCTTTGAAGGCAACTTGGCTAATTAATGTATGAGCGCCATGTCGTGCATTGAAGTAATTTGTCACGCTAGAAATGCGTTGAAATGCTCGGTAAAAGTAATTATGAGGGACAGTTAGTCGTGGTAAATGAACGGTTATAAGTCCTCAAAGTTGTGATAGTGATCACGAGGCATTGTGTGTTGTATGTTAAAAAGGGTGCCATTTATTTTGTATTATGAGCGCTGGTAATGGGCGAGGCCTATCCTAAGTCACAAATGTTATAAGTTCTCAAATTTGGGATACTGCTACCGAGGCATTTGAAAGGATCGAACTCAGAGTCGTCGGTGTTGAAGCCCCTTAATATTGGTTGTATTATTGAATTTTCTTACCCGCTAATGAGGACACTTCATAATTATACTATACCGAAGCTAAGAGAATAAGGTCTGTAGAACCTAATTAGTAGTTTTGTGGTTATATTTTGTATCGTAAGCCTTGTCATTCAGAGAAATGCATTTGAAACAGGTGTGTGTAAAAGCTGAATAAACCAGTCCCTTGTGAAAGCGAGACTGTGGGCTCTTCTCCTTGCAATAAATCATGCCAAGTAGTTAAGACAGACCCTTACCCTCTTGTATTACGGTAGGTTAGGGAGCGGGATGTCTGAATCACAACAAACGGAAGTGTTTAAGATTATTTTAACGACCTGGTAGTTGAACCGAGGTCCCTCTATATCCATTATTATCGCTTGCAGAGTTCAGATCGTGGCTTTCTTAAGATATAATTGTCTTTGAAGACAACATGATAAATCCCTAACTTTATTATTTAATGATTCAGTTATTCACGAATTTTTATGGAGACATTAAGGTTTTGGGAGTAATCTTAAGTTTGACTTGCTCAGTAGTTTTTATAGCTCGGGAATACGCAAATTTTTCCAATCTCGGTAGTGAGTTGGTAGCTTGAGAGAGAGGGATGGTAACAGATGAACATTGTGAGAGCCCAAAAATTAATTAATGATTAGCCATACTTTGATATTATGATTAAAACCAGATATACTCATGTAAATATTAATTGATGTGTATTTAATTGCTACACAGTGTATGTAAACATTACCGAGCCATTTGGAGCTCGTTATTTTGAAGAATTTGAATTGAGACCATATGGGAGTGAACCTTGGTTGAAGTTTGTTGGTTTTTGGAAAACCAGTCATTATTATTTTATATTTGTTTAATTTGAATTCCCTTTCAACTTTGGACAGGTGTGAAGTGGAGTGTCAGTATTTTCATTTGTTTAATTTTTGTAGCGCCATATTTTGGAATAATTAAAGGTTTTGATAGTAGGATTTGATTTTGTTTATTTATGGAAGTGTATCCTATGATTAATCCAAAGTGTGTTAGTCACAGAATGGGAGAACAAACTATGAACACCGATACTCCCGATTGAGCATTGCTGGCAAACTGTGACTTGCATATTTCAAGGTGGAAATGGGCACATGGGGGCATAGAAGTAATGTGCTTGGATTAATGCTTTTAGGAACACTTAAGACGGTCGTATCACATAAAGGTAAAATAGTGATAGAATTAGCTACAAAATATAAAATTAACTGACCGCATTGGGACCCTGGAAACTCACACCGAGCAGCCCTATATCACCCCCTAAATAAACATTTTTATTGCGCCCAGTACGTAAGGATGAGTTTTATTAGAAAAAACCCGAGTTTTTCTTGAAAATCAAAATTTTCATTTTTTGAAAAATATGGTTTTTCAAAATTTTGGAATTTTAAGAAAATGACTTCCATAAAGGTGTTGATCTTATAAAGAGTATTATAACAGACGAGTACTTTTTAGTAAACACCCGTACTGAGGTTGAATTTTTGAAGTTGGGTCACAAGAATTCAGAATACCATCTCTCATGCATGATCCGATGATGGGACGGAGTAGCCCACTGTATTCTCATATATTGTTGATAAGATGTGTACGATGATGGAGATAAAGGAGTGCTTGGAGGAGCACTTCAGTAAGAATAGAGAGGAGATGATAAAGATAAGTACGGAAAATATCAAAGCCCAGAACTCGGACAGTAGTGAAAAGTTGGAGGCCATGAAAGATAGATTCGAAACTATAGACAATAAATTGGACCTCCAACAGAATGAAAATAAGAAGGATTTAGAATCCATAAATCAGAAATTAGAATCTATCAAAGCCGACAGTATAAACATGAATAGTGAACTGAAGGCTGAGATAGACAATATGAAAACGAAAAATGGGGAAAACATTGAAAAACAGTTGATAGCTGTAAAAGAGGATCTAAAAGCCGACGGTAAAAAGAATAACAAGGTACTGAAGGCTGGGATAGATACTATGAAGGCAGAGAATTCGGATAATTTTGCAGCACAATCCAAGGATTTGGAAGATAAACTAGGAATCATGGAAGGTAAACTTGAAAATAGATTACATTCGTTTCAGGAGAAAATGATAGCCGACAATTCTCTGAAAAGTCAAGCCATGGAAACCGAATTAAAGGCCATGGAGACTAAAATGCAAAGTAATATAATTGAGAAAATAGAAGAGACAATGAATACCAAATTTCAAGGTTTTGACACTGAGTTTGGGATTAAGTTAAATGATTTTAAAGGGGAAATCGCAAGTAAAATCAAAGAGGAAAACGGGGTACTTCAGTTAGGATTGCAAGTCCAAATAAATACCTTGAAGGAAAGTACTGTAACATCCCAAACTGAATGTCGAAAAAATTTTGAAAGTTTAAAGGATTAATTTGGTTCTATGGAAACCAATAATTCAGTCTTGAGCGACCGCTGAGGCGGGTCGCACTGTTTCGCCAATTATTCAGTTTACCAGAGACGCCAGAGAGCGTGGTAAGGTTTCGCAAAGTATCAGTCAGCCCAAAGAGGAGCGTGACGTTGGAGCATCAACTACAAGACAAGCTACAAGTAAACTCCTAGTGCAGGAGTGCTGCATCAAAATACATTCAGTTTATAAAAGACGCCAGAGAGCGTGATACTGTGTCGCAAAGTACAACAAGTCATTTTAGTGAGCGCTTAGACGCTGCACGCAGGAACAATTATCGATAAAGTTCAACAGTACAGTCAATGTTTAGGCTGTGGACTTAAGAAATAACTGGCGATAGGTACTCGAATATAATAGTTCAGTTAAAGAACCGACACATCATGAGGTTTCGAAGTACCCAAGGACATTGAAATATACAGTTCAATCTACGTTAATTAACCAGATCAGGGTAGAACGAAATAGTAACGCCTAGTGTTCCTGAACTGAGGGGGCTAGAGCGAAGGACGATAAAAATTAGGAAATGTAGTTCCAGGCTTTGTCTAGGTGGACAAATGAACAGTTAAACATTGGGGAGTACTCCAATAAGCCACGAATCAAAGTAACAGAAAGTAATACAAGGAAATTACTAGGTCACCGATATACAAGTTCGAACGATCATAATAGTAATACATCAAGGACAGACTTTTATTAGACGAACAAGTTAGCGTCTAGCAAGATACGACATCGTGCAGTAAAGTTATAGAAGCCGATAGTCAAACCCCGAATTAGAAGATCCGCCGTCCCAGTGAGGTTAGTTCGATCGAGACTTTCAATTATCTCTTCAGAGTAGGAAGCCGACGTGCATATAGTGCAACCCCTGGAAGCGGGAAAAGAAAAGAAATCACGTGTGTAAGGCGAATAATTAACGCCAGAGTGATAGAATTTTTATGTAATGTAAATATAGTGAAATTTTTGAGTGTAATATTTTTAGTGAAATTGTATTGTGTTAAGTAAAAACGAATACAAAATGGTATTCATTATATTCAAAGTGATTGGGGTATATATTTTATGTGCTGTTAAGAAAGTGTCATTGAGTTAAATATCACCATGAAAATGGCTTAAGAAGAAGTTGGTGGGTGAAAATGTTCCATCGTTGGAGAATTCGGTCTTTAACCGTACAGTCATGTGAGTAACAATTTCATTATTATGTGTTTTGGGAAGATTTGCGTATAATCCTCATGAGTGAGAGTAGGGATGTTGATAACAGGTGAAAGAAAGATTGCGCGATCTGAACGATTAATTTGATGCAAATATAATAAATATGTGAAATATTAATGAATCCCTTGTGGAAAATATTCAGTGGAATATCAGATTAAATGGTAAATGATATAAATATGGAAAAGCAAGCGTAATAATAATAATTATTATTATTATTATTATTATATGAATGAATAGTGTGATGAATTTTATATTGAAAAGTGGTAGATTCAGAGCTCCTTTAGATGAATTAATAAATGTAGTGAATACATGTTCTTTATGGTAAAAATGATTATTGTAAATGGAGGAAGAGTAATATATATTTTGGGACGTAGATCAAACGTTGATTTGAATTTATTTAGTTCTTTGAAGGCAACTTGGCTAATTAATATATGAGCGCCATGTCGCGCATTGAAGTAATTTGTCACGCTAGAAATGCGTTGAAATGCTCGGTAAAAGTAATTATGAGGGACAGTTAGTCGTGGTAAATGAACGGTTATAAGTCCTCAAAGTTGTGATAGTGATCACGAGGCATTGTGTGTTGTATGTTAAAAAAGGGTGCCATTTATGTTGTATTATGAGCGCTGGTAATGGGCGAGGCCTACCCTAAGTTGCAATTGTTATAAGTCCTCAAATTTGGGATACTGCTACCGAGGCATTTGAAAGGATCGAACTCAGAGTCATCCGTGTTGAAGCCCCTTAATATTGGTTGTATTATTGAATTTTCTTACCCGCTAATGAGGACATTCATAATTATACTATACCGAAGCCAAGAGAATAAGGTCTGTAGAACCGAAATAGTAGTTTTGTGGTTATATTTTGTATCGTAAGCCTTGTCATTCAGAGAAATGCATTTTAAACAGCTGTGTGTAAAAGCTGATTAAACCAGTCCGTTGTGAAAGCGAGACTGTGGGCTCTTCTCCATGCAATAAATCAAGCCTAGTAGTTAAGACAGACCCTTACTCTCTTGTATTGCGGTAGGTTGGGGAGCAGGATGTCTGAGTCACAACAAACGGAAGTGTTTAAGATTATTTTAACGACCCGGTAGTTGAACCAAGGTCCCTTTATATCCATTGTTATCGCTTGCAGATTTCAGATCGTTGCTTTCTTAAGATATAATTGTCTTTGAAGACAACATGATAAATCCCTAACTTTATTATTTAATGATTCAGTAATTCACGAGTTTTTATGGAGACATTAAAGTTTTGGGAGTAATCTTAAGTTTGACTTGCTCAGTAGTTTCTATAGCTCGGGAATACGGAAATTTTTCCAATCCCGGTAGTGAGTTGGTAGCTTGAGAGAGAGGGATGGTAACAGATGAACATTGTGAGAGCCCAAAAATTAATTAATGATTAGCCATACTTTGATATTATGATTAAAACCAGATATACTCATGTAAATATTAATTGATGTGTATTTAATTGCTACACAGTGTATGTAAACCTTACCGAGCCATTTGGAGCTCGTTATTTTGAAGAATTTGAATTGAGACCATATGGGAGTGAAACTTGGTTGAAGTTTGTTGGTTTTTGGAAAACCAGTCATTATTATTTTATAATTGTTTAATTTGAATTCCTTGTTCAACTTTGGACAAGTGTGAAGTGGAGTGTCAGTATTTTCATTTGTTTAATTTTTGTAGCGCCATATTTTGGAATAATTAAAGGTTTTGATAGTAGGATTTGATTTTGTTTATTTTTGGAAATGTATCCTATGATTAATCCAAAGTGTGTAAGTCACAGAATGGGAGAACAAACCATGAACCCCGATACTCCCGATTGAGCATTGCTGGCAAACTGTGATTTGCATATTTCATGGTGGAAATGGGCACAGTATTAGAGCACCTGCTCTTAGCGTACCACGCCCGCTTTGGCATAATTGGCAATGCTGGCGTGAGAATTAACACAAAGAAATGGTACGGTCAGAAGCGTCTTGCTCGTCCGCTCATTAATGCATGAATGACTCGAGGAAGGACTATTTCACCTTGGTTCGACATTCTGCATAACAATACATTCACCCGGACTTACAATGCAACATAACAATCAATATAACACCCAGCTATTTCAGTGGGAATCCAATGCATCCCCTTTGGTCGCCACCCAGTTTATTCCGACGATCCAACTCCGTTGATTTATCTCACGAACAATGCGTATGAACTAATCCGGCACATTAACTCATAGGTTGAGTTTATCACTCACTTCAGCCCTTTATGGCACAATCATACTGTAGGCTTGGATATTTATTACTCATAAACTTCAATAAATTTACCCTTGTCAGGGTAAAGGTATTTTACTTCGTTTTAAATATTTGCCTTTATTTATGGTGTATTTAACTAGGTCTTCCTACCAGTATTTTTACTTTCCCTTCAACATGGCATAACAGCCCATTATTTCCACAATTATTTATTAAGGTATACAGCCCCTTCACTTATTCAACTCATTATTTAGGCCTACAAAACCATTTACTTATTTATCTCACTTTAAGGCTTCTAAAAACCCTTTGCTTATTCATGCACGGAGTATAAGAACTCATTATTTATTTTCAACTTTAGGCCTGGGTTACTTGTTCACCGCTGATTCACTTGTTTACAGATCCATCACTGATCTACTTACTTTATTTCACTTTAGGCCTACTTTACTTTACTTTATTTTACTATACTTTACTTTACTTTACTATGATGTACAAACCCATCATCGGTCTATTTAACTATACTCGGTTCCCCCTTACAAAATTCCTTTGAACTACATAATTTTAATTTTATACGGGTTACACAACTTTACATTAGACAGATATAACATTTACTTTCCCAATATCAACCAACCATTTGTTCATGATAACACAATATAACGTACCCTGGTGCGTATTTTAACATATAGTAATGGAAATTCAGATTACTTACTCCCTCCTCTGTCAAGCGGGAGACTGCATTTAAAGATAGGTTCACCCATCTCCTGGCATTATTTAGTTACACATATTTGCACTTTGCTTTACACATTCGTTAACTTTTAACACAACATTTTTATAAACACACATTTTCTGGAAATTAACACTTTTCCTAACTAAAATACACATAAAACACTAATAATAATCCCATATACACCTGGGATATAAAAGAAATATTTGTCTATTTTACATATACACTTTGTACACGTTTGTCTACACTGGCGTGCATTTCACGCTTGATCCATGTAATTTTCATATTTATTTACACTCTTCTGTCATGCAGATACTCTTAACTGTCTTATTATCGCACCTCAGTTTGCAGGCGAAGTCTTTCCTTCCATATCCTCCTGGCGATATTTCTACTGGAAAATCCGTTCTCTCGAATGTTTCTCCTAGTCTGCCCTCTCTGGTTTTCCAATCTGTCTCTGTCACGTACTTCTTATATCTCCTATCTGACGAATTCTGTTTAAAACTTCTCAGTTTTAGTCTCTATTCTGCGTATTACAACTCACGGAGTGTTTAACCCTTATCTGCATTTAAGGCGTTAATAGTCTGTTTGTAGCTACCGTGGTTCTCGCTTTTAGTTCCGCCGGTTACACTTTACTGCGAAGTGTTCTATATCGTGAAATCTTGGCCTTCCATCAAGGTCCTTAAATTCCTATGTTCGGGTTAACTTTTACTCGTTAAGCTCACTTCAATTGTCTTAAATGTTTGGTTGCTAGCGAGAACCTGAGTTTTTACGTTGCCTAGGGTTATGTGCTTCGGTTTTGAACTACTGTTCTTGTGATACTATTGATCAATGTGGCGATCCTCTAAGATCCACAACGTCCACTAGTTTGGTTTCGAACCAATGTGACTCCTTCACTGGAACCCACGAGATGACTGTTGACGCAATTCTATTTTGCGTCTCAAGTAAGTACACTGGTGTGTGCCTGGTTGGACGTGTATGAGATCACTGATGTAATGGTTCTTAGTTTCACCGGTCGAGGACACCTGTGTACGGTATCAGCTGCGGTAGACTGATCGAAGCGCGCTCTAGTAGTGACTGGTAAAAGTAATCTCTTCGAGGTTGTATCTTGCGTTTTTGAGATGTAAGATAGTGTTTGTACGGCATGGAAATGAAGGTCGCTAATTATTAATTGTTTTAAAAGAGGATTTGGTGTTGGATTTTCACGGCGAGAAGACGTATAATGTAACGACAGGGCAGTTCGTCGGAATGCCAATAGCCAGGGGCTATTTGGTACTTCCAAACTTACTTCTGGAAATAGGGCCTAAATATCTAAATACGTTATGGAATAGTTTTCAAGGGTTTATTTATTTAATTGTAAAAATGGCAATTCAGTGGTAACTTCTTCTTCGTGTGTACTGAAATGAAAGTGGGCTAGTGACCATTATATAGGTGGTTTGTCTGGTAATCTTAATGATCTTCGGAATTGGATCTCCTTTTTTATTAATTTTAATAATGTAGCCTTGCTACTAACGGAACTTCTAGTTTGTCGTCATAAGATGTTGGGCATACTTCGTATATTTGTCAAATATAGCGAATAAGTATTTCTCTCGATTTATGATCAAGGTAATGTAAATTGTCCTTATTTTATTAAAGTACTCGAGGAGTGGCAAGTTTGTCAATGTTTTTTTAATGGGTTAAACTCGCGATTTCTCGCGGTAGGTTGACATTCATTTTGGCCTAGCGAATAAGGGATTTTAAAATGCTTTTTGTTTGTAATTATTTCTTCTTCCCCCGTTTCACCGTAGAATACCTTGGGTCTGTAAAACTTTATTTATTATTATGGGAGGTTTTGTGATGTAATGTTTCTTGCTTTGGGTTCGTCATTTGTCTCTTTGAGGACGGTTTGTTGTTGCTTACAAGACTGAGTGCCTGTCAGCTGTTACGAAGACAAGAGAATGTGTGCCTGCCATGACAGTTATTAGAGAGGTTTGATTTGAGATTGGTCGGCTTCTGGATTCTGATTTAAAGGGAATACTTGATCATGGAGATGGAAAGGATGGATTTACATATATTGGGTATAGCAGAAATGAGATGGCCACATGCAGGAGACTTTTGGAGTGGTAATTATAGGATAATTCATTCTGGAACAGCAAGTAATAAATCAGGATATGGTGGAGTAGGCATTATATTCCATAAAGAACTAGGAATCAGAGTAAAGGGATTCGTGCAATATAATGAACGATTAATTTTAGTACGGATCGAAACTAAACCAAAGGATACTGTGATAGTCCAAGTTTATATGCCGACAACACACGAGGTTGATGAAGAGTTAGAGAAATGTTATGAAGATCTAAGTGAACTTATACAAATAAAGGGGGAAGAAAACCTTATTTTACTTAGTGACTGGAATGCAATTGTCGGAGAAGGAACTGAAGGAAATGTTGTTGGTAAATACGGATTGGGGAGAAGAAATAGGAGAGGCGAGATACTTGTAGAGTTTTGTATACAGCATAAATTAGTTGTAACGAATACTATATTCCAACACCATCCAAGGAGGAGATACACTTGGAAAGCTCCGGGAGACCTAAAAAGGGCCCAAATAGACTACATATTAGTAAAGGAAAGATTTAAGAACCAGGTGAAAGATAGTAGAAGTTACCCTGGAGCTGAGGTCGACAGCGACCATAACCCAGTCGGCATACGCTGTGAATTAAAGTTCAAAAGATTAAAGCAGAAAGAAAATAAACATTGGGATATTTCTAAGCTTAAAGATGAGTCCACTCAAATACTCTATATGGATGAAACAAACAATAACATAAGAGACATTGAAGAACACTTGGCAGTAGAAGAGAAGTGGATCAAAATAAAGAAGAGCATTTTAGACTCAACAGAAACTGGTTTAGGAAAAAAGAAAAAGAAGATAGGAAAGAGTGGATAAGTCAAGAAGTTGTGGATATGATAAAGGAAAGAAGACAGTATAAACACTCAAATGATGATGATGAAAAGCAAAAATACAAGACCTTAAGAAATAAGATAAATAAGAGGGCAAAACAAGACAAGGAACAGCATTTAATGGGAATCTGTGCAGGCATAAATAACAACATGAAATCTGGACAAATAAATATGGCCTATAAAGATATTAAGAGGTTCTTTGAAACAAGGAAGCCAAAAACAATGAGCATTGAGGACAAAGATGGGAAGTTAATATATAATGACGAAATGATAGTGAAAAGATGGAAAGAATATTTGGAAGAACTATACAGTGGAAACTGTGTTAACTTGCCCATTGAGAAAGAAGATGAAATAACAGAGGAAGACTTGGGGGCACCTATTATGGAAGAAGAGTTTGAGAAGGCGTTGCAGGACCTCAAAGGAAAGAAAGCTCTTGGAGTTGATAACATACCTGGAGAACTGTTGAAACAATCAGGTGACAAGTTAAAAAAGGAACTGTACAACTTAATATGTACTATTTACAAGACTGGAGAATTGCCTGAAGACTTTGTGAAATGCATAATAGTACCTATACCTAAAAAATCAAACGCAAGGTCATGTAAACAATACAGAACATTGAGTCTGGTGTGTCATGCATCAAAAATGGTCACCAGAATTATTGTGAAGAGAATAGGAAAACAAATCGATGAAAACCTATCTGATGATCAATTTGGTTTTAGGAAAGGGGTAGGAACAAGAGAGCAATCTTAGCATTGAGGTAAGTGATAGAGAAGCAGATGAAGAAAGGCAAACCTACCTTCTTAGCGTTCGTCGACCTTGAAAAGGCGTTTGACAATGTGAACTGGAATGTTCTATTCAGCATTCTTCATCAAACAGGTATCAACTTTAGAGACAGAAGACTCATCTACAATATCTATAAGCAAGAAATTGGAAGAGTTTGTTGTGGTAGCAAGGAAGAAACAGCACACATCAGAAAGGGTGTACGGCAGGGTTGTTCCCTTTCCCCATACCTATTCAATATATATGCACAAAAGGCGATCGACGAAGTAAGAGGAGAATTTGCCACAGGAGTGAATATTCATGGAGAAAAAGTTGACATGATAAGGTTTGCTGATGACATAGCGCTAATTGCAGAAAGTGAAGAAGACTTACAAAAGATCCCGAGCAAGATGGACAAAATAATGGAGGAAGAATTTAATATGAGAATAAATACAAATAAAACAAAAATGTTGGTCTGCAGTAGACATGGCGAAAACCAGACATCAATAGAGTTAGTAAATGAAAAGATAAAAGAAGTAAATGAGTTTAATTATCTGGGAAGTAAAATAAAGAATGATGGAAGCAGCAGCAGAGAGATATTAAGTAGGATTGCCCAAGCCAAGAACGCTTTCTATGAAAAGAAGAACCTATTTACTGCAAGGAATATAAGTCTTGATGTGAGAAAACAAATGTTGAAGACCTATGTATGGAGCGTCGCTCTATATGGCAGCGAATCTTGGACAATAGGAGAGAGAGAGAGGAAAAGACTACTAGCATTTGAAACCTGATGCTATAGAAGGATTATGAAAATCAGTTGGAAAGAAATGGTCACAAAGGAGGAAGTCTTTAGAAGAGTGGGAGAGAGAAGATGCTTCCTTAAATATTTAAAAAGAAGAAGGAATCACCTCGTGGGCCACATACTGCGACACAATGGACTGATTAAGCTTATAATCGAGGGAACAGTAGACGGCAAGAATTGTAGAGGAAGACCCAGACTGGAGTACATGAGCCAAATACTGCAAGATATGGGTTGTGGCTCATACTGTGAACTAAATAGGAAGACTAAGAGACGGGAAGAATGGCGAGCTGCTGCCAACCTGCCTCACGGCTGTTAACCACAGAGAGAGAATTAGGAAATGATGAGTAATTTGGCCTCTAGGACATTATCCCAATAATTATCGATATTGTACGATATCGTGAAGAATTTATTCTACTGAATAATTTTATTATGGATCAGATCTACGAAAACTGTAATTGAGGGGTCCCTTCAAATATTGAGCTTCTAGTTGGCAACTATCTTGAAGTGTAAATGATATTGGAGAAAAGTCGAATGTACCGAAGCTAAAGAAAGTTAATCACGACATTTCTGAAAACGTATTAAAGGATCAAGGTGGAAAACCCACGTAAGAATAAAGTAATTATATGTCTGGTCATATCCACACCTTTGCATGTTAATTTTATGTTTGTGTTTTGAAATGTTTATGAATTGTAAGTGTTATACATGATGAATAGAGGTTATATGTCATTCTTATATAGTGTATTATTTCTGGGCACTGGGTTTCTCAATGGTTCCGTGGTAGCTAACCTCTGGGGGTATAAATAAGTGGCCTAGCCGTGCACAGTACAGTTAAAAATGAAGCTGCGCAACTGTGCTTGAATCTATGTAGCGTGGCGTTCCCCTTGAACCCACGAGATGACTCTGCGTAACGTGGCTTCTTCACTAGAGCCCCAAGATGACTGTAACGTAACGTGGCTTCTTCACTAGAGCCTCAAGATGACTGTAACGTAACGTGGCTTCTGCACTAGAGCCCCAAGTTAACTGTAACGTAACGTGGCTTCGTCACTAGAGCCCCGAGATGACTCTCGAGTAACGTGCCTCCTCCGAGGTCTTCAAGATGAATGTCTTTGAATCTGACCTTAGGCCCTTATATCTAATTCAGTAAAGAATATAGTCCTTTAAATACCTTCAGAGGCTAACTTCTCAGTGTATGCTCTGATCTTCTTCAGAATTTACCAGCGAGCAGCTAATGTTCTGAATGTCGATTAGACATCCTGCGGATTTGTATTCGTTCATCACATTCTTCCTAATTAATTAAATTAATTATCATGCCTCTTGCGGGGCCTACTTCATCACTCGTTCCACCTCCTCTGATCAGTCCGCGTAGCTCTGATGACATCATCTAGCGTCAGCAGTTTTTATCTGTGCATTGATTATGATGTTTATGCCTTTAAAAATCGCATTTCATTTTAGATTAATCAATCTGATTTTATCGTATATTTTTACTTCAATGGCTGGCTTAATTGTTATCCGCTAATTTCTGAATAAAACACGATGTTTTCCCCGCGCCCAGACAGAATAATCTGCTTCGTTGCCTTCTTATACGTTCTCGCTCCCCTAGGTCATTATCATCAATTTGTAAATAGTTCCCCATTAATATGGTTATTAGTTTCTTCATAAACAGTTCCAGTCTTGCTGCGTCGCATTTATGACTTCATCCTTTTTATGTTCAACAAATACCATCGCTGAGCACGTTTTAATGGGTTTAGCTCTGGTTAGCACATATCGTTTGACGTTAATGATATGCATTATTTCCGGTATTTTTAATTAAGCATCTGCTTCTCGCATGTGTCTCGTTTCTAAGACCATATCTACTGAATCATTTCTTCATACTGTGGTGAATGTATCCAACATTTCCTAGTGCCTGCGTGTTCAATTCTTGTACCAGTCTCCGATTGAGTACACTACATTGTTACATATATTCACTTACGATGTAATCCTCTGAAGAGTACGTTGAATTTTGCTAATTTATGAAGGGAATACGATCGAATTAGTAGGTTATGCCACGTGACCTGTAATGGCAGCAAGTTAAAAAATCTGACATGCATATTAACCCAACATATCGAAGTATCGCTCTGGAGGTCCGGGTTCGATTCCCGGCTCAGCCAAGAATTTAGATTCTGGTCTGAAGGCTGGAACGGTGAACACTCAGCCTCGTGAGGCAAAACTGAGAAGTGGTTTTCCGTGGTTTCCCACTTCTACTCCAGGCAAATGACGGAACGGATTCTAACTTAAGGCCAAGGCCGCCTCCTTCTCATTCCTCACCTTAATTCCAAATACACACATTAACGCAGACACCGCAATAACTAGGTTATCAGACAAATTCTACACACACACCCAAGTTCCCTCAAATGGAACAACAACATATCCAAGGAGATTCTGATCGCCAGTGCTGGCATCGAAGTATACATATTCCTTATAATTTCCCTTGGTATTTATTTTGTTATTAAAGGAGATCACAACACAAAAACACTTATTTATTTATTTATTGCTAAATGCAGTATGTAACATGGGAATTTAATACCAATGCCGTTAATCCGGTGCCTCTACGTCCATCCGTTCTCAAGTTATGTGCGAAAGTAGTAACTGCTCGTGACGTCACTGCGCTGTCGAGTCTACATAGCAGCCTTGATAGAGTGTATAAGCCCGGGCAGTATTTTCCCGCACTCAATCTGCTGCTGCCGTGTTCTTCTGATGCCATTGTTAGTGGGCTTATTTTGACTTATAATGGATGTATATAACATTCGTCCGGATCAGTTTGAGCCAGAACGAACGACGTTTGCTGATGTCCATTCAGGTAGCGATCATGACATGGATATAGTAAACACTACAGACTGAGCCGGCATGTGAAATTGATGTATGTGTAATGAGTGTACCATCATGGATACAAATGTAGAAAGTGTATGCTTTTGTGAATTAGACAATGTAAAAGCAGTGAAATCGGGAGAATTTATGAGTATAACATGAAATCCCTCGTTTATAAGGCTTATTTTAGACCGTGAAGAGTTGACAGTGGCAAGGCATAACATGAGCTATAAACGATGAACAGGGCAAAGAAACGTTTACTGACAGCTTTAAATCCATCAAATAGAACTTGACGATTTATTTGTAACAAACAGTTCACTTCCTGGGTAAATTCATGGATTGCGATTGGTAAAAATAACAGATATGTCGTGCCTTCATGTCTTGTCAACATCATAAGGAACATATTTTTCGAACCCAGTGGCACCTATGTGGGCTTGAAACTGTCAATTAAAACAGAGGAAGGAAGGAGGATAGTAGTTTTACGTGATCTTGAATCTTGTGATTATGTGCCACAGGACCTCCTATTTACGTGGAATCCGAACCACAGGTCCTGACATTTCACTTCGAAATTATTACATGCATTGGCCGGGGATGAAACCCAGTCCACCTTGGTGAGAGGCCAACAGCTTGACCGCTGCGCCACAACGCACCCCGTAAATTAGAACAGTACAAGTATATAAGAGTGTCCTAAGATTATTTAATGTGCGATAAATATAGTCATATTAATTCGATATGTTGTACGGTACCTCATTTATTGTTGCATGTGAAATTATGTGAAGTACTCCTTCATCAGGTCGTCGTTGGAAGGTCGAGGTATTGGAGCGATGTTCTTAGGCAGTGACAGATCCATTGCTTCAGGTAAAGCTCTACTATAGACAGTTTGAAAGAGGTTAATTTTGTTCATTATTGCCTTATTACATACGGTACATTTCTGTTTTATCACTCTGGCTCCTGTTGATTTTGCGTACTGAGTTTTGGTACCGACTTACAATTTATTGATATTCCAATTATAGTCCAGTGCAGCAATCATTGACCTGAGCTTTAAACCGTTGTACGAGAAATGAACGCATTTAGGAGCGTATTTTAAACGATGATTGTGATAATTTTATAGGCTTCCGGTGTGAACGTAGTAGTTTATATGTTCTACATCTTTTAAGAAAGATTTACCGGTAATTATTTTCTTAATGGCTTCATATGCACTTGAATATCCTTCAATCCACATTTTCTTTTGCTCTTCTAACTCTGTTTATTAATTTATCGTGCTCACAATATTTCCATTCACCGTTTTTAACCACTTATGTTCATTTTTTACGTGTTGCAAAATTGACGTAAATTTAACACAGATCTGTTTCCATGACATATTTGTGCTGCCCACCATAAATGATTATTTATACTGGTCTTCCACGCCTGAACTTATGGATGCTTTTTATCGAGTGCTCTCATCTTTTTCATTAAACTTTTTGATATGTGCCAAATGTCAAATTCATATTCGATATCGGGATCCTGCGTTCTCAGTAAATAACTTACTCCTTTGTGTCTATAGGAAAGATAAAGTTCTATATTACATTGTTCCTCCTCTGCAATGGTTCCCAACGCTGTTTCACACGCATCCCTTTCAAGATCAACTTTCACTATCACTTTCTGAACAAGTTCCAAATGAGCTATATGGTCTGTATTTATATCCATGAGCACATACACTAAATATTTGTCTGAAAAGCCGGGAGAATCGTACTGGCCATCTCCGGCTAACCAAATGAGTTTGACACTGCCTTTCAAACAATCAACAACCTTAGTTCTTTCCTGATTCCAAGTATCCTCCACGATAGGACCAGTTACTCTATGAATAATTCCATCACACTCAGTTCGTGAGATCATATGTAAATTAATGGACTTTCAGAATACCGAAAGGATTCAAATAGAATTCCTGACGAGAATAATGCTGATGCTATTAGCACTTTTCCTTCCGGTTACTTTCCTCCCAACGGCTAAGAATACCAATCTAATTCATCACCACAATCGCAGAGTGATTTTACGCACAACATATTCCCCTCAATGTAATGTGAAATGTTCTTAACTTTACTTTTACAACTATAGCAAATTTTAAAGAGTGTGAGTAAACTTGTATACGCAACACAGAAATATGAACCTGTAATACGTACGGTACATCGTCCTGAGTGTGTTCGTAATCGGTATCACTAATATCACTTTCACTGTCACTTCCATCACTTTCATCTGGCTCATAGAAACTGTCGTTCAATGGTTCTACCATTACGTCACTGTTCAGGGCTGGGTCTGAAGTTGCAAGGCCTAAATATTTTCTAGCTATATCACTTCCTAACTCACGCAGTAGTTTTAAACTACATACGTGACTATCTGGTAACATATTTTCAATCACAACATTCTGTAAAACGTGTACATCTTTGCAGCTATCACTTTTGCCTTATACTGTGTCAAGAAACTCCCTTCGCCTTTTAGTCTCATACCATTCCGTCCTGCTCTGTCAGTTACAGACGAATACTCCCACAGTGTACTTTGTGAAGCGGCTTACGTATGAATCAGCATTCCTTCATGAGACGTATATCCATCTGTTGGCGCCGGACATCTTATTGAAGGAACACCTCCTGTCTTCAATTTTGGATCTTGTAGCTTTCCCGTTGGCATCAACTTCATTTTCCAAAGATGCGTTTCATGATAGTCTGTATTTTTTAAATGCACTGAACACACAGCAGGCCCATTACTGGGAGAAAAATGTTTCCTCTTGCAAAATTGTACCTAACTGCTAAGTCTAAGTGGCGATTTACTTCGATTTGGAAATCTATGGAAATGTATTTCTTTCTCTCTACAGTTTCGGTTTGGTTTCCACTCGTTATGTTTTTACAGTCGTACACACCACAGGTAGGCATTTTGAAAAACAGCTATCACACTCGATTATAATACACAACACATATACACGGATGAGTGGCAGTGCGCGTATTTCAACAGGCAACTGAATGGAGGGGATAGCTCACTCAGCACTTACAGCCGGGCTTACAGCGCAGTGACAGCTACTCGTGCTTCCTTAGTTTACCGGCCTGATGAGTGGCACACAGCAAAAGCAAATATATAGTTGAACACAACCTGATACATACTTCGATTTTGAGGCAAGTTGACTTGAGTGTTTTGGTCTGCTTTTAATTTTAACAAAGTGTCATAGCATACCGGTATATTTAGTGAGAAAATTCATGTTAACTGTCTAATGAACTCAATACACTACGGTATTTCTCATACGTGGATCAATTAATAGTATTTTATATTTGTCGAAAGTAAGAATGAGGAATGGTATACAGCCCGGAGTGACAGAGGGTTTTTGATTGACACAGCGTAAGAATGAGGAATGGTTTACAACCTGGTGTTACAGAGGGCTTTAACTTGACATGTGCGGCGGCCTCAGTGAGCCTGATGTCTCCTTTAAACTAAGGTGGCCAGTATTTCGAACACTTTCTACTCTGAATATACCGAGTAACCTGCTTTCGTTCCAAAGATCATTATGTTGTCGTCCAAACTGGCTACGTAACATCGGATAAATACGGTCCTTTTCAGGACCAAATAAAAATCACTCGTAGGAACAGGTTTATATGCGTCCATAATACATCCACTATAAACGACATTTAGCACAGAAATACAGTAGGCCCCCTGTACTTGCTTGGGGTTCGACTGCTTGACTAATACTACTCTAGCAATGCTTAATTTAGCCACCTTAGCTACTATGAGCCATGGTGTATTGCTGGCACGTATTGAAACTATTCGTAGACACTTACTGTATGAACGTAAGGTGGTGTCATTTTGAGGTGTGATCGTTTTAATCCTGCATTACATTTCAGGTAATTGAAATAATACTGCCGGTATCGATTTCCACTATATTTGCGAGCATGAACTCAATGGTAAATTTGTACTAAGGCCGTAAGGGGGCGGGTACTAAAGTGTTTAGGATGACCATGGTATACGTTTGAGTTGGTTTTCTCCAAAATAGTAAGGGGCTGGTGACACACTCTGTATATACAGAGAGAAATTTGCTGATTGTTGTGGTATTTATAGAAGGGTATGTATTTGAATTCAGGCCAGTATTTGGAAATGAGATGGCAGTGGACTTTATTTGGGAGCCATCCCGGTCATTTTCCTGGGGTATGAATGGGAAACCATCGAAGACCACTTTTATGATGGCTAGGAGGGAATCGAACACATTTCTTCTCAGGTTTGTCGTACTGAATTTAACCCGTTCCCCTATCAGACAAGAAATAATTATTTTTTCAGAACCAGGAAGAGACCCCTGACCTCAAGGATGACAGCGAACAATGCTATCCACTAGGTGCTCTCTGTGCGCAGACCGTTACTCACAGAGCCGTTATGTGTTGGCAACGAATATAATACAATCTCGTCCTGCAATCACGTGATATAAACAAGTAGTTCCGTGAAGAACTAAATAGCCTATTTTGATATATTTTCCTCTTATGTTAATTGGCATATCTACATGCAACATTTCAGTTTGATTGCTGTAAAAGATTCGTAGATATTGAGAAACGTCTAAATATTTCGGATGGTCGCCATGTTGGATCTGTATATACAGTTTGTAGGCCATAGAGTTATGAACTATTGTGTGAAGATTATTGCGTAAGTGTATTATTCAAACATCAACCGCATGATTAGGACACATGAAATCAAAACGAAATTTTAAAATTTCGCACAGCCGCCATATGGTGGTTATGAAAACAATTGAAATAGATTAGATGTCAGTGGATTGAAATTTGTTTAAGCATTTACCTACCAAGTTTCACAGCGCTCGGATGTTTGAATCGCGAGAAACGTCCAAGTGAATAATTAAATTTTGCGTCGCTGCCATGTTATATTTGTGCAAAACAGGTTATTGAAAGTTCCATTGGTGAACTTACGTTCATAATTTTTACCAAAATACAACATTTCAGTTTGATTGCTGTCAGAGTAGTAGATATTGAGAATCGCCTAAATATTTCGGATGGTCGGCATATTGGATTTCTACATATTTACCGGTAGTCCATAGAGTTATGTACTATTAGATGACGATTATTGCGTAGGTTCATTATTCATACATTGATATTGATTGCATGATTACGACACAAGAAATAGAAATTTAATTAGAAAACTTCTTACGGCCACCATCTTGAGGTTATGTAAAACAATTGAAGTAAATTAGATGTTAGTGCATGACAGTGTGTATAAACATTTGCTCAAGCATGTTTCACTGCGCTCGGATGGTTAATTCGCGAGAAAAGTCTATTTAAAAGTTTCAACTTCGCTTGGCTGCCATGTTCGTTTTGTACTTAACAGGTACGCCCTGCATATTTAAGGTAGTCTTACTCTAGGCAAGCAATACCATGAAGAAAGGGGTAGCAGTGTCCCCCCCAATGAATAAGGATAGGCTATCAGAAATGAAATACCTGGCCTCGGATACCGTTATACCGTCGGGATCGTAAGAGAGTTAGAGTTGACGAAGTGAGATTTAAAAGAAATAAGAAAAATAGGAACAGGAACTAAAAGCAATCCCGAAAAAAGCAGGGGTCTCGTGGTCAGCGGCTCACGTTTCTGTAGAGTTGAGCCCCTTAGAGGTTAGGGAAGAAACTAGGAGAGAAACGTGCCTGAGGACATTTATTCTAAGTAGACGTGTGGCGGGATCGAGAATTACATAGTGTTATATTTCTTCTTGTGTCTTTACAAGCATGACCGTCGACGTAGGATTAGTAAAATAAAACCGGGTGAGTTAGCCGTGGTCGTTACGGCATGACTGCTGGCAGTCGCTCATATCAGGGAGGCGAGGAGGTTCGAATCCCGCCACCGGCAACCTTGAACAAGGTCTTCTGTGGTTCCCCATCTTCCTTCCAGGCAAATGCCGAGGTTGGTCCCTAACTAGAGGCCACAGCCGCTACCTTCCAAATCCTTGCCCTTACATTCAAACTTTCCTCCCCAGACAACACTCCACACGTGACGGTACGTGTAGCTCACCCATTGGGTGTCCGCCTCGAAGCAGCTACAAAACACTGGCGACCCGATCATGTCCTTGGACACTCCCGGCATTAAAGCCATACGCTTAAAAATACCTTCATCAGGTAATTCAATTATTGAGGCAAGAGGAGAAATTGAATGCTATTTCTTGTTTAACGAAATTTTAACCTAACAGTGTTGGCAACCTGCAGCAAGGACCAGCAAGGAGAATGTTTGGAAATATCATCTTTACACTTGTCTTAGCACGTTACAACTTCTAAAAATGAAACGTCAAAACGGAAGTTGTCTGCAATTGATGCCTTTAAAAACTTCTTTCTTATTTTCTTTAAAAAAGAGAAAAAGGCCAGACTAAGACATGGAGCAGGGGGGAGGGCTGGAAGCATGGAGGGGGTGAAACGGAGATAAAAACTGAAGAACGGTCTAGTGAAACACAGACGAAGCGTGTGTATATTCGGGCTGTGGAACAAAAGCCAATAGTTCATTCCATTCTTGTCGACGTCAGTGACAGGCCTGCGGCGGTAGACATCCAGATCCTGCCGACAGTTTGGGCCACAATTCCCTCCCTCAGATCCCGAAGAATATGGTACAAATGTTTCAATGGAACATGTTCATTAGTAACATGGAATACTCCGAGAATACCTAACCACCTTAAAACACAACTGTCAGGAGTATATTGACCGTACACTTTCCAAATGTAATATGTTTCACCAATCCTACATGAAAACCGCGCAAAATATTTCCTCGGAATAGATCTTCGAATCTATTAATGCTATAACCTGATCATCAAAAAACCTACATGGTGGGCCATGCAACGCTCAAACATTATAATGGATTTTCTCGCGATTTGTGCATTCGAACGATATGAAACTTGGAAAGGCAAATTTTTATACATAATTTAATATGGTAAACTCTAATTTATTTTAATTGTTTAGATACATTTTAGATGGCGCCTATGCGAAATTTAGAAAATATATTTATATTTCTCGTATCCTAATTAAGGGATCGAAGTTAAACTATGTATAATTAACCACTGTAATGATCATCATCTACTGGTACATAACTCAATGTCCTAGATATAAACGAATCAAACATGGCGACCATGCTAAATGTTTCACTGTTTCTCTATATGTATGAATCTATTACAGAAATCAAACTGACATTTCTTATGATGATAAAGGATTTTAAGATAGTTCACATTATGTGACTTTAGTATCCTGACAAGCACAACACCAACATGGCAGTCACGCTAGATTTAAATGACCTTTACTCACGATCTTATCATCCAAGCGTAGATAACATGTACACCAGGACCCAAGTTCCAATACCTCAACTGGTACAAGGGAAGAACGATCTGGGTCAATCGATTGGGAGTAAAGGAATAATGTCACCTCTAAGTAAGAGGTTAGACAGTGCATCATTTAAAATGTTACTTAGCATAAACGATAAGCTCTCAACAAGCACTCTGTTGATATTTGAGTGTTGTATGAAATAACGATCAGGATCCCATTAAAACAACAATGGCTAGCAACAGAGATTGATTTTTGTTGTTAGATTAAAATTTTTCGTTTTTCAAGGAATGTATAACATGAAATGCCGTTAGTTTTGAATACCATTAAAGAAAGCAAACATTATGAATATTAGTGACATTTAAAACAATAATGCAATTATTACTGTATAAAGTGTAAAATGCTCATTGTTTTTCTTATGATCTATGATGAGAACAACATGCTTGAAATGAATTCAGTTATACTTTGGTCACGTAATTATATTTTTGTTGTATTTAATACCGGACTAATATGATGGTCCATTTCATGATGTAAGAATTATATAAAATTTGCTAAGAATGTTTACTGAAATAGTAGCAAAAGCAATGCGTGAGTTTCCTCCATACTACGTTCTTTGATATTATCAAGACACACATTCTTTAGTTCTGAAATCCTCTTCGATGCAAGTCTTCGAACTTTTAATTTTCTCCCTTTAAAAGTTTGCTTTGGGTACCTTGAACTTTTCTCCCCCTGTACCTTTCATATACTACGTTTCGCCTATTGGAAGAGATACATTTTAAATTACAGCCAATTAATACTTCAACGCTTAACTCTCCGAATAACGGAAATGACAGTGGGAATCGTGAGAAACCAATTGGGAAAAATGTTAAGCCAGGATAATTCGGTTGCGTTTAAACAACGTTCATATTCTAGGAAATTAGTCAAATGGTTTATTATGTGTCAAAAGATAATGTCTTTAAACAAGGACATACGTGAAGGTACCAAATCCGTAAGTAATCCCTTGAATAACGGAAATGACAGTGGGAATCGTGAGAAACCAATTGGGAAAAATGTTAAGCCAGGATAATTCGGTTGCGTTTAAACAACGTTCATATTCTAGGAAATTAGTCAAATGGTTTATTATGTGTCAAAAGATAATGTCTTTAAACAAGGACATACGTGAAGGTACCAAATCCGTAAGTAATCCCTTGAAAAACGCCGAATACCTGCAGACAGGGAAGCGAATTGCGGAACAGGAGATAAGTACGCTAAATCTGGGATTACAGAGGCTTGCCGAGAGAAACCCTATTAATTCTTAAAAGAAGAGTGGTACATGCAAAGCAGGCTTCCGTTTTAAGATTATAATTTTATGGGCACAATGCATTTAAAACACGATATTGCAGAGTGTGTTATATTTATTAATTTATTTATTTTTCAATTCAAGTGGATTGAAAGGAAATTAAATACGGCATTAGAAACAAGTAGTTACGTGAAGAACTAAAGCGTATTTTCTTATATCCTACTTATGTTCATTGCCTCTATCAACATACAAAATTTCAGTTTGATTGATGTAATAGATTCTCACATATTGAGAACCGTCTAATATTTCGGATGGTCGTCATGTTGGATTTTTATATATGTAGGTCTTAGAGTTATGTACTATTACATGAAGATTATTGTGTACGTGTACTATTCAAACTTCAATCACACGATTTGGACACAAGAAGTAAAAACGAGATCTTAAAATTTCGCACAGCTGCCATCTTGTGGTTATAGAAACAACTGAAATAAATTAGATTTCATTGGATTAACATTTGTATAAGCATTTACCGTACCCAGCCTCCATGGCTTAGGCGGCAGCACGCCGGCCTCTCACCGCTGGGTCCGTGGTTCAAATCCCGGTCACTCCATGTGAGATCTGTGCTGGACAAAACGGAGGCAGACAGGTTTTTCTCCGGGTACTCCGGTTTTCCCTGTCAAAATTTCATTCCAGCAACACTCTCCACTATAAATTCATTTCATCTGTCATTCATTTAATCACTGCCCCAGAGGAGTGCGTCAGGCCTCGGCAGCCGGCACAGTTCATATCCTCGCCGCTAGATGGGGGCTTCATTCATTCCATTCCTGACCCGGTCGGAGACTGGAAGCAGGCTGTGGATTTTTTTTATTATTATTTACCGTACCATGTTTCAATGCACTCGGATAGATAAATCGCAAAAAAACGTCATTTTAAATATTTATACTTGGCGTCACCACCGTGTTAAATTTATGCTCACCAGGTTATTGAAAGCCCTATAGGTGAACTTAGGTTCATAGCCCCTTTGAACATCAAATATTTCAGTTTGATTGCTGTAAAAGATTTGTAGAAATTGAGAACCGTCGGAAGGTTGCCATGTTGGATTTTTATATGTATAGGCCATGAGTTATGCACCATTAAGGGAAAATTATTGCATAGGATCATTATTCAAACTTTCACTTAGATCGCTTGATTACGACACACGAAATAAAAATTTAATTAGAAAATTTCGGACAGCCGCCATCTTGAGGTTGTATAAACAATGAACCAAATTAGGTGCCAGTGCATTACAATGTGTATAACCATTTACTGTACCATATTTCACTGCTCTCAGATGGAAGTAGTGGGGTAACACGGATTCTCCTCCACAGCCGACTTTCCTGCGAACTTTGCCGATATCTCCCGAACACCTGATCGGATTTTAACGAACGAGGTGTTGTTGGGGTAGGGGTGACGTTCTCTTTGCTAAGAATGTGTGTTGGTATTTCTTTTTTGAAAATCGTTGTTTTTGACATTGGCGCTATTATGGAAACCGTGAATTTTGGAAAAATGTTTGTTTGACGTTAATGAAAGGTGCCTATGCTGTCTCGGCGTACTGCAAGTTTGAAGTGTGTAGGAGAAAACAAATGATAGCCTACTTTCTGGCGAACATTGGCGATAATTGGCGAACGCATGGTCGGATTTTAACGAATGAGGTGTTGTTGGCGTAGAGATGGCGTGCGCTTTGCTATGAATGTGTGTTGGTATTTTTTTATTGTTGGTTTTGAAAGTGTCATTATTTTGGAAACGGTGAATTTTAGAAAACCATTTGTTTGACGTTAATGAAAGGTCCCTATGCCCTGTAGGCAGAAACCAAGTTTGAAGTCTGTAGGGCAAAAGAAAAAGAATTTTGAAAATTGCTGACTATTTTGGAAACGGTGAAGACGAGGAAAAAGGTTGTTTGACATGAATGGTTGGTATTTACCCCCTCTACCGGCACCATAAATTTGAAGTCTCTAGGTTAAAAACCTATTTTATTATTTTGTTATTTGGAGATATTTTGAAAAGAGGATGACATATGCGTATGATGGAGATTACGTTGTCTTTTTTTAGCCTTTATCGATTGGATGGGGGAGGGGAGTTTACACCTATTAAGAAAAAAAGGGGAGGAGTTAGGGTAAATAAATAAATAAATAAATAGGGGTTATTACAAAAAAAATCATGTTTTTTGACCCATGAATTAAACGTGGATGGAAACCCCAACCACTTAACAAAATATTTTGCACCTTTGACTTTAATTACTCGTTCGATGAGGTAATCGTTGGGATGTACTGGTTTTTGCTTTTCTTCATAATAGAATCGTCCTTTGATGGCTTGACCTCTTTGATCTTCTAAAAGATACGTCACTGGTTGACCTAGCTTGTCTTGGCTAATGTAAAAAATTTCTGTCGATCACTGTGGAGTGTACGATTTTGAAAACACACTTCTATGTTTACTGGAGCGAACAAAATCCCCAATTTTAAGGCGATGTCGCCTTGGATCAACCCTTTTTATAGGGTTAAAGAGTCTATTGAGTCAGGGTAGGTTCTAGGTGACGAGACGAGGTTTCATGCCAATATTGGAATTGATCGTGTTGTTGTATCGCGACACAGTTGAGGTAACCAGTCTATCCATCGATAGGAACCATGTATTGTTAACTCTTTAATGTTCGATTGAAGCGTTCAACTACGCTAGCTTTGAGATTGCTATATGTAGTGTAATGGTGAATATTCTTAGATTTGAGAAAATTGGAGAAATCCTTGTTGAAAAATTATTTGCCCTGGTCGGTGTGTAACAAGTGAGGTGGACGTTTTGATTGTTCAATAATAATATTATTGAACAATGAAAAGGCCTTTGTGACTAAGACACCAGTTTAAATTTTTACTGGTTGAACAAAAGCCATTTTGGAATAAACATCAATGACGGTCAACATATAGCGTAGGCTTCACCGTCGTTAACGTTAGAATAAGGTATCATCTCAACCAGGTCTGCTTGCCAAAGTTCATCCACGCCTTTTGAACTCACACGACGGCGTTCATAAATGCGACGGGCTGGTTTATGTAATTCACGAGCGATACCCACTTTGATGGGGGATGGCTTATCAGATAATTTGGGCATCTCTGAGTTGTTGTTCAATGTGGGCGATTTCTGCCTCATGTCCTGTGTTCCCAGCTTCTTTTGACGCATGAAGCAAGTATAAGCGCTCTACTAACTGATTGGGATTATTCCAATAGGTTATATATATGTAGGATTTTGATTTATTAAATCTTACACCGGAGGCAGGGGTGGTGTTTTCGCTTACCAAACATGTTTGCAATAATGGTTTTATATTTTTGTGATATATTGGCATTGAGATGCTGAGAGGATTTATAGATACTTTTGTGAGCGTTGGTGTCTAATAAAATGGATTTATATTTAGTAAGGTCCTCGGACGTAAAATCTTATAGAGAGGGGGTGGGAGAGAATAGCAGCTTTAACAGTCCTGGAGTTAATTTATCGTTGATCTTTTTAATGACAGCTTTAGTTCGAGCAAATTTAATGGATGAATCCCCAATTTTAAAACTATCATTCTCATAGCGAACAGCATACGTAGTGTCTGTCTTTCCAATAAATAGAAGGGTCAGATGCGGTTCCAGTGTTGCCCCATAATGATTGTTATTTTTTATTTTTTTGAGTTAAGCCTTATTTTGAGGAGTGGCCAAGACTTGTGAAAACGGAGACGATGTGGAGGAAGACGGTGTTCCCGCTATGACAGATGATTTTTTATTTTTTTAGAAACTGTTGAAGGGGTGAATATTTTTTTTCTTTCAGGATTAAATACGGTTTCGCTTTCACTTTCACTTGGTCCATGTTGTTGTTCTTCTTCGTGTTCTTGTTGACTAACATTGGAGGAGGAAGAGGAGGAGGATTTTACCCGCCGTGTTGAATCTGTTTGAGTAAATTTTGAACTTGTTAAGGGTTTGGTTTGTGAGATAGCAGCAGCAGCAGTAGCAGCAGAAGCATTTGGTTTGAACCACACGGAGTTAACCGATCATTGAGCATGTTTTATCATGGGTAAAGCATTGACGTTTTTTAAACGTTGTAATTCACGAAATTTATGTCGAATCGTATTTCGTGGCTCAATAATACACTGCATGATTTGAACATATTTCTTGTACCCTATGGCGCTCGCCATGGTAAAGGTAACGACACACTAACAGGAAATGTCACCCCTAGGTCCTTTTAAACAGAAATAAAATGAGCGAAAAGGCAAGCTCAGTGATAATTGGTATGGGGCTTACTTATCAAAGTGGAGCACTATAATTTAAAAAAATAACAAATACCACCGGGATATGGGCCCAAATCCCAGAGAACACGTATGACTGATAACAGCCCGATAAATATGAGGCCAGGATATGTGTTTTCTTTTTGCAACTAAGGACCACCTTAAAATATCTTCAAGAGGAATGTAAGTGTAGAGTATTTCCACCGTTTTCAGTCAATGACCACATGACATTCATCGGTCTTACTGCATGTCATTTGGTCTGATCTTGGCGCATGCGCAGTAGTATTCGATATAAAGCGATTTCCATGAATAGTGCGACTTAAGCTACTCCTAATTAGTAAAAAGATTCACAGCCACCGCTCATAAACTGAAGTGCGTACTGTTCACAACGCTTATTCTGCTTTGGTATGATAGTGGAACATTCCGTCCGACGGCGACGTTCCGTTGGATACTCGAACAGTCCGGACCTTGCACTCACTGAGTTACATTCTTACTATCATTAAAAGGATTAATGCAGATGTGCCAGCAATGATGACGTAGAATGTGTCTTGCAGGATAAGGTGTGAACGACACAGATTAGTATGCAAGCGGTAGAACCAATGTAAAACTAACAATCACATTACTATATATTTGTATTTAATTTGTGGGATGCAATCTATACTATTTATACTGTTACGGCTGTGAGTTTGTGTCATCGCTCGCCGCTTGAGTCACAACTGCCCCAGGGGCTGGGCTGTGGCATGCATCCTGTATTGCGTGTGCCTTATGCAACAGGCCTACTAAGACAAAGGGATAGTCCAGAAGATTCGTGACTGGACCAGCGATGGAAACCTCGAGAAGCCGTGGACCCTGGATGGATCTAGAACCATTTATTGAGTCACCGGCCTGCTATATAAGAGTGACCTGTGAAGCAGTTGTGGTTGTTGTGTTTTACGAGCTAGTGTGAGCGTTTATTCTGAGCGACAGAAGTGTGGTGACTTGCGAAACCCCTAGTGTAGCGGCGAAGTGAGGAACATACAGGGGACTGCCGTGTTCTGAGTAAGTGTGCTTTCACTGAGTGTCAGATATTGTGGTGTCGAAATCCAGTGATATTGTTTCTCCCAGCTGGTGAACAGCGCGCAGCAAGTGCCCGTAAGTACTGTAGTAGGCGCACATTAGAAAGAAGTTGCATGTAGTTCTGTCAAGGCCACTAGGCTCATTAGCGGCAGGATTAACTTCTGTGGTCTGTTGCAAGTGAAAGGGGCCAAGAGCGCATAAGGAAGAGACTTGAGGAAACTGGAGAAGGCTCCTAATTGCTTGTATTTGCTGATTAGTGTAATTTTCTGGCCCCAATAAAGTTAATTATTTCTTTAAGCAGTAATTGGTATTGTGCTTTGTACCCCCACCGTAATCCAGTTAACAAAAGTGCCACTAGGGGGTGGCACGTAACAACTCGTGTCAGAAGCCGGATTACGAACTCAAGCACAACACCTGACGGTCCTGGTTTCAAAACCCGAGCAGGTCATTTTCTCTAATTTTCCCGTGAGTGCATGCCCTTTACAAGGCAAACAACTAAAATGGAGGCGCAATTGGCAGCATTGCTAGAAAAGTTAAATGGCATAGAAGACGGCCAGAAGAATTTAACCAAGGACCTAACTGCCAAAATGGAAGACGGCCAGAAGAATTTAACCAAGGACCTAACTGCCAGAATGGATGACGGCCAGAAGAAGATGGAGGATGGCCAGAAGAAGATGGAGGATGGCCAGAAGAAGTTAGCAGAGGACCTGAAGGACAGCCAAAATAAGTTAGCAGAGGACCTAACTTCCAAATTAGAAGAAGGCCAAAATAAGTTAGCGGAGGACCTGAAGCAGATGGAAGACAGCCAGAATAAGTTAGCAGAGGACCTAACCGCCAAATTTCTGGATGGCCAGAAAAATCTGGAAGAGTGTCTGCTGACGAAATTAGAGGAGAGCCAAAGGAAATTAGAACAGGGCCTACGTGAGGAAGTCGCGGCAGTGGAGGAGAAGTTCAACACCTTGCAAGTGGAAGTTGCTGAGCTGCGCCAACGCCCGCTGATGGGGGTGGAGGAGAAATTCAACGCCTTGCAAGTGGAAGTTGCCGAGCTGTGCCAACGACCGCTGATGGGGGTGGAAGAGAGATTCAACGCTCTACAAAAGGAATTTGCTGAGCTGCGCCGACTCCCGCCGACAGGGATGGAAGATAGATTCAAAGCCCTACAAGAGGAAGTTGCCGAGCTGCGCCAACGCCCGCCCACCGTTACACCGGGAATATCAGGAACGGGACATAGCAGAGTGACGCCCCCAACCTTCGACGGAAAGGTCCCGTGGAGCACCTACTTACGTCAGTTCGAGGCGGCCTGTTCCATAAATAACTGAAACAACACAGAAAAGGCTACAGCTCTCATTGTAGCGCTGAGAGGGGACGCCCTTAACGTCCTTCAGGCCATCCCGACTGGATCCCAGGACTACGCTTCACTGATCGCCCATATGGAGTCCCGATATGGAGATAGCCATCTTCAGCAGGCCTACCAGATGCAGCTCCGGACCCGGGTACAGAAGAACGCGGAAACCCTGCAGGAGTTCGAGATGGACATCGCACGCCTCGTAAGGCTTGCCTACCCAACAGCGCCGGCCGACTTTCTGGAGCAGATAGCGACGCAGACCTTCACCGACGGGCTACGGGACTCGGACACTCAACAGGCGCTGCGACTCGCGCGCAATAAGACCCTGGCAGATGCGCTGAGCCACGCACTTGAATTCGAGACGGCAAAACAGGCATCCAGAATGCAAGCGCGGGTGCGTCAAGTGGACGTCGATGAACCAGCAAAAACCAACGAGACCAAGCCCCTGGCCGACGAATTGATGGAGGCGCTAAGCCGTTTCTTCGATAGTCGCGGCACCACCAGCAACGACACAGCCGGAAGACAACCGGAGAGGCGGCCGGGAAGAGGACTACCGACCTGCTGGGCCTGCGGTAAGAAAGGCCACCTGAGCAAGGACTGCGGCGATCGCCACCGCCGAGGGTATCCGACGGGAAATCAGTCGTCTGAAAACCGCGCGGCCCAGGGAAACGAGTATTAGCCAGCCTTGGGGGGCAAAGGTTGGCTTGTGACAGTCGTCAAGCCCCGGCAGTCCAAGTGCGTGTGACGAAGTTACGGAGGGACAATAGCAGCCTGATGGTCGACGGAGTCATCAACGGAGTGAGCTGGCCCATGCTGATCGACACGGGAGCATCGAGGACCATCGTCAATCCCACTGTGATCCCGAAGTGGAGAGTGCAACCCACACAAAGGAACCTCCAGCTAATAACCGCGACCGGAGAGACCGCACCGGTACATGGCGAAGCATCACTGGAGTTCGTCATTGGTCGACGGGTGATAAAGCATCCAGTGCTTGTGGCTGACGTATCAAACGAAGTGATCATCGGACTGGACTTCCTGGACCAGAACAACATCATCTTGGACCTGAGTACCAACACTCTGCACTTCGGAGGTGAGGAACTTGCTTTGCAACCAGCACACGAGGCCGTCACCGCACGACGAGTAAGGCTGAGAGAGGACGTCATCGTTCCTGCCAGGACGGAGGTCAGCGCGGCCGTAATTGTCGACGGAACTGCTGAGGGAGTGGCGGCTGTCATCGAGCCAAAATATGAGGACATCCAGACAAAAGGATCGCTAGTTGCCAAGACCCTCATCAACACGACGTCTCGGCCGTACGTCCGCCTGTCCAACCTGAACGACTACGACATTACGGTTCACCGGGACACCAACCTAGGAGTCTGCGAGCCCGTTACCTGGATTGCCCGCATCACCGACACGACGGACGGAAACCTGCAGACGGACAACCGAAGAAGACGCACACTGCCAGAAGAACTACAGAAGCTGTACCAAGGATCCCAGGACCATTTAGACGAGGAACAATCACGCCAACTTCAGGACCTGCTACGCGAATTCCAGGATGTCTTCTCCGTGGGGAGCAAAGACTTCGGCAGGACAAGCTTGGTCCAGCACAGAATTGACGTTGGGGACAGCGCTCCGATTAGGGCCCCATTCCGACGTGTCCCGCTCGCCAAGCAAGCCGAAGTCGACCGGATGGTAGAAGAGATGAAGGAGCAAGGGGTGATCGAGCCATCACATAGTCCTTGGAGTTCTCCGGTCGTGCTAGTGAAGAAGAAGGACGGTTCCACCAGGTTCTGCGTGGATTACAGGCGGGTGAACGACGTCACGAAAAAGGACAGCTACCCTCTACCCCGGATCGACGACACGCTGGACACCATATCAGGATCAAGATGGTTCTCCACCTTGGATTTGAAGAGTGGCTACTGGCAGGTGGAGGTCCACCCTAAGGACCGCGAGAAAACGGCGTTCTCTGTGGGCAGCGGGCTCTGGCAGTTCACCGTCATGCCATTCGGTCTGTGCAACGCCCCTGCAACCTTCGAAAGGCTAATGGAGTCCATTCTGAGGGGACTACATTGGAAGACCTGCCTGGTATACCTAGACGACGTCATCGTTCTGGGGAGGAGCTTCGAGGAGCACTACAGCAACCTGAAGGGGATCTTGTTGAAGCTACGGGCTGCCCAGCTGAAGTTGAGCCCCAAGAAGTGTCAGCTCTTCCAGAAGCGGGTCCAGTACCTTGGGCATATCGTCTCCGAGGAAGGGGTGCGCACCGACCCAGAGAAGACCGCAGCTGTGAGGGAGTGGCCAGTTCCGAAGGACAAGTCCCAACTACGAAGCTTCCTGGGACTCTGCACTTATTATCGTCGCTTCGTGAGAGGATTCGCCGACATCGCCAAACCTTTACATCGACTGACTGAGAAGGACCAACTCTTCACGTGGACAGCAGAATGCCACAATGCCTTCGAGCAACTCAAGCAGGCTCTGTGCACCGCGCCTATTCTGGCCTACCCCAGACCTGGAACAAGGTTCATCGTCGATACCGATGCCAGCGACTTTGGCATAGGGGGGATCCTGTCGCAAGTAGTGGACGGCGAGGAGAGAGTAGTGGCCTACTTCAGCAAGGCCCTGTCAAAGCCAGAAAGGAACTACTGCGTCACCAGGAAGGAGCTGCTCGCCATCGTGAAGACCATTGAACACTTCCACAAGTACCTGTACGGGCAAGAATTTCTCATCAGGACCGACCATGCATCCCTGCGGTGGCTCCTGAACTTCAAGCAGCCCGAGGGTCAACTCGCGCGGTGGTTAGAGAGGCTTCAACAGTACAACTTTGAGATTCAGCACAGGAAAGGCCAACTGCATTCTAACGCCGACGCCCTGTCACGAAGACCGTGCCCCGAAGACTGCACCTTCTGTGCCCGAAGGGAGGAGAACACCGGGATACAGTGCCGACGGACTACTGTGGAACTTCAGGGGAACTGGAGCCGCGAATCTTTCACGCGGGCACAAGCAGAAGATGATGACCTGGGACTGATAGCCGAATGGAAGAGGGCCTGTGTCCCCAGACCCGGGTGGAACATTGTGAGTGACTGCAGCCCAAAGTTTAAGTCCTACTGGGCACAGTGGGACTCGCTGATTGTAAGGGATGGCCTCATCTGCCGCGCCTGGGAGAGCACCGACGGGAAGACACCTCGGGAACAAGTCGTCGTTCCAAAGGCTATGACGGAGGAAGTCCTGAAGGAAGTCCATGGAGGATCATCTTGTGGACACCTAGGGATAAAGAAGACCCTGGAGAAGCTCAGAGAGCGGTTCTACTGGATCGGATGCCGAACAGACGTGGAGAACCACTGCGCGGGGTGCCACGATTGCGCAGCCAGCAAGGGCCCAGGACGAAGACGACGGGGTCCACTGAAGACCTACAACGTGGGCGGCCCCATGGAGAGAGTGACCATCGATGTTGCTGGGCCATTCCCGTTAAGCGAGGCAGGGAACCGCTACATATTAGTCGTCAGCGACTACTTTACCAAATGGCCGGAGGCGTATGCGCTCCCTAACCAAGAAGCCGCGACGATCGCAGAGACCCTGGTGAAGGAATTCTTCAGCCGGTACGGAGTACCCTTGGAGCTGCACTCCGACCAAGGGAGGAACTTCGAGTCGCAGGTGTTTCAGAACCTATGCCAGCTGCTGGGAATCCGGAAGACAAGGACAACGCCGCTACACCCTCAGTCCGACGGGATGGTAGAGCGATTCAATCGCACCATCGAGAACCATCTCCGAATAGTTGTCAGCGAGCACCAGAGGGATTGGGACAAGCATCTTCCACTATTTCTCCTGGCCTACCGCGCCGCCGTCCATGAAGCCACCGGGTGCACACCAGCCCGGGCCATGTTTGGGAGGGAGCTCCGTCTACCCGTCGATCTTGCCTTCGGCCGACCTGGGAATGATCCGATCCCGGTAAGCCAGTATTGTCAAGAGCTGGTCGACCAACTGGAAGACGTGCACGCGTTCGCGAGGAGGAAACTGCGGATCGAGACCGACCGAATGAAGACCCGATACGACCAGCAGACGGAGGCCGGCGGATTCCACGAGGACGACCTGGTCTGGCTCTTCAACCCATTACGGAAGAAAGGCCTGTCACCCAAACTTCAGAAGTCCTGGGAGGGCCCGTACCGAGTCGTGAAACGGATCAACGATGTCGTCTACAGGATCCAGCGGAACCCGAGGGCGAAGATGAAGATCGTGCATCGAGATCGCCTGGTAGCCTACGGAGGGACACAGACGGACCAATGATTGATCGGGACGATCAGCCTTTTTAGGAAGGGGGTGGTGTTACGGCTGTGAGTTTGTGTCATCGCTCGCCGCTTGAGTCACAACTGCCCCAGGGGCTGGGCTGTGGCATGCCTCCTGTATTGCGTGTGCCTTATGCAACAGGGCTACTAAGACAAAGGGATAGTCCAGAAGATTCGTGACTGGACCAGCGATGGAAACCTCGAGAAGCCGTGGACCCTGGATGGATCTAGAACCATTTATTGAGTCACCGGCCTGCTATATAAGAGTGACCCGTGAAGCAGTTGTGGTTGTTGTGTTTTACGAGCTAGTGTGAGCGTTTATTCTGAGCGACAGAAGTGTGGTGACTTGCGAAACCCCTAGTGTAGCGGCGAAGTGAGGAACATACAGGGGACTGCCGTGTTCTGAGTAAGTGTGCTTTCACTGAGTGTCAGATATTGTGGTGTCGAAATCCAGTGACATTGTTTCTCCCAGCTGGTGAACAGCGCGCAGCAAGTGCCCGTAAGTACTGTAGTAGGCGCACATTAGAAAGAAGTTGCATGTAGTTCTGTCAAGGCCACTAGGCTCATTAGCGGCAGGATTAACTTCTGTGGTCTGTTGCAAGTGAAAGGGGCCAAGAGCGCATAAGGAAGAGACTTGAGGAAACTGGAGAAGGCTCCTAATTGCTTGTATTTGCTGATTAGTGTAATTTTCTGGCCCCAATAAAGTTAATTATTTCTTTAAGCAGTAATTGGTGTTGTGCTTTGTACCCCCACCGTAATCCAGTTAACAAAAGTGCCACTAGGGGGTGGCACGTAACAATACTAATATAATAAAGCTGAAGGGTTTGTCTGTGTGTTTGTGTTTTTAAACGCACTAATGTCTGGAACTACCAGTCGGATAAAAAAAAAAAATATATGATAGCCAGATTCAAGATGAATAGTTTAGGCTATGTTAAATTTCGGAACAGACCACTCCATTCCCTGCATTTAGGCCCTTTTGCACAAATCTACACCGTTTCACCGATATGAACCAAAATTTGTATACATACCCTTTCGAACACTGCGCGTAACGCTGTCGACTTTTAATTTCGGACAGACCACTCCATTCCCAGCATTTAGGCCATTTTTCACAAATCTACGCCGTTTCAACGATAGGAACGAAAATTTGTATACATACACTTTGGAACACTGTCCACTTTTAATTTCGGACAGACCACTCCATTCCCTGCATTTAGGCCCTTTTGCACAAATCTACACCGTTTCACCGATCTAAAACAAAGTTTGCATACAAACCTTTTGGAACACTGCGGCTAACACTGTCCACTTTTAATTTCGGACAGACCACTCAATTCCCTACATTTATGCCCTTTGGCGCAAATTTACACCGTTTCACCGATCTGAACCAAAATTTGTATACTTACCCTTTGGAACCCTGCGAGTAACACTGTCCGCATGGAATTTCGGACAAACCTCTCCATTTCCAGCATTTAGGCCCTTTGGCACAAATCTACACCGTTTCACCGATCTGAACCAAATTTCAAATACTGTACTTACCCTTTGGAACCCTGCGAGTAACACTGTCTGCTTGAAATTTCGGCAGACCACTCCTTTCTCTGCATTTAGGTCCTTTGGCACAAATCTACACCGTTTCAACTATCTAAACCACATTTTGTACCCTTACCCTTTGGAACCCTGCGGGTGACACTGTCCACTTTAACAAACTGAACATAAAAACCACGTAATAAGGCCCTAGAACCGTTCATGTACGTAGTAGTGTAACTCTAAGAGTATTATAATAAGTCTATTGTTGACTGGCAATTCGGGCTGCATCACGTCGCCCCTAACAGTGTTCTGGTGCAGAATTGCGAAAAATAGTTAAATCTTGCGCTGCTGATAAATTGTAGTCACGGGGAGTAATTAGTGCAAAAAGAATTCTTAGGCCCCTTAAACAGTCATCATCATGAATATATTATGCCTCTGTATAAGTGCAATGGTGGTGGAGCAATACATTGAGGTTATCATCTACAATAAGCGATGTTGCTTTCAAATTTACCTTAATTTATTCCGATACTTATCGTTGAGCGCTATGGGGTGATAAATGATACTATTGCTACCTCAGAAGCTCGGGACAGCCGAAGTTTTCCAAAGTGTTCTGATTATTTTCCTAAGGCGCTATGCGATAAAAGATGACACTATTGGTCCCTACATTTCTAACAGACAATGAGATATAGGCCCTAGGCCGTGTCTTTTATTTCACATACCTCTCTTTGTAATAATTTTTAGAAATTTGTTTGTAAATTACATGTGTCAGTGCTGTAGTTAGTAAATAGCAGTTCCCCTATTCATTATTATCATTATTATAATTACGAGGAAATGGCCTAAATGTTACGTCCATTATACTTTACTGCTTACCACCCCCTACTACAACCACCACCACCACCACCACCACCAGAAAATGTTATATTAAAGAAATATTTATTTTCTGGTAATTTAAGTATCATGTGCCAGTTCTGTAGTAGTATTCATTATCATCCATAAAACAAATAAATCGACCTGGCGAAGCCGGGCACTACTGCTAGTAGTTTATATAAGAGCCTCGCCAAACATAAGTTTCGGAATTAACCTAAAAAACCATTAATAATTGGGCTGCAACCGAAACTAATTCCAGATGCTGGTACACAGGACGAGAATCCCCCTAAGGGATAAGCAACCCACAGCCAAGTCAAGAAGGATATCTTCACCGTCCACCTCGTCTTGTAGTAACTAGCATTCTTGGTTGTCACCGTGGAGGCACGGGTTCGTTTCCGGCTCCACCAAGAAATTTAATTCTGGCCTGAGGGCTGGAACGGGGATCATTCAGCTTCGTGAGGCAAACCTGAGAAGAGAACGGTTCGGTTACCATCTCAGTAATCTTGGAAGTGTTTTTCCGTGGATTCCCAGTTTTACTCCAGACAAATGCCGCGATGGTTCCTAACCCATGGCCACAGCCGCCTCCTTCCCAATCCTCTCCTGAATTACAAATGCACACATAATACAGCCATCACAATAACACAGGTTATCAGACAAATTCCACACACACACACACACACACACACACTCAAGTACACGAGCCAACGTCCACAGGATATCGCAAAGTCCCTAAATCAATCAACAACAAACAAAACTATATCTCCAGCTTATTGCAACGTTTCACCCAAATTTGAGTAGCTACACTGGTCCACGCCGGATAACATTCGTCCATTCTAACTGGACATTCTTGATCTCGCTGTGCTGTGGGGCTGTGATCCCAGCAGACAGGTTGGAACAGAACGCATTCAACATAAAACTCTAGTGAGAAGTTGAATAACATGAAGGACAGAAGTACGAGTGTTTGACAAAGAGTTCCTGAACTCGAATTAGGACTAAAGTGGATCTAGGAACCAGTCATGTTTATCTCTACAGTGCCAAGTGGTTGCATAAGAGCAACAGGTAAGAGGATCAAGTTCTTATCTCTTCAGAGAACTCGCTCTTCCACCTTGATGCATTTGGAGTGACGGAATGTTGGATAATTACACTGTGTAATGCACTAATATATAAGCTACCTTGCTTATATTAAGTTTTAAAGAAACCCGTTGTAGTGCACTGTCATTATATCAATAATACAGGGTTATTCAAAATGATTGTCGGGATTACAAAAATTCATAACAATATTGACGTAGGGAGATGAATCGTGTTTTATAGTGCACTGTAACACAAAAAGTTTTTTTTACACGCATTACAAATGCTCAATATGTGCGCCTCTGGTCACTCTACACAAATCAACTCGAAAGTCCATCTCTTCCCACACACGCCCCTACATGTTAGTGGTGATGGTGTCGAAGGCGGCTCGGGTTGCTGAATATTCGCCGGTAGAGGAGGAACAAATACCTGATCTTTGACATACCCCCACAGGAAGAAGTCACACGGTGTTAAGTCTGGTAATCTTTATGGCCAGGGTAAGAGCATCTGATCTTGTTCCGTTCCACGTCAGATCCATCGTTTGGGAAGTTCTTGATTTAAAAATGCTCTAACTTCCCCGTAGAAATGAGGCGGAGCACCATCCTGTTGCAGCACGTAATCTTCCCTGTCAACACTCAACTGGGGTAACAGCCATTCAGTGAGCATACCCAGATAAATTCGCCCTGTCACTGTCTCTTCACGGAAGAAGAACGGGTCGTTGACCTTCGTCTTTGAAACGGCACAGAACACATTCGCTTTTGGTGAGTCAAGCACGTGTTCCACATAACAATGTGGGTTAGTTGCCCCCAATTTCAAACGTTTTGTTTATTCACCTTACCACTCTGATGGAAATTGGCTTAGTCACTGAAAACTAGCCTGTCACGAAAATGACTGTTGACTTCTTCTTCTTCCTCTTCTACAAAACGTTGTTGCTGGTCAATGCAATAATATTCCAGCTAGGACTATGTCATTGCCTGTTAAAGCTTAACGCACTTGTAGGCGATATGGCTTTACATGCAGACGCTTTCGTAACACACGCCACAGGGTAGTTTGAGGAACATGCAGTTCCCTTTTGCCTCTTGTAGTCGATTTCCTAGGACTACGGAGATAAACGTCCCTGATCTGATTCACGTCTGCTTCTGACACGCGGGGACGGCAAAGGCTTTTCCCTTTACACAAGCAACCGGTATTCACGAATTGTGCATACTATCTGCGAATAGAGTTGTCGGAGGGAGGGTCTATCGCGTACGTCGAACGAAAATGGCGCTGGGATATGATAACGGACCGGTGTTGATGAAATTCGAGAGTACAAAACGCCTTCACCGTACCGCTGATCGCCATTTTGTTGCTGCCATCTGGTGGTTATACATGGTACTAAATCGATGTAGAACAAAACTTTGAGAGTTAGTGCAACAGTTATTGCAACAATAACAATGGTGTTGCGCCCGAATCTCGCATTAGCCACCCCCATATCAGCTAAGATGGTAAAGGAATGTAGGGACGTCGATACCCAGCTAGACACATCAACATTTCCCTACTGGGCGAATGACTAGGAAACCCTTGACGCATACGGACGTTAAATAACACTACTAATTAGTTACACATTTACTAGCAAATCTAATTCCATAATAAGATGGTAGTACGAGAATCTTGGGTCTCGGACGTGAACGGAGAAATTTGAGACTAAGTAAGTTCTAGTAACTAACTGATAGTATAATCGCACGGCGATTGCGAAATGAAATGATGATCAGTTTCTTATAAATACAAACAGGCTAACTAAAACAAGTGCCTGGGATTTATTCAAAAAAATATACAACAAGGAAATCCCTATTACCAATAAAATATATTTGAGAGAAATAATAAAAATTATTTTGATGGTAGATAAAATATCTACTCCTTAAGTTAGCATATTCTGTAAGAATTGCGTTGCTAAAACAAGAAATTACGAATATATACATCGAATGGTAAAATTATTAGTCATACTGTGACATGTTAAAAGTATAGCTTCATCGGAGATCAGCTGTTCGACTCAAAGAAATATTACAATAATGAAAAATCCTACAATATACATCTATGTTAACACACGTGGATAAAAATCTCATGATAATAATAATTACGTTAATAACTTAATTACATTGTTGAAATACCTACGGCCAGCGCAGTATTCAAATCAGAACTAGATTTGACGTGATGTGTCAATCTATTAGCGCTCTCGTTACAAAATATTCCTACTTAAAACACTGGTTCACATAAACGATAAGTTCTTGTATCTTTAGGTTATTTGTCACAGCCAATGAACTATATTTAACGAACAATGAAGCCAGTTATAGTTCTAAGAATTCAAATCCATATATAAAAATAATAGTTACATTAAAGATCGAGACAAAACTACACAGTTACATATACGACGATGTGGAAATAATATTAACGCTTACTGACATGAACAACACATAAATACCCTCCTAAATATCAATTACTTTCTCAACACACTGTAGTAGTAGTTTGCTCTCACGGCAATACTCATTTCATTTCAAGTACGTGAACAATACATTTTCATAGCGTCAACTGCGCTTCCAAATATGACACAATTCCTTTCTTCTCTTTACCACAACAACCTTCATAAAATTCAGCACGGCATTCCTTCAAAATCAACAAAAACCCATCTTGCTATATACGTGTAGAAAATTAGTGATCTTAACGTAACACTGCTGTGTACACGGTTCATGAAACACTCCTGAACTTCTCCTTCTCTAATTTTAAAATCATCGTGCTCAATCTTTCCACAATACTTTTGTTCACAACTGTATACTTTCTTTAACATACCACATAACTTTAAATAATGCATTTCAATAAAAGACCATATAATTGCACTGTAATTCCACGTAATACATGAGTGTAAGTTTCAAAACACTAGTAGTCCGCTCATCTTTCTAAAGTTAATAACTATATCTTCCGTCATTCCATTTCTTATAAACATTAATGAATAAAATAATCATTTAAGAGCTTGTTTACTCATGCTTGACTTCAGCCAGACCTACAAGTCTTCAGGTCTTCATTTCGTATTAACATACTTGTTGCTAAGTAATTGTTGCTATTTATACGCATCACCTGACTTCCATTGTCACAATTGTGATCCTTTCTGACATAAATATAGTTACAGAAATTATCCATGACTTGATTAACGTCACATAGTGTTTATATTCCTTAATTGGAATTATACTCGGTCAATGTAATTGTTAGTAACATTTAATATTGTTGAAAAAATGTTTATACATTATAAATAGTTAATAACAGCATTATAGTCTTGTACAATAAATCTTGATTTGAATAACGATGTATTATAGCGATCATAACGCATTTACATTGCTTATGGCCTGAGTGTATCAATCGGAGTATTCCCTTATATAGAACAGTTTTCGCTTAAAGGGAGAATATTAAAAACGTTACTGAATAAAAATTTAAACAGCATTCTAAGTTCAAATCTAATGAAATCACGTCTAAGACTACACACGTTGACGAGTATAAAAGTGAACTAAAAATCTCTAAATAGACAGAATAATGGCATGAGTTATACGAAAGAATATCTAAAATATGAATTGGTAACCCTGCTAATTCCAACAAATACTACAACCAAAACTACTGATATAGTAGAGAAGTCATTTCTGTACCTTGCCGACGGTCTGCGATGGAAATACCTCGTTCAATGGCTTCAAAGTTCCGCTCCCTAGTTGGCTCGCGCTGGTCGCGTTTCTGGATCGTGCCATGCAAGCAACGTGGCTCGCAGCTGATCAACTCGTTCCTGCTGGGCTGGTGACCACCTGGTCTCGGTTTCCCCGCACAGCAACCTTCTATTTTCTTGACGCTTGATAGTCTGGTCGCAGGAACCCGGAACAATGAACACTGCATTCCAACTGCTTCTTTCTTCTTCACCTCGTCGTTAAAGTAGCAATGAGCGTTCAGATGACCTCGTAGTTCCGCCCCTTAAAACAACAATAACTAACTAACTAGCGTCCATAGTTTAAATTTCTCCAAGTTCTTACTGGATATTTGAGTAGAATTGTTGAAATTCAGCAAACTGCATGATTGTTAAGCAGTCGTGGTAACGTCGGTCCAAGAACGTCATGATGAACTCTGAGCTTCCCGCTCCATAGCGTAGATTATCCTCTTTCAAGATTTAGTGAATCATAGTACTCTTCTTAGTGAATGCAGAGTATATTCGTCCCCCCTGACTGGACGTTGTAAGCATGATGATTTGTAAGAACAAATCTGCTTGTATAATGTGGCAGTAATAGTGCTTCAATAATGTAGTAGCTTGTTATAAGTGAAGCTACTTGCTGGATTGTAGATACAGTTCGTAATAATACAATCTTTCTCTACGTGCGCGGTGTTTATAAAAGTTGCTTCTTTCAATTCTGAATATTACTTTTCGTTGCTTTGCCGGACTCTTCACCTCTTCCTCGGCTATCGATGCGTCTCCTGCAGGTCAGTGAAGTCTCTTGCTCGCACTTCTCGTTCCTATATGGTAATTTGCGGAGCACCTTACAACACAGGTCCGTTCTCTTCAATCGTTGCAGTAGAAGTCACCTCGCTGTGACCGTGGTTCGCGCGCGTGGCACCCTACATCCAGTTCTAGCCTCGCGTCCGGTCCATTTATAATTGAATTATTCTGATTTCCCTTCTCCTAGCCAATATTATATAATTCCACACTTCCGAATAAATATCATATTCTGTTCTTGATCTGTGGAAATGCTAATTTCTCTTTATTAAAGCAAATATTGTTTAATAGCAGTTCCCACACAAATTATGCGATCTGTTCTGATTGGCTGTAGGTTTATTGTTAAAAACTCTACCTGTCCTAGCCTCTTATAGTTGTGTCGTGTGCATAATTTGTTGTTGCCGACTCGGCTAAACAAAACCGGTCTTGAGAGTGCTAATTTGAAACTTTTGACAATTTCCAGCTTCAAATGATCATCATTCACCACAAAATTTTCAAATCCAAATATTTCAAAATAGTCCAAAATTCTCCAAAACATTTCTAAATAATTCAATTCACTTCCCATAACATATCCTTGAGTGAAATAAATTATTATTTCCAATTTTCACATTATAAATCGAAAAAATGACAGGTCGGTTCGATCCTCGGCTCAGTCCATAACATGAGCTTGGGCGAATTAGGGCTCAGATCCCCTCCTGACTTGTTAATTGAAAATTAACATAGACTTTATTTAATCCTTACTCATCCATTATTCAGACCAAATTCATCCCTCAATGAATCCTGGGATAGAATCTTCTGAGTTTAATGAGGTTGATTATTCCAATTGGTCGGTCATCCTCGATCTTTACGATCTGATAACAGTTGTTTCCATATACACTTCCAACCTTGTTGTTGTTTGAGTCTTCAGTCTTTTGACTGGTTTGATACAGCTTTCCATTCCTCCCTGTCCTGAGCTAATCCTTTCATCTCTACATAGCCACCACACCCTACATCTGAGGCAATCTGTTTAACATATTCTTACCTTGGTCTACCCCTACAGTTCTTGTCCTCGACCCTTCCTTCCATAATTAAGCTTGCTATTCCTGGGTGTCTTAGTATGTGTCCTACCAACCTATCTCTTCTCTTCATTAGCAGTCGCCAGAAACATCTCTCCTCTCCCACTAGTCTTAATACCCCTTTGTTTGTAACCCTTTCTACCCATCTGATCTTCATCATTCTCCTGTAACACCACATTTCAAATGCTTCAATTCTCCTCTTTTCTGCTGCACCAATTGTCCAAGTTTCACTTCCATAGAGCGCCACGCTCCAGACAAAGGCTTTCAAAAATGACTTCCTAATACCTAAATTTCTATTCGATGTCAGCAGATTCTTTTTTTTTGTAGAAATGCTTTCTTTGCCTGAGCCAACCTACTTTTTATATGCTCTTTGCTTCGTCCATCACTGGTTATTCTGCTTCCTAAATAACAGAAGTCTCCTACTTCCTTCAGCATTTCACCTGTCAATTTGATCTCTATAGAGGTTTCTGATTTATTTCGGCTGCATTCCAGTATTTTTGTTTTACATACCATTCAAAAACTCATTCAAATCCTCAGGCTTGTCGGCCAAGATGACGATGTCATCAGCAAATCTCAGAGTTGAAATTATTTCTCCTTGAATCTTCACTCCCACTTTAAATTTTTCTCTAATTTCCTTCATTGCTTGTTCAATGTAAAGATTGAAAAGTATGGGTGATAAGTTGCAGCCTTGCCTTACACCTTTCTCAATACCAGCTTCTCTCTCATGTCCTCCAACTCGAATGACTGCTGTCTGGTTTCTGTATAGATTGTATATCACCCTCTAATCCCTGTACTTTGTTCCAATCGATTTCAAAATGTCAAACAATTTAATCCAATCAACGTTATCAAAAGCCTTTTCCAAGTCTACAAAAGCCATGAACGTACTCTTATCTTTCTTTGTTCTACCTTCCAAAATCAGCCTAAGACTTAGTACAGCTTCCCTTGTTCCTACATTTCTCCTGAAACCAAACTGGTCTTCACCCAACTCCGTTTCTATCTGCCTTTCCATCCTCCTGTAAATTATTCTAGACAGGATCTTTGAAGCATGAGTAATGAAGCTGATTGTACGGTAATCTTCACATCTGTCAGCTCCCACATTCTTTGGTATAGGGATGATTACATTCTTCTTGAAATCAGGGGGTACCTCACCTGTCTCATAAATCCTACACACCAAGTGAAATAACCTGATCAGACCTTCATCTCCTATGCAGCGTAGCAACTCAATCGGTATATCATCTATGCCTGGTGCTTTGTTCCTGCTTAAGTCTTCCAAAGATCATTCAAATTCTGATCTCAATATTAAATCTCCTTTCGCATCCTCATCAATTTCCTCCTCCCTTTCCATTACATGATTCTCAATCTCCTTTCCCTTACACAAACTCTCTATGTAAGCTTTCCATCTCTCAACCTCTTCTTCCCTATCTGTTAGAGGCTTTCCACTTGTGTCCTTAATATTACAGCACTTAGTCTTCTTTTCCCCAAAAGTATTCTTAATACTTCGATAAGCTGTGTCTACTCTTCCTAATTTCAGACAATTTTGTATACCTGCACATTTCTCTTTCAACCATTCTTCTTTCGCTTCCTTGCACTTCTTGTTTACCTCATTTCTCAGACGTCTGTATTCTGCTTTCCCCTCTTCATCGGTTAGATTCTTGTGTTTCCGCCTTTCATCCATCAATTCTAGTATATCCTGAGTGATCCACGGTTTTCTACCTATTCTTTCATTCCTACCAATGTTTTCTTCTGCGGATTTTGTTATTTCATTCTTCAAAAGTGCCCATTCGTCTGCAATTGAAGTTTGTTTAGGGTTTTTCATTAGTCCTTCCTTTATACTCTTCTTGAATCTTTCGTTTACATCCTTCTCATTCAGTCTGTCTATTGCCCACCTTTTTGGCTTTGACTTTTCTTCAGTTTCTTCAACTTTAATCTGCATTTCATTACAACCAGATTGTGGTCAGCGTTTATGTCAGCACCAGGATATGTTTTACAATCCAAAATCTGGTTTCGAAACCTCTGCTTAACCATAATGAAGTCGATCTGGTAACGCCCTGTATCTCCTGGTCTCATCCATGTCTATATTCTTCTATTGTGGTTATTGAATACGGTGTTAGCTTATGACCAACTCATGCTCGGTGCAGAATTCTACCAGCCTGCTTCCTCGATCATTCCTTTCACCTAATCCGAAATCTCCTACTATCGCCCCTTCTCTCCCTTTTCCTACCACAGCATTCCAATCTCCCATTACTATAACATTTTCATCACCCTTGATATACCTCAGAATTTCGTCTATTTCTTCGTAGACCTTTTCAATATCCTCATCATCAGCTTGACTGGTAGGCATATAGACTTGTACCACTGTGGTGCAGGTAGGGTTAGTATTGATTTTTGCTACAGTAATCCGTTCACTATATTGTTCATAATATTCCACCCGCTCTCCAAGTTTCCTACTCAATATGAGGCCAACCCCTGCTTGGCCATTGTTTGATTTAGTGCTAATGACCCTATATACTCCTGACCAAAAGTCCTGTTCTTCCTGCCAGCGCATTTCACTAATCCCAACTATATCCAACCTCAACCTATCCATTTCCCTTTCTAAGATTTCTAACCTTCCACTTCCTAGCAGACTTCTAACATTCCACGCTCCGATCCGTAGAATGTCAGATTTCCTCTTTGTCACTTCTGTGATGTTAACCCCCTCACGAGTAGTCCCCACCCGGAGATCCGAACGGGGGACTAGTTTACCTCCGGATTGAAATTTTACAAGGGAGGAGGCCATCATCACATGTAATTATGCATAGAGAGGTGCATATCCTCGGGAATAGCATACGGCTGTAGTTTCCCGTTGCTTTCAGCCCTGCAGCAGGACGCAGTCTAGCCATTATTTGGCTTATATTATCAATATCTTAACCGTCTATAAGACTAGTAAAGAATTGGTTTATTCTGAAAGGCTGCTACTCCCTTTCAGAATAAGTAAAGAGCAATTCTACTGACAAACATACTAACCTTCTACCGTATTAACAATTAAATACCAAAATTCTACTAATGAAAAAAAATACTAAAGTTCCACCAACAACAAATACTACCACTAAAACAGTCTGTCACCAGGCACACTCACATGCACCCTCACATATCACAGTCTACTGAAACAATGAACTATAACTAATAAACAATGCAACTGTTACCAGACACACTCACACACCACAGTCTAATAGAACAATGACATATATCTAATAGACAAACTAACTACATACTTACAACTAAAACTAACTACATACGTGATAAAAAATCACAATATTTAGCTCTATGTTGGATATCTCAAAAGGTATACAGTACATGATAAATGTTCCAAGATTGACACACATGTAGGTAATAACATTTTAGAAAAATGTTCATGAGCCCTACATTACAGTAGCCTATTGCCAATATGATTCCATGCCTCCTAATAGGTCCAATTTTTAAATGCATGTAACTTCCATACTATCAATTTTATTTCTACCAAATTTTTATGTGCTTTGTGTACCATAACAGATTTGAATATAGATATTTTTGAGAACCACCCTACTGCCAACTGTGTATAAATGTTTCTATACTTTTTATCCTAACCTCAATAATATCATCAATTATCAGGCAACGGTGCGAAAGTGTAGACACGTAATGTACCTAAGATTGTATATTATTTTGAATAACCTATATACAACAATGTCTGTATGTGTGTTGATATGTTCAATGTTTAACCGCATGTAACTTCCGTACTGAGTAATTGATATCTGCTAAAATTAGCACGTATATATTTAATAATATTTGAAATTAATATTGAGCTACTCATACATGTCAATCTTGCCAACATAATTCTACGCGTAGTGATAGTTTAACTGCACGTAATCTCCATACTAACGAATGGACTACATCCTCATTTTGTACGTGCAGTGTATGCTTAAGGACATGTAATTGTGCCTAATTTATGAGGCAGTAGGCCTACCAACTGTGTATATTAACACAAGTCTTTTGAACTCTAGATTCAATATCTCGGAATATGTCTTCGGAACACACTTCAAATTAAGCAAACTCTAAGTCCAAGTTGTTTTAAACATAGAGTAAACCGTCACAGTTAGTGCTACCTACATAACTCCATGACAGCCTATAGGATCAAGGTTCAACTGTATGGAACTTTGTTACTAACAAATGAATTCAACTGAAGGATGTAAAGATGATATATTGGCTTTCACGGCCGGTGAATTAAAACTCAGCAATTCTTCTATGTTTGTGCCGTGTCTGGGGTTTCGCCTGCCGTGAAAGCCAATGTACTATCTTTTTGGAAGCCTTCTTAGGGAGGTTAGGCTGCTTGAGCTTTTAGTTCTCGCAGTAAAGTAGTGCAGTTGCACTCTATATAAAGGGAGGTAGCGCGCAGTTCGTTACTCCTGTAGGGGTCAGGGTGGGGACACCAAGAGCCCGCCGATGAGCCAGCTTGGTGTCCTGGGCAAAACCCCACACAATACACGGCACAAACCTAGAAGAATTGCTGAGTTTTGAAAGACATAACTCGGCTTATTTTAGGAGTAATCAGGGCTACCAACTGTCGATAAATACTCTCCACAATGTTGAACCCTAGTCTCAATGTATTCAGAGAAACAGTTCAAAATTTGGCTCATATGGATATACGACAATCTTAGAGACTCATTTTGAGCAACTCATACCTAACTGTTGCCAACAATTCTGCACGTGCAAAAAGGTTTAATATCCAACTGTGTGTAATTTCCATAACAGTTAATGGATAAGTAACAAATTTTATGTATGTGTGTGTGCCATATGGGACATATTTGTGCGGAATTTTAGAGACAGCAGACCTACCAACTACTTCATAAATCTCTGTGAACATTTGAGCCGTAGACTCTCAGTATTTCATTGTCCATGGAAGGTATCAATTTCAAACATATTGTAGTGCTCTGGTTGGCTCCAATATTTTAGGTATATTCCGAACAAATCTTAAAAGTTAGTGTTGCCAACTTAATTTGTTCATTGTTCTAGATAGGTCGACGTAGATCAATAATTTGCATGAATCTTGGTTTTAAATAAAAGTAGGCTCTTTAGCTCGTCACGGAACTACTTGTTTTCACCTGTTTATTCAACCTTGAGCTAGGAAGGTAATGCTAGTGATCAGTTTAACAAGCTGTTTGCAATAATCAAGCAGTTTCTTGAGAGGTTAGTATTCCAATCTTTTAAGGTACGGTTTGGCTACATCGATGACCGCATGCCCACATCGCTGGCACTGAACATTCGGCACACAAAGTCAGAAAAGCGGTATCCCTACCCGGCGACCATCGTCCTTCATCCACTGCCTCCTACTACAGAAGCAGTGTCACTTGCTTATAGGCTACATGTTTGGGGTGTAAATATTAATCAGCTGATTATAGTCTGAAGTAATATAACGTTGGCAGAATGACCTTAAGCAGAGTGAAGTAAGCGTCAATATTGCTTCTTTTAGAGAAGAAGAGATGATGATCGAATTAAGTATATGTACATGAAGCGAAAGCAAATTCAAACTAATAACATGTACAAAACTATGTCTTGCTGCAATGATTCATGGACACCTGCTCGATGACGATGACCTTGAACGGGCCTTTATTGATGACACTGGCATAGAGATCATAGACTTCCCATCTTTAGTTTATTATAACAACTTTCAGATAATATTGATGCATTAGCTCCCGTGTCTAACAGCGTTCTTAGACTTTCACCTTCAGTCATAATCTGTCAAATAGGCAATCTAGCAATTTTTCCTTTATCTGGCTCCTCTCTTTCATAAAGTAAGTCATCGTCTGATACTTGATAGAACTCGTTTATGGCGATCTCATGCCCTTCGTTTGTGAACAGTGCTCTCTCCTCTACTTATGTTTCCCAATCGGCGTTTTTTTGTTGTCCCTCATTCAGGTTTTGTTGTTGCGCTAAGCCTGATGTTGAGGGTTGAGGTTCAACTTCCTCATTTCGTTGGTTATTCCTACCTCTGTTTTCTCTTAAGCCTTCTCTGTACACCTGGCTTTCTCTGTTTCTATCCTGGTAGTAACGCCTAACGTTTTCGTTATTTCACCAGCCTCTGTTTTGTTGTTGCTGTTGTTGCCTAGGCTGTTGTTGTTGTTGTTGTTGCCTCTGAGCATATTTATCGTCATTTCAATTACGATATCTGCGATAACCTCCTCCTGAGACTCTGTCGTTACTATCATAGTAATCGTTTCTTCTACGGTCATTACTTGGATGGTAACCAGTCCTACGCTGACCATTGTTCCAATACCTTGCCTGGTACGGTCGTCCTTCTCTCATTCGGCGATATGGTGGTTCGTAGCGGTTTCTCCCGTAGTCGTTTATTCGAGTGGGACCTGGCCTACTTCTATTGTCATCTGTTTGTTTTGTCTGGACAACTAACAGAGTATGCACGCCTCTGTGTTCCTGTCTCTATTTAGTATGACTATTTGACACGACATTGGGTGTAGCACTTGTGTGGTGAAGTCTACGCAAGATTTCTGCCATACCCTCTAGCCTTTTGACTTCAGCTGCTATCAGGTGTCTTCTGACATCATTAGGAATCTGTCATGATCTTGCATGTATCAATTCGCTTTCGGCTAACGGGGTTTGGAGATATTGCAACATTGCGAGCTCCGAAGTAAAGAAGGTAACATATCTCGTAGGGGTAGAGTGTGCATTCCTCTTAGAATAGATCACCGCTCGAATGTCCTGCTGTAGTTCTTTTGAACAAAACCTTCTTTGCAGGGCGTCTGCAAACTCGTCGAAATTTGCGTATGTGTAACGGAAGGCTCGATGCCAAGTTAGGGCCTCAGACTCCAAAAACTTCTCTACGACTCTCATCTCCCTATCACAAGGTATCCGATTATCGTCTAGATAACGACGCATATTTCTTAAGAACTCCACAGCTGTAATATTGCCAACACCGCTGAAACGGAACGGCTTGTCGTCTATGTTCTTAAGAACCATCACGCTTTGGTTAATATTTGGACCTCCCTGGCTATAGTATCCACCTAAGCCTCCGTATTCTCTATTAATACGTTCAGTATCCTGAGTTAGGTGTTGTCTATCTGGTGTACGACTATACACGCTCTCTCCATCCTCTTCTATCCTGTCTTCTCTTACTTGGGGTCTTCCTAGCTCCTCCTTAAGCCTTTCATCTCTCCTCTGATAGAATTCTGCTAGATCTCGTCTCATTCCTAGACGTATTTCTTCTCAAAGTTTGTCATGATCACAAGGTTCAGTAATGGACAGTTCCTTGATCCTGTTCCTTATCTCAAGTAGTTCCTCATCCTGACTAGACTTGACTTTAGCTAATTCTAAGTTAATTTCGTCAACAGTAGTTCGAATCGCATTTAATTCCTCACTTTTACCGGAATCTGCTCTATTTACAATTCCTTTAAGTTCGGTTATGCTCGATACTCTAGTCTCTTCGATATGTTTATATAGCTCTAATTTAAGGTTTGTATTAAGCGATTTAGTTTCTTCTTCTACTTAACTAACATCTTTTAGAATTTTACTATGAAGTTCAAACATATACTCTTTGTTAGACTTGATTACAATCTCTTTCATGTCATTCATAGATTTACAAATATATGTTTCAATATCAACATTGATACCTTTACTAATATGTTTCTGCTGTTCATCTAACTTACCTTGCAAGTTGCCAACAATACTGTTTAGATTGATGAGCTGTTCCGTGAGATGCTTTTGGGACCCAGTAATGCTAACATTATGTTTTCTTTGTTCTGTGGTGGCAGTGTGAATCCTTTCCTGAATTCTACCTTCTAGCTGAATAATATTCTCGCTACACTGTACTTTCGCTTCTACCACTTCCTTAGTTACGTCTTCCCTTAATGAGCTCATCTCTGTTGTGGTAGAGGCCACATTTTCTTTCACTTGTTTGAAAGCAGATTTGGTCTCTTCCAGAGCTTTCCTACTTTCTACAACTGAGAATCTACTTTATCCCTGTGCTAACCTACTCTGTTCTTGAGCTAGTCTTCCCTCTTCTTGTGCTTTCTCCAAGGCTTTCTTGATTTGCTCCTGGGTTTGTTTAGCCTCTTCTTGTACTAGCCTAGCCTCCTCTTGGGCTTTCTCCTGTGCTTCTTTTGCCTTCTCTTGGGCTTTTCTTATATCCCCTTGCGCCTTTCTATTCTCTTCCTGTACCCTTCTACATTCCTCCTGAACTAGAATAATGTTGGCTTTAGTGGCACTTTGAGCTACAGCTAATTCCGCTTTCATCTCGGATTTAACTGTCGCAGATGACTGCTCAATTTCCCTTTCTAGCTTTTTACTATTTTCGTGTGTTAGTTTGTGGAGGGCATCAACATCTCCTGTTAGCTGACTCTGATTCTGTCGAATCATTTCCAAGATTGGCCGAATATGGGTCATATCTTCCGACGACATAATTATAATACAATTGAGAAATGACGAGGATTGCTCTACACTATATTACGGGAACCCCAGAGTGACCAACTCATGCTGCCTATAATAAAGGAATACTTCGATAACCCTAGTTTCGTAATAATAATAGACTGAAATCTTAATATCTACCTAACCGTAGTTTACTAAACTGATCGTCTCACATTTAACAATTCCTAACTGAGTTTAATTAACATAACGTGAATTTAACTACCTCATAACTTAAATGACCAAAATATCACCAGCTGGTTTAACAAACATGCCTCAAACAATCGTACTCCCCAAATTTGTCAATGTTTATTCACATAAACAATTTTCAAAATTTGGGATCGGCATTTTTATTAATTTCAAAAATCCACCAATATCTTCACAAGGTTGTCGTTGAACACGTTAGTGTCTCAACACAATCGATGCCAAAACACATTGGGCGCCAAGTAAAAATACCCTATTTGCGACCGAATCTCGCATTAGCCACTACCCATATCCGCTAGGATGGTAAAGGATTGTAGGGACGTCGATACCCAGCTAGACACATCAACATTTCCCTACTGGGCGAATGACTAGAAAACCCTTGACGCATAAGGACGTACAATAACACTACTAATTAGTTAGACATTTACTAGCAAATCTAATTCCATAATAAGATGGTAGTACGAGAATCTCGGATCTCGGACATGAACGGTGAAAGTTGAGACTAAGTGAGTTCTAGTAACTAACTGATAGTATAATCGCACGGCGATTGCGAAATGACAAAAAAGGTCAGTTTCTTATAAAAACATACAGGCAAATTAAAACAAGTGCCTGGGATTTATTCCCCAAAAAATATACAACAAGGAAATCCCTCTTACCAATAAAATATATTTGAGAGAGGTAATAAAAATTATTATGATTGTAGATAAAATATCTACTCCTTAAATTAGCATATTCTGTAAGAATTGCGTTGAAAAAACAAGAAATTTCGAATATAGACATCGAATGGTAAAATTATTAGTCATACTGTGATTCGTTAAAAGTATAGCTTGATCTCAGATCAGCTGTTCGACTCAATGTCGTATTACAATAATGAAAAACCCTACAATATACATCTATGTTAACACGCGTGGATAAAAATCTAATTATAATAATTACGTTAATAACTTAATTAAATGGTTGAAATACCTACGTCCAGCGCGGTATTCAAATCAGAACTAGATTTGACGTGATGTGTGAACCTATTAGCGCTCTCGTTACAAAACTTAAAAAACACTGGTTCACGTAAACGATAAGTTCTTGTATCTTTAGGTTATTTGTCACAAACAATAAACTATATTTAAATAATTTATTAAACACAATGTGTACATTAATTTACAAACATTTGTTTACATATTTACTTCTGTTTATCACCAGTCTTTTGTTAGCTTGTTTAGCGGCTGGGTTCTGTTTCCACATTTCAGCAAGTGATACTTGGGGCATGATTTGTTGCATAATTCACAGACGCAGTCGTTCTCCGGTTCATGGTATGTTTTGTTCCGACATATCTTCCCATGGAACCAGTGGGCGGCGAATCTTGTGTACAGATGGCGAAGCTCATAGTTCGGTCCCTTCCAGGCTTCTGTTTTCATCGCTTCTGTGTCCATTATTTGCTCTGGGACATCGTTGGCTTAGTTCTGTCTTTCCTTGATGACTGTTTTGTATGCGTGAGTTTCTGGTAATCCGAAACGGAGTTTTATGTCCTCTATGAAGAATGACTCTCGTGCTATTGTATACGCGTAGCTGTTCCTTGTGAATTTAGAGATCGAGAGGGCTCGTTTAAGGAATCTGGCTTTAATGCTTTCTATTTTCCTAAGGTTGTTTGCCGTCAGGTAGGGCCATGTTATTTGTATCCGTACGTTGCAATCGGGGCAACTTTCAGTTTGAACAGCGCGATCGCGGTTGGCAGGGATAACTTCTGGAGCTTAGGGATGTCGTAAGTTGCTTTTGTTGCAGCCGTCACTCTCTCTTGTGTATGCAGAGAGAAAGTGGTTCCAGTTGTTTGTAGTGTAACACCTAGGTATTTGAAGCTGGGTACAATTTCTATGGTTTCTTTCCCACACATGAAGTGGTCCCTCTTAGGTAGCCTGCCTCTCCTTCTGAATTTCATTGCCTTTGTCTTCGCACTGTTTATTTCCATGGAGTTTTCTGTTGCCCATACCTTAATGTTCTCCATGACTGCCTGTAGATCTTCTTGACTCTTGGAGAGGATGGCCATGTCATCTGCGTACATTAGCAGTTTAACGTTTCTTGTGCCTATGGTCTGTCCGATATCTGAAGTCTTCACGTTAAAGAGGGCTGGGCTCAGCGGGTCTCCTTGCAGGACCCCTCGTGTTTGGGTGATGCTCTTCGACGTGGATATTCCATCATAGATTGTGACGTAGTTGGCGTATAGAATCGAATTGATCGTTTTGAGTTCGTTGTTTGTGCTGCCTAGAATGTCCTCTAGTTTGTGGATGAGTATCCTCCTGCTGATGCTGTCAAATGCCTTCGAGTAATCTATGAAAATTGCGTATAATGGTGTGGCGGGTTTGGCTAGTGTAGTTGTTATTTCTTGTATGATTTCTTGGACAGCGTGCAGTGTTGATCTGCCCGGGGTGAAGCCATATTGATTCGGTGGTATGTAGGCTCTTAATCTATGTTCTATACGTGCTAGTAGGATCTTGGAAAACAGTTTGAATATGACATTTTCCAGGGCGATTCCCCTATAGGAGTTTGGGTCATCCTTTCTTCCCTTCCCTTTGTAAAGCACGATTATGATTGACTTTCTCCATTGTTCTGGAATTGAGTTGTTCTTTAGGCATTCATTAAAAAGTTCCGTCAGTGGTTCTAGTAGGTCTTGCTGTGCTTCCTTCAGGTGTTCCATGTATATTCCATCAGGTCCAGCTGCTTTGTTGAGTTTCCCAGATCTTATAAGTTGGTTGACTTCCTCTGTTGTGATTGGAACTATGTTCTGTTTGTTCGTTGTGTCTGATGTGATATATACTGTTGGTTTGTCCTCTGCAAGGAGGCTGCTAAAGTGGGCTTCCCATTGCTCCATATTAACGAGGGGGCTTATTGCCTGCTTCTTTGACGACCTTAGAATTTTATACGGTTTCAGTTCGGCCTCGGCTATCAATTTCTGTTCTGTGTAGAGGTCGTGTTTTTGCTTCTTTTCTTTCAATAGCATTTTGTACCTCCGGCGTTCTTCGCCATATTCCTTTAGGGCGCTTCCTCCGTATTCTCTGGCTGCCTGGAGGAGTTGTAGAGTGCTTTGTCTTTTGATATAGCACTCTTCGTCAAACCACGGCTTTGCTGATCGAGTGTGGGTGGACAGTTGAGTGGTGGCCTGTATGATTGTGTCATTCAGGGCTGCTGTTGCCTTGTCCAGGTTCCCCAGTTTCAGCATGTGCGTTATTGCCGGTATTTTTCTTTGTTCGTGATTCATCTTTTCTCATCTATGTGCCTTGAAACTTTAGGTTTAAGGTTTCCATCTGTCTGTTCTTGTAATCCAGTCCTTATTTGAACTTCAGTTGTTGCTGGTAGGTGCTTTCTGATAGCCACTTTTCCTATTTTTACCTGTGTGTGGTCTTTAATATTCGTGAATATTATGTCGATCGTGCTTTTTCCGTTTGGGGCTATGTATGTATAGTCTTTCTCTCTGTTTAGCAGTTTTAGTTGTCGGTCCGTGAGAAAATCTGTGACCGCTTCTGTTTTTGAGTCCCGTTTATCTATGCGCAGTTTAGGTCTCCTAGTAGCGTGGTAGGCTTGTCGGTGTCTATGTTCTCCAGGGCTCTTCCCAGTTCGTCGATGATGACCTCTGGTTCTGTTTTGGGTTGAAAGTAGGCTCCTATAATGTTCATTTTCCCTGTGACTACTGTTAGTGTGTTGGATGTACGATCAATTAGTCTTATGCGTTGCAGGTGCGGTTTTATGAAGCAGCTCAGCCCCCCTGATGGGTGGCCTTTATCTCCTTTTTTGGCTAGGGAGTGGATGCCGTAGAAGTTGTTGATGTTTATTTCCTCTGTGCTGAGTGTTTCTGTGAGGAGCAGTATGTCGTTTGCTTGGAGGGTGGGGAGGGGATTTATGGCCATTACAGATTTGAGACCTTCCACGTTCCATGTCGTTATTTTGAAGAGTTCCATATTATTACTGTTATTGTTGTGCGGTCTGTGGGTCTGTTGGGTTTTTCCGACGGTCAGAGTAGCTTGGTTCCGGGTGTTAGAATTGAAAGGTGCGAAAAGTGATCCCCGTGGGCCAGAAGTTTTCATAGTCTATTTTATCTTTGTCTTCATCTAGGATTGCTATTTTGAAGGCTTTGTTCCTCCCTCTCGTTCGGAGAGTAAAGCTTTCTATTATTCTTTTGATGCCCTGTTCAGTCATGTAGGCTCTGATATCTTCTTCTGTTACGTCCTCGTCTACATGACCTACATACATCCAGTGCAGGCTCTTTGCAGGCTTGAGTCATCCTTCTGTGTTGTTCCCCCTTCCTCTTTTGGGTGAGGGTGGTGGCGTTTCTTGGCTGCGCCGTAGTTGGTGTTCCCTATTTTTCTCATTTCTGATGTTTCCGTCTGCTACCTGTCTGGTTCGTCGACTTGTTATTGTAGTGAATCCCGTGTTCTCTGCATCCACTGTGTCCTCCTCAAGGATGCTTATTGGTTTTTCCACCGGGAGCCATTTTGCCTTCTGGGAGTTTTGGGGCTGGACCATCTGCTGGGTTGCTCCCTTTATCTCCTCTCTAACCATATCTTGTATGTTTCCCATCATAGCTTCTATCTGTAGGCTGATTTTCCCCATGATTCTTTCCTATACTTCCTCCCCTGATATTGCCTCCCCTCTTCGGCTACTAAATAATGATTCAGTCATTGGATCGACAGGTGCCACTGGCCTATCATCTGCGCAGTGCTTGTGCGCTTCGCCGGTAAATCCTTCTATTGCCATTCCCTTATTGGCGGGTGCATCCCTTCTCTCTCTGGGAGAATCTGTTAGCAGCCGAGAAGCGCTATTTTGTGTTGGCATTGCATGGTTCTCTCTTTCTCCTCGGCGAGCTTTCAGTCCAGATGTGCTGACAGGCGACGCTGTATTGTTGTCGTCCATCGACATAGACTGTGCGATTCCCATTGCTTCATGGTTTAGGTCAGCAGATGGCACCATTTGTCTTGCTGTATTGTCGTTTGCTCCCTGATTGATCTCTTTCGAAGTTCCCTTAACCTCTCTGTGTGTATTTGTGTTTCCTTCAATGATCTCTTCAAAGTTGGCTTTCAATATTGCAAAACATTTCCTGATAGAACTCACCGCATGATGTATCTCCTCCTTTACTTCCTTTTTAGGTAGCCTCCTGCTTTTGCGATATTTGATGATGTTTTTAGTGCAATATCGATTCGCGCTTCCACATCGTCCGCCATCTTATACAATTGTGAGAATGTCTTGTTGCGATCGCGACAGGTGCTGTCGACTTGACGCTTATGGAGCAATGTCATGCAGGTATAATTCGTACCGTGTGTAGCGCTCGCAGTAAGGTTTTCGGTAAAATGCTTTATTACGATCGCGACAGGTGCTGTAGATTCGTCGCTTACGGAGCAGTGTCATGCAGGTCCAATTTGTAGCGTGTACGTCGCTTGCTGTAAGGCTTTCGGTAGGGTTTTCTGTTTATATATGTCGTCTGTAAACTGCTGTGATTTGTTCAACTCTAACCCAACTATTTCCCTGACGCCGGTTTGCCAACTTTTACTTTTATAAGTGCACTTTACCTTTAGTATTTGCGATTTCTTGTTGTTTGCCGTATCAGTGTTACTGTGCTATCACTTTTCGCTTGTTTCCACGTTATTACCTCACTTATCTCTATTTATACATCCAAATTATTTCACCGCTTGTTCACGCCGCCCTTCCCGCCATCTTCCCGGTCGAAATATTTACCTTGAACTATATTTAACGAACAATGAAGCTAGCTATAGTTCTAAGAAATCAAATCCATTAATAAAAATAATAGTTACATTAAAGATCGAGACGGAACTACACAGTTACATATACGACGATGTGGATATAATATTAACGCTTACTGCCACGAACAAAATATAAATACAATCCTAAATATCAATTACTTTCTCAACACACTGTAGTAGTAGTTTGCTCTGACGGCAATACTCATTTCATTTCAAATACGTGAACAATACCTTTTCATAGCGTCAACTGCGCTTCCAAATACGACACAATTCCTTTCTTCTCTTTACCACAATAACCTTCATAAAATTATGCACGGCATTGCTTCAAAATCAACAAAACCCAACTTGCTATATACGTGTAGAAGAATTAGTGATCTTACTACGTAACACTGCTGTGTACACGGTTCATGAAACACTCCTAAACTTCTCCTTCTCTAATTTTAAAATCATCGAGCTCAATTTTTCCACAATACTTTTGTTCGCAACTGTATACTTTGTTTAACATTCCACGTAACTTTAAATTATGCATTTAATTAATAGACCATATCATTGTACTGTAATTCCACGTAATACATGAGTGTACGTTTCAAAATACTAGTTGTCCGCTCATCTTTCTAAAGTTAATAACAATATCTTCCGTCATTCTGTTTCTTATATACATTAATGAATAAAATATTCATTTAAGAGCTTGTTTACTCATACTTGACTTCAGACAGACCTACAAGTCTTCTGGTCTTCATTTCGTATTAAAAAAATTGTTGCTAAGTAATTGTTGCTATTTATAGGCATCACCTGACTTCCATTGTCACAATAGTGATCCTTTCTGACATAAATATAGTTACAGAATTTATCCATGACATGATTAAAGTCACATAGTGTTTATATTCCTTAATTGGAATTATACTCGGTCAATGTTATTGTTAATAATATTTAGGATTGTTGAAAAAATGTTTAAACATTATAAATTGTTAATTATAGCATTATAGTCTTTTACAATAAATCTTGATTTGAATAACGATGTATCCCAGCGATCTTAACGCATTTGCATTGCTTATGGCGTAAGTATATCAATCGGAGCATTCCCTTATATAGAACAGTTTTCGCTTAAAGGGAGAATATTAAAAACGTTACTGAATAAAAATTTAAACGGCATTCTAAGTTCAAATCTAATGAAATCACGTCTAAGACGACACACGTTGACGTGTATAAAAGTTAACTAAAAATCTCTAAATAGACAGAATAATAGCATGAGTTATACGAAACAATATCTAAAATATGAATTGGTCACCCTGCTAATTCCAACAAATACTACAACCAAAACTACTGAGATAGTAGAGCAGTCATTTCTGTACCTTGCCGACGGTCTGCGATGGAAATACCTCGTTCAACGGCTTCAATGTTCCGAATCCTAGTTGGCTCGTGCTGGTCGCGTTTCTGGATCGAGCCATGCAAGCAACGTGGCTCGCAGCTGATCAACTCGTTCCTGCTGGGATGGTGACCACCTGGTCTCGGTCGCTTTATAGCTTGGTCGCAGGAACCCGGAACAATGAACACTGCATTCCATCTGCTTCTTTCTTCTTCACCTCGTCGTTAAAGTAGCTATGAGCGTCCATGGTTAATATCTCTCCAAGTTCTTACTGGATATTTGAGTAGATTTGTTGAAATTCAGCAAACTGCATGATGGTTAAGCAGTCGTGGTAACGTCGGTCCAAGAACGTCATGGTGAACTCTGAGCTTCCCGCTCCATATTGTAGATTATCCTCCTTTCATGATTTAGTGAATCATAGTACTCTTTTTAGTGAATGCAGAGTATATTCGTCCCCCTGACTGGAAGTTGTAAGCATGATGATTTGTAAGAACAAATCTGCTTGTATAATGTGGCAGTAATAGTGCTTCAATAATGTAGTAGCTTGTTATAAGTGAAGCAACTTGCTGGATTGTAGAATACAGTTCGTAATAATGCAATCTTTCTCTTCGTGCGCTGTGGTTATAAATGTTGCTTCTTTCAATGCTGAATATTACTTTTCGTTGCTTTGCCGGACTCTTTACCTCTTCCTCGGCTATCGATGCGTTTCCTGCAGGTCAGTGAAATCTCCTGCTCGCACTTCTCTTTGCTATATGGTAATTTGCGGAGCACCTGACAACACAGGTCCGCTCTCTTCAATCGTTGCAGTAGAAGTCACCTCGCTGTGACCGTGGTTCGCGCGCGTGGCACCCTACATCCAGTTCTAGCCTCGCGTCCGGTCCATTTATAATTGAATTATTCTGTTTTCCCTTCTCCTAGCCAATATTATATAATTCCATACTTCCGAATAAATATCATATACTGTTCTTGATCTGTGGAAATGCTAATTTCTCTTTATTAAAGCAAATATGGTTTAATGGCAGTTCCCACACGAATTATGCGAACTGTTCTGATTGGCTGTAGGTTTATTGTTAAAAATTCTACCTGTCCTAGCCTCTTATAGTTGGGTCGTGTGCATAATTTGTTGTTGCCGACTCGGCTAACAAAAACCGGTCTTGAGAGTGCTAACTTGAAACTTTTGACAATTTCCAGCTTCAAAATAGTCCAAAATTCTCCAAAAAATATCTAAATAATTCAATTCACTTCCCATAACATATCCATGAGTGAAATAAATTATTATTTCCAATTTTCACATTATAAATCGAAAAATTGACAGGTCGGTTCGATCTTCGGCTCTGTCCATAACTTGAGTTTGGGTGAATTAGGGCGCAGTATGTTGTTCACTGTTTCCACAAAAATTACACGAAACCCTGACAATCATTTTTAATAACCCCGTATATTGCAGTGAGATGGCCGTAAACATGAAATGACCATTCATATTGTGCTTTTTCATAGCTGTTTACTCAAGTGTGGGGTAGGGATTTTCGTAGTCAAGTGTAAGTACAACGCGTTAATTGGGGATTTAGTTGTACCGGGCTGTTTATATATATATGACTGATATCAAATAACTGGCGTTTCGAACGATAATCTGCAATATCTGGATCCAAATAATTTTAAAAAATGTACATTTGACACTCTAGCTACGTTGAATTTAATCTCAAAATAAGGCTTATAAGAACAAGAAGCGGAATATTGGTTGCCATAGCAAAAACGATGCGGTTTCTCATTTCCAGTTTGATTGTAGGATTATGAGAGATACGAGACACAGCACTCCTAACGTGACGGGGAACCAGCATGAGGTATACCATACCTAGTCCTGTAAAGAAAGATATCTTTGAGTACCGAGTGACGGACACGCTGGACAGAGAGGCCTTAGTCCAGGATTTGGATAGCTATACTGTAGTCTAATTTTAGAAATAATCAGTGCTAACGCGCTACCTCGTGCCTCGCTGGCATCGGCAGGTCGTGGGATCGTATTCCAACTCGGCCGTCCTGAAAATGGTTTTCGTGGTTACCCATTTCCAGCACCAGGCAAGTGCTGGGACGATTCCTTTCAATAGATCCAAGGCCGATTTTCTTCCATTGTCCCTTTCCTGACCCGTCCTGAAAAGAGAAGTACATGGCCATTGGCTGCGTTAGTAAAAAATAAAAGAACAAAATAAGAGAAAAATCCATGGAAATAATTTCGTGAGGGAAAGGAGGAATATTTTAGGAACCTTGTTTATACTCCTTTCAATGACATTCAGTTATTTCAAAACCTCTTATCTGTAAATATATTGCTGCGCATGTCGGTAATACAGTGTAACAAACATTGGCCTACAAACAATGATGGAGGACATTATTCGAATGCTTTTGGTGAATATCGGAAATTTATGACATACCTAACAGTTTTAAATCAATCAAAGGTATGACAACCACAAAAACCTGGAATAGAGAATGTCAACATTCTCACACATGGTTTCTGGGTTAGCAATAATTTAAAATTAAAAAATGTCATACCACACGTGCTGGTATTCAGCTGTTTGTACATATTTGTGGCAGTTTATTGTGGTATTGTCTCTCGTGTGCAATGCTATTTGGAATTCAGTGATTTAATAAAAATAGAAGAGAAAACTGTGTTACATACTAGTTAAAGTATCCGCTGTCCTGACCAATAATATTATGAGTGCCAAAAAGCTGTCAATAAGGAAGATTCAATTGGATATAACCGTTGCAGTCATTTTTAATAGTTGGTTGTCATTTAAGTATCCGAAACAAGTTGGAATATAAAGTCATTATTTTATTACAGATGTAGAAAGTTTGGGTTGTTCTCAGTTATATTCATTGTAAAATAATTTACATAATAATACATAAATTTTCATTAGATTATTTTGCCTTTCAGCGTCCAGTCTAGTCTGCAAGCCTCTGTTTGCGAACAAGTCATCTCCATGATCCTGTATTAGCAGTTAGCACTGCGGCCTCTTCTGCTTCTACACCCCTCACTTTGAAATAGCTCAACACTGAATCCATCCATTGCCTCCTAGTTCTACCTCTGCTTCTCTTACACCCTACAGCTAAACTCATTAACCTCCTGGTGATCCCTCCTCCCCCATTCTCTTCATATTACCCCGCTATCTCAGTCGGCTTATAAGAACAGAAATAACTTGGAAAAATCTAAATGCAGTAAGGGTTTCAATGTTAAAACAGAATTGTATTTTCTGGAGTTTTGCGCTAATGGTAAAGTTAATATAATCTGCCATTTGACGATGAGGATGAGTAAATTTTCTGTTGTGCATGAGAAAAATTCGTTTGCTTAAGACCACTGATTTCAATAACGTAACAAGTGCTTGTTTTTAGTTGTTGTTTGAGTCTCCAGTCTTTTGACTGATTTGATGCAGCACTCCATGCCTCCCTGTCCTGAGCTAATCCTTTCATCTTTACATAGCTACCACACCCTACATCCGAGGCAATCTGTTTAACATATTCTAACCTTGGTCTACCCCTACAGTTCTTGTCCTCGACCCTTCCTTCCATAACTAAGCTTGCTATTCCTGGGTGTCTTAGCATGTGTCCTACCAACCTATCTCTTCTCTTAATTAGCATTCGCCATAAACATCTCTCCTCTCCCACTCGTCTTAATACCTCTTCGTTTGTAACCCTATCTACCCAACTGATCTTCATCATTCTCCTGTAACATCACATTTCAAACCCTTCAATCCTCCTCTTTTCCGCTCCACCAATAGTCCAAGTTTCACTTCCAAGAGAGTGCGACGCTCCAGATTCAAAACTGTTTTCGTAATACCTAAATCTATATTCGATGTCAACAGATTCCTTTTCTGTAGAAATGCTTTCCTTGCCTGAGCCAACCTACTTTTTATATCCTCTTGCTTCGTCCATCACTGGTTATTTTGCTTCCTAAGTAACAGAAGTCTCCTACTTCCTTTAGTCTCTCTCCTACCAATTTGATGTCCATAGAGGTTTCTGATTTATTATGGCTGCATTCCAATATTTTTGTTTTACGTTTATTAATTTTCATCATGAATTCTTTCCTAAAGCAGAGTCCGTACCATTCAAAAACTCATTCAAATCCCGAGGTGCGTCGGCCAAGATGACGACGTCATCAGCAAATCTCAGAGTTGAAATTACTTCTCCTTGAATCTTCACTCCCACTTTAAATTTCTCTCTAATTTCCTTCATTGCTTGTTCAATGTAAAGATTGAAAAGTATGGGTGATAAGTTGCAGCTTTGCCTAACACATTTCTGAATACCAGCTTCTCTCTCATGTCCATCAGCTCGAATGACTGCTGTCTGGTTTCTGTACAGATTGTAGATCACCCTCCTATCCCTGTACTTTATTCCATTCAGTTTCAAAATGTCAAACAATTTAGTCCAATCAACGTAATCAAAAGCCTTTTCTAAGTCTAAAAATGCCATGAACGTTCTCTTAACTTTTCTTATTCTACCTTCCCAAATCAGCCTAAGACTTAGTACAGCTTCCCTAGTTCCTACATTTCTCCTGAAACCAAACTGCTCTTCACACAACTCCGCTTCTATCTGCCTTTCCATCCTCTTGTAAATTATTTTAGACAGGATCTTTGAAGCATGAGTAATCAAGCTGATTGTACGGTAATCCTCAGCTCCTACTTTCTTCGATATAGGGATGATAACATTCTCCTTGATATCAAAGGGTACATCACCAGTCTCATAAATCCTACACACCAAGTGAAATAACCTGATCAGACCTTCATCTCCTATGCAGCATAGCAACTGAATCGGTATATCATCTGTACCTGGTGCTTTGTTCTTGCTTAAGTCTTCCAATGCTCAGACAAATTCTGATCTCAATATTAAATCTCCTTTTGCATCCTCATCAATTTCCTCCTCCCTTCCCATTACATGTTTCTCAATCTCCTTTCCCTTACACAAACACTCTATGTAAGCTTTCCATCTCTCAACCTTTTCTTCCATATCTGTTAGAGGCTTTCCATTTGTGTCCTTAAAATTACAGCACTTAGTCTTCTTTTCCCCAAATGTATTCTTAATACTTCGATAAGCTGGGTCTACTTTTCCTAATTTCAGACAATTTTCAACTTTCAACCATTCTTCTTTCGTCACCTTGCACTTCTTGTTTACCTCATTTCTCAGACGTCTGTATTCTGCTTTCCGCTTTTCATCTCTTACATTCTTGTGTTTTCGCCTTCCATCCATCAATAAATTCTAGTATACCCTGAGTGTGCCACGGTTTTCTGCCTATTCTTTCTTTCCTAGCAATGTTTTCTACTGCAGATTTTGTTATTTCATTCTTCAAAAGTGTCCATTCATCTGCAATTGAATTTTGTTTAGGGTTTTTCATTAGTCCTTCCCTTATACTCTTCTTGAATCTTTCGTTTACATCCTTCTCTTTCAGTCTGTCTATTGCCCACATTTTTGGCTTTTGACTTTTCTTCAGTTCCTTCAACATTAATCTGCCTTTCATAACAACCAGATTGTGGTCGGAGTTTGTATCAGCACCGGGATATGTTTTACAATCCAAAATCTGGTTTCGAAACCTCTGATTGACCATAATGAATTCGATTTGGTAACGCCCTGTATCTCCAGGTCTCATCCATGAGTATATTCTTCTATTATGGTTATTGAATAAGGTGTTACCTTTGAGCAACGCATGCTCGTTTGAGAATTCCATCAGCCTGCTTCCTCGATCATTTCTTTAACCTAATCCGAAATCTCCTACTATCTTCCCTTCTCTTCCTTTTCCTACCACAGCATTCCAATCTCCCATTACTATAACATTTTCATCACCCTTGACATTCCTGTTTCGTCTGTTTCTTCGTAGACCTTTTCAACAACTTCATCATCAGCTTGACTGGTAGGCATATAGACTTGTACCACTGTGGTAAACGTAGGTTTTGTACAGATTTCTGCTACAATAATCCGTTTACTATATTGCTCAAAATATTCCACCCGCTGTCCAAGTTTCCTACTCAATATTAGACCAACCCCTGCTTGGCCATTGTTTGATTTAGTGCTAATGTCCCTATAATCTCCTAAACAAAAGTCCTGTTCTTCCTGCCAGCGCATTTCCCTAATCCCAACCAAATACAAACTAAACCTATCCATTTCCCTTTCCAAGTTTTCTTACCTTCCACTTCCTAGCAGACTTCTAACATTCCACGCTCCGATCCGTAGAATATCAGATTTCCTCTTTGTCACTTCTGCGATTTTAACCCCCTCTCGAGTAGTCCCCACCCGGAGATCCGAACGGGGGACTAGTTTACCTCCGGATTGGAATTTTATAAGGGAGGAGGCCATCATCACATGTAATTATGCATAGAGAGGTGCATATCCTCGGGAAGAGCGTTATGGCTGTAGTTTCCCCTTGCTTTCAGCCGTGCAGCAGATCGCAGTGTAGCCATTAGTTGGCTTGTATTATCATTTTCTTAGCCGTCTATAAGACATGTAAAGAATTTATTCATTCTGAAAGGCTGCTACTCCCTTTCAGAATAAGTAATAGAGCATTTCTACTAACAAAAACACTAACCTTCTACTACCAATTAAATACCAAAATTCTACTAAGGAAAAAATACTAAAGTTCTACCAACAACAAAATACTACCACTAAAGAAGTCTGTCACCTGGCACACTCACATGAATCCTCACGCATCACAGTCTATTAAAACAATGAACTATATCTAATAAACAATGCAGCTGCCACCTGACACATTCACACACCACAGTCTATTGGAACAATGAACTCTATCCAATAAACAAACTAACTACATACTTACAACTAAAACTAACTACATACAAAGAGTATACCTGTCAATAATTAACAAGGAGGTTAGGTACAGAATGCAATGTATAGTCGAAATACTTACAAAAGGCAACTGAAATTATATTAGATACCAGTAAATCAAATGTTGCATAAATAATAATTACCATGCCGAGTTTCACTGTGCTCAAATGATCAAATCTCGAGAAAACACCAGTTAAATATTTATATTTGCCATCTTGGTTTTGTACTTAACAGGTTTAAAATTGGCATAGGTGAACTTATCTTAATATTCTCTATCACATACAAAATTTCAGGATGATATCAGTAACTGATTCGGAGATATAGAATGCCAATGAAATATTGTGCGGTCGGCATGTTGGATTAATGAAACATATTAAAATTTGAAAGGCACGGTAGAGGTCGGAATAGGTAGTAATAGTACATCCTCGCTGAGTTTCATTGAAATCAGTCTATCTGTTTACGTTTTATTATGGACACACACACGGTCAAAAGGTTATCCACAATTCATAACATGCAGCCGTAAGTTGTACCTTTTTCACACACTCACACACACACACATGGACAAAGGGTGATCTCATTAGCTATTTTTAATATGATGAAATTAGAATAAAATAGGCAGCATGAACTACAATTCTTTACATGCAACTATAAGTTGTGTTGATTTAACACAATATGTAAGTTTGAATATTGCCTAACATTCTAATAATTTACATCTGTTTTAGGGCGTATTACACTATCAAAGAAATTTATCAACGATGTTTGATAAACGATCTTTTAAAAAGACTACCAACCCATCCCGGCTTCGCCCAGGTACAGTTATGAATGTATTAACTGCTAGCTCTAAACTGTTACCTACATCATTCAATGGAGATTGTTGGAGGAAATTAAAACGTAAAATCACTTATAGTAGGCGATGTATTGAATATAGAGATACGCTCTCTCAGGCTTTTTTGTAGAAGTTATCATGCTGAACAATTCTTACAGTTATAGTATATCGGTATTTTTAGCGGTTTGCCCAGTGTAAGCTTCAAAAGCGAACGGACGCTAGATTTCTCTTTCGACGATTTCCCTGAAATCGTTACTGCTTGGCTTCCTTTGATCATAAATAAATTATTTTCTAAAGAAAGCTTCCTCGTCATATCCTTTACAGACTGGTGAAAACGGCATCAAAATCCATCCACTGATTCTGGAGATTACCCGTGACAGCCAGGAATCTCTTCCCTTTCCGACCACAGCATTCCAATCTCCCATTACTACAACATTTTCATCACCCTTGATATACCCCAGAATTTCATCTATTTCTTCGCAGACCTTTTCAACATCTTCATCATCAGCTTGACTGGTAGGCATGTAGACTTGTACCCTACCACTGTGGTGCACATAGGTTTTGTATAGATTTTTGCTACAATAATCCGTTCACTATCTTGCTCATAATATTCCACCCGCTGTCCAAGTTTCCTACTCAATATGAGACCAACCCCTGCTTGGCCATTGTTTGATTTAGTGCTAATGACCCTACATACTCCTGACCAAAAGTCCTGTTTTTCCTGCCAGCGCATTTCACTAATCCCAACCAAATACAACCTCAACATATCCATTTCCCTTTCTAAATTTCCTAACCTTCCACTTCCCAGCAGACTTCTAATATTCCACGCTCCGATCCATAGAATGTCAGATTTCCCCTTTGTCACTTCTGTGATGTTACCCCCTCTCGATTAGTCCACACCCGGTTACCCGAACGGGGGACTAGTTTACCTCCAGATTGGAATTTTACAAGGGAGGAGGCCATCATCACATGTAATTATGCATAAAGAGGCACATATCCTCGGGAAGAGCATTACGGCTGTAGTTTCCCGTTGCTCTCAGCCTTGCTGCAGAACGCAGTGTAGCCATTAGTTGGCTTATATTATCAATATCTTAACCGTCTATAAGACAAGTAAAGAATTGATTTATTCTGAAAGGCTGCTACTCCCTTTCAGAATAAGTAATAGGGCAAGTCTACTAACAAAAGTACTAACATTCTACTAACAAATTAAATACCAGAATTCTACTAACGAAACTATGCTAAGTTCCACCAACAACAAAATACTACCACTAAAGCAGTCTGTCACCAGGCACACTCACACATCACAGTCTAATGGAACAATGAACTATATCTGATAAACAATCTAACTTCATCCTTACAACTAAAACAAACCACACACACACATCCTAGAAGAGGAAATGGAAATTGAATATTCCAATGACCAAATCAGACATGTCAGTAAAATACGTTGGTTAGTTTAATCTGATACAAGACCCTAGAAGAATACCTTAATAACTCAAATGGTCAGAAGTATTTTTTTCCCGGTTAACTTTCAACATGAATTCATGAAATATACAATTTCTCAGATGACAGTCAGTCACATAACGAGGTCAGTCAGACACCACATTTTTTTAACCTATAACATTCCTATAAATTGAGTGTCAGATAATTACGTTCTATTTATGAAGAACGTTAACCTTGTTCTCAAAACAATATTCGAAATAAAATTTCAGAGAAATACACAAGGAAACACGTTCCCGCGAATAGAGCTCACATTTATGTCAGACTGTCAAAGAAACATTGGAACAAAGAATTTAGTATATTTTTATTTTTAAGCCACATTTTAAATGTCACTGTAATTGCCCAGTCGGGCTGTCTACCAAAACCAACTAACAGATTTCCCTGAGAATTCCCCGAATTTCCAGGATAAATCAGAGAATTTCCTGAGTAACAGTAGCTGCCATAATAAATATATTATATAAAACAGAGTTTGCTCTTAAATATCATTTACAAAAGTGATCGAACAATAAAGGGTAGCATGACAATGTTGTAAAGGAAAAAATATATATATACAGTATACCGTATTTTTTCTATATTTTGCCAATTTCTAAATTTGTCAACCAGAAAAACTATTTACTTGCGATTATTGAAAGTAGCTCGTCAATACTCGGCCTCTCCGGAGGCCACACGATCACAGCTCACCAATGGTAATGCTCACAAAAATCATAGCGTTACACATTTATATACAAGTACACAGTCTAAACATGCAATTTGTGTGCTCGATCTTGCAAGAAATGAAAGCATACTGATTTAACGTCAGTACGAACATACATCTACAACAATTATCAACAGAATATACCTTTCCCCCAGCAAAATTTAAATGCTTAATTTCCAATTATTCAAGATTGGACCTTGAAAATTCATAATTCCATGAGTGTTATTAAAATATCCTGATAATTCCCTGAGTTTTCCAGGATTTGAAAATTCCCTGAGTATTCCCTGTTTTCTCTGTTTTCCAGAGTAGTAGACACCCTGTCAGTGTTCCTGTATGCTATCACGTTTTCTTGCTGAGATGTATTGTAAATGTCAGTTGGTCACATACGGAATGGCTCATTAATTTTATGACTGTGACAGTCATATACAGGGTCTTTCATATAAAATAAGAACGGCGAGCGGCGGATTTGCTCTCCGTTGCTGCAGTGGTCTTGGCTGAGCTTGTGATGCGCCACGGCCCGCTGCTGTAGTATTGAAAGCGCGCGCATACTTGACCTTGCAATAATTGTCAGTTGTTCAGTCGCCAGTCTGAATCTCAGATGTAATGAGACATCGTATTTTTCTATGTAAAACTTATTTTTAGTACGAGTCGGCTCGACGGGTACGTGATGCATTTGTTCAGCAATTTCCTGTTGAAGTGCCACCTTCACTAGCACAGATTCACGTAATTGAAAATAAGTTTGACACTACTGGCTCAGTGCTCATTAAAATACATAAAATAAGAGATCAGAAACATTACAGTGGCAGAACTCACTCGTGTCAGTCAGAATGTGGTTACCAGATACAATACCTGTATAACCCAGGAAGGACGACACTTCCAGCGTCTTTTATAAGGTAATATTTCATATAGGATTGTACGCACGCTTAAAGCAGGGGGCCACGGCGCACAACAAGCTCGTCCAAGGCCACCGCAGCACCGAATAACAACACCGCCGCTTGGCGTTCTTACTTTATATGATAGACCCTGTATATTGTACAGACATGCACATTTCCAAGGAGAGACAGACATAGCTACGGCTAGGATTTTTATGTAAATACATATTCTTTCCTTTGCCAAAACATAACTAAAATGATAAATGCCCACGAATTAGAACCTTAGCTATCACATAATTACATTATAATTTTACATATTCTGTATATGTGAGCATATGTAAAAATGCATATTCTGTCTCTTACTGGAAAATATAGTATTTTTTCGCAAGTGAAATACACGGTAATTCAAAACAGTCTGTATGAATATTTGTTCACTAGAAACTCAGGTACATGAAACAAATTTTCCAAAACATTCAAAAGCTGCAGAGAAAGATCCAGGGAAGAATTCCAAGAGTAGTGGAGATATGGGGATAGTAACTCGCGTCACAACCTGCCGGTGACACAGCTCAGTTGTCCAGTGAATGCCTGAGACTCTACTTTTCAGCCTGTTCGCAAACGCTTAGCTGTACTTTTGCGAAACAATTAGAAACACGCCATTCCCATCAATTGTCCGTTCAAAATTCACAACATGACTTCTATCTATCACTAGAGTTAACATCGGACAATTCACTGCGTGAGAAGTGGTTACGCGCAATTTCCAGACAAGGTGACAAGAGAGGAAGCAATTTGGTGCCTTCTGATCGCTCTGTTGTTTGTAATCTTCATTTTCTTCCTGAGAGCTCCAGAGAGAATTGTAAATATAGGAAATTAAAAGTAGGATCTATACCAATTGTTTTCCCACAATACCCGTTGTATAAACAACTCGTCAAGGAGCCTGCAAGGAAGAGAAGGAGAACGAACTCGCAATCAGTCACTGATGCCATAGAAGATGATCCTTATAGAACTGACATTACAGAAGATGGGATATCAGGTGACAGTGTGAAATTTTGTAATGTTAGTGTTCAAACACATGACAGTGAACGTGAAAAGGAAGACAAAATTTGAAATCTAACAACTGTCATTAATTTTCTTCGAGTGAAAATTTATAGACTGGTACTGTACCCGTAATTACCTACCATTACCTGCTGCATCCCTCGAAGACTGCCGGACCGTAGAACCTGAAAATCCCCGGCTAGAAAAACCCCCAGGTCCTACTCACAAGTGAATGGGATAATAAGGCACAAATACGCATATCAAGGGAGTATTACGAAAGACCATGGCCACAAAAGCAAAAGTAGCTCAGAGAACATGAATTTCCAAGGAAAAAAAAAACACCTCGGAGGCGTGGAATACCCCGAAATACCCAGCGAGCCTTCCTAATACACCCTTCCACCACCTCTCTAAAGCATCACGCCATGAAATTTTTAACTAAAAGAAATTTATTCAAAAAAGTGAACAGAAAACAAGAAAATATAGCATTCAAAAGAATGCTCAAACACACCCTTCTCAAAGGGTAATACAATCAGAATATAAGCAAGAAATCGCCTCGTGTCCAACCTGACACGTAAAAAAACAATCTATACAACATCTAATATCATGAACAAACCTAAATGGAATTATATTAGGTTGTCGCACACCCTAACACATGTTATAGTTCATTCGCAAATTTATAATATGTCCATCATATCAAAGTTGTCAAATAGTTCAAAGCTTTAGCTATTTACAGAAATTATGATTTACATTAAAACATCACGCATGCATTTTAATTTTATTAACCATTGGTTAATATTTTACAAGTCAGTATTCTCATGAACAACTTTGTTTTATCAGTGAGTTGATTTATTTCTTTGACTTGGCTTGTTGCAACCTAACAATTCATTTTTATTCCAATGTAAAATTTCAAATTTGTCGCAAGCATATTTAAATCCAACAAGCAATAAAGCTAATTGAAAGTTTTATTTGTCCACTCCAAGTGAATTATTTTAAAACAATTAATTAATAATGTTGGCATTCATATTAATTTTATCAAAGATAATCTATCCATCCGAAATAATTCAAAAGCAGTTTAATGCTCAGAGTGATTGTAGCAGTGAGGTATAAAATGTCTGTGATCAAACAGCTGATCTTACATCCTATCACAAGGATTAATTAAACAATTACTCGACGACGTAGATTTTCATAAAAATCTGTAATCATTGGCTCTTACTGGCTCAATTCCAACAATATATCCTCTATGAAACAGTTTCATCTCTATTACTCATAACATTAATCTTAGCACTACCCACTGGTATGCTGAACAATAATGTACACCTAAAAATGGTGACCTCCTATTCTATACTTCAATCAAATGTCAGTATCACTCAACAGTGATCACGAACATACATAATAAATTGTTAACCTCATATCTATACTGCACATAACTAAAATTCACTCTCCCTATTTGAATCAGAATTCATTAACATTGTTGAAATATATTCAAAATGGTATAAAAATATCCTGACTATGTTAAGTCTTGCCTCACAATATTTCATTACATATCATTTCCTATTATTAATTTAAATAGACCTTCTTAAACTCTATTCTGGGAAATTGCGTATAAAAGATATTTGCTGCTCGTCAAAATATCTCCAATCAAATGGGAAATGTTTAGGAATAATCATTATGTTATTAATTCTCTAATTACAAAAAAAAACACAAACTACGTGGCTTACTCAAAGTGAAAATTGATCAAATCAAAAATATAGGTCAACACTCATTCAGATGGGCTCAAGATATTTAACAATGCCCCTTACGCCATGAATTTTAGTTAACACAATTAAGTTAATTCTAATTGATTCATTAGGACACACTGTGAAAATATCTTGCCTCTCAGAAATTAAGTGAAGTCCCTACATGAATAACTGAACAAAATCCTAATAAGATCTGACTTCAGAAACACCCTGTGTCGAATCGACCTAAGAGAAGTTCGTTATTAGTGTGCTCATTCAGATATCTAATCATGTCAATATTAACGCATATTAAGTGTATAATAAACCACCCTAATCAGCTATATGAATTTTATAGTTCAGTCATAAATCACCAACACGTGTGAACACACACAAAATAGTTCCAAAAGCGACTGGAAATAAAATATCTTCTCCTATAATTTGCCTTCTCGACAATGAAAGTATGCAAATTACTACTACTATATTAAGCCAAAATAATTGACACAATTTTTAAACAAATTGATGCATTTATTTAATATAAACCAAAATCCAGGTAGGCAAAAAGTCAGAAACTACAAGATGTCCAGTCTAGACTCCTGTCCAACCATACTACATATCAAAAACTAACTAGGACAATTATGGTTACTTTACAAGAACCCGCTAAACCACTACTGAATAAAACTGAATTTATTCTACCGTCAGCCACGTTCCAATGCGATGTCAAAAAGGATATAGTAATATGCCATGGTAAAGACCTTCTATCTCCTCCAAGACACGATCTCCATTCTCCAACGGTCTCGGGTCTTGAACCAGGAACACGAACATCACCAGGCCTCCCTACGCCAGATCGACCGTGCGCCACTGTCGCGCAATAGCATTTCGACAAACGAAGACGAACACGCGTCTTTCGGTTTAAGTATAACAGTATACAGCAGTGAGCAAGCGTTTGGTTATAACCATTTGTAATACTCATCTCTCTCAGATGTGCGTAATATATTATCACAATGTCAAGAAGTCTGGAACAGAAAGTTGTGTCTCCAGACCACATGTTGCGATATAGTTAACTTATGAGAAGGCTCTACTGCACTGCGAGCATAGTGCCTGCGTCAATGGTTTAGCCAACCATGACTACGCGCTTATTCAGGGGGGTCATACAGTAGATTATTCAAAAAAAATGTCATTTTTTAAATAAATCCCAGACGAAAGGTTGAGGCTTTCTAAACATAGATACGAAGTTTTATGTAAAAATGCCTCATAGGTTTAGAGATATTTGCATTTTAGTGACAGCTTGCACGTTGTGATGGGCGTGGCTACGTAGCAATGGATGCAAATGTACAGCGCCAGACGGTTGTGTGGTTTCTCTTTTCGTTAATTTCTGATAACACTGGCTGCATGGGTAGTATACACGTAGGGCATGCCTGTATCCATGGTTTAGTGAGTTGTCTTTGAGAATGGAAGGCTTAGAAATTCTGTTTCCAAGGTTACAGTTGTGCACTCCATGGCGGTAGTAGTAGCAGTTTGTTTGGAACTTTCGACGTGCTTTTATTACATTGTTGTGTAAATTGTGATCATAATGCCTAAGAAAGGGAATGTTGAAAGACGAAAAAACAGGAGATATCTGGAAATCACTTTTCTAATGAAGAGAGGGGTGATAATGGCAATGTTATTATTGACGTAACGAGTAGCCTAGGCCTTAGGCTTAGTGTATCTGCCAGGAAACTTGGGCCAAAGGGTAGGTTACCTGTCAGTGATTCTAAGGATACTGACAGCGTGTCATATAGGATTATAGATTATTCTTCTTTAGTGGATAATATAAGTGTACATTTGTCTTGAAAATTGTGTCATGGAAATGTGAAATTAATTAATTAAAAGGGAGAAACCAAAATGCAAAAGAGTCATTCAACTGTAAAATTTGGCCCATTTGTCCCAAAACATCATGCAATGGTAATAAAATTGTTCAAATATTAATCTACAGTGCAGTGGCCAGTTTTAATGGTGGAGCCATCAGTAGTCTACAAGTACTGAAGGCATTGGGAATCAAAATTGGGAAGAATACTGTGGAAGCTTTGAGCAAGTTTGACAAGGTACGTGTAGATTCTGTTGAAAAAAGTAAAAATCTCAACTTTGGAGGCTAGAAGGACTAGACGAAGACTCAGAGTGGAAGAACAATTCTAGAACATCCAGAAGGAGGGTTTAACATATGCCAATAGAGCCTTCTAAGGTGAACTGTGTTTAGAAATGTGTGTGACAACTTCACATGCGATTTCTTGAAAACTTATTTTTTTTTAACAAGAAACGTAATATCACAAGAACCATTTGTCTGATCTAAATGAAACTTTGCACAGTTGTTCAAATATGAATTTTATAGAGGATGAACTAAAATAATGGAACTGAGCCAAATTTAGGCTTAATGTTATGATATAAACAGGTAATAAAATGTAAAAATTATATGTATATTTTTTAAAAATCTGCCAAATTAATTTGAATGCACTAAGAGATCTCATCTTAGTTAATCCTCTATAATATTCTGTCAGTTTCAATTCAAAAGAAAGAAAACAGCCATTAAGCTCATATTTAAAGAGTTACCATGTTTTTGTCATATCATGTGCATAATAATTTTATCAACATTTATTAATTAATAATGTTGCTACTTTACATTAAATTTTGATTTTTACTATATCAAACAATAGGTTAGGATATTATATATCATAATATTCATTTTCAATGTCATACTTGAATTAATGTAGGAAATAATCACATTTTTGTCAAGTGCTAACTAAACATGGCATGACTACTGTAAGACCCCCTTAATGTCATTGAGTATTCCCCCTGATGTCTGATTGTCCAACATATTGCACGGGAAATATAATGTTCCTCTTGCAAAAGAACTGTACAAGTATTACAGCCCGTTCTAACGTCCCACTCAACAGGAGTATAGCGAGACAAATTTCCCGCATGGGCAACTGTTCACAATAGCTGCTATCGACACACGCTTCACTGCAGCTGAAAATATCCTTCCGCGAATTGATAAAATGTGAAATGGTTCTGCCCATTTATATATCGGAGCCTTGCATACAATATGAAAGTGCTCATAGTTCATATTCATGTACTCAGAATACATAGTCTTTTCGTGGTTTCACCGTTGGTAATCTTCACGGCCCGTTTTATTAAATCTCCCGGAACACGATGTTACTAGAACAACACTCCCGTATTCCGAAGTTATTTCCGCCTCGAACTCACATTATAATCTGGTAATTCAACACTTGTTGCACAGCGCATCAGAGCTCTACCCCTTCCCTCGGGTATCTTAGTTCGACATTGCTCTCCGCTAGAGTGCAATATACTCGTTTCTCAGTATTACAGGCTTTTTTATAATTCCATAAATCCATGTATACGCATTCTAGTATTCTGACATGTTATTTAGACTCAATTATACTGCGTAAAATATTCTATTTTGCCTTAATGTCCAATTCATTTTCTTAATGCGGGTGTCGAGATTTCTTGACGTCATGAAGATCACATGTTGCTTGTCATGAATCCATTTCTTTTTCGGCGACTTGCTTCGAGCGATTCTGCGCATCCTCGGTTACCTTCGGCTTCCTATCCAGGCATGCCATTGCCATAGCGGTAAGCACCCTCTGTTCCTGTGCGGGCCATGGAGGAAAGAAAGGAAGGAGATGCCTTCGCTGCGCTTCCTAGCGCAAGCTGCTGAAGCCAAACGGCTCGCCTACTTTGGTTGCAAGAAAATGGCTGTCCCTATGCTTAAAGCCGTAAACCACTCCAACTAGTAATGGATTTTAGTGACATAAAACTGCAATGACAAGTCAAGATTTTTTCTTGGATAGGCAGAATACACTCTGTACATCACGGTACCTGGCACAAATAAGCTGCGTTATCGTTTTAAAAGCCAATTTAAATATAAATATGAGAGCACCTTTGCGAGGCTAGTTTTGTAAGGAAGACGCGGTAAAACGCAATAATACGCTGAAACACTGATTAAATTGAATACAGGTGTTTGAAGATGCGAGTTATACCAAAGAAGGAACATCTTGGGAATTAATGATGCCGAACTAATTACGGTAGGCTATTTACACCAAATCGAGTTATATGTTCTTATTGGTGTTGAGGCATTCATCAGTTTTTAGGCCTAATTTCGAGCACAGCCACTTTCACTCATTGGTCGTACACATTTTGATATTCAAGAATACAAACCTCAAAATTAATAAAGAGAAGAATTAAAAAAGGACGCATATTTGCACAAAAATACGGTATAGCTTATACGTTCGGTACCGTACGGTATTTTCTCTGTTGGGGAGGGGGGGGGGGGGGGTAGAAACTTGACGATTAACCTCGAATTGATTAATTACGTAGGCCTACTGTAATTATTGACCGACAGCCGTTTGATAATTTGGGATTTCCAGGGGAATGATTTTTATTTTTTTGGTATATAAGGTAGGCCTACACATGCTGAGATTAGAATTGAAGAGTTTTTTTGAATAACTTATCACTACTGTTATTACGTTTCCAAAGTTGCATAACCGGAGCGCGATAAAAACCAGGGCCAAAATAAGGTTAAGCCATGCACAATGCCTCATGCAAGTCACAGATCACCGAATACGAATTAAGGTTACGTTATAGAGATCAGTGGGTTACGCCCACTTTGGTTGCAGCGCTTGGCTTCACTCATATGAGCTCAGGGTATCTCCTCTTATTCTTTCCTCCATGGTGCGGACCAACGTTCGAAATTCATCAACTAGTGGCGCGCAAGTTATGAAATAAATGGTAGAGTAGGAAAGATAAAAACAATTGAGAAGGAATCATAGAAAATAAAAGAAAAAACACAGAACAGTAGTGAAATTAAGTCCATCAGCATAGTAAGGAAGTCGGCAGAAGAAGGTTACCACACGGAACAAATCCATAATTTTCATAAGCAACCCCCTCAGTGGTCTGAGCAAACGCTTCAACATTGTATATGCTGGAGGATAGCATCTCCCAAAGGGTATGAATTTGCTCGCAGATCCAAACTTGTTCAAGCACCCTCACGCAGTACATTAGACAGGTATTTAAGATCAGTTAAATGTGGTGTTGGTGTTTCTCCTTTGGTAAAGGAATGACTAAAACCAGAAGCAGCAAATTTAGAAGAGAGAGAAAGTTGCTTCTCTCATCGGCGGAATGTATATCAAGGAGAAATTGTTGTACAACAAAGAGGAAGATAAGTTTTGTGGGCTTGTTGAATCAGAAGGTGTATACAATGAAGAAATTGGACCAAATCCTGTGTTGGCAAACAAGATTTTGTGTTTTGTTATTCATGGAGTATCCAAGAAATACACCATTTCTGCAGCATATTTTATGGTAAAGAATCTGCAAGGAAACGACCTCTTTGTTCTTGTGCAACAAGTTTTAAGAGCAGTTGAGGAATGCGGTTTTTTTGTACTTCGACTTGTGACAGAAAATCACCGAAGAAATGTGTCTATGTTCAAGCAATTCGGTGGCGAAGAGCTAACATCTTGCGTGAAACATCTATGTGAACCTTCGAGGTCACTATTTTTAAGTTTTGATTACTGTTATATCATCAAAAACATTACGTCTCAGTTCTTAGATCATGACATGGCAGACAGTACAGGTATCATAACTTCAGAATACATAAAAGAACTGTATAGACTACAGAGAAATTTAACAGTGAAACCAGTCAGGTATCTTACCCGGAAGCATGTTGAACCAAGTTCATTTGAAAAGATGAACGTACTGTGTGCTGTTCAGGTATTTTCACCACCAATGATTGCAACGATAGAGTTCATGAATGACAATCAGTTGCATTGACCTACTGTACACTTCATGATGAATGTGCACAATTATTTTACCATACATGACATCAGTGACAGTTCACAGCATTAAGATACAACAAGCCAGACAGCATGATGTTTTATTCTCCTGCTGATGAGCGCCTTCAGTGGCTGAAAAATGACTTTTGTCAGTATGTAAGAGAAGTGCAGCAGGAATCCAAAAAGGACAGTCTAAAGGGACTTACAAAGGAAACCTGTGAAGCCATCCTGTTCACCGCAGAATCAACAGCTTCATGTATTGTCCACTTGTTGCAGAATGGTTTCTTCTACATCCTAACCCGGAAGATTTTAGGAGATCCTGTTGAAGCCATGATCAGTGCAGTAGGAATGGGAGGAGGGAACAATGACATGACTGACTCACGGACTGCTCATAATGCCATAAAGAGGATATTGAAATCTGGTCTTATGATTTAATCTGCAGGAGCTAATATTGCTCATAACCAAGATTTCCAACTTCCTAGTAAATTATTATAGACCAATGAAAATGAAAATAAAGATTCAAGAGTGACAGTCGTCCTCCATCAAGAAGTGATTTTTATACTTGAAAGTATTCGTGAACCCATTGCTAGAGTTTATGTGACTTCAGAATCTGCTAGTGTGTGGATATTTAGTTCGTGTAATTGAAGAAAAAACCATGTGCCTTTCCTGGTCAGAAAATGTTTCACTTCCACACCATTACTGGGACTTATACACAATTTAGACGGGGGGGGGGGGGGGCTTCGATATCCAAAGCCATAGTTTGTAAGTCTGATTACTTCATTGCAACAATTTGTGGAATCAGCGGTACCCCACTATAAAATAAACTGCATGCGTGCTCCGAGCTATGCTTGGTCACATTATGCCACCCTGACGAAAACGTACAATTTTCAAGTGTTCTGATATTCCCAGTCACCAAGAGTTTGTGGCAGAGCTGGTTGCAAGAAAATTTGTAAGACCATTGCCTGCCAATATAGGAATGAAACAAACAGATGAAGTCCATAGGTATGCATGGAATACGAAGCCACATTCCAGGAAGGGACTGAAATTGTAATTTAAGGTTGTGATACATTGTTACTGCATACAGTTATAAGACAGGTTATTTTTGAACTGATTTAGGTTGGCATAGCTTCCTCCCCTTTAAACCCATTAATGCCTTTACTTTTCCTTCCTTTCTTCTAATTTCTGATGAAATTTTTGCTGTAAAATATTTAAGAAATTTAAGAGTGCTAAAATACATTCTGTATTACGAAATTTGTTGTATAAGTGACACCCATTAGCAGATATTAGCCATCCTCATGTGAGGATGCTGGGCGTTAAAGGTATAGGCCTACATTCACCTAACTCCGTAGGCTTACGTAACAATATCACTTTTTGTAGGTACATATAGAAATGTTGCATTTCTGACAATAGGTTCTGGGTTTTGCAGGGCATCCTTTAGGGCACATCTCTGCTTGTCTAATTGAGCAACCAGATGACCAATTCCATCAAATTTTGCGTCAGGCACAGTTCTGAAAAGGCTTGAATGTGGTAGCAGTAGCCTTTCCCAGTAACACTTCGGGAGTGATGAACTAAGTACAAATCTACTTAAATTAGCTGATATACCTTGTGTTATGATGAATAATATTTGTGGAAGTGATATCCTAATAGACGTTTTCTCCTCCGCTGTCTATAACCCACGCGCCATCCCCTTTTTATAACATGGCTTATATAGTGAAATTTTAGTTGTCGGCCATTTTGGGCGTGATTTATAGGATACATAAAATGTTGCCAACCCCACGAATACGGTACCTTGTGGTGTTTGCTTTATGCTGCACTTGCTCCGCTCGATTCGTTGTGTTTCTATGTTAAAATGGTTTTACGTACAAAAACAAACCAAACCTGGGCCTAACGCCCCAGACTCCCATGCTCGTAATATAAACAGTAATTTGTTGTCCACGCAGTGCCTAACCTAGTGGTGGATATAAATTCTATCTTATTAAGGCCTTACATACAAAAGCCAAACTAACCTGGGGCTAACGCAACAGACTCCCTTGCTTGTAGTACAAGCAGTAATTGTCGGCCAGTCAGAAGCCAATAGTATCTCGCTGAGCTCGTTACGCATGATCTGTGTCTTATTTTGTGGAGGTTACCATACATTGGCAACAGTGAAATGACATCTCGGTAACAGATGAACACACCTAAGGCGCCTGTTTCAGTAGCAGTTGAGCTATGACAAGCTTTGACAATTGTCATCTGTTGAATGAACAATAAATAACGACTAAAGTCACATAATATTTCCTGTGCAGTAGTGATAATGGGCAGTAATTTCAACTGACAATGAATCCCGGAATATCAAATACTTAAGGTATGAAAATGACATATATTAGTTAAGTGCGAGTGTAGGCTCCTGTTTCATCACTCCCAAAGAATTACCCCTTCCCCTGGGTGTCTTATTTCTAGCAAGTAGTTTCAAGTTCCTGAGTGTAATTCAAAATATCAAGGGCATTGCTTGGCTAAATGGCTCAAGAATTTACCATTGCCATGTCAACTATTTGGATGAAAAGAGAACAATTCCATTTTCCCCTCTGACTCCGTCATATTTGCCTGCTACCTATGTGTGATGATTATTGCATGGTTTTAGGAACTTCAGTTGTTGTACAGGGACCTAACCTTTGGCGCTCTTGCTCCAACTTGAAATGCTTGACAGGGGCTCTATACTGTCAAAATTGGTTTGACAACACATCTGTTATCCTTTCATCCTACAATTAGTACTTCACCATTCTTATCGCAACGGTAATCGTAGGAACCGGGTCGATCTTTCTTCATTTCCTTGCTGGCTTTTAGTGGACAGTTACTTTTTCGAGTTGTCCTTATTACAGTACCTGTAGCTCTAAATTCTAGGGTTTGGAGATGAATCAGGAAGTCTCTGCTAGCAAAAATGTTATCAAAGAACACTGTGTGACTACTGGGGTTTTCCGCACAGTCTAGCATGTTAAAAACAACACGGGATCCAAATAGCATATCGTGTCTTTCAATCTCGGTTGATCCTTTCCACAATGAGATTGAAATTGAAACAGTAACCACTTGTTCCGCACAGGGACCACATTTTGTATTCAAATCTAACATGCTTATCTTTGATGAGTTGTTTCAAGTTATTATTCCCATAGTATTTCACTATCCTTTCAACCACGCTAAACATTTTTCAAATGCATGAGAACATCTGAGCGCCTAGCGTACTCATATGAGGACACTCTTATTTCAACAACAATGTTGCTAATGTAAGTAAACAATGCAGTTACAACAAGGTAGAGTGTTTGCCTGTAATATTTCAGTATTCCAAAATCGCCTATTGACAAGGTAGAAAATAAGGTAACAGTACATAAGACGAGATCGCATGATAGAATTTTCTCAACTACTGAAATAGCCATAAATACCTTCTGTAATGATTCAAAATAAGTCTGTATATGTAGTTTGCTCCTCTGCTGTCTATAACCCAACAGCCTACCACTTTTAGATCACGACTTATATAGTAAAATTGCAACTGTGTCGTCATTATCCGTGTGAATTATGCACAAGTACAGCGTTGCCAATCCCTCATATTGAACCCAACGGGGTTAGGCTGACTGGTGTCGAACGTGGGTCTCAGAGATAGTTGAGCTCAGAATAAAGGTTCCGGCAAGGAACGAACACGAGATCTTTTGAGGGAGTTAAAGTTATAAAAACCCCTAGAGAAAGTATATATTAAATCACTGTTGTGATAGCAACGAATGCTGACATTATTTATTAATATAATGCTGGGAATATTAGTAGAATACCGCATTATTGGGCTGTATGGAGTATACAATTCTGGACTTGAGCACATAAGTTGGAGCGCTTGACGTTTTGCTAAAGACTCCAGAAATGTGGGAGGAGATTCTTGGAGCCGTGTCAATCTGTGTGACCTACTTAAGTCGTCTGGAGCAAGTCAGGGAGCTAAATAATGGCCAAGTTATTCCCCGTTTGAGAATAGAAACGCTAGTGGAGTGAGGAGCTACCATAGTTATTTAATGATTACTCGTGATTGGAGCAACGCAGTGACATGAGGTTTTCACCCATGTGAATGTTTAGCCGGGCGGCTAATTATCAAGCCATTAAACATTGAAATCGAGGCATATTTAATGGAATGCGCAAGGACACAGTATATTTGATGTTAGCGGCGAGATCTGACTAGGTTGCCGGGGTTTTTTAGGGGACGCGGCGTGCCCACGCCATGGCAAAGGCAATTAATATTAATTAATTGGCCGATCGACCCTCGAGCACGCATACAGATATGTGACCAGCGACGAAAAAGGAACCATATGAGCATTATTTCAAGACCAGAATCATCCTGGGAGAGAAGATGACACTGCGGGGGAATTCCCGATCTACTTTTTCTCTCGAAATGAATATTAGGCATGGACCCATGACAGAAGAGGTCAGTTGTACCAGACTCTAGCACGGAGCGTATGCTGCCCGGGTCCAGGAAAAGAACGCGCGCACAAAGACTTGAACATTTTTAGTGTTAATCAGTATATTCGCCGTGCAGTGTAATGCACAAATTGAGAACAATTAATAATATACAGTTGAACCAAGCGCTGGGCAGAGATCATGCAGCTCTGGGCCAGGTAAGGGACGCGCACAAAGACTTTAATATTTCTTTATGAATTATTAAGTGTATTAGCCGTGCAGTATAAGTATGTACGAGTTAGGAAAGCATCATAAAGAAGTCAGTCGTCAGTAGTCGTCAGTTGTCGTCAGATGTAATCAGTAAACTTTATTAGGCGAAGTGCGCGTTACCGAAGTCGAGATGGGATGCTCGGACTTCAGCATGAAGAGCCGTGCAGTGAAACATTTATTAATCACATTTATTAAGGACAGTCGTGCCATTTTTGTATAGTCGGCATTACGAGCGGTTATTTTCATGCACGTAGGTAAAGTACCGTGTGATAGACAAGCTAGAACATTTGAGAGTAATAATCTGTACAAGTACAATGTACAATGGTTGAGCGCAGTATGTAAATATTGAGTAGACAGATCTTAGGCTGCCGGACTGCGCAGAAATAAACTTTATTATGTGATTGGTGAAATTTCATAGAACACCAATATAATTAACGCTCACGACGTTATGCAAGCATATTCATGCTAGATCAGGAAGTTTATCGCAGGATAGAGATGGAGAGACAGTTGGGTGAATCGATAGGAATCCTTAAGCAGATAATCGAGACTTTCAATCAGAATACGGATAGCAGAGAGGAAGCCATCTTCAGCGTCTGCATTTCGGATATCTTGCCAGGGAAATTCAACCAGTAAGAAGTGTAAATAGTGAATGATCTGTTAAATATCTTTAAAATTAATAGTGTAACAAGTGCTATAAAGTGTTATGTGTATAAGGAAGCAATAGCCTCAATATGGAAAAGAAAAGTGCCGTGTGTCTTGTGAGGCCAAGGTTATATAAAATGTGTGTTATCAGTTTAAGAATGTCTTGCTAATTATGCAAATGGCAGGCATTAATGGAAGGAATGAGTGGTTGGAGCCACCCGGATAGCCGATGTAAGTACCCAAAAACCATGATTTTATAGCAGTTATAGTCCACTGTGTGTTTAGTGATTTCAAAATTATAAAAGATGCCAGTAAGAGTCAGTATTAGGAGGGAGAACCTCAAATTATTAGTATTGTTGTGTTGATTTTAGTAAAGTTGAGATGTCTTTTGTACATCATTGCGTGGATAAATCGTTACCACTATTGTAAATGGCAATTCAGTTATATAAATCTTAACGTAACGGACACGGATGTTCGGTTATTAAAATGGTTACGTTGTGTCGGGTTGTTGTAATTCATGTCAGTAATAATAATAATAATAATAATAATAATAATAAGGAATAAACGAATACATCAGGAAAAATGTTGTAAGCAAAATATATATGCTAATTGGAATATTTATCTACCCAAGCAGTAATATTATACATGAAGGTCTAAGAAAAGCAATTTAATATCAGAGAATATTGTGATAAGGGGTATAATTATGCAAGAATTTAGGGAATGGAAGAGTTTAATAGTGAATTGAATTTGCAGCTTGTGAATAAGCTTGTAGAGTAATTGATAGATTTATCTTACTAATTATAGGACGAGATCACAGCTTAATGGTCAGGGAGCCAGGTAGTCTATCGACGTGTGAAATCTCGTATAGCCTAGGGCGAACAGAGATATTTATTATTTGCCAGAGTGTATTTAGTGATGTACCCTAACTTGGAGGATGGATATGGAATGTTCCAGGTTCGAATCCTGTGGTATATGAGAGGATAACAATGGAATCCTCTGCATAATACCTGATCGACCGTGAACTTGTTATTGAAGTGATTCAGCTCTTGAGAAGCGAATCTAATTGGCGGCAGCATGTGCCTGACCGTAGCAGTTATTAAGATGCCGGCTAGCCAGTTCGACCAGTGTTTGATGAATCTCGCTCCTTCATATAATGAAATGGACCTATTGAGGCCAGTTATTAATCTCCTAAGGTTAGGAATAAATATTTAAACACGTCCATCACCCGTATTGAATACCATTCAGTTTAAATCATATGGGATATGTGGGTCAGTGAGACTGCACTATTGTATTTGAAAATTTTGTTACTGCTTGGAGATAAAAGCCAGGAGTCAGGAGGGACGGCGCACGTGTTGTGACCGCTCGGCTCCGTTCCATTGTATACGAGTAAGCTCTGAGGGGCAGAGTTTTAAAACGACCCGTGAAGGTTGACATTTAAAAGGAACAGATTTGAGACCCTGTTTGTAATGAAAGAGTCAGTGTTGTATTGTATAATGTAATTGTGTGGTTTGAAACACATTGATAATTAAAGATCACCCTGATGATTTAATATTTAGCAAACTTATGAGTTGTTGGAAGTTACATTTTTTTACTGACAGTCTTACGTAGCTCTGGAGCTCGGTGCCAGATGCCATAGGCTATGCCACGCAAGGGTAGCATAAAATATCATCCGACACAGCGGTAACGGAATTCTGAAGTTGAAATCACAACGGCATACAGTGGAACTGTAGAAAGTGGAACTGTAGAAAGGGAACTGTAGAATACTTACATAATTGTGGAGTTGCAAGTGAATTTGATGTGCAACCCATAAATTGGCTAATGCATGGTAAAGCATTTTGGTGGGAAGAGAGAAACAAAACACAAAGGTACACATAATGTAAAGTAAGAGGTGTTGAGAATAAACAATTAATATTGTGAAATAAATAGGTCACAGCAGGTGACACAAGATTATAAGTACAGTTTATGTGTAATTTATATGTTCATCAGCGCACTTGAGAGTGAATTTGATATCAATCTCAGGGTAAATGATTGAATAATCATATGGATTTATAGGATAAAGTGTGAATATTAGTGGATTGGGAGAGTAATTTTGCTTTGTTTTGTATGATAATTGTTGGGATTGTGTTTTTATGTGTTTGAAGCCATGACTTAAAGCTGAATTAAAGTTTTTAGAATAGAGTTGTGCTTTATCATTGTAGAGTTGATACCTTTTAGTCTCAGATCAAAATATGCAACTGCTCAGTGGGAGGACGGTACACGCCTGAGAACTGATGCTAGCTGGAGGCAGAAGCATGTTTTCCATGGATATTACTCACATGGGTACAATATACGGTATTAATTGTGTAGTATTTCTCTAGGTCTAGACCAATAATTGCTAGGTAACAAGTCATATATGCACCCCTGGATTTTGTCACGCGTATGACCGACCATATGTGGTGGTGTATTATGTATCTTACATGTTGGCAACACTAATGTGATGTCATGTGTCGTCAATGAGTATGTCTAGGTGACAGATTAAGAAGAAAGGTTTGAAAATCATATATTTATTATCCGTGTCAACGAAACTGTGAGTGTAAAAGGCAGGTTATCGTCTCATGCACTTGTAATGAAAATAGTGCGTTAAGTTATGGGAACGTGAAAACCACAAAAATACAGGTCATGAGAGAATTTCAATTGTACAATTCTTTTAATTGTTGAGTTATCTCATTGCTAACTTCATAAATACTGTATAAAAAAGAAGTTACCTTAGCATACTTCCAATAATAATCGCCCTGGAATATGGAAAAACACTTTTTATGGCCATGTGATTTAGGTGTCATAATATGAGGACGCTGGGAGTTAATGCATTAAATTTCACGTAGAATGTACTTAAGAACTCTTTTAGTAGGGTGTCAGATTACATTTCATGATTTTTTTTATTTTTTTTATTTAGTTCTCCTTGTGATGTATTTTATATATAAATCTGTCCAGTTCTCATAGTTTGTGTGGTGGATGTGTGATAAAATGTGTGTTTTTTGTGCCATTTGGCTGGGTTGTTAATAAATCCAACATCTCACCACTATCAAAGGTTTTAAATAATTTAAACAATCTGCTTGAATGTAAAAGTAAATTAACGATGTAACTGGGATGGCTTCAGAGTAGGATGAGCATCAATGTCATTAATTAATTTCTTAAAATATTATTTTATTTTTTTCCAATATTAACTTCAACGTTTTAAAATTACTACGATAATTTTGACCCATGTTCCTTGCCTTGTTTTCTCATTATGAAAGTTGCATTTATGTGTGTCTGAATCGTTTATTCTCCAAATTTGTTAATTGAATAATAAAATGTCCAGGTTTTTCCCTCACTTCTGGTAATGGTGTATTAATTACTAATATCATTCTTGAAGGATTTGACTGAGAAGGCTTCAGAAGAGGAGAAGGAGGAGCATCAATATTTGCTAAAGAACCACAATTGACGCTACACAACCAAACTGTTTCACAGAGTTTTAATGCAACAACACTGCTCGTATTTGAATATTGTTTTAGGATTTATAGTAATTAGTATGGTTTAGAATGACATTTCCCGTGAGTAATAACACTTGAAGGCTGGCCCCTTGGTGTGGGGGGAGCGCACCTGCCTCTCACCGGGAGGCGTAAGGTACGATTCCAAGCTTTGTCAGGAATTGTAGAATTGCAGGAACGGGGTGCACTCCGCCTCATGAGGACAATTGAATAGCAATCTGACAAGGAGGCTGTCCCGATCACGAAATCCAAGATTAACCGTTGATGGGACCCGGCGCGCTGACCACGTGTCACTATAATATTCAGGCCAAATGGCTGGGCAGCGGTCGCTTGGTAGTCCTAGGCCCTTCTCGAGCTGTGGTGCCTAGGGTTTTTAATACGATAACACTTGAAGGTTACATAAATTATTATAAAATTGTTTAATGTTTCTTTTCATGTCCCACCACCAGGGGCTTACAATTAGTGGGATGTGGGTTGGCTACTCTCTTTCATCTTTCCTGTCAGCTCTTGTTCCCCAACGTTATTAGGGTATTGGAGGCCTGTGATGTCTTTCATTTTCCTGCCTTAATTGGCTCCTGTCTTTTTCTTTCCTGATGCCTTAATTTTTGTGGGATCAGACATTATTGTGTCCTTTTTTCTGCCTTCTGTAAGAAGCCCTAAAGGATGTAGGGTGTGTGTTGTCACCAAGCATGGTGCACCTTAGCTATCGATTCACCCTCAATGATGAAGGTAATGTTGTTTAATGGGGTGAAATATCTAGGTTATCTACCCTCAGTGGTTTAGGTGAGGGTGAAACATGATGAAATGAAATCTACAACTAGACTAAACTAATTACTGACTTACGATTAAGAAGGAAATGATAAAAATACAAGAAAGAAACGAATCAGGGAAATAAATGACGGAAAAGAAATGCTCTCTGTCTTCGAAGGGCAGATGACCTTCTGTTCAGCCCCTGAAAACAAAGAAACAATCTTAGAAGAATGAGTATTGACTACTTGGAAACTACTAGAGCCTTGAAAGGCAGAGAGAAAAGGGAAAGAGGAGAGGCTCCACCCCAAAGTCAATGAAAAAGAGGAAAATGGATACAGCTCTGGAACCCCTCACCGTCACTAACTCCCGAGCTCAAAATCTGAAGGTGTAGCCCTATCCAGGGTGCACCTTGTGTGGAGGAGATACATGCTTTAGGGCCTTGTGTAGAAGGCATGAGATGCCATGAAACTAAAAGAATAGTGATGACCCTTCTGGACTTGAGCACAGATAAGTAGTAGTCTGTAATATTACAGTTTAACCATAGTTGATTTTTACAACCATATAATCACTCCAAATATACAAACTCCGGATATTTATCACCATTTAGCATTTCACCTAATATCATATATACTGTACTGCATTTAGCATACACCGACAGTTGCAGTACCAATACTGCAACTAAATAATTGTACGTATTGTAAATATTTTCACCTGTATTTTCAAACATCGATTGTATAGCCCACGTGTAATGGATCTGATGATGATCACTTGACGATCGAAACTGGTTATCCTAGTGTATTTCTTAATCTCATGTAATTTATTTCAGGATTAGGGCATAACCAAGCTCTTTTGGGTACATTTGTGTTGACCGACTGAAAAGCACTAAACTCTTGTTTACTAAGGCAACACTGAAAACATGGCTCAAACCCCACAACAAAATAGATTTTATATTTGGCTGGGGTTGGTGGGGGTTACACACCATGGCGGATTCAATAACAGCGATACACATTCACTCTTAAGTACGTTACTGAACCACACGAAATAATAAAATGGCAAATCTGGTTGAACCATTTTGTATTCTGAAACATTATGTACATCCCAGGCCAGATCCTTGTCAAGTACAGAATATCCTAGCACACTCCCCATCACATTTACATGGCACAACATTTATACAAACTCTGTAAAACACTGGGTGATGATGTAGATATAGTACTTACAGTTGATGATCTCTGGAGTTGTAGACTATTGCTACTGATTCTGGGGTAATGCTCCCGAAGAATCAGGCCTATAACTTGGCACTGAAAAAGCTAACTCGTTTCACTCTTTTCCTAAGTTGATTGTTAAATGCGTGGCTGTTGCTCGCCGTATTTATGGATCGCTCAATTAATACATGGTATTATTGTCGATTGGATTTATTAGAACTCTGAACCAGTCTGGATATTCAGAGTTCACTTCGCACCCTAACTATCTGTAATTTTAAGCATAATTCTCTAGTACCAGTCAGGTAAATATTTGTCTACGTCCTTCGGACCTCGTAATTGGACTTGAGTTTGCAGTACAGCATTAACTTTTCGAAATAAAGAGACAAGTGTTGTCTCTTCAAGACTAGGCGTGAGTTACTCTGATGAGAAGTATCACTTTACCAGCGATCCAGCTCAAACTCTTGTACGTTATTTTACATGTCCTGAAATTACTCAGTTCTCAGAAGCACAAGTGAACATAACACATGTCCTTCCTAACTGTAAGTCCATACTTAGCCTATATCATGAACTAGATTCAATGCAAATCTAGCAGTTAATATAATCGCTAAGTTAAGAAAATCTAGTAAATGAAAAGCAGTTAGTGAATGCTCCATTTCTCTCCGACCCAAGTGGTTGTATCTACAATACCCTTAATCAACATTCACAACATCACAGTAACCAATTATAATATTAGACAAACAGGTCCGAATTCACCTCCTATACAGCGATGCAACATTTCGGCAACTAGCCTAGCTCGTGACACACCACGACCATGGCCGCAGGATGAAACTCAGCCACTCAGTATAGACTGACTTCCTAGAAAATTGTGAAATCTGTTTATAACATGAGACACAGCTGCAAATGTGTTACTGACTTCCACAATATTTCGATATTTAGCCTAGACCAAAGATCTTGCCATAATTTTTTTATCTTACAACTAATTTAATTAAATGTTAATGAAAGATGCTAGAATATATATTCTGATAAATAATTAAGTAGGAATAGAAGACATAAAATAGAAATACAAACATAAAAATAACAAATTGTGTGTCCCAAAAGTGAGGGAATCCCTGAAACTTTGGACAGGTTCACAATAACGAAGTACAAACCTCTCCATCGGCCGTTCTTGAAATGATGATATTTCCATTTTCCACTGAAGAAATATACTTGAATGTTATAGCCTATCCACTCTCATGGAACTCTATTCCCAAATTTATTCATCTTCACTGATTCTATTTCCCATGGACTCCTCTCATGCGGTTGGCATCACGATAATAATAATTTGATAATAGTATCCCATCTTGCTTCGTCACTGACCCTGCAGGAACTGGAACAATACAGTGCACACATATTAGGTTATCTCCAAATCTCTATGAATTAATATTCGGAAGTTTAATATTCGGTCTGAGAACCTCCTGTCTTACATACAATAAAAATAATATTAAATCTGAAGAATATTTACTGGACTTCATGTGGGAGTTTATCGAGAAAACACAGATATTTCGGAGTTAGTGTATTCATTCGTGAGTATGATTGAGCCGGAAATAAGCGCTGAATGACAAAATAGTTTTAAAATGTAAGATAAGTGTTTTCACAGGTGATATCTGTCCGAATAATTCGCCAGGGCTAAATCAGGAAACCTCCGCTTGGTCGTCCAGCCATTACATGGATCATATGCTGCGCCTGAATCCAACATTGTCAGTTGAGGGATGGCTGTATACACAGGAACATGTTAGATCGTAGGAGAGGGAAGTGTCATCCGGTCTTTGGCATCATAACAGTGGATGCTTCCTGAGACAACGGAGACGAATATCATGGAAACACCTGTTGTGCCTACCGTGCTAGGAAGTTTAAACAGCTACTTCCGCAAAGAGAATTTTAGCGACAAACCCTATGGAGCGATGATAAATGTTTCTGTGCCACACATACAGTAGCCAACATCCCAGTGGCTTCAGAAACTCCTTCCATGTCAGTATCCATGCGTTGCTGTACCGTTGGAAGAACTTATTTGAAAACAATAGCGACCATGTTGAATATAAAAGCTGTAAAGAAGGTAGTAACACATTTGCATATATTTAACAAGATGTTCCGTGACGAACTAAAGAGCCTACTTTTCCTAAAATTTAAGATTCATACCAATGAATAATCTATATGGATCTATCTAGAATAATGACGAAATTAAATTGGTAATATCGAAATTTCTAATTAGTTCGAAATACTCATTACTTGGCATAATGTAGCCTAATAGAGAACTACAGTTGGCAGCCCGTGTGACTGAATATATTCTTAGTTCCATCTCTTAAGGTACAGAATACAGCATTTGTTTGAAGTCCAATGGACAGCATGGACGTTACATGCAGTCAAACATTGGATTTAACAGCGCGCGTAAAATCATGTTGGCAACAATGACATACATGGGTTAGTCAGAAATAATCTGAAATAATATCATCTATTGTTGTGTCAATTTTGAATGAAATCCATAGTTAGTATAGAAGTTACATGCATTTTAATATTGGACCTATCAGCAGGCTTAGAATCGTGTTGGTAGCACTGACGTATATAAGTTACTCCAAATTAATATAGAATGTCAGGTACTATACGTGTGCATAGTTTAAAGCTGTCGGCTTGCATACTTTCTGATATATGGGTATTTGGATTTTAAAAAAATTGAGAGCATTTATTAACAGTTGGCAGCCCTGCTGGCTCTTAAGAATACGCTCAGTCATATCTGTTTAGGTACACATAACACATACGAAATTTGGTTGAAATCCAATTGATAGTGTAGAAGTTATATGCATTTAAAATTTGGACTTATCAGCAGGCTTATAATCATTTTGGCAACATTGCCATGTATGGCCTCCTGGAAATTAAACTGCAATATTATTATCTATACGTGTGCCAATTTTGAAATAGCTCCCATTCATACCTTCCAAGATATACAACATGGAGCTCAAATTTTAATTGCGATTTTTCAGCAGTTGGTATCACTGACATCATTTTCAAATATGGCCGTGAGACATTCATGTATAGATCTTTACTTCTAACAAATTTTGTTTCGATTACTCCAGCCGTTTAGGAGTTGATAGAGGGGGACACACACACAGCCAGACCGTCAGACAGACAGAAGGACAGACAGACAGACACACATTTGCCCGATCTCATAAGTCTACTTTTTCCTCATTTTTGCAAAATGTGAAAAGTAGGCTAAAAATTAGGAGTCATTTTTCAGTGTTGCCAAATTAATGTGTGAAACGTTTCAGTTGGTCAACACGGGTGTGACCAATTAGATTGAGAACTTATGTACAAAAGTACTTTCTTAATTGAAGTTTTTAATTAATATTTGTAACGTTAGTCTATTACAATTCTACACAATTGCGTATTTGTTATTACTCGTAAATACTGTTGTACATGAGAGTTATATACATATTCACGAAACCTAAATTAAGCGTAAGTGAGCAGGATCTGATGATGTTGGCATGATGATCTACATTTGTCATCGAATTTAGCCCTCCATTTTTGTGAGAAGTGTTTTATTAAGTGTGTAAATAATTAATGTAATTAATTTCAGACACTAGTAAATTAATTGTAACTCGTGTTGACTGACTGAGGAGCTTCTAAAAGTAGACATTGGCATGTACTGTATATTAAACCATTCCTTGTAGAATCTGAATTATGTTGTACCCGTTCCAAGAGGTGTAATGTAGCAGTGTTGCCATTGTTATGTCCACGGTAGAGTGAACTATCACCAGAAGTATGTAGACTCGGATATGAAAACGATTCCCTCGGAGTGCTTCCATTAGTTTGGTGGATGGATCAATGTCCCGTGACAAGTTTCATGCAATAATGTCCTCTCAGGGACAGCAATGTGACAGCAGGCAATGCCGTACACGAATAATAATGTTATTGGTTTAACGTCACTTTTAACTACCGAGTCTTTAAGAGACACCGGAGTGCCAGATTGTTGCTCTGAAGGGGATCCTTAACGTGTTACCGCCCTCTTGCACTTAAATCCCCTCAAATGGCAAACGACTCCATCTGGATTCAATCCCGTAACCTTGGGCTTAGCTGGTGAGAATGTCACCGCTGCGCCACACAGCCAGTCACAAGACAACGGGAGAATGCATTTGGAAATGGGGTTGTTCCCAGTGCAGCTCAGGATAAATGTGATATCCAAACGCTTCCTATTGCCTTGAACGACAATGTCCACTTACACAATGCTGCTCATGTGAGAGAAATGTGAGCTCTGTGGGGGTCACACATTTTGGAGAATCCACTCTACTTACCAGACATGAATCCCTGCGGAACCTTTCTCTTCTCCATATTAATAAAAGCGTTTCAATACACGAGACGCCATACTGCAAGCGGTAGATTGCAGCATCGCGGACATCAATAATGATGGATCTGCCCCGGTATCCTGTACCTTCCAGACATCTGATAACAGGTGTAATATGGAGGGGATTAGATTAAAGTTCAGTAGATGTATAGCGGTTCTACAATTAAATGTTTAGTATGCCACTAATTTCTCTACAGCCCTGATAGTAATGCATATCAGCGCCATTATACTGTCCATCCTTACTTCTGCAAGTGAAAAAGAATTCTCCGTTTGAGCTAGTGATACTGTATTGTTAGCTTAGTTTTAACATTTTGTAAAATGGTGTAAAAAAGACTTAGGAGATCTATCGGGATCTTCATGCGTCTTCATCAAGCTGTCCCTCACTCTGTCCGTCTGTATGTCTGTATGTCTGTCTGTCTATCTGTCTGTGTGTGTGTCCTTCCAAAAAACTATGAAACACAAACACGCAATTCCGAAATCAATATGCATCAAGTCTAATTTAAGGAAACTGGACATATTGTAAACTAAAGTGCCTCATTGCTTCCAATTGTAATTTAAAACACATTTTGAATTTTGACACTTGTCACCGTAGGCCCGGGACCATTCGTCATAATGGTATATTGCAAAAAATTGTTAGGAAAAGTAATTTCTTAAAATTTCAGTTATATTCGCTTAAATGTTGGACATTTAACATCTTGAATTATTACTATTATTATTATTTATTTACGAAAATTGTGGCTACAATTTGTGGACGGCAGATAGAGAAAGGGCAGTCCCCACATACACCGCACGCCGTTTAAAGAAATTATAGTTTCGGTCTGATGTATTTATTCGTGAGCCTACCCACATAACAAACCTATCTGGTATTTTAATAAATCTATTTATTATGTGAGTCGTTGGTACGAAAAGCGCTTGCTATACACATACAGTAATAGTTAGTTAGTTAGTTAGTTAGTGAGGTTGTAAGGGACGGAACTATGAGGTCATCTGCCCCAAACATACAGTTAATACAGATAATTATAATTTTATTAGATTTACGTCCCTTTTAACTACTCTGGCTTTTAGATACGCCGGGGTGCCAGAATTTTGCTCCAAAGGGGATCTTTACCTTGCCAGTTAATCAACTGACACGGCTCCCTCGCATTTGCGCACCCTCAAATGCCAGCTGACTGCACCTACAGTTTTGGGCACAGCAAGCGAGAACGTTACCGCTGATTCACGCAACCAGACAGTAAATACAGAACGTGTTATATTATTTATATTATTCTGGGATAAATATTGAACTATTATAATTCTAATAGTTATCACAAATAGTATCCATCCATGGATTTGAACAGTCTTTAGGGAAAATAACAATTTAAATGAGAGAAGAAAACAACTTTCCCTATCGTCCTCGTAGATCCTGTGAGCAAAACTAAGTTGAAATCTTGCTGTACGAGGTAGGGAGGGTGTAATAAAATAGTTAAAAAGAATTTTTAAATTCCACCGTGAGATAGCCTTGAAGCCGGGATCTTCAAAATATCAAGCGGTGGCAATACCAATCGCACACTTTTCCAACAAACTCTGTATTTTTTTTGTTGCGCTTCCTATTAACTCGTATGGTAAAATATTCAATTATTAGAGGTAGATCTTAAATATTGATTGGAATACATTCATTCAGTACCTGGGCATGTTTTCAAATTTACTTCAAAACGTTTCGCGACCGCTTTGCGTTAAAAAGGCGAATGAACTGCAAATAAGACCCTCAAACGACAACCATTCGCTATGTTTTATTTCATACAACTTGGCGGGTCTTACAAGCAAGTGTATTGACAAGGTAACAGAATCATACACGATTTTGTACCAGCGATCACAACATCTTCCTTGCCAGCGAGTGTCGTGTGATACGGGCCTGAAGATATGTTAAGACTTTTTCTTAAAATTTAATAACTAAATATTACCAAGGGAAATTCTAAGCAATACGTATACCTACTTGGATGCGAGCACTGGCGATCAGAATATTCTTCGATATGTTGTTGTTTGTTGTTTCATTTGAGGGGCTAGAACATCGCGGTTATTTAGCCCCGTGTACTTGGGTGTGTACGTAGAATTTGTCTGATAACCTGAGTTATTGCGGGCTTGTAATAATTAGGTTCTTTTTCAATTAAGGATTAGGAAGGTGGTGGCCGTTGCCTTCAGATAGAAACCGTCCCGGAATTTGGCTGGAGTAGAAGTTGGAAACCACGGAAAACCACTTCCAGGATGGCTGGGGTGGGAATCGAATCCACCTCTTCTCATATTTCCTTCACGAAATTGAGTGTACCCAATTTCAGCCCTCAAACCGGTATTGAATTTCTTGGCACAGCTGGGAATCGAACCCAGGCCTCCGGAATGACACTTCGATATGTTATGTTAATATCCATGACAGTTTTTTAATGTTCTGCCATTACAGGTCATGTGGCATAACCTACCAATTCAATCGTCTTCTCTTTATAAATCAGTACAATTCAACGTACTCTTCACAAAAATACATCGTAAGGGAATAAATGTGGCAATGTAGTTACATCCCCACTAAAATGAAGCGTATGCTTTCGTTCAAAAAAGTATGCCTAACACTGGATTCGAAGTACTATTCCACCCATTCTCGCCTCCCGTGTACGGCCGTGCTTTAACCAAAGCAGCCACCAATGCATGGTAGACACAGCGTGCTGCACATTCAGTAGTCACTGTGGCCGTCCCACCCCAAACGTTTAAGCCCATCTCAAAGTCTTCAGTCACGGATTATGGTGCTGATTTAACTTTCTACTATAACAGATCACGTGGCGTAAGCTATTAATTCGATCGCAACGTATGTGTGTTATTTCAAGGAGCAATAAGTCATATGTTAGTAGTTTGGGCCTTAGTATTTGGCGGGGGAGAGTTTACGGTCGGGTTTTCTTTGCTAGACCCATTAATCAATTACATTGCTGTCACACAGTCAGAGCGCAGAGCAATATCGACCATCGGGAGAAACGCAGTGTTATTTGGTTTTCATAAAACTAGATAATGAGGGGCTGGTGGACCAATCTGAATACAATGTACAACACATAATCTGCTGTACATGACGTCTGTATCATACAATTCTTAAATAAGAGTAAAGATACACGCACGCAAACAGATACATATACTCGCTCACGCACACACATATACAAACATACACGCACTCACACACTCCCACTCACATACATAGTTACATTATATATGAATTGAATTTATATGGGGATTTAGCCCCTTTAGAGCCTTCAATTTACGGCAAAATATGTCGTGTAGAAAGGTCTTTTATTGCATGAGGCAGGTCATTCCACAGTCGAGCAGAGCGATTGTAGAACCCAGATTGATAATATGTTGTCCTAGCGAATGGAGGAACGAGGGTGACACCCTGTGCTCTACGGACTGAGCGATATGACAGCTGAAGTCGGTCAAATGGGTACACTTTAATGGTGCCAGCTAGAGATTTTCGGAGAAAGGTGAGATCTATTTGGTTACTTAAGTCATTGATGGATATTAATGGTTTTGTCAAAACTTTGTTACCCTGTTTGTAAATGAGTCCCTCTGCTCGACGTTGGACTGCATTTAACTTCCTCATGATTTCCTCGGTAGTGGGATGCCAGGCTAGAAGTCCATATAGAAGAATGGGCCGTATCATGGAGAGACACACCACTCGGTGTGCACGGCTTCTGAGTCCCAGAAGATTACGTATTGCAAATCCCAGGATTCTAAATGCTTTACACCTGGATTCCTCAACGTGTACATTCCACTTTAAATTGCTGGAAATGTCTATTCCCAGCATTCGCAGTGAATCGCACATGGGAAGAGTTTTGCCATTCAGTGAATGTCTATGTGGAATAGGCTGTCTGGCCCTACTTAATCGAATATATTTACACTTGTTTACTTGTTTACATCACACCACAGTGCCACACTGTCCAGATCTTCCTGTAATGCTTTGACGTCATCATAATTTTTTATGGGTCTGTAAGTTATTGAGTCGTCTGCATACTGCGCTACCGTTGACGTCGTACAGCTTGGAAGGTCCAGAGTAAATGCCATGTATTACAAAGGCCCAATCACCGACCCCTGTGATACTCCCGAAGCTACCACTATGTTCGGCGACTTGGCCCCGCCAAACACGACAAACTGCGTTCGACCTACCAGTAATGACGTCAACCAAGTAATCAGTCTGCCTCCGATGCCATATTTGCCAAGATTTAACAAGAGTCGTTTATGAGGCACCTGATCAAAAGCTTTGCTTAAGTCTAGGGTCACACAGTCTCCTTGGGAGACGTTGGTCTGATCCAAGGAGTTCTGCCAGTCATCAATCACTTTTGTCAACAGAGTTGTACAAGATTTAATCGGACCGAAGCAATGTTGGCTTGGATTTAACAGCCCTCGCTTACTCAGGAATTCCAGTATGTTCTTAGCAACAAGGTGATCCATACATTTACAGATACCAGACGTTAGAGTAATAGGAGAGTAGTTGTCCATGTCTTCCTTGTCACCGTCTTTGAACACTGGGACCACGTTAGCATGTTTCCACTCTTGTGGTAGAGTCCCGGTGTAAACGGACTACTTGAAGTGTGCACACAATGAGGGCGCATCTGCACAGTAGTGGAGAATCCGAGCAGGGATTAAGTATGGACCTGTCGCAGCATGGGGTCGAGTTCTCCATAGGCTGACTCGAACTTCCTGTTGTGAGAAATATAGACTGGCTAGGGGAAAGAGAGGGGATGATGTCCTTGCTAGGAACATTCCTTCACTGGTGTCAGGTGGAGAGAAATTATTTTGGAATTTACGGTTGAACGAGTTGGCTATGTCTAGCGATTTGGAAAGAGAAAATCCGTTGTGTTTAAAGCTATGTGGTGTGGTGTTGCAAACTTTGCTTCGAATAAATGCCCACAATGCCTTGGGATTAAAGTTTAATTTATCCACATACGTACTGTAGGCTTCACGGATGGCAAATTTGGTACTATTTCTAGCCAGCCTATAATTTTCCCACCTGCTGTCACTTGGGCACTGTTTCCTCTTATTATAGAGCTGATTTCTCTTCCTTATTCTTGTTATTATGTCCTTTGAAATCCAAGGTATTTTTATTATTGTTAATTGTAACCTTTGGGATAACTTCATCAACGCTCTGAAAAACGATTTCCAGGTAACATCTACATCTACACTGTTGGTGAGTGAAGGTGTAATGCCCGGTAGTCTGTAAAATAATATTTCAGAAAGAAGTTTCCAGTTGGTACGTGAGTAATTACTGATCTGGTTTGTAATTTTGAACTGCATATTTTTGTGGGTAAATATAGCTAGGAGGGCTTGATTACCACAGAATCCAGTGATAACTTGTGAGACTGAATCTAGGAAGAGATCGACGGTCAGACGTGAGGTCTCAGTGATACGGGTAGCTTCAAATATGAGTTGATGGAGGAAGAGAACATAGAATTCTGTAAGAAAGTTTTGGATATAGGATTATTGGGGATAGGAGAGGCATTCCTATTCCATGTGATTTGTAGGTTGAAATCACCGACAATGTAGACAGCGTCATAATTTTGCTGAAATTTGCACCCAATTGAGGGAGAGAATCGGCTCATCATTCATCAGCTGGGATGATTACGGAGCGCGATAAACTGAACCGATCAAATATTTACCGTTACTGCATTGTACCTCAACCAACTCAGCTTCTGCGTCTGTTTCCAGCTGATGAACGCGAGTTGCATTGCACTCAGGCTTCACAGCAATAAGAACCCCGTCCCCTGAAGTCTGCAGTCGGTCTTTCCGGAACAGCTGGTATGTGTCCGGTAACGGCTCCCGATCTCCTACCACACCAGAGAGCCACGTTTCACTGCAACACGCCATAATTGGATCTAGGGTGTACAGTGTTGCATGAATGTTTTGTTTCCGTCCCGGCCGCGTGATGCTTCAGGCATTGAAGGCGAACAGTGATAAGTGTTTATACACAAGTGAAATATTCAGGTTATTTATACTATTTACAGAGTCACGGGGGATATCACTGGTATTGTTGTACAATGAGTCGTTAAACGGCGGCATAGCACATTGCCAACATGTCCACGTTCGCGTGCCTTTCTTAATGCACCGGAACTCACAGATACTGATTTTTGCACACGTCCTGTGACTCGATGTGTTGCAATTTCTGCACCTGTGTTTTTCGGCCGATTTTTTTCACATATTGCGCATGGTAAAGGTTCTATGTCACCGCTTAGAGCAAGCGCTAGGCAGCAGAGTGAGAACCCTGCTGCAGGTAGCCTTGCGAAACCTCTCTCTCCCGCTTGGCGTGGCCAGGTAATGGTGTCACTCACCACAAGCTTTTCCAGAAGTGGATGATTCTTCAGATCCTGTTCACCATTAACGGTCATCAAATCAACACGTCTTTCCACAGTCACTCCACATTTAACCATTAAAAATACTAAAATTACACATAGCACACTTCCCTTAATGCAGGTACGCACCGCCATCTTCGACAACTCACCATCTAATACACTAGTAATTTCTCAACTATAATGCTCGCTTCATTGCGCAATGACTAGCATTCTTGGCTGGTTCGGTTCCCGACTCTGCAAAGAAATTAATTTCTAGTTTGAGGGCTGGAAAGGGGTACCTACGACTCGTGAGGCAAAACCTGAGGTGGGTTCGATTCCTACCAAAGTCATCCTGGAAGTGGTTTTCCGTGGGTTCCCACTTCTACTCCAGGCAAATGCCAGGATGGTACTGTGCCCGTTTATCACTTAGCAATACCTGTTGAATCCCACGAGGAACATTGGATCGTAGAATTTGGAAATGCCCGGCTAACCCCTCCTCCAGATCCTACCAACAGGTGGAGGAAGTATAAAGGAAGCATATCAACAAAACAAAATTGTGCAAAGGTAGACCAAAGTGCACACAAAGAAAAATTAGCTCAGGTCAAATGACGTAACACGAAACTCAAATAAGATAAAACTTATCTCAGAGAAGTGAGAAAATTACGGGAAAACACATTGAACTTCTCGACACAATTTTATGCGATTATTATGAATTAGAACTCTCGAATAAAATTGCTGTAAGATAAAATTTTATTCACTAAAAGGTATTTCTGAGGTATCACCTCACCATCCGATCATCCATAATGACGAAAACGCTAAATGACCTTAAAGCGTCAAATGAAACTCCTTAAAAGGTGTTTCACACACCCTTGCAAGAATCTGTCCTGCATGGGGGCGACACGTTAAATAATGTTCTTAAGCACCAAGAATGGTGAATTAAATTCACTCAAAACACAGTATTTTTCCTTTAATTGAATTACTGTATATTACAACGACATACACATATTTACATTTTAAGTTGTTTCTTTATGAAACATAACCCAATGAACTTTTCCAACATCTATACACCTTCCTATTTGGTTAAATTCGATATGATATCGTCACTTCAGAAGCAATTTAGCCAAGTGGCAAAGCTCAGCTAAAAATAATTAAGTCCACACTGTGGCATACGAAAATGCAAATAATTCGAAAAAGATTACATGAAAATGACTGTACTCAATAAATTCTCATAAAAAGACACAGGTCTCATTATGTTTCATAAATACGAAGTATGAAATGGAGATAAAGTATTACAACAGTAAATACCTTAAAAGATACAAATTCCAATTGATTGAAAAATCATACGTCAATCGATGACGTAGTCTCACGACGTAAGTATATACTCCGTGTACATCCACATAACTTCAAAATACTTTCCCAAAGCATTTTGCAACACTATCAATGAACCTACGAACTTTAACTACATTCCCTTCAACACTTATAAGTCACACTGTGCTTCAATCAGATTCACATTTAATTTCTTAATCATCGTCACTCTCACAGTGATCGAAAAACTTTCTCAAACTTTGACCATATATCACGTGGTTATAATAATCCACAAACCCATTTTCATAATCAATTATTCTTGAATTATAATTTAACACTGTGGCAAATTAACGTGAGAAATCTTCATAACAGTATCTTCCAGGAATCAAATTATTTTATAGCTTAATAAATATATATTTTTAAGTATTTCTTTCTGATAGATTATCAAAAATTAAATATATATCTTTGAACTTGACTTCAGGAATCATGATAATGTTTTAGAAAAAAGAATGTCAATCAGAATTAAATTCCAAATCTCAAGAAAATTCCGATGATGAAAAACAATAAAATCTCCAACGAGAATAAGAAAAGATAAATCTAAACCAAACTAAGTCGATACGAAATTAAAGTTCGCCAAAAATGAGGAAAATTCACCTCTCCAGAAAAACATAACAAACTGAGAAATCCCCTACGCCATGAGTCATTCCTGGATAACAGAGTTATACACCCGTGAACCATTAGGGGCTTTCACAAAATGGACCGTCTCAACCGAAAAATGAGATCCTGAGAAAAATAGAATGGTCGACACAACATTTCTATAAAACCATCACATAACTATCACCTACAACTTCATCCCGACGTCAAACGAATTTAAATGTGTAGAAAATTACATACTGGGAGACGAAATAACAAAAAGCATGACGATGCAAGAATGCTTAAATCACTTATTACTAAACGCTAATCTTCTCCGAACTGTTTATCTTCACAACGATTGAAAATTTCAGAATGTTATCTTGAAACTGAATTGAATGCAAAAGCTAAGAAGGGAGTAAAATATCCTCAAAATACATGAACAGAATAAGTTTGTTAAACGAACTTATAAAAAATGGAATCAGGGACCAAGAAAGCCACGAAATTATCAGACTTAAAATCCCAACACCAAATTCTAACTACAAAAATTGGCAACTGGCAACAACAACAAAAGTCTATTCTCGACTTCCACCAAAATATGTCAGACTTATACCTTATAGCTGAATGATGCACAGCCGTCATTCGGGTCACATGCCCGCGTCTGGTTTCCAAAAATATACTGGCCTTCAGTATATGAACCCACCGACCTTGTCTCGAACCTGAGACACGTTTCCCCTCGATTCCATTCCGACTGTGGGCTATGCACCAAATGCGGCATATTCTGGGAGCTCGAACAACACTATTGTAAACTCCAACTCTCTACAAAGAGAATCTATATTTGGTAACAGCAGCGCAATTTTGAAGTGTATCCACGATTCACTCCAGTGTCATCCATGAAATCGTATGAGTAACAGTTCATGGCGAGCGTAATTAGAAAATGCTCTACAAACATCTCTGGCGAGGTTGTATGTAACGGATATTTTACGTAGTCTATACTCCACTCATGCATACTGTGTTCCCGTAGTCATACTTAAGCGTGCATGATTTTATAATCAGAACACCATAAAGTTATTCCTCTCGAAAACAACTTGATATGCATGTTGTATTTTGAATGATCTTCGGTTAGCATTCAACTCTCAAAGTTCACTTCAGTTCTAAGTTCAGAACGTGTTGCATAAAGAATGTACGATTAGATGAATTGCAGCGCGTGGCAATGCTGAGAGAGTGCATCGCATGCAGATTAAACAAGCGCTATGAATGCTTGATATAAACGGAGTTCACTTCACGTTCGTAGAGAACTAAAGTCCGCAATTGTCTACGGCGAGATAAAGTCCACTAAAATGAACTTACGAACGACACAGTAAATGCACGGCACGGCACGGCACGATTTCACTCGTTCTAAAACTAGAGCATTCCGCCCAGCTCCAGAAACCATAAGTGAGTGTCCGTGACCGAAAACTACCCAGCGCTTCTTCCTCCCCCTGAACAACTCTTACGTCAATCGGCCTTGACAAGCCAACAGCCAGTCGTTTCGTGCAAGTCAGGAGGTCGATCGCCCCGTGATATCACTGGCAGCTGTTGTGTGGCCAAAACAGGCTCAAGAATAAAAACGTCTCCGGTGCGCAACAAGCTGATTTCTCAAAATACATAAATCCCGAATACAAAAACGGTCACAGTACCTAACGTAAGTCCACGGCCACTTCCTACCCAAATCCTAACTTGGGTACAAATACTCACACTAGTACATACATCATAGTGACACAGATTATCAGACAGTCTTGACTCGCACCCAAGCACATGGGGCTACAAGACCAGTATGTCAGAAATCATCTAGGGAATCATCAACAACAATAACAGTTTGGTGATTGGACAGTTAGTTTAATAAAAGTAACGGGTATTCAGCCCATAGGCAGGTCCAAGCCTCCGAAGCGGCTATTCTCAGCCAGAAGTTTACGTGCGGAAGTTGGCCAGGTCCGTTCCGCTCCTCCGAATGTGCACCAAGAGCATGTGGTTCCACCGAAGCTAGCATACCATCCAAGTTCAAACCACGCCCAATGCTGCTTGACTACGGAGTTCTTATGGGATCCGGTGTTTCAAAATGGCTAGACCGTTGTTAATTTAGTAGTAATTTGATTTATGCTTTGAACATTTGGATGGCCACCATTTTACTTTGGTTAAAATGGCGGCGATATAGAACATTACACTGAGGTGTCCTTTGCTAAAACTACCTCTGTACTACAGTATATTTGATTCAATTCGGTTTCGTCATGTGTGATTTGATAGGGGTCGGACATACAGTACACACATACAAACTCTCTCTCTCTCACACACACACACACACAGAGACGATATTTTGGCCCATCTAGATATAATAGGTCTACTTTCATTTGTTGAAAAAAAATCGAAATTTGGCTAAAATGAAGTTAACAGACAACTACGTGTTGCAGTGTACAGTAGGCTACAGTTAGCTTAAATCATAATCTTATATTTGTCATGAAAAAACGTAAAGGAAAAATATGTTGTCATAAACATCTGGATCCTAATAATGATATTAAACAAGTTCCCATTGAGATCTAAAAACTCTCCGCAAATTTACTCTAAACATTATCCGCAGCTTATCCGCTATCCGCATGGCCATGCAAACTATAACGCCTGACGAAACATTTAGTGTATGTCCGCGGGTTTATCCGCAGATGTCCGCATCCGCGCAGAGCTTTAGCTATGAGTAAAGTAACAAGTTTACATGTTCTTCATAGTTATTTATTAAACGACAAATTGATATGTATCCGATATTCATGCAAACCTTCAAACGTATCAGTATAAAATATGTTTATGGTAATAAAATTATAAGAACATACGTGTTACTAGCGCCAAGGACGATGAACACGAAAATTAAAAAACGTATCCGAGGTGCGATTCGAATATCTTCCAGCTGAAAATAATGAATTCCATGCCGGCAACGCTACCACTTACCCTACAAAAATAATGGGCCTTATCCTCTGAGCTCGGTTTCACCCAAGGACTCTGCGAGGGATCATTCTTCGACCGTCGCTAGGACGGTGTCTGGGACCTGAACACACATTGACAGGAAATAAAATGGGGATGGTGGCAGTCCGATCGTTCAGGCAACCGCCAACTTGGGTCTAATCAATGAAAGGTCAGGGAAGGGATTTTTGAAGGAAGTCGGCCGTGGATCTGTTCAAAGGAACCATCCTGGCATTTGCCTGCTGGTGAAGATTGTAAACCATGAAAACCATTTTCATGACGGCCAAGGTGGGGTTCGAACCCACCCTCACCCGTTGCCTGCGAAGCATGAGCTAACGCGATAGCGCTCTCGTCCCCCATGCTAAGTTTTGGGTATAATGCGTCAAAAGTTAAGTAAATAAAATGTGACATTATCACATTTTGTTTAAATTAAATATAATTGATCTCACAGCGCAATACGAATGTAGCATGATGAAGATTTCTGCATTATATACTTAGGGTTTCATGAAGTCATATAATGTGAGATATGGGAGTGCAGTATGGGAAATTGTAGTGCTCCAAATCCCCTTACACCTTCCTTGTCCCCCACGCCAGCACCTCAACGCAGTACGTGATAGCTCATGATAATCAATACCTGCCAGTATTCAATTGACGTTAACCACCATGCGACAATGCAGTATCAAGTAATTGTGCTTGTAGGGGCTTTTGTATTAATATACACACTTAATGGGCATGCGACAGATGACCACTAGAGGCAGGCCAAAAGAGAATATAACATTAATATCATACATCATTGTACATAAGAGTAAAACAAATTCCTTATTATAATGTAAGGTTTTGTCAGTGTTGACTGTACAATCCGTCAGTTGTAACTCTTCAGTCGGTCAACACGAAGTTGCCCAATGGCTGGGTAAGGTACAATATACTGTACATAATATATGAATAATAAGTAAATAACACTCCCGGAAAAATTGCATGTATTAGTTGAGATTGTTATTATAAAGGAGCAATTCTTAGGATTAAGCGTCTGGACCTTCATGTGATCAACATCAGATCCTGACCACTAATGGTTTAAGTTTGCCGCATTATAGTAGTGATCATAACTAATACATGTAATTTTTCCAGGAGTCTTATTTACTTATTAATGATAAATTATATACATTGTACCCCACCCAGTCATTAGGGAAATTCGTATTCACCGACTGAAGACTTACAACTGATAGTTTCCAATTTAAATAAAAGGGAGAATGGCCAAAGAATTCTCAACATATTCCCGTGACGTAATGCACCACTAAAGTAGTGATGACTATACGTTTTACACACTCTCTTCCCCACACATCACAGTCGTTAATAATAAGGAAATTCATCAATTTAATTGTGATGGGGAGCGTGGTGGTGTAGTGGCTTTGTGCCTTGTTTTTTTTACCCGAACGGCCGGGGTTTGAATCCCGGTGATAGCGGGGAATTTTCATCTGAAGAATCGCGTGGTGCCAGGAAATGCATCTCATCTCATATGCCTGGCCGAAATCAAAATGAGCCAGGTTGGGTCCGGTAACCCCCTATTAATTGCAATAAGCCCAAGAAATAACGAATAAAAGAAAGAAAGAGTGATAGAAAGAAAGACATATCAATATTGTTATGAAAATCAGATGAGTACTTCTGTTAGTAGCAGTACTAGTAGTAATATTAGTAGTAGTAGTAATAGTAGTAGTAGTAGTAGTAGTAGTAGTAGTAGTATGTCTGTTCGATTACTGGCTCTAGCAGGGATATTTGAGCTGACGTGAAGGCTAGAATGGGGTGCACTCAACCTCATGAGGACAAATTGAATGGCACTCTGATCCGAGAGCAAGCGTTCCTGGTAAAAGGAACTAAGATTATTGATTGAGGAGACACTTTGCGCTATCCAAGTGTGACACCATAATATGCCGGTGATACGGCCAAACATTGGATAATACTCGTAAACAAAGGCACTCAATGGGCAGTAAGACCACATATTTTATTTTGACGAGTAGGCTACTCTTGGAGGGAAAACCATGTAACTTGTAGGGGTTAACAATCATTATAATTTATATGAAACCTACTGGGTGGTGGTATTCTAACGCCTGAACGGTAACTACTTTTAATACGTATTTTCTCCAAAACGCATTCTTTTATTTTCAAATTAACATCAAATTGCTTGCTTAAAACTTACAAAAATGGCTGCAGAGATCATAATATTTACATTATGAAAAAATGGTGACAAGGTAAACACGATGTTCAGTTAACCACATAGCCTACTTTCTGTTGAATACATGGGTATAGTTATATCTCTAGTTTCTATCAGACAGCATAATTTCTTTGAATTAGGGTGGTCAAATAAAAAAAGGAAACTTGTGAAGCCAAATGGCCTGATACAAGGTTTTGATAAATGACGCCATTTTAGTCCACTGCTCCAACATCTCACACCAGAATTTCCTTGGCAGAGCCGAAAACTGAACCCAGGTTTTCAAGGTGGTAGCCAAGGATACTAATCATCATGAAGCATACTAGGTGGTCAAATATTAAGGCTAGAGTCAATGAGTCAAGTAATACGCAAACAAATGGGTAATTTAATTTTAAGGACAACTGTCTATACTCTATCTGCTATACTCTGATATAGCTCTTATAGTGTATATTATCCAAAGAAATATCCTGGTAGCACTCCCAGTTTATACTGTATCTTCGATTAAAATTTTTTGTCTACCAATAAAAATCAAATCGTCGTAAGTATTTACGAAGAAACAATGTCTAACAGTCGTCAAAATATTCCATGCTCGTGAATTTAATATCATTGCTAATACACGCAATTCATGAACATACCCTATAATCTGGTCAACTGTAGACATTGTAATATATTTACATTTATTAAAACATGCAATATTATAAATGCATAGTATGCACTAACAATCATGCACCTATTTCAAGATATATTATTGACGCGTAACAAAGAATAATTCGTGCGTTGTTGAATCATGTTGAATTTCCGTATACTTAGAATATTGTTTCATCTTCATATCTCCTCTCAGGCAGAAATGTGGCCGTACTGAAAAAAAAATCTGTATTTTTAAATCATCCTGTAATATATAACAATATGTTAAGCCAAATATGATGTTGTATTATACAACATTTTCTTTTCATGTGTAGAGAAAATAAAAACAACAGGTAGTAATTTATTTAATCACACGTCTTCGGAAAATCTACAATAGAAGGAAGGTGAAATAGTTCCGTGAAAAATATATACTGCTGACTATGTCCATTTAAGAACTTAGTACATGGTTTTTCCAAGGGATAGTTTAAATGGCTATTAGTATATGACCTACATTGTGATAAAGTGTACAGCGCCTGCTTCAAATTCAAAACTCAATATTCAAACGTGGTAGTCATTTTAGACATAAACTTAATTCAATTATTCAAGATAACAAAATATTCTTGCTATGGTACTGGTGCTTTTCTGGTCTTAATTCAAATCTATCATCGTTACTCGTGATAACCCACAACAACACACATCCAACACAAGTAATTGTGTTTCCGAAGCCACAGGATGAGGCTCATCTACAATACTTGAATACGACTCTAAATAATTGTGTACCAGAATATTTAGTTCATGGCACTGATTCAGGAACTTACCGAGAGACCGGTTCAATAGGGAACTAGTTAAATATGTCACTTAACAGAAATTAACATGCATATAATCTAAAATGTAAGACACCAACTACATAAAATCGTAACTTATGACCTCAATATTCCACTCAAAAACATTCACTACAAACAGCCACTACAGTGTATTATTACGCATTAGAATATATAATTTTCAGATTCGGAAAATAATGGCTCCCCCTGCGAGTCGGAATAATTCTATAACGAGTCATGGAAATTAGAGTTGATAAAAGTCAAATGAACGGCTTCTATAATTTACGAAAAGTAAGTTAGAGAATTCAGTGCCATTAATAATGATTAAAATATTGGTTTACTATGCGAGACTTCTGTTCCACCACTTGGATAGTGTGCGATAAGTGAAAATATATCTTCAATATTTTCACACTGAGGCCATCTTGAATTTCTGGAAGCCATGGGACTACAATAGGTGCCTATGTACTAAGCTGTGGATAAAACATATCTGTGACAAGTTTCACTGATCTTAAATGATAAGATCACAAAAAGTAGTGTGGCCGCCATGTTGTATTTATGTTTATTAAATATTTGAAAATGTCATATGTACTGTGCCCGTTAGACAAGGTCGCCAGGGGATCATCTGCCGCAGATGACCCTTCTGGGTTCCTTATCCTCCAAAACCACACACTGAAAGGATAATATGCTTCCTACAACTAGTTCCGGCATGAGAGTGATAGCTCAGGGTGATCAGGTGAGTGAGGAAAGTCATAGACGAGCCAGAGAAAACACACCCCCAAAGCACAAAGCTAGAAATAAATTGTCCTGATTTATGTAAAACTCGTTAACAATTTATTATAAAAACAACGAACCCCTATCCTACACTAGAGGGTTGAAAATCTTGGCTAGCCCGCAAATCTAAAAAGCAATAAAAATAAATAGATAAATCTCCTCAACTGAATTTAAATTAAGCACTGGAAGACCTTCTTACAGCAAATGCAATAGCAAGCACGCTATGACCGTGACATGTAAAATGCACCCGAAGCAAATATAGAAAAATATAAGTGAATAAAATTGAAATGTGACAGGCGGTGAATCTACCACAAAGAAAAACATTTAATTTGCTCACAAGGCTAGGGTTATTTAAATTTAAAGCAACAATAAATATAATCAACGTTACGATGGTGTCACTTCTAATTTTTTTATTATTATTTATTAAATCGTTACAAATACACACATTTAAAAAAATGAGAATAACTGTACACATTTAATGAATTTCCTTACACTTCCTACTCGTTGTTTAACCTGTAAATTTACAATTATTAAATTATATTGTTACAATATGATAAAGACAGGTCGAAATAGGATATCAAATTCATACAGAGCAGGGAGAGATATCACTTATGCCACTAAAAGGTGCAACCTTGTGTGTGTCAAGTACAATATTTATTAATATTTCAAATAATTGTATAATGGTTTAGCCGAATTACTCGTTCTATGTAAATGATGTATACATCAAACAAAAAGTTCCGTGACGAACTAAGGAGCCTACTTTTCTTAAAATTTAAGATTCATGCCAATGATTAATCTAAATGGATCTATCTAGAATAATGACGAAATTAATTTGGCAATATCGAAATTTCTAATTAGTTCGAAATACTGTATACCTGGCATAATGTAGCCTAATAGAGAATTACAGTTGGCCGCCCTGGTGACTGAGTATATTCTTAGTTCCATCTCTTAAGGTACAGAATACAAAATTTGGTTGAAGTCCAATGGATAGCATGGACGTTCCATGCAGTTAAACATTGCATCTAACCGCGCGCGTAAAATCATGTTGGCATCAATGACATACATGTATTGGTCAGAAATAATATGATCTAATGTTGTGTCAATTTAGAATGAAATCCATTAGTTAGTAGAGAAGTTACATGCATTTTAAAATTGGACCTATCAGCAGGCTTAGAATCATGTTGGCAGCACTGGCGTAGGCCTATATTAGTTACTCCAAATTAATCTAGAATGCCAGGTACTATACGTGCGCAAAGTTTAGAGCTATTGGCTTGCATACTTTCTGATATATTGATATTAGGGTAACAAAAATAGAGACAGTATTTATTAACAGTTGGCAGCCCTGGCTGCTCCTAAATATACGCATAGTCATATCCAGGCTTCGGATAATTATGCACTTAAAAATGCCAAAATATGCACTAAAAAGTGTCTAAATAAGCACTAAAATATGCATTAAAAATAAACATATATCTGATATCAATTATTGGTTTATATTACAAGAAATCAATGTTACATATTAAATATCACCAAAATAAAGAAAATTACTTACAGTACTACAATAGATTGCTCCAGTTAATCAATAAAATTTACAAGTCTTGATTACACTTAATCACTGCATGATGTAAAGGGTAATGTAATGTAATAGGTAGGTTTTCACACACAAACTTGCGCCTATTTTCACTTAAAATGACTTTGTACTCAGAAAACACTCTCTCCACATCACATGCCACCATTGGAGCATACTCCAACTTAACGAAATCAGAGACCTCTAGTATCGATGCACTGTCAATTTTGTCTTTGCCTTGGATAACACCACAAATGCTTTTAAGTTTGAGGAGACAGGAATTTTTCAGCACTACATTCTGCAATTTTTTCGAGAAAACTTGATTAGTTGGGTTCTTTAGGGATCGATCGACTTCGTCAACAATTCCAATGCTAATGTGAAGAGGCGGTCCTATATCTTGCAATTTCTTGATGGCTGAAGGTATGCAATGCAAATTGGAACGAATGAATATAAGTTGCTCACGAACACCATCTTTGCTCAAGACTTTTTGAGATTCTTTAATAGAAGCAGCTTCTTCAGAATCGAGGTGTTCAACTACCTTTTTTACTACCTCGAAATAATTGGCATAATAAACAGCAGCTTCGAGCCACGTTCCCCATCTTGTATGAACTGGTGAAGGTGGGAGTGGCACATCATGATCTGCGTCAAAATATTTTTCTTTGCGACTTGGAGCCTTCAGGAACACTCTTTCCACTGTGGAGATCAACGTGTTTACTTCAGGAAACGAAGCCCGGACTGCTTCAGCGACTCGATGAAGTCCATGTGCTACACATGTGACGTGTATCATCTTGGGATATAATATCCCAAGACCTCCCATGGCTTTACACATGTAAGGTGCGGCATCCGTGCAGGCCACGATAACATGATCGTAAAGAATGCCTGATGGCCACAAACAAGAAAGTGCATCATTGAAAATGCAGCAACTGTTGAGTGATTCACCTTAAGCAACACAGCCATATTTAGTAGATATGATTTGTCTCTCTCTTCTTCTTCTCCTAAAATTCCAAACATGAAGTTAGCTACATATCTTTGATCTACGTCCGTTGTTTCGTCTAGTGAGATCCAAATATATTTTCCACGAGCGTTTTCCCTTAGTTTACCTAACGTTACATTGTAAATCTCAGGAACGTAATTCTTCCTAATTGTTGATTCATCTGGGACTGGTTGTTTCGTATACACCTGCAGAAACTGAACTAAGTTCTTTTTGTTTAGTTCAGCCAACGGTATATTTGCCGAGAGAAATGCTTTATACAGATCTTCATTGAATGTACTACGTGTTGGTCCAGGTTTAACTAAAGCAGTGGTTACAAGAACCTGGTGTTTTTGTTTCAGGTTTACTTCTTTCAATTTATTGTGTTTCGTTGTTTGAAGATGTTGTTGAATTTGATACTTTTTAGTTGAGTTTACGACTGTTCTACAGTATTTGCAAAACAATACACTTCCGTCAGTTGAAAAGTCTTGAAACTCTCGTACATACCCTTTCATTACCTCATTAACAGTTCTTCTCCTTAGGCATCTTAAATACAGTAACTATTTAACGTGCTATGAACCACAGCCTGTTTCAACTCAACGAAAGTAAGACTGACAAGAACTAATTGTGCATGAAAGGTAACTATTTACGGAATAAGGAAAAGATAACCTGCTTTACAGGAAATACCAAGAATCAGTCCCCACCTAATTGCATTGCAGGTAGACAAAGCTATGGCCGGATGTAGGGCTAGTGTTGCTAAATTTAAACACGATGCAAACCCAGCACTGCTCAACATTCCTGTTACCTGAAATGCATGTCAAATAATCCAAAAGTGTCCTGCAGAAGCTGATGTCTACACTCAAGATTAAGAATGTTTTGAAATATGCACTAACAGGAGGAAACCCCTAAATATGCGCTGTTAAGTTAAAACTGTCCCAAATAAGCAATTACATATGCAATATGCAAAATGCATAATTATCCTAAGCCTGGTCATATCTGTTATGGTACACATAACACACCCGAAATTTGGTTGAAATCCAAATGATAGAATAGAAGTTACGTGTATTTAATGTTGGACCTCTCAGCAGGCTTAGAATCATGTTGGTAGCACTCACGTATATAAGTTACTCCAAATTAATATAGAATGTCAGGTACTATGCGTGTGCATAGTTTATAGCTGTCTGCTTGCATACTTTCTGATATATTGGTATTTGGATAAAAACAATTGGGAGTGCATTTATTAACAGTTGGCAGCCCTGGTGGCTCTTAAGAATATGGTTATTCATATCTGTGTATGTACACATAGTACATACGAAATTTGGTTGAATTCCAATTGATAGTGTAGAAGTTATATCCATTTAAAAATTGGACCTATCAGCAAGCTTATAATCATTTTGGCAACACTGCCATGTATGGCCTCGTGGAAATTAAACTGCAATATTATTATCTATATGTGTGCCAATTTTGAAATAGCTCCCATTCATACCTTCCCAGATATCCAACATGGAGCTCAAATTTCAATTGCGATTTTTCAGCAGTTCGTAGCACTGACATCATTTTCAAATATGGCCGTGAGATATTCAGGTATAGATCTTTACTCCTACCAAATTTTGTTTCGATTGCTCCAGCCGTTTAGGAGTTGATATGGGGGGACAGACACACAGCCAGACAGACAGACAGACAGACAGACAGAGGGACAGACAGACAGACAGACATACACACATTTGCCCGATCTCATAAGTCTACTTTTTCCTCATTTTTGCAAAAAAATAATCAATAAGAAGGAAAATTTAATTTGTGTTTGTATAAACTTGTAGGCTAAACTAATTATATTTTCAATTTTAATTTTGTTTTGTCTGAGAAACTGTTTTATATGCATCTTCAGATTTGCATGATTTTCCTTTAAATAGTTTTAATTTAATAGGGAAAATTTTATATAATTTTGGTGAGAAATAAATAAAGTCACGTTTGGCTATACTTAACTTAGGTTGATATAAAATAGAGTGATTTTCTGTAATACTTCTGGTTTCGTGCCCGTGACTAACAAATTGAATTCTATTTCTATCTTTAAAAATGTATTTATATATTTCAAAAGCATACAATTGTTTAATGTTGAAGACCCTTGTTTCAGCATACAGTCTCATAGTCGGATATAATCTATCTTTCTTCAATATTATTCGCAGTATGAGATTCTGCACTATCTGAACACTTTTTAGTACATTTTCATAGGCGCCTCCCCAGGCAAGAATACCATATGTAAGAACTGACTGGACTAGAGCATGGTAGACGTCTCTTAATAATTCGTAATTGACAATATGTTTTAAATTGTGAAATATATAGATTGTTCTTCTTATTTTACTTGTAAGGTGTTTGCATTGGCTTTTCCATTTCATGCCACTATCTATAAAATATAATCCCAGAACTGTATCCAATTTATCTATTTTAGGACAGTCACAGTTCTGATTACAGTTCAAAGTGTGTATTTATAGTTCATTAAAAACATCTTCAACTGCTTTTAAACTGATTCTTACGAACTTTGATTTATTTATATTCAAAAATAGTTCGTTACCATCTAGCCATATCGTTAATATTTTCAATGCAGCAGTTGCAATTTGTTTTACATTTCCCCATGTTCTATCCTCAACACAAACTACCGTATCATCTGCGTATGATATGACATTAACATCTTCAATTCCATGTATAGATGATTCAATATTATTAATAAAAATCAAAAATAATAATGGACCCAGCACTGTGCCTTGTGGTATTCCTCTTTTCACTCTTAGAAGTAGACTTGTAGTTCCATTTATTCTAACGTATTGAATCCTTTCAGTCAAATAGCGTTCTATCAATTTCAGTGCTATGACTCTGATGACATATCTATCTATCTTCTGAAGGAGAATATGGTGAGGTATGGTTTCAAAAGCCTTCTCCAAGTCAAGAAATATGCCCAAGGTCGGTTTCATACGGTTCATATTTTTATAAATTCGGCTAGTTAATTCCCCAATAGCATCAATGGTGCTGACATTTTTTATAAAGCCAAATTGTCTAGCTGATAGTAAATTGTGTTTCTTCAAAACCTGATAAATATGATTTTTTAATACATTTTTCAAGTAATTTTGATATGATTGTCGTTAACGATATAGGTCGATAGTTCTTAAGTTCTGAAGGACTGCCTGCTTTATGTAGGGGATTTACAATTGTAATTTTTAATTGCTTTGGGAAGTATCCAAGTGAAAGTGACTCGTTTATTATTGTAAGCGAAGGACTCTTTCACGAATTAAAATTCTGCTTAATAATTTGAGCTGAGATGTTATTTATTCCCACTAGTTTAGTGTCGCTTATTTCGTGTAGGTACTTTTGTAAATCCGCTTCGGTAATCGGAATTTAAAAAAACAGGAATATGTGTTTCTGTTGATTTTCAAGGAAAAATCTGGATTTTTGTGAATAATTTTTGACATGTCAGTAGTTTTGTTAATAAAATAATCATTGAATGTGTTAGATATAGTGAAATCATCATCATAAACATGATTTTGAGATATTATTTTTGTTATTTTTCCTTTATGACTTATTCATTTTGTTATTTCATTGACAATGCCCCATACTTTTCTAGACATTTACGTTAATTCGTCAGCTAATCCTCTCTGACATTAATACGAGATATAAAGTATCCGTAGCGAAGAAGAAAAAGCAAAGCTATAACAACAACACACTAAAAAAGTACAGTCTAAAATATACGGGGTAAGTTTGGTATAAATAATGCACCCTTAGATCTATCAATAATATTAAACGCCTTCCAACCTACGCTCATCAGAATCGCTCCTTGCGCCTGATGGTCATCTGAGTGAGTGTAACTTAGTGTGGTAAAAACTGTAAAAACAGTAAAAACAGTAAAAACAGTAAAACTGCGACTTACGACACATAGTTGATGAATGTCTATGCCTTACAGGGTTTCCATGGCATTGCCGACGTTGAAGCCACAAAAGTGTCAGCTCGGTCTAAGCAATCTGAAAAGAAAATTGAATATCAGCCGCTCCATAGTGTCGGTCACCCAATAAAATATAAGTTCAAGTTTAGAGCAATTAAACGTTTCATTTAGTGGTTTGGTTTAGTAAGATTATTTTTAGAAATATTTTATTCATGATATATTATCCCTATAGTGTAAGTTTATGTCCCTAATGACCACGATGACACTCGACGATAAGAGCAAAAACACTGTCATGTGGATGTCAGCTCGACGAAAAGCACGTATTACCTCTAAACGGGCCACACAAAAACACGTGCCAATAAACGGCGGATATCTGCAGCCCATGGCTCGCTAAACCTTCGGTCGATGAGTCGAGAAAGCGAACTATATTCCCAGCAAAACGTACAAAAATGTGGGTGATCGTCATCTACCTCATCATCGAGACAGTCTCTCAAGAAACAACAATAACATCATTACCAGCCTTATACATCAACTCGTCTGGTCTTAAAAAGTCACACTAACGTGAAGGGATTCCTATAACATCATTCTGATAATGACATAGTGCACACCAATATGTGTGTTGCACTCTCTCTGGCTTAACATGGCCTCAAACATAATGTGAATGTGTCAATTAGTAGTGTGAATAATGCTCGATAACAACCTCTCTTCCGTACCAAAAATTAACATGGACAGTTAACATTCATTCAAGTCCATCTCAGTCTGCCGTCGTCTCAATAAAACATTGCCTGCTGGGAAATATAAACGACAGACGCGCTCACAGCTGGTGAATGCGGCACACTGTTCATAGCCTGACAAGGTCGCTTCAAGTCGCTCCTAATATTCACTCAGGGAATCAGATTTTCATTATAATTAGCTGTACACACTGCAGTGATATATGCAAGCTCAATTCTTAATGGCTAACATCTAGTATGATTGTATTTCAACAGTAGATAAGATTTCAGATGCACTCAAAAAATTGTTCACTCATACCAAAGAATACTAATCGGGAGTGATTCTACTCCGCACCAAAGTGCTATGCTCAACTGGACATTGATAACTGCTGTTTGTGTTTCTTAATCCATATTTTAAGACACTTGTACCGTTCCTCCAGGTAATCTCCATAATGTTTAAACCAATATGATGCTTCCCAAGCATTGAAATAAAGTAATAACCAACAGCATTTACACGTCTAGTGCTGTTCGAATGACACGACCTGCTATGATCGCATTCGTGACTTCTGAAGTCGTATGCCGGCTCTTGGAAATAGAAGGTAGTTCCATCAGAGCTAAACCAGTAAAATCTATAACATCAATACGACGGTGTATGACCTCACATCCGTCAAAATGGTGCAATCAGTGTCCTGATTATAACTAAAGCATTCTCGATAATAGTCCTGCTGCATCGTTGATTAGAAAATATGTACAAGAAAGAGTGTGAATAATTTGGTGGCATCTTCCCTTTGTTTACCTCGTTCTGAGCGTCTCCAAAGCGCTCACTATCATCTGGTTATGTTACACAGTCAATAAAATATGACCAGGAATACTGTAGCTAAATCTGAAATACCTTATGAGTTAATCCTACCAAGGCTGGTTGTTATTAGTGCGGCATTATACTAATCTACAAGAGATTTTTCCCTTAACATGGTTGGAATATGTAAAACTCACATCATTTGCGTACTGGACTCATCCGTGCCTTCGAGCTATGGCCAAGAGCATAGGCCTGTGCTCGATGCTCGGCTCCGAAATTCGTCATCGCATTCATCCTCCCATTCATGCAGGTTTCCATGGGTGGTTTTTAATGCATCATCCCCATCGCTTCATAATGGATAGTATATGGTCCCACGTAGTTGGGTTATAATTCCAGGATGGTTTTGGTGAAAATAGCACTGATTCTAGTAGTACAATGATTGCAACGCTGGCTTTAAACAGTGCAGACTATTTCAAAATTACCATGTGTCTGCCACAGCTTCTACGGACACGTGGGTAGTGTCAGCTCACAAATTCTACTACTTTCCAACGTATCGCTCACAATCACTGCGATCCACAGTTCGTTCTGAATTACTATGTCTTAAACACGTGCTGATTAATATTGAATAAACGCACACGGCTCGTTGGTTAATTAAATCCCTTGGGCTCACCTCGTGGATTGTCGTACCACGTGGTTGGCTACTTTCCTGCTTTCAGAATTCACAAATATACTCGCGTAATTTCAATATTCACTTGTACGTCTCATGTGACGTGTTACTGAACGTAATACATTTATACGGTACACTTCAGATACCTTGTACACTTTCGTTGAAATCAACTAGTTTCTCACACACGAAAACGTGCCTCCATCTTAGGAGCACAACAACCTGAAACTTGAGTTGTCGTCTTCCCGACGATCGAAGAGTGTGTAGATACCGGAAGTACTATTACAGTCATGTAGCGTCCGGAGGCCTGCGTTCGCATCTCTGCGATGTTAACACCGTAACATTACAGCAAAAGGAACTCCGTTTTATCCAAATTGAACAATTTTACCTTCAGCGTAGTGATTTCATTAATTAAAGTCCTGAAGATAGATGACAAAATAATGTACTCAAGAAAATGGAACTATAGGTTACCACCGAAGACATGCCAAATAAGTGGGTCAGGTTCGATCTCTCGATGGTTAATTTTGCCCGGTGTAATTGGCAATACAGATGTCACAGAACTTATAATACCACCAAACAAGAAGCTTACGGGCTCAGTACTTAGTTAATGCACCTCTATTACCGTACAAAGCTTCAGTTTGGTTACTGTGATAGTTTCGAAGATATTGAGAACCAGTGTATTATTTAGCATGGTCGCCATGTTGAACTGTTTTATGCAGGGCATAACATTATATACCGGCAGATGAGGAATGTTAAGAAGGTCAATTCCACAAACTTTCACTTCGGTCACTTAATTAGGACGCAAGAAATAAAAACGTGCTTGAAACTATTCTCATAGCTGCCATCTCGAATTTCTTATAAGAACTTACCTTAATTGGTCCTGTCTTAAGATTTACCATGCCGAATTTATCTGCGCTATGTTGGATAATTCGCGAAAGAGTCAATCTAAAGGAAATTTGAAATGATGGGTGCCAGTATCTATTTATTTTTTCAATCCGACACGTGTCCGACTGTGCGTGGTATATGAGTTAATCTTCAAAATATGTGTGTCCGTAGCTTCCGAATTGACATGCAATGCTCATAATATGAGCACATATCTTCTGCATCAAATCCAGAATGAATTCCGCACAGGGGTTAAGGTGCTTTCGGGTAGAATGTCATTTATTATATTAATGTGTCGAGAACTACTTTGTAATTTGACAAAAATAAAGTCCATGATGGAAATTTGACATGCGAATTGTAATAAGATAGACCTGAATAAAATCACCTTCACTTGAAGAATAGGGTTCGACATTGTAATCAGTTTGGATGAAGTGTAACTCACACCATATATAAAATAATTAATTATTAGAAAGAGTGTTACAAACTCATTTATATATATATATATATATATATATATATATTAAAAAATAGATTGCATGACAAATGTATTCAAAGTAATACGTTCGTCTCTTCCACGTGTCAATCTATATCGAAGTCCCATTTTCCCCTGATACTTAAATATTCAAGTACACGGAGCTGACATTTGAAATAGCTTAAAGAATAGGAACGTTGTAAATGCTGCAGGATTTTCAAGAAATCATTGAATGAGTGGAGCCAGGAAACGGTAAAATGGACCCTCTGTTCCAAATCTTGGACAAACGGAGATTTAGGGCGAGAGTATTATTTATTACAATCATCACCTGGTACATGTGATTAATACAGTAATTACAGTGATTACCTAATTGTATAATACAAAAATCTTTCTCAGTAAGATGAATAAATTGCAGCATGAATTTAAAAATAAGTCCCAAAACCCACTAATAATTTACATGGAATAAAATGTTAAAAATTATAATAAGAAAAACAATAATGGCTATTAATTTTGCACTGTCTTAATGTTATTATAGTTGATATAGGGTGGCTATCCTAGCCCTTTACTAAGTTTTATAGTTTAGGATACCATCTCTTGCACCCGTATACTTGTTTCACATGAATCTTTGTTGTGTTTTTCATCTGTCGCTGTCTCATACCACACGTCAATGATGATATTAAAAGATTTGGCTAGTATACTTGAATTCCTCCATTTCCTATTTAGCAATTTTATTAAACTGTGATATTCATTTTCACTTTGTAACTTATTCTGTTTATAATCTCCAGTAGTGAGTCATCAGCGGTCTAAACTCACAAGGCGAAAATCAAAAACTACCCACGCGGCGAATGGCGATAATCCCCGAACCAATGATTGGAGGAATTCGTGTCAGGTGTTAAATTACTCAGGGTTATGTCCCCTTGGCCAAGGGCTATTTATTTTCCCAAATTGTGCCAAAGGGCCTACCAACACATTTTGAAAATTTTGGTTATACCCCTTTTTAAATAATTATGTATTGGTTATTGACTATGAATTATTTATTATTTATTTATTATTTAATATTTATATATGACAAGCATATTTGCCTAACACTAACGGCTATGTAGGTAGCGGGATGTGTGGCCATTGCTCAAGGTCATGGTGAAGCTTAAACAAGAATAAACCTGTCCCGAGACCGTAGGTGACGTGCAAGGGGAGGTCGGTTGTGTAACGTGGCTAAGTGGGGATACCCTTACCCAAGCGGGAAGGTGAGGAAGGAGAAGCGAGAAGAGGATTGTTAAAGAGTTAAGAAAGTGGCTTGAGACATTTTAACATTATGAACGGTAAAGTTATTTGTGACGGCAAGCAGAGAAAAACAGATTCTTTCGATGTTAAACTCGAGAGATTGTGCAATCCGCAGTAAGCAGACTGTCAACTTCTGGTGTCGCGTTGCACACCAGGCAGAGATGGCACCGCGCTCTTGCTTTGTCTGACTCAGCAGTAATTGAAAACCATGCAAGTGTTTATCTTGACAATGGATGATGTTGAAAATCAGCAGTAACTGAATTCCGGCTGCATACTAATTTACTACAGACAAGTTGTTGTGCACACGTTAACTGAGACTTGAAGCTGTTGCAGTGTTCGCCATGGGCGTCCCCTTTCCTAATCTTGGGATAATGGGCAGCAGACGTTGGTTGCTAAAGGACACACGGTTTACACTAAATCAGATTTATTGATCCGAGAATTAAATGTAGGGCTACACCCAAACCATTTGAAATACAATTTTTAAAGGAAAAACTCAAGTCATTTCGTTGGAAACCTACGACAAATACCAAGAATTTGACATCACTGCCACCTATGGTACAAAACCACAACTAAAGTACTGTTTGTAGAAAGTGAAACACCCAGAAGAAATGGTCGGACACTCTCCCAGAACAGGGGTCGTGTAGGCCTCGGTACCATACTAAGTGATTGAAATCGCAGATAGATGACGTGCACATTGGCCCACCAGTGCCCTCTGTCGTGGGACCGGACAGGTCAGAGTTCCTCACAGCTCTGTCGGCGTGGGGCCGTCATACCAAGTGGAAACGTTTAAGCAAGTGCAACGAGGCCTCGCCGACATCACAGGGTGGACTATCAGCATGTGAGTGCGGTTGAACGGGGCACAATGCTTGACTCCGGGATGAGGGTCTGTCGTTCCGGGACATTGCGGCTCGTACAGGGCACGCTGCGTCAACAGTAAGGCGTATGCGGATCCAGTGGAGAGAAGAGGGCCGTACATATCGACGACAGGGTACAGGATGACGTAATATGACCACAGCGCGAGACGACCGCCATCTTCTCCGCATGGCCGTATCGGACCGAACAGCGTCGTCCTCGGTGTTGGTTCGACGTTGGAGCACTGCAACGGGGTGGACATATCTGCGTCGACGGTGCGCCGCCGTCTTTTGAGGGCTGAACTGGTAGCACGCATGCCACTGAATCGGCTTCCATTGACTAGGAACCACCGACGCCTCCGACTCCAATGGGCACGTGCACGCCGACACTGGCAGGCTGAGTGGCAAAATGTAGTGGCCTGTCCTACAGTGATGGCCGCATACGCGTTCGACGCCGTCGTGGAGAAAGCAATCAGGCAGACTGCGGCTTAACGGACCAACACCAGGTGTAATGGTTTGGGGCGCAATTGCCTATAGCAGGCGATCGCGCCTCGTACGTCTTGCGGGCAATCTGTACAGTGACCGCTACAACAGGGAAGTTTTACAGCCCGCGGCACTGCCCCTCCTGCAGGTCGTTCCAAATGCCAAATTTCTGCAGGACAATGCCCACCCGCAAGTGGCGAGGAATTTGCAAGCCTTCTTCGCAGAAGAAGGATACCTCTGCTTCCCTGGCTTGCCCGTTCGCCTGATATGTCGCCCATCGAACATGACTGGGATATGTTCGGTCGGCAACTTGTTCGTTCAGGTCCACATGCCGCCACTGTTGATACTTTGTGGACGCGCCTACAAACCGCGTGGGACAGTATTCACCAACAGCGTATTCAAGTGCTGTATGATTCCATGCCTCAACGTCTAGCGACTCTGAGTGCAGCACGTGGTGGCGCGACGCCGTACTGAAGGTCGACCGTCAACTTGCATGTACCGGTCTGTCCTTCTAATCAGTAATGTATTGTCATGTTCCTATTCTGTGGTACAAAGTGCAATGTGGTTACATCTCTTGTTCTTGGTGTGTCACTTTCTTCGAACAGTAGTGTATGAATTATTCTCAGAAAGTCAATTATTCATGAACTTCTCAGAAGAAACTACTACCAAGGGAACAGGCTTGGGAGAATTAGTGAGGAAAGAAGATCCTTTTGAGCTTGATAAAAAATGAAATAAAATGAATCTTGAACCTGATCGCAACGCCACCTATCGGGTCCAATTGTGAATTTAAACCTTACATGAACCCAATCAAACAAACTTACATTTTGTTTATTTTCGATGAGCCATTATTGAGATGTGAAACAACGCCAAGCAACGATGCAAGTGATTTGCTCACGTTTTGAAGCCTACGTCAAATACCAATAATTCGACCTCACCGCCACTAATGGTACAAAAACATAACGATGAATTATTCTCTGAAAGTCAATTATTCATGATTTTCAAAGGAAACCACTGTCAATGGAACGGGCTTGGGAGAATTAGTGGCGATAGAAGACCCTGTTTAGTTGGTGTGGTGGCAGTAACACAGTTTGCCACCAGGTACCGCCACGAGCAGATTCTAAGGTGTGGTGGCAGTAACATTTTTTGCCACCTGGGGCCACCAACGTGCTGAGACAAACAATCCAAACACTTATTTTTTCACTAAGGCTAATGCTAGTGGTTTCCATGACAACAGTTTTTGTTTTGTTGACTGTATCTTTCGCTACTAAATGTGTGTGTTCATACTACATTCTGGTCACTACGCCACCTAGCTGGTACAAATGTGAATCTAAGCCATACAAGGATCCCCTCAAACATACATTAGAACATTCATTTATAATGTTCCAGCCGTTTAGGAGGAGTTTATAAACGTACATACATAGAGTAGAATTATATACTGTGCCCGTCACACAAGGTTATCGGAGGACTATCTGTCGCAAACAGCCCTCCCGACTTCCTTACCATCCAGGCCCACAAACTGAGATGATGGAATGTGTTCTCAGACCTGCTACGGCACAAGACCAATAACCTCGGGGTATCTGGGCATAGTGAGAGATAAGTTATAGACATGCCGAGGAAACACGTCCCCGAAAGAAACAAGTCAAATAAATAAGCAGTCCAGGCTTTGGTAAAATTCGTTAAATATTTATTGAAGCAGAACAAACCCCTGTTCTCCCTCAGAGGGTTCAAAATAAAACCAAATGAAGAAACAAAATGAATAATTGTTCCCTAAACTGGCGTTAAGTTACCCTCTCGGAAGTCCTAACTACAAAAGTAGAATGAAGTTCAAAGTCAAAACTAAGAATGTGACATGTAATTTAAGTCCCTAAGCAATACAAGAACATCCAATTAAAAATTCGAATATTGACATCATCGAATTTACTGCAAATCAAAAATACTAATCGAACAACAAAAGTTTGGTGCTTTTCAGTCGGTCAACACGAATGTACCCAAATAGAGCTGGGTTATGCCCTGATCCTGAAATAAATTACACAAGATTAATAAATACACTAGGATGACCAGTTTCGATCGTCAAGCGATCATCATCAGATCCATTACACTTAGGCTATAACATCTATGTTTGAGAATACAGGTGAAAAATATATACAATATGTACAATTATTTAGTTGCAGTGTTGGTAATGCAACAGTCGGTGTATGTTAAATCTGGTATATCTAATGTTAGGTAAACTTCTAAAATAGTGATGAAAATCCGGAATTTGTCTGTTAGGGGTGATTATATGGTTTTACAAAATCAACTATGGTTATACTGAAATAATGCAAGCTTATACTTATCGAGTTGTCTCTTTAACTGGAACTTGAAGCAGTTGCGTGTTTCCATAGACATCAGTTGTAGTCGACTAACCCCGAGTGTTCGCTGGGTGGAAATGGTTTTCCCCTTCCTCCCCCTTTAGTTGCTATGTTCTTCCAGAGGTCAGTGCCATGTATATTTGTGTGACTTTGCCAAATCTAGATAAAAAGTGTATGCTATTGAATGCAGGAGTCTGCAACTACTAAAGACCGTGGAACTATCTTCGCCACGCATGGGCTAAAAAGCCATTTATACTAAGCGGTACACGGTCTATTGAAGACGTTCCGGCACCTTTAATACTGCCGCGCTTAAGGCCTAGGTTTATTGCAGAAAAATGTACATAGTACATCTGATCCGAATAATATTTGCCTATAAACACCGCTATTTTCCCCCCTTTTTATCTAGCTTGGCTGTATCGCTGAGTTGTGTCTTGTTTTCAACAGGGTGAGTTTTTTAGCGAGCGAAAAGGGGTGAACTCTCCATTAAAGTGTGTTCATTTGGATTGTTGGGATTGTTTTGTTTGGCTAGGTGAATCTCTATTGCTTGTTTTATGTCGAGAGCTCTGCCTTTCGATTCGTGATGAATTAATTTTAGATCCGTCTCGATTTTAGTGAAGCCGTGCCCCGTGTCACACATATGTTCGCATACGGCTGAATGTGTTCCGTATCTTATCGCATTCCTATGTTCATTATAACGTGTATCTACTCGTCTACTCTTGCAATCGAGATTCACCTAGCCAAACAAAACAATCCCAACAATCTAAATGTACACACTTTTATGGAGCGTTCACCCGTCTTCGCTCTACTAAAAAACACACCCTGTCGAAAACAAGACACAACTTAGCGATACAGCCAAGCTAGGTAAAAAGGGGGGAAAATAGCGGTGTTTATAGGTAAATATTATTTGGATCAGGTGTACTATGTACATTTTTCTGCAATAAACCTAGGCCGATATGCACGGCAGTATTAAAGGTGCCGAGACGTCTTCAATAGACCGTGTACCGCTTAGTATAAATGGCTTTTTAGCCCATGCGTGGCGAAGATATTTCCACGGTCTTTAGTAGTTGCAGACTCCTGCATTCAATAGCATACACTTTTATCTAGATTTGGCAAAGTCACACAAATATACATGGCACCGACCTCTGGAAGAACATAGCAACTAAAGGGGGAGGAAGGGGAAAACCAGTTCCACCCAGCGAACACTCGGGGTTAGTCGTCTACAACTGGTGTCTATGGAATCACACAACTGCTTCAAGTTCCAGTTAAAGAGACAACTCGATAAGTATAAGCTTGCATTATTTCAGTATAACCATAGTTGATTTTGTAAAACCATATAATCACCCCTAACAGACAAATTCCGGATTTTCATCACTATTTTAGAAGTTTACCTAACATAAGATATACCATATTTAACATACACCGACTGTTGCATTACCAACACTGCGACTAAATAATTGTACATATTGTATATATTTTTCACCTGTATTCTCAAACATAGATGTTATAGCCTAAGTGTAATGGATCTGATGATGATCGCTTGACGATCGAAACAGGTCATCCTAGTGTATTTATTAATCTTATGTAATTTATTTCAGGATCAGAGCATAACCCAGCTCTATTTGGGTACAATCGTGTTGACCGACTGAAAAGCACCAAACTTTTGTTTACTTAGGCAACACTGAAAAATGGCTTCAAACCTCACAACTAATCGGACACATCCCACAAGATAAAATTTATATTTAAGGCACCCATAGAAAATAGGGTACGTAATGATGGTGTCACTTCCAACTTTTAAAATTTATTATAATTCGCTGGCAAATCCTAACTGAAGTTCATATCGGATGATAAGTATCTGTGACGAAAAATACAAATTTATAAAAGCAACCAGAATATTACTGGAAAAAGTTGAACTATTACCCACATAATACATTTCACATAAATAAACAACCCTCTTCTCATTAAATAATTGATAATTAACAATAGCACTCCTTCCTACGCATTTCGATGTGCTCTTTGCCATGGAAGGTCATCTGAGTGTGTGTAACCGTTTGTGGTGGCATGACCTCAAAAGCGTCTTTGCCGCACGTAGTTGACAAAAATGTCCACATATTCAGAGATTTCTGCGACATTGCAACCTGTCGTTTTTGAAGATTGAGTCAGCTGGTCCCAAAATAGTATAATTCCTAATAATTAGCTTCAGGTGTCGGTCATTCAATTAATTATAATCCAACTGTAGAGTAATCCACCTCTTATTTAGTTTGCTCCATTTATTTCGTTGATTTGAGTTAATTAGGCTTCATGATTTAATTCCAGATTTAGATTCAATTATTAATTCCTGATCGTGTGTTTATATTATCGCTAATGAACGTCCTGACACAAAGCAACAACAGTAAATGCACTGAAGTAGGTCTCGACTGTACCAAATATTATCTCACTCACGGGCAAAAAAATAACACGCGCTAAAAATGGCGATAAATGGCGCGACTCAGAGGCTCGCTCACCACGTCGGTTGATCGAATGAAAAGGCTAATCTCGACCACCAGAAAAACCTATGTTATGATGTGGGTGAACATTTTAAAATCCCAATATGCCATAATAGACACAATAACAACACCATTTACTAATTTATACAATTGTCTTTGGTTAATCAAATCTCAAAGGAATGGCTCATTCAAATGGAATGTTTACGAAGCTTGTACTATCAAATCGTAAGCATGTCATCCTATAACCCTGAATAGTGCACAATTTGCAACCGTAATTCTCCCCCAAGAATTAGCATTGCAGCTGATCATAGTACCATTCAATCAAAAGTCTAATATTCCATCGTCCCGCGTGGTTGCATATGACCGTAGGCATTTAACAGACATCAAACAGCTGTTCAGTCCACCTGGACACACACACGATCAAGGTCGGTGCGTGGCCTGACCTCGGCTGTACCATAGGACGAATTATTACAACTGCTAGCTCGATAAAGAGTTTATTTTACATTACTATAACATTTGCAAATCTGTCACTGGGAATAGACTATTCCAAGGCTCGGTGATTTTAATCCAAACAAAAGACAAAGAGTAGAGAAATGGAGATATTCCACTCCCTCTATGGAATGTTGCCAATCGTTTCTAAGACTTTGGACTAGCATGAAGAGACTCCTAAATCTCACCTCTAACCTGATATAACTGTACACTTCAAATATGTGTTCTTACACATTGCGTGCTCTCCCTGGGCACTAAATTAATAATTAAAACGACAACATCTGTACTCGCGTTGTTAAATGATACGTGAGTAAGCAAGTAGCATGCCAGACTACATAACTTTGTGTTACCAATAAACACTCATTCATTTTTCATTTTAACATATAATAGAGGCATCATAGCACGCTCAAATATCACATTTTATTAACGGCAGAGAAATACTTCAGCTTCTGCCCACTGACACGCGAAAATGCTGGCAAAGCTCCTATACAGTGCGACTGCACTCCGTGACAAAAATGAAATAACCAAACGACTCAGGCTAACTTTATAGCCTCCAAAATATCAATCTGTACAAAACAAGCATGTAAGAGCGTGCAGGCATTTCCTCTCAATGATGAATGGTGTACTGGCCTACACGTGGTACCCGCTATGGAATCATGTGGCTTGATCTTGAAGTGATTTGACCAAGACAAGTCAAAGTAGGGCCGTAAAACTATGCTAAGCATGCTAATAATAATCCCTACCTATGGTTGCCTTGAAGTGCGACATTAAACATTATTCATAAGAGGTTAAGGCCTTAAGATGCGTTAAAAGTGGTTAAAACTCCAAAAAAAGGCGTGTAGACATTGGGAACAGCTCTCGCGCTGCACCCCTTGAAAATGAGCCTTGGTTCGACCCCTGAATTCATCGCCTCCTGTACCTTATCATGAAGGTTATGATCTTGCTCCTCCCTCATGGTGTTGGTTTAGTACTGTGCCCGATATGTACTTGACGCAATCGACTACGCTGGTCGAGATTGGCTATTTATTATTTGGAATAAAAAATGCGCTTGTATCGCGGCTGTGGCTGCTTGGGAGTGACGTATTGGAGACAGGAAGGGGAAGGATTACCCCTCAAACGAAATGAATGAAGGGAAGAATGCACGAGATTATTTGGGTAATTTAGAAATTACGACCCTATGTAATGCCAAGGAAGAAGGAATAATTCTGGATATATATTTTGTTAATACTTGTGATGATTGATAACCCCTTAAAAGAAGATTATAGCATTATAACAAGTGGATATTGGCCATGGATGGGCCGTGTGACGTCAGAGTGCAAACGAGCAGGCTATCCTACACTGATTGAAGGGAAGCAAGTAGGTAACATGACTTGCGAGGCGAACGGCAGCGGTGCTGTGTTGTGAGGGAGATCTTATTACTGTGTGTTTCGTCTTCAGAACACAATCAACTCTAGAACAGTCGCTAATGTGCTGTAAATTGATAGTACGGTGAACGCGAGTCGAAGACGGGAGGCGAGGTCCAGATCATAGCTCAAAAGTCAAGCACGACCGGTCATGGGAAACACATCATTATACCGTGAAGAATATATAGTTCTTCTTCAACCAGTATTTCAGTAATGAACTGGGACTTACAAGCTAGTGCAAACGGAACACTTTACGCCGTGCAAGTAACTATTATAACGGTCAGCTTTGTGATAAATATTCATGCATATCCGAGGTTTAATGAAGCCATTTGTAGCGTGGTGTTCCCGGCATGTTGCAAGTCAGGAACATAGCCGATACAGCGGACATTTTGTGACAAGTTGGAGGTTGTTTTATAGGTACTGTAAACCGCCATTAACATTGCGGCATATTGGATGTAGACATTATTATAGTTCGAATACTTGTTTAATTTCAAGTTTCACAATTCCAACATGCGTGCCTACCAGCAGATGAACTTTTATGCAATATCAACATTATGTTTAAAGGCACAGCTGGTATAATTTGTACAGTAAAGGTTAGGCGACCACGAGTCTTCTTAATTAGTACTGGAACATTCAACCAGAACAGTGAAAGTGACTTCACGTATTTTCTACAATAGTGAAGTGAATGCCAATTACCATGATTTACGAACATTTGCGAATATGCATATCGCCTGATATCAAGCTACTGGCAGTGTCATAAATTTGAACACGCAATATAACATAAGTTTTACATCCCCGGAATTCAACATTTATTTGTGAGGACTTCACCTGTGGATGCCAGTCGACATTTTTGTGGAGCAGTGGCGTACTATAGTCATAGATATAATGGGGTTCCCATTTATATTGTGATATCCAGTGGATTTTTGGAAAGTATCCGAGATGGACATTTCATACAGTAACATGGCGTGTTAGACAGAAGAAGAGGCAGGATGGCAGAAAGGAGTGACGGGTTCAAGTTCTACCCAGGCGAGTGACCATGCCGAGATCTGCATTGGGACGAGAGGAATGCTGATCCGAGGTACAGGATGAAGAAATCGTGGATCTTGCGAGAAATTAATCACGAATATCTGGATTTCCGTCGATCTTTGAATGAATATTCATACCACCTGGAGCATATTGAAGGTAACGTGAGCGCTTATTTGAATACACTGATATGAATTAGCAGGACCATGGGCACACTGGTATATCTTTGGGAATATTTTTGAAGCATCATCTTTATAGGCTATATTTTGAATATAATCCTGATGAATTCGATGATACGTGGTGGATTCCATGTGAGATAAGAGGGACTGTTCACGGATCTTTACTATTCACCGATGTTATTGAGCATAGTATTTGATCATCTTTTATAGCGAGTTGTAGTGCATTTAGAGTACATGACAGTTTTTGATCGAGCGTTTATATGACTCGATGCCTGCTGTCGGGTTTTTTGATAGTTCTTTTTGCATTCTAATGATTGTGTGGAGTTGGTGACCAGGGATTTTTCTTCTTGTTTGATTGGATCATTTAAGCTATTGAATTTAATTCGCTTTAGCGAAACAGTGTCACTACTATCTGACAGTATAATTATTTTTGATTCCAGTCCAATGCATTCACATCTGAGCCATCGGAAGAGGGCCTTTTGACTAGAGCAATTGCGTGGTGTCTAATCGCCGGACCTGTTATTAGGGAAATATCATCTGAGCCGTCGGAACAGGGCATTTTGCCTAGAGCAATTGCGTGGTGTCTAACCACCTGACCTGTTACTAGGAAAATCATTATATCATCCGAATGCTATGTGGATTGTAAGAGAATTAAACAATAATTAACAAGTCATGTATTAGTCGATCCTTTTCTAGTATAGTAAAAATAAATGTAAGCAGAGTCACATTTTGTGATTCTTGTGTGATGGATCCAATAATTTTTGTAGCGATATTCTACTTTCGAATACAGTCAGTTTAATATATTTTTCTGATGAATAAATTTACGCCTTAATCAGGGATTTTAAGAACTTGGTTCCTATAACATTAGTACGTTCGTTTCATAAATCTATCACAGGCAGAAAGGAAACAGCTATAATGAATATGTTATCGGTTTAACACAGATGGTGTTTCTGAACACAGATTTCAATGATTTCACAGAGCTATGATACGTTGAGATTAATTAATGCTTGGATTGGATAATAATAATTTCAGTGATTTACATGTTGTTTAAGAGGTTGTCAAACACAGTTATAGTGACCACAGTTCTCATGGGTCAACTTTATTAATGCCTGAAGCCAGAATTACAGCTTATGTGGAATATTAAATATGTTGTCTTTAGATATTTTGCCAAGTGTTTGTATAAGGATTGCCAATATTTTTGAGGTTTCCACTTTAATATATAAATGGTGTTGACTGAAGGTTAGTGAACCCAGTCTTATTTTTGATTCATGCTGTGGGCTGAATAGTTGTGATGAATTTAAGGTAAATTGATAATGTTCAATTGTTATGATTAAAGAAGTGGTTCATGAGGAATTAATTCAAGTGGTTATTAGTGGATGATAATATCCAATGTGGAGAAGTTATGGCAATAAATTTTGGTATGGCAATTGAGTGAAATATAGGCACCAATCATTACATGTAAGAGTATAGTTACGTCTGGCAATACATTATCACCAGTGTGAAGTATTTTGACCATACCTCAATAATTAATCCTAGATATTATTCTGGAGGTTTAGATAATCCAAGTTTCTTTGATAATTAATAGTTGAATATTACTCTGAATGATAAGTGGAACAGCTTATCTGATCTGATGATGATTTAAGACAATTTAAGTGAACAGCTGATTGAGTAGTAGCGGATGTGATAAGTGATTAATGATTTTTCAATGCTTTGAAATACCAGATATTTATAATGATGATGATAAATGATTAAGATCTTGTAGATAATTTTGACAGAGTGATTACAAAATGCTTTTTGAACAATTTTTTGATAACAATGAATATAAATGATAGTCAAAAGTGAAACGATTGAGATATTGACTAGTTAAAGTCATGTGTGTTGATGAAGGATGATAGCACAATTAAATGGTCAGGATGTTGCTATTAATTAATAACTTTAATACATTATGAAAATCATGAATTCTAGTAATTCCAATGAGGTTGGAATACAGGACATTCTGTAATTTTACGAATGCTTAAACATAGTGTAAATATAATTGTGTGCAATATTAATCCAAACTTAAAAATTCACGTGCTTATTGTTATATCATTAACGATGATAGGTCTCAGGGTTCACAATTGAAACAGTGACGTGTGATTTAGTGCTTCGGTGACCCTGAGAAACTATGAAACTTTTAGTTATTTTTATTTTGGACACGTGAACGAAATTTGTTTTTGATTAGAATGGAAATGGTCAGATTTAAACAAGAACACTTACATCATAACTGTCGTGACCTACTATTATCCCAGGCGGGATTTTCATATGTCATGTCTTGTCGACCAAGTTCAATAAACCTTCTTTTATTTTTATTTTATATGATCTCGTAATGATGTATTTCTCCCAGTCCATTCCTGTGTAATATTAAGGCTTCACCAGGAAGGATGTGGTTTGTTAGGAGTCCAGTTGATGGCGCCCTTTGCTTTGCATCATAATTAAATTAAACCCGTGAACGACCCAGGGACACTTTGGCTATTGCTACCCACTGCTATTTGCTTTAAATTTCAACTGGATCTCCGACAGATTCCTTGTTTTTTATTGTTTCGATTCCCTCTGTCCCGGGACACCTGATAGGCGATGCTATGGCAGTTGGGTCATCACGTACTGTACCCGTAAATTCGGGAAGTTGCCTGTCTGAATATCCATAGCCCAGCTGGAATTCCTATTTCTAATAGCACCGGCTAATTACTTCATTATAAATCGCTCCAAAAAGGTCTTCAGGAATTTACATACAGTATGCTGCAAGGATATTGTGGATTACAACAAAATATACGGGGCTCACTCGATCATCTACCTTTCTTTTCTCGGGGTTCTCGAAAGGGATTCAGCTTCGCCTGATAAGGGATCCACAATACCTTGCTCCTTATATTTAAAATGAATCACTCGACGACTAAGAAAAATGAACTGTGTAAATTTATTTAAACATGAGTAAACTATATCTAATATTAAACAATACATAACATTAAACAATAGTAATAAAATAATCCATACATTCATACTCGCTCCTCATCCACTCCACAAATGCTACTACGTTTACTGAACTGTTAATTAAAATCACATAAATCACTGTAAGTGATAAAAACATTTAACAATACTCCTGCGTCGACAGCATTCCTTTCAGAAGGTTAATACTGCTGCCACGCGTTTTGTAATGCACCTGCTTACTCTGTTTCATTGAAAAAATTACAACCAAGTGTCGCGCCATGAAACTATTTCCATCCACAAGGCTGTGGCTTATCATCAAGCTGCACGTTATATAATAGACTGGCCTTGAGTTCTAACTGTACACATCTCCGCTCACATTCGCTTGTATACACGCAGTCTGGCGTGCGTATAGTAGCCTCGTTTTAAATTTAGATTCTGGCTTTATAAAAATGCTCGTAACTCATACAATTCTTTGACAATCTTTCAAAAAATGTAATACCATCATCATCCTTTCACACTCCCGAGTTGTTCTTCAACCAACGAGGTTGTTCAATCATACATAACAACTGGCAATCATCCATTCTAAAAACATTCCCTCGAAAAATACGCTATAATACAAAAACATCCTACTAATTAATCGTCATAAAATTATTTAACTAATTAAATAATTACGAAAAATGTTTACAGGCCATCTGATCGTTATGACAAACGATATCTAACGCTATCAACACGTTATCTGCGAGAATCTTAGTTCTCATTCAAAATACAACTTGTAGTTTAATACATACAATGTTTTCTCAACATAAAGTATCACTAACACTCATCAGTGTTCAATATACTGCACACACAATGTCTTAGATAGGTTTTTATGCAATATCGGTCAAATGAATTCAACCGACAAAGGTCAACTGCACGTTTCTATACAACTCCCTGTTTTAATAACTATTTAATAAAGGTATAAATGGCATAAGTAGACTACCTTTCTCCAATTGTTTTCTGCTCATATCCTCGTGTCAGCACAGTTAAAACGTTACCTCAAATGTACTGGAGTTCTTACACACAACGACTCCTTTATGGTCTATGCCACGTTCTCATCAAAAGAACTATACTTCGTTAACTTCCCTTAAAATGCGGAACACCATCGCACGAGCTCAGACATAGCTCTGCATCACCTCATATAACACTGTATATGGTATAAACAAATATCTTCTACTAACTTAAACAATAACCAAGTGCAGATTAATTGTTATTAACATTTCTTCTTTAGGAACCTCCTTCAATTAATGGCATAATCATCAGCGTCGTCATACTCGAATGCTGATCTACAAAAATACATCCTTCAGCTCTTCAAAGAAAACTTCCATAAATAATAGACTACTTTAGACTGTCGTGAATGACCTCCTTGAGTTTACTTCACAAAAAGGTAATTAATTGTTAACTCATCTGTCACTAATACTAATTCGGTTTCATCATAATTGTCAAGCTTTAAATTGCACGTCATTGCAATATCAGGTCTACATTATGACGTGATATTGCACATATGGTGTATAAATAACACACATGTTATTTATAATGTCTAATATAATTCAATCTTGACCGGGATAAACTAGCTTTGAATTCATAGTCAAACATATAAATTATCTTCCAATGAGAGATATTTCCTGAAACAATTAATTGACTAAAGCTTTCAGCTTTTTCAAAGAAAGTAAGGATTGCCAGTTTCGCAATGTCTTTCCTTTCTACACGAAGAATGTCTATGAGAGTATGACTTAAGTCTTATCAAACGACTAGGTCTTGCTAGATCGTCGTAAATTTATATACAATAATGATATAACGATATCATCCGACGTTTCTTCTGGTCTTGAAGTTGATACAATTAAGTGCCCAAATTAAATTGTTGAAAAGAATTTAATTTGCATCCATGACACAATGTCTCAATCCTTGGTTCAAATAAAAATAAAATACGATAGTCAAAATGACTAGTCTTACATAAAGAAATCTGATTCCTCGAACAAAATCTGAATGTCAGTTCAACCACTGATCCGTAGAATAAAAATTGAAAAATAGATGACAGACTATCATCTCAAATGATCTTGAATCATAAAAATCTTGATACACATATGAAGTATAAGTTTACATCGAAACAAGGAAATGCATGAAATATGGAGTAAGGACGTCGGCTCAGAATGTCACTAATCATGCTCTATACTACTAATAAATAACACTGCTACCATATGAGACGATATCTTGAAGATCTGGGTAAGTATTTGCAAAATACGTAGGTATAGGCCGGACGTATGTTTTAGACGATTGCCCTTGACCTTGAACTCTGCGGGTGAGCCTACACACACTCACTCTCTCACCCTATCGCTTCACACTTGTCACCAGCGACCTGATGTGATGGAATTCCAGACTTGAGCAGACAGTACAGTCCACGTCGAAGTATTGTGCGACACGGAAGTACACGTTACGTAGTTACGAACAGAACGTCATTATATTTGCCAATGACTGTATTTCAGCAGAGTGTGAAACTGCTTTTTCAATCATCTGACCGCTTGGGGCAGCTGATAACAACTCAGTTACTGTAGTAACTCGCTTCCAGTAAGATTTTTCACTCGTCTAAAACAAACATCCGGCCTGTATTTCCTCACTCTAATATACTGAGATGGACGTCCATTCGAAACATCGGACCAGCGACCTCGGATATGAGAAAATGTTCCCTCTCCGGTAATCACCAACCTCAGTCTGGAATCGAACGACATCCTTCCGGCATATTCTTCTGGGTTGCCGGGATTCCCTGACATATTGACTATCTTCTTCTGAAAGATCTTCATTCTCCGTCGCAAATATATATCAGCATCATCGTTGAGTTACTATTTTATAGAAATATTCATGTAGGTGGTGAATGAATTATTTCTATAGCTAATCGTTGTTCTATTAATGTTCGTAAACTGACGAAAATGTACAAGATGTAACGTACACTACGTCTGTATTCTGAAATACGTTGTGTAACGAAGCTCCATTGTTATATCTTAACTCTGCATGACTTCTTAGTTCGACATCTCAACCATGTTAATAATGTTGAATGATACTAGTCGATGAATATTTACAGCCTTAATAATAATATTGTTAGTTTGCTGCGCCAATGTAAAAGTTCTCCACTGCTGTTCACTCGGACTATGTTCGCTATCTTCGCGTTCCAACTAAAGTGTTTTTCAGCTTCAACGTCCGTCACATTTGTAAAACTGTTTTTACAAGCTTATATCTTCGAAATGGTTCGAATTATGACGCTCAACTTTTGGTATAATATAGTATTCGAACTGTACTATCTATTAATTCAATCGAAGTATAATCTAAAATATAAATGGGATATCCTATTATCAAGACTCCTTTCAACTTTGCCTAAATTACTAGCACGGGGATCTCCACTATTCAACCCTGCTAACGTATCGTCTCCACGAGTCGTCTATCACCGCACTCGGACTAAGGCTTTGGGATCTCAGTTAACCCAAGAAGCACTTCCTCTCTCTTCAAACTCTGAAGGATTAAGAACTCCGATGCTTGTGTCTCCCTCTCCAAGTCGAATATTTGGCGGCCATATCAGTCTACCACCATAATTTTAGCGCGCATATTAACTATGCTTATTACTGCGTAGTTCAACAGTTCTGCGGCTTTTAAAGTACCAGACATATTTTCTTTTATTATTCTTAACATTGCCAATTAAGAAAATCACCTTCTAAGGTCCAAAATGCATAATTTCATCAAATATATAGTTGAAGTTAATCCGGTCTCAATTAGACCTCTTCTCATTGGCTCTGGGCTGATATCCAATAGCATAATTTATAACAATATTTATTATATTTTATAGCTAATTCACTGTTGCTATGTCGAATTCAACCTTCTAGAAACTTCTGTTGCGCAACTTATCACGTGGTTGGAATCTCCCACTCCCTCGAGCTTGTAACACGACTGACTTGTGTCACAATTCCAGGATTTATATTTGTATGGTGATCTTTATCATGGGCTCGGAAAATACTCTCATTTAAGTCCCAAATAATTCATTTTAGGGGGCAGTACCAGGACGGAACGGGTACAGTACATCATAGTATTCAGCTGGATTTTCTGGATACAATTCCTCATCTCAATGACGTAAGATATTACAGACAAGACGTTCTCGATGTTCTCGAAATTCTCATGCTGATTATTGAATATTAGTTCAATATCGTTGTCAGACACGATTGTCCCCCGTGTGGGCACTTGACCATTAGCCTATTTGTAATGCGGCTATCAGTGAAAATTAGTGCATCCTTAGATTTACAGCACAGCACAAAAATGTCTCTATACAGTTCATAAATTATCGTATATAATAGTTGTTATTCCAGACGCAATTCTCACTGTTAAAAGTACGCTGTACAAGCATTTCTTGGCGTCGCCACACACAATCCAGAAATTACTGGAAAATGCGAAATTTCGCCAAATTAATCACTTTCTTTACTCGCTATCTTCTGAGCGCGTTTGACAGTCACGCTGATGTTTCTATGGCTCTCACAAAGCGCTAGTTCACTTATATCACTCTAATATCACTTCCACGTCTTGTTCTTGTGAGAACAAGAATATGCGAGTATCCGCCACACGGTTCTCGAAAGGTGAGTTTTTACGTCTCCAATGACCCGGTCCAATGTTCATGAAAAATTACGCTAGTCATTTAGCGTCTGATAAGACAATTTCATTACCATGTTCGCATTTCTGTGATGTTAAATATGATTCCTGGCCTCTCAAAAATTCTCAACTTTGTCCCTCATGTGGATTCAAGTTGCATAGTGTTTCCGAATTCAGGGCCGTTCAATTTTTAAAGGGTAAATGTTTTCACGTGGGCAGAAAAATCTGCAGATGACCACTACCTTGGTCAAATATTACAGTGGACTGGATAAATGTTCTCTCGGCTCATTCCGGCCACTTTGGTGCAATACCAACCTCGAAAAATATAAAAGACTTTTAACCGCCATGAACTATCGGGCTCATATGCCTCCCATCGATCAAATAATTATGTATGGGAGTGCATTATTAATTCCAACCTCTGTCATTCAGTGCTGCATTCTGCAGAATTTCCAATATTCTGTGCGTCACGTCGTCCGTCGTTCGTCGTTCGTCGTTCATCTACTCAGCTGTTCAAGAGAAGAGTGTTTCAGTCGAAGAGGCTGAAACCATAGTCCTCTTGCATCTCTCGCTTAGCAAGCTCTCTCTCTCTCTCTCTCTCTATCTCTATGTGCGCGTTCCTGGCATTTCAAGTCAGCCCAATTTATATTTAGTGACTCGTCATATTGTGGAAATTTTCTTTACTCTTTCCATCGTCCACCTGGATGTTGTGAACGTCTGCCACTGTAATGGTCTCATTACTATTACGAGGTTCCCTCGACGTTGGAGGTGATTTATCACGCTCTCTTCGTCTCCTCAATTCGTCGAGATATTCTGCGCTTCCTCGCGCTCGACCTGCCTAATCACGATCAATCTAATATCGGGGATGTCTGTCTGGTCGATAGCCTCCGCTATATGGGTAATCACATCTAATGTTTCCTCTTTCTTATTCATCTCTCTTCTACGAATATCTCTTCATCTTTTCTCCTCTTCTCTCTGACGATCTCGATCTCTTCTCCAGTCAGTCTACCCCATGGGCTCCTGCGTTTGATTAATGTTCCGCTGGAATGTCCTGTGATGTTGGCCCGTTTGATTAAAATGATACGACGTTTGCGAAGTTTCTCGCCGCGAAAGGCATCTGCACTACCTTGTCTACAGTTGTCATGTTTAACTCCCTTGCCTCTGCACGATGCCTGTGCGGCGTGGACTGCTCGTTACTGTTGTCCAACCTCCTGAGTAACTGATCACACTCTAGGAATGTGGTTGGTTGGGCAGCAATTAGGATGTTTTGTACAACTGACAGGTACTGCCTCGTTATTGTTTGAATAAATACAGACTGCGCTAACGGAGGTTGCAGACACAGAAACTTTGCCAGCTTCACGGCCAAATACTGGGCATACTTGGTGGGTTGCGTAGATACACACCGTTTCATATACAACTCGGCTCGTATGCTTTGCTGGACGTCGCTCGACCAGTATGTTTAAAGTAGTGCATCTTGAACTCCGGGAATGTCCTGAACGAATAGCTGAACACCGTCTACCAAGTGCCTGATTGCCTTCGAGAAGCCTATCAGCCACTCTGAGCTTTCGATTGGCCGATACCATCGTGTCTCTCAGGTATGCTACCACGTTAAGTATGAACTCAGCAGGGGTAATGGGCCCAGAACCAGAACACCTCGCTGGATTTTCATCTTGGGTGCGAATGACCAATATATTTCCTTGTGATTGTGGTATAAAATTAGGTGCGCCAAACCTCAACTGGGTTGACCTAATTTCCTCATTATTCGGGTGACCCTTGAGATTACTACGTGGTGTTACGTTAGTTTCTTCCCTGTGTTGGGCTTTGACCTTCTCCATCAACCTTCTTTCTAGTTGTTCATTTTGATGAGTATTTAAGGCATGTGAACCAGACTTAAGTCCGCTAAGCTTGAGTTCCAGTTGTTCAATTCTGCCATTAAGACCAGAATCAATTACCTCCACGGTCTTCTGTACCGTAGCGTTCGTTTTATTCACGTCCCTATTCATTTGAAGCTTCTGTGAAATTATCTCCTTTTCGAAATATTTATGGAGAAAATCAACGTCCCCTTCTACTTTGGACATGTGGGCCCTGGAACGGTCTTGTGTTCATTTAACTCGCCTTTCAAAATATCAAGGTCTACGTGTAGCTCCGCACTGGTTGAGTGGACTTCGTCTTTCAATTCCATGAGTCTAGACGACATATTAGTTATCGATTCGGATTGCGCAGCCATCTCGGTCTTAGATACTTCAACAACCGCTCGCATTTTCTTAACGTCAATGTTTACTGCTACAGCAACTCCTCGCATGAGCCTAAGCCCTACATTTACAGTAGCGATTTCTTTTGCGCACCTGTTCGACAAAATCGGTATTCTCCCCTAATCGGGTCTAGATATTTCCTACTCGCTCGTTTAACTGAGCGCTGGTTTTCCCTAAGTTGGCCTTAAGTTCGTCTAAGCAGTCGTTTACTTCCAAGCGGCTTACATTTAATTACTCCCTCTTGTCAGTTGCATTTTTCTAAACCTGGCATCATTTTTAAAATTGTATTGTCCAACCTCTCCGTGACTGTATCCAAATTTACATTTACAGTATCAACGCTAGCTTGCAGCTCCCCCCTGACCGTCGCAAAGTTAGAGCTTAAGTTGGCTAAACTGTTATTTATATTATCCCTATTGTCAACCATATCGTCATCAAAGTCTGATATCGGGCCTCCTGATCAACTGTACGAATTCTTTAGTTAGGCCCAGACTTGTCAGTTCGCCTCAAGTCGCAAAATAAAATCTAATCCTCTCAGACAAAACAGGACATCCATCACTCAGGTCGATTACCCCTTAAGGTGGGCGTCAAAGAACTTTTATGTGTTATGTGCCCATCAGACAAGGTCATAGGAGGACTATCTGTCGCACACAGCCCTCCCGTCTTTCCTACCCTCCAGGTCCACACACTGAGAGGATGGGATGTAACCTCAGACCAGCTCCGGCACAAGACCAATAAATAACCTACGGTATCTGGGCATAGTGAGTGATAGGTCATAGACGTGCCGAGGAAACACAACTCCAAAAGAAACAAGTCTAATAAACAAGCAGTTCAGGCTTAGGTAAAATTAATTAACATTTTATTGAAGCAGAACAAATCCCTGTCCTACATTGGAGGGTTGAAAATCTCGGCTAGTCCGCGGAGCTAAAAAAAAAATAAGAATAAAAAAATGTTCCCGAAATTGACGTTACGTTACCCTCTCGAAAGTCCTGACTACAAAATAGAATGAAGTTCAAAGTCAAACCTAAGAACGTGACACGTAATTAAAGTCCCTAAGCAATTACAAGAACATCAAATCAAATATACGAATAGTGACATCATCAAATTTACTGCAAATCAAGAATACCAATCGAACACAAGCCTCAATAATACATTTCCTAAAGGAACCAATAGAAGATAGGCTACGTAAAGAAGGTGTCACTTCCAACATTCAAATTTAACTCAATTCACTAAATAATCCTAACTGAAGTTAATATCAGATGATATTTCTGTGACGACAAGTTCAAATCAAGGAAAGCCACCATTCAAACATTACTGGAAAAACTGATCTATTACACACTTAATATATTTCACATAAATGAACCACAAACATATAATTAAATAATTCATTATTAACAAATACACTCCTTCCTACGCATTTCCATGTGCTCTAAAATTGAAGGTCATCTGAGCGCGTGTAAACGTTTGCGGTGGCATGGCTACAAAAGCGCCGTTGCCCCACGTAGTTGAAAAATGTCCACATATTCTGAGATTTCTGCAACATTGCAACCTGTCGTTCTGAAGATAGTGTAATTCCTAATAATCAGCTTCAGGTGTCGGCCATTCAATAAACTACAATCCAAGTTTAGAGTTATCCACCGCTTATTTAGTTGACTCGATTTATTTCTTTGATTCAGGTTAATTAGGCTTAAGGATTTAATTCCAAATTTAGATTCCATTATTAATTCCTGATAGTGTTTTTAGAGTGTACCTATAGACCATCCTGACTCGAAGTAACAACAGCAAAACAACTGAAGTAGGTGTAGACTGGACCAAACATTATCTCACTCATGGAGAATACAATGGCACGCGCTAAAAATAGCGATAACTGGCGCGGCCCAGAGGCTCGCTCACCACATCGGTTGACCGGATGAAAAGTCTAATCTCAACCACCGGCAAAACCTCAAATATAATGTGAGTGAACCTTGTCAAATCCCAGCATTCAAAGATACAATGAGAATATAATTTACTAATTTATACAATGGTCTTTGGTCAATCAAATCTCAAAGGAATGGCTCACTCAATTTGAATGTTTAAGGAGCTTGTACTATCAAACCATAAGCATGAATTAACATCTAAGTAAAGACCTGATGTCATCATGGTATCATTCAGTCTAAAGTCTAATATTACGTCGTCTCGCATGGTTGCATATAACCGTAAGCATTTAACAAACATCCAATAGCAGTTCAATCCACCTGGTCTCACACACGATCAAGGTCGGCGTGTGGCCTGGCCTCGCCTGTACCGTAGTATAACTCAGATGTAAAACAGGCAGTTTTCTAGCACGAAAGTCCTGACTGCTAGCTCGATAAAGAATTTATTTACATATTACTATCACATTTGCAAAACTGTCACTGGGAATAGGCTTTTCTAAGGCTCGTTGCTTTCAATTCAAACAAAAACCAAAGGATAGAGATGTGGAGATATACCATTCCCCCTATGGAATGTTTCCAAACGCTTCAAATACTTTGGACCGGCATGAAGAGACTCCTAAACCTCGCCTCTAACCTCATATAACTCTACACTTCAAATATTTGTTGTAACACATTGTGTTCTCTCCCTGGGTACTAAAATAATAATGAAAACAACAACATCTGTACTCGCTTTTGTTAAATGATACGTAAGTAAGCAAGTACCATGCTTGATTTCGTAACTTTGTGTTACCAATAAACACTCATTAATTTTTCATTTTAACAGAAAATATTGGCACCATAGCACACTAAAATATCACGTTTTATGAACGGCAGAGAAATACTTCAGTTTCTGCCCACTGATACGCGAAAATGCTAACAAAGCTCCTACACAGAGAGACTGCACTCCCTGACAAAAATAAAATAACCAAACAACTCAGGCTAACTTTATAGCCTCCTATATATCAGTCTGCACAAAACAAGCATGTAAGAGCGTCATGCATTTCCTCTCAATGGTGAATGGTGTACTGGCCTACACGTGGTCACCGCTATGGAATCATATGGCGTGATCATGTAGTGATTTGACCAAGCCAAGTCACAGTTGAGCTGTAATACTATGCTAAGCATTTTAATAATAACCCCTACCTATGGTTGCCTTTAAGTGCGACATTCAATACTATTCAACAGAGGTTAAGTCCTTGGCATGGGTTAAAAGTGGTTAAAAATTCACATTACGGTGTATAGACATTGGAAACAGCTCTCGGGCTCCACCCCATAGGAATAGAGCCTTGATTCGACCACTGACTCCATCGCCTCCTTTGTCTTATCATGTCGGCTCCTCCCTCATGGTGTTGGTTTAGCACATCATGGTATTCAGCTGGATTCGCTGGATTCAATTCCTCATCTCAATGACGTCGGATATTACTGACATGTCGTTTTCGATGTTCTCGAAATTCTCACCCTGATTATTGAATATTAGTTCAATTTCTTTCGCAGACACAGTGATTAAAAACGATTGTCAGCCATGTGGGCATCAGTGAAGTCATGCGGCTATCAGTGAAAAAATGAGCAATCGTATACTTGCAACACCTCACCAAAATGTATCTACACAGTTCATAAATTATCGTAATTGATTATTAATCCAGATGCAATTCAGACAGTTTAAATTACGTGGTACCATCATCTTGTGGCCTCGCCACACACACCCCAGACCATGCGGTCTGCTTCATTTATCCAGAAATATCCTGAAAATGCGAGATATCGCCAAATAAATCACTTTCCCTACTCGGAATGTTGTGAGCGCGTTTTATAGTCACGCTAATGTTTTTACGGTTCTCAAAGAGCACTAGAATTCTCATGTCACATCCTCATTTTCTTAACACAAGAATATGCCAGCATCCGCCACATGGATCACGAAAGGTGTGTTTTTACGTCTCCAATGACTCGGTCCTAGGTTCATGAAAAACTACGCTAGTTATATTGCGTCTGATAAAACAATTTCATTACCATGTTCCCATATCTGCGATGTTAAATATGTTTCCTGAACTCTCAAAAATTCTGAATTTTGCCCCTCATGTGGATTCAAGATGCATAGTGTTTCCGAATTCAGGGGCGTACAATGTTGTAACGGGTAAATGTTTTCACGAGGTCAGCAAAAGTGCATATGACCACTACCTTGGTCAAATATTGCAGTGGGACAAGATCAAAGTTCCCTCGGCTCATTCCAGCCAATTTGGTGCAATACCAGCCTCGAAACAAATAAAAGATATTTCTCAGCCATGAGCTATCGGGCTCAATACAGGGTGTAACTATATATATTGGAAAGCTCCAGGGATTCGATACAGGACCTGACAACAAGCTAAACATGTCCTGTAAACATATGGCTTATCTGCTTTCGTTTCCATGCTACAAGAATTGTTTGTGGTGTGCATAACACAGACCGTTTCACTATGCAGGTTGATCACTTTAGTTGAAAAAGTGTAAGTTACTACTCAGAGTTCTCAACAGAAGGTGCTCAAAATGGCTACCACGAGCTGTAATGCAGACGTCTATGCGTCGCATCATTGACTGCCTCACATGCTCCCATATCCCTGGCGTCTGTCGTATCTGCTGACATCCTTGCTCTATTCGCTGACGCAGCCAGTCCACGGTATAAATAGGTGTGGCATACACCATGGCCTTTAATTGACCCCATAAGTAGATGACTAATGGATTGATTTCGGGAGAACGAGCCGGCTACCTTGTCGGTCCCTGACGCCCTATCCATTTGTTAGGGAATCGCTGATGAAAAATTGCTCTAGCAGCAAGAGCAAAAGGGTGCGGTGCTCCATCTTGCAAGAACCACATATGTTGAATTAAATCCAAAAACAAACAAGACATCAAGTGGCTATTAATGTAAAACAAATGCACGCAGACTGGAATAGCAACGAAACGCACAAATGGACAGTGTGCCCTCCACAAATGGCCAACTAGCATCGTGCCGCCTTCTTTGTAATGCACAGCAAAAACCTGCTTTTAACACGACAATGAACGCACATACACCATATATTTACTGGACATGTTTTGCTTGTTGACGGATCCTCTATTGAATCCCATGAGCTTTCCCCATCTTTAGTTACACCCCGTAGCTATACAGAGTGTAATTAATATGCTTGACGCCCGTTACTCTGGTGACAGAAGAGACTATTCTAAGCTTCCTAGGTAAAATATATGTCACCTATTAATTAACCCTGGAACAGTACAGTAGGGCACTCAATGCCCCAGAGAATTTTCGTCCCCCGATTACGTTTTGTTGGTTCGCCTTATAAGTGGCCACCTCCAGGGAGTTTTACTTGACTTCGACTGTCATTAGGACAATGTGTATACTTCTTCGCAGTGACAGCTATGTATACCCATAGCAGTGTGTCCAGGATTTTGAGTGCTCCATCTGCCCTCGATTCAAGGACACCAAGACGACTGAGGTGTGCTCAGAATGCAAGAGGTTTGTACATAAACATCATAGCTTGGTGTTTTGTAGTGAATGTGGGAAGTGAAAATGATGATTATGATTATGATGACCAAAGAAAGAATATCTACAATAACATTGAAATATTGCTAATATATTCATTTTCCATTATATTCACACAGTTATTTTCATTTTACAGCCTGAATAGTTTAAGTATTTTGTGCTACAGGGTTGATTTCACCCATTTGTAATTGCAGTTATTAGTAATACATTATTTCAATGCATTAGAGTTGTGCTTCTGTCCAGGGTTACTCCATGCCACAGTATACAATTACTCTTTCTGGAGGATAAGGGTTCTGCACCAGGGTTAAACATTAAAAAGTCAATGTGTGTAGGATTTTCAGAAACCGTTAAAGCAGAAGACGCAATCCAAGTCTGTGGGAGTTGGGGCGGGGCGAAGTAGTTTGAGAAGTTGCAAGGGCAGGGCGAGAAAATGTTGCGTAATCGGAGCATTTACCTTCATGTGAGGATGGGAGGGTATCAGTTGATATGAGGACAAATCTACTCGTCTTGTAAAACCCGTATAACGATAATAACCCCTGCCACTTCAGCCCGTAAAGGGCCTAGTCCTACCAAGCGGCCGCTGCCCAGCCATTTGGCCTGCAGGTATTGGGGTGACATGTGGTCAGGGCATCGGATCCCCTCGAAGGTTAATCTTGATTTTCGTGATTGGGGCGCTCCATCACTGTCAGACGCCTACTCAATTGTCCTCACGAGGCTGAGTGCACCCCGTTCCAGCCCTCACGTCAGTTTCTAAAATCCCTGACGTAGCCGGGAATCAAACCCGGGGCCTACGGGTGAGAGCAGGCGCGCTACCACAACATCACGTTGTAAAACCCTTTTAGTTTCTTTTGTCAATTTTACCCTCCAGGATGGTTTTTCCCACGGTCTCTGCGAGGGAACTCACCACTACCGCCTTTCCGGGCTGTGCCCCAGAGCTGAGAACACTTGGTTGGATTGGATACAACGGGGGAGATGTGTTCCGCACTTCGCCCAGGCGGCCTCACCTGCATAGCGAACAGCGGCCTCATGAGGGAAGGGAAGGGAAAGGAAGGGACGATTGGGATGTATAGACAAGGAGAGGGAAGGAGGCGGCCATGGCCTTACTCTAGGTAGACTACTGTACCCGTATAAATCAAAAGCCACTTGCTGGGAATCCGAAGATCGGCTGGATCGCAGAACCTTGAAGTTCCCGGCTAAAAAAAAACACAAAAATCCTACCAACAAGCACTTCATGATCATACACAGTATCTACGATCGTGTTATGGATAAAATTAAAATAATAGGTTGGTAGAGTGAGACACTTACCAAAATAGCGGGTCGTATATAGGTTAAGGGGTACCTTACCTGTTCCAGGATTCCACAACACAATCTCCACTATAATTAAAATAAGTCAGGCAACGCCATACGTAGAAAAATACAATAATAATGTTATTGGTTTTACGTCCCTTTAAACTACCCTGGCTTTTAGAGACGACGGGGTGCCGGAATCTTGCCCCGAAGGGGATCTTTAACGTGCCAGTATATGTACTGACACGGCTCCCTCGCATTTGCGCACCCTCAATTGCCAGCTGACTGCGCCAGGTTTAGAACCTGCAACCTTGGACTCAGCAAGCGAGAACGTTATCCCTGAGCCACGCAGCCAGACCGTAGAAAAAGAACGAAATAAATGTAATAATATATACCCTAAAATAAATAAATGAAAATACATATAATAAACTAATAAAGCTTGCATTCTTCCTCCAATAACGAAAATAAAGTCCAACATGGCTTTCTACATGTATTAGTAACATTCACTATCGTATCAGCAGATTACTGATCATTTAACAAAAATGACAAACATTCCATTGACTGTGACATTCTTTAAACACTGAAAATATTTATACGTGTCGAGACCAAAGCTGCAAGCCGCGCCTCCATTATGTTATGCTTTCATTCATTCACTCCTGTTCCGTATACACACCTGTGCATTCTTGGTTACATAAGCTCGCTGTTGTATCTTAACAGGCTCTTAATCGTTTCACACCTGTTCAATTTTCCGTTCATTTTAACACGTAAAATAGGTTACATTCGTTTCACATTGACTATTATCATTTCCAATTCTTTTAACATCCTAAAAACCTTCACGTTTGAGTAGTGTTGTATCATAAACACACTTGCAGAGAACACTTCACTCCGTTAAAATACTCACGTCTTATACAACTGACGTAGTCTCAATCATTCACTTTGTAATACATAAAGTTGCACTCTCATATCGATCCATGCGTTCCCAAATGTTCTATACATTTATCAGACACGAAATAGTATTATTATTATAAATAAAACACTGTAATTAAATAATTATTAAATAATTATATACAATATTTACAACGGTCTATCACTTCAATTTTAATTGTTTATAGTGTAGTTGTCTTATTGTTAACAATATTTACAAACATTAATCACATCTCTGACTATCTTTATGAATACTACACCTTGATTTTGTAGAAAAAAACTTGGATATAAAAATATATATTTCTTGGCACTCATTAATGCAATTCAAAATCGGATCCGTAGGTTTCTTCCAATTGTTATAGTGCAATAGAATATTACCTAAAAGTTACACTATCTTGTTTTTTAACGCGGCTGATCTTTATAAAACTCGCTGAGGTGGGAATCGAACCCCCTCTACTCATTTGGACCACCCGAGGCTGAGTAGACCTCGTTCCAGTCCTCAGACCCGTGTCCTCCCATGAGTTCCGATTCCCACCGGTTCAAAATTCTTTAGAGGATTGGCTATCTGCCAATTCCACTACCTGAGTGAGTCCCATCAGTTCCGAAAACTACCTGAGCGAGTTCCAGCTTAATTTTCCTACACACAAATTGTATCTATTTGTTTATTACTGAAACAAATATGGTCCATAGTTAGCGCCATCCGGGAGTACGTGTCCTTGGCTCCTCTAACAGAGGGAGCGGACGCCATGGGCCGGCAGCTCCCATAAGCAGCTTTCGCCTTGTCAGTATCTGTATCAGCATGTGCCTTCGTCAAAATAATCAGTTTTGAGTTATATTTACAAAGTTCTTAAAATAGTAACAGCATGTCGCTCCCGTCTTTAAACTGATTTTTATCTTATTTACAAGTCACTTAGTAATCAGCACGTAGCTTCGTCAAATTGATCTATTAACTGAATTATTCTTCTCTTTAAACTCTAATCAATATGTACAGCAAAAGAAACATTTTTTAAAAATACTGTTAAATCACCGGTCTCTTCAAAGTGTTGAGTTGCAACATGTTTTCTTTTCCTTTTCGTGGCCACATCAGGAAACCAATCATGGTCTACGTCTTTAATCAATTCCCGATTTTTTAAAATCACTTTTCCGACACACGGTTTTGCGGCACAAATCCACACTTCACTTGATTTGTAGTCGCGTTTCTTATACAAACGGTAACCATTAAATTTCAACATTTGGTTTCTTTTAATGCTAGTTGTGAACTCCATGTTTATCTGCTCCATTCAAAGACACAAACACAAATGACATACCTGGTGATAAGGCCATTAACTCTTCTGGGTCGCGTCGTACTACTGTATTATTAGCCGGTCAAACCTCAGAATTGACAGTTGGGTTTTCCAAAGATATTCGGAACTAGTGGGACTCATTAGCTTATTTACTTAGGCGTGAATACGCATTCGGACCTCAAGGGACGTTTTTCCTAAGAAATTTGTTTTCGGAACTCAAGGGAATGGAACTCGTGGGACGGAATCCCTCAGACCATTTTTCAAATTTCGTGGCAGAGCCGGGAAGGACAGCTTACAGTAAAACCCATACGTAAGCAAATTGTGTTGTTTTTGTTCGTACTTCACATAAATGCTTGGGATATTTGGACCGGTAATATTGTGTAGTCTGCTTTGTAAGTGTGGAAGTCAATGATTGATGCTGATGTAGAGGATAAAATAATTTCGATAATCCGCCCTGGTGTGTGGTAGGCTTCCGGCACATTAAAGAAGTACAGCAGGATAAAATTCCGTCATCCTGTCGTCTGTTCAGAACTAGCAGTGAAGATGGACGTAAAACACTTCATATGATTTCGTTTGAGAGGCTTGACGATTGTGGTCCTAACCCCCATGTAGTTGGGTGTGTGTACATTTTGTGTGACAACCTGTGTTTTTGAGGTTTCTGTAATATTTTGGATACTTGTATTTCAGGTGAGGATTGGGAAGAAGGTTGCTTTAGCCTTAGGTTAGGAACCATCCCGGCGTTTGACTGGGGTAGAATTGGGAAACCATGGAAAACTACTTCCAAAATTTAACATTATATTAGTACGGTACCACATGCACATATTATTAATAATTATAATGAAAGCTCTGGTCGTACAGTGGTATCCATCTTGATGATTCGATGAAGGATCAGTATAAAGTCAATGAAGTTGATGAAATACGACAGGCTTATGTCAATGCCTTTAATGGCACGTATAAGGAGATAATCCTGTGAACTCAAAATTCCGGCAACTCGACATCCTTGAAATATATAAAAGTACTGAGTGTGTTTAAAAACCGACAGTAATGGCTACGCTGGCTAAAGCTCAGCATTAGGTCATGGGGCCACGTTCCCGGCTGACTCGGTAGACGCGTGGGTTCGAGCCCCACCGTCGGCCGTCCTTGAAATGGTTTTCCGTGGTTTCCCATTTTCAACACCAGGCAAATGCTGGGACGGTACCTTCTGACAGGCCACGGCCGCTTCCTTCCACATCCTTGCCCAGTTTCATTCACCATCATTCATTTCATCTCTCATTAACTCCTCTCATGAGGTTGGCGTCAGGAAGGGCATCCGGCCGTAAAAATCATCGCCACAAAGACTTCCATCGCATCTCATCCCCGACCCCGTTGGAAAACGGGAATAATAAGGGGTAGACATACATACATACTGAGTGTGTTTAAAAATTATTATTATTATTATTACTATTATTATTATTATTATTATTATTGTTATGGTATTCATTTCACCACGTAAGTGGGACAAAACAACTTATCATTGGCTTGTTTGCAAGACGGTAGGATTACTTCTTTTAGGGTGGCACATTGAGAAACGAGCGTCTTATTATTATTATTATTATTATTATTATTATTATTATTATTATTATTATTATTTTCAGCCAATTTTCATTTCATGGAAAAATAGACTTAAGTGATAAACTTTAGTCCTTGTGTGCGGATGTGTGTGTGTGGTGAGTGTGTGTGTGTCCCTAATAACTTCTAAATGGCTGTAGCGATTTCAATGAAACTCGGTAAGATCATAGAACCATTTTGGCCGACTCCAACCGTACCCATCAAATTTTATTAACTCTCACCAATCCAATATGGCGGCTGTGCGAAATATTTCACCAGCTTTCAACTAATATCACTATAACTGATATCACCTTGAAATTGTGTACGGGGATAAAGGGCACTACTACATGTTTATCGGTGTAACCTTTAAAAACCTGTTAAGTACGAAACAAACATGGCGGCCAAGCGAATTTGAAATATTTTAATAGACTTTTCTCGCGATTAAACCATCTGAGCGCAGTGAAATGTGGTGCAGTTAATGATTATACAAATTGTAGTGCACTTGCATCTAATTTAGTTCAATTGTTTACATAACCTCAAGATGACGGCTGTGCGAAATTTTAAAATTATTTTCTTATTACTTGTGTCGTAATCATGCGATAGAAGTGAAAGTTTGAATAATGAACCTAGAAAATTATTTTCCTTTCATGGTACATTACCCTATGGCCTATACATATAACAATCCAAAATGGGCACCATCCGAAATATTTAGATGGTTCTCAGTATCTACGAATCTTTTAGAGCAATCAAACTGAATTATTTTATGTTCATAGAGGCTATAAACATAAGTTCACCTATTGGACTTACAATAACCTGGTGAGTAAAAATTCAACATGGCAAAGTATAAATATTTAAATAGACGTTTCTCGCGAGTTAACCATCCGAGTGCAGTGAAACATTGTACGGTAAATTCTTATACAAATGTTAATCCACTGGCATCTAATATATTTCAATTGTTTTCATAACCACGAGATGGCAGCTGTGCGAAATTTTAAAATCTCGTTTTTACTTCCTGTGCCCTAATCATGCGATTGAAGTTCTAATACCACACGTACACACTAATCTTCATGTAACTTAATGGTACATAAATCAAAATCCAACTTGGCGACCATCTCAAATATTTAGACGGTCCTCAATATTTATGAATCTATTACAACAACCAAACTGAAATGTTGTATGTTGATAGAGGCAATTAACATGAGAAGGATATATGAAAAAAGGCTGTATAGTTCTTCACGGAACTACTTGTTGCAGTTGTTGTGCTGTGTTTGCACAAACTTAGACCATATCGGTTCATTTCAATAATTTCAATTTCCTTATTAATGCTGTGCACTATACCGTAAAACATTAAGTTATTTATGTTGCGTCATATGACATAAGATTGGCTTAATCCTGCCACCCCTAGTCACGCAGGCCTACCCGTGACAAGAGTGGATCGGTTGTTCATAGGCTCGGTTTGTGTATTCATTGCTATTGGCAGAGGTCACTCATGTTCAGTCTCGTCTACATTCCACAGCGTTGGAGGGGAGACCGGAGGAGAAAAATCATCTGTGTGGCTGAGGGGAACGCAGTGTATTCCCATTTTCAAGACATTGACTGACGATGTTTGTGATTAAATTCCACCTTCACTAATTAAGATACGACTAAATTTCATGAAGATATTTGCTTAGAATATATACCATCTTCTATCGCCAGTGCAACGGACTTCACTTTTATCAATTATACCCTGTATATGTTAGTTGCGAATAACCATTCCTGTCCAATTGTTCAGAGACATTTGAATGCGAGTACACTACAATATCACATTTCATTCATGTCTTGAATAAGTCACAAATTTGAGTGCGTGTAATTATTAGCAATTTACAGTCACCCAATTGATCAGAAAAGAAGGGGGCTTGTAATGGACGTCCATGCGTCTGTAAACATTAATTCATATTCTTATGAAACAAATTAAAACCACATGTACGTACCCACATACCATATATTATAACATTCGGGAACATCCATTTCATTTTCCACATAAGCTGATCAAACATTCCCTTGAGTAATTGTTTATAATACCACAATAATTAATTCTCAATCGAAATCTCACGGGCTATATTTCTCATAATAAAGAATAGCCATTTAGTTTATAGGCTCTTGATAAATGATTCCCAATATATGTTAGAAACCTAACAGCGGTAACTGTGGAGTCTCTTCCAAGTACGGAAAATAACATGGAGAACCAATTTATTGTATGAAATGAATCAATAATTATTCGAATTAACTCGGTATGATTATTGGTCATTGTAATTTTTAGCTATTGTGATGAGCAGCCATTACAGTCATTTAAAGAGAAATACTTCCCTGTATTCCAGCGAGATTTTCCATAACACGTCGGTGAAAATATCTAGAAGAGTAATTTTCCAAAATATCTAATATGCTTGCCTCCATACATTATTAAAATATCTATTTCTTCTCCTAATTTCATATAAAAATAGGCTTATGTGATCTAGTTTTGTCTGTGAGTATACGTGTGTGTGCCACTGCGTGTGTTTTAACCCTAACAACATCTAACTGGCTGGAGCGGTTTCAATGAATTCCAGTTTGAGAATAGTATGTTCTTATGACCCGGACCGTGCTTTTCATCGTTTTAATACGTTTCACCAATCCAACAAGGCGACCGCGCGAAATGTTTCACCGGCCTTCTACCTAGGTATATCTCCGAAACTATTACAGATATCACCCTGAAATTGTATATGTTTATAGAGAATACTAAGACAAGCTCAGCTACGTGATGCCTAAAACATGTTAGGTACAAAACCAACATGGTGGCCTAGCAAAATTTTAAATATTCAAATGGAAGATTCTCAAGATTAAATCAACCAATTGCGTAGAAACCTAACACCCTACATGTCTATACACGATTTAATCTTCTGCATCTAATTTAATTCAATTGTTCTCGTAAATGAAAGATGGCGGCTGTGCGACATATGTTTTTAGAGACTAATAAAGTATATTCACCTATGGACCGTTCAAAAACCTGATGAAGAGAAACCCAACATGGCAGCGATGCAAAATATAAATATTTTAATATATATTTCTGAAGACTTGATTGTCCTACCGAAGTGAAACTTATCACAGTAAATCCTTATACAAGGTTTAATATATCGGTGTCTATTTAAATTCAATATTTGTGAGAAATTAGAAATGGCAGCAGTGTAATTCTTTCAAATCACGGTTTTATTTCTCGTATCCTAAACAAGTGATAGATATGTAGCTTGGTAGAGTGAGCCAAGATTAAAATTATCCATCTGCTGGCATATAATTCTATAGCATACATATAAGACAAACCTTCATGACATCCGTACCATATACTTCACTAGATCTCAATATAGCTGCCTGAAACAATTTTAGCAATGAAAATGAAATTCTATATGGTGTTAGAGGGCTGTTATGCCAGGACTTGTATGTGACTTTCTAGATTCTTTGAAACACAAGAACATTATGGTGGCCAAGTGAATTTTTAATATTTAAAATAACATTTCTGGCCAACTAATCACCCGAGCTCTATGAATCTTGGTGCATTGGATCTTTATTCAGACCTTAGTATAGATATATATAATGATATTCATTTTTGTTAAGTTCAAGATTCGTAATTCTAAAATCTCGTGCCACCATGGTAAGGAGGGAAAAGTTAAATGACAGTTATTTATTTATTTAATAATTATTAGATACAACCATGATAGGTCCTTTTACACTAATATTTTAACAATTTCAAAAAATATTAACAACAACAACAACAATAACAGGTAACAATTGGCAGTGATGGCAGCAAGGGACAAATCTCGGGAAAGACGCAGGGAATGATTGGGGTAGTGGGTGATTAGGGGGGTGAGGGGGTAGGATTTGAGGATGAAAGGGATCTTCTAATGTTATGTTTGAATGCTCTATAGGGAGAGAATATGTCAATATTTGGAAGGGAGTTGCTAAGGGTAGGTAGACGGTGGAAGATAGAGCGCTTCTGTACATCAAGATGTGGGCGAGGTATGTGGTGTAAATGGTTCTGACGTGTTTAACGGGAGGGAACATGGAGTGGGAAGTAGCTTAAGAGCATGTTACATTTTGTGTAACCATTCATAATTTTATGTAAGACACACAGGTCAGTAAATTGTAAGAGGCTTCTCAGGTCGAGTACATTGAGCTGATTTAGAATGTCGGATTTGGCAAACTGCCTTAGTGAAGGATTGCGAGCTTTGACTATTGATATGAAGAAATTAAAGACACTGTTCAATTTAGAAATATTGGTTATAGCCGATGTAGACCACATTGGAGAAGAGAAATCTACGATAGGGAGAACATATGTGGTGAAGTATAATTTAAGTGCAGTGAGGTCTTTAATTTCTGTGAATCTGTATAGAATGCCGAGAATGCACATTGCGCGAGATTTGATATGGTCAATGTGGGGAGAGAATGTCAGTTTATCATCGTGAATAATACCTAAATCTATTACCTGAGAAACCGTATCCAATTTATTTCCACACATTTTATAGTCCGCTTTATTTCCAGATTTCGTTAGTGAGAAAGACACTATGAAGCACTTTTTTGGGATTAGGAGAAAACCTCCATTTGTTGAACCAATCAGTACATGCATTCACTGCTTCCTGGAGCTCAGCGTCGTCGTCAGAACTGGAAATTTTTCTGAATATCTTGAGGTCATCAGCGTACAGAAGGAGGGAACATGGAGAATTTTGCACGCATGTGTTTGTATCATCCATATACAGCACGAAGAGAAGGGGTCCCAAGATACTGCCCTGAGTTACTCCTGATACGATTGGGGGCCAGGACGATACAGATCCTGGAAGCACTATCCGTTGTTGCCTATTGGACAGGAAGCTTTGTATTAGGGATAGGAAGGATCCATGTACGTTGTATCGTGAAGCAAGCTTGTGGAGGAGAAGGAAATGGTTCACGGAATCAAATGCTTTGGCCAGGTCAACGTAGATTACATCTATCAGAGATATTTGATCTATAGCAGAAATTATGTGATGGTGCAGAACAGTCCGATTTGTTAAACATGATTTTCCAGGGACGAAGTCATGTTGTTCTTCTGAGATGTGTGGTTTGGTGAAAGTGAGGAGACGGCAATGTATTATTCTTTCGAAGACTGAAGAGAGTATAGGGACCATAGATATAGGTCTGTAGGAGGAAATTTCCTGCTTGCTGCCTGATTTAAAGACAGGTGTGACATCAGATATTTTCCATGAGTCAGGAAAAGTGCCAGAAGTCATGCACCAGTTGAGTGTTATGGACAAGGGGATGCTCAGAGATGCAGAGGTGTTTTTCAGGAACATAGGACTTATGTCTGATGGTCCAGTAGATCGGCTTGTGGGCAGACTTTCTAAAATATTTTGGATTTCATCGGGGGTCGTTGAAATTTGAGACAGTGAATCAGCTGGTGCACCTGGTCACCTGATTTCAGTGGGGGCATTTAGAACAAGCAGTCTACGCCCAGCAGCCAAAAATCTGGAGCTCATTGGACAACTATGATACAGCGCGCTAGAATATCCTTTTAGCGGCATAATCAGGTGCGCATAAGCCAAGCAGGTCATCATGCGTTACAGTAACTTACCATAGTTAGAGCAGTTAAGGTCCCGGTGCCCCACCTACCCTTCCCGTTGAGTCTGACCCTAAAGACAAATTGTCCCTTCTTAGGGTGACATACTCTTTCGTTCACTGACAATTTGCATAGGCCTACAGGAGAATATTTCACGAACATTACGAGATGGTAAACAGCTACAGTAAATAAAACCTAAATCAGGAATGGAAGAATGTCCCTGTCCTGTACTCAAACTTCTCATTTGACTGGCTCACCGTAAAGTTTATCATCCCTTACCACCTGAGCTATGCTGCACCACGTCATGCTGCCTACAGATTACAGCACATGTAAGAATTTCAAAACGGTTGCAATGTTAATGTTATATTTCACATGCGTGTTATTAACGACTTAGATCACTTAGAACGCACACTCGTGGTTTCTGTTGCATAATATTTGGCAAAACAGCTTTCTATTTAGTAGGCTGTGAATGCAAACATATCCGTTGTACTCTGTAGATTATGCGTACCGGAAGAGCACATGTTTCCAGAACGAATATAAAACTGCGGTTTGCATAAAGCTGCGTATCAGTGGCACACAATGATATGTGACTGTAGAGCATCAAAATGCAAAACAATGCACCTTACAAATATGTTTTACTATGAGAAATTCGAATCGTCACATTTCCGGTCTAATTAATTGGCAATCCATTAGTTATCCACTTGCGCCACGCCTCATCTTGGATGAAGACTTGTATTAAAAACCTCTTAGAGAACATAACATCTCCATTTCACTGATTCAAACGCTCTACACGTCACTATATCGTAGTTTTAAGCGTTAATTTTATGTTTTACGATACCCAGCCACTTGGCATGACATTTTTCACCCAGATGATATAATGCAGTACAATAATTGACTGCAGGTACATCACATTATTCTAATGGTCTGCAGTCACATCGAAGGGATAATAATGTTCAGTATGGTTTGGTCGATACTTTTTCAGTACGTTAGTACCATACGGGATGCAAGCAGAAAAATATTGCCCTTCCTGATAACACACGTTTTTTGGGCTGCGAAAAACAATATTATTAGGGGATGCTGATTCACCTGGTATACTTTTCCACCGCTAAATCTTTAACAATGAATAGGAGCACTAAAGCGTCGCGTGGTCCGGGTATTAGTTGTGATGGAAGTGAATGTATTTAATCCGTCTACTGGACAGCAAATGAGAAGGCGAGCAACGGAAATGGAAAGGATAATCCGCTTAACATGTAATTTTAATTCACTTGAATATCGAAAGCGGATTTGTCCGTATATCTGAATGGATCAATTTATTAGATCAAATGACAGATAAACAAAAAATCCCGATCCTCTAACTTTAACACAAGTCAAATGTGACCATCTCACAGTACAAGGACTGTTTGGTGATAATCGAAAAGCAGGAATTCAAGTCTCGTACAGTCTATTTCTGTTATGTATTGATGATTTAGTGTGAGTAGGGGAGCAGTACGGGTTTAAAATCCTAGCGTCAGCAGATTATAAATTGCGCGTGCCTGAGCTAAGTTAGATGGTCGATATCTCATGAACCCATGGTCGGATTTTAAGAAATGCGGTGAGGTACGGCTCGGGGTGTTGTCCTCTTTCCTATGCATAGCTCGTTATATTTTTAAATTTTGTTTGATTTTTTTGTTATCGAAAGTAGGCGAGAGTTTGATACCCAAACATGGTAGAACGTTGTGCCATGGTTCAAATAAAAGGTATCTATGTCCTTTATTTTCAATAATAAAACTTTTTTATATTTTATGTTTTTTTGAGAAAAGTCCAATATTGAAATTGCTTTATTTTGGAAACTAACAAGTTCACGAATAAGATTGTTTGACATAAATGAAAGGTCCCTACCCATCTACCAGAAAAAATTAATATCAAGTCCCTAGGAAAAAACTTGTAGTAGTGTCAATTGGAGAGATCTGCTACCAGTCGCGTGTGTGCTCGGATACGTATGGCTATGTTGGAAAAGGTTAGGTGGTGGGCGAGGACTAGGGTTGAGTGAGGGATCGTTTAGATGGTATTTTTTCCGCTCTATTTAATGATGAGGTATTTTTTTAAAATGGGTGGAATTTGGAAACGCAATTTGAGGTAAACATGTGTTTTTTGACATTGGCGCTATTTTGGAAACGGTGAATTTTAGAAAAACGTTTGTTTGATGTTTATGAAAGGTGCTCATGCTCATTATGCGGACAGCAAGTTTCATGCGTGTAGGAGAAAAAAATGATAGCCTACTTTCTGGGGATCATTGGCGATAATTCGCGAACACATGATCGGATATTAACGAATTAGGTGTTGATGGCGTTGGGATGACGTCCTCATAGCGATGAATGTGTGTTGGTATTTTCCAAAAATGGTTTGAAAAGTTTTCCTTTTGAAAGTAGACGATAGTTTCCAAACGGAACATGATAGAACGCTGTGCAATGGTTGAAACGAATGTTCTTTTGATCTTTATTTTCTATAGTAAAACTTTTGTTATTTTTGATGTTTTTTGAAAACACTCAAATTTGAAAATTCTTATATTTTGGAAACTAGGAATTCTACAAAAAAGGTTTGTTTGACATAATTCAAAGGTCTCTACCCTCTCTACTCCAAAAAAAAAATTCAAGTCTCTAGGACAAAACTACGCATATTCAAAATTATTTTAAACCTGTTTTATTATTTTAAATAAAGAGTGTTTGTAGACTGAGAACCGGTAGCGCTAGGCGTGTGTTACAACGAGGCTATTACTGGCCATGGTGAATACATGAAATGGCTAATTCGACGGGGCGATGTATGGCAGAACAACAGAACGAGGGCTCGCTTTCCGATATTTTTGCTATGACAAACGAATCAAGGCGAATATTTCAAAAATCCCTTTATGGCGATCTTTAAACATGTTAGTAATAAGGTAATTCATAAATAATAATAATAATAATAATAATAATAATAACAATAATAATAATAATAAAAATAATAATAATAATAATGGTATCAAGTGAATGAAAGCGGGAAAACGTTTGATAGTTGTCCACAACTTTAAGGAGAACTAACTTTGTATGTGTGACTAGCAGCCTAGAAAGAAAAATCCGCTTGAGGCTGCCTAGCCGGCTAAGAGGATGGAATTTGAGCGAGGGCTGACAACACTGCTGTCAGGTGATAACAGGTTGGAACATTGTGGCAACTCTGTAACTGAGATAACATATCATTTTCTGTCAAACAGCCGAGCAGAGCAGCAGCGGGCATGGCCCCGCAGAGAGGAATCGGGAAGTGGAGAGGAGGGAAACCTCTACACAACAGGAAATCACGTGACCACTGCAGAGCGTTGAAGGGCGGGGCTAGAGGGCCAGGGAGAGGTGGAGAACCCATGACAGCCAGTAGCTGAACGAGTTGTATGTCAGCATGGAGTAGAGGAGTGAAACACAGGTGAGGAGAGAAAGAGAAACATGTGTGGACATCCGTCAAGTTTTGAGAGCCGTACACAGGGCTCTTGTACAACATGAATCAATAAATAAATAAATAAAATGTGCACAGGTTCACACAACATATAATTTATTGATCCAAGAATTAAACGTAGAGTTAAATTCCAACCATTTTACATATAGTTTATTTCATTTTTGTTTCAACACTTTTTCCATTAGATAATGTTTAGGAAACGCTGTTTTAGGAAGTTCATGGAGATAAAACCTGCCTTTTATGGGTTGACGGTTGAGGTCCTCGAGTAAATAGGCGACTGGACTGTCCAGGTTGACTTGACGAATTCGAAATAGTTCAGTCCCCCACTGAGGCGTGTAGCCCTTATTGAAAGCAGACTTAAATTTGCTCACACGAACAAAATCCCCAATTTTCAGTCGGTGACGTTTAGGGTCTGCTGTTTTATGGGGTTAAACAGTTTATCCAGTCGCTGAATATTTTTGGTCACGAGCCGTGGATTGGTCCCAATCGTTCTATGTTTGGTGTCATTGTAACGTGACACTAGCTCTTGTAACATGTCCAACCAGTGATAAGTGCCCTGAGTGGTAAACGTTTTCCACATATCGGTTTTCAATGTTCGGTTAAACCGCTCGACCATGCTGGCTTTGAGATTGCTGTAAGTGGTGTAATGGTGAATATCCGTAGATCTGAGAAAACTGGAGAAAAATCCTTGTTGAAAAATTCTTTCCCTGGTCGGTTTGTAACAACTGAGGTTGACGTTTGGATTGTTGAATTATATGTTGAAAGGCCTTGGTGACTAGTGGACCAGAATTACGACGCACAGGTTCAACAAAGGACATTTTAGAATATACATCAATGACGGTCAACATATAGCGTACACCGTTGTAAACGCCAGCATAGGGGATCATTTCAACGTAGTCAGCCTGCCAAAGTTCATCCACAACTCGTGAAATCACCATGAGTCGCGGATAGTGACGCCTAGCTGGGTGATGCAAATCGTGAGCAATACCCATTTTAATGGGTGAGGGCTTAAACAATAATTTTGGCATTTGGATGTTGTTCAATTTCTTGAATTTCCCAATCGTGACCGGTATGGCCAGCTTGACGTGAAGCATGCAACAGCTGTAGTCGCTGGACGAGCTTATTGGGATTGTGCCAGTAGGTAACATCCACAAGGGGTTTTAATGGTTTAAATCTCACTCCCGAAGCGGACGCTTTACGACGAGTACTTTCTCAGGAGGGAAACATTTTTGCAATTATGGTTTTATAGTTTTGAGATATATTGGCAATCACTTGTTGAGTGGGATCATACTGTCTTTTGTTAGCATGGGTGTCCAATAAAATGGATTTACATTTGCCAATGTTCTCGGGTGTATAATCATGGGAAGAGGGTGTACGAGAGAATAGCAGCTTTAATAGTCCTGGCGTAAATTTATAATTGATGTTCTTAATGACAGCTTTAGTACGTGCAAATTTAATGGATGAATCTCCAATTTTAAAACTATCATCCTCATAGCGAACACCATACGTGGTATCCGGGTTTCCAATAAATAGATCCGTGAAATAGGGTTCTAGTGTTGATCCATAATTGTTTATTAAAATGTTTTTCAGTTGCGCTTTATGTAGCTACCTTTATTTTCCTAGCTCGTAAAACACACACACACTGCTTGATAGGTCGCTCTTATATAGCAGGCCGGTGACTCAATAAATGCTTCTAGACCCATCCAGGGTTCACGGCTTCTCGAGGTTTCCATCGCTGGCTGCGTCACGAATATTCTGGACCATCCCTTTGTCCTAGTAGTCCTGTTGCATAAGGCGCACGCAATACACTGAGGCAGAGCAACCCAGCCCTGGGAAAGTTGTGACTCATGCGGCGAGTGATGAAACAAACTCACAGCCGTAACATTATTAATTAATAATAATAAATTACTGTGGAATAAATAAATAAAAAATATTGAAAGTTGAAATACACAATTTAAAGTTATAAATAATTTATTTTGGGAGGTGATAGCAGCAAATTATAAATTATATTTAATCGGTTAATAGTGATAAAAAATACTGAATTAATAATCAGAGAGAGAAGGTTTTAAATAATTTGCGATGAGGATTTAAACAATTATTTAATTATTTATGGATGAAATAGGGCAATAATAATCATTTCTGATGTTGTAGAGTAGCAACAATACCAAAATAATATTTTTGCCAGTAATAATAATAATAATAATTCATGGAAGGATTTAAATAATCGGAAGAGTTTAATATAATAACTTTTGTTTATTTTGGGAATAGAAGTTTGTATTTATTAACAGGTTTAAATAAGTTCATGAATGAAGTGGAATAGCAAGAATTTGAGAGTAGTCAGTTTTCCAAAAGCACTAAAAATATTAAATGGAGGAAAAATAATGCGGCAGGTATTAAAATGTATAAATTTAGGGTGAGATTATGTAAAATGGAGGCGAGGAAAAGTCGACCAGGAACAACTACATCTTTTCGTTGGAAAAATTAAATTTGAGAACACAGTAAAGTGGTAAGATAGAATATTACGACACATAAAAATAATAATAAATAAAAAAAAATATTTTGTGAAAAAATATTTGAAGTCAAATATGATGTTTTAATGTGCGACTAGGATTGTCGGCACTTGAGTTTGTGTGGAGGCCAAGGGGTCGTCCAAAAGGGCATTTGTTCCCGTAGTAATGAGCACATGTAGATGTGCGTGTGTCATTTGAAGTGTTTGAGAGGAGCGTGTGTGCTCTCCGTTGTAAAAGAAGGGTAAGGCAAGTAGACCGCCCCATATTCTAGACAAATTCCGGAATCTGAAGATCTGAATATTAAATATTGTACCTGGATCAATCTAAATTTCCAACTTTATGCCTAGATAACTAACTGAATCACATATTAGTTTAGATTTGACGAGCCTGACCCAGTAAAAAAATATTAAGAAAATAAATACAGTAGTTGCAAATTCAATAATGGAAAATAACTAAAAATATTCATATTTTGGGCTTGGAATAATAATAATAACATTTGGAATGGGCATTAGAGATTCATAATATGAGAGTGATAAAGGAAATGTTGTAAATAAATATTATAGGAAATTTTGATGATAATAATAATAATAATAATAATAATAAATAATTTGATTACTATTTTTTGTTAGATATTTTAAAGATTATCCGAGTGTGCGAAAAGTTTTGGTAGGAAGTAAAAGTGATTAAATCTACTGATAGAAGATCACAACAATTTATATTGTTAACAACAATTTATAAACATTTTTTTTTTCTTTGAAACAAAGAAATCAGAGACACAACAATATTAACATTAGACTTTATTTTAGCCGAATTTTGATATTAAGTTGATGTAAAACTTCAATGAAACAAGTGAAATAATTTTTCCAATATTTTTTTTGAAACCATCATCGAATTAACAAAGTGAAAATTTTCAAAATATCAATTCAACCTGTACTTCAACAAACATAACAAATCTCCATGAAAGTGAAACTGCAAACATGTAAATAGAGGAATCACCAGAACTCTTAATAGAATCGTGAATACCTAAGTGTGAATATTAGATTATTTTCGTTTTTGTTGATACCAGAATGGACTATTAATTTTCTGGGTATCAATTCAGCGAAGTTTAAGGGTGTTTATATGGAATGTTGATTTTTTATGTGTGAGTGTATTTGTGTTTTGAGGGTTTTTGCCAGTCATTTATTAAATTTTAATTATAAATAAACTGAGATTTTTAAGAAGTGTGATATTTTCAAATAATTTCTCTCCCTACCTTACTTGTGAATTACCGATATCAGGGATGACAGTTATAGACCTAATATTTGCCTAGATTGACCCTGAGACAGATTTTCTCGTGCTGAACTGATTTCAGAATTTTACAAAATGTGGTATTTGGATCTCGGTCCAAACGAGCACAGTATGTCTGACTGGCAGCCAAGAGAGATAAAATCTGCTCGAGCCATGACTGGCCTACTGAGAGCTGGCTAGCAGAATGTATCCTCATATCACGTTTCAGGAATGTGAGCCAGAGCTGAAAACAGGCCAATGGAAGATTACAGTGACGTAGAGGTCACTTGAAGGTCGAACAATATCACAACTACGTCGGAGAAATAATGCAGTAAGTGAGTATAACTCCTCCCCCTACCATTGCCATAGCCAATTTTAGGGCAAGAGAGATGTTAACAGCTCTGGTAAGAGGGACACAGGGCGAGGGGCTGGGAGAGGATGGCAGGGGTAATAGAGTGTTGATCATGTTATGGCACACAATCAGTCTCAGGAGGCCACACGACAAAAAAAAATCTGTATAAAACTAATTGGATTCGTGTGCTTAACCCCAGTTGGTTACTATAGTGGATACAATATATATTAACAGGTAAGTGTAACATTTACATTGTCTAGTTTATTTTTATTTTAACAATGTTTAAATTATTATTGGTTTACCATTTTATTGATGAATTGTTTTTATTTTGTTTGTTTTAGATAATCTGCATACCTGTTGTTGGAGAGAGAAACCCCATTCGACTTTAACCTACAAAAAGGCAAACGCAGGGCTTTTTACAAAGCAAGGTAAGATTTTTTTAAAATTATATATATATATATATATATATATAAAATGTTTGATATTAATTTTTTTAGGTTGTACAAAGGTGCTATTTGAAATTGATATACTCTTGGTGGTTTATTTTATTTCTTTTTTAGAGTATGAGCCTGACTAGTGCTGTTGAGAACGTGTGTGTGTGTTTGGGACCATTGTTTACCAGGCAGTCTACGGCTGAAAACTTGGGGGAGATTGTTTTTTTATAAAAAATAATGGCTTTTGCCTCTCCAGCGATACAATAACTTGGGAGCCCCTTGAGTCCTGTTTTAAAAAGCGTGTCTGCTCTGGCCGCGTGGTGAATGTTAGAGAGAGTTCAATCCCAAAAGACTTTATAGAATCATGTTTTGAAATTTTTAAAGAACAAATTTGTACATCGCAAAGGTTGCATATGGCTTTAAAGGTCAATAAACAACTCTTGTGCGAATTCATATGTAAAAATAAGGACGGAGAGCATAAAAACCATTTTATATTGGCAGTAAATTGCAAGAACTTTGGATAGCCGATAATCTGAACGAGTGTTATCAAAGCCATGTGGTGAATGCCTTGCTATCAAAATTTTATAATCTGCAGCAAGAACCCAGTGGATTAGCGTTAGACAAAATCCATTAGCTACAAATCAACATTTGTCATTTCAACACGTTGAATGCTTGGTCTAGCTTTATTAAAACACAACCAGCAATATCTTCGAAAAAGGCTGTGTTGAATATTGAGAACCATGACAACGATTGCTTTCTGTGGGCTGTGGCAGCGTATATTCAACCAGCACAACGTCATGTTGAGAGACCAGGAATGTACAAGACCATGTTTGTTGAATTAAAACAAAATTTAAATTTAACTCGAGTATCGTTCCCTATGCACTTAACCGAGATCCACAGATATGAACAAAACAACCATGACTTTTCGTTCACGGTGTATGGCCTTAATGGTAATGAAATTGTGGGTCCTCGTTATGCCACAAAAGAACCGAAATGACACCACATTCAACTTTTATATTTATCTGTGGGAAAGGTGAATCACAGTAGGAAAAATAAAGCGGTTCTGGCGCAAGGGCTAATGCGCAAGATGACCGCCACGCCCTGAGACCGTCAATGACGTTACAGGGACAGGTCGGCCGTGTAGTTGCCAAATGGAATATTTATTATTATTATTAGGTAATTATTGATTGATCATGTACAACCAAAACCAGTCTTATATTGTCCACCTCGTGGTGTAGCGGTTAGTAATCTTGAATGTCACCGCTGTGGCCCGGGTTCGATTCCTGTCTCTGCCAAGAAATTTAATTTCTGGTCTCACGAGTGGAACGGGGTACACTTAGTCTTGTGAGGCAAAAGTGAGAAAAGGCGGGTTTAATTCATACCTATACAATTCAGCCTAACCCAACTTCATTAGACCTCACCTAACATAACCTTAGTTCACCTAACCAAACATGTCCTCACATAACCTAACCTAACCTAACCTAACCTAACTTCAAAGTCAGAGCAAATATGAGAGCAAATGTGAGAGCACACATAATAAACTAATTTACAACCTAACCTAACATAACCTAACCTAACCTAACTTAACATAACCTAACTTAACTTTAAAGTGCGAGCAGAAATAAGTGAGAGTAAAAAGTGTGAGCATAAACATGAGAGAAAATATGAGAGCATAAATAATAAACTTAGTTAAAACCTAACCACACCTAACCTAACCTAACTTCACCTAACTTCAAAGTGTGAGCAAATATGGGAGCAAAAAGTAAGAGCAAAAAGTGTGAGCAAAAAGTGTGAGCAAAAAGTGGGAGCAAAAAAGTGGGAGAAAAAGTGGGGGCAAAAAGTGAGTGAAAAAAGTGGGAGCAAAAAGAGGGAGCAAAACGATGGGGAGCAAAAAGTGGGAGCAAAAAGTGGGAGCAAAAAGAGGGAGCAAAAATGTGGGAGCAAAAAGTGGGAGCCAAAAAATTGGGGGCAAAATGTGGGAGCAAAAAGGAGGGAGCAAAATGTGAGAGCAAAGATTGGGAGAAGAAAGGAGGGGAGCAAAAAGTGGGAGCAAAAAAAGTAAGAGCAAATGGGAGAGCACAAATAATAAACATAGATATAACCTAACCTAACCTAACCCACAGAAATCTCATTTAAATATTTTAGATTTTACATTTAACATTTTACATTTTAACATTTTAGATTTTTGATTTTTTCATTTTACATTTTTTAGATTTTACATTTTAATTTTTTTTGTATTTTAGATTTTATTTTTTTTACATTTTGCATTTTAAATTTAAGAATGTTTGATTTTTGATTTTAGATTTTACATTTTCCGAAAAGAGTAACCGACAAGGTCACATACCTAACCTCACCAAACCTAACATAAGCTAATCCAAAGTATATAAAGGCACATGCAACTATCCTTATGCTAGTCTTATAGGCTACTGTACAAACATGATCACTACCCCAGCCGGGTATTTTTTTTCATTTTGTTGTTTACACATTTGTCAATTTTCCAATTTTCCATTTTCAGTTTTTAAAAATGTCAATTTTAAGTTTTTCAATTTCATAATATGGAAACATGGATTTTGCCTTTTGTTGTTTACACATTTGTCAATTTTCCAATTTTCCATTTTCAGTTTTTTTTAATGTCAGTTTTAAGTTTTTCAATTTCATAATATGGAAACATGGATTTTGCATTTTTTTGTTTACACATTTCACAATTTCCCATTTACAGTTTCTTAAATGTCAGTTTAAAGTTTTTCAATTTCATGATATAGAAACATGGATTTTCCAATTTGTTGTTTACACATTTGTCAATTTACCAAATTCCCATTTACAGTTTTTAAAATTTCAGTTTAATGTTTTTTTCTATTTTGTCACTATGAAAACATGGATTTTTCCAATTTGTGTTTTACATGTTCATTTTGCATTAGGAGTGAAGAGAGAGGAGGGTAGTAATTAAAAATATACAAGCAGTGTCCATACAATATTTTTTATTTTTTATATATGTACACTATTTACACATAATACATTTTTATATATTGAACCCTTATTGATTTGTCGATCAATAAGTTTTCATGATTTTTATTATTATTATTACTTATATCCAGGCAGTTCATGTTGAAGTAGACTACCGAAGGCAAGTAGTGTCTTGCAACGCTTGCGACAGAGGTGGCGCGATAGTTATTCCTGGGGATGACCTAGTAAGCCGAGTTCAAGGTCGAACTCAGAGTGGACGCGCATAAAATTTGGCGTCATTATGGGCGTGCCAGAGGTGAATTTCCAACCGATACCCGATTGAATCATCGAATCAGAAGAGAGGACGCCTGACCCACGCGGAGATGTGCTATAAAAAAGACGCTGAAAACACGTGTATGAAGAACCGCCGACCCGATAGGATTCCGCATGAGTGCATTGAGACGTTCAGATAAAAAGAAGAAGTTTGATACTAGTCCCAAGTCCGTGAGTTGAAAACTACAGATTATTTTCTCAGATTGCCCCCACCCCACGCCGTTCTGCCAGTTTCTAATAAATTGGTCGGTGATGAGTAATTTGAGACACAATTTCATCAGGCGCCGATAGGCATAGTTCACGCCAGATTGAGACACATATTGAAGGAGCTCTGAGGAGCATAGTTCACGCCAGTTTGAACGAACATTTTATAGTGCTCTTGGGAGCAGAGTTCACGCCAAGTAGAGTAGAGATCTCTAGTTGAGATAAGCGCTTTTCGGCATAAGTAATTTGAGAGACTTTAAATGCCAGCTGCGTGGCTGACTAGACTGTAATATTTTTCTGTAATATTTTTGTGCTATATTTTGTGATGTATATGTGCGTGTGAATCAAGCGAATGCTTAGATAGGGCCAGTTCTACGTGGAGTAATCGCCCAGGACTCTTGAGTGAAAGTCAGTAGCTCATAGCGATTCTAGCAGGGTAGAATTTTAATTTTGAAAATTTCTTTTTATGAAGCCACACCAAGATGTCTACAGCAAGGTCGATTGGTGGGATGATGTGCTACGCCTCTACCAGCATGTCGACGATGACGGAGTAAATTTCCCGTGGGGAATGCTCTGGGATGGAGGTTGATTTTCTGCAAGCTGGACGGTGATGTACAAACCATTGATTTATTCAATATGTAGCTAGATTAGACGCGGGTACGTTGTAAATAATTTTTGTTCATTAGTTTTTCTTGTGTATTTTAGATTTCGTGCACCGACACTGTTATCTTTTAAATGTACGTTGGCACGTGGTCAAAATTTTGTTTGATTGTATATTTTTCTTATGAGTCATTATTAGTATGCACGGGGCGTGCAATGGGATTTTATTCAAGCGAATGCGAAGTTCGTCATGGATGATAAATGGTGCTGTATTCAAATTCATTTTTATCAGGAGAAGGGGGTAAAAGTTGTTAGATGTTTTTCGAACAGGTTTCTATTCATACTAGGGTTGCCGAGCGCAACACGTTAAGATGTCACTGTAGAACACCTTAGTTCTATATTTTTGAGTTTTTTATATCCCTGTTCAGGATCTTCAGTCACGGACTAGACTAGGAACGCAAGTCGGTGGAAATATTTATGTCTTTTATATCAGGTTTCTGTCCAACCAATACGTGTGATTCTGATGTGTGTATTGTGTCAAATTGTGTGTATTGGTCCTTCGTGATGAGGGGTAGAATGTGTCTACTGACCTCAAATATTGTTGTATTTTGATTGGAAAGGGTGAGCGCTCTGGGAGTCTACCTTACCTTGTCCCGTGCTGATTCTTGGATTTCCGTGGGAAATGCTAAGATATTTTTATTTGACTCACACACGTATATTATGTGCTATTGGGAGCACGCTTCTTCGAGACTCGAACCATTGCTACGGCAGGTCGAGGTATTTGACACGTGGGTTGACGGATGTTGCAGATTCCACTTTGCGCCCGTCTATGTCTGGTGTTTCATCGTGTAGGCAGTCCAGCTGTTACCGACTGACCCTGTAAGCAATCTGTAGCAAACCTGTTCTTGTAATGATCTTTGGATCATAATATTAAATTGGGAGTTCGCCATATCCGTTACGAATTACCGCATATCGTATGAAATGAAATATTTGTAGTTATGGTGTAAAGGTTGGCTTCAGCCTATTGATTTCTATGACTCATTTCATTTGCTTATATGTTATATTTTGGTTTGTTGTGACACCGTTGGGTGTATGTAGTATTTCATGTGAAGATGGCAAGCGGCCATGTGTGTATTTTTTTGATTGGTCACGTGTTGATTTACTTGTGTTGATTTTAAAAGTCCTAGTTTTTAGGCGTTAGTGTTTATTGCTACGGCAATTCTTTTATTCCAATTTCGTGCGGAAATTATTATTTGTCTTATTCAGTGTTGGAAGTGTCGGATTAGTTTAATGAGTGTTTAGATTATGTTCCTAGTGTCTGTCTAGCTCTAAGACAATGCAGCATCGTCCCCTGAAAGTTTACTGGATGGTAACGAATCTCACATTAATTGTACACATCGTACCGCATGTAGAAAAACCGCACACGCACATATCATTGCAGTTATTTGGGACATTTGGTCCACATGTTTACGATCTCTCCTGAGATCAGGCCTGTTTGGCACTTTTATTAATTCAAGTGGGTGTCATTTGGGAGTCCTTGTTTTTACTGTAAATAGTGTAAATTTGTTGATCTGTTAATTAAATTCATTTGTTTTAATCCTGGTATTCACTTTTTCCTGCATATTATTTTGTTATATGTTACCCTGCATTTTATAAGAAGCGCTTAACAACAACTTTACGAAATGGACCGTTACACCTCCGAAATTGAGTCTCATATGCTTCTTCCCAAGGGTTCAATATATTCTTCTTTTGTTATAAATTGTACAGTTGTTTTTATTTTGTTTTCTATTTTCATTTATTTTTGATTATGGATACCTTTTTTATTTTTGTTTTTTTATTTTTGTAGTGCTATATCTTTATTTCCTAAATTGTTTTGTTTTATGTGTTTGCTAGTCGCAGGCAGAAGATTTTGATTTTCATAACTTAAATCTTTAACCATGGTTAATGATTGAGTAATGGCCATAGGCATGTGTACCTATACCATCAGCATCAATCACTCCTTTATCATCACCAAGACACAAAGCAATTTTGTTTAGTCTTATAGATGATATTTCATGTTGTTTAGAAGCGATAATGTTCATGGGTATTCTTTTTACATTGTTTTTCATGACAGAATCCTTATAATCTTGAAAGCATACACAATTTTTGACAACACGTCTGCTAATACCTTTAATCTTTTTGATTTATTAACCATTTATGTCTAAAGCGTACATTTTAGCTCTAAGTCCAACAAATGCTTTTATAATGTGTAAACAAGCCTCGTCTTTAAATTTCCCCAACGTTTTATTGTTTGATGTAGAGTAACATATGTGATTAGTAGGATAATCTGATGTGCCCAGGTGATCTAGGAAATCAAACTGTTCTTGATATACATCTGGGGTGCTAACCAAATAAATGAACGAGTCGGTATCCATATACATGATTTTAAGATTGTTCATTCCATAATAAGGTAGCAGGACATCATAGTGGTGGGAATACATTAGAGTTTTTGAAATATCCAGTATACACATTCCAATATATATAGGCTTATTGAATACAATGTTACGTTTAGCATTGTGGAAAGCAGCTAGGTTGGGACCACAAATTGTTCTGTCAATAAATGTTGGCTTTGCTATTAACTCTTCTGCCTTTTTGCTGTCAGTCACAAGACGTATGTCTATCCTTTTACGGATATTTTCCATTGTTTTTCCAAAAATGGCATTGTTGAATAATTTGTACAGATTTTTCTCAAAACCATTTTGGGCTTATTCTCGAAGGTTGTTATTAAAATCAACGTATGCCTTTAGGCAAGGTCTTTGTTTCAACTTTAACACAAGATGAATTTTTATCAATTTTATTACTTGATCTAAAGCCTGTTTTAATGCAATGTATTGAACAACATATCGCTTTCGATTTCCAAAATGAGGAATTAGTTTTTTCAGAGACGAATCCTTAGGTTGTGTACACTCTGGTAGGAAATGTAAATCGTTGTGTAGATCATGAAGGTCAGATGGGTAATCAACATCAACGTCTAGAATGTATCCCACAGGATCGTCTTCTTTTAGTTTTTCTAGATCAACAGTATCTGGAGAAACCCACTGAAATCCACTATAAGGAAGAGAGTGGCACATAGCCCACCCGTATTGGTTGTTGGCATCATCATAGGTAATATACTGCGATGGTTTCTCAGAATCATAGGTTTCCATGTATTTATTGTTAGCATCAGCATACCGACGAGACACCTGGCATATGCCTACTCGTTTTCCAGACTCCATTAGAAGAATCTGATCGTAATCCTGTAGCAATTTCAGTTCAATTCCTGTGTAAAGGAGCTTTGCCTCGAAACTTTAACCAGGCGAAGTAAAAAAGTGTGCAGCATCCACTCGGCCTGTTCCTAGTGTTTTGTTTCTAAACGTGTCAAAGCTGTCTGCAAGTAGGAGTACATCTGAAATTAGGTAGAGGTCACTATATTCCCCTAGAGTTTCAATGTTGAACTGTTTCCAGACATTTTTGGCATGTCCATAGTCTTTTTGACTAACATTTTCTTGACTTGATTTGTTAAAGAATGCCACTTTTGGAGGTAAACACGTTTCACTTAACTTTTCCCATGAGTCAATGTAGTCATAACGAAATACCCCTTTACGAGTCATGAGCATTGCATTTTCTTTTCCAAAGTACTTGTCTGTTTCAGGGTATGATGTTAAGTTGGAAACTAAGTCTTCCAAACTACTCGGCATTAGCCGAAACGTGTCCAAAAATCTAAGCTTAACATTTCCTACGTATTTGGTAAAGGAAATGTACTTTTCTTTGGGGTTAGCGATAACATCCACTCTCTCAGTAGTACATCCCAATTGCTTTACAATGAAATTTGCGTCGTAGCCACTCATATTATGTAGAAACATAGGAACGGGGTTACGTGTTTTACACCTCAAATTACACTTCCACGGTATTCCCCTGTAATATGACAGTTGTCTCGAACTTTCCAGTCCTCTTTGGTAAATGGTTTTTGACACAAATAACAGGTTTCAGAACATTGAAACTCTGCTTCTTGATCCTGAGTTAAGGCCTTAGGAACATTTAAGCTGTAAAGGCAATCGATTTCATTAGCTATTGAGATCAAACAGTCCATAAACTTTTCTGCTGCGTCAGGTCTACGATAAATAACAGGTTGGCTTGGAAGGTTTGTCTTTATGTGTTCCACAGCAGGTGAGGGTTTAACATATAAACCAAAGGTCATACGAACATGACTCTGGTATGTCACTGTATAACTTGCCTCAGGATTACGTAGACATGTTTGATAGGGTAACAGTATACTTTCAACATCTGCATAGATAACGTAAGGTATTCTAAGCATTTTTTCAACATTAAAGAATTTCACAATTGAGATCTTAATTGGCATTTCAACCCTAGCAATGTCAAGCTGGACACACAAAGCTCTATGTTCTGTCAATTTTCCCATTCCTTGCTGTCCATATTGGTTATTGAATTGAGTAAAACACCGTTTACACGTATATATTGTTACGGCTGTGAGTTTTTTTTTGTCGCTCGCCGAATGAGTCACAGCTCCCCCGGGCTGTGTGTGCTCTGCCTCAGCGTATTACGTGCGAGTTACGCAACGGGCTGCGAAGTGAAAGGGATGGTCCAGAATATTCGTGACCCAGCCGGTGAAGGAAATGGCGAGAAGCCGTGTGTCCTGGACAACTCTAGAATTCATTGAGTCACCAGCCTGCTATATAAGCGGCTTCAACAGTAAGGGGGGCTGAGTTTTCTGTGGGTGCGTGTTTCTGAGCTAGTGCGTGTTTTCCTGAGCGACAGAAGTATGGTGACGAAGTGCCGTGCGTGTTACGAAATCCAGTGACATTGTTTCCCAGCTTGTGAACAGCGTGCAGCAAGTTATCGTAAGTAACTGTAGTTGGTGTACATAAGGGAGAGGAGCAGGTGGTTTCTGTCAAGGCCACCGTACTCATTAAGATGGTTTACCTTCTGTGGTTTGTTGACAAGTGAATTGGTCAAGAGCGCTCAAGGAAGAGACTTGAGGAAACTGGAGTAAGGTTCCAATTGCTTATATTTGCTGATGAGTAGTGTAACCTCTTCCTGCAAGCAATAAAGCTAACTTCTCTTTAACGCAGTAATTGGTGTTGTGTTTTCTACCCTCCGTAATCCAGTTAACAAAAGTGCCACCAGGGGGTGGCACGTAACAACTCGTGTCAGAAGCCGGATTACGAACTCAAGCACAAGCACAACACCTGACGCTCCTGGTTTCAAAACCCGAGCAGGTATTTTTTTTAATTTTCCTGTGATCGCATGCCCCTTACAAGACAAACATCTAAAATGGAAGAGCAATTCGCAGCATTGCTAGAAAAGTTAAGTGGCATGGAAACCAAGATGGAAGACGGCCAGAAGAAGATGGAAGACGGCCAGAAGAATTTAACCAAGGACCTAACTGCCAAATTAGAAGACGGCCAGAAGAAGATGGAAGACGGTCAAAATAAGTTAGCGGAGGACCTGAAGAAGATGGAGGACGGCCAGAAGAAGATGGAGGACGGCCAGAAGAAGTTAGCCGAGGACCTAACTGCTAAATTAGAACATGGCCAGAAGAATTTAACCAAGAAGATAGAGGACGGCCAGAAGAAGATGGAAGACGGGCAGAATAAGTTAGCACAGGACCTGAAGAAATTAGAACTGGGTCTGCGTGAGGAAGTCACGGCAGTGGAAAAGAATTTCAACGCCTTAAAATAAGAAGTTGCCGAGCTACGCCGACGCCCGCTGACGGGGGTGGAAGAGAGATTCAACGCTCTACAAAAGGAATTTGCTGAGCTGCGCCGACACCCACCGACAGGGATGGAAGATAGATTCAAAGCCCTACAAGAGGAAGACGCCGAGCTGCGCCGACGCCCGCCGACCGGGGTGGATGAGAGAGTCAAAGCCCTACAAGAGGAAGTTTCCGAACTGCTCCAACGCCCACTCACAGTGGTGGAGGAGAAATTCAACGCTCTTCAAGAGGAAGTTGCCGAGCTGCGCCGACGCCCGCCCACAGGTACGCTGGGGACATCAGGAACGGGACAGAGCAGAGTGACGCCCCCAACCTTCGACGGAAAGGTCCCGTGGAGCACCTATTTACGTCAGTTCGAGGCAGCCGGTTCCATAAACAACTGGAACAGCACGGAAAAGGCTACAGCTCTCATTGTAGCGCTGAGAGGGGACGCCCTTAACGTCCTTCAGGCCATCCCGACTGGTTCCCAGGACTACGCTTCACTGATCGCCCATATGGAGTCCCAATATGGGGATAGCCATCTTCAGCAGACCTACCAGATGCAGCTCCGGACCCGGATACAAAAGAACGCGGAAACCCTGCAGGAGTTCGAGATGGACATCGGACGCCTCGTAAGGCTTGCCTACCTAACAGCGCCGGCTGACTTTCTGGAACAGATTGCGACGCAGGCCTTCACCGACTGGCTACGGGACTCGGACACTCAACAGGCGCTGCAACTCGCACGCAATAAGACCCTGGCAAACGCGCTGAGCCACGCACTTGAGTTCGAGACGACGAAACAGGCATCTAGAATGCACGCGCGGGTGCGTCAAGTGGACGTCGACGAACCAGCAAAATCCAACGAGACCAAGCCCCTGGCCGACGAATTGATGGAGGCGCTAAGCCGTTTCTTGGATAGTCGCGGCACCACCAGCAACGACACAGCCGGAAGACAACCGGAGAGGCGGCCCGGAAGAGGACTACCGACCTGCTGGGCCTGCGGTAAAAGAGGCCAACTGAGCAAGGACTGCGGTGATCTCCGCCGCCGAGGGTATCCGACGGGAAATCAGTCGTCTGAAAACCGCGCGGCCCAGGAAAACGAGTATTAGCCAGCCTTGGAGGGCAAAGGTTGGCTTGTGACAGTCGTCAAGCCCCGGCAGTCCAAGTGCATGTGACGAAGTTACGGAGGGACAATAGCAGCCTGATGGTCGATGGAGTCGTCAACGGAGTGAGCTGGCCCATGCGGATCGACACGGGAGCGTCGAGGACCATCGTCAATCCCACCGTGATCCCGAAGTGGACAGTGCAACCCACACAAAGGAACCTCCAGCTAATAACCGCGACCGGAGAGACCGCACCGGTACATGGCGAAGCATCACTGGAGCTCGTCATTGGTCGACGGGTGGTGAAGCATCCAGTGCTTGTGGCTGACGTATCAAACGAAGTGATCATCGGACTGGACTTTTTGGACCAGAACAACATCGTCTTGGACTTGAGTACCAACACTCTGTACTTCGGAGGTGAGGAACTTGCTTTGCAACCAGCACACGAGGCGGTTACGGCACGACAAGTAAGGCTGAGAGAGGACGTCATCGTTCCTGCCAGGACGGAGGTCAGCGCCGCCGTAATTGTCGACGGAACTGCTGAGGGAGTGGCGGCTGTCATCGAGCCAAAATATGAGGACATCCAGACAAAAGGGTTGCTAGTTGCCAAGACCTTCATAAACACGACGCCTCGGCCGTACGTCCGCCTGTCCAACCTGAACGACTACGATATTACGGTTCACCGGGACACCAACCTAGGAGTCTGCGAGCCCGTTACCTGGATTGCCCGCATCACAGAGACGAATGACGGACACCTGCAGACGGACAACCGAAGAAGACGCGCCCTGCCAGAAGAACTACAGAAGCTGTACCAAGGATCCCAGGACCATTTAGACGAGGGCAATCACGCCAACTTCAGGACCTGCTACGCGAATTCCAGGATGTCTTCTCCGTGGGGAGCAAAGACTTCGGTAGGACAAGCTTGGTCCAGCACAGAATCGACGTTGGGGACAGCACACCGATTAGAGCCCCATTCCGACGTGTCCCGCTCGCCAAGCAAGCCGAAGTCGACCGGATGGTAGAAGAGATGAAGGAGCAAGGGATGATCGAGCCATCACATAGTCCTTGGAGTACTCCGGTCGTGCTAGTGAAGAAGAAGGACGGTTCCACCAGGTTCTGCGTGGACTGCAGGCGGGTGAACGACGTCACGAAGGAGGACAGCTACCCTTTACCCCGGATCGACGACACGTTGGACACCCTATCAGGATCAAGATGGTTCTCCACGTTGGATTTGAAGAGTGGCTAATGGCAGGTGGAGGTCCACCCGAAGGACCGCGAGAAAATGGCATTCTCCTTGGGCAGCGGGCTCTGGCAGTTCACCGTCATGCCATTCGGTCTGTGCAACGCCCCTGCGACCTTCGAAAGGCTAATGGAGTCCATTCTGAGGGGACTACATTGGAAGACCTGCCTGGTCTACCTAGACGACGTCATGGTTCTGGGAAAAAGCTTCGAGGAGCACTACAGCAACCTGAAGGAGATCTTGATGAAGCTACGGGCTGCCCAGCTGAAGTTGAGCCCCAAGAAGTGTCAGCTCTTCCAGAAGCAGATCCAGTACCTTGGGCATATCGTCTCCGAGGAAGGGGTGCGCACCGACCCAGAGAAGACCGCAGCTGTGAGGGAGTGGCCACTTCCGAAGGACAAGTCCCAACTACGAAGCTTCCTGGGACTCTGCACTTATTACCGTCGCTTCGTGAGAGGATTCGCCGACATCGCCAAACCACTGCATCGACTGACTGAGAAGGACCAACTCTTCACATGGACAGCAGAATGCCATAGTGCCTTCGAACAACTCAAGCAGGCTCTGTGCACCGCGCCTATTCTGGCCTACCCCAGAACTGGTACAAGGTTCATCGTCGATACCGATGCCAGCGACATTGGTATGGGGGAATCCTGTCGCAAATAGTGGACGCCGAGGAGAGATTAGTGGCCTACTTCAGCAAAGCCTTATCAAAGCCAGAGAGGAACTACTGCGTCACCAGGAAGGAACTGCTCGCCATCGTGAAGACCATCGAACACTTCCACAAGTACCTGTACGGGCAAGAATTTTCCATCAGGACCGACCATGCATCCCTGCGGTGGCTCCTGAACTTCAAACAGCCCGAGGGTCAACTCGCGCGGTGGTTAGAGAGGCTTCAACAGTACAGCTTCGAGATCCAGCACAGGAAAGGCCAACTGCACTCTAATGCCGACGCCCTGTCACGAAGACCGTGCCCCGAAGACTGCACCTTCTGTACTAGGAGGGAGGAGAACACCGGGATACAGTGCCGAAGGACTACCGTGGAACTTCAAGGGAGCTGGAGCCGCGAATCTTTCACGCGGGCTCAAGCGGAAGATGATGACCTGGGACTGATAGCCGAATGGAAGAGGGCCTGTGTCCCCAGACCCGGGTGGAACATTGTGAGTGACTGCAGCCCAAAGTTTAAGTCCTACTGGGCGCAGTGGGACTCGCTGGTTGTAATGGATGGCCTCATCTGCCGTACCTGGGAGAGTACCGACGGGAAGACATCTCGGGAGAAAGTCGTCGTTCCAAAGGCTATGACGGTGGAAGTCCTGAAGGAAGTCCATGGAGGATCATCTGGCGGACACCTAGGGATAAAGAAGACCCTGGAGAAGCTGAGAGAGCGGTTCTACTGGACCGGATGCCGAACTGACGTGGAGAACCACTGCGCGAGGTGCCACGTTTGCGCAGCCAGCAAGGGCCCAGGACGAAGACGACGGGGTCCACTGAAGACCTAGAACGTGGGCGGCCCCATGGAGAGAGTGGCCATCGATGTCGCTGGGCCATTCCCGTTAAGCGAGGCAGGAAACCTTACATATTGGTTGTCACCGACTACTTCACCAAATGGCCGGAGGCGTATGCGCTCCCTAACCAAGGAGTCGCGACGATCGCAGAAGCCCTGGTGAAGGAATTCGTCAGCCGGTACGGAGTACCCCTGGAGCTGCACTCCCACCAAGGGAGGAACTTCGAGTCGCAGGTGTTCCAGAATCTATGCCAGCTGCTGGGAATCCGGAAGACAAGGACAACGCCGCTACACCCTCAGTCCGACGGGATGGTAGAGCGATTCAATCGCACCATCGAGAACCATGTCCGAATAGTCGTCAGCGAGCACCAGAGGGATTGGGAAAAGCACCTTCCACTATTTCTCCTGGCCTACCGCGCCCCCGTGCAGGAAGCCACCGGGTGCACACCTGCCCGGGCCATGTTTGGGAGGGAGCTCCGTCTACCTGTCGATCTTGCCTTCGGCCGACCTGGGAATGATCCGGTCCGGTAAGCCAGTATTGTCAAGAACTGGTCGACCAACTGGAGGACGTGCAAGCGTTCGCGAGGAGAAAACTGCGGATCGAGACCGACCGAATGAAGACCCGATACGACCAACAGACGGTTGCTGGCGAATTCCACGAGGACGACCTGGTCTGACTCTTCAACCCATTACGGAAGAAAGGCTTGTCACCCAAACTGCAGAAGTCCTGGGAGGGCCCGTACCGAGTCGTGAAACGGATCAACGATGTCGGCTACAGGATCCAGCGGAGCCCGAGGGCGAAGATGAAGATCGTGCATCGAGATCGCCTGGCAGCCTACGGAGGGACACAGACGGACCAATGATTGATCGGGACGATCAGCCTTTTAGGAAGGGGGTGGTGTTACGGCTGTGAGTTTTTTTGTCGCTCACCGCATGAGTAACAGCTCCCCCGGGCTGTGTGTGCTCTGCCTCAGTGTATTACGTGCGAGTTACGCAACGGGCTGCGAAGTGAAAGGGATGGTCCAGAATATTCTTGGCCCAGCCGGTGAAGGAAAAGGCGAGAAGCCGTGTGTCTTGGACGATTCTAGAATGCATTGATTCACCAGCCTGCTATATAAGCGGCTTCAACAGTAAGGGGGGCTGAGTTTTCTGTGGGTGCGTGTTTCTGAGCTAGTGCGTGTTTTCCTGAGCGACAGAAGTATGGTGACGAAGTGCCGTGCGTGTTACGAAATCCAGTGACATTGTTTCCCAGCTTGTGAACAGCGTGCAGCAAGTTATCGTAAGTAACTGTAGTTGGTGTACATAAGGGAGAGGAGCAGGTAGTTTCTGTCAAGGCCACCGTACTCATTAAGACTGTTTAACTTCTGTGGTTTGTTGACAAGTGAAAGGGCCAAGAGCGCTCAAGGAAGAGACTTGAGGAAACTGGAGTAAGGTTCCAATTGCTTGTATTTGCAGATGAGTAGTGTAACTCTTCCTGCAAGCAATAAAGCTAACTTCCCTTTAAAGCAGTAATTGGTGTTGTGTTTTCTACCCTCCGTAATCCAGTTAACAAAAGTGCCACTAGGGGGTGGCACGTAACAATATCTTATGTTCATGGTGGGTAATCTGATGTCTTACTAGTTTATCAAAATCTTTGATTCTGGCCAGATGAAGAACTTAGCAGATGGAGGTCGCGATGGTCTTGTAGCTCTTGATCCACAACCTTCAGAGGGAACAGTTTGTTGTCTTGTTCCAGTCCAAATACATTAATGGATATGTCGTTGGCTTTCTCAAATTTGGGAATGTCAGCTAGTAAGGTAGGAAATTATATTACAGAAAAATCATACTTGTTGTCCAGGTCCTTGTATTTACTAATGCGTTGAGCATCCTTTTTAACCAGTTTTGCTAAAATGGCATACATAAAACACTCTTCATCTTTCAAGTGTTCAGGATTAATGCAGACTTTTCTTGCTTGTATAGCTGCTGGTAATAGAATATATGTGCTTCCACGCAAGGGATTGTACTTATTTATTTTCAATCGTATTCCTTCCACTGCTAACAAAGCCCAATTACCGCCTTTTAGCTCAGATTCTTCCATTTCCGTAGTTAACTTTGTAAATTGTGTTTCCAAAAAACTATTTATGTCTGTTTCCAAAAATAGAGCCTGATTTCTTGTTTTAAGAGCCCGATCTGTATTTTCGTTGGTGGACGTATGAATGAAGCTACATTCAGCCACAAGATTAACTTTGATCGACTTGTGCATTGATAGTTCATTCTGCATAGCCTGTATTATTTGCTGTTTGGACTCTTTAAGGTATGAATTTAAATCCTTACACGTATCACAACGAATGAAATAGGATTTAAGTCCACCTTCAAAAGATGTCTTCTTTTCATAAGTCCATTTTTGTCTGGGACCAATGACAGTAGGTAATATTTTGTAGGCTCCGCTTTTTCTCTTTTAGCTACCGACACAACATTGCAACATTCTTCATGCCGACGTCCATTGTAGGCATTGTTGAATTTACTGCCACACGTTTTACACTCATGGAATTCCCCACACGAAACTTCATGACGATTTCTATCATAGTCCCGAAGAAACGTTTTTCCACACTGTTTACACATATAGCTAGCAATGGGTTCTTCAATCATGAGTGTTGATTTCTGCAAACAGCTGCTTACTGCGTATCACAGGGCTAGAGGTTGGTCGGAGAGACGGTCTTTCACGATGTGAACACCATGAGAGGTAGTAGTCAACTGGTGATATTCTTGTTAAGGGTCCTCTAATATAGCCTAGTCTAGACCAAAAGCTCTTTACAGCGTATGACAAGGCTGTAGACTGGACAGTGAGACGGTCTATCACAATGTAAATACTGTAACAAGTAGTAGTCAACTGATTGTATTCTTGCTAAGGGTTCTGTAATATACCTTAGTCAAGACCAACAGCTACTTACTGTGTTGTTCAAGGCTGTACAATGGTTGTTTTGAGAGTCTTTCACGATGTGAACACCATGAGAGATAATAGTCAACTAGTGATATTCTTGCTATAGGTCCTCCAATATACCCCTAGTTAAGGGTAACAGCTGCTTGCTGCATATGACAAGGCTAAAGACTGGTTGTTTCAACGGTCTTTCACAATTTAAACACCGTGACAGGAAATAGTCATCTGAAAATATTCATATACCCTAGTCAAGGTTATCAGGTACTTACTGCATATCAAAAGGCTGTACACTCATTTGTGTAAGGCACTCTTCCTTGCTAAGGACCCTAATATTCCCTACCCAAGTCTATACATGTTAGTTCTGAACTCTTAGTAGTTAATTGCATATTCAATTTATATACAAAGCTTATATAAGCACGTTTTTCCAGAGGTAAAACTTTGTTAAATAGCCGCATGAGACACGAAAAGTATGTTTCCGCTATCTTGCGGTTACTATGAGATTTACCTGAACGACCAGCAGGCTATTTAGCGCTCTATGTCAACACTCACTCACTGAACGATCAGCATGCTATCTAGCGGTCGATATCAGTACTCACTCAACTACCAACATGCTACCTATCGATCAATATAAGAACTCACTCAACTACCAGCATGCTACATGGCTTTTTGTCGGCTTTTTGTTGGCTTTTTATTGTTTTTTGTTGGCTTTTGTTGGCTTTTTGTTGACTTTAGTTGGCTTTTTTTGTATTGGATTATTTGATAAGTTACTATTGTCAATGTATTTAGTGGATTTCTTATTTTGGTTTTGGAAAGTATTTCAGCCCTTTTTATGACAGCATAATACTTACCACTACATCTGTAAGCAACAACAACAACACACTAAAATTCAAAAAAAAATAAAAAATTACTCTAAGTTTTATGATTGACACTGAACTCTTACTCTTACCTCTATCCTATGCCTAGTCAAAAAAGTGTATTTTTCAAATTTTTCAAAACTTTATTGTGAAAGTAGGGTATATGTTTCAACTAAAAGTCCTAAAAAGTCATATGGTATCTCATACACCTACCTCTATACTACTCTCAGTCCAAAAATAGTGTAATTTTCAAATTTTTCCAAAATATATTTCCAAAAATGGGTTCTATTTCCTAAATTAGAATGTTTACAAAAAATTTTGTTTGATATAAATGAATGGCCTTTGCCGCCTCTTCCGCCATACCAAGTCCCAAGTCTCTAGGACAACAAAAATAAAAATTTTGAATATGGGCTTATATTTCCAAAATTAGGAATTTTTCAAAAACGTTTGTCTGACGTAAATCAATGGTCCTTACCCCCCTCTACCCCCACACTAAGTCTCAGGTCTCTAGGACAACAAAAACAAATTTTGAAAATGGGCTATATTTCCAAAATTAGGAATTCTACAAAAAAATGGTTTCACATAAATCAATGGTCTTTAACCCCTCTATCCCCATACCAAGTCTCAGGTCTCTAGGAAAACAAAAATAAAATTTTGAAAATTGGCTATATTTCCAAAATTAGGAATTCTACAAAATAGTTTGTTTGACATAAATCAATTGCATTTACCTCCTCTAGCATCGTACCTAATTTCAAGTTTTTAGGACAAAGGAAAATAAATTTTAAAAAATGGCTATATTTTGGAAACTAAGAATTCTCCAAAAAAGTTTGTTAAACATAAATCAATGGTCCTGACCTTCACTACCTGTAAACCAAGTCCAAGGTCTGTAGGACAGAAACATAAAAAGTTCAATTGGGAAAGTAGGCGATTTTTCATAAAACCAAACATGATAGAACGTTGTGCCATAGTTAAAACGAATGGTCTCTATGTCCTTTATTTATAATAATATTTTTTATTTTTTGAGTTTTTTTGAAATAAGTTCAATTTTGATTTTTAATTTTGGAAACTAACAAGTTTACAAAAATAAATAAATAACAAGCCTCTAGGATGAAATCTTGACAGTAGGGGTAAGGAGAGTTTAAACGCACCCGGTGCCACTCGGCTACGCTTATTTTGTGGGTATCTTTGCGAACCCATGATCGAGAGGGCGTCAGCCTGAGTAATTTGATATGTCGCATGTCAAATTCCGATCATGAGTTCGCGAGATATCCACTTATTAACGTGAACGCCGCCTGAGCAACGCCGGGTGAGTTTTAAACTCTCCTTACCCCCTATTGTCAAGTTTTTATCCTAAAGACTTGCAATTTATTTTGGGGGTAGAGGGGGTCAAGACCATTCATTTATGTAAAACAAACATTTTTGTAAACTTGTCAGATTTCAAAATATAAAAAAAAAAAAATCAAAAAAGAACTTTTTTCAAAAAAACTCAAAAAATAAAAAATATTATAAAAGATAAAGGACAAAGAGCCCATTCGTTTTAACTATGGCACAACGTTCTATCATGTTTGGTTTTATGAAAAATCGCCTACTTTCCCAATTGAACTTTTTTCATTTCTGTCCTACAGACCTTGGACTTGGTTAACAGGTAGTGAAGGTCGGGACCATTGATTTATGTTAAACAAACATTTTTGGAGAATTCTTAGTTTCCAAAATAGTGGCCATTTTCTTAAATTTATTTTCTTTTGTCTTAATAACTTGAAATTAGGTATGGTGATAGAGGAGGTAAATGCCATTGATTTATGTCAAACAAACTATTTTGTAGAATTCCTAATTTTGGAAATATAGACCATTTTAAAAAAATTATTTTTGTTTTCCTAGAGACCTGAGACTTGGTATGGGGATAGAGGGGTTAACGACCATTGATTTATGTGAAACATTTTTTTTGTAGAATTCCTAATTTTGGAAATATAGCCCATTTTCAAATTTTGTTTATGTTGTCCAGAGACCTGAGACTTAGTGTGGGGGTAGAGGGGGGTAACGACAATTGATTTACGTCAGACAAACGTTTTTGTAAAATTCCTAATTTTGGAAATATAAGCGCAAATTCAAAATTTTTATTTTTGTTGTTCTAGAGACCTGGGACTTGGTATGGCGGTAGACGGGGCAAAGTCCATTCATTTATGTCAAACAAACAATTTTGTAAACATTCTAATTTTGGAAATAGAACCCATTTTTGGAAATATGTTTTGGAATAATTTGAAAATTACACTATTTTGGGACTGAGAGTAGTATAGAGGTAGGTGTATGAGTTAAGATATGACTTTTTAGGACTTTTAGTTGAAACATATAGCCTACTTTCCCAATAAAGTTTTGAAAAATTTGAAAAATACTCTATTTTTTGACTAGGCATGTGATAGAGATGGGAGTAAGAGTTGAGAGTCAATCATAAAACTTAGAGTTCTTTGGATTTTTTGGAATTTTAGTGTGTTGTTATTGTTGCTTACAGATATAGTGGTAAGTATTATGCTGTCATAAAAAGGGCTGAAATACTTTCCAAAACCAAAATAAAAAATCCACTAAATACATTGACAATAGTAATTTATGAAATAAGCCAATACAAAATAAGCCAACAAAAGTCAACAAAAAGCTTACAAAAAGCCAACAAAAGCCAACAAAAGCCAAGAAAACATTAAAAAGCCTACAAAAAGCCGACAAAAAGCCATGTAGCATGCTGGTAGTTGAGTGAGTTGTAATATTGACCGATAGGTGGCCTGCTGGTAGTTGAGTGAGTACTGATATCGCACCGCTAGATAGCATGCTGGTCGTTCAGTGAGTGAGTGTTGATATAGAGCGCTAAATAGCCTGCTGGTCGTTCAGGTAGTTCACATAGTCACCACTAGATAGCGAAAACATACTTTTCGTGTCGCATGCGGCTATTTAACAAAGTTTTACCTCTGGAAAACCTGCTTGTAAAAGCTTTGTATATAAATTGAATATGCAATTAACTACTAAGTGTTCAGAACTAACATGTATAGACTTGTGTAGGGAATATTGGGGTCCTTAACAAGAAAGAGTGCCTAAAAACATGAGTGTTCAGCTTTTGATATGCAGTAAGTACCTGATAACCTTGAGTAGGGTATAAGAATATTTTCAGTTGACTAATACCTGTCACAGTGTTTACATTGTGGAAGACCGTTGAAACAACCAGTCTTTAGCCTTGTCATATGCAGCAAGCAGCTGTTACCCTTAACTAGGGGTATATTAGAGGACCTATAGCAAGAATATCACCAGTTGACTATTTTCCCTCATGGTGTTCACATCGCGAAAGACTCTCATAACAACCATTGTACAGCCTTGTACAACACAGTAAGTAGCTGCTGGTCTTAACTATGATATATTACAGAACCCTTAGCAAGAATACAATCAGTTGACTACTACTTGTTACAGTGTTTACATCGTGATAGACCGTCTCACTGTCCAGTCTACAGCCTTGTCATACGCTGTAAAGAGCTTTTGGTCTAGACTAGGCTATATTAGAGGACCCTTAACAAGAATATCACCAGTTGACTACTACCTCTCATGGTGTTCACATCGTGAAAGACCGTCTCACCGACCAACCTCTAGCCCTGTGATACGCAGTAAGCAGCTGTTTGCAGAAATCAACATTCATGATGGAAGAACCCATTGCTAGCTATATGTGTAAACAGTGTGGAAAAACTTTTCTTCGGGACTATGATAGAAGGCGTCATGAAGTTTCGTGTGGGGAATTCCATGAGTGTAAAACGTGTGGCAGTAAATTCAACAATGCCTACAATGGACGTCGGCATGAAGAATGTTGTAATGTTGTGTCGGCAGCTAAAAGACAAAAAGCGGCGCCTAAAAAACATTACCTACTGTCACTGGTCCCAGACAAAAATGTACTTATTGCATATGAGACATCTTTCGAAGGTCGAATTAAATCCTATTTCATTCGTCGTGATACGTGTAACGATTTAAATTCATACCTTAAAGGGTCCAAACAGCAAATAATACAAGCTATGCAGAAAGAACTATCACTGCACAAGTCGATCAAAGTTAATCTTCTGGCTGAATTTAGTTTCATTCATACGTCCACCAACGAAATTACAGATCGGGCTTTTGAAACACGAAATCAGGCTCTATTTTTGGAAGCAGACATAAGTATTTTTTTGGAAACACAATTTACAAATTTAAATACGGAAATGGAAAAATCTGAGCTAAAAGGCAGTAATTGGGCTTTGTTAGCAGTGGAAGGAGTACGATTGAAAATAAATAAGTACAATCCCTTGCGTGGAAGCACATATATTCCATTACCATCAGCTATACAAGCAAGAAAAGCCTGAATTAACCCTGAAAACTTGAATGATTAAAAGTGTTTTATGTATGCCTTTTTAGCAAAACTGATTAAAACGGATGCTCAACGCATTAGTAAATACAAGGACCTGGACAACAAGTATGATTTTTTTGTATTATAATTTCCTACCTTACTAGCTGACATTCCCAAATTTGAGAAAGCCAACGACATATCCATTTAAGTATTTGGACTGGAACACGACAACAAACTGTTCCCTCTAAAGGTTGTGGATCAAGAGCTACAAGACCATCGCGACCACCTTCTGCTAAGTTATTCATCTGGCCAGAACCACGACGTCTTTATCAAAGATTTTGATAAACTAGTAAGTCATCAGATTACCCACCATGAACATAAGATATATACGTGTAAACGGTGTTTTACTCACTTCAATAACCAATATGGGCAGCAAGGAATTGAAAAATTGAAGGAACAAAGAGCTTTGTGAGTCCAGCATGACATTGCTAGGGTTGAAATGCCAATTAAAAACTCAATTGTGATATTGTTAAATGTTGAAAAAATGCTTAGAATACCTTACGTTATCTTTGCAGATTTTGAAAGTATACTGTTACCATATGAAACAAATCTACCTAGTCCTGAGGCAAGTTATACAGTGCCATACCAGAGTCATCTTCCTATGAACTTTGGTATATATGTTAAACCCTCACCTGCTGTGGAATACATAAAGACAAACCTTCCAAGCCAAACTGTTATTTATAGTGGACCTGACGCTGCAGAAAAGTTTAGTGACTGTTTGATCTCAATTGCTAATGATATCGATTGCCTTTACAGCTTAAATATTCCAAAGGCCTTAACTCAGGATCAAGAAGCAGAGTTTCAATGTTCTGAAACCTGTTATTTGTGTCAAAAACCATTTACGAAAGAGGACTGGAAAGTACGAGACCACTGCCATATTGCAGGGGAATACCGTGGAAGTGCTCACAATAACTGTAATTTGAGGTTTAAAACACATAAACCTGTTCCTATGTTTCTACATAATATGAGTGGCTACGACGCAAATTTCATTGTAAAGCAATTGGGATGTACTACTGAGAGAGTGGATGTTATCGCTAACTCCAAAGAAAAGTACATTTCCTTTACCAAATACGTAGGAAATATTAAGCTTAGATTTTTGGACACGTTTCGGTTAAGGCCGAGTAGTTTGGAAAATTTAGTTTCCAACTTAACATCATACCCTGAAACAGACAAGTACTTTGGAAGAGAAAATGCAATGCCCATGACTCGTAAAGGGGTATTTTGTTATGACTACATTGACTCATGGGAAAAGTTAAGTGAAACTTGTAAACTCCAAAAGAGGCATTGTTTAACAAATTAATTCAAGAAAATGATAGTCAAGAAGACTATCAACATGCCAAAAATGTCTGGTAACAGTTCAAAATTAAAAGTCTAGGGGAATATAGTGTACCCGTTCGTCCTGGGGATGCGATGACCCATCTGCTATAACATCGCATTCCTGGAGTTCCAGGACAGAGCGGAGTTAAATGAACCTCTAGTCAAATAAGGAATGTGTCGGAAATTCAGCTGAGTTATCGAAAAAGCAGTGGGTATCACGAGACAAAGTATCTCTAGGGTCGTTACGGGCTTAAGTTTAATAAAAATAATGCAAATATAAATGGGCGCCATCAACTGAATTCCTAGCAAACCACTTCCTTTCCGGATAAGCCTTACTCAAGACAAGGAAAGAAAAAGGAACATCACACCATCATCAGATCACAACTAAGATAAAAACAAATTTATTTTACTTTGATAGTCAGACAGACATTTTAAATATAATTCCTACCTAAGAGTATGGTCGAATGCCAAAGTTAAATTGTCATTGTCCAAAAATCGAACCATCTCTTTTCTATTCCAAAATTATTTTTATCCACATAACAAGAAAAATTTATAAAGTTCTCTTGGGTTCTCAGGATCACTGTAGCACTATGTCTTTCGTCACTGACATTTGTGAAACCTGAGACCTAATTTCTCTTTAATTTAACATCAATGTGGATTTAAAATGTTATTAATCTGTCTAAGCATACACATATAATAATCACACATATTAAATATCACGTAAATTTATGGTTTGCATGGTATAATTTGAATGTTGAACATGTTAATCAAATGCTCCTAAACATTGAATAATTAATTTACACTATTTACATCGTCATTAATAATCTCTTATCTGTGAATTACAGAAAATTCAAATTCTCATTGGTCATCATTATCGTCATCATCAAAATTAAATATTTCTCACCTTAATTCTCACTTCAAAATTCTACATGTTCCTGTCAGAATCGTTAGTTCATCACCATTACATCATTTAAATTCTCAATTCAAGTTGCAATTCCTTCAAATTATATCTCAATTAAATTTATTTAATTCCATGTAAATTCATTAATCATCAGCTTCTTTAATTAATTATCTCCTTCTAATTCAGTTATTCATCATCATTACAATCGTCTACTAATTTATTTCAATCAGTTTAATTTATCCAAACTTTAATTCATCCATTTATTTAATTCATCGATTTATTTCAAAATTTAATTTATCAAATTATTTAAATTTCAATCATCTGGTTATTTAGTTTTCATTATTTCATCTAGTCATTCTGATTTTTATTTCATTAGGTCAGATCGTTAATATGCTTAAATCTCAGATTATTATTTCATTAATTATTATTCTCAGAAAATCTTGTATTATCAACTTCATTTATTTGTTTAATTTCCTAACAAATTGTTTAATAAGGTATATAGAACGTTGTCTTACAGTTTTATTACTTCCAAGTTATATCTCGTATTTAATTTATCATGCCAAAAAATATTATTGCCTCCACGACATCACGTTGGATCTAACTATCCACAACGACATTACATTTCCTCAATACTTCAAATATCACATTTGAATACAATAATTACTCCACAAAACTCCATAAATATTCAGCACATACAGCATGAATCTCAACAATTACGCTAGACTGGGTACGACGACCTCATGTCTGCTTCAAAATACATTAGCAACATTGCTACTATCACTTGGCAACTTCCACAAAATGCCTATCACAAACTCCACTTAACCATGTTGCATGATCTACAAAAAATATATAACTGGCTTCAAATTATCAACGCACACAATCTCCAATAACTGTAATTACTCTGATCACATCTAGACAACTCCTTAAACAATTGGAAAAATATTACTTCAGTAATTTATGATCTGCTTTCAAATAGCATAAATTCCTTTACAATCTCTTATAATTCACATCGCAGAAAAACACCAATGTGCTATAATCTCATATCAAAATCTGCAATACTGATCTGCCTTAAAATAAATCTTGACCATTAATGATTAATCTTACAAGATTCAATTACTTTAAATCCTTCTCAAAGGTATCAAACACAATTATAAACTCATCAAAGCATCAGCTGTAACAGCTGTTAAACTGAAATTACTCTCAAAAGAGTATAGCAACAAAATATTGGATTGGCAAACAAGAATTACTAAATGCAATCCTGTTGACATTTATCGTTACTTTATTTAACAAAATTTCGACTGGTATGTGACTATTAGTTCCTTGTTTGATTCACTTACATCTCGCGTACACTCGGATGATAAAATGAGTCCCTCAATGGCGAGTAAGATGTGTAACCACCGTACAGTCGTATAAATACGAAAGACCTCGCCCCGTCGACTTGGATGATATTTCCCTGAACGATGGGTAAGATGAGTAGCCACCATACAATCGTATAAATACGAAGGACCCCATCTCGTAGGCTATATGAGTGAATGTACCAGATAGGAATCAACAAGTTTCTAGTTGTCATATAAAAGCGATGTTCATTCACTAAAGTGAATAACTTCTTAATATCTCCAAACAATCCAATGGAAAAAATCCCTACTGATGAATAATACACACTCGCTAGTATGCAATGAACTGACGAAGTAATTTCTGATAATCAATTGCAGATCACGAGTTCGAAATACTCGTTACACAAAAAAAACTATTCATGAAAAATATCCTAGCTGGAAAAATGTCTAAATGACCAAACATCTGCTTAATAAAGCCAATCAACGGTGAGAATTTCGTATAATGATGCCTGCCATATCATATGGTCACTCCATATTCTAGCAAATTCGAAGTATAAAAATTCAAACCATGTCTTAATAATTGTATCACTCCTATTAGAAAAATATACATGTGTGCCCAGTATTCATGAAAATAATCGTATCAGGTAGTTATGACTCTTACAGTACCTTTCATAATCAGCTGTAATTAAATTTCCAAGATCGTCGATTTTCCCTACATAAAGAATTTCTCGAAAGATCGGCGTGAATATCATTCCATCCATGAAATGACGATTGCATTCGAAATCCCAAGTGAATCAGCTGGTGGACTCCTCTCGTCAGGAATCGAATCCATCGCTCTGCGGTGCCATCTTGTCTCTATCAGCGTCTACTCGGACATGTTGAACTTCGGATTACCCATAGCGGATATTGTCCAACTCCTTCTCGAAAAAGTTCATGGAAACAGCGGACCCCCTACTCCTCTTCTAAGATACGCCACTGTTCCGTTAAATGTTCAGTTTGAGTATTGTAAGTTCAATCTCAAATGACTGCTAAGTCCCACTTTCGTAAAATAAAATTTTACTTGAGAGTGTTCAAGATTACGAAACACCCTGTAGTTGTCTGTAATTTGGTAATTCATGGAAACTGCATAAGAAATAAATCTTATTAATGCACGATCTAATGTTCATCTGTGCCTATGCTAACAACATTCCGTATAATTGAAATAGTTAAAGCAGCTTCGAATGCGTTATAGGACAGCATAGTCATGAAGTTATTCAATAAAAGCTATGTTCAAAACTGCGTTGAAATGTCGCTTGAAATAAAGTCTTCAACTACTTGCAGTGCGGTTCTGACATATCCCGGCCGTCTGCGATTGCTTCCTCGGCCAGCCCGCCTGGATCAATGACCCGCCTGGCCTTCGCTGCTCGGCGATGCAGGAACTGTCGCCTACACTCCGCCGTGACAGTTTCTGTATGTTGCGTAACCTTCACTGTGCGTCTCGCTTGCGCTATAGAGCTGCTCCTACCTGCTCGTCTAACTGAGCTCAACTGAATCTGCTGACACTGTCTTCTTGCTTATGTGCTCGGCGCAGGCACGTGGTGTAGTCCCCCACCACTGTGCTCTTGCGTCACGATCATAGTCTTGAACCCAAATCATCTCGGCTGTTCCGTTATAAAATAACTTAAGGGTTATCTGACTTCCATAAAGTTATTTCCACATATAATGCATGTTATATATCCTCTTCTAAGATGTTTAATTGCTATAATTCCATATATATCTCAATAAAGCTTCACATCTCTATCCATAATTCCATCTTCTTACAGATATCAATGCCTCCTTGATTCTAGACCTGCTACGTCATCTCGACATTCTTCTTGACGCGATCGGTGCGCTATCTTTTCCTAGTTCTTTCCAAAACCTCAACTACAGCTTAATGTCTGCTGGCGTAGCCGATAGCCTAAACTAGGTATCGGGTACATCTCTCCCGTACATCTCCTTTTTTATCAGGATTGAGAAAAAAAAATACACTCTCAGGCATTCTACATATAATACATGTACACGATAGCTCTACAATTCCCTTACTCAGCATGATGGTATTTCCTGATGCTAGCTGCATTAAAAGTTCCTACAACTTCATCAGTATCCATTCTGACAATCTTGTAGCTATTATTCTGGTATGTTTGTTCAATACGGAACGGACCAGCGTACAATGGAGCGAATTTATGGTAGATCTTCAGCTGAAGGTTCGAAGTGACTGGCTTCCTAATCAGCACCTCATCATTTTCTTGAAATGGCTCGTGGAACCTCCTTCCTGCCTGTCTCCTGGCTCTCTTCTCCGCCTGTCTTCTGAGCCTCTCTCCTGCCATCTCGACTCTTCTTTCTTGTGTGGGTTGAGGATCTACTGGTGCCCTCACGACTCGGTCCCATGGTCTATCCGGTTTCAATCCATGATGAAGCATGGACGGAATCTGTCCTGTGCTTTCATGTACTGTGGAATTCAAGCATTGGCTAATGATGGGTATCACTTCCATCCATATATGGTGTTGCCTTGACACATATAAGCGACACAGCTTACTTATCTCCGGCATAATTCTTTCGGCGGGATTTCCCTCTGGATACCGTACAGAATTAAACACATGCCTTATTCCTAAACGTTCCATAGCTGTAGAAAATTCCATACTAGTAAATTGCGATCCATGGTCACTCAACAAAACTTCAGGTTTCCCCATGCTCGGAATAACTGTTTTCTCAAGTCTGTTTATCACGTACTTGGATGTAGCTTTCTGTATAGGGCATAGAGATACGTATTTCGAAAATACGTCAACTGTTACCAAAACGAACTGATTGCCTTTCGTCGAACGAGGAATCGGACCGAAAATGTCCGTCGCGATAAGTTCTCTTGGCTTGCTGGGTAATATTGATCTAGGAACTTCTTTCATTAACTTAGATGAGTATTTACTTCGCTGACAACTGTCACAGGTCTTTATGACGTCGCGAATCGTTTGTCCCATTTGTCTCCAAACGAAAGTTTCTTGAGCGAGAGCTAAAGTCTTGTCTACACCTACATGAGCTGCAGTTCGGTGTATCATCCAAATAACTAGTTTGACAAGCTTGGGTGGGATCACTACTCTAAGTTTAGTATGATCCTGGTCGATATATTGGCATATAACACCTCCCATAATATGATATTTTCTAGCCTCTATCTCAGTTCTTTGAAAATCCGGATCAGCGTTGTCCATCCTGCGTGTTAAAAAACGGTAAATTCTTCGCAAAGGTGCATATCTCTTCTGAGTTTGCGCTAACAACTTCAACTTTTCTAGAGTACCATTATCCTCTTGAATCAAATTTATATGGTTGACAATTACTTCCTCACAAGGGTTTCTGCTCAACACATCTGCTAACAGATTTAACTTCCCAGGTCTATGTACAACAGTTGGGTTAAATTGCTGTAAGAACAGAGCCCATCTGGTGATGCGGTCACTCGCTAAGTCTGTCTTCATAATAAATTGGAGGGCTTTATGATCTGTGATCACTGTTATGTCATGTCCAAACAACACCTTCTTCCACGTTTTAAGAGCATGAACCACTGCTAATGCCTCTAACTCAGTTGCATAGTAATTCTTCTCACAATTCCTAAGCTTGCGACTGGTGAAAGCTAAATACCTATGTTTCTTGTCATCATCCAACTGATATAGGATTCCACCAATACCTATTTTGGATGCGTCTGTCTCTACAAAAAATCGTCTTGTAAAATCAGGATACTCAAGCTTGATATTTTGGATCAGCATTTTCTTGGCCGCTAAAAAAGCTTGATTGCATCTATCGTCCCATTTCCATCGATTTCCCTTCCTTAATAAATCCTGCAGAGGTGCTATCGTCTCAGTATATTCAGGACAATGTGTTGAAAAGAACTGACACATGCCTAAAAACTGCCGTACCTCTTTAATCTTTCGTGGTGTTGGAAACTCTGAAATTGCCATGATCTTCTTTGGATTGGGCCTATAACCATCTCCATCGATTCTGTGTCCAAGAAATTCAATTTCTTCATGAAAGAACTGACATTTATTGAAATTCACCTTGAAGTTCGTTCTCCTAAGATCTTCAAAAAGCATTTGAAGGTGCCTGATATGTTCTTCCGCTGTCTCAGACGCTATAATCAGGTCATCAATATAGCTTACCACATGCTCCTTAACTGCATCTGACAAATTTTCATCTAGTGCTCGGATCATCACCGGACCACTATTTTTCACTCCAAAAGGTAACCTATTGAATACATATGTTTTATGGTCAAACAAGAACCCTGTGTATTGTTTGCAGTCTTCTGCTAGCTCAACATGATAATATGAACTAGTCAGATCGATTGTCGAAAAGAAACTCTTTCCTCTGAATCTGCGTAACAATTCACGAATAACAGGTGGTCTGTCATGTTCAGGAAGAACTCTTTCATTAAGGGCTCTAGCATCTAGACATATCCTCAGCTTACCGTTAGGTTTCTTGACAACAGCTAAAGGATTCAAATAAGCAGTTGGCATTTTCTTAATTATTCCATCTTTCTCCATGTCGCTTATCATTATGCTAACTTCCTCCTTCCATTTATCCGGAATGGGATATAAATTTTTATGGTATGGTTTGTCATCCATCAACTTGATGCTGTAGGTAAAATTTTCTATGAGACCTGGTTTGTCATTGAATATGTCCTCATATTCTGAAATTACTTGATCAAACTGCCCCTTAATTTCTGGATTTATTTTACTTGTCATGCCAATTTTATCTTCTATAGACCTTTCAACGCTGCATACAATTTCATCCAATATATCCTCTCTAAAGAATGTCATCTCCGATTCCTGATTTTCCATGACCCCTTCTTGAAAGTACATGCGCCTACTCTGCATATCTATAATCAGGCCACTCTCACTTAGGAAATCCACTCCTAGGATCATGTCAAAATGTAGTTGACCCACTACTAGGAACATCTGTTCAAAACTTCTGGTTCCAATCCCAACATCTAAAAGTACCTGACTTTTACATTTCATACTCCTGTCTGGGATCACCCCTTGAATTTTGCTAACAACAGTTGGCAACATTGTAATTCCTCCTAATAATTTCAATTCATCCAGGCAACCTATGGATATCAAGCTCACCATAGCCCCTGTGTCTACAAGTGTCTTTATTTCTTTTCCCATGACTTCCACACTAATAACTGGCAATTCATGTCTATTTTCCCGTTGTACAATATCTTCCTCCTCGATTAAATCTTCGTCCTTGACCTGATACGTTTCCACGATGACGATCGATTCCCAATGATTTGCATTTTTCTCTAGAGTTAATTTGAAGTTTTTTTTCCTTCGCCACTCGTGCTCGCTCGATTGACATCTCTCACTGTCTCCTCGAGTGGTGCACTAGGCTGTCTATCTTCTTGCCTCGACCTCTCATGTCCACGATTATCCCGTCTGTCGTTAGGATCGTTTCTTCGGCCATCCTGCCTGTCGTTCCCATTATACTGTTGACCTTGGCTCCAGTTATTTCTGCCCCGATATCTATTGTTATATCGATTCCTGTCTTGATATCTGGAATTCTGGTTATAATTCCTATATCGGCTATCTCTCGCTTCTTGATCGTATGGCCTCTCATATGGTCCTCTATATCGATCATTTCCTCGAGCGTTACGGATGTTTCCTCGATTCCCTTCGTTCCGTCGGTTTTCCCAGGAATCCCTTCTGTCCGTTTGAGCTGCATTGTCTACGACTACCGCATTCACTTCTTGCGTGTTTCTGTTGTCGTTTCTGTTACTTCTAGGCGTAACCTGTGCGCTTGTATAGTCCAATCGCCGTAAAATGTCGTCATAGTGCTCCAGTGTATTGGCTCCCGACGCTATCAGTGATCGCTGTACCTCAATCGGTAACTGTCTCGCTATAGCTTGCAAAAGCTCTTCTTCTGGCAATGGAGGAATAAGGAACTGTAATTTAGCCAGCTGTGACGTGAAATAGTTGGCATAATGCGTCGGATGTGACGTAGAATAGCGTTTTGAGTACATCTCCGCTCTTACGTTAAGTTGATCCTCGGCACTCCAAAATCTCCTCAAGAAAGCCATGGCAAATTGCTCCATGTTCGCAAAATTGCTTCTGAACGCTCTAAACCAGGTAAGCGCAGATCCATCTAAGGCGCGTTCGACTATCCTTAGCTCTCTTTCTTTGGCTACCCTGTGTTCCGCCATATAGTCTCGAATATCTCGCAGAAATTCGACTGGTGTGACTCCTGTATTTCCCGAAAACTTTCTCGGCTTGTCATCCAGGTTTCTAATAATGGTGACTGGACCTGAGTATCGTTCGCTTGGACCCAACGTACTCCTATTCGAACTTGGATTATCCTGAGGGGTTGAACTGGCCCTTTCGAATGTCACATTCGGTTGCATTTGACGGTCTTCTCCCATGCTCGCTTCTTGATTCGTCATACTGCGGTCTATCGCTGTTTGATTTATCAATGTTTCCCCTGATGTTATATTCTGACTGGTGAAACTGTTAAACATGGATTCTAGTTTAGTTATCCTGTCTTCTGCTAATTTCTCCACGGTCTTGACCTGCGTCTTCAACTCATCTAACGATGTAACATCCTGCGTTTTGTTACTCTCGTCTAAGTCGTTTCTTAACTTGTCAATTTTTCCTTCGCACGTGTTCTTTACTGACGCGACTTGTTCTTTTAACAGATCAACATCTGTTCTAAATAGAGTTGAATCTATCTTCATCGCTTCCTGGTTTTCCGTAAACCTCGCTTCTAAGTTTGCCATACCTGCGATTAATTTTTCATCTAACCCTTCACGTTTCTCTTTTGCTTCGGCATCGACCTCACTATACCGTTCTTCCACGATTGCACCGACTCTATTTTTGAACAAAGCTAAGTTTTCATTAACCTTTTGCTCTATATCGTCGTCTATCTTCCTAATATCTTTCTGCAATTGATTTTCTAACGATTTTAAATTAGAATTGACTTCTCCTAAGACTTCCTCTTTAATGGTCCCAATTACTGTCTTTAAATCTTTAATCTCGTTACCTAGATTCGTTTCTAGACCTTTAATCTTAGTCTCGAAAGATACTTCGGTAGACCAATCTTGAATTTTGCCTACATCTGCCACTAAACCATCGATGTCGAATCTCAACTTCGATACATCTGATTTAATGTCTTTCTGTATGGACATAACGTCTGTTCTTAAAGTAAAAATATTTTCTTCTCCTCTACTTTCTAATTCAATAATAATTTTTTTTAATATTTGAACATTTTCCTCTCCTTTCATGTTTACTGCAATTATGTCTAATTGTAAAGTCTTCAGCATCTCATTATTCTTTAAAGTTAAGCTATTCTCTAATCTAGTTAACTTGTTTTCTAATTCAGTGTTAGTTTCTTCACTACGAGAGTGTAATTTCTCTTCTAATGACTTAAAGTTATCTTTCAAGTTAGCTTCACTAGCTTTTAAATGATTTTCAGTACTAGTCTGTAATCTAGTTTCTAACGACTTCAACTCATCTTTACTATTTGAGTGTAGCCTTTATTCTAATGACTTAAAATTGTCTTTCAAGTTGACTTCGCTATTTGACTGTAGCCTAGTCTCTAATAACATCAACTCATATTTGCTATTTGACTGTAACCTAGTCTCTAATGACTTTAAATTATCTTCATTACTAGTTTGCAATGATTGTACATTCTCTTTACATCTAGCTTCTAATCTAGCTTCTGAATTATTAATTTGTTCTTTAACTTCCGTTTCCATCTTAGAAATAGTTTCTGCAATACCAGACATACCCGTCTGTAACTCTCCTAACACCTTCGCTAAATCTTCCGGCAACATAATTATATTTTCAATATAGGTTTAATATAGAGACGTTAGACAACAACACATCACAATGTCTCAATTCCTGCATTCACTTGGGTATAGGAAAAAATGTCTTATAACTAACATGATATTACTAATACGATTAACATGAACACTGGATTGGGCACACAAGTACATTGTCTGACTAAGTATAATAAATTTTGTAACACACTTAAATGAACTTGAGATCAATCTCTCAGTAATCTAAATCTGATGTGATTCCATAGAATAAACAAAATCGAAAAGCCCCACTAGTTGGATAAAGCCAATTCTCCCTCTCTCTCTGTACCCGTTCGTCCTGGGGATGCGATGACCCATCTGCTATAACATCACATTCCTGGAGTTCCAGGACAGAGCGGAGTTAAATGAACCTCTAGTCAAATAAGGAATGTGTCGGAAATTCAGCTGAGTTATCGAAAAAGCAGTGGGTATCACGAGACAAAGTATCTCTAGGGTCGTTACGGGCTTAAGTTTAATAAAAATAATGCAAATATAAATGGGCGCCATCAACTGAATTCCTAGCAAACCACTTCCTTTCCGGATAAGCCTTACTCAAGACAAGGAAAGAAAAAGGAACATCACACCATCATCAGATCACAACTAAGATAAAAACAAATTTATTTTACTTTGATAGTCAGACAGACATTTTAAATATAATTCCTACCTAAGAGTATGGTCGAATGCCAAAGTTAAATTGTCATTGTCCAAAAATCGAACCATCTCTTTTCTATTCCAAAATTATTTTAATCCACATAACAAGAAAAATTTATAAAGTTCTCTTGGGTTCTCATGATCACTGTAGCACTATGTCTTTCGTCACTGACATTTGTGAAACCTGAGACCTAATTTCTCTTTAATTTAACATCAATGTGGATTTAAAATGTTATTAATCTGTCTAAACATACACATATAATAATCACACATATTAAATATCACGTAAATTTATGGTTTGCATGGTATAATTTGAATGTTGAACATGTTAATCAAATGCTCCTAAACATTGAATAATTAATTTACACTATTTACATCGTCATTAATAATCTCTTATCTGTGAATTACAGAAAATTCAAATTCTCATTGGTCATCATTATCGTCATCATCAAAATTAAATATTTCTCACCTTAATTCTCACTTCAAAATTCTACATGTTCCTGTCAGAATCGTTAGTTCATCACCATTACATCATTTAAATTCTCAATTCAAGTTGCAATTCCTTCAAATTATATCTCAATTAAATTTATTTAATTCCATGTAAATTCATTAATCATCAGCTTCTTTAATTAATTATCTCCTTCTAATTCAGTTATTCATCATCATTACAATCGTCTACTAATTTATTTCAATCAGTTTAATTTATCCAATCTTTAATTCATCCATTTATTTAATTCATCGATTTATTTCAAAATTTAATTTATCAAATTATTTAAATTTAAATCATCTGGTTATTTAGTTTTCATTATTTCATCTAGTCATTCTGATTTTTATTTCATTAGGTCAGATCGTTAATATGCTTAAATCTCAGATTATTATTTCATTAATTATTATTCTCAGAAAATCTTGTATTATCAACTTCATTTATTTGTTTAATTTCCTAACAAATTGTTTAATATGGTTTATAGAACGTTGTCTTACAGTTTTCTTACTTCCAAGTTATATCTCGTATTTAATTTATCATGCCAAAAATATTATTGCCTCCACGACATCACGTTGGATCTAACTATCCACAACGACATTACATTTCCTCAATACTTCAAATATCACATTTGAATACAATAATTACTCCACAAAACTCCATAAATATTCAGCACATACAGCATGAATCTCAACAATTACGCTAGACTGGGTACGACGACCTCATGTCTGCTTCAAAATACATTAGCAACATTGCTACTATCACTTGGCAACTTCCACAAAATGCCTATCACAAACTCCACTTAACCATGTTGCATGATCTACAAAAAATATATAACTGGCTTCAAATTATCAACGCACACAATCTCCAATAACTGTAATTACTCTGATCACATCTAGACAACTCCTTAAACAATTGGAAAAATATTACTTCAGTAATTTATGATCTGCTTTCAAATAGCATAAATTCCTTTACAATCTCTTATAATTCACATCGCAGAAAAACACCAATGTGCTATAATCTCATATCAAAATCTGCAATACTGATCTGCCTTAAAATAAATCTTGACCATTAATGATTAATCTTACAAGATTCAATTACTTTAAATCCTTCTCAAAGGTATCAAACACAATTATAAACTCATCAAAGCATCAGCTGTAACAGCTGTTAAACTGAAATTACTCTCAAAAGAGTATAGCAACAAAATATTGGATTGGCAAACAAGAATTACTAAATGCAATCCTGTTGACATTTATCGTTACTTTATTTAACAAAATTTCGACTGGTATGTGACAAGTAGTTCCTTGTTTGATTCACTTACATCTCGCGTACACTCGGATGATAAAATGAGTCCCTCAATGGCGAGTAAGATGTGTAACCACCGTACAGTCGTATAAATACGAAAGACCTCGCCCCGTCGACTTGGATGATATTTCCCTGAACGATGGGTAAGATGAGTAGCCACCATACAATCGTATAAATACGAAGGACCCCATCTCGTAGGCTATATGAGTGAATGTACCAGATAGGAATCAACAAGTTTCTAGTTGTCATATAAAAGCGATGTTCATTCACTAAAGTGAATAACTTCTTAATATCTCCAAACAATCCAATGGAAAAAATCCCTACTGATGAATAATACACACTCGCTAGTATGCAATGAACTGACGAAGTAATTTCTGATAATCAATTGCAGATCACGAGTTCGAAATACTCGTTACACAAAAAAACTATTCATGAAAAATATCCTAGCTGGAAAAATGTCTAAAAGACCAAACATCTGCTTAATAAAGCCAATCAACGGTGAGAATTTCGTATAAATCATGCCATATCATATGGTCACTCCATATTCTAGCAAATTCGAAGTATAAAAATTCAAACCATGTCTTAATAATTGTATCACCCCTATTAGAAAAATATACATGTGTGCCCAGTATTCATGAAAATAATCATATCAGGTAGTTATGACTCATACAGTACCTTTCATAATCAGCTGTAATTAAATTTCCAAGATCGTCGATTTTCCCTACATAAAGAATTTCTCGAAAGATCGGCGTGAATATCATTCCATCCATGAAATGACGATTGCATTCGAAATCCCAAGTGAATCAGCTGGTGGACTCCTCTCGTCAGGAATCGAATCCATCGCTCTGCGGTGCCATCTTGTCTCTATCAGCGTCTACTCGGACATGTTGAACTTCGGATTACCCATAGCGGATATTGTCCAACTCCTTCTCGAAAAAGTTCATTGAAACAGCGGACCCCCTACTCCTCTTCTAAGATACGCCACTGTTCCGTTAAATGTTCAGTTTGAGTATTGTAAGTTCAATCTCAAATGACTGCTAAGTCCCAATTTCGTAAAATAAAATTTTACTTGAGAGTGTTCAAGATTACGAAACACCCTGTAGTTGTCTGTAATTTGGTAATTCATGGAAACTGCATAAGAAATAAATCTTATTAATGCACGATCTAATGTTCATCTGTGCCTATGCTAACAACATTCCGTATAATTGAAATAGTTAAAGCAGCTTCGAATGCGTTATAGAACAGCATAGTCATGAAGTTATTCAATAAAAGCTATGTTCAAAACTGCGTTGAAATGTCGCTTGAAATAAAGACTTCAACTACTTGCAGTGCGGTTCTGACATATCCCGGCCGTCTGCGATTGCTTCCTCGGCCAGCCCGCCTGGATCAATGACCCGCCTGGCCTTCGCTGCTCGGCGATGCAGGAACTGTCGCCTACACTCCGCCGTGACAGTTTCTGTATGTTGCGTAACCTTCACTGTGCGTCTCGCTTGCGCTATAGAGCTGCTCCTACCTGCTCGTCTAACTGAGCTCAACTGAATCTACTGACACTGTCTTCTTGCTTATGTGCTCGGCGCAGGCACGTGGTGTAGTCGCCCACCACTGTGCTCTTGCGTCACGATCATAGTCTCGAACCCAAATCATCTCGGCTGTTCCGTTATAAAATAACTTAAGGGTTATCTGACTTCCATAAAGTTATTTCCACATATAATGCATGTTATATATCCTCTTCTAAGATGTTTAATTGCTATAATTCCATATATATCTCAATAAAGCTTCACATCTCTATCCATAATTCCATCTTCTTACAGATATCAATGCCTCCTTGATTCTAGACCTGCTACGTCATCTCGACATTCTTCTTAACGCGATCGGTGCGCTATCTTTTCCTAGTTCTTTCCAAAACCTCAACTACAGCTTAATGTCTGCTGGCGTAGCCGATAGCCTAAACTAGGTATCGGGTACAATAGTGACCTGTACCTAACTTCAGATGTACTCCTTCTTGCAGACATCTTTGACACGTTTAGAAACAAAACACTAGAAACACACCGAGTGGATGCTGCACACTTTTTTACTTCTCCTGGTTTAAGTTTCGAGGTAATGCCCCTTTACACAGGAATTGAACTGGAATTGCTACAGGATTACGATCAGATTCTTCTAATCGAGTCTGGAATACGTGGAAGCATATACCAGGTGTTTCATCGGTATGCTGATGCTAACAATAAATACATGGAAACCTATGATTCTGAGAAACCATCGCAGTTTATTACCTATTATGATGCGAACAACCATAAAGGCGGGGGGGGGCTATTTGCCACTCCCTTCCTTATAGTGGATTTCAATGGGTTTCTCCAGATACTGTTGATCTAGACGATCCTGTAGGATACATTCTAGATGTTGATGTTGATTACCCATCTGACCTTCATGATCTACACAACGATTTACCTTTCCTACCAGAGTGCACACCACCTAAGGATTCATCTATGAAAAAACTAATTCCTCATCATGGAAATCGAAGGCGATATGTTGTTCACTACATGGCATTAAAACGGACTTTAGATCGTGGAATAAAATTGATAAAAATTCATTGTGTGTTAATGTTTAAACAAATACTTTGGCTAAAGGCATACGTTGATATTAATAACAACCTTCGAAAACAAGCCCAAAATGATTTTGTGAAAAATCTGTACAAATTATTCAACAATGCCATTTTTGGAAAAACAATGGAAAATATCCGTAAAAGAATAGACATACTGTCCCCGTATATTCTAGAGGCGGTCTGTTGGATATCCGAAGGAACGGCTGGATTCGTAGACCCCGACTGCTCCAGCGCAAAATACACGTCAAGGATCTACCTCCAACTAGACCCTCGCGAATATACGTGGCGGAAATTACAATACAACTGTGAATTACATGAAAACTACACTTAGCTCGCGGTAAAACACCTACCTTAATCTCGGTATTCTCGTGGTCAGCTTCTCAGGACCTAAAATGGGTTTCACAGTTGTATCTCCTTATATCTAAAATAATTCACGACAACACGGCTTCTAATAAAACTAAACAATTTAATAACAAATATAAACTAAAGCTAAACATTCTCACTACAAAATAAAATACACACTCTCCACTCTCACGCCACTGACAGTACAGCGTTCTATCAACCTAATGACAAAATTTGGTGTAGCTTGGGTCCATACAACAAGCTGTACAACAATTAAACACCTCGGTGTAATAACATTTTTCTGGCACGCTCTCAAGCACGTATGGGCGCTCGGCGCACGCGATCATTGCCACGTGTCCGATCACATAACATTCACCGCTACATTCCCAGTCTGACTGGTTAAAAAAAAGAGCGAGCCGGGCGGTTCGCCACATATCTCTCCATTTGATTGGCCTTGCCGTGCTGTGGCCTTGGTTGGAAACGAGTTTTTCATAACAATGAAAATTGTGCCAAATGAAGGCAGATTCACGTCAGACAAATACGTGAACTTCACTCAAATCCTACATGCTACTGGCACAAAACTTCCATACACACTAACATTCACACTCTCGCATTGTGACGTCCCAATGGAGTTCATTTCATTCGCACTGAACAAGAAACAAACCACATGCAATCACATACTCATTCACACTCTAATCTTTACGAAAAACAAACGAAAACTTCCTATTCTTAACACGTTATACACTCGATTGATAAATAATGAAGATTAACACTAAAAGAATTTATAATGACGCTTATAGCACCAGCTATAGTCCTTCCAAAGTAATAGCGTCTCAATACAGTCGAGCCTGCGCTCTGATCTAGCAGTCAAGTCAAATACAGTGAAATGTGATCTTTAATATCTTCTACATCACCAGAATTAACCACCACTAGTCTCTCCTATCTGATCTGGTGTCAAAATAAGTTTAATACATTCGACCACTGAAGGTGAAACATATGCTGTTACAAGTTTTGTTTAATAATCTCGATAAAAGTATAGCATAACAGCTGTCATCATCAATTTCCTGTTCCAAATTCAACCGTGAACCTTCCTGTCCTATCTAAATTCCTTGTCGTGTATAACAAAATTAGGAGTACTCTCTACTCACAGTCTAAATGCCCTTGCCAACACTAGTCATGCCCACGCAATGACTGTACTATAAAATGCGGAACACACCTTCGCAATAACCTCGTATACCAACTACATACGGAAATACACAAAAAAAACACTATCATAGGGCTATCAACTCCACTTCTATCAACCTGGCATTCCTTCAAAAGGGCATAATTTCACAGCGTTGTCACCAGAATCGCTGGTCTGATGAACAATAACAACAATTGTTAAATTAATAATTTATACATCTTAACGACCTCTGGAATTCACTATATTGAACCTCCTCACTTAATACTGTTGAAACGATACTCTGATAAGTATAAAATGTCGTGCATACATTTAATAAAAATACTATAACTCATCTTCACACATCTGGGTTCGACTTTAATCGATGAAGGAATATTATGTCTACAACGTGATATGATATTACTCCTCGTAAGAGATTAATCACAACATCATATCTATGTGTTTGTGTCCAACAAGGATCTATCACGATGAGGATATCAAACGATAACTACCCTAACGTCGGATGATAAATAATCTTCCAAGAAGATTCTAGCTTCAGATAAATTAAATGACTGAAAGTTCAAAGCTTTCTTCACTAAAAACATACAGTTAGTCATATTCGTATTCTCTTCATTCAGAACGAATGTCTATGAGTTCTGACGATAATCATCGTGTCCACGTTTAATGTTTCTTTTCCACAATGTGACATGATATTTCACAATATATCACTACCAAGATCTTCTTCCTTGACGTTTCTTCTCGACGGATAAAATGCCCAAATTAAACTAATAAAAATTAATTTAATGGGTAACATAGACGAAAATGTCTATCACCTGTATTCAAAATGAATACAAAAACGTCGAAAATAAATTGCTGTTCCTTAAAGGAAATGACAAAATCTTGTTCCTCGAACAAGTAAATAATCTCCGTTCAGAAACTGGATTCCTAACACACGAAGATAGTAGCATCGCTAGACGATCACTATAATAAATTTCGAAGAATAAAAATGCTATACATGGAGTACATAAATACTGTATCGAAAAATAGATAAAGGATCTGCTCAGTAAATTTCACTACAAGCTCTAACTACAAGGTTATTGAACACTGCTACCTGGTCTCGAAGTCTAGAAGATCAAGATAGAGTATACCAAAATACTCTGATGCTGCATCTCCCAAAGATCTGGGCTGGATCCTACTTCGTCTCCACGAACTCGTGACCTCAGGAAAGGAACGAATTCCCCCTCTGGAAACAGCAAACTACGACCGGAATCGAACTGAAGGCCTGCAATCATCATCTTCATTTTGACCGGGATAACCCTGGACCTCTTGAAAATCTTGATGCTTCTTCTACCTCCGTCACAGCACAGTCTCATTATAACAGTGGGTAGCGTCGAAAGTTCTGCTTTCCACTTCAAAATGCATTTGAAGAGAAAGTCTTGGACCTCACTCGTATAACGAACATTCATGTAGATGGAATCTGAACATCGTTCTATAGTCTCTGATGTTAATGTTGAGCTCACGTTTGACAAGAATGCACTAGAATGGAGTTGTGCATTGAGTCTCATGATTGCTCACTAAGTAGACATTCACGAACAGTCTCCTCTAACGAAGCTCCATCGCTGCCTATATTGCTTCTATCTGCCTATACTCCTGGCGCACATAATAATATAGTCCATAATAATCTTCATAATGCTAGATTGAATATTGTTCTTCACTATGGAATACATCTCCATCATAAGTGTTGTAATACAGTTCCTCACAAGCAATAGTAATACACACTCGTACTCACGGGTGGCTGTTGCCTGGGCTGCAGTCGCTCGGACAAAGTGTCGTATCGCGCTGGAGAAAAACACTTTTCTCGCGCTTCACAAAATTGCTTATAATTGCTGAAATAATTCTTCCTAACTACTGTAAGTTTGCAATGTACAGTATCTGCTAGTCAGCTACAATACTTAGTTGAAATGAATTCTCTGAAGTCGATCAGACCGAAGTTAATGCGGTTAATGTAAACCTCGCAATTTCACCTAGATTCAAGGCGCGGTCGCCTCCTGATTCCTCTCTCGCTCAGGCCTTGTCTCCACGAGTCATCTTCTACTAGACTGGTTAAACACTCGGAACTCCCTTTCTCCTCCAATTTCACACGTCTGACCTCTTCGAAGTTCAGATACACAAGAGCCTCGGTGCTTGGCGTCTCCCCTCCAAGTCTACCGATTTTAGCCGCCTTTTCGAGTTCCCTCTCGAATTCGCGCGGGCTCTAGCAAATCGCTTATTTCTTCCAATAGCGACCTGCTATTGACTTATAAAATATTTCCAATATTTTATTATCATATTCTTCTCTTTTCCAATATGTAAATTCGTTCTTTAAGGGCTTAAATGAATTAAATATCCATAAACATTTAGTTGCTGTAACTCCCTTCTTCTCTAAAACTTCTTCCTATTGGCTGTAAGCTCATATCCAATGGGATAAATTTTAACAATATCTAAACAAATCCTGGGAATATTCACTGTTGCTAGGTCGATGTCAAGCTTCAGAAACTTCCATTGCGCAATACTATAACGTGACCGAATTTCCCTCCTAGCTCGACGTCCCCTCACGACTGGTTTCTGCCAAGTTCCAGCCATCATATTCCTTGGTTAAATTTTATCATGGGCTTCGAAAAAAATGTATTATTCCCATTTTCATCCCTTATAATTCATTTTACGGGGGCATTACGTCTTGTGACTGACAGCAAAAAGTCAGAAAAGTTAATAGCAAAGCCGACATTTATTGACAGAACAATTTATGGTCCTCACCTAGGTGCTTTCCACATGGCTAAACGTAACATTGTATTCAATAAGTCTATATATATTTATTGGAATGTGTATACTAGATATTTCAAAAACTCTAATGTATTCCCACCACTATTATGTCCTGCTACCCTATTATGGAATGAACAATTTAAACCCATGTATATGGATACAGACTCGTTCATATATTTGGTTAACAACCCAGATGTTGGATTTCCTAGATCACCTGGACACATCATATTATCCTACTAATCAAATGTGCTACTTTACATCAAACAAGAAAACGTTGGGGAAATTTAAATCCGAGGCTTGTGGACAAATTACAAAAGCATTTGTTGGACTTAGAGCTAAGATGTACGCTTTAGTCATAAATGGTAAAGAAATCAAAAAGATTAAAGGTATTAGCAGAGGTGATGTCAAAAATTGTATAAGCTTTTATGATTATAAGGAATGTGTCATGAAGAACCATGTAAAAAGAATACCCATGAACATTATCGCTTCTAAACAACATGACATATCATCTATAAGACTAAACAAAATTGATTTGTGTCCTGGTGATGATAAAAGAATGATTGATGCTGATGGTATAGGTACGCATGATTATGGTTAATACTCAATCATTAACCATGCTTAAAGAATTAAGTTATGAATATCAAAATCTTCTGCCTGCAACTGGCAAATACATAAAACAAAACAATTTAGGAAATAAAACAATAGCACTACAAAAATAAAACAAAAACAAAAATTAAAAATGTTATTCATAATCAAAAATAAATAAATATAGAAAACAAAATAAAAACAACTGTACAATTTATAATAAAAAAAATATATATAAAAATGTATTTTGTGTAAATAGTGTCCATGTAATTAAAATAAAAATAATTTATGGACACTGCTTGTATATTTTTAATTACTACCCACCTCTCTCTCCACTCCTAATACAAAATGAACATGTAAAACACAAATTGGAAAATCCATGTTTCCATATTGACAAAATAGAAAAACATTAAACTGAAATATTAAAAACTGTAAACGGGAATTTGGTAAATTGACAAATGTGTAAACCACAAATTAGAAAATCCATCTTTCTATATCATCCAATTGAAAAACTCTAAACTGACATTTTAAAAGCTGTAAATGAGAAATTTATTGCATATTATGAATTGAAAAACTTGAAACTGACATTTTAAAAAAATGGAAATGGGAAATTGGAAAATTGACAATTGTGTAAACAACAAAATGCAAAATCCATGTTTCCATATTATGGAATTGATAAACTTAAAACTGATATTTTATAAAAACTGAAAATGGGAAATTGGAAAATTGACAAATGTGTAAACAACAAAATGAAAAAAAAAATACCTGGCTGGGGTAGTGATCATGTTGTACTAGCATAAGGGTAGTTGCATGTGCCCTTATATACGTTGTGTATGTGTATTAGCCTTTGGATTAGCTTAAGTTAGGTTTGGTGAGGTTTGGTTGTGACCTTGTAGTTTACTCTTTTCGGAAAATGTAAAATGTAAAATCTAAAATCAAAAAATCTTAAATTTAAAATGTAAAATCAAAAAAATCAAAAATACAAAAAAATCAAAAATTTAAAATGTAAAATCTTAAAAATGTAAAATAAAAAAATAAAAATCTAAAATATTAAAATGTAAAATGTTAAAATGTAAAATTTAAAATCATTAAATGAGGTATCTGTGGGTTAGGTTAGGTTAGGATATGTTATAACTATGTTTATTATTTGTGCTCTCCCATTTGCTCTTACTTTTTTTGCTCCCACTTTTTGCTCCCCACCCTTTTGCTCCCACTTTTTGCTCCCACTTTTTTGCTCTCACTTTTTGCTACCACCATTTTGCTCCCACTTTTTGATCCCACTTTTCGGCTCCCACTTTTTGCTCCCACTTTTTCCTCCACACTTTTTGCTTCCACTTTTTTGCTCCCCATTTCTGCTCTCACTTTTTGCTCTCACTTTTTGATCCCATATTTGCTCACATTTTGAAGTTAGGTTATGTTAGGTTAGGTAAGGTTAGGTGAAGTTAGGTTAGGTTAGGTTAGGTCAAGTTAGGTTAGGTTAGGTTAAGTGTGGCTAGGTTATAACTAAGTTTATTATTTGTGCTCTCACATTTGCTCTCACTATTTGGCTCACACTTTTTGCTCTCACATTTTTTGCTCGCACTTTTAAGTTAGGTTAGGTTAGGTTATAACTTAGTTTATTATGTTTGCTCTCACATTTGCTCACATATTTGCTCTGACTTTGTAGTTAGGTTAGGTTAGGTTAGGTTAGGTGAGGACATGTTTGGTTAGGTGAACTCAGGTTATGTTAGGTGAGGTTAAATGAAGTTGGGTTAGGCTGAATGGCAGAGGTATGAATTAAACCCGCCTTTTCTCACGTTGGCCTCACAAGTCTAAGTATACCCCGTTCCACTCTAGAGACCTGAAATTAAATTCCTTGGCAGAGCCAGGAATAGAACCCGGGCCACCGCGGTGACATTCAAGATTACTAACCGCTACACAACGAGGTGGACAATATAAGACTGGTCTTGATTGTACATGATCAATCGATAATTAGCTAATAATAATTATAATAATAACAATAAATATTCCATTTGGCAATTGCACGGCTGACCTCTCCCTGTGACGTAATTGATGGTCTCAGGGCGTGGCGGCTATATTGCGCATTAGCCCTTGCGCCAGCTCTGACTGTCCCCAAAATAAGAATAACATAAGACAGGTTGCGCGCGGCGGCCATCTTGCGCATTAGCCCCTGCGCCAGAACCGCCTTATTTATCCTACTAATCACTATTGCCTTATTAAAAGCCTAAGTAGATTGCTGCCAAATGTCCAAGGACCAGTGTGCAAAACATATTTGTGACCGTTGTTTACAATATTTTAAAACCCCTACGCTTTTAGAACGTCATAGGGTAGATTGCGTTTCTCAGGAAGCGGTGAGATTGATATACCACAAGGAGACAAGGCTGTGTTGAAATTCAACAACATTCACAAGCGTGACACTCTCTCCTATATGGTGTACGCAGTTTTTCATGCTCTCACAACACCCATGGCGGGATGTGAACCAGATCCCACCATCAGCTCAACCACACCCATTCAAAAACAAGAACCCTTTGCCATAGGATTTAATGTGGAGTGGGCCTATGACCCCACGCAATCCTTTTACATATCCCGTGAGGGGCCAAATTGTGCCAGATAGTTTTTGGATGAACTTGTTAAGTTGGCTCATCGTGTACAGGGATTACTGGACCACCAAGTACCCATGAGCCTAACGCTAGAACAACAGCAGCAGTATGAGCATGCCACGACATGCCATATTTGAGAAAAGTCTATTTTAGGCGGAGAGGAATAGTCAGAGATCACTCGCACTTTACGGGAGAGTTTCGTGGAGCTGCGCACAGTAAATGCAATTTGAACTTTCCAGCTCGTAGTTTTATCAGTGTCTTTTTCCATAATTTGGCGAATTATGACATTCAGTTTTTGATTCGTGAATTGGGTCATGTCAACAAGGGCTCGTTTACCATTATCCCCCAAAACCATGTGCGTTTTACAGCCCTGACATGGAGGTTGGGCGACTTTAGCATTCGATTTTTGGATTCATTTAAGTTTATGGCATCCTCGCTAGACAGTCTTGTGTATGGCTTGGATGAGGAGGAATTAAAAAATACCAGAATGCATTTTAATGATCCTGAGCAATTTCAATTATGCATTCGGAAAGGTACATTCCCGTATGATTTCGGCAACAACTGGGACGTGTTAAAAAAAACTCCCACAACAAGACACATTTTACTCGAAACTAACACGCAGTACCATTTCCGATGAAGACTATGCACATGCATGTCCAGTTTGGCGAGTGTTTGACATTAAGACGCTAAGTGAATATGCTATGCATTACCTAGAACTGGATGTATTGCTGCTCACCGATGTGTTTCAAAAATTCCGTGAGTTGTGTCAGCACATTTACGGTCTTGAACCGGCTCACTATTATACGAATCCTGGGCTTTCGTTCGATGCTGGTTTGAAATACACTCAAGTGGACTTGGATTTACTCACTGATGTAGACATGGTTCTATTCCTTGAAAAGGGCATTCGCGGTCGCTTTGTGTCGCTTAACCAGCACCATGCCAAAGCGAACAATATCTATATGCCTCATTATTCACCAGACAAACCAGAATCGTACTTAATGTATTATGAAGTGAATAATTTTTATGGCTACGCTGTGAGTCAGTCTTTCCCCTAAGGGGAGTTTTCTTGGCTGACAGAGAAACAAGTGTCAGAATTTGATGTGAATAAGGCTAGCCAGGAAACAGGCCGTGGATATGTCTTAGAAGGGCATATTGAATATCCCTCATCCTTGTATGTTGATCATGCCAATTTCCCATTCTGCCTACAGCAAATGGTTCCCCCTGACAGTAAAGAAAAAATTGAAAAACTCATGGGCACACTTTACAACAAATATCGGTATGTGCTCCATATCCAAATGTTGGTGCAATGCCTCGCCCAAGGCTTGGTGTTAAAGAAAATACATAGAGGTATTTCTTTTGCTCAAAAAGCATGGCTCGAGCCATACATACGACTCAACACAGAGCACCGACAAATGGCAACACAGCAGATTGAATTTATTTTTTAAATTTAATGAACTACAGCATCTATGGCAAGTCCATGGAAAATGTCCACAAATACCGTGACATTAAATTGGTCAGTGTCTGGGAAGGACGTTACGGTGACCGGCGGTACATTGCCAAGCCAAATTTCAAATCGATCAAAATTATCGATAATGATTTGGCCACTATTTAAATGAGTAGGACCAGCGTGACCATGGTTCAGCCCATTTCCTTGGGCCCAGTCATTTTAGACTTTTCCAAATCGGTCATGTATCCAATCCACTATGAGTTTGCCAAACGCCATTTTGAGGACGTCTCTCTTTTGTATATGGATACGGACTAATGTATTTATCACATTCGCCACTGCAACCCCTATGACGTCATGAGGCCGCATAGAAACTGGTCGACACCTCTTCGTATAGCGCTGACAACGTGTTTAAGCTGCCCATGAAAATAAGAAGGAAATGGGCGTTTTAAAAGATGAATGCGGTGATTCCATCATGACGGAATTCTTAGGTTTTCCTCAAAAATGTAAGCTTATCGCACACTAGACTGTAAGGAAGCCAAAAGAGCAAAAGGTGTAGGTAGGGCAGTGGTAAAATCGCTACGTGTAGATGACTACCTGGCGGTTTTACGCACTGGCAAAGCAATGTCCCATACACAATGCAGGATACAATCCAGCAACCATCATTTGTATCTTGTGGAACAGAGAAAACGCACCCTGGCCTCCATGGATAAGAAACGTGTGTGTGCTGATGACTTGCTTACCAGCCTGCCCTGGGGTTATGGTCGCAAGGAGGAGGAGGTGTGATTTTTCTGTTTGTTCGTTTAGGGACATGGCTTTTTTGTGACTCGCAGATTTAGTATTTTTGTATTTTGTAAAAATTGTTTTTTTTTGTCATTGTAAATAATAGATTTTCTAAATTTTATTTTTTGTGTGTAAATAGCGGCAACCCACTTGGATCTTTTGCTCTTTAAAAGCCCAGTGCAACCCTAGTTTATTTTTATTTTTATTTTTAATTTAACAGAGTTGGGAATTGCAAATTGGTAAATAATTTGATGCTTTTATAGCTGTGCAAAGTTGTAGTTTTTGTAAATATTCAAGAAGTAATAGTATTTTTTTAGTAACTTTATTTTGTAATGGTAAAATGTTAAATTTATAATGAAAAGTTATTTTGGGATAAGTGTGCATGTCGAGAATGTGCTTTTGAGAATAAATAAAGTGGATGTGTTTGTTCCCAAAGGCAGGTATGGTTGTGTGAATGTATGAGTAGAGAGAAAGCTGGTGTGTGTGTATGACCAGAGCAAACACGGTGAGGTAGGGTGGGTGGGGAGGGGGAAATTGTCGCTTATATAGTCATTTTGTTTTTTCAATAGTTTTTTTCCATTAAAATGTACCGGTCAATAGTCATTATTTTTGTAAAAACAATCTTACATGCAGGAGTCGTGGACCTGCACGTTTCCGCAAACCCATAAACGCACTGCATCATTATCATCATGTTCAAGCACTTACATCAACATCATTCACAAATCTCGACTTTCGACATACACCAAATGGAAAAAATGTGAAATAGCAAAATGGAAAATCTGTTTCAATATCAATAAAATTCAAAAACGTAAAACTGTCACTTTAAAAACTGAAACATCCATGTTTCAATATGAACAAAATTCAAAAACGTAAAACTGTCATTTTAAAAAGTGGAAATGGCCATGGGTGATATATAAAAATTCAAAAAACTTCAAACGGACATTTTTAGAAAGTGATATCCCCAAAATGGAAAATCCATATCACCAAAAACGCAAAACTTGAAACATACATTCTTTAAAATCTGTAAATTGCAAATTGGCAAATGGCAATGTGTGAAAATATGAAAATAAAAAATCAGCCCATTGTGCTCTGGTAATCATTTGTTTTTATTTCATAGCCATAGGGATTGACAAAAGAAATTAGAATACAAACACATCCCAATTCGTCACTCCTCAATTCCTCAATGTTCATGTCCATACATCATTAACTCTCCTTTCATAGCACTCATGACAATCAGGGCTGCCTTCCTCTCACCCACTGAGGCATCACAGGATGTGAAACGTTGTTTAGCTTTTTTCAATAACAATTTATCTGCCGCATGCCTTAAACCAGGATGACTGTGACGACAAGAAAGATCGTTTTCTTTACATGCTTGATCCAAAAGAATAGTGGGTATATCACCACGCTGCAAACGTTTTTCGAGACGAGGTCCAGGGCCACAAAAACGTTAACCTGGAAGATGGATTTCGAAAGGTAAGTATTGAATCAATTTTTCAATGACGCCATTGCCAGTACAGGTCTGGCATATCCTGTTCAATGGATGGTGAAAAGGTTTGGTCTTCCTCCTCCTCTGTGGATGATGTTAGTGTTTGTTGTTGTTATTGTTGCTTTTCTCACCATGACACCCGTGGAATGATTCAACAAAGTCTTTACACGGACTTTTATGACCATGATACAGTTTCACCGTACAGGGTTGCAATTCACTCAACACAGGGTCTTGAGTCCATGATTTTGGTACATGTTGCCAGATATCTTTCACCGCGTTGGCGGCCACACAATAAATAAAAGAATTGGGCAGCGCCAATAGTTCCTCTTTGGTAAAACTGTCTAGTTTTCTTTTGCACACAATGAACTTACCGATGGCTTTGTCTGTATCATTGCCTTTCCCCATGGTATGATGTTCTGTAGATGTTTACACCACGCTTATAGAAATCTCACTGGTGTCATTCACTGGTAAATCTTGATTTTTAATTTTGTTCACCAACTTGCAACAGGCATTGGTGGTTAACCAATGAAAGAGATGCCACACATGTGCTAAAGCTGTATGGGCAATGCTGCCACAGGGACAAGTATCCATGGGCGTTTGCAGTGAGGCGCAGCCCAAGTCCATGAGGTCGATACTTGACAGTAAGACGCCAAAAATGGTTGCAACCATTCTCGTTTTTCATTACCTTTCACAAATATCACATTGGCCGAGGACAAGTACGCTTTCATAACCACGTCCAAATATTTATAGGAAATGGTTCCTTGATTCCAGTCTAGTTGTCTATGATTTTCAATCCACTCGGTTTCTTTACGGTCTTTTTCACACAACAAATCAAAGCATGGGGCGGTTTAAATACCAAATGCTTAGCTTGCGATATCCAAAAGGAGGTAAATCGATAATGGCCACTTGTTAAAATATAAAATTGTTGTCACCAATTTTAAACCCTTGGTAATACACAATGAGTGTGCGCAACATGTTGACGCTTACCTGGACCAAGTTCAACAGAAGACTGACAAACGATCGACCACTTAAGTGTGACCGTGACATGGACTTACCTGCCGTGCTAGTTTAAAAGAAATAGGTTAGGGTAGGACAGGGCAGATGAAAAATAATATTAACAACCACGAATTATTCTCTTTATTACATCATTTTATTGTCATAACACGTCTTACAGGCTTTAGTCATTTTGGGATAGTAACGATACCAACTCATACAACAATACAGTATTTTGTGTTTATAACGTCCATAACATCGATGATGTCCCAATGTCTCTAAATAGGGGGTTTTGACGGTGAGCTGCTCACCATATAGTCCACACTTATCGTACTTGTTTTTTCATTACTCAACGGCACGAGTGAGGGATAGCTTGAATGACAGGGTGTATTTTCTTCCTCCATTCTGCACAGGTAGGGGCAGGCAGGTGACCAACGCCGATGTTCCTGCATGGGTTCATCGCTCTGTTGCCATTTCTTTACGATGATGGCACAAAGTGGACATTTGACTTCATCACTTGTTTCTAAATAATAGAATCCAGCGGCTGCCAGGGCTTGAGGGTTTATGAAAGGCACCGGCCACGTAGCAAAAGTCTTGAAACTTTGTTCCTCAGAGTTTAAATTCATGGATGTGACATCTCTTGAGGCTTTCAAGCAAGACATGACTGAGCGGCTTGACGTGGGCTGACCTGTTCTTTATACACTCGTCACTTGATTGGACAGTGCATAATATTTGACTTGTTTGCGTTGAATAATCAAACAGTAGGCCGTTGTGTTGGCTGGTACATTGTCATGCGTTTAAAAATAAAGTCGAATGTCAATATTGCATGGCTTGACAGACTCTTCCAGGTAAGAACAGCCAAAGACAATCAGTGTGCTCTTGCCTTAAACGCTTGCGGTGGTAGCATGGGGCTGTTCTCTTTTTGATAATACGACCATCGAAATTTAGAAAACAAGCCGTACAGGGGACAAAACTTTTTTTTTTAAATCCAAATCCAGTCGTTCAAAGGGAAACAAAGCTCCGTTGAGGAATAGACGTGCATTTCTCAATTGCAGGTGATCTAATTGCGTGGCATCTTTGGGTTGTTGATACTTGCGAATCGTTTGAAACCCCACGATCATGTAGAGAGGTCTCTCTGTATAGTGGGCTGTTTTTACAGACCAACTGTGTGTGTTGGTGGTGGGTAATGGCGGTTACTCATGGAGTGACCAGCTTCTAAATTCCATGGGTAGGGGCATATCTCTCTTTACCATCTTGAGTATGTCCAGTTTTTTTGCTACCGTCATGGGTCACATGGGGCACTTTCCATAGCAAGCGTTGTAGTTGAATTTTTGAATCTATGGGGCATTGTCGGCTCTCTTGAGTGCATTATTATCACTCATGTCTCTGACCAGATAAAGCACTTGCCTGCAATGACCACAATGCGCTGGTGTTCTTCGACAAAGCCTAAAATCAGTTTAAGAGTTAAATATCCAGTAAATGTGCCATTAGTGTGTAGCATCCTGTCATTGGTCGTGTCAGGGCACCAACCTGCCATGCAAAGTGTATTACCTTCTTCCTCACTAAAAGAGGGGTATAGTTTCATGACACTGGAAATACCCACATTTCGAGTGCTATCCACCACGACATCGTTAATGACATAACGCACTTCAGAAAACAGAAAGGCAAAAGCATGGTTGGCCAACGTGGATGTTGTAGGTGTAGAGCCATCGGCTTTAGTGAATCGACCTTTAATCTGAATGATACATTCATGCGGTAGGTTGTAAATATCTTGGTTGTTGATAACAAATTGAATTTCATCATTGTTATGGAGTACAGGTGTTTGAGCTTGATAGGAATGGAGATCAATTCATACAACCCCTGGTTGCTCCTCGATGTGGTTCGCTACCTCTATGGTAGAATTCATCATGGGGGTTGACGTGGTAACCCAAACGCTGTAAAATTTGCTTGTCCTTAGATGTTAACGTGTATTCACGTGGCAAACAACTAACACCATTTCTAGACGGTGTTGTTGCTTTATACACAAACTTCATAGTGGCTTTAGCACCAACTTGTAAGTCACTGGTGTGGTAGAATCTAGTTGAATGAGTTGTTGCTCTCTATCGATCAGTCTTAATGGAATATTACTAATACCATCGACATACACAGAATGAAAAAGTACCATAGGAGGGTTTCACGAATAATATTGCCATTGGGCGATGTCACAATAAAGTTATAAAGCGAATGCGGTGGTTCTTGATAGGTATACACTTGGCTAACAATATTACACGTTACTGACACATGATGGTCCTCAATAAATTTCACTTCATGGTCTGATTCATCTATTTGTAGGGCTCCAAAACGCGTGGTTTTAATCCTAGTAATGGACCAATGGAATCGGAACGTGTTCTAAAGTCAATGTTGAATGAAGAGAAAATACTGCAGCGATGAGTGTTGGTATAACCTACAAGTTCAAACATGCGCGTTTCTTCAAGAAATGACTTTAAACCATATTAATTGATCAACACCAAATGAATGTGTTCATAAATGTCTTTTATCGTATATCCACCAGAGTTCAGGGTGAGCACAGAAGCATCATAGTAAAACCTGTTGTTCAAATTTTCACGTATGTTGTATATTCTATTGTACGTTTCAAGTGAAACAAGTCCTAAACCATAAGGTCTTTCACTCAATTCGTTAGGCGGGTAATATTCTAGGCTGACTTCAGGTCCACGTCCATGCAGTGTAAACGTCTTACTTTCTGCCGACATACTGTGGACGTTTTTGTTTATGCTGTACCTTATATAGAAAAATAACCACAAACGTCCACACGGTTGGTTGCTAAACGTTTGCTCACGTTTCACATTATAACATATATTGATCTTGTTTCCAAAATAGGTTACGAGTACCACGGGCGGGGACAAATTTCCAAAACTGTCAAATTACCATACGGTGGACCCCTCTTTGACATAAGCCACATAATGCGTTCCTGGTCCTCGATGATCATCCTAATTGACAACAGCACATTCCTGTTTCCAGGGACTTGGGTGTAATTTGTTTCGCATAAACGCACCTCTAAAATGAGAAAGCATTAGTTGTTTAGCATAGCTTTCCACTTGTTCTTGCGTCATAACATGCCTTGCTATGGCTGAGGTTATTTTTTTTTCATTTCGAAATGGTTAAATCCCCAATCCTTGTTGATAAAAGGCTGGCTTTAAATTGGCCTTACTAGCCCCCATTGCAATCGCTTCCATGGTTTCATTGTGTCGCTGATTTTCTCTTAGTTGTTGCTTGCCCTGCACGAATCAAAAGGCAGAGCTATTGACATAAAGGAAGCAATCGAGATACACCTAGCCAAACGAAACAATCCCAACAATCTACATGAACACACGTTCAAAGAGAGCTCACCCCTCTTCACCTCTGTGTGGCTTTGATGGTTTGCGCCACCGCACTGGCACCGCGCAAAAGTGAACCCAGAGCAGCCAACTCAGCAAATAAAGCAGGTAAAAATCCCGCTCATTTGGGGACGGGAATCACTCGCCATGGGTTTGAACCCTGTCGCCGACGTTTTGGAATAACACGTATCTCGGCTGCTGGAAGGCATTTCTTCATGGTCAATACATTATTTTTCTTTTTTTTCTTTCGCAAGGGCTTGTCCACGGATGCCTTAATCCCATGCATTGACAATGGCAGGGTCCTTTTTTCAGTGTTTCTCACCACATATATTTGTTTCACCATGATGATGATGACCAACAACCTATCACAAGAAAGTTTAATTCACAACAAACGTCAGGTTGTTATTTCATGGCGGTATATTCCAAGTCCACATAAAGTGGGAAATCGTTTATGGTTTTTCCCGCTTGCTTTTCATCCCATGTCAACATGTGATGAAAAGATAATTGGGCAACTGCATTGACCATTTCATTGTTAAGGACCAACATCCTATGACCATTTATCTCTACTTGTTAATGGATTTCATCAGGCATGGCGTATTTCATGTGAATGGTTCCATCATAGTGTAATCGATAGTGGTTTAAACCCGACGCAAGCACATAGGTCAGGTGCTGGTCATGGACTAGCGGTAAATGGTTTCTGTCATTCACAGGGTTTTCATTAGTCAGATACACTAAAAATTCAGATGGGATACATTTATAAAGCCTTTTCATTTCATAGGACACGTAACGTTTGGTACAGACATCGTCTTCGTCTTGTGGGTCTTCCACATGAATAATGCGGTGATGATTAGCCGTATAGCCATTCACCGTAAGCTGAGGCACTTTGTCATAAAACTCACACACCTTGTATCCACATACTTTTTTGTGACGTCTTTAGACACTTGATGATGGGTTAACCGCTTTCCCTTAAAGTCACAATCTCCTTGTTTTGTGCGTGGCACTACAGACCTATCCACATAGTGTTTATTAGCTGGATCTGTTTCTTGTTTAGGATCATGTATGAGAAAAGACCTAGCTTTGGCCATCAACGCATGTCCAAAGACATCCATCGTCAACTTGTAGTAAGAGTCTACTGATTCTGTGACAAGTCTCGGTTCCATGTATATAAACAGCCTGCTAGCCTCTCTAAGCCTTAGTTGAAATGAAGATTATTAAGCAGCAAGAGTAATTCCCCGTGGGGAACATGGTTTCCCATCTCTGTCCCACATCACGTGAACAACGCCATGGTTCACTGTTTCCATCTTCCATTCGCTACATCATTGTGGGGCCTTGGGGATGTGGAAAGACCAATCTTTTGCTGACGCTCTTTACTGCGCCCAATGGTCTCCGTTTTCAAAATATTTATTTTTTTGCAAAACCTCTCTACCAACCCCTCTACGTGTTTCGGGATCAAGTCATGTCTGGATTACAAAATGAGAATATGGGTTATTTTACATTTTCCATGCAAGAAAATATTATTTCACCGGATGAGGTAAACCCTGATTCACTCATGATTTTCGATGATGTATCCACTGAACGACAAGGCATCATTCAAAGCTATTTCAGTATGGGTCGTCACACACATATCGATTGCTTCTATCTTGGGACAAACGAATTCCAAAATGTCCAAACAGTTGATTCGTGACAACGCCAATGTCATAGTTTTATTTCGCCAGGACGAGAGGAACAGTCGTCATATTTATAATGAACATGCGAATCCCGATATGACCTTTCAAATGTTTACTGAATTGTGTGCCAAGTGCTGGAACACTCAACGTCATGCCTGTTTGGTCATTGACAAACAAAGTGAACTCAACCAAGGACGGTATCGCTTAGGGTTTGATCATTTAATTGCTATTTAAAGCACTGTCTCATTCCCTGTCAAGTCATTTGTCAAGACGCCATGGCGTTAACTGAGAGTCAATTGAATAAGCATATTATTAGAGCAAGAAATACTATTCGCCAAAAGTTTCGTCAATTGAAACGATCGCGTGGGAATCATGCTTTGTTTATTCAACAACATTTAGCAGCTCCATTAAAAGCCTTGTTGAAACCCTCTTTCAAGCCATCTGAAACACTACCCACCGTTTCACAAGCCACTCAGACGCTACACGAGGACCCTGAGGAAGAGGAGGGGCAACAGGAACAGGAAGATTTGACTAGCGTTAGCGAGGTTGAGGATGACGAGGAACAAGTGTTTACGCCTAAAAAAAAGACCTCACCACTTGCAGAGTTTGTAAGAAAAAAGAAATCCTTGATCAAGGTCGAAACACCTTGCCCTTCCAGATCGTCTCCTTTTTCACAACTCTTGGCCACCCCTCAACATAATGCTCAACTGAAAAACAATTTAATAAAATATTATGAATCAACAATAGAACCATATTTTACCGATCTATTTATTGAAAACACAGATACCTCGTATGGTGTTCGCTATGAGGATGATAGTTTTAAAATTGGAGAATCATCCATTAAATTTGCTCGTACTAAAGCTGTCATTAAGAACATCAATTATACATTAACGCCAGGACTGGTAAAGCTGCTCTTCTCTCGAACCGCCTCTTTCCATTATTATATGTCAGAGGACCTTGGCAAATATAAATCCATTTTATTGGACACCCATACCCACAAAAGACAGTATGATCCCGCTCAACAAGTGAATGCCAATATATCTCAAAAATATAAAACCATCATTGCAAAAATATTTCCCTCCGGTCAAAGTGGTCGTCGTAAAGCGTCCGCTTCGGGAGTGACATTTAAACCAATAAAACCCTTTGTGGATGTTACCTACTGGCATAATCCCAATACGCTCTTCCAGCGACTACAGCTGTTGCATGCATCACGTCAAGCCGCCCATACCGGTCACGATTTGAAAATTCAAGAAATTGAACAAGAACTTCGAAATGCCAAAATTATTGTTTAAGCCCTCACCCATTAATATCGGCATTGCTCATGTGTTGCATCGTCCAGCTAGGCGTCCCTATCCGCGATACAAGGTGATTTCACGGGGTGTGGATGAACTTTGGCAGGCTGACTTGGTTGAAATAATACCCTATGCTGGCGTTAACATCGGTGTACGCTATATGTTGACCGTCATTGATGTCTATTCTAAAATGGCCTTTGTTGAACCTGTGCGTCGTAAGTCTGGTCCACTAGTCCCCAAGGCCTTTCAACATATTATTCAATAATCCAAACGTCAACCTCAGTTGTTACAAACCGACGAGGGGAAAGAATTTTTCAACGAGGATTTCTCCAGTTTTCTCAGATCTAAGGATATTCACCATTACACCACTTACAGCAATCTCAAAGCCAGCGTGGTCGAGCGGTTTAACCGAACATTGAAAACCCATATGTGGAAAGCGTTTACAGCTCAGGGCACTTATCACTGGTTGGACATGTTACCAGAGCTAGTGCCACGTTACAATGACACCAAACATAGAACGATTGGGACTAACCCACGGCTCGTGACCAAAAATATTCAGCGACTGGATAAACTGTTAACCCCATAAAAACAGCAGACCCTAAAATTACCGATTGAAAATTGGAGATTTAAGTCGGTCTTCAATAAGGGCTACACACCTCCGTAGGTGACCGAACTATTTCGAATTCGTCAAGTCAACATGGACAGTCCAGTCACCTATTTACTCGAGGACCTCAACCATCAACCTATAAAAGGTAGATATTATCTCCATGAACTTCAGAAAACAGCGTTTCCTAAACATTACCTTGTGGAAAAAGTGTTGAAACAAAAAGGAAATAAACTATATGTAAAATGGTAAGAATTTAACTCTACCTTTAATTATTGGATCAATAAATTACATGTTGTGTGAAACCGTGTAATTTTTATTTATTTATTTATTTATTGAATTATGTTGTACAAGATCCCCTGTGTACGGCGCTCAGCACTTTATGCATGTCCACACATGTTATCAGCCAAACGTCTTTTTTCTTTCTCTCCCATCTGTGTCGCACTCCTGAACTCCATGTTGACCTACAACTCATTCAGCTATTGGCTGTCATGGGATCTCCACTCCTCCCCTCACCTCTCCCCGGCCCTCTGGCACCGCCCCTGACCGCTCTGCAATGGTCATGCGATTTCCTGTTGTGTAGAGGTTTCCTTCCTCTCCCGTCTCACTCGCTTCTGCTCGGGGCCTGGCTGACAGGATGGGAAGTATTATCTCCATTACAGAGTTGCCACATTGTTCCAACCTGTTATCACATGACAGCAATGTTGTCTGCTCTCACCCACATTCCATTCTCTTAGCCGGCTAGCCAGCCTCAAGCGGATTTTTCTTTCTAGGCTGCCAGTCACACATTCAAAGCAAGATCTTAAAGTTCTTAATGACAACTATCAAACGCCCTGCTTTCATTCGTCTCATAACATTATTATTATTATTATTATTATTATTATTATCATTTGTCAATTCACTCATTTCTAACATGTTTAAACATCACCATGAGGGATTTTCGAAATTCGCCTTTATTCATTCGTCATAGTAAATATCCCAAAAAGCGACCGCTCGCCCTGCTGCCCCTCCAAATAGCCATTCCCTGTATTCACCATGGCCAGTGATAGTCTTGCTGTAACACACGCTCCAGCGCTAGCGCCTGTCTGTGAACAACCACGTTTCATAAAAAACAGGTAAAAATTTCAAATTGCATATTTTTTGTCCTAGAGACTTGACAATTATTTTAATGGTAGAGGGGGTAAGCTACCTTTCATTTATGTCAAACAAACGTTTTTGTAAACTTGTTAGTTTCCAATATATAGGAATTTCAAAAAAGGACTTTAAAAAAATATAATAATACAAAAGTTTTATTATAAAAAATAAAAGTAATAGAGACCTTGAGTTTGAACCATGACACAACGATCTATCATGTTTGTTTTTTAAACTCTCGCCTATTTTCAAACAATTTTTTTAACAAAAAATTAAAAATATAGCAAGTCTTCCATAGCAAAGCCCCCGTCAGCTCGAGTCCAACAACACCTCATTCATTAAAATCCGACAAAGCGTTCACGAATTATCGCCAATGTTCGACTGAAAGTAGGCTATAATTTTTTTTTGTTCTACACGCTTCAACTTTGCTGTCCCCCTAGAGGACATAGGCACCTTTCATTTACGTCAAACAAACTTTTTTTTCATCTTAACCGTTTCCAAAATAAAGTCAAAGTCAAAAAAAAACTAAAATACCAACACACCTTACCACACTACTACAAGTTTTGACCCTCGAGACTTGAAATTTATTTTGGGGATAGAGGGGGGTAGGGACCTTTCATTCATGTCAAACAAACTCATTTGTAAAGTACCTAGTCTCCAAAATATAGGAATTTCAAAATTGAACTGTTTTCAAAAAAATATCAAAAATAAAAAAGATTTATTATAAAAAGTAAAGGACATAAAGACCATTCGTTTCAATCATGGCATAACGTTCTATCATGTTTGGTTTTTAAACTATCGCCAATTTTGAAAACAAAATTTTTCATTTTTTTTTTGAAACTATAACGAGTGGTCCACAGGAAAGAGGACGTCAGCTCGAGTCCAACGACACCCCATTTGTCAACATCCGACCATGGGTTCACCAGATATTAATTACTTAACATGTACAGTCGGGTACAAATAAAATGGGTGGGTTACAACCCGCTTTGCCCCCCTACTTATAATGAACATAGGAATGCGCTAAGATACGGATTACATTCAGCCGTATGTGAACATATTTGTGACGCGGGGCACATCTTTACTAACATTGAGACGGACCTAAAAATAATTCATCACGAATCGAAAGGCAGAGCTCTTGACATAAAGGAAGCAATCGAGATACATCTAGCCAAACGAAACAATCCCAACGATCTACATGAACACACGTTCAAGGAGAGCTCACCCCTCATCAAGCTACTAAAAACACACCCTGTCGGAAACAAGACACAACTTAGCGATACAGCCAAGCTAGATAAAAAATTAGGGGGTTTTAATAGGAAAATGTTATCTGGATCAGGTGTACGATGTACTTTTCTTCTGCAATAAACCAAGGCCCGTATTCGCGGCAGTATTAAAGGTGCCGGGACGTTCTCAAAAGACCGGGCTGCGGTTAGTTTGAATGGCTTATGGTCCACGCGTGGCGAGAAATGTTCCACGGTCGTTGATAGTTGTAGAACCACCTCATTCAATATCATACATCTTATCTAGGTTGGCAACACCCCACATAAACACTTCGCAATGACTCCGCACAGCACATATGAACAGGGGGAGAATAGGGAAAAACCAGTGTCGTTGAGATAACAACCTACCTCAGTCGACCACACCTGGAGTTACAGTGAACAGAAAAACTGCGCGTAGCTCTAGCAAGGAAGACAACCAGATAAGTATTAGCCTGTAATAGGATTACAGTGTAAACATAGTTGTTTTCTACAACCATATAATCACTCCAAATAACAAACTCCGGATATCTATCACCATTTAACATTTCACCTAACAACATATACAGGCTGAACGTAAAATGCTGCACTTGGAGTTTGCCATGCGATTTCTCACCCAATTGCAAGAGAAAAGTTTATATAGCAAAATCGGATCGAGTGCTGATTAAAACCACAAGTATGAAAGCGAAGAGCTGGCAACACTGTCACATACTGAAGCGCATCGGAATGTACAGAGAAATGTGTAACATCCCGCAGTACCGTACTATTCGTCGCAGCTCTCCGAGTAGGCTGTTGGGTTATCAAACCACATGCACCAACGAGCTATGGTTCGAATCTACATCAGTTTTTTTTTGCGTGTTACGTTCGTTCCCGTCGTTTAACTGCATTTGTAAGCATGACATCACATCATTTTGTCACATGACAGTGTGAGTCACCCCCGTTGCGTAGTGGTCAGCGTGATTAGCTCCCATCCCGGAGGTCCGCGGTGCGATTCCTGGCTCTGCCACGAATGTTTAAAAGTGGTCTGAGGACAGGTACGGGGTCTAGTCAGCCCCGGGTGGTCCAAATGAGTAGAGGGGGCTTGATTCCCACCTCAGCCATCCTCGAAGTGGTTTTAAGTGGTTTCCCACTTCGTCTTCGGGCAAATGCCGGGATGATACCTACCATAAGGCCACGGCTATCTCCTTCCCCTGTCCTTGCCTAACCCTCCCACTGTTTCCATCCCTTCATCAGGCCCCCGTTCATTTTGCAGGTGCAGCTGCCTGGAGAAAGTGCTAGTCACACTCCCCAGTTGTATCCCCGAACTAGAGTCCCAAGATCCAGGACACTGCCCTCAGTGGCGGTAATGGTGGGATCCTCGCTTAGTCCGTAAAACGATAATGGAAAAAAGAACGCACAGTGTGATCCATTACACTGCATGCATGAGTCGACTAACCACGCATTGCACAACCTTAACTGGTCCTGCCAAGTTCATGTAGGGAGGCTTCATGATGGAGTTCACAAATGGTGAATACGTCGATATGCCTTTAGTGTTGGGTGCTGCTCGTGAGTATGCGGCACGGTACCCTCAAAAGCGCCATCCCGATAAGAATGTTTCTCGTCGCCTTGAGCAACGCCTGTGGGAAACCGGTAATCTTCGCCCACAAGTAGTGGACAGAGTTCGTCCAAGGACTAGACGTAGCCTAACTACACACGGAGGATGCAATTCTTGAAACCGTTCACCAATCACCACTACGAAGTACCCGTGATATTGCAAGGCAGTTCCAGGTAACTCCAACACTGGTTGTTGACGTGTTGCACGACGAAGAACTGAATCCATATTTTTATACGTTAACTCAACACCAGCGGCCAGAAGACTACATTCAACGAATACAGTTTTGTGAATTGCATTTGCAAAAAGTTAAAGATAACGAATATTTTATCAAGAATGTGCTATGGAGTGACGAACGTAGCTTCACTCGGCAAGGTATTTTCAACCATCACAACAGTCATTATTGGTCTGACCACAACCCACATCGCACCCGTGAACGTGGCTTTCAGGCACGCTTTGTCATAAAGCCTGTAGGTTGGAATCGTGGAAGGATTGCTTTTAGGCCCTTACCTATTGCCAGACAAGTTTATTCCCCCCTCTATCGTACGTTCCACTTGGTGTTCGGCGACAGCTATGGTTTCAGCATGATGTTGCACCGCCACACTTTGGTATGACTGTGCGTAACTGTTTAAATGAAGCGTGTTCAAGGAAATGGATTGGTCGTGGAGGTCCAATGTTCTGGCCGCCACGTTACACGGACCTTAATCCACTAGATTTTTATTTGTGGGGACACTTAAAGGAACAAGTTTATAGTACTCCACCCATGGATGTACAAGACCTAATAGCTCGCGTGCATGCTCAATCGGTAATGGTGGATGCAGATGTGTTGCATAGGGCCCGGCAAAGTATGCTCCAACGAGTGGCGAAGTGTTTGCAAATGCAAGGAGGTCGTTTTGAACATCTGCTGGGAAGTGAAGGCGTTGCTCGTAAGTGTACGTACCGGCTCTGTGAAGATACGACTGGACGTCAAACGTACACTATGGAATTATGGTGCATAGCATAATGGGCAATCTAGTGTAGGCTACCTACAGTATTGTGCTTCTTTGTACCGCATTAGATAGAGCCGATGTTACTGTATCCATTATTATGTTCTATTGGCTTTATTTGTGCCTTGGACGAAACAAGGGGTCGTTTAACTCTGTAAGAAGTTCATGTTACGTTTGAATGATTAAATACCGGTAACTGTAACGGTAAGACATAGTGTATTGCAAAGTGGAGGTGTACATTAGATGCAATTTGATACATTACCTGAAAAAAATGGCGCGAACGCGACTCGAGAATCGGCGCGTCCGCACAACCGGTATTCATGGCATTACCTCGTCTCACTGAGCTAACGAGACAGCTCCGGCAGAGTGCCGAGTTCCTGCGACCAGTTTTTGGCCACGCTGCATGCAGTTACAGCGTTGCCAGAGTCTCGTTTCTTAACACGCATTTCTGTTAGTAGGGGGGTAGTGGTGCTTCTAACGCACAGTCTGTTCCAAAAGTAAGTACACACTTTTTGTTTATTAATATCTCTCGAACGCATAGTCCGATTTTGACAAATGAGGTGTCGTTGGACTCGGGCTGACGCCCTCTTTCCAATGGACCAGTCATTTCAACCCCTAAATAAAACCTACCCCTACTAGGGGGTGAAATTGTAATTTTTTTTGTGAAAGTCTTTTTTCAAATGCGACATGTATAAGGTGCGCTGCTAAAATGAACTTAAACGTTGTTGCTCATATAGCGCATGCGTTTTTCTGGCTGCCGCTATGGATTAACATTTTTGTTCTTGTTTTATACGCATGCGCACTTGGAATTTTTGTAAGAAAAATGATTGATAAGAAGGGGTTTTGGTGGTGAGGAGAGAACCAGATAGTCGCCTACTTTCCTAAGAAGTTTGCCGATATCTCTCGAACGCAAGGTTGGATTTGGACGTGTGACGTGTCAAATCGCTTGTCTCGAAGCTCTATATATGCTATTAATAGGTTAAAGTTTTGAGAATGAGGGAAACAGGCTTTTTGGGGGTAAAACCATGATTTTAGACTTTTTCCGATATTTCACGAATGCATGGTCGGATTTGGTCCTAAGACGTGTCAAATGGCTTGTCTCAAAACCCTCTTTATTTTGGTAATAGGCTAAAGTTTTTGAGAATGAGGGAAACAGAATGTTTTGGGGTAAACCCCTGATTTTAAAATTTTTGCTATATCTCGCGAACCAATCATGCTAGAGGCGTGTACGAGGGGTCCAAGGACTTGGGCTGACGTTCTCTTTCCTATGGACCACTCGTTATATTTTTTTTAAAAATTGGAAACTCGATTTTGGGGTAAACAAGTGTTGTTTGTGATTTTTGCTGATAACTCACGAACCAAGAAGCCTAGAGACAAGTGCGAGGTGTCATTTCTTTCACTGCGTTGCCCTCTTGCCGAGGATGTTCGTGATGAGCAGGAATGAAAAACCATGTTGAGGTAAAACCATGATTTTAGACTTTTTGCTTTATTTCGCAAACCCATAACGCTAGAGACGTTTTCGAGGTGTCCTAGGACTCAGGATCACGCCCCCTTTTAGAAACTATGTTTGACATTTTGACAAAGGGCCTAACGCCATACATGTTGAAAAAAAAATTCTTTACCGATACCTGTTTATAATGTTCATGAAGCGTAGTGGTTGAGAGAGACGATACTGCTGGGTGTGTGTGTGTTTCAACGAACCTGTCGCTAACCACAAGGACCATGCTTAATAGAACAATCGCTATTTCGGCGGGTCGGTGTATGACAGAGCGAGCGTGCGTTTTTCTGATATTTTACCTTTAACGTGTAAACGGTGATGAGAACTTGGTTCTATGTTGGTCGAAGCGAGTACAGAAAACAAACTTGCAGACGAGCAGGAGGTGAATGTCATTTGAGCTTATTGGAAGGCGTTGATCTGACTTGACAACAGGTGCAATGGAAAACTGACAATGACGCTTGAAGGTGAAGTAATCTGACCATCGTGGTGGCATGGGAGTGTGAAATGCATGCACACACGTGTGAAATCACATGTAGGCTAAACAAGTTACATCCTGTTTTGCTTCGTACGTGACAAAATGCAAGTTCAGGTGAAATTTGATCTGGCACAGGTGTTCGCCTGGGACGTTAGCTGTCCACGTGCGCGATAACAGAATGTTCAAAGCGTGGGAAAAAAAGATTATACATGCAACGTATCATATATAGAGACATGTTATCATTTCACACTCACTTAGGTGAGTATTTGCTACTACCACCATGATCTGCACCGACGGCGGCTCCACACTGCGTTGCATGAAACCCCTGGTCTTGTTTAACAGTTTTGGTGTTGGTGGAAAATACTTAACCTTGTTGTGGGGTAGGTATATATTTATTCATTTATATATTTATTGATTTTTATATAAATACATGCAATTACTTATTGATTAGGTAATTAATGTTTTATTTATTTATTTGTTTGCAGATAACGTGTATAGCCTACCTGTCGTGTGTCTGTGGGAAATATATTAAAGAAAGAGAAAGACAGACAGCTAGAAAAGGAAACCATTTCCACACTAGCCCACGAGACGGGAATAAAGCAAAGCATTACAAGTCAAGGTGAGATTAGTTTTTATTATATAATATAACCTGTTTGAACTCCGCCTGCAGGATCTACTGGGTGGATTGAGTAGCTCAGTAGTTTCTGTTGCCGGTCCCAAGCCAGGAGAAAGGAGGAGGGTTGGCTTAAGCCGTAAAATAAGAGCCAGAACACATCTTGAGGCAACCTCTAGGACTGACAATCTTAGTTGTATAACGTTGGACTTTGTCCAACCCACATTTACTTTAATAGCATTGATTTAGCTTCTAATGGTCATGATTACCCTGAAGACAATGCTAGGCGTAAATCGGATTCCAGGGTGCCTAGCAGTTTAGGGTTACATTATGGTGAATCGGAGCACCACAAGAACAGTTCAAGATTCAAGAAAATGAGAAAATATTTTTTTGGAACATACAATGTGAATTCCTTAATTCAGGTTGGAAAATTAAAACAACTAACAACAGAACTTCATAGACATCACATTACAATATTAGCCCGTCAAGAGACCAGGTTCTTGGATGAGGACACCTTTAAATCTGACAACTTCCGAATTTTCAAAGGAAAAGTTGGGAAGAGAGTGATGAAGAACATGCCACATCTTGGAACAGCTTTTATGGTCAACAAGAAATTTTTGGACGCAGTTATCGCTTTTAGAAGTGTGAATGCCAGACTATCTTTTCTAACTATAAAATCTCTCAATAAGAGATACACGCTAATCAATGCCCATGCTCCTATAAATAAGGATAATAAAACGAATCCAGAGAAAGTTGATGAATTTTGGGACGAGTTAGAAGCCGAAATTCTCAAAATTCCTTCTAATCATGTAATAATTTTACTTGGAGATTTCAATGCTCAGCTTGGATCTGAGAGAAAATTTTCTGATATAATAGGTAAATATCCCGCTCACAATAGAACCAACAGGAATGGTGAGAGATTGGTTAAACTCTGTGTACATCTAAACTTAAAGATTATGTCCACACATTTTAAAGCAAAACCAAGTAAAAAGAAAACATGGGTCTCCCCAAATGCGTTGCTGGATGAGTTTCAACTAGATCATGTAGCTATCTCTCGCAATTGTTTAAAAAAAAATCAAAATGTGAAGGTAAGAAAATCCATTAATGTAACTTCAGATCATTTTCTCAAATCAAGGTGAATTTCATACCTTTTACACGCAAACAAAATACAACTAGAATTAACATTCCGAAAATTAATAGAGAGGTTCTTACAAATGAAAAAAGGATAGAATTTCAAGGAAAACTTAAAATACCAACCAATTTGAATGATGTTACTAATAACCTTCTTGAACCAGCTCAGGAAATTGCACCGTTGAACTTTTATAGGCAACATGCTTGGTGGAATGAACAATGTGAAAGAGTGATCAAAGAAAGACATTGTGCTTGGCACAAGTGGAACGGGAACAAGACTCCAGAAAATTTAGAGGAAGTACAAAGATTAAGGAAAATGGCCCACCAGACTTTAAGAACGATTCGAAGAAAATATATGAAGGACCAAATAATGGAAATGGACGACAATTTTAAGAAAAATGACACCTGATTGTTTTATAGAGCATTTAAGAATGAAATCACTGGATATTCAGCGCCGAGTTTAAATTTCAAAAGGGAAGATGGTACGCTAGCATTAAACAACAAGGAAAATTGTGATATCTTGGCTGCGTATTTTGAGAAGTTGTTAAAATGTCCAAAACCGACAGACAAGTTGAGTTTCAAATTTACAACACAAAATTTTGACTCTACGCCCCCAGATGTAAATGAAGTTAAATGTATTATCAACTCACCTAAAAATAATAAAGCCTCAGGCAAGGATGGAATAATTGCAGAAATGTGGAAGCTTGTAGATAATGAATTTTTAATAGCGACGACAAATCTATTCCAGAAAATTTGGATTGAGGAAGCAATTCCAGAAGACTGGTTAATCGCCTTAATTCATCCACTACATAAAAAAGGCTCAAAAATTGATGTCAATTGTTATAGGGGGATCTCATTGTTGTCTGTCACATATAAAATATTTGCCAAACTACTTTTAAACAGACTTGAACCACAGATCGAACCACAGCTTGACGAGTTCCAAGGAGGTTTCAGAAGGAATAGATCGTGTGCAGAACAAATTCTTAGTTTAAAATTGATATTAAAATATTACAACAACAGGCCAAAGAATATCTTTATCTCATTCGTTGATTTTCAGAAAGCGTATGATTCAGTGGATAGGGATACTGTTTTTGACACATTGAAGGAATACCAAGTTGATCAAAAAACCATAAATTTAATAAAACTTACATTAACTAATACGATTTCCAGAGTCAAATTTTTAAATGAAGTTAGCGAGCCCTTCGAGGTAATAACTGGGCTAAGACAAGGGGACAGTCTATCACCACTGCTTTTCAATTTGGTCTTGGATAAAGTCATGAGGACGTTTTGGGAGAAGAACGATTCAAGTGCTAAAATTGGTACAAAGAATAAGAACCTCAAAGTCAAAGGTTTAGCATTTGCTGACGACGTAGCGTTGTTTGCTGAATCAGAACAAGAAGCTATTAACCAAATAGATCAGTTAAAAGAAACGGCGGAAAAAGCGGGCTTACAGATTTCGTTGGCAAAAACAGAGATGATGACAAGTGATCAGAAATACACTAAGAAAATGATAAAAACAAATTATGGGAGCATCAGGGTCACTGACCGATTTAAATATCTTGGAGAAATAATTAGTAGCAATGGGACGGATAAATTGGCAATCGAGAACAAAAAAGGGAAATTGGAAAGATTAAATTTTTGTACAAAAAATATATACAATAAAAAGAACCTGTCTATCAATGCAAAATTACGACATTTTAATGCTGTTGTTAGACCAGTCATCTTGTACGGCATGGAAACTACAAATATAACCGGAATGGAGAATTTGCTCAAGATAGAAAGAAGAATTTTAAGAAGGATTTATGGTCCTAGGAAAACACAGGAAGGTTATAGACTGAGATCGAATGCAGAAATTTATAGTAAAATTGACAACCTTGAAGTGATGATCAGAAAACGGCGACTTCAGTTCTACGGACATATGGTCCGCATGGATTGCTCAAGGTTAAACAAACAAATTTTTGATAAAATCTGGAACTATAAAGGACAAGGAGGCTATGTAAAACAAATGAAAGAAGAACTTCAAAAATTCAAAATTACTGAAGAAAATTGTCTAAATCGAATACAGTACAGAAAAAAAAATTTTGGTCTCAAAATTCTTGTCGTGGAGAAGAAAAATCTCAACAGAGGAGAATGGACTGCTGAAAGAAGAGCTGCACAGTCGACCAGGATGAAAGACTTCTGGAAGAGAAAGAAGGCAACTAGACCTATAAAGAAGTGATATTTGCGTGGTCCTTGTTGGCCTGTCCGCGGTGTATATATATATAACCTGTTTGATTTTGTTTTGTTTACGACGTGCATAAACTATATGGAATGGATATACTTATGGTGGTTTATTTTATTTCTTTTTAGAGTGTTGGAAAACGCTTGACCTCTGTTGATAACCAGGAACGCGTGTGTTTGGGGCCATTGTCAAGCAGTCTACAGCTGAAAGCTCAGGTGAGAGTGTTCATTCAAAATAATGTCTTTTGCTACTGCTACCGATAGCCTAACTTGGGAACCCCTAAACAGTTGTTTCAAATCCCATGTGTGCTCTGGTCGTGTGGTCAATGTTAGAAAAAGTTTGATTCCCAAAGAATTTTTAGAATCTTGTTTTGAAATTTTCAAAATTGAAATTTGCACAGCGCAAAGGTTGCATACGGCTTTAAAGGTGAATACAGAACAGGTGTGCGATTTCATATATAAAAAGAAGGACGTACAGCATCAAGAGGCATTCTATATTTGCAGTAAAATGCAAGAGCTTTTGATAGCTGATAATCTGAACGAGTGGTATCAAAGCCATGTGGTGAATGCCTTGCTATCAAAATTTGATAAACTACAACAAGGACCGAGTGGCCTCGCCTTAGACAAAATTCACCATCTACCAATCAACATTTGTCATTTCAACCCGTTGAATGCTGGGTCTAGCTATATTAAAACACTACCAGCAATAGCATTGAAAAAGGCTGTGGTGAATATTGAGAACCATGACAATGATTGCTTCCTGTGGTGTGTGGCCGCGTATTTGCAGCCAGCACAGGACCATAATGGTTCTCGACCAGGAAAGTACAAAGCCAAGTTTGAAGAATTGAAACAAAAATTAAATTAAACTCGAGTGTCGTTCCCTATGGACTTAACCGAGATCCATAGGTTTGAACAAGACAACCAGGACTTTTCGTTCATGGTGTATGGCCTTGATGGTAATAACATTGTGGGTCCTTTTTATGCCACAAAAGAACCGAAACGACACCACTTTCATCTTTTATATTTATCTGTAGGAGAGGTGAATCACTATTGCCTGATTAAAAGCTTGAGTAGATTGCTAAGCAGTCAAGCATCCTAAGATCAACATAAGAAACATATTTGTGACCGTTGCTTGCAATATTTTAAAACCCCTACGCTTTTGGAACGTCGTAGGGTAGATTGCGTTTCTCAGGAAGCGGTGAGATTGATATTGCCACAAGGAGACAAGGCTGTGTTAAAGGTTAAGGACATTCATAAGCGTGACACTGTTCCCTATGTGTTATACGCAGATTTTGAAGCACTCACCACACCCATGGCGGGATGTGAACCAGATCCCACCAACAGCTCAACCACACCCATTCAAAAACATGAACCCTTTGCCATTGGATTTAATGTGGTGTGTGCCTATGACCCCACGCAATCCGTTTACAAATACCGTGAGGGACCAGATTGTGCCAAATGGTTCTTGGATGAACTTGTCAAGTTGGCTAATGATTTACAGAAATTACTGGACCAGCCAGTACCCATGAGCCTATCTCCAGAACAGCAGCAGCAGTATGAGCATGCCATGACATGCCATATTTGCGAAAAGACTATTTTAAGTGGAGAGGAAAAAGTCAGAGACCACTCGCACTTTACGGGAGAGTTTCGTGGAGCTGCGCATAGTAAATGCAATTTAAACTTTCCAGCTCCTCGTTTCATTAGTGTCTTTTTCCACAATCTGGCGAATTATGACATTCAGTTTTTGATTCGTGAATTGGGACATGTCAACAAGGGCTCGTTTACCATTATTCCCCAAAACCATGAGCGTTTTACGGCCCTGACATGGTGGTTGGGCGACTTAAGCATTCGATTTTTGGATTCCTTTAAGTTTATGGCATCCTCGCTAGACAGCCTTGTGAATGGCTTGAAAGAGGAGGAATTAAAAAATACTAGAATGCATTTTAATGATCCTGAGCAATTTCAATTGTGCATTCGGAAAGGTATATTCCCATATGATTTCTGCAATAGCTGGGACCTGTTAAAGCAAAGAAAACTCCCACCACAAGAGAAATTTTACTCGAAACTAACACGCAGTACCGTTTCCGATGAAGACTATTCACATGCATGTCAAGTTTGGCGAGTGTTTGGCATGAACACGCTAAGTGAATATGCTTTACATTACCTAAAACTGGATGTATTGGTGCTCACTGATGTGTTTGAAAAATTCCGTAACTTGTGTTAACACATTTACGGTCTTGACCCGGCTCACTATTATACGATTCCTGGGGCTCTCGTTTGATGCCGCTTTGAAATACACTCAAGTGCAATTGGATTTACTCACTGACGTAGACATGGTTCTATTTTTTGAAAAGGGCATTCGTGGCGGCTTTGTGTCACTTAACCAGCGCCATGCCGAAGCGAACAATGTCTACATGCCTGATTATTCACCAGACAAACCAGAATCGTACTTAATGTAGTATCACGTGTATAATTTGTACGGTTACGCCATGAGTCACCCTTTGCCCTATGGGAAGTTTGCTTGGCTGACAGAGAAACAAGTGTCAGAATTTGATGTGATCAAGGCTAGCCAAGAAACAGGCCGTGGATATGTGCTAGAAGTGGATATTGAATATCCCTCATCCTTGTATGATGAACATGCCGATTTCCCATTCTGCCTTGAGCAAATGGTTCCCCCTGACAGTAAAGTGAAAATTGAAAAACTCATGGGCACACTTTACAACAAAAATCGGTATGTGCTACATATCCAAATGTTGGTGCAATGCCTCGCCCAAGGCTTGGTGTTGAAGAAAATCCACAGGGGTATTTCTTTTGCTCAAAAAGCATGGCTTGAGCCATACATGCGACTCAACACAGAGCACAGACAAATGGCAACACAGCAGTTTGAATTTTTTAAAAACTAATGAACAACTGCATTTATGGCAAATCCATGGATAATGTCTGCAAATACCGTGGCATTAAATTGGTCGATGTCTGGGAGGGGCGGTGGGGTGCCCAGCGGTACATTGCCAAGCCAAATTTCAAATCGATCAAAATTATCGATGAGGATTTGGCTACTATTGAAATGAGTAAGACCAGCGTGACCGTGGATAAACCCATTTACTTGGGTCTAGACTTTTCTAAATCGGTCAGGTATCGATTTCACTATGAGTTTGCCAAACGCCATTTTGAGAACGTCTCTCTTTTGTATATGGATACGGACTCATTCATTTACCACATTCGCCACTGCAACCCCTATGACGTCATGAGGCAACATAGTGAATGGTTCGACACCTCTTGCTATAGCGCTGACAACGTGTTTCAGCTGCCCATAAAAAACAAGAAGAAAATGGGCGTTTTAAAAGATGAATGCGGTGATTCCATTATGACGGAATTCGTAGGTTTGGCCTCAAAAATGTATGCTTATCGCACACTCGACTGTAAGGAATCCAAAAGAGCAAAAGGTGTAGGTGGAGCAGTGGTAAAATCGCTACGTGTAAACGATTACTTAGCGGTTTTACGCACTGGCAAATCTATGTCTCATATACAGTGCAGGATACAATCCAGCAACCATCATTTTTATCTTGTGGAACAGAGAAAACGCACCCTCGCCTCCATGGATAACAAGCGTGTGTGGGCTAATGACCTGCTCACCAGCCTGCCCTGGGGTTATGATGGCAATGAGGAGGAGGTGTGATTTCACTGTTTAATCGTTTATGGGACATAGCTTTATGTAATTTGTAGATTTAGTATTTTGTAAATATTGTTTTTTTTTGTCATTGTAAATAGTAGATTTTGTAAATAGCGGCAACCCACTTGGACCTTTTGCTATTTAAAAAAGTTCTATGCAACCTTATTTTTTAAAATTTTTTGATTGGTGAATAGTTTGATTCTTTTAAAGCTGTACAAAGTAGTAGTTTTTTGTAAACATTTAATGAGTAATAGTATTTTTTTAGTAACGTTAATAACTAGTATTTAATTATTGTTCGTAATGTAAATGATAAACTAAAAACGTTGTTTTGGGATGAGTGTGCATGTCGAGAATGTGCTTTTGGGAATAAATAAAGTCGTTGTGTTTGTTCCCAAAGACAGGTGTGAATGTATGAGTGGAGAGAGAAAGCTGGTGTGTATGGTTGACCAGAGCAAACACGGTGAGGTAGGGTGGGTGAGTGGGGAGGGGGTAAATGGTCACTTATATACTCATTTTGTTTTCAATAGTTTATTTTTTCATTGAAATGTGGCAGTCAAAAGACATTATTTTTGTAAAAACAGTCTTACCTGCAGTAGACCTCGACGTTTCTCCAAACACGCATAAACACATTGCAGCATCGCCATGGTCAAGCACTTGCATGAACATCACAGTCAAATCTCAACTTTCAACATACACCAGATAGAAAAATGTGAAAACAGCCAATGGAAAATCCATGTTTCCATATCACCAAAAAACGCAAAACTTAAAACGGACATTTTTGAAAACTGGAAATGGCCATGTGTGAAATTTGAAAATTCAAAAAACTTCAAACGGACATTGTTTAAAATGTGTCACAACAAACTGGAAAAATCCATATCATCAAAAACGCAAAACTTGAAACGAACTTTTTTTAAATCTGTAAATTGCAAAATGACAAATGACAGTGTGTGAATTCATCATGTGTGAAATGTGTAAAATGAAAAATCAGCCATCGACATCATGATTTCTTAAAATTAAAAATAACAAAACATCGTGCTCTGGTAAACCTTTGTTTTTATTTCATAGTCATAGTGAATTGACAAAAGAAAAATAGAATACAAACAAATCCCAATTCCTCACTCCTTAATGTTTATGTCCATGCAACATCAACTTTCCTTTCATAGCACACATGACAATCAGGGCTGCCATCCTTTCACCCACTGAGGCATCACTGGATGTGAAACGTTGTTTAGCTTTCTTCAATAACAATTTATCTGCCACATGTCTTAAACCAGGATGACTATAGCGATAAGAAAGGTCATGTTCCTTGCATGCTTGATCCAAAAGATTAATGGGTACATCACCACGTTGTAAACGTTTTTCGAGACGAGTTCCAGGGCCGCAAAAACGATAACCTGGAAGATGGATTTCGAAAGGTAAGTATTGAATCACTTTGTCAATGACGCCATTGCCAGTACAGGTCTGGCATATCCTTTTCCATCGATGGTAAAAAGGTTTGGTCTTCCTCCTCCTCTGTGGACGATGTTTGTGTTTGTTGTTGTTGTTGCTTTTTCTCGCCATGACACCCGTGGAATGATTCAACAAAGTCTTTACACGGACTTTTATGACCGTGATACAGTTTCATATAGGTAAGAAACGGGGCACGCTACGCTTTCAACTACACTAGTTTCAACTACTTTTCAAGGTCACTCTCCCGAACATTGCCGGAGACTGCCGAAGGTTAACCATTAGATTACGAGTGTGAGGCCGGTAACAAGAAACACAAGCGATACCCATGCAATAGTTTTATTAATTAAATATATCTACAATTTTTACATATAATGCACTCTTTTCTTTATTTTAGTTTTAATAACAGTCATTTTTTTTGGAGCCTCCGTGGCTTAGGCGGCAGCACGCCGGCCTCTCGCCGCTGAGTCCGTGGTTCAAATCCCGGTCACTCCATGCGAGATCTGTGCTGGACAGAACGGAGGCAGACAGGTTTTTCTCCGGGTGCTCCGGTTTTCCCTGTCAAAATTTCATTCCAGCAACACTCTCCACTATCATTTCATTTCATCTATCATTCATTTAATCATTGCCCCAGAGGAGTGCGTCAGGCCTCGGCAGCCGGCACAGTTCATATCCTCGCCGCTAGATAGGGGCTTCATTCATTCCATTCCTGACCCGGTCGGAGACTGGAAGCAGGCTGTGGATTTTCATTTTCAACAGTCATTTTTTATTTTTCTACATTTTAACTTAAATTTTTGCTTAAATCTCTTAGGTCCCTTTTGTATGCATTAGTTTAAGACGAACAGGGCAGCCCAAATTCTTGATTTGTCATGCATAATTACACACAGAACACAACTCTTTCCATATTTTTGCTAGGTGTAATTTTAATAGCGTCTAGCTTAATTTTAATCCGATAATTTAAATCTATATCTGAATCTTCCAGTTCCTTTTCCATCCAGTAATTGGATATAAACACAGAGTCAATATTCTCCATTTCCAACACATATCTAACTTTATGTCTATATACTATTGGTTTTATTCCCTTAATAATTAGTTCTGTTCCTTTTTCCACTCTTTCTAACCGGGAGCACTTTCGGATTTTTATTTGGCGTTTGATGTCCTCCATAGTAATGTTATTAAGCAGATCGACGTCACCTTGCATATACGATGTCGACTCTTCTCTATAGTCTGTTTGAATGCTTGTGGACCAATTAAAATTCTCGATTTTAGCAAACGAATGACCATTAAACGTAATCATTCCATTGGTGTTGAATGCTGCAAACGGTTTTTCAGTTTCCAGATGTACAATGTCCAATCCACCACATCGAGTTACAATAAATCCATCCTTTTTAAGCAAGTCTAAATTACCATGACTCTTTAAAAACATAGATTTTAAATATCCTCTTATGTAGCACACATGTTTACATTTTTCACTTTCTACAAGCACTCCAACGCGTGGATAAGTTCCTTTGTAATTAACAGTAAATGCTGAGAGTTTGTATTTCTCACTCACATCTAGATTTTGCCAGGGACTTTGTTTAAAGTATACTGTAAACCTGTTTCTTGCATCCACATTCGCCTGTTCTTTCTGCAACACTGCTTCGTACTCTTCCTTTAGCGCAGTAGTCTCTGCAATATACTCCATTTTCCATTTTCCTTTTCCTTTCTATTTTCCTTTTTTTGATCTCAATTTCCTCTAACTCCAATTTTCGTTTCCTTACACATAGCACATTAACTGTACTCAATGGGGTAATTTCCTTAAGAGGGTATGGTTTAAGTCTGTTAGTTTTATTGGTTCTTTTTCTCAACACCTGGGGAAGAATATTATTTGTAGGAGTCAATCCTAATTCGCTAATGTTTATGTTTGCGGGAATTGTGGAAAACAATGTCCTGGATTGGGAAAAGAATGTTTCCCCAGCTTTAAGATAGCATTTCTGTATAATGCGAACATTGTTGTTTCCAGAATCATCGTTAATAATTTCTACAAAGTTTACAGGTAAGTAATTAAAACTATAGGCAGAGAGAGCATAGTTTATCATCTTTTCCCGATCTTGTCCATCGCGCAGTTCGATTTGCACACCAGTCAATTTCCGAGTATTTTTTATTACCCCAATACACAAATTGCAAAACTTTGTTAAACACCACACAGCAACTATTTCGTAGGTTATCCGATAGTTTGGTCCACATGGACGAGATCGGCACCGAGTACAGGGGCGCTTCCTTTAAGTAATGTTTGTTGGCGTTTAATACACTAACACAATCTTCGAGTGGGTCAAATACAACATTCATTTTGTAGTTGTAAATTGTTGCCTCTAGTCTTGTAATACCATGTTCTTTAGCTAAGGAAGACGTAAATGTTTCCCTTAGACGGGAGTCTGGACATCGGATAAAGTCTATAATATGGTTTCCAATGACTTTGTTTACACCAGGACTTGTAATTTGACATATAAATTTGTTATATATCTTTATTCTAGAATTAGAGTTCATCCATGTTAAACAGTCTATACCAACCGTTTTATCATTGTTCACAATCACATTACACTTTTCTCGATACTCTCCTTGCACACAAAAGTTGTGATTCAATGTTAGATAATCACACATCTCTGCCTTGTTAAAAACACCAGCCAAATCTAGGGTTATGTCCAAATCCATAAGATAAAACTCCTCACCACGAAGCTGTTGCAATATCTCTGGAAGTTCGGCTAACAGAACATCTAATTAACATCAGCTAGCTCCACTTTGTATGGTATAGCCACAGGATGTTTATACTTTTCCACAATGTTAACCATTCCTTTCCCCCCAAGCTGTGTCCTGTGTCCCCATGCCATTGCACACTCGTTATTGAGTAGAGGAAATGGTAGCTTTGCCTTGACACCGTGTTTATCACAGATGAACTTGGAGAATTTACCACGTAAATAGAGGTTGAAAGCACCACACACCTCTTTCTTTAGCAGCACAGACTTACTATTTTCCAATTGTTCTTGGCAGTCCACTTGGTCACATATCCTAACCACCATAATGTTATCACAAAACGGCTCCATAATCGGTGAAAGTAGATTAACATTTTTATCACTTAGGAGCGTATCGTTTTCTGTGTAGTTTATATTACCAATGTCTGTAACCAGATTGTCCAGGTTTTCCACCAACAACCACAACCCAATCCGCTCGTTGGTAGGCTTTATTCTGTTCCCCATAAGTTGGGGGACACTAAACACTTTAGAGAGAGACATCTTCACACTTTCAACTACCACGAAGCACTGATCAAATGCATCTGTAGCGTCTCTTATATATACCATTAATAAATTCTATTTTTAGATTATGACGTAACTGACAACGCTTGTCGGCAGAAAGCAGTACACATATAAATACAAAATCTCTCGAACATTGCCGGAGACTGCCGAAGGTTAACGATTGGAACTCAAACAAGATTTAACTTGTCGCATGACGTAACAAAAAGTTAAATGATTTAATTGCATTGGAATGTTGCTTTACCTAAAATGTAATACTATGCAAATGTTTAACATTTTACAATCAGCTTGTGTATTGGCTTTTTATGTTGGCTTTTTTGTTGGCTTTTGTTGGCTTTTGTTAGCTTGTGTTGGCTTTTTTGTTGGCTTTTGTTGGCTTTTGTATTAGCTCTCTCATATTTGCTCTTGCTTGTTGGGGCTTATTTGGTCTTGGAAAGTTTGTCTGTCCTTTTTATGACTGCATAATGCTTACAGCCATGTTCGTAAGCAGCAACAACAACAACAAAAACAACAACACACAAAATTTAAAAAAAAGTACTCTAAGGTTTATCAAAGAGACCATTCTTTTATGCCCATAGAACACTTTTTAGAATGTTTGGTTTTATGAAAAATCGCCTACTTTCCCAGTTGAACTTTTTTCATTTTTGGTCATACAGACCTGGGACGTGGTTTACAGGTAGAGGGAATAGAGACCTTTCATTTATGTTCAACAAACGTTTTTGTAGAATTCCTAGTTTACAAAATAGTGACCATTTTTTCAAAATTTTATTTTTGATGACCTAGAGACCTGAGACTTGGTATGGGAATAGAGGGGGTAAAGACCATTGATTTACGTCAGACAAACTTTTTTGTAAAATTCCTAATTTTGGAAATATAAGCCCATTTGGAAAAATTTTATTTTTGTTGTCCTAGCGACCTGGGACTTGGTACGGCGGTAGAGGGGGCAAAGGCCATTCATTTATGTCAAACAAACATTTTTGTAAACTTTTTTAATTTTGGAAATATAACCCATTTCGGAAATATGTTTTGGAAAATTTGAAAAGTACACTATTTTTGGACTAGGCATGCGATAGAGGTAAGTGAAAAAGTTGAGAGTCAATGATAAACCTTAGAGTACTATGTTTTTTTTTGTTTTTTTTTTAAATTTTGTGTGTTGTTGTTGTTTTTGTTGCTGCTAATGAACATGGCTGTAAGCATTATGCAGTCATAAAAAGGACAGACAAACTTTCCAAGACCAAATAAGCCCCAACAAGCAAGTGCAAATATGAGAGAACTAATACAAAAGCCAAAAAAAAGCCAACACAAGCCAACAAAAGCCAACAAAAGCCAACAAAAAAGCCAACATAAACAGCCAATACACAAGCTGATTGTAAAATGTTAAACCTTTTAGGTAAAGCAACATTCCCATGCAATTAAATCATTTAACTTTTTGTTACGTCATGCGACAAGTTAAATCTTGTTTGAGTTCCAATCGTTAACCTTCGGCAGTCTCCGGCAATGTTCGAGAGATTTTGTATTTATATGTGTACTGCTTTCTGCCGACAAGCGTTGTCAGTTACGTCATAATCTAAAAATAGAATTTATTAATGGTATATATAAGAGACGCTACAGATTCATTTGATCAGTGCTTCGTGGTAGTTGAAAGTGTGAAGATGTCTCTCTCTAAAGTGTTTAGTGTCCCTCAACTTATGGGGAACAGAATAAAGCCTACCAACGAGCGGTTTGGGTTGTGGTTGTTGTTGGAAAACCTGGACAATCTGGTTACAGACATTGGTAATATAAACTACACAGAAAACGAGACGCTCCTAAGTGATAAAAATGTTAATCTACTTACACCGATTACGGAGCCGTTTTGTGATAACATTATGGTGGTTAGGATATGTGACCAAGTGGACTGCCAAGAACAATTGGAAAGTAGTAAGTCTGTGCTGCTAAAGAAAGAGGTGTGTGGTGCTTTCAACCTCTATTTACGTGGTAAATTCTCCAAGTTCATCTCTGCTAAACACGGTGTCAAGGAAAAGCTACCATTTCCTCTACTCAATAACGAGTGTGCAATGGCACGGGGACTCAGGAGACAGCTTGGGGGGAAAGGAATGGTTAACATTATGGAAATGTATAAAAATCCTGTGGCTATACCTTACAAAGTGGAGCTAGCTGATGTTAAATTAGATGTTCTGTTAGCCGAACTTCCAGAGATATTGCAACAGCTTCGTGGTGAGGAGTTTTATCTTATGGATTTGGACATAACCCTAGATTTGGCTGGTGTTTTTAACAAGGCAGAGATGTGTGATTATCTAACATCGAATCATAACTTTTGTGTGCAAGGAGAGTATCGAGAAAAGTGTAATGTGATTGTGAACAATGATAAAACGGTTGGTATAGACTGTTTAACATGGATGAACTCTAATTCTAGAATAAAGATATATAACAAATTTATATGTCAAATTACAAGTCCTGGTGTAAACAAAGTCATTGGAAACCATATTATAGACTTTATCCGATGTCCAGACTCCCGTCTAAGGGAAACTTTTACGTCTTCCTTAGCTAAAGAACATGGTATTACAAGACTAGAGGCAACAATTTACAACTACATAATGGATGGTGTATTTGACCCACTCGAAGATTGTGTTAGTGTATTAAACGCCAACAAACATTACTAAAAGAAGCGCCCCTGTACTCGGTGCCGATCGCGACCATGTGGACCAAACTATCGGATAACCTACGAAATATTTGCTGTGTGGTGTTTAACAAATTTTTGCAATTTGTGTATTGGGGTAATAAAAATACTCGGAAATTGACTGGTGTGCAAATCGAACTGCGCGATGGACAAGATCGGGAAAAGATGATAAACTATGCTCTCTCTGCCTATAGTTTTAATTACTTACCTGTAAACTTTGTAGAAATTGTTAACGATGATTCTGGAAACAACAATGTTCGCATTATACAGAAATGCTATCTTAAAGCTGGGGAAACATTCTTTTCCCAATCCAGGACATTGTTTTCCACAATTCCCGCAAACATAAACATTAGCGAATTTGGATTGACTCCTACAAATAATATTCTTCCCCAGGTGTTGAGAAAAAGAACCAATAAAACTAACAGACTTAAACCATACCCTCTTAAGGAAATTACCCCATTGAGTACAGTTAATGTGCTATGTGTAAGGAAACAAAAATTGGAGTTAGAGGAAATTGAGATCAAAAAAAGGAAAGTGGAGTATGTTGCAGAGACTACTGCCCTAAAGGAAGAGTACGAAGCAGTGTTGCAGAAAGAACAGGCGATTGTGGATGCAAGAAACAGGTTTACAGTTTACTTTAAACAAAGTCCCTGGCAAAATCTAGATGTGAGTGGGAAATACAAACTCTCAGCATTTACTGTTAATTACAAAGGAACTTACCCACGCGTTGGAGTGCTTGTATTAAGTGAAAAACGTAAACATGTGTGCTACATAAGAGGATATTTAAAATCTATGTTTTTAAAGAGTCATGGTAATTTAGACTTGCTTAAAAAGGATGGATTTATTGTAACTCGATGTGGTGGATTGGACATTGTACATCTGGAAACTGAAAAACCGTTTGCAGCATTCAACACCAATGGAATGACTACATTTAATGGTCATTCGTTTGCTAAAATCGAGAATTTTAATTTGTTCACAAGCATTCAAACAGACTATAGAGTAGAGTCGACATCGTATACGCAAGGTGACATCGATCTGCTTAATAACATTACTATGCAGGAAATCAAAGGCCAAATAAAAATCCGAAAGAGCTCCCGGTTAGAAAGATTGGAAAAAGGAACAGAACTAATTATTAAGGGAATAAAACCAATAGTATATAGACATAAAGTTAGATATGTGTTGGAAATGGTGAATATTGTCTCTTTGTTTATATCCAATTACTGGCTGGAAAAGGAACTGGAAGATTCAGATATAGATTTAAATTATCGGATTAAAATTAAGCTAGACGCTATTAAAACTACACCTAGCAAAAATATGGAAAGAGTTGTGTTCTGTGTGTAATTATGCATGACAAATCAAGAATTTGGGCTGCCCTGTTCGTCTTAAACTAATGCATACAAAAGGGACCTAAGAGATTTAAGCAAAAATTTAAGTTAAATTGTAGAAAAATAAAAAATGACTGTTATTAAAACTAAAATAAAGAAAAGAGTGTATTATATGTAAAAATTTTAGATATATTTAATTAATAAAACTATTGCATGGGTATCGCTTGTGTTTCTTGTTACCCGCCTCACACTCGTAATCTAATGTTTAACCTTCGGCAGTCTCCGGCAATGTTCGGGAGAGTGACCTTGAAAAGTAGTTGAAACTAGTGTAGTTGAAAGCGTATCGTGCCCCGTTTCTTACCTATATGAAATATCGGAAAAAGTCTAAAATCATGGTTTTACCCCCAAAAAGCCTGTTTCCCTCATTCTCAAAACTTTAACCTATTAATAGCATATATAGAGCTTCGAGACAAGCGATTTGACACGTCACACGTCCAAATCCGACCTTGCGTTCGAGAGATATCGGCAAACTTCGTAGGAAAGTAGGCGACTATCTGGTTCTTTCCTCACCACCAAAACCCCTTCTTATCAATCATTTTTTTCAAAGAGCTCGCCCTCTTACAAAAATTCCAAGTGCGCATGCGTATAAAACAAAAACAAAAATGTTAATCCATAGCGGCAGCCAGAAAAACGCATGCGCTATATGAGCAACAACGTTAAAGTTCATTTTAGCATCGCACCTTATACATGTCGCATTTGAAAAAAGACTTTCACTAAAAAATTAAAATTTCACCCCCTAGTAGGGGTAGGATTTTATAGGGGTTGAAATGAATGGTCCATTGGAAAGAGGGCGTTAGCCCGAGTCCAACGACACCTCATTTGTCAAAATCGGACCATGCGTTCGAGAGATATTAATAAACAAAAGTGTGTACTTACTTTTGGAACAGACTGTCCGTTAGAAGCACCACTACCCCCCTACTTCTGTTAATCCTATTGGCAGGACTAGGTTTTGCAAGATAAACTTTTGTCGTGAATTTCGACGAGGAACCGCTTGCTGACCTCCAAGTGAGGCATTTTACCTTCACCCTGTTTACTGCATTTAGCGTACACCGACAGTTGCAGTACCAATACTGCAACTAAATAATCGAACATCTTGTAAATATTTTCACCTGTATTTTCAAACATAGATGTTATAGCCTAAGTGTAATGGATCGGAAGATGATCGCTTGACGATAGAAATTGGTCATCCTAGTGTATTTATTAAACTCATGTAATTTATTTCAGGATTAGGGCATAACCCAGCTCTTTTGGGTACATTCGTGTTGAACGACTGAGAAGAACTAAACTCATGTTTACTAAGGTAACACTGAAAACATGGCTTCAAAACCCACAATTGTTGTTTTATAGTTATGAATATAGAAGACGTCATGTTGGGTGAGTCATTGACAACTAAGATACATGACAGATGATTCATGAAGCATGTTGTTGTATTGCCTACATAGTGTGTTGATGGAATTTAATAATCAATCCCATAAATTACAGTATAAGTGTCTGTTAGGTAGTCAGCCCGAAGGCCGGTTGGATCCTCAAGAAGTACCACCGTTAGGTAATGTGGTTGGATACCCACATAAACCCAAGTCAGCGCTATATTGAGGCGTACTAGTCAAGATGAGGAGTGATGTAGTTTGCCATTGCTTTCCTCACTGAGTCAGGACAGCAGCACTAACCCTATGAGTACCTTAGAACATTTCACAGCATCCACAGGCACTGACTGTGCCCTGAATGTCATTACTAAGCACCACCAATACCTCAGTAGCTTCCATATAATCACAGCCATGAGTGAGACTGAGACATCGGTGAAAAGCCACATTTTACTCTAGCCTGTGCCAACAGACAAATGCAAATGTACTGCATTCATCAAGAGATGTCAAACAGGCCAACCGTATAAGTAGTGGAGGGAAAAATGTTATATTAAATGGTCCCGTAATTATAACTGGATTATAGGGTTTTATTTATTGGATGTCTGTCAGATAGTCAGCCCAGAGGCTGTTTGTAACCTCAAAATGAACCGCGATAGGCAGCACCATAATGAGGCGACTGGGCAAGATGTGGCGTGAGGTAGCTTGCCATTGCTTCCCTCACTGAATCCAAACAATTGCTCTGATCCTTCACAGTCACACAGGCACTAGTTGTGCCTTGAGGCCATTAGTCAGCACCACCTATACCACAATATCCTCCATAATCACAGCCATGAATGAGGCTGAAACTTCGATGAAAAGCCACATTTTACTCTAGCCTGTGCCAACAGACAAATGCAAATGTGCTGCAATCACCAAGAGATGGTAAACAGGCAAATTAAATCGAATATCTAAATCATAACCTCCAGCTGAAAAATAATACTGAATTATGACATAAATGTAATAACATTAAAATTCCCAAGATTAATTAATGTCAATGAATACAAGTAGTTTCATGAAGAACTAAATAGCCTATTTTCATATATCCAACTTATGCTAATTGCCTCTATCAACATGCATAATTTCAGTTTGATTGCTGTAATAGATTCGTAGATGTTGAGAACCGTCTAAATATTTTGAATGGTCACCATGTTGGATTTTTATATATGTAGGCCATAGAATTATGTACTATTACATGAATATTATTGCGTAGGTGTACTATTCAAACTTCAATCGCATGATTAGGACACAAGAAATAAAAGAAACGAAATTTCAAAATTTCGCACAGCTACCATCTTGTGGTTATGAAAACAATTGAAATATATTTGATATCAGTGGATTAAATTGTATATTAGCAATGACCGTACCATGTTCCACTGCGCTCGGATAATTAAAACGCGAGCAACGTCAATTTAAGGATTTAAATTTTGCTTCACCGTCATGTTGGATTTGTGCTCACCAGGTTATTGAAAGTCCCATAAGTAAACTTATCGTCATAGCCTTTTTCAACATACAAAGTTTCAGTTTGATTTCTGTTATAGAAGAGTAGCTATTGAGGACCTTCTGAATATATCCGATGGTCGCCATGTCCGATTTTTATATATGTAGGCCATAGAATTATATACTATTAGATGACGGTTACTGCACAGGTTCATTATTCAAACGTTGATTTCGATGGCATGATTAGGGCACAAATAAGAAGAACTTAATTTCAAAATTCCGCACAGCTGCCATCTTAAGTTATGTAAACAATTGAACCAAATTAGATGTCAGGACATTACAATGTGTACATAGATTTAGAAGTACCATGTTTTACTGCGCTCGGATGGTTAAATTGCAAGAAGTGTCTATTTTAATGTTTGAAATTCGCTTGGTTGTCACCTTCGTATTGTACTTGACAGGTTTTGAAAGTCACGAAGGTGAACTTCAAGTAGGGCCGTTTACCACCGTACAATATTTCAAGGTGATATCAGTAAAAGTTTCAAAGATATAGAATGCCGGTGAAATTTTTCGCACAGCCGCCATGTTGTATTAGTGAGACATAATAAAATTTTAAGGTAACGGTCAGGGTCGGACAAAGTAGTACTACGAGTTTATCGAGTTTCATTGGAATCGCTCCAGTTATTTAGATTTTATTAGGAGGGGGGCTCACTTATACGCGCGCACACACACACACATTCACACGCACGGACAAAAGGTGATGTCATAAGAATATTTTTTTTTTCATAAATGAAAATGGGCTAAAAATATCAGTAGGTATTTCACGCCAGTGCCTTCAGATCGCTTTACGAGGCGATGTTGCCAACTCTGCTCGTGGCTTCTAGACCGGATTGAGAGCGTCAATCGAGGAAAAGAACTTCGCCAAGGGATGGATTTGAACATGGACCTCGGACGTGTGGACTGACAGGATCACTGCATAGCAGTTATGATACCAGCTGCAAGCCACGGAGTGTTTTTATGGTTTTTGGAACTGATTTTTCTTCATCGATAGCTGTCTGGCAATTGGTAATTTATGGAAATGTTCGTAAAGTGACTCCAATCCCAATGGTCCTGGGTTCGATTCCCGACCCCCCCCCCCCCCCAATAAATGTAATTCTGGTGTAAGGGTTTGAACATGGTACATTTAGCCTCGTCATACAAACCTAATTGGCTTTGATTCCCACCTCAGTCACCTAGACGTGGTTATTAGTCTACGTTTTGTTAACTTCTAATTCAGACAAATACCGGGACGGTTCCTAACGCAAGACCATGGTCATCTACCTCACATTTCTAGCCAGAGTTGCAAAACTGACTTACAATGGAAGACACCACTATAACTGAGACAAAGTGGCTTTTTCCCACATCTGCAACCTTAGCAGTGTTTGTTTTGTGTTTTCCCCACTTATACTCCAAGCGATTGTGGGGATAGTACCTATATGAAGACCATGGCCGCCTCCGAACCAAATCCTAGCCCGCAGTTGACAATACACAAACTGGTACAGCCTTTAAAATGTCAAAGGCTATCAGACGGATTACGCACACACCTAAGTAGGGTACATGACCACAATGTCACATACGTCCATGAAGTAATCATCACCAACTGCATTCAGGATTGCCCCCCAGTTAAATGCTAATTGCGATATGAATGATTTTATTAAAACCAAATATCGGGAAATTGGGTGCCATAAAATGCATCATCGCCCACTTTTATTCTGATTAGTATGTATGGCTACCCCTTATTATTCCGGTTTTTTTACAACGGGGTCGGGGATGAGATGCGATGGAAGTCTTTGTGGCGATGAATTTTACGGCCGGATGCCCTTCCTGACGCCAACCTCAGGAGAGGAGTTAATGAGAGATAAAATGAATGATGGTGAATGAAACTGGGCAAGGATGTGGAAGGAAGCGGCCGTGGCCTGTCAGAAGGTACCGTCCCAGCATTTGCCTGGTGTTGAAAACGGAAAAACATTTCAAGGACGGCCGACGGTGGGGCTCAAACCCACGCGTCTACTGAGTCAGCAGAGAGCTTGGCCCCATGACCTAATGCTGAGCTTTAGCCAGCGTAGCCACTACTGTCGGTTCATTTACTCTGATGAGTAATGCCCAATAAGTACCTTTCTATAAGGCTATACTGTTAAAAGTAGCAGAATTTGTGTGGTGATTTTTTATTGGCAGTAACCTGAGAAACGTAAATCTTATATAATAAATAGAAGAATTACCGGAAGCCTTAATGTGCCTCTTAACCAATAGAGTGATACCTAACATTGTACTATATTCACCGTTGGGCTGTTGGCATCCGAAATTTCATTTCTTTTTAAGGAACATTGACTGCTGAAGTCTCCTGTGCACAACCCCGTCAATAATAATAAAATAATTTTTCAGTTTGTATTCTATATTTTGTCCTTGTAAAGAAGCGTATAATAAGACTCCTTTTCGGGGAAGTTTACGGTCCTTCTTCGTAGTTAGTTGGAATAATAGTTTGCTTTTATTAATAACAAGGTGACATATTATTGGTATTTAAATTAGGAAGAAAAGTGAACCAAATAACATAAAAAGAAGTTTAATAACTTAATAAAACATAAATTCAAACATATAATCCTCCCTTCAACTTACGCCCCCTGAATAAAAGTGCAATAAAACAGAATAAAAGTCTCATCCAGGAACTGCTGAAAATAAGGACATTAAATAAGTCCGAAATCACTTCTTAAATAATTAATGTGTGTGCGTATGTGTAGCTTTAGATGAATGCTGAAAAGGACATGAGTACTTGAATAAGGTGATTCGCTCCCATTTGGAACAACCAGTAAGTTGCGAATCCGTATTATTTGCGTATTTAGACTTGGCGTCTGGGAAAAAAGTAATTTACTGGCTCGACATAATATAAATCAATACCTACAGCCCTACCCTTCTAAATTTAACACTTCTGACTTCCGCATTGAAATCTCAACATGGTGCACAGGGCACACAAACAAATCGCCTCAAATCAGGTCTTACTCAACTCTAAAGCAATGTACGTGACCACACTAATATGAAACAATAGGTTGACCGTCCGTTACCTTTAGAATAAACACTCAAAACAAGAGTATGCAAAACATAACTCTATTTGAAATCAGAAATGCGAAATGCCAAACGCCTCTATTTACAACAACAACAACAAAATTTCAATTCAGCACGATACATGATTTCACAGATTCAGCATGGAGATCATTCCTTTTAAATAAAACTTCATTTAACCAAACAGGCTAATCTTTAAATATCTCGGGTCGCAGTCCACAACTGGCCCTCCTGGGTACTAGAAGTCTTATCTCCAATCTGTGCGTGTACGGAGGAATGGCCTCCTCTCTTGCTATTTCATTAAGGCCGGTGTGTTTACAAATATCTCGATACAGCTCAACAGCTGTTCAAGACCGCAGAATACCTACACTCATCCATCAAAATACCTCATGTGTGTCTCCAAAATGCCAATTAATAGCCTCAATAATTCTCCCTGGATTTATAAGACTCGACGAGATTTGAATAGAGCCTCCTAGGAGCACGTCTGTTGACCTATTATATTGCAGCATACAGGACTTGGACACCATGCCTAAAGTCCCAGCACACATTATCTCACAAGGACACAAAAACACATTTCCTGGGCATGACAAAATTTCCATATTACACACAAACTTCAGAGGGCAGATTAAAGACTTCGTCAAAATATAGTGTTCAAACACACTTCCTAACTTTTGAAATCATGAATATCTTACTCAAAGAATATACGGCTCTCCGCAAATAAAATGCAACAAGGCATTAATCAAACGGTCTGTTTAATTAAATATTCAAAACAAAATCTATTATTCCCCCCGACATCTGTGATTAATTTTACATTAAAAAGCCCCACTTATCACCGAAGCCCTAACTCATGCTCTAGCGGAATGAAACATCGGACAATTTTGTACTCGATAGTACATGAAATAATTTACATGAATAAAATCAGAATACAATATGTCTACACAGTAGTCACGCTACATTACCGAAAGTAAATGTCTTTCGGTAAACTAAAATTAACACAAGAAATTACAAACAACAATCAAAATATATACACACTGTTCCTATAAACCAAGCTATCTACGAATACAATTGAATTAATTCAATATTGTACTCAGCCTCATCTGCAACATCCTTCAGTTGACGTCCCCATGCATGACCCAACCGATTGCTCACTCCATCTCAGACATCATGATAATGAAAAGCATGGTCATCATTCCTTCCTAATGGCTGGCTTCAATAACCTTGATGCTTCCTTCTCTTTGGAATATATTGTTCAAATAATTATTATTTTATCACACGCACATTCACCTATCTAAATTTCTGTTGAGTTATTTATTTCGCTCAAAGTCCTAAGCAATTCTGGGCTACATGACTGCGTTGTCGCAGCCCCTAAACTTAAGAACCAACCAACCTAAGCAATTCTTTCGTCGAGCTTTGCTTTAATTTGTAGCATGATAGATACTACAATCACACGTGCAAACTTAGTGTTGTCCAACATGACAATGATGTAAATATTTCACGCAGTGAAACGTTTAAGTTTTTATATAACAGTGTCCTAAGTCCTGACAAAATTTCTAAGTCACCACGACTTCCAATTCAAAATTTTACAAGTTCATAACATGTCATCTGACATGCCGAACTGACAACAGTAAGTCAAACTCCTCACAGACTTAAGTAGAATACCTTAGTTAGCTTATGTAGCAGTATTTATATGAAACTAAGCATATTTTAGTGAAGGGGACACTCTCCACTGCTAAAAATCTAAGTAATTGGGCTACAGACATGTGAGTTACTTCAAAACACTCTTACGAAATAAAAGTGCATGGCTCTGTTCTTCGAAATTCAATTCGGTCGTACATTAATCCGTAATCATCTTCCCTCCAAATCTGCAATCCATCGGCTGTGATGCTCTTTTTCCGGGCTTCACGGCGTCATCAATGTCTATTTGCTGGTTCAATTTCATTTTGAGCGCTCAAGCCGTTAACTCTTCCCTGTGGGCGTATCTGCAAAGTATTCTTCTTTCACACTAAATATCTCAACCCTCTTGCTTCTTCCCTGCTCGACATTGATATATTTTCCTTCTGCCTCACGGTAGCAAGCCGCGCGCTGTCAAACATTGACCCAAAAGTAACGGTACATACCCTTGCCTTTTGTATAGCAATAAATTCCAACTGCAGCCATCTCCCTTGTTCTAAGGAATGTTGGGTATATAAGCCCTTTCTTCCCCTAGCTCGTTCAGCTACCCGATATTTCAACTTCCCCAGTACTTCAGCCTGTCTCAAATATCCTTTCCGACTGCATATACAAAATCATGAAACATTATTATAAGGTTCAATATCCAGGGAAGGTGGAGTTTAACTAAACAGCCGGGAACATATTATTGCCAATGCAAGGACGCACCGAAAGACGTGAAACACGTATAATGAAAGGTGCATGTGGAGCAATTGGAAGAGAGTCCAATCACCACCATAGGGAAGATGAAGAAGTTGGAGGAAAAGGTTTGGGAGTGGAAGCACAATAATGGTTACTAGAGAAGAACCCAAAGAAATAAAAAGTTTATTTATAACAAGAGGATAACTAACTAATTTATAGAGAGAAAACAGGCTAATTAAGTACTGAAATCTAAAGGATTTGTAACTTCCCAAAGCAGAGTAGTATGAGAGGCGGCCCGTGGCCCATTTACAATAGTTAACGATATTTATAAATATGATTAAGCTTAAAGCTTTTGGAAGGTAATTGATTGTTTTGCTCGAAAAATAAAAATTAATCTCCCTAAATAAAAGAGATTTAGCTAAGTTAGGCCCAGTCTTGACTACGAAAAGCAATAATCAAGGTGCATGAATTGACAACGACCCTAGATAGGAAGTAAGCTGCGCGTTCTAGACCAGCGATAATCAATCTAAGGAGATCTGTGATAAACTGATTTATTAGATAGAAAAACTTTGATAAGAGCTCAAGAAATAGTTGACCAAGTTCACGAGGCGCATCTTAAGTTGCTGGCATAAGTGAAGATCAAGGGAAAAGGGAAAATACTATTGATTAGATTCGACAATAATTGGGTATATATTTTTAAACTTGAGTGATTACAAATGTTACAAGATTCTAACAGTCGTTCAGCGGAGGAGAAGTAAGCAGCATCTGTTAGTCTCTCTTGCAGTCACCCGTAGTGACCCGCAGTGTTTTTCGTCGGAGCATACTGCCAAAGACGCCCGGTAGAAATACACCCAAGAAGAATACTCGATATCAGCAACCCAGTGCATCTCAACAGCCCAGTGTTGCTCAATACTTGCACGAGGTTAAGGACACTCCTAAGCAAAAGAAGAAAACGAATTCTCCAGCCAAAAGCAAGACAGTGCAAGTGCAAGTGCATTCTCGATCTAGGACGCTCTCACCACACAAGGGTTCCACGGCTTCAGAAACAACTACCGGAACTTCGACGAACACCTCTCCGGCTTCAACCATCACTAATCCGACAATGTCCACCGAGAAACAACTCAGCGACATCCTAGCTATGATGAAACAGTTAAACAATAGGATGACTTTTTTAGAACGCGATCGCCCAGAAGAGGCACCGGACGAAGACGACATGGAGAACAACGACCTGTACCAGCCACAGTTCAACTGTAGGGCTCCAGCCCCAGCAGATTACACTCGCGGACTACCTCTGCCATCCGAGCAGCGCGAGTGGAACTTGGCGGAAGCCTTGAAACAGCAATTGGGTTCATACCAGCAGGGCGCGATCGCCTCGATGTGCAGACCACGCTATACCTGCTGACCCTTTGGCCACATAGGGACGAGGGACAGAGGAAGTATGCGTTCAATCGAGCGAACCTCCTCTACGCCGCTATCACCAAGCTTCGCCATCCAAGTCGACAGTGCAGGAGGCGACGAGATCCTAGCGCTCCCTCCCAACTTCCAGTACATCCAGCCAGTCCGTCAGCCCGCGGTCTCCCGCGGAGGCGCCACCAGAGGGGCCAGCCGAGGCCGCGGAACACGCGGGGGCGGACGAGGGGCCTCAGCAACCAAGTAAGACCTCTGACCCCACGGCCATCCCGGCAGGCGGGGGGAAGGGTCCAACGAAGGAGAAGAGTTCCAGACCCCGAGACATCCAGAATCTACCGGACTCGATCCTGGCGAAACCTGCATGAATACGAGGAGACCCTGGCAGCTTGCGGCGGAGTTCATGCAAGGACAGAAACCAGTAGCTTGGGGACCAGTGTGTTTGAGTGAGGACAAGTGAACTTTTGGGGACTGGAAGTACATATATATACCGTATATGTTTATATTATGTATATTTTGTTTGAGGGGAGTTCTTTTTCCCCGCCATTGATATTGGTTTTCTCTAATGTTTTGTTTGTACCTCTTCGGATGAATTGGTGTTGCTTGTAATTATATAATTATTTCAATAAAGAACTGGGCCTTCAGCCTAACCGCTCCTTCGCTGGGTGGCTGCGCCCGTGCCGGTTGGCTTCGCCCTTGATACATGCCCACCGTGGTTTTGTATATAAGGAGCGGGGTTGGCCGGCTCGGGAACAGTCGTTCAGCGGAGAAGAAGTCAGCAGCACGTGGCTAAACATTTATTAACTGTGCCACGGATAGTAAAATAAGCAATTCAAATGCTTTGACGTAAATATACAAAATAGAGCAGTTACTGCTTAATTATTGGTCTCAGGCCAACGATAAACTCAAATGCCTCTGTATAAAAACTTTTAATTTGCTCAAAAACTAGATCAAACGAGCGAGTATCTCACATATGAGGGTGCCTCATTAGACACGATTAGAATAGAAAATGGACAATAGAAAATAGAAAGTAGAAAGTAGAAAATAGAAAATAGAAAATAGAAAATAGAAAATAGAAAATAGAAAATAGAAAATAGAAAATAGAAAATAGAAAATAGAAAATAGAAAATAGAAAATAGAAAATAGAAAATAGAAAATAGAAAATAGAAAATAGAAAATCTATGTTGATCCTAGCTACTTGGGAACAGCAATAATTGCTGTCAAAATCTGAACCACCATTATAAAATATAAAAGGGGGTCGTTATGGCAAGAAAATAATCAGCTATGGCCAAGATGGCATCGGAATATAAGAGCTTGCAAGCTTACAAAAATTACAGTTGGATTTGAAGCGTTTTAGCTTCGAGAAAGTTCCAACTTATTTGACAGTTGGACAAAAAAATTGTGGACAATGCTACTGAGTTCATGCAGAAAGACTGGATTGTTCCATTCAAAAAGGGGAAAGACACCTCTTGGGTGTAGCAGTATGTCTTGGCTCACTAATACGCTGCCGAAGTCGACGTCACTTCCGGCCCGTTGCTAAGCAACTGGAGCAATACAACATGGCTCCCTCGTAGCTTGCTTCGTCTTTGAGCCGTCATTATTTCCTCTTTGTATCGTATAAAACTGTACATGCATGGATGTCCAGAGGCAAGAAAGCATAGAAAAGTATATTTTCCACAGTAAATGAACATAGTTGTTCAATAAAATTGTAAAATATTGCGTACGGGATGCACATTACGTCTTAGAGCATAAGTCGTAGAGATGTGGCCTACAATATTTAACTAAATTAAGTGAAAACATGAAAATATAACAATTCTGGATATTGTGATCTACATCCCGTATGAATGATCAATACTGGGGAAAATAAAGTACCGTTGGCCCTACCAGTAAGTGACGAATTAACTTAAATGAACTTTAAAAGAAGGTCTATCAATGCATAAGGGAACAGTTTAAAATATTTTGCACGAGAGTTTAGGCCAAATCTCATCAACGACTTTAGGAGAAACAAATACTGCATCTCAATACAATTTGTGTGTTTACCACAACGCCGCGTTTGTTTGAAAACTAATCAAATTAACAAAGCCTTACCTGTGTGCTCACTAACAGGTTAGAGAAGTCTACAATTAAGGCCTATCGTCCTACCTCATTCTAAATGATGGGGCAACCACCAACACCACCTACCTGCCATTTGGTACCGTATTACATAATTCACCACAACCTATGATAAAATGACCTGTTACAACTCCAATTAAACTCAGTTGCTCAATAACAAAAAGGCCTATGGTGAGGGGTAAAAAAAGACATCCATACTTCCTCAGGAGATTGTAAGTTGAATCGCAGGGGAGCAGCCTACTTCCCAATAATATACCAGTACTTCCTGATATCCATTAAAGATGTTTGATATAAACATTGCAGTTAAGTATTAAGCCTCGATATTTTGAATAGCAATATAGTTTTATTATAACTCATAATAAATGTACAATACTGCAGCATGCCATAACTTCATTGAACTAGCCTAATTTTACTGTCCAATGTTTGAAAAATTGTCCAGATAAATAAGTTAGTGCACAAGAAACTGACTAAGTACACACATTTCCACGTTTATTCATAACTTTATAGCACCACTGACGTTTTCACTAATACTTCATGCTGAAACGATTAAAACATTTTCTAACAATCTTGACTTAATGCCATGGTAGCCTGGTTCGCCACTATCCTCATCACCTCATTTCTTGACACCACTGACTTTTTTCACTGAAACGTCCCTGACAATCACGACAAGACTTGCCACTCCGTCACTTCAGAGATAAGCAGTATTCATTGGCTTGAATAATGTCAACGTACGGTACAGTACATACTGTATCGTCGTTGCAGGGTGTAGGCCTAGGCTACTGGTACATGATAGACCCAATTGTTTTCTGAAAGTGCAAAAAATTAAATATTTAGGCAGACATTTTCAGTCTGGGATAGGCCTAATTGTTATTTGGAAACACGATTCACTGCTTAAATAAATTAAGTGAAAAATCACCACTCAGAAAAGTTGTAGGAGAAAATTTATTGCCGTTAGTGAATAAGCTGTAAGGTTATGTAGGTTGTCGTTTATAATACTTATAGTACAAACCATATTTAATTACAACTACACTCCCCACATGAACCAAAACCCCCTTTATGTGACATATATGCCCTAAATATCTCTCTATATTAGATATGCTGTATCCACTAAATGATGTTATAAATAAATATTTAAAATATGTAGTACCCGTCATGCAATTCTTGCCTCAGGAGTGAGGTCAACTTTATTCATACTCTCTCGCAAAATTCTCGTACTTTATCCATAAAATTTCACTTCTATTTTGTAGCTCCAACACTGTAGATGATCTTCACGGGAGGTGTTTGCCTTATTTCACGCGTATTACACCTTTTTATCCACAAAATTCAAGACACTGCGCAGCGTTAATGCAGCTTCCTATGTATAAAAAACCTAGCAACCAGTTGTTTGGGTCCAATGTGGCTGCGCCCATGCGGTTGCTAGGCGCGTCACTTCGGCAGCGTATTGCTAGTCTCATGCGGTTGACTCATCGCACTTTGGACTCGGCTAGCAGAAGGTAACCAGTCTTCCTCCAAACGCCTCCGCTCTCTCCAATAACAAGCACGACTTTTGTGGCTCCCTTCTTGTTTTAAACAAAGTGACTACTTGTTTTCCAAACTCGGTCAACTAGCCCCGTAACTTTGAGTGTGTATTCTCAATTTATACACTATTTGCAGCGGCTATATTCCATCTTGGCTGCTACGGTTCCTTTTGCTAATACAGGTTTAATTTCGGTATGTTGAACACTGGCTTCGTTCCAGGGCTCAATTCTTCAATCCGATATGCATTATTACACAAATTCTTAACAATACGGAACGGACCCACATATTTTTCACTAAATTTAGTGAATACCTTGCTCACAGGATCAGAAATAGGTGGTTTTGTGACGAGGATTCATTCATTTTCCAATTATCCCAAGATCTCTCTGGTTACCGGTTGTGATGAACTACTAAAAGTATCTGCCCAGTTGACTCATGCTTGGTGGAGTTCATGCAGATCTCTATGTCGGTAACGTTATCAAGCATTCTATAGTGTTCATTTGGGATAAATACGCGGTAGAACTTAGCCAAATCTCGTATCGCTCTTTCCCTTGGGTTGGCTTTTGCATGACGTGTTTGATTCCCAAATCTTCAATCCCTTTCGTAAATACTGTTCTGGTAATATAACTGCCATGATCCGAAAGTAAGTAGTCAGGTTTTCCAAGAGTAGGTATAACTTTATTCCCGATTCTACATAGGACTTGTTTTGATGTGGCTTTCTATATAGGGAACAGAACCACAAATTTCGAAAATACATATGTACAGACCAATAAATGTCGACAACCACGTCTTCCTTTATGGAGGGGACCGAAACAGTCGATAGCCAGTAGTTCACAAGGTTTGTGCGGTAATAATGGCTTCGGATATTGTTTCATTAGGTAATTACTAGGCTTGGTACGCTGGCATACGTCACAAGTCTTAATTATCTCACAAATAGTAGTTCTCATACGTGGCTAAATAAATGTCTCACCAATAGTAGCCTCCGTCTTGTCTAGGCCTATATGCCCTAAGCTCTCATTGACATGCCAAGTTAAACTTCTTAGAAGAGAAGCAGGAAACAAAATCCTGAATTGTGTATGTTCTTCATCCATGAACTTGTGTAAAAGGTTGCTGAAATAGTGATGCTTTACTTCTTTCAATCTAGCCTCCCGATGAGCAGCTGTTCCTGTTGTATGTTCTTCAATTCCTCTAGAAACTCTCGATCCTTTGCTGTGAGTTCTATGTGTTGTACCTCCACTGCTATCTCGTTATCTTTTCAGGATTCCTAATTAGTGCGTCAGGAATCACGTTCATCTTTCCAGGGCAATTCTCAATTTCGATATCAAACTGTTGGATATAAATTGACTAACGCGTCACTCTTTCGCTGACCATCGCTGTCTTGAAAAAGAACGTCAGCGCTTTGTGGTCCGTTCTGACAACAATGTAGTAACCAAAAACAATCTTCCTCCATCGTTGCAGAGCATGGAGTATAGCTAATAATTCCAGTTCGGTAACTGTGTATTTCCTTTGGTGTTTGTGCAATTTGCGACTTACAAATGCCAAATATGAGCGTTCCTTAGGATTTTATGGGTCCTCAAGATATAACATGCCCTATTCCAATCAAAGATGCAACCGCTTTTGTATTAATTTTTCTTTCAAAATGTGGATATCCCAACTTGACACAGTATTCTAAAGGTTCCTTAGTTGCTCCGAAAGACCTGTTGCACTCTTCATTCCATAGCCATCTATTACTTCTATTTGGCATATCCTGTAGGGGTTACTGTTTCTGTATAACCTGCTCGGTTCTCCTTGAATAAGCCGCTTACTACTAAGAATGCTCTTACATGTTTAACACTGGTGGATGTTGGAAAATTCTTGATTGCCTCGATATTCGCCGGATTTGGTCTCTCACCTTCATGATCAATTGTGTGTCCCTAATATAATATTTCGCTCTGGAATAAGTGCGACTTCTTTAAATTTATTTTGAAATTTGTAGTTGTTATATTTTTCCAATAGTATATTTCGATTTTCCAAATGCTCTTCCATGTTGTCTGATGCTAGCAAAATATCATCGATGTACCTCACAGTTATGTCTTTCACCTCCTCAGTCAGGTTGCGAACTAATGCTTTAATAAGTACGAAACCTGCTGTTTTAACCCCAAAAGGCATACGGGTCCAAATGTATGTCTGACTATGAAATAGAAATCCCGTCAATAGCTGGGATTTCTCATCCAATTCGATATGATGGAAGCTGTTGATAAGATCTACAGAACTATAGATCTTCTTCACTCTAAATCCTTTTAGAACGTCCCTTAAAGCGGTGCTTTATCATGCTGAGAAATCAGCTTCATATTTAAATTTCGTGCATATAGGCATAGCCTAGTAGATACATTTGGCTTTGCTACTGCCAAAATAGCGTTTAAATATGGAGTCGGTGACTTTTCAATCATTCCAGCCTCAATCATACCATCAATAATGTCCTTCATCTGAGAACGATGTTTCTCTGGGATCGGGTACAATTTGCTCTTAGGAAGTATCCAATCACCTACTTGCATTGAATGCTTGAAGTTCAAAATCTTCCATGAAATCGTACCGAAAACCTCCATGTGATGACAAACAATGAGTTCAAACAATTTCTGTAATAATGCTTCAAATTTAGCTCTGCTGTTTTCTTATTCTGCCAATCAAGTTCAGAGTTCCTGAGAATAAAACGGGCCTTCTAATTCCACTACAGCTGTATCAACAATGTCCTCTTCCTCCTTGCATACTTCTTCTGCCGCGTCATCCGCTACTGACTCCAGCATCCACGTGCCTGCCTCACGTCCAAGTGTCATTTCATCCATGTTTAAGCCTACATTATCCTTGTCCTCCAGTTGTTTGAAGCTCACCATGTTGTTATGTAGATCTATGACGGCCTGATAGTCGCATATAAAGTTGGCCCCCAAGATAGTGTTGAAACTCATCTTAGCCATTAAAATAAAAGTCTGTGCGAAGGTGTGATTTAATACGTCCATTTCAAGTATACTTGATGCTTGCATACTATGGTGCTTTCGGGAATAACACCTCTACCCTTTATTTGTGGAAGAGGAATTAACGGTACATTTTGATTCCTACCCACTTCCTTCACTAGAGCTTCAGAAACCAAGCTAACCTGTGATCCTGTGTCTAGCAGTCACCTAACTCTGAAGCCTCCAATTCTGGCATATTTAACTGGTAATTGCCTTATAACTTCACTTAGCGACTTCATAATTTCTTCCAGGTAGTCCTTTCGGAAATGCAATTCATTCTCCTATGTGCGCGACTATCCGATCATCACGGTCAAAAAACCTCTTGCTTTTGAAGGCTATCATCAAATTCAATTATTGGGATTTTTATTATCCCGGAATCCGGTCTGCGAATTCCCACTGTCCTGTCTCTCCTGCTGTCTAACGAAACTTTCCGCCCCTTCTTCCATGTGAGTATCCGGATTTCTACGGTTATTCATCGTTCGTTCCCATCTTCCTCGTTCCGTTTCCTCATTAGAATGCAGCTCTTCTAAGAATCTCTGCGATTCGGCATGACGATCGTCCCGATTATTCTGGTACCCCCTTGTTTCTCCTTGCCCGTGATTCCGTTTGTCCTTCCAATTTTGATTGTATCTGTTGTCACCATTCCTTCGATACGGCGATTACCTCTCCAATTCTGATATCTTCGTTGGTACGGTCTTGAATTGCCATAATCATTTCTATTCTCATCTCGATCATCGTATCTGCCTCTGCTCTCGAAATATTCCTGCCACCTGGGTATAGCTTGCGTATTTGTGGCTTGCGTCCTAGTACTCGGGCTATTGTTCTTAATGAGCTCTGCTGTGTTTAGATGCTCGACATGCCTGTTTCCCCTTTGCGGTACCTGCATAGTGGTTTCATCAAGGTGAGGCAATATGTCCTCAGCTTGTAAAGCGGTATTTATGTTTGCTGTTACAAGGAACTGTTGTACATTCTTTGGCAATTGCTTCCAATTGTCATAATTAAATTTTCCCCGGACGTTGGATCATCTAAATCTTGGAGTTTCAACATCTGCTGAGCGAAGCATTCTCAATATTTTGTGGGATGTGTACTGTGGTATTTTCGTGAATATAAATCCAATCTATGACTGCTGATATGACTGGCTCCAGTATTTCTTAAGAAATTATCATCGCACATCACAACAATACTCAGCGAATGCTCAAGTAATTAACGTCTTCGTTACGGAGGGATTTTATTATTGTTGAATAGAGAGCACACAGCGAGGGGAACTCCCGTTTGAACGCTTTATCAGCCAAGAATTCAGTGTGGTAGTGAAGAGTCGGAGGCTAATTACGAGAGAAATACTCATTATTTGAGAAAAAAATCATTGAATTTTAATGAGACAAACACTACGAATAATGAAATTTAAAATGTGTCTTTTTGTAAACTTAAAACTTTCCAACATTAGCGAATCAGAAGAGTGCTGATACAGCATGACGTCAAGAGACATTAGCGGACGAATACGCGCAGGGAGATGGTTAGAAGTACCACCAAAGTGAGAAGGACGGAACTTTCAATAATTAATTAAAAATAATTGAACGAACGGATTCTTATCCGCCAAAGTATTTTCGAACACACAAAATATTCCACACAAGATGGTGATTTTTACAAAACGATGCAAGCACGGAAACAGGAGTTGGTCTCCGAAATATCTTCAGGCACTGGATTTCAAGCCGAAATGGATATACAGCCAGGTGAACCATGTGTAAGGCAGTTAATATCGTGATCCCTGAGGGTACATTACGCAAGTCAGTCTTACCATGGACCCTGAGGGGACACCACGTCAGTTACATCCGAGATCCCAGAGGGGAAAAAATACGTCAGTTGATATCGAGATCCCAGATTGGAACTTCGACCACGTTATCCCTTTAGTACTGACGTTAAATTTTACTGCATGGTTACTGACATGAGGTCTCACGGACCACTCCCGTATTAATGGATTAGAAAATGCTACAGCAATAATGTTTTTTCATTAATCATTTATTGTAATAAACAACCCCACATTGAATTGATACACATAAATCATAAGCAAATAAAATCAAAATATATCCACAAAAATATTATTCTTGTTATGGCACCTTTGATTGAACAAAAATAGAGGTATCGAAAATGTTGACAGTCTTTGCAGTCCATGACACATACACATGAAATTGAAGGACATAATGGACAACATAAACAAACACTTAAAATGTTAACCTGTACAAATAAAAAAATCCTACAGCACTTTATTTCAAGCTATCCCTCTGTGATGCAGTTCAGACATACTTTTTGGAGCATTCCAAGCAGATCGAATGTTTGCACACATGACAAAGGTAACATGTTTTTCTTTTTTTCTTGGGTGGACAGAGGAAACAGGTCTTCCGGGATTCCCTTGGCAACTTCTCATCAGTGGTGACTACAGGGTTTGAGTCCAGTTCATATCCTGTAACACGTGCTATAGCAAGTCGCAATTCTCGAGGCAGTCTTGTATTTCTCAGCCTACCCTTTAGATGAGGTTCCAACAGCTGCTTGGCTAGTTCTTTCATGAACACTAATCTAGGAACATCAGTTCTGTCTTTAAACGACTGATGTATGATGTATGCATTTACACAACTTATGTCAACAATACGGAAGAAGATAACCATAGGCCAACGTCGTGTTCGTCGACCTGATACTTCGCACATGTTTCATCCATCGTGTTAACACCTCCTGTTGTGTTATTATAATCCACTATAATTTCGTTTTTGCCAGAATTCTCATCAATACCTTTAGAATGATGCGTGGTTGATATCAGCAAGACAGCTTTGCCTTTCTTAGGTACATGAGATAACAATGTAATGTCCTTCGTAAAGCCATAGAGAGAACTTCCAACAACTCGCTTATGGTCAGGCAAAAAGGCATTTGGCAACTGTCTCCTACTTTTTCTCATAGTTCCTAACACAGTCAAGCCCCTCTTTTGCATAGCATTAGCGAGTTCCACAGACATATACCAATTATCAGTGGTTATGTTCCTATTACTTCCCTCCAATGGTTTGCATAGTAGAACCACTGTCTGAGTAGGAATACTGAGTTTCTTCTCTTCGGGAGAAAGGTCTAGGCTATCAGTTCCCTGTCCGCAATACAGATACGAGTTATAGAGGTAACTTGTCCTTGAATCAGCTAAGCATTGCAATTTCAAACCATATTTAGCTGGCTTAGATGGAATGTACATATTAAATTTACACTTTCCTCTGAAAGCTACAAGCATCTCGTCAAAAGTAGCATTCACACCTATAACATAGGCTTGTTGGCAGTTTTTGTCAAATATTTGCATTATATTCGATATTGCTGCCGCAGGATCAGTCTCTTTGCGTACATTCCTGTCTTCAGGATTATCAAACCTTAGGCAGATTAAAAGTACACAAAACCTTTCACGAGACATACCAAGCCTAAAGATTTCTCTTCCTGTACCTTCGGTACTGAAAATTGACCGGATGTCCTCGTTGCTTGACTTGAAGACCGCACTATACACAAGTAGTCCAAGAAAGCCACTAAGGTTTTAGTTCTACTCTGTCTTCCTTGGCATATTTCTACCTAACCTTACCTAATTTCACATTTGTCCACGTCACTATTTCATGCATAATTACTTCACTCAAAAGCAGCTGAAAGGCAAAACGTGCATCCATTTTATCCATGTGCCTAAGATTGGAACGAAGTGTTGGTATTTTTACTTTGTTATGAGCTGGAACTGTAACATTTCTTGTTGGCTCGGTTGAAGACCATATGAAACGATCTCTTACGTAATAATAGCTTGAAAACTTATCTTCGTCCTCGGGCAGGTCTTCCTCCATTTCAGCACCGCTAGATTCTGATATATTTGAAGAAGTGTCATGATCACTGTGGATGTAGTCGGAGTCTTCATTCTCCGAAGATGATAATTCCAATTCATCTTCCGAGATATTTCGTAACATATGAATCACTTTGACCTCAAAACACGGGTCAGATAGTCTAATCTTTGATGGTCCTGGTTCTTCACCCATATTTTAATTCAATAAGGACGTCTGCCCTTCATAAACGGATAGTAGCACAACACACTTATAATCACACAAATACGGACGTGAGGTCCCGGGGACCGTGCAACCACAATAACCAACTCCAGACAACACTGGCAGCTACTAACACCTCGGCAACACTCAGCGGACTGAATATTAGGAAGCTAGACAATAGAACAGGTTCACAAGGTCACTGGCCCAAGCAAGAGGCGGTAGGGTAGGAGGGGAGCGGTCCTGTGGACGTCACGTCAGTAGTTAAGGGTTATAGCCAGGCGAGTTGACACGCTATACTTCAAAATTTAGTTTCAACTACGATAGAGAAAGTAGAGAGAATCGCGTTCGGACCTAAGTCCACGTTATAACATGCTCATAAACATTACGAATTGGTATTGGACTCAAGTGAGGACCAATCGTAAAGAGACAGATATTTTGAATCCCGGTGAGGGCAAAAACAGTTGAAGTATTAGAAGTTCGCGACCAGGCGTAGGCAAAAACAGTAAGACAGCTTTCGTATATTCGAAACCTAGAGGGTTTAAACTGCGAAAGTTTACAAAGACAGAAGCATCAGTTCGAGACCTGAGTGTTCATATAGTACCACTTTGCCGTCCAGAGGGACCTAGCTGACGTAAAGACAGTACGAGAAGGGGACGTTAGGAGCCAGATAGAAAGAGAGGAAGAAATAGATATTCGTCCAGAGGTTGTATAGGGAAGGCCACCTTATATGCACCTGAGATACGGCAGAGACTATTATACGTTTGTTGTGTAATCACCTATGCAAATAAGTGTACAGGACAAGTATCCAGAAGCGTTTGTATACGCGTGTGGAACAAGTAGTACATTAGTGAATTTTTAAAGTGTAAATTAAATATTTCAATGGGAATAATTATTAAAGGAAAATTAGAATAGGAAGTGTCAATATGTTCATGATAAATGTTATAAATAAGTGTGAAGTTAAAAGTGTAATCATGTCGCACCACGGCGTCGGTATGATCTGTTAAATCTGACGCTGTTGGGCGAAAAACTTCACAGAATGGGTAAACCGCCGGACTAGGTGAGTACCGATAAATTAATTATGTTTGTAACATCATCCACCCTAGTTGAAAGCACTATAGTAGACAACGATATTGTTGAAAACACCATTGTTGAATTTACAGTAGAGTAAATGTTAGTGGTATATTATGTATTGTAAAAGTCGGCCATATTTCTCGTGAATTGTACAAATGAGTTAGGTGTTTTGCAAAGATAAAAATAAAATACATACCGAAATGAATAAAATGTAGTAATGAAATAAAGGAAGGAGGGGCCGGTTAATGGAATAAACCAGGGTGAATTAACGTTGAAAAGAAATAAATTGCAATGAATTTCAAATCAGTGATTTTAAATAATGAAGTAAAATAATGTAAACGTCGAATGTAAAATTGTAAGTCAAAGGGACCTTGTAAATGAAATGATGCGAAGTTATAGAGACCAAGTAAAGTGAGTATATGTTCTGGCAAGAACATGTGCTGAAAGAATAATTAATGAATTGAGTAGGTAAGCAGGGGGGGGGGGGTTGACTCAAATACCGTTATTTATGCAAATTAGGGGGGCGTGGCAAGGTCAATGACCTTGAGGTAGGCCATGATCAATGACCTTGAGGTAGGTCATTGACCCCCAAGGTCGCCGGGACCCGGAAGGTAAACAAACCTTGGAGGGTCCAGGAACCGGTTTGAGGGGGTGAGGGTGGAGGGGGAGGAGTGGGGGTGGAGAGGGGGGGGAGGGGGAGGGGGGGAGGGTGTGGTGGCGAGGGTGGGGAAGGATGGAAGAGGCTCTGCACGAGACCCTCCTCGACCCAGTCTCTCTGTTGGACTGAGCGCCTTCTCTGTTATTATCTCGTGCTATATAGCTTTGCTTTATGCCCGATGAGATCCGAGTGTTGCCGAAGGTTTCCGAATCCTTGGTTGTGAATGAATTGTCAGAGAATTGAACGGTCAACTGGTGTGTGTGTGACGTCACAGCAGATTACGGGATGTGAGGTAGGTCATGGACGGGAGTGTTTTGAATGGAAAACATGAATGGCGGTGGATGGTGGTGGTTGTTGAACCCTGACGAGGTAGGTTGGTTCGGTGTGAATGGGTCTGAGAGACAAACAAGATGGGGTTGAAAGCGCTCAATGGTAAACAAACATCAATGGTATCGGGAGTAGTGAATGGGAATGAGAGAGAGGGGGAATGAACTGGTTGTTGAATGTGCTCAATGGTAAACAAACATCAATGAATTTGGAGTAGTATTTCCTGTAAATGGTAGGGTGGGGGTAGGATACAAATCGCATGGCATGTTGAGTCGGCCAGCTCGACATGAAATAAAAACAAGAAGGTGTACACCAGATCTGATTTATTAATCCATGAATTATATGTGGCATTAAAATCTAGCCACTTAACAAAAAGTTTATTGCCACGTTTTTGTACAATTTTTTCAACAAGATAATGCTTGGGATATTGCGTCCTTTGCAGTTACTCCATGTAGAATCCTCCGTGGATTGGCTGCTTGTTGAGGTCATCAAGTAAATAAACAACTGGATTAGAAAGTTTTACCTTGCGAATACGAAATATTTCTGTGCTCCAGTTTGGTGTGTATCCTTTGGCGAAGATTGTTTTATGTTTACTGATGCGCACATAATCACCAATACGTAATTGATGACGTCGCGGATCTACTGTTTTGATTTTGTGATGAATGCGATCCAATTGCGCAATGTTCTTGGTTACAAGGCGTGGTTTCATTTTGATGGTTCTATGTTTAGTGTTGTTGTAACGTGTCAACAGGTCGCCTACAAGTTCAAGCCAGCGATAGGATCCTCTTGCTGTAAATTGTTCCCACATGCGCGTCTTGAGTGTGCGGTTGAAACGTTCTACAACACTTGCCTTTAGATTGCTAAAAGTGGAATAGTGATGGGAGTCAAGTGATTTGAGATAAGCGGAAAGAGTCTTGTTGAAAAATTCTTTGCCTTGATCTGTTTGAAGCAAAGGAGGTTGTCGTCTTGACCGCTGAACGATGGTCTTGAATGCAGCGGTGACCAGTTGTGCAGTTTTATTCCGAACAGGTTCAACAAAGGCCATTTTGGAATAAACGTCGATGACGGTGAGCAGATGGTTGACCCCGTTGTTAGCTTTGGCATAGGAAATCATTTCAACCAGATCAGCTTGCAAAAGATCGTCAACGCCCCGTGTGATGACATGACGACGATGGTAGAGACGACGAGCTGGTCTATGCAACTCGCGAGCAATGGCAGCCTTAACAGGCGAGGGTGTATGAACACGTTGACTCATTAGACAATAATGCCAGCATGACGAAGCTCCTCTTCTATTTCTAAAACTTCTGCCTCGTGTCCGGTATGACCGGCCTGTTCTGATGCACGCAACAGTTGCAGACGTTTAACCAACTTATTTGGATTGTTCCAATAGGCGAAATCGATGAATGGTTTCAAAGTATTAAACGTGATACCGGACGCTGAATTTGCACGGCGAACACTTGCATAGGTGGGAAACAATTTTGATATGATGGTTTTATATTTGAAGCCCTTATTAGCATTTATTGCTTCAGAACGTTTATAATTACGTCTAAAACCATTTGTAGCCATCAATATATCTTTATACTTTTCAAGATCTTCTTTATCATAGTCCTCGGTAGAAGGTGTACGTGAAAATAATAGTTCTAAAAGACCTGCCGTCAATTTGTAACGAACTGTTTTAACAATCAAAACATTGTCACTTATCTTGATTGGTGAATCGCCAATTCGAAATCGATTGTTTTCATAGCGAACACCGTAGGTAGTATCAGTTTTCTTAGTAAAAAGATCTTCAAGGAAGGGGGTAACCAACGCACCATAATTTTGTAGTAAAATGGATTTTAACCGCACATATTGTTCGGGCTGCTTTTCTTTGGGTCTAGAGGGTGTTTCAGCAATTATTGATGTTTTCAAAAACTGGGGCAGTGGCGATTCTTTGGAGCCAGAAGACGGAAGCAATGGAGAAAAAACATCGTCAGGTTCTTCATCATTTTCTTCCTCCTCCTCCTCTTCAATTGTTTGTGTTTCTTTTGAGCGTGTACTAGGCTTTGATGTTCCTTTCAACACAGCTTCCAGAGGTGATTTCAAATGTTTTTCGACAAACAGTTCACTGTCGGCATTTGCACGTTTTAGATAGCGAAACTTTTGTCGAATGCTATTTCGCGCACGGATTATGTGCTTTTTTAATTGACTCCCTGTTGTCGCCATGACATCTGAACTAATGATGTTCAGAAAAGCAATGCAGCTACTTAAATACGAATGAAATGATCAAATCCCATGCGGTAGCGTCCATTGTTGATGTTGCTCTGCTTATCAATAACAAGACAACTGTGGTGATGAGCGTTCCAACACATGGCACACAACTGTGTAAAGGCTTGAAAGGTCATGTCTGGGTTCACGTGATCATCGTAGACGTGATGCATGTTGCGCTCATCCTGACGGAAGAGAACAATCACGTTGGCATTGTCACGAATCAACTGTTTTGGTATTCGCGAATAGGTTTGAGCGAGATAAAAACAATCAATATATTTATGACGTCCCATGCTAAAGTAAGCCTGAATAATGCCCTGTCGTTCTGTGGCCACATCGTCAAAAATCATAAGCGAATGGGGGCGAACATTGTCTGGAGAAATGACATCTTCGTGCGCTGCGAATGTAAAGTAGCCCATGTTGCGCAGACCTGACATGACCTGTTCCAAGAACACATACAGCGGTTGATACAGCGATTTGGCAAAAATATAGATATTTCTAAAGCGCACTCCGTTTAAGGAGGTGATGAGGGTAAGCAGAAGATTGGTTTTTCCACATCCCGACGGGCCGGCGATGAGACAGCGAATGGAGGATGGGAAGAGTGATCCATGACGTTGTTCGGACGATGTTGAGAAGAGGTGTGAAACCAAGTCTCCCACCGGAAGTGAATGTTGTTGCTTAATAATCTGCATATCAACTAAATGTGAAAGGGGAAGAGCTGGTCTCTATATACATGAGGCAAACGGGTGTTTCAGTTCCAGTGTAACCATGGACGCCTTTGGAAGAACTCTTAAAACAAATGAACGATTTGCTTTGACAAACGATCCAAAACTTGATACAGATCCGGCTACTAAACGATATGTCGATGCTAATGTATTGCCACGCACTACAGATGGCAATTACAACTTTAATGGAAAGCGATTGACCAATATAACAGAACCCGTATTACCCTCGGACGCATGTTCAAAAAAGTATGTAGATTATTTCCGCTTACGAGGTATCAAAGGAGATTATGAGGCTCAGAATAAAAGTATTACGGGCGTTGCAGATCCTGTGAACGATCAAGATGTGTGCACCAAAGCCTATGTGTTAACCAATGCTGTGGTGTTAACAGAAGCAAAGGACTATGACGTACACCAACGTCGAATCACTCAGCTGGCTCTTCAAACAAACAACACGGACGCTGCTAGAAAAGACTATGTAGATAACAAGGTGAAACAGGTGCTCAGTATTGTGCCCACCCTAACTGTAAAGGGCTATACAGCAAATAATGCACGCCTTGTGCATGTGGCCGATCCTGAAGATGATCAAGATGTTTGTACAAAACTGTTTTTAAACTCTGAAATGGAAAAGGTGTGGGAAATTAAGGAGAACGCTCTACAGATGAAGCGAAGACGAATAGCCGAAGTTGCTGATCCTGTGCAACCTCACGACGTGACGACCAAACGATTTTTGGAACAACGGTTATCGCTTTTTATTAAATCAATACCCTCTATATTTCTGCTTCACATTGTAAACCAACAACCGGTAAAAGATCCCAATAACCTCGCCTATATACTACGTTCGGGGTATGACAATTACCGTTTAATGTATGATGGTGCCATTCGTGTAATTGAGTATGCACCAGATATGAAACATTTAGAGGTACGATTAAACGGTAGTGTTCAACCACTTATTGATCAACCGGTGAAAGCCGGAGACAAATTATTCTTTCACTTGAAACTCTCGTCGGAAGAAAAAGAGGCGGGGAAAACGATGAACGATGTTCCTCTGTATATAGAACTTGAATATACAGCCACCATTGAATAAATAACTACAGGTTCCCTTCCTGAGGAGCGTTAGTTGTGTTCTATACTTTGTGGTGTGAGGTTGTCTTGTTCTTTGGTCGCGATGGTGAAACAGAGATATGTGGTGAAGAAGAGGAAGAAGTTGTCCAGAAAGGGAGGTTTTAAAGCTATTCTTCATGCGGCACGTCAAGCTTCGCGCGGAGAAACAAAATAGTGAGTTGGCTATTAAGAAAGCACTCCGAGCAGCACGATTGCATGCGAATCCCAAAAGTAAACTACGTTTTAGAAAACGTGCCCGAGTTATTCCTGTGCCGAAACGTGGTGAATTTTTACCTGCACTGTTTGCTGGACTAGCAGCCCTGGGTTCACTTCTCGGAGGAGCAAGTGCGGTAGCACGAACGGTGAAAGCTGTTGAGGAGGCGAAGCAACAGTTGAAGGAAAGTGAAAGGCATAATAAAACTATGGAGGCCATAGCACTGCGCGGCAAAGGTGTGAACATGAAGCTAGCACCCTACAAGAAAGGACTCGGCATTTACATGTCGCCAAAAAACGGTTAATCGATGCACTGCCATGACGATCCATGACGCATGAGGAAGTTATAAGATATGCAAAACAGCTTAAGATCTCCCACTTTCGAGGTGTGTTTATGCGCAACCAAATACCGTCTCGACCACGGAGCCATGAAAGTGCAGTTGTCAATTTGGATGACAGTCATGGACCGGGAACGCATTATGTGGCCTACATAAAGCATGGGCGAACCGTGTGGTACTTTGACAGTTTTGGAAATCTTCCTCCTCCGACAGAGCTTGTTCGCTATTTTGGAAGCAGTGCAACAATACACTATAATGTGAAACGAGTGCAAAATTTTAACACGCAACAGTGCGGTCGTCTATGTTTGACTTTTCTATATAAGACCGAGCACGGTGGGTGACGTGGTCATTATGACAACAGAATGTAGAACGTTTACAGTGCACGGACAAGGTGCGGAAGTAACTGTTGACTTTTATCCTCCTATTGAATTGGGACGACGACCCTACGTGCTGGGACTTGTTTCGTTTGAAGGCTATAATAGAATCTGCAACATAATTGAAGACGTCAATGATAAGTTCTACTACGATGACTATGTGTTAACTCTACCGTCTGGCAGCTACACCGTAGATGATATTCACGATCACATCTACACAACTCTCACCAAGGAATTTAGTCTAAAAGCATTTCTGGACGGGACACGCAAGTTTGAACTCATAGCCAACAACGTGACACATCGCTGCAGTATTCTTTCTTCTTTTAGGATTGATTTTAAATCTCAACCAGATTCGATTGGGTCATTGTTAGGCTATTCACCACATGTGTTAGTACCAAACGTGATACACAAGTCTGACCAACCGGTGAAAATAGTTGAAGATCATCACATATCTGTCATGTGTAATATTATTACAGACGTCTACACCAATCAAGATCCCTCGCATTCGCTTTATGATTTTATTGTTACTTCACCTGGTGGTTATATCATCCGCGAAAACCCATCGGTGGTGCTCTATCATCCTGTGAGTGTGACCAACATCAGGAATATTACCTTAAGACTGGTGAATAGAAACCAACGTCTCATCCGGTTAGACCCTCATACACATGTGACCTACAAACTGTATCTGAAGCCAGCATGAAAAAAGTGTATAAAGCGGCAACGCTGTCAAGAGCAGGTGTTAGTTGTGCTCAACACGTGTACAGGTTAACACGTGTCAACAAGCAGATCCTACAACAACTTGGTTACATCTTACGTCATGAATTCGATTCTAGACGTGACAAACCCTGTCGAAGTACAGGAGGGTATTGTAAGAATGGAACACCATTCCTACCTACCGTATATTCAGGGACTAAATAATAATGATGAGATTCGAATTACTATTAACCAACAAGATATCTACACGCTTCCACATGAATGTTACATCCAGATTGAAGGGCAACTCACCAAATTGGATGGTACCATTTCAACAACGTCAAAGTTGGCCAACAATGCTTTGGCCTTTTTGTTTTCTGAGGTTCGCTACGTGATCAACGGTATTGAAGTGGATACTACTCGAAATGTTGGCATAACAATTGTCATGAAACTTTATCCCTCGTACGGAAGCGAAGAGAGTAAAGCTTTTTGTATGGCTGGTTGGTGTCCCAACTCAACCAACGACTGGATGATTAACGATGATGGTACATTTACTGGACATTTACCTCTAAAATTAATACTAGGCTTTGCAGAGGATCATAAGCGCATTGTTGTGAACGCAAGACAGGATCTGATTCTTGTACGAGACAGGAATGATTATAATGCGCTAAAGGGAGCTGATACAGCGCCAATAGATACAAAAATTCTACTGCAACGAATTCTATGGAAAGTACCGCACGTTACTCTATCAGATCAGAAAAAATTGAGTCTGCTCAAGATTGTGGAGAAGGATACAGCTTTACCCATTCAATTTAGAAGCTGGGAGCTGCATGAATACCCGGTATTACCACTCTCCGATACACATACTTGGTCTATAAAAACCTCATGGTATACAGAGTGGCCACTCTACGTCCTGGTTGGATTTCAAACAGATCGCTAATATCAACAGAATAAAGATGCATCAAAATTTGACCACATCCAATTACGAAATATACGACTCTTTTTGAACGGAGTTACCTTTCCCTATGAGGGAATGGATTTAAACTTTAACAAGAACAAATATGGTAAGCTCTATGACATGTTTGTAAACTTTCAGTCTTCCTATTATCAGAAAGAGGCATGTCCGCTATTATCACCACAAGACTTCAAGTCCAAGGCGCCTCTGGTGGTGATGGACTGTTCGTATTTGGAGGAGTCGATGAAGGAAACAACAATTGATATCAGACTAGAATTTGAAACATCGACAGTTATTCCAGAAAAAACAACAGCCTATTGCCTTATTGTTCACGAGGCGCAAGTGTTTTATCAACCGCTGTCCAATATGGTGACCAGAGTATAAATAGCATGTCTTCCTGCATTGCCCTTCACAGTCAAGGAAAGCTACGATGAAGTCACAACCCCCTCTGCGAGGTGGGTCTGCAAATGTGAAAGTGATTCACCAGGTTCAGATGAAGATTCAAGGTTTACCATTTATCGCGCCCTAGTGAGTGAAGCTATAACTGCCTATCACAAGAATCATACTGTGCTTAGAATGCCGCCGCATCTGGTTCACTATTTACCAGATGGATTCATGTCTACGTTTGGTATTCATGACAGGGGCTACAACAACAAGCCCATCACTAATCAAACAAATAATGTGGACGATGGCGTTGCCAAAGCTTCATCTTGTCATGTTGGAGAGCGGGTAGATTGTATGGACTGCAAATGCGATCGTTACTCAACAAGTCGAGACGCTGATGCAGCATTTGAGATTTATCGCACCCTGGTGAGTTTAGCAATACGCGCCTACCATAAAGCACAATTTCTTCGTGAAATGCCGCAGCATCTGATTGCCTATTTACCAGCTGGATTTCTGACCGCGTACGGTGCACACGACATTGACCTTAATTGGGATAAGCTACCATTACACCTCCGTATGTCGGCGGATGTTGCAGCCTGCCGTCCTTGTCGTAGACACTTTATGCATCGAGGAGATTCTCACTGTGATTGGGATGGTCCAAATCCTATGATAAAAAATTGTAAGCGATGTACTGATAACTATATGAATAAAATTGTGTAATTGATCCTTTTTGTGTATATTATTTTCCCGCTCCTATCCAATCAGTTAGTTGTTAAGAAGCAGCGGTAGTGGAAGGTGTGATATCCGTCGCCATGCCGAAAACATTGATTGTCGACGTGCAGGGTTTCAAGGTGAACGGAAACAAGTTTGTATTTAAAGAAGTAGGAATTATTGACTGCACAACCATGTGGGCACCAAGAGTAACCAGTTTTGTCTTTGAACCACCGTTTCCATTGCATTTGCAGTCAGACGAGGACAGAAGACAAACAGAGTGGTTGCAACGCAATTTGGGACTAGTCTGGAAAGAAGGCGACATTCCTTACCAGCATCTATCACTTGTTCTGAAAGCTCACTTGTTTGGTGCTGACCTTGTATTTGTAAAGGGAAGTGAAAAAAAGGAATGGTTGCGTCAGTATGTTAATTCAACATGTCAACTTGTTGACCTTCATGATCTGGGATGTCCTGCACTGTACAACCTGTCCGTGTCTGATGAACCTCTACAAAATAAAACACTTCAAAATGTTTGGAAGCTTTTTGATTGGCTAGCTCGCAGAGCATGTCAAAACTTGCATGTTGAGTGCAAAGCGTTGTAACGTCAGCTTCAGTGTGAGACATACCAGTGATCAGTGTGGACGTGTAGTAATATGGCTGCAATTGAAGGTTTGGACTCCAACCCCACAGAGCGAGCTATTGTCAAGTTTTTTGCCTGTAAAAAAAAAGCTTGACAGTTTCACAGATGAGGAATTGAACGCTTTGCCCAATGCGTTCCTTTTTTATGTTGCTTCAAACGTGGTGAAAAATATTTGGCACAGTGTACCTAGTGAATGGAGCAGAGATCCTGGTCTGCGTGAACTACAACCATGCACTGACTTTAGTCATCACCAGCAAGTGTCTATTACTAAAATGCCATCCATTAGACAGTGTGGAACGTGTCAGCTCATCAAATTGTACCACGGCCATACAAATATACCGTCCTGTAAAGACTTTGCTTCATCATTCCATGGTTGCGATGAAGAAGAGGAAGAAGAGACAGCAGCGGCAGTATCGCCAGCACCAAAAAGTAAGACAACGATTGAAAAAGATATATCAGACCTTTGCTGGTCATGGTCTAGTTAACAAGGCCATTTATGTACTTCCCATTGAACTGCATATTCCCGGCTATCAATTTTGTGGACCTGGGACTAAACTAAACCAACGTCTAGCACAAGGTAATTCTGGAATCAACAAATTGGATGCTGCGTGTAGAGATCATGACATTGCTTACAGCGACAAGAATGCAGAAGTACGTCGAGTTGCAGACCGCATTCTTCTAAGAATGGCTGTGCAGCGCGTGACATCATCTACTGCTTCCATTGGTGAAAAGATTGCAGCCTTGATCGTGGCAGGAGCTATGAAGTCAAAGCTAATGATTGGTGGTAGTTGTGGATTAGCGAGGAAAAGGACAAAGAAATAACCATGAATCAAATATTGTTAAATATTTATTTGAGAGTCAGTCCACCAGATTACAGCATTCACAAAAGATGTTTTGGTTTCTTCTTGTAAAAACATACAATTGTAATAAAAAAAGAATTGAAAAATGAAAGTGTGTTCTTATTTACTAGGTGTGGAAATGTCCAAAAGGCAAGCTATTTACACCATCCCACAGCCGTTTATTGTCATATGTAGACAGCGATGTTTTATTTTGATTTACTGTAAATATATTATGGTTCTTTGAAAGAATGCGTGTTTGCTGGTACAAGCGAGAGGTGTTTGTGTAGAGTACACATCGATATTCCTCAACATTGAGGAATTGTGTGACGCTACGAAGAACACCCTTCGCTTTGTATTGACCTTTATTCTTTTGTGTTGTAAATGCTTACATTTTCGGCGCCAAAGCCACAAATTCCGTCATAACATCACCAGCACACTCATCCTTAAATAGACCAATGTGTTTTTTATTCATGGGAATTATGCCAAACATATTGTTAACCTCATAGTTTGAGGTATCAAAGTAACCTGGATGTTCTCTCATCACAGAGTAAATATCCGTCTTATTGGTTTGATAAATAAGACTATCTGTATCCATATACAGTAATTTTACATCTCCAAACTTTTGTTTGGCAAACTCATAATGAAATTGATACATTACAAGTTTTGAATAGTCAAGTATTACCATTCCTAAGTAAATTGGTTTGTTATACATGATTTCTGTCTTTGACAATTCAATGGTTACTAAATCAGTTTCAATAACTCGTACTGAATGGAAATTGGGCATAGCAATATATTTTCGTGCGCCATATCGACCATCCCAGTGGTTTACCAAATGTATAGTTCTATGCTTTCTAATATTTTCCATAGATTTACCGTAGCATGCATTGTTCATTAATTTATAAAAATTTGACTCGAATGTAGTCTTGGCGTGCTGCCGATAATGAGTATTTAATTGCATGTACGGTTGTAACCATGGTTTCTGGTCAAAACAAATAATGCGGTGAATGGTTTGTAGCTTCAAACCGTGTTTCAAACATTGCATTAAATTTTCGATGTGTATGACGTAGCGATTTTTCGGATTTAACGTTGCCAGCAACTTTTTATTGTTGGAACGTGAACTGGGAGGTTGTAGTTTTTCAACACAAAAAGGTAGATCAGAATGATCATTGTGTATCTCGCGGGATATAATACGTCAACTTCTAGGACATAGCCACGTGTGTTATTGCTCAACGCGTCCTGTAAATTAAAATTTGAAACTCCATCTGAAGTCAGCCATCGAAAATTTTGATACGGAAGCGGTTTTTCCATAGCATATCCGTTTAAATTGTTACACTCCAGGTAGGTGAGGTATGTTGTAGGTTGCTTTGGTTTGTATGTATCCATATATGGATTATTTGCTTTGGCATGCTTTTGCACAAGCGATACAAGCCCGCCACGTATCCCGCGTTCAAAAAAGAGCAACATGTCGTTGTCTGTTAATAGTTCCAGTTCTATTTCAGTCACCTTCAACATACAGTCCCAACTGTATCCGGCAAGGGTGTAGTAATGGGCTGGATCTAGATTGTAGATTTCAAGACACAGTTTGCGAAAGTGTTCAAACACGTCTGTCAAAAGTAGTGTATCAATTTTGAGGTATAAATCAGCATACTCGCCCAAAGTTGATATCTTGAACACGTCCCATACTTTTTGGGCGTGTAAATAGTCTTCTTCAGAAATATGACTTTTTGTTAAGTCATTGTAAAATTTATCCTTTGAAGGGAGTGCAGTTTCCTGCAAACATGCCCAATTGTTTATATAATTATAGGGAAACACCCCTTTTCGAGTGCATAATTCAAATTGTTCGTCACCAGTAAAGTTTTGACGTACAGAATGCAAATTATTTGGGTGAAGCCCTTGAACAAGCGCATCCAATGATGATGCGAGGAATCTATATGAATCTAAAAATCGTATACTAATTCCATTTCGCCATTTTGTAAACGAAATAAAATTTTCATGATTTTGTGGAATTAAAGTAAATTTTTGGTTTTCAAGGTTAACAAATTCCTTAATAATTAGATGACTGTCATACCGAGACATGTTGTGTAAGAAACAAGAAATATAGCGTGCTCTTTTATAGGCCAAATTACATGCACTATGAGCCGTTCCTCTAAATTTGCCAGTGTACCGATTATGGTCTCTCACCGGCGTGTCACAAGGTGCTATTGGTTTTTGACAAATGTGGCAAGTGGTTGCTGTTGCAAAAGCCACCTCGTCTGCATCCAACATTTGAAGCGGAATTGGGTTTTCCAGGATATTGTACACCCGATCTGCCAAGGCGTCCAATTCATTTAAAAACCAAGCAGCAGCATTTGCATCGCGATAAGATTTGAAGTAAGAAAGCGAAGGGTCATATGAGCAAATCACGTTTAGAGCACAACTGAATGGCATATGTTGCTGTACTTGTTGAGTGTACGGGCGTGCTGGATCCGGGTTACATGTGTCAATGGGTGTGGTTAAACATTCAAAATCTGCATATACTGTAAATGGAAGCGGTTCTTGACGAGACACATTTTGAAATTTCATACTGGCTTTATCCTTTTCTGGGAATGTAATTTTTACAGCTGGTTGTTTAATGCAATCAATAGTATGGGCTGTCAACTTTTGATTGCTAGTAAAATATTGCAAACAGCGATCACATATATATACCCTATTTTTACTCTTTGTAACTTGTGAACGAACTAGTCTGGAAAGATCTTTGATATAACAATAATGGTTGGACAATTCCCCTTCAATGTACAATAAATTAAAATGCTTTTCTTTTTTTCCTTTGTCACATAGAGTGGCCCAATAACTTTGTCCCCTTCAACTCCGTATACATTAATGGAGTAAAGCAGATTTTTAGATTCAAAACGAGAAATGGCGTTGAGGTCCATTGGGAATTCTATGTCTGCTAAATTTAGACTGATCATTAATTCCATAAATTTCTGGTGATATTTGCCCATTCTGTGAACATTTTTACTTGCAGAACATAACCCAGCAGCCAGGGACCAAATAAAGCAGAAAACATCATTATTATCCACATTGATAACTGCGTGACGGTTTTCCAACTGTTTAGGCAAATTAACATGAGATGACCCACTATTTATGGGATCAAAGGTGTATACATTAATTTTAAGATGATTGATAGCTTCCAGCGTTTTGCCGCTTTCTAATTCTTGAAACTCAGCAAAGCGTGTTGTGAGTTTATCAACAATGTTTTTAATATACCAACTGTGTATATTATCAGTGCGGTATAATTTAGTCATGTTTGTGTGTAAATAGATTGGCTGTATGATTTCCTCACCTTGTTTCAAAATAGCAAAGTCACATAATAATTCAGCGTTAACCTTTAACGCTACATGTTCTCTTAAACAGTCTTGTATTTTGTTTTGAAAAATGTTGTAACCAGTGTTTAAATATTCATTGAGATCTAAAATGTTTGCATCATTATTGACTTTAGTGCTACAGATATTGTTATGGAAACAACAATCCACATCTTGCCAACTTTGTATCGGTGGCGACATGGTGTCCCTTAGTACTTAACAATTACAAAAACTGAACGGTTTGCAGAGAGAGTGAACCAAAGTTTATTTTCCCTGCAAATTCCGTTTTTACATAAACTAATTTTAAATTTTATTTTTTTCTTCTATGAATTCCACCAGACATCTTTTATTTTCCAGTCCCAAATATTTTAAATAGATGGTCCCTTTGTTGAGATAGGATACAACTTCCTCGCTGAGTTCCTTGAATCTCGACGGTAGAAATACTGCAAAGATCTACAGTTCGCAAACAATACGTTCGCCAAATTTGGTCTTGACTCGACGAACAGCAGTTACCAAATAAGACTCATTTACCTGCAGATCCTGTAGTCGTTTAGTCTCTGGTCCAGCATCCTTCCCTATGGAATTCGCATTTTTTATTGCCGACATTCTGAAATCGAATTTTATATCTATAATAGTGTTTTAGTATACCTAAGCCATTAGCAGATATGTATATACACACACACAAGTTATCAAATCCCTTCTACACACCCATTATCGCTAGCCACTAATTTAATTGTAGCAGCTTGCGTTCACCATTTTCCTACTTCTCCTCAATCCATTACAAGAACACAGGTTATCAAACAAGTTATACACCCAGGTGCATGGGGGCTACATGGTCAGGAGCTGATGATTTAAATGTCCTTAACTAAATAGGGTACATGACCTGGAGCTGATGATCTAAATGTCCTTACACTCAGCAATACATAGCAGTTAGCATTCTCAACTGTTACTGTGGAGGTCTGGTTTGTTCTGTAAAAAAAATTAATTCTGGTCATAAGGTTGGAATGGGGTTTGCTCTCTATTCCCGGGCAAAGCAGGGGCGGGTTGCCAATATAAATGTTCACGAGTGAAGCCGAGGCGGGGTGCTTGTATAATATAACTGTTCCCGGGTGAAGCCGGAGAAGGTTGCTTGAATAATATAACTGTTCACGGACGAAGCCAGGGGCAGATTGGTTGTATAATTTAACTGTTCCCCGGGCAAAGCCGGGGAGGGGGGCGGGTTTTTAGTATAATATGTAACTGTCCCCGGGCGAAGCCGGGGCGGATTGCTTGTATAATTTAATTGTTCCCGGACAAAGCCAGGGTGGATTGCTTGTATAATTTAACTGTCTCCCGGGCGAAGCCGGAGCGGGTTTGTAGTATAATATATGACTGTACTTGGGTGAAGCCGGGGCTGATTGCTTGTATAATTTAACTGTTCCCGGGCAAAGCCGGGGCAAACTGCTTGTATAACTTAACTGTCCCCCGGGCGAAGCCGGAGCGGGTTACTAGTATAATATATAACTGTTCCCGGGTGAAGCCGGGGTGAATTTCTTGTATAATTTAACTGTTCCCGGGCGAAGCCGGAGCGGGTTTCTAGTATAATATATGACTGTTCCCGGGTGAAGCCATGGCAGATTGCCTGTATAATTTAACTGTTCCCGGGCGAAGCCAGGGCGGATTGCTTGTATAATTTAACTGTCCCCCGGGTGAAGCCGGAGCGGGTTTCTAGTATAATATATAACTGTTCCCGGGTGAAGCCGGGCAGATTGCTTGTATAATTTAACTGTTCCCGGACGAAGCCGGAGCGGGTTTTTAGTATAATATATAACTGTTTACGGGCGAAGCCGGGGCATATTACTTATATCATTTAACTGTCCCCCGGGCGAAGCCGGAGCGGGTTTCTAGTATAATATATAACTGTTCCCAGACAAAGCCAGGGCAGATTGCTTGTATAATTTAACTGTCTCACGGGTGAAGCTGGAGCGGGTTTCTAGTATAATATATATCTGTTCACGGGTGAAGCCGGAGCAGATTGCTTGTATAATTTAACTGTTCCCGGGCAAAGCTGGAGCGGGTTTCTAGAATAATATATAACTGTTCCCGGGCGAAGCCGGAGCGGGTTTCTAGTATAATGTATAACTGTTCCCGGGCGAAGCCGGAGCAGGTTTCTAGTATAATATATAACTGTTTCCCAGGCGAAGCCGGAGCAGATTGCTTGTATAATTTAACAGTCCCCCGGGCGAAGCCGGAGCGGGTTTCTAGTATAATATATATATCTGATCCCGGGTGAAGCCGGGGTGGATTGCTTGTATAATTTAACTGTCCCCCGGGCGAAGCCGGAGCGGGTTTCTAGTATAATATATAACTGTTCCCGGGCGAAGCAGGGGCGGATTGCTTGTATAATTTAACTGTTCCCGGGCAAAGCCGGGGCAGATTGCTTGTATAATTTAACTGTTCTCGAGCGAAGCCGGTGCAGGCTTCTGGTATAATATAACTGTTCCCGGGCGAAGCCGGGTCGGGTTTCTGGTATAACATAACTGTTCCCGGGCGAAGCCGGGTCGGGTTGTTTGTATATTATATCTGTTCCCGGGCGAAGCCGGGGCAGGTTGCTTAAATAATTTACCTGTTCAATACACCCAAGTGCATGGGGGCTACATGGTCGGGAGGTGATGATTTAAATGTCCTTAACTAAATAGGTTACTTGACCTGGAGCTGATGTTCTAATTATAGAAGTGCATGCATGTCTAGGTGCTAATTATAAATATATCCTTCACCTCTGCAATACATAAGAGTTCACCATCTCTTCCGTGTCTGTGTCTAGCACAGTATTTATCCCGCGGGCTATGCAGTGAATTCTGCAACATTTAATTGGATAATAACAGTAATTATATAATTGAGCTGCATTCATTTAATATATTCCAGGCAGCTAATGGTTTATGTTGCATGTCACGTTAAAACCAATCTTATTACATGCAATGAATTCTGCTTGTTTCAACCTTGAAGTAATTATTGCTTGTCTGATTCATACTGGCTAACTTTTAAAGCAGCTTTGTCAATAGGCCATTATACTACTAAAATTCTAACATCTTCATGTGGATTTAAACCTACAATCTCAGCATTTACAAGTACTGTAATGTGCAGTACAATCACTTATTTTGTAAACCATCAGGCTGAGTTAGTCTCCCAGTATCACATAGTCAAATATATACACTAGGATATACTTTAAAGTTATATACTTAAGTATGTTGAATATTACCTGATAGACAAGGATCCAATTGCAATCTGGTGTGAACGCTGTAAGCTCGCAGTTAACTCTACTTTCATTTCAATTCTGCTCCACTATTTATACCCCTACAAATACAGGAAACGCCCCTGGATTACCGTTCCTTTCACACAAAAATGACCTCCACACGGCATTACCCTGCATTAATACAGGAATCGTTACTGACCTTCCTTTCACCAGAATTAGCTGAACACTGTATAACCCTGCACAAATACCTTAAACACTCCTAATTTAAAATCCTTTCACCAGAAAACACAGTATAAAAAGAGGTTGTTCCTTTTCAAAACATATCATTCGCTGCAATGTCTGCCAAAGAGACCAAGGAAACTATGGGGCTGGATGAAGAAGACAACGATGAGGATTCGACTCTTGTTGTGTTAATGTAAGTATTATTTATTTACTTTATTTACTAAAGCCTTATGTAGCAGCACGCCAGTCTCTCGCCGCTGGGTGCGTGGTTCAATTCCAGTCACTTTATGTTAGATCTGTGCTGGGCAAACCAAAAGCAGACAGGTTTTTCTCTGGGAACACCAGTTTTCCCTGTCAAAATCTTCTTCCGGCAACACCCTCCACTATCATTTCATTTCATCTGTCATTCATTTAATCATTGACTCACAAAAGTGAGACAGGCTTTGGCAGCCAACACAGATCTTATTCTCGCCGCTAGATGGGGCTTAATTCATTCCATTCCTGATCTGGTCAAATACTGGAAGCAAGCGGTGTTTTTTCTTCTTCAAAATGATTAGAAATACTGAGCTTAGTTACCGCCATTTGTAGCCCATGTTTACTTGGGTGTGAGTAGAATTTGTCTGATAACCCGTGTTATGGCGATGAATGTATTAATAAAAAAAGGATTGGGAAGGAAGTCAGATTTTTTTAAGTGTGTTAAAAATCCTTCAGTATGCCTTCCTTTGGAGGGGGAGTAAAGCCAGTGGTTCCATGTTCTCACTTTATGACATGTAAAAGATCCGTCCACAGACTAAACTTGTGTGAAGCTAAATTGACAGGTTAGATTTTGTCAAAACAAGTTCCAACTTTCACCACTAGATGGCATTATTATCTAGTAGCAAAAGGTTGGAACTTGTAGCTCACCCTAAAGGCGTTCGCTGGAAGCAGCTACATACTCAAGTGAGTCACACATGTTCTTGGACACTTCCAGCACTGAAACCCATACTCAAGTTCCAACATTCACCACTAGGTATCATTAATATCTAGTAGCAAAATTTTGGAAATACTTAAAATTGAACAGAACTTGTAGCTCACCCTAAGGGCAAACGCTGGAAGCTGCTGCAGACTTAGGTGAGCTGTACTTGCTCTCACACACTCCCAGCAATTCACAATACAATATTTAGATAAACAAGCGTTATAAAACAATTTTGTTGTACTCTATTGTATACATTTTTTTAGCTTTGGAAATGATCCAGTTTTGGTGGGGTTTTTTGCTGCTTTAATGACAGCGATGGAAGGGCGTGGGAGAGGTGAAGAAGAAGAAGAAGATGATGATGAAGAGGAAGATGAAGAGGAAGAAGAAGCTGGTGATTAAAGGCAAAATTGTTGTAGTTACAGTTCACAACATAAAACATAATTTTACTTTTTTTGCTTCTGGTTTTATTTGTTTTTACATTCAACCTACCAAGCAAGCCAGAGTTCAACACCCACCATCCATCCCCATTCATGATTCAAACACGTTTACCTCATCATTTGTCCCCCACCCTCTCAATCACCGTAAGGTCATTCCCACACATGACCTACCATACAACCCGTTGTCAATCTCAGGATTAGTCATCCCATGTGACGTCACACACAGGTTAACCGTTCAAATCTGTTTATTCATTCACACAAACACCTATGTTCATTAAACATCCACCCACGCATCGATGTTTGTTTACCATTGAGCGCTTTCAACCCCATCTTGTTTGTCTCTCAGACCCATTCACACCTAACCAACCTACCACGTCAGGGTTCAACAACCACCACCATCCACCGCCATTCATGTTTTCCATTCAAAACACACCCGTCCATGACCTACCTCACATCCCGTAATCTGCTGTGACGTCACACACACACCAGATGACCGTTCAATTCTCTGACAATTCATTCACAACAAAGGATTCGGAAACCTTCGGCAACACTCGGATCTCATCGGGCTTAAAGCAAAGCTATATAGCACGAGATAATAACAGAGAAGGCGCTCAGTCCAACAGAGAGACTGGGTCGAGGAGGGTCCCGTGCAGAGCTTCTTCCATCCTCCCCACCCCCCCTCGCCACCACACCCTCCCCCCTCCCCCTCCCCCCTCTCCACCCCCACTCCTCCCCCTCCACCCTCACCCCCTCAAACCGGTTCCTGGACCCTCCAAGGTTTGTTTACCTTCTGGGTCCCGGCGACCTTGGGGGTCAATGACCTACCACAAGATCTTTGATCATGACCTACCTCAAGGTCATTGACCTTGCCACGCCCCCCTAATTTGCATAAATAACGGTATTTGAGTCAACCCCCCCCCCCCCTGCTTACCTACTGAATTGGCTATCCAAGTTAAATATTGTCGCTGGAATAAGGCAGATATAAAATATAACTCAAGGTACAGGAGTTATAAATATGTATCTCGTTTACGTGAAAGGTCGGGAAATGGTTAAAATGTCGAGGAATTCGTCGATTTTGTTGTTGTTGTTGAAATGGAAGGAACGCAGGATTCTTCTTCTTTTAGTATTATTGGTCTCGAGTAGTGGAATGCTCGTGAATGAAACGTCGAATGTAAAGGCTGGGGGGAAGATTGTTGTATTATACTAGTAACCGAGGCCACGGTGCCATAGTCCTGGCTCGAGTTGACTGAGTATTGGCAGACGGACAGTGCATAGCGCTTGATTCGGACTGTTTTTTGTTGAATGCCCACCCCAGCGTGTTGTAAAGGGATGTTGGTTACGCGTATGATTGTTTTGTAAATGCCGACAGTAAATAACCTTCCCCGAACCACAGTTCTCGTATAAACGAATACGCTGCGTTGTAATTGAAGAAAGTAAAGTAAAAATCGTAATGAAAATGAACTAGGGAAATGAAAACGAACGTGGATACCCAACGTGGTACAATGATAAGAAACGCAGTATTGATATAAAATATGCCAGACGAAGTGAACTAGCCGTCGATGTTATGGCTTTTTAATTGCAAGGGACCAGCTGGTGTGAGACGGGGTGTGGTCCTTTACTTAGCCAGAATGAGTGCCACTTGGCATGGAAATGAATGGGCCTGTTATGTGAGGGTAGCGGTTTCAAGAAGGGCGGTCGCCCATTGATATTTAAATCACTGAGATAAAATGTTAGTTAACGGTAAAAGTTACGTAAGTGAAACTTAAATAAATGAAATTCTTGGAAGCAGATGAATATTTCCTGCTAAAAATTATTATTGAATATGTAATTTTTACATATGCCAATAATAATAAAGATTTTTGCACAGTTGATTGTAGTAAAAATCGGTTCCTACCTTGAATATTGAACGGGTAATGAATTTAAATGGGAATTGGATTCCATGGGAATGTGGGTCCAATAACATCCAACCCGAACGTGGTGCATGATGATAACAAAAGTGTATACAATGTGAATGCAAAGAGAGGATTTGTGCTTGATGCCCGATATGTGTGGAGAAAACAAAGAGATATGTCTAGAAGTTTGATTTGAAGTTGTTTTGTTGTGAGTTCAAAGCCCGATATGAGGCTAACGTAAATATTGAATAATGATGTGAATGATTCAAGTAAATGTCCTTAGTTCAAAACCTGACAAGGTGGCGACTATGTCGAGCATGGAATTGTATGTACAGTGACTTGTTTTTATACCCGGAAAGGAAAGGGTCTAAAGTAAATGAACTTAGTGAAGTTAAGAAAGAATATTAAGGTAATAGTTTGGGATCTATTGAGAATCCTATTCATCAAGCAAGATGTGTATTGCAAATCGATTGAAGGGGTAGTTATTATTTGTTATTGTCGCTGTGTTTATAGCATTTTGTGGGTGCTTTTAATTAATTAAAGCATTTAAAGTAAACTGTTGTAATTTCGTGTTGCTCGGTCAACCTTATTGCTCACTAGCCGAATGCATGTGTCATATGGAGGGATTGGACCGTACACCCCATAACACTGGGCTAAACTGGAAGATGACCATACGTACTCCGTAATCTAATAGGGGTACAATAGTAAGCTTGAAAGTAACGGTTCGGCCCCGTGGTGAATGGGTAGCGCGCCTGCCTCTCTCCCGGAGACCCCGGGATCGCTTCCCTACTCCGTCAGGAATTTTAGAAACTGACGTGGGGGCTGGAACGGTAAGCACTCAGCCTCGTGAGGACAATTGAGTACCTGTGTGACAGTGAGGCAGCGCCCCTGTCACGAAAACCGAGATTAACTATCGAGGGGACCTGATGCACTGACCACGCGTCACCACAATATCTGCAGGTCAAATGGCAGGTCAGCGGTCGCTTGGCAGGCCCTTCGTGGGCTATAATGTCAGGGGTAAATGATATTATTATTACCTTATGGTGTGATATACCGTGGCCCAAGTTTAATTAAGGCACATGATAGTAAGCTTCGAGACGAAGTCACGAAGAACGTTATATGCTATATAGAGGATCTTATTATTTCGTCCACCACGGTTGAGGAACCCATTACTCACCTCGAAATGTTGTTTGATAATCTTCGTGAAGCAAATATAAAGGTGACCTACGAGAAATGTCATTTTCTCCATCAGGAGATAAACTTTTTGGATCACACTATAAAAAAGGACCGATATCATCCGAACCGAAGGAAGATCGATGCTATCGTGAGGTTTCCTGATCCGACTAAAGTGAAGAAAGTGAGATAATTCGCGGGCATTTGACAGTATTTTACTAACAATTGTCCATGATCTCCTGAGACCATGGCACCCTTACATGAACTTCTGAAAAAGGATAACAGATTGAGGTGGAACGAGAAGACGGATGCAGCTTTTGAAAATTCAAAGGAAAAGCTAAGAAACAATATCAACTGGAATACCCGGACTTCGAACGGATGTTTCATTTAGAAACGGACGAAACTAAGATTGGCATTAGTGCTATAATATATCAGTTAGACCAAGAGGGTAGGGTAATACGCACTATATTGCATTCAGCAGTCGCATTTTGAAAACCCATGAAGTTATATATATTTCGACACAGCTGGAAGGTTTGGCATTTGTGTCAGCGCTCCTGCAATGCAAGGAAACCTTATTGGAAATCAAATTATTATTATCACTGATCACAAGGCGCTTCAATTTATGCTCAAGACAGGTTTTCCAAGCGACAGATTAATTAGATGGTCCCAATTATTACAGTAATTCAACGCCACTATTATTCATAGACCCGGAATGGATAATCTATTAGCTGACGCTCTTTCACGTAATCCTGTGGAGAGCGTTCAGATTAATATGGCGAAGGTGGAAAAAGAAGAAGAAACGGTCAACCGACTGAAAAATATTGCCGTTCACAGGAGAGACGCACTCCAACTAGGCAAATGTTCCGGTATTTAAAAGGAAGCATGGATAACAGCGTTCCCGACTATAAGGAGACAGAGAAATGATCTAGGCACTATCTGTTGAGCGGCCAAGCTGTGTGGAAACATGCTGATTCTGAGCATACGAAAGTAAGAGTTTTTGTTCCACCCAGCCTTACAAATAAATTTATTTGGCTTGCTCATAAAAGTATTGGACATGGGGGTGTGGATAAAACTTTGAGCACCATCCAAGATAATATGCGAGTTACAGTGCGGGATATCACTAGGTCTTGTAAAGTTTGCCAGAAGAGTAAACTGGTTTTTGAGTTACTCAAGGAAAAGCCGAGGTCTATTATACCAGAAAAACCTCAAGAAATTTACGCGATGGACATATTCGGTTGATGTCTGAAATGATATCGAGGCCATCAGTACTTCCTAGTCACAATTGACGTATTCACTAAATACCTGATTTTGAATCTTATGCAGAAAGCGAATACTAAGCAAGTTGTTAAGCATATTGAGAAGAGCATACTCCCCAGATAAGACAAACGTGAATTTATCCCAACCGATCACGGGACCCAGTTCCCATCCGTGGAATTTCAAGAAGCCATGGATAGGCTTGATATTATGCATCTTTTCAGTAGCGTGCGATATCCTGAAAGCAATCCTTGAAATCGATGTATTTCGGAGGTTAGCAAGCTCTGCCACTTTGCTATGAAAACCACCAAAATTGGATCCGAGTTGTACCCATTTTAAAAGACTACTTGAACTCTATGGTTCATGAAAGTTCGGCGGATATTCTGATGATTCTATATCAGGTCCGAAAACCAGAATGACGATAGGATAAAATTTTCGACGGACTACCTAGATAAATCGAACCGTTCAGGGAAGAGAAGGGTAGAGGCAGCTCAAGAAAGCTTATTAAAATCAGCAGACAAGAGGATGAAAAGATCTGTTAGCAAACGATTTAATACACCACTGAAAGAAGGAGAATGGATTTAGTCGTAACCCGACTTGAGCAGGCTTGACGAAGAAAGTAAACACAACGTTTTCTACACTCTATATTTGGCCATATAAAGTAGGCACTGTATGCAATAACAATTGTAATAAAATAGTAAGTATTGTACCCGTTCAGGTCTTCTAGGATGCAGACTCTAGCTCGGGGTAATGGTCTGTCCGGGCTGCTCTAACTTATTTATGCATCATAGGGATTTTATGAAGGATCACAGGAAGTTTAAACTAAATGAATATGTCAGAGGAATATTAAATGCAAAATAATTCATTCAAGAAAAACAACATCTTCCCCCTTACTCCCTCCAACAACAACAATAAAAACACAACTCCCTTAGATATTTACTCTAAACACAAACTAATACACCCCAAAGAGCTAATCAATATCACAAAAATCACACTGGCTGAAAATCAGGAAAGAAAATGAAATCTAATAGCAGTCCACTGCTTCAAGTTCCATTGTCAATAGACTTAATCAAACTATGGCCTAAAAAGTCCAGCCATTTTACAAGCAACGCGCACTCTTGATTTGTAATTATAGTGATTGTTAAGGTTTTGGACAAGTTCTCTCTTTACAATTATTTCCATCCTCACAAGATTTTGGCGAATGAAGGCATAGGTTCTTTCCGGTCAGAGGCAATGCGTGCACCGCTTATTTACATTACAAAAACAATTAACTCAATCAGAGCCATGTCTCTGCCACACTAAAATAATTCAACATATTACAAGTCAACACACATGAGTCATCAGAAGAAAGCAGCACGGTAGCCTGCGCTCCGTGAATTAAAATAATCACACAATTTCAATGAATGCACCCAAAATGACACTAATATTATATGACATCGATTTATGAAGAGGCAAGGAAAATAAAACCCCGAGAAGTGCGTTACCGCCTCCCAACAAAATAAACAAAACCACTCACCACGTGGTCTACCTGACATTGCAACAGCCGTTCTCACTCCAAAATAAACCAGCCTCGTGGGCAATGACCTTCGCCGCTCCCCTAAGATTCAGACAGTCGACCAAAATCTCTTCTACCTGCTTACTTGTGAGACCGCCTTGGACTTGAGTTGTATACACCTTTCCTTTCTGACGGAGCTATCACGTGCTCTCACCAGTCAATGAATTCAATCATTACTTACCGATTTATTGCCACTTTATATCATCGTAGAATTGCGGGAACTGAACTTCCGCCTATTTACCACTTACCATTTTATATCATCGAAGACTGCGGGAACTGAACCTCCGCCTTTTTATCACTTACCATTCCATATCATCGAAGAACTGCGGGCATGAAACCTCCGCGTTCATTTCAACTCTCCCAAGGGTCAACTCTCAATCTTACCTGAATTAAAGACTGCCACCTAGCCATTACGTCTTAGCTTTTACCTTGGGTATGGCCATCAACACCTTACTTACGAGTCGTTCTCAATATGGCTGCTTCACTACTGGTCAGTCACAATGCCATACTACTTTCCCCCCATAACTTGCTTTTTACTTTTACGGTTCGTGCATGAGCACTCACATCCCATTATCCCTTTAACGTGCATTCAAACATAACGCTAATGAAACCCTCACAACAAAAATATAACACACAAATGATGACCATGTAAAATCCTATCTTACTAAACACAAAATAATCTACCATTATAATATATACACAAAACTTGCACAATTTTTTTGCCTTCTGTACCCGAAAGTACCTATTTATTATAATGACTTATAATTGGAGAGAAACTAAAGCAAAGGCCCACTATGACTTTGGTCTTAACAATGCACGGTTTAATGCGTGGAGCTCCTAATTTTCTTAAGTTATGCATCAACCTACTCAATTCGGCCAATAGTTTATAGCTTCCTGCGTTACTGACATTATGCTAATAGCTCGGATGGCTGTCTCTAACTTACATTCCGTTTTACTGACAACGGTACGCACACTTCGCGTGATTCACTGCTCAGCTTGCGCTAGCGAAAAACGGGTATTTTAACTGCGTTATCAAATGACTGTACTTATAAAATTGCGGCACTTTCTGGTCTGCCCGGGCAAAGGCTCACGCCTCCCAGAATGATCAATAACGACTGCGGCAATATCTGATGTGCACGGGCAAAGGCTCACGCCTCCCGGATTGATCAATAACGACTGCGGCAATATCTGATGTGCACGGGCAAAGGCTCACGCCACCCGGAATGATCAATAATGACTGCAGCAATATCTTATGTGCACGGGCAAAGGCTCACGCCTCCCGGAAGTGACCAATAACGACTGCGGAAATATCTGATGTGCACGGGCAAAGGCTCACGCCTCCCGGAAATGATCAGTTACGACTGCGGCAATATCTGATGTGCACGGGCAAAGGCTCACGCCTACCGGAATGATCAATGACGACTGACTTCTCTGCATTTCGAGCCACTATTTATATGATTTACGAAGAATTTCGCAGGAGAGGGGATCTTTCAAATTTTAATTCTATAATATCACTCGCATGGCTATGCAAAATAGCTCATTCGAATCCTCTCTTCTTCAACGTCTCAATGCTGCCTTTTAATTCCAAATTGGATCGTTGAGTCCTCTAATAATTAGCTCCGTGAATTATTTCATTGTTGCTCAATTTTTGCGGCATTTGGCCGCGTCCTGCGTCCCCATCTGTGATTGGTCGTTTTAAACTCACCCCAAATTCTGGTTTTGCTTCTGTATAAAATCACACAATACTCCATTTAAATTTCGAGATGACTTTTGCGAGGCTGAGATCGCCCTCTTCACGATGATGTAACTTGTATCCCTGTATCTTAATTGCTGCTCTAATTTCTTTCAAGTAGGCGGAGTTTATCCTGCAGATTGTCGTTGAATTTTTGGCTTGTCCGCGCCCAGTTGAATGCCCTATTTCCATTGTCTATCCATGTCTGGTCTCCAGATGTTGGACTCTGAGTTCCACTCTATTGATTGCGCGCGGTGAAAGTTGCGCATAAACACGTACAAGTCGCTTCTTCGTTAACACTCTGGTTTGCAAGCTATGCCTTCCTTCCATCAGTTTTAAGATGAACATTTCTGATCCTGAAATAATTTGAGACATTTATGCTACGACCAATGCATAAAGGTTACATTATCCCACTTCCAGGGGAAAAAAATCGATACGGAACGTATGATTTTTTTCTTCATTTCCAGTCCGCGTCATGGATACGGTAAGGTTTCACTGTCACTCATTATTTTATTCACAGGCTCGCCACTGCTGGTATTGTGCCGGGGTCTCCATGTTACGGTTCCTGTCTCCCCTTCCACATTCTCGGTAGGATTAGTGTTCTGACGGCCCACCTCATGTAGCTATTGTTTGCTTGTGTTGTGCTGTGACTCCAACTTCCCAGCTGCTCCACTGTGAGTGTCTGTAAACACAAGGTCTGTTTTTTTTTACTTTCTGCTTCCTCGTTCCACGTGTTATCGAAGCTATGCCTTCCTTCCATCAGTTTTAAGATGAAAATTTCTTATCCTGAAATAATATGTGACATTTATGCTACGACCTATGCATAAAGGTTACATTATCCCACTTCCGGGGGAAAAAATCAATACGGAACGTTATCCTTGTTATCGAATTTCCATTACGTTCACACCAGCGGCATTCCGTGGCTGATCGATCAGTTCCCTTTCATGGTACACTTTTAGATTCGAAAGATTTACTACTGAGGTATTTCCGCAGTTTACCTCCTGTATTTTATAGGCATTGTTTCCCAAGTTTCTTGTGATACGGTATGTACCAATGTACGGAAAACACCATTTGTGAAATACTTTGTTAGCAGGATCCGATATAGGTGGTCTTTTCAATAAAATTAGTTCACCGACGTTTAATTCTCTGTGGAAGCCTTTCCATCTTAGTCTTCTTAACCTCCTGTCAGCTTGCTCCCTCATGTACTTGACCGTGCGTTCGATCCTCAGCTGTGGTGCCGGCTGCGGTCCATGGGGCAATCTAGAACTCTTTTCCATGATCTCGGTGGTTTTTGGTTCAAATGTAGAGTGTATGGAATTTTCCAGTCGACTCATGACGTGTCATGTTAATACAAACTTCGATGTTTTTCAAAGTGTCGGCCCAACGATGGTGTTCAGTGGGTATGAACATGCGGATATGTTTGAAAATATCCCTCAAAACTCTCTCAGATGGGTTAATTTGTGGGTATCTTATGCTAGAGAGCACATGTTTTTGCCTAGTTCATTTAATCCACGTTTAAATTCTGCTGAGGTTAAATAACTTTCATGATCGGAAAGTATGAATTCTGGCTTTCCCATCGTAGGTATAACACGGTTCTTAATTCGGCTCATGACCTGTTTAGATGTTGTCTTTTGAATTGCGCATATGACAACAAACTTGGAGAAAGCTTCAACACATACAAGGACATGTCGCACTCCTCTTCGTCCCTTCGGCGGAGGTCTCATGCAATCCATAGCAATGAGTTCTAATGGTTTCTGTGGCAAGAGTGGTTTTGGGTACTGCCTTATGGGGAAGTTGTTTGGTTTTCCGCACTGGCAAACATTGCATGTCTTCAGAACATCGCGTATGGTGGTCCTCATCCGTAGCCAAGTGAAAGCCTCACCTATTGTCGTTTCAGTCTTCTCTAACCCCACGTGACCGAGAGTGTAATGAGTATGCCACACTAATTTTCTCTGCAACGATGCTGGTAACAATATCCGTAGCTTAACATGACCTTCATCTATGAATTTATGAACCATATTATTAAAGTAGTTTTAATCTTTTGCTTGAACTTCAACTTCTCGGTATGTGGGCGTACCAGGCGTTAAGTCTCCCTTAAGGAACTTAATCATTTGCATCATCCATTGTTCCTTCTTTTGTTCTTGAGGTAACCTCTTCAGTTCTTGCAGGAAGTCTTAATCTTCGCATGTCAACTCGATATGACGCACCGACAATTTATCCTTCTGCGCCTCCTCTTCTGGATTTCGGCTTAAGTTGTCCGGGATTACATTTAATTTTTCAGATACATGTTCGATGTGTAGGTCAAACTGCTGTGCATATATGGCCCATCTTTTGATTCGATCACTCACCATTGTAGTCTTAAATAGTAAGCGCCTTATTATCAGTTCGGATCGTTATGGGAAACCCATAGATAATTTTACGCCACTACTATATTGCGTGTATGATGGCCATGAGTTCCAGTTCTGAGACCGTATAGCTTTTCTCGTGTTTCCTTAACTTCCTGCTGATAAATGCTAAGTATGAACGGCCTGCGGTTTTATCTGCGTCTTCTTGAAATAGCATAGCACCGATGACCACCATAGATGCAGCTGCTTGGATTATGAATTTCTTCGAAAAGTCTGGGTATCCCAGTTTTATGCTATTTGCCCGCAATTCCTTTGTAGCTGCGAATGCTCTCTCACAATCGTCGTTCCAAAACCAGCGATTGTTCTTTTTCAACATTTCTTGTAATGGGGCCACCACTTCAGTGTATCCTGAGCAGTTCTCACGGAAAAAGTTCGTTGCTCCCAAGAACATCCTTATGTGCTTGACTCTGGTTGGACGGGAAAATTTATAATGACTTCAATTTTCACAGGATTGGGCCTCACTTCTTCTCTACCAACAATATGTCCCAGATTTAGAATTTCGTGCTGAAAGAAGTGCGATTTTTTAGATAGATCTTGAAATTCGTCCTTTCGAGGTTCTCTAACAATTTGCTTAAATTTTGCATGTGTTCTTCAATGGTTTCAGACGCTAACATGATGTCATCCACATATCTGGCAGTCAAGTTTTTGACTTACTCTGTCAAATTACGATCCAACGCTCTGATTAGTGTAGATCCGGCTGTCTTAACACCAAATGGAAGCCTACACCATGTGAAAGCCTGATTATCGAACAGAAATCCAGTTAACAGCTGCGATTTCTCCTCTAATTTGATATGCCAGTAGCTATTGGCAAGATCTACCGATGAATATATCTTTTTCCTTATGGAACTTCTTTAATACCTCCTTGATCAACGGTGCACGGTCTCTTTCGTCGACCAGTCGGGAATTGAGTGTGCGTGCATCGAGACATAGTCTCACGGAACCATTGGGTTCCGCCACCGCTAATATGGCGTTCAAGTACGGGGTTGGGGTCTTCCTGATTATGCCCCCTATGAGCATCTCATCTATGATTTTCTTGACCGCTGCATGATGTGTTTCAGGAATTGGGTAGAGTCGGCATTTAAATGGAGTCCAATCGTCTACCTGCATGGCTTACTTAAAATTCAATATTTTACCCGGCAGGGTATTGAATGCAGCTGAATGTTTACATAAAATTTTGATAAGGCAATCTCTTTCTATAACATATAATTTTGCTTCCCTTAATTTTTTTCTCAGGAGTACCTCGAAATCGTCTTTGTTGCCATCTTCTTCTACGGCCATGGACCACATCTCATTTTCCAAGTCTTGCTCGTTCTCCGGGAGTCCCTTGTTCGAATCCTCTTCCTCTTCTTCAGGAATTGTCTCCAGCGTCCAAATATTAGCATCGCTGTCTAAGCTGTTATTGTTCAATGTTCGAATCTACTACTGATAATCCCTCCAAATTCTTGAATCTAATTACATTGTTGCGTAGGTCGATTACTGCTTGGTGTTCATATATAAAATTGGCCCCAAGGATGATGTTTACATTCATTTTCATCGTAACCATGAATACATGAGAGGAAGTGTGTCCTAAGATCTCTAAGTCCAACTGTACTTGAAATTCGCATATAGCTTTTTTCAGGAATGATTCCTCTTATTTTAACCTGTGGTACTGGAATTGTGGGGATTCTCTCTTTCTCGCTTAATGCTCTGATTAGCGCTTCTGATGCTAGACACAGTTGTGCACCGGTATCGAGCAGGCTTCGTACTCTCAAACCTCCTATCCTTGCAATAATGACAGGTAGTTTCCTTAAACACCGTTGTTCTGGCTGGTAAATTTCACCCGTAAAATCGTCAGGAGTTGCGACCCATTCTTCGATGTTCGCTATCAACCACTGCGTTTTATCCGGCGTGAAGTCTAGACTATCTCCACCATCCGACAGTAACTTTTTTTTAACTTATGGCCCCCGTCTTCCTCTTATCGTTATGATTTTCTCGGTGCTGCCGTGCTAACTCGCCCTCAGCTCCGGTCACCTCCATGCCTGGATTTTCACGATTCCCTATCGTCCTCCGCCACCATTCCTTCTCTGTCTCTTGGTTGCTGTGTAACTCATTAAAATATTGTTGTGAAGCCACGTGTCTACTTTGCCATTCCCTTCTGCTGTCCTCCGAGTATCTTTGGTTCGCATCTCGTCCTCGGTTCCACGTCCTGTTTTCATGCCTGTCATACCTGCGGTAGTTTATGGACCTTCGCGACCACGCCCCCTCCATTCATCTTTTCTGTATTGTCTCGGTTGCCAGTTCCTCTCATTCCTCGGTTCGGATCTCCTCTGTTCTTCTCTTGGCATGTCCGGCCTTCCATTGTTGTTCCCGCTCTTTTGGCTAGCATTTGTGTTAATGCTCTGATCTCTAGTGTTGACAAGCTCAGTCTGGTGTATCATTGCTGCGCTGTCACTCGCTCTAACGTTCCTGTTTTGAGTATGTAATGAAGTTTCGTCCAGCTGACGGAGAACCTCCTCTGCTTGCAGTGCGCTTGTCACGTTCGCGGCAATCAAGAACTGTTGTACTGGTAATGAGCGTTGCTTACCAATGATCATCACCAGTTCTGATTCCGGCGGCAAAATATCCATATCTTTAAGTCTAAGTAGCTGAGCCGAGAAATACTCCGAGTAGCGTGTGGGTTGGGAAGCATGATACTTCCGGCTTTACAATTCCATCCTCAGGTTATGCTGTACCGATTGGCTCCAGTAACGGCGTAGGAATGCTTGTTTGAAACCTTTCATGTCCTCAAAAGTATAGCGAAAACTTCTGAACCACGTCAAAACGCTATCCGCAAGTAATTTCTCTGTCACTCTAAGTTTCTTGGCCTCAGGTATGTTATTATCTGTTAGGTAATGGTCTAATTCCTTTAAGTAGGCTATTGGCGTCTGTGACCCATCATTGTTAAATTTCCGCGGGCGATCCTCCTTCATTCTAATTATCTGTACGTATTGAGTCGCTCGGTTGATATTATTATTATTAACTAGTTGCTGGGGTGCAGAGGCGTGTCCCCTGAATGTATGGAACCCGTCATTACTCTCGCTACCTTCTGTTATTCGGTCAGGGCTACATCCATTCGATCCCTCTGCTTGAGTCTGGCTTGTATTATGGTTACTCGCCATCCCGTTAGTTTCTTTAGTACTGTCACTAGCTTTCAGTTCGAGAAGCATATCTTGTTGTTCCAGAGAACGTATTTCCGTCTTGATAATCTTCCGATCCTGTCCCTCAATTTTTCCCAGTAACTGTAGTTCGACCTCCTTTATCCTTTTTTGCTCTCTTCCACTTGCTCTATTAATTTCATCCTATCCTCTTTCCCGTCAATTCTAAGCTGTCGGCATGTCTTGTTTATCTCTGCTCTTATTGCTTCGTACCTTTCTTCTTCCTTTCTCTTCCCATCCTTCTTATCACTTTCTAGTTGATCAAGCCTGTCTCCTATCAACACGTTACTTTCGCGGATACTTTCTTTAATTGCGTCATTCTCATTTTTCTGAAGGCTCCATCGTTCTGTGGAAGTTAAAGCTGCCTTGTCCATCTCTGTTCTGAGTTCTGTAATCTCCTTTCCTAAATTATGTAGCTGCTTCTTTGCGGATTTGAATTCGTCGTCCACCCCTTTTACCTTAGCTTGGATTGCCAATTGTTCTAACTTGATCCCTTCCGTATTTGCGTTACATGCCACTTCCAATTGTACGAGTTTAGATGCAGTTTTTTCCTCACTAAAGGCTATCGATTGCCTAAGATTTATCTCCATCTGTTCTAGCTGTGCGGTTGTCTCGAGTGTGATTTTAGCCAATTGTTCCGCTAATTTGCCTGTCAGCTCCTTTTTTAATGTTCCATTATTCTGCCTACTTTGTTCCGCAATTTTCTCTGTTAACAGTGTATTGTTTATCGCACTCTGTTCGGCGATTAGTTCTGTCAAACGGCCTATCAGCTGCTCTGTTAATAGTGTATTGTTTATCGCACTCTGCTCCGCGATTTGCTCTGCCATACATGCACTGTTTACGTTACCTTGTTCATTGCATTCCTTCTTGAATTGTTGCAACTGTTCCATCGTACTTACTACCGAGCTCTTTACAATCGCTCGAATCTCCTCCACCGTAGCCATTGCCACAAATATAAACACTTGTTTGAGAAATCAGGGCATGCAGCATGCAGTCCCCATCTTTCATAATTATAAAACGAGTCGCTATAATCCCAATGTACGTTATTCCCATTAATTACTTTTATTCGTTTGAAGAGCTGCCTAACTGATGTCTGTTTTCCTGAATAAATTTCCGGTTTACTCATTAGCGTTACGTGACTTCCCCGTCTTGTCAATAAACTATTGACAAGACTTTTTCAGTCCTGCCATCCTACAAAAATACTTTCGGAGTTTGTTGCTAATCAAATAAATTTGTAAGGGCGCCGCGAAAACACTCCTTCTACCTACAATATTCAAATAAAATAAGTTTTCTCGATTATTTATTTATACACCTCCGTGCTTCTATTTCCCTTTAAATTAACATTAATTTGAGCACCACTTGCGTCGCCATGATGACACCTTGCGCACCGTCAAAACAACACACAAGTTGCACCACTTACCTCCGCATACATGTTACCAAGGTTTGACATCACGAGCTGAGCGCTCACATTCATGGCTAAAGACCGACACGGGCTACCATGATCAAGACCACCTCTAGGGCAACACGTATACATTAGTAAGCTCCGGCTAGCTACTCTCTGACATTTCCCTTCACTGAGATCCATGAACTAACAAAAGACTGATATCAACTCGAATAACTACGACGTTATCACCAAAATTCATATGTACCCTTTCAGGTCTTCTAGGATGCAGACTCTAGCTCGGGGTAATGGTCTGTCCGGGCTGCTCTAACTTATTTATACATCCTATGGATTTCATGAAGGATCACAGGAAGCTTAAACTAAATTAATATGCCAGAGGAATCTTAAATGCAAAATAATTTATTCAAGAAAAACAACATCTTCCCCCTTTCTCCCTCCAACAACAACAATAAAAACACAACTCCCTTAGATATTTACTCTAAACACAAACTAATAAATTCCAAAGAGCTGATCAAAATCACAAAAATCACACTGGCTGAATACCAGGAAAGAAAATGAAATCTAATAGCAGTCCACTGCTTCAAGTTCCAATTGTCAATAGACTTAATCAAACTATGGCCTAAAAAGTCCAGCCATTCTCCAAGCAACGCGCACTCATTATTTATAATTATAGTGATTGTTAGGGTATTGGACAAGTTCTCTCTTTACAATCATTTCCATCCTCACAAGAGTCTGGCGAATGAAGGCATAGGCTATATCCGGTCACAGGCAATGCGTGCATCACTTATTTACATTACAAGAACAATTAACTCAATCAGAGCCATGGCTCTGCCACACTAAATTAATTCATCAAAATACAAGTCAACACACATGAGTCATGAGAAGAAAGCAGCACGGTAGCCTGCACTCCGTGAATTAAAATAATCACACAATTACAATGAATGCACCCAAAATGACACTAATATTACATGACATCTCTTTCTGAAGCGGCAAGGAAAATAAAACCCCGGGAAGTGCGTTACCGCCTCCCAACAAAATAAACAACACCACTCAACACGTGGTCGACCTGACATTGCAACAGCCGTTCTCACTCCAAAACAAACCAGCCTCGTGGGCAATGACCTTCGCCGCTCCCCTAAAATTCAGACAGTCGACCAAAATCTCTTCTACCTGCTTACTTGTGTGACCGCCTTGGACTTGAGTTGTATACACTTTTCCTTTCTGATGGAGCTATCACGTGCTCTCGCCAGTCAATGAATTCTATCATTACTTACCGATTTATTACCACTTTATATCATCGTAGAATTGCGGGAACTGAACCTCCGCCTATTTACCACTTACCATTTTATATCATCGAAGACTGCGGGAACTGAACCTCCACCTTTTTATCACTTACCATTTTATATCATCGAAGAAATGCGGGCATGAAACCTCCGCTTTCATTTCAACTCACCCAAGGGTCAACTCACAATCTCACCTAAATTTAGACTGCGACCTAGCCATAACGTCCTACCTTTTACCTTGGGTATGGCCATCAACACCTTACTTACGAGTCGTTCTCAATATGGCTGCTTCACTACTGGTCAGTCACAATGTCATACTATTTTCCCCCCATAACTTGCTTTTTACTTTTACGGTTTGTGCATGAGCACTCACAATCCCATTATCCCTATAACGTGCATTCAAAGAAAACGTTAATGAAACCCTCACAACAAAAATATAACACACAAATTATGACCATGTAAAATCCTATCTTACAAAACACAAAATAATCTATCATTAAAATATATACACAAAACTTGCCCAATTCTTATGCCTGCTGTGCCCGAAAATACCTATTTATTATAATGACTTATAATTGGAGAGAAACTTATCCAATTCCCAGGATAGGGAACATCACGCATGCTTACCCCATAGTGATTTACTTATCTCTTACTGCCAATGATGATTCTCAGTTCCTTGAGTTCCATCCGCTGACTCTTCTTTTTCATCTTGAGGTAGGAGGATGATTTTACACACGGTTCAATTCACTAAAGCAACGGCCCACTGTGACTTTAGTCTTAACAATGCACGGTTTAATGCGTGGAGCTCCTAATTTTCTTAAGCTATGGATCAACCTACTCAATTCGGCCAATAGTTTATAGCTTCCTGCGTTACTGACATTATGCTAATAGCTCGGATGGCTATCTCTACCTAACATTCCGTTTTACTGACAACGGTTCGCACACTTCACGTGATACAGTGCTCAGATTCGCGCTAGCGAAAAACTGATATTTTAACTGCGTTATCAAATGACTGTACTTATAAAATTGCGGCACTTTCTGGTCTGCCCGGGCAAAGGTTCACGCCTCCCGGAATGATCAATAACGACTGCGACAATATCTGATGTGCACGGGCAAAGGCTCACGCCTCCAGGAATGATCAATAATGACTGCGGCACTATCTGATGTGCACGGGCAAGGGCTCACGCCTCCCGGAAGTGACAAATAACGACAGCGGAAATATCTGATGTGCACGGGCAAAGACTCACGCCTCCCGGAATGATCAATGACGACTGACTTCACTGCATTTCAGCTACTATTTATATGGTTTGCGAAGAATTTCGCAGTAGAGGGGAGCTTTCAAATTTTAATTCTATAATATCACTCGCATGGCTATGCAATGTAGCTCATTCGAATCCTCTCTACTTCAACGCCTCAATGCTGCCTTTTAATTCCAAATCGGATCGTTGAGTCCTCTGATAATTAGCTCCGTGAATTATATCATTGTTCCTCAATCTTCGCGGCATTTGGCAGCACCCTGTGTCCCCATCTGTGATTGGTCGTTTTAAACTCACCCCTCATTCTGGTTTTGTTTCTGTATAAAATCACACGACGACTCCATTTATATTTCGAGATGACTTTTGCGAGGCTGAGATCGCCCTCTTCACGATGGTGTAACTTGTATCCCTGCATCTTAATTGCTGCACTAATTTCTTTCAAGTAGGCGGAGTTTATCCTGCAGATTGTCGTTGAATTTTGGCTTGTTCGCGCCCAGTTGAATGACCTATTTCCCTTGTCTATCCATGTCTGGTCTCCAGATGTTGACCTCTGCGTTCCAGTCTATTGTCAGCGCACGGTGAAAATTGCGAATAAGCACGTACAAGTCGCTTCTTTGTTAACACTCTGGTTTGCAAGCTGTGCCTTCCTTCCGTCAGTTTTAAGATGAACATTTCTTATACTGAAATAATATGTGACATTTATGCTACGACCAGTGCATAAAAGTTACAGTATATAGGATGAACAACCGTTGGTAAATTTCAACGCAAACCTTAAAATATACTATAAAAAGATGGTTTAAAAAACCAAATTCTTATCTTATGTGTGATGACTAAATCTGGATTGCAAAATTTAATCCTACATTTTTGCAATCGAAATTGACAGGGATGTTGTGCACGAATTTGCCGTTGAATTAAATTTATATTTGCATCGTACCAGATTTGCCTGCTATAAAAGTCATACAAGTCATAATAATAAATGTTATCAAGACTGGATTTGAGCACACCAGTGTGAGTACGAGTCAAGTCAAGCTGAAGTAAACAAAACCGGCGAATTAAAAATTCGCTCCGATAAGCCTAGCATGAGGCGGGGATAACTTGCTTTCGTTTGACACGAGGAACCGACACACGGCAGCGTTGGCAATCCAGCCCGGGACATAAAATACTTGTATTGAGAGACTCAAGGCTCGTGTAAGACTGGATGACGCGAGTCGTAAGCTTGTCGATATAATCACGTGGTATGCGACAGCCAATGAAAAAATTAGACTTGGCGCAATTTGAAAAGCTACTAATTACTTATTACGAGGCTTATTTGAAGGTAGTTATTCACCAAGAAAACGTCAAATATTATTACAGAATATCATTGATGTTCAATTATTATGAAGGAAGGCTCATTGAAGAGTAATGGATATAATTGTTGTGTCCGCCAACTATTTCGAGTTTGCAGAGAAGATGCCACTTTTGGAGTTAGAGGTGACAGACGTGATTCGTTACGACGTTATTGAACATTTATTGCAGTTTTGAACGTATACAAAAGGTGATTTTTGGTAAGAACGTCGAAGAAGTATTAAGTCAATGTGTTGCATGAAATTTTACGCAACTTCGTAAAACTGAAGAAATACAATGAGCAACATATACAGGGTGTAAATGATATAATGGAAGTCCGTTAACGGGTTATACAAGAGACTATTCCAAGCTTCCTAGGTAAAAAATATCTCACCTATCTTTAAATGAAAAATTAATCATTCAAAAGTCAATGTTTTTAGGTTTTCCAGACACTCTTCCAGCAGAAGGTGGGACAGCAGTTTGGGGGAAACGAGGCGGGGCGAAGTGGGGCGATGCGCAGAGAGGAAGTTGTTAGGTTATCGGAGAAATGACCTTACTGGTTGAGGGGTGGTATCAGCTAGTATGACCACAGCGTTACCCGTCTCGTAACGCAATGGCTTTGGACGTTAGGACCGGTAGTATTGTCTAGCCTACTTTGTAAGTGTGGAACTCATTGATTGATGTTCATGTATAAAATAATTTCGATTATCAGCCCTGGTTTGCCATTGGCGTCCGGCACGTTCATGAAATACAGGCGGACAAATTCCGACATCCCGTAGCCTGTTCACAACTAGCATTTAAGACGGAAGTAAAATACTTCATGTTTTGTTTGAGAGGCTGGACGATTTTGGTTATTTAGCCCCATGTAGTAGGGTGTGGGTAGAATTTGTCTGATAGCTTGTGTTTTTGTGGTTTCTGTAGTAATGTGGGTATTTGTAATTCAGGTCAGGATTGGGAAGAAGGAAGCCTCCGTGGCTTAGGCGGCAGCACGCCGGCCTCTCACCGCTGGGTCCGTGGTTCAAATCCCGGTCACTCCAAGTGCTGGACAAAACGGTGGCAGACAGGTTTTTCCGGGTACTCCGGTTTTCCCTGTCAAAAATTTCATTCCAGCAACACTCTCCACTATCATTTCATTTCATCTGTCATTCATTTAATCATTGCCCCAGAGGAGTGCGTCAGGCCTCGGCAGCCAGCACAGTTCATATCCTCGCCGCTAGATGGGGGCTCCATTCATTCCATTCCTGACCCGGTCGGAGACTGGAAGCAGGCTGTGGATTTTCATTTCATTGGGAAGAAGGCGACCGTGGCCTTAAGTTAAGAACCATCCCGGCATTTGCCTGGAGTAGAAGTGGGAAACCTTAGAAAACTACTTCCAAGATGTAATACTAGTACGGTACCACGGTACATAATAATAATAATAATAAAATTAATAATAATAAAGCAAATATAGTGAGTTGGGCAGCCCTATCAAGAGGCAATGACATGTCGAACGGGTAAAGCCCATAGGGCCTACCTATCATTGTCTCAAGCACGGTCGTGATCCCAAGTACCTTGCTCCAAGACCTTAAAAAACTGGATCTGGATACTCAACTGTACAAACTAATGCAGAAGGCAGTAGTTTTCTCAACTACCCGAATCGTCTGGAAGTTCATGGGTAGCGATTTCGACTTTCCAGATTAGAAGTGGCCGTTTCAGTAACTATACTTTAGATCCCAGAAGCCCGTGCAGTTATGTTGTGATGTACCAGCAATGTGTTATATGTAGTGTATAAAACAATAATAATAATAAATTTATAGCGAGGCTGTGTATCTCAGGTAGTAGAGTGCTATCCTTCTCGAGGGTTCGATGAAGGTTCAGTTATGTAACACATGAAGGTGAACAAATACGACATCCTTATGCCGATGGATGTAATGGCACGTACATGAAATTCTGTGAACACAACATTCCGGATTCTTGACATCCCAGAAAAGAAAGTGTGTCTAACAACATATTATTATTATTATTATTATTATTAGACTATTTAAAAAATTATAAGAGATTATATCTTTACTGAATGTTATTTATTTTTAAGTAGGGTTTCAATTGTTTAGGACGTTCAGCAAATAAATATTTTTGGTAACAATGATGATAGAAGAGACTTGCTAGCTTGTTGTGATCGTTGTTGTTAATTCATTTTAGAGGCTTAGGATATTCGTTTATTATCCCTGTGTAGTTGGGTGAGTGTTGGATTTGTCTGATAAACTGAGTTTGTGTTATTAGGGTCTTGAATGAGGTTGGCCTCGTGGGATGCCACGTGAAATCACCTTGTGGCTCCCGATGGTGGGAAGTAAGGAAGCATGCGGTTTTACATAACCGTAAATATCGCGATAATAAGCTACTGGACCTCCTTTTTATGTGGAATCCGAACCACGGGACATTGCATTTCACTTCGAAAATCTCACATGCATTGACTGGGAATCGAACCCGGTCTACCTTGATGCGAGTCTAACGGTATCACCGCTCCGCCCCTTGCCGATGGTGGGACTCGATGCTAAGCATACAGCTGCGAAATGCATTTAATGCAATGCGGGCTTTGACAGGTTTTCTAGCTCCAGTAGGGGTTTGAAAATCCACATGATGTCATAAATTGTATAGTCTATTTATCACAGTCGTCATTACTTTCATATCAGCCGGTAATAGTAAGCTGTATCAACACTAGCACCACATGTAGATAATAATAATAATAATAATTATAATAAAAATAATAATAATAATAATAATAACAATAATAATCATAATTAAAGTGCTAAAAATTAAAGGATTCCAAGGGAGGACGGGAAAGAAAACCTGCCTAAAATGGTACGTGGAAAGGAAGAGGAAACATGGTGAGATGATTAAGGAATATTGCAGGAAGAAGAAGGAACGGCAAAGGACAAAGCATTGAAATTGGCTCGTGGACCCTAGACGAAAGAAACGAAAATAATAATAATAGTTAAAGCTCTTCTGGTCGGAAAGTGCTATCCTTCTTGACGATTCGATCTAGGTTCAGTCTAAAGTAAATGAAGATGATGAAATACGACAGCTTTATGTCGATGCATTTAATGGCGCGTATAAGAAAACAATCATGTGAACTCAAACTTAGACATCCTCGAAAAACATAAAAGTAGTGTGTGTGTGTTAAAAATATATTATTATTATTAATGTTATGGCGTTCATTTCACCACATAAGTGGAATGGATCAATATATCATCGGCTTGTTTATAAGGCGGTATGACAAATTATTTTAGGGTGGCGAATTGAGAAACGAGAGATTTATTAATATTATTATTATTATCTTTGTTGCGCTGTGTTTGCACAAACGTAGACCATAACGGTTCCTTTCAATAATTTAGCACAACTTTAGGATTTCAATTTCTTAATGGAGGCAATACACTTCCAGTAAGTTATTAATAGGCCATTAGATTGGCCGAATCCTAAATATATATATACCCTCCCCCCAACCTAGTCATGCTGGCCACTACCTGTGACTGAGTGAGTCGGTTGTTCATAGGCTCGGTTTGTGTATTCATTGTTATTGGCAGAGATCACTAACCTTCAGATTCTCGTCTACATGCCACAGCGTTGGAGGGGAGACCGCAGGGAAGAAATCAGCTGAGCTGCTGAGGGGAACGAATTCTAATCCCTTTTCCAAGACATTGACCGACGATTTTTGTGATTTAATTACACCTGCACTAATTAAGATACGACTAAATTTCATGAAGATATTTGTTTAGGGAACCATCTTCTATCGCCAGTGTAACGGACGTCACTTATATCAGATACACCCTGTATAACGGAATTATTGTTATTAATCCTTATCTTCGAAAATTATTAACAATGATTGAACAATTGAAATTGAGAGGGATGTTCTTGAACGTTTTGGAAGTCGTTGTGAAGCACTGTTAGATATGCAGTGGGGGACCTAGCCTACAGAGATCATGAGAATATCAGGAGTGAGATATACGAGAGAGAGGTAGACCATCTACCACTGATATCATCAAAGTTGCAGACAGTAAATCGGAGACTGCAAATATGACTACTATAACAATGATGAGAGAATGTACGCAGAAGGCGTTGAGCATAAGAAGAACAGAAGTAGATGTCTGAACGAGCAGAAGAACAAGAATGGATGACGTGAGACTAGAATCGAACGAGAACGCAGATGGTGACCGGAGGGGATGTTCCACTGTGGGGGATCACCACAGAGATTCCAGGCGTATCTTTTTATACGAGGGTGGCGAATGCAGCCGATTTTGGATCAACACCACTGGTAGTTCGAGATGGATCAGCAAGGAAAAATGGAACCATTTCAGAATGGACATCATCCAAACATCTATACCAAGCAAAGGTTGAAAACGAATTCTATTCAGTAGCTCATTATTAGCAGTTTGAAGATTTATAAGAATATTCATTTGACCAATTTTCTAGGTTTTTATTGTAGTAATTTGCTTCGTTATTTTCCACTTTGTTGATTGCGATTCATTTGTTTTTCAAATTTTGGGGTTTTTGAATTAAAGTTTTGTTAGGATGTTATTTGCGATGAAGAGCGGAGTATTTGGATTTTAGGTCTCAGACCATATTTTTGACTTTGTCGTACTTATTAATTGGACTATGGAGATTTTAATACGGAATTTTTAATTTTTATTCATATTTTGAATTTATTTAGAATGCTAGGAAGATGATCTTGAATGTAGATCGAAATCAGGAATTCGTATATCGAAGATGATATAGCTAGAAGTCAGACAACGATTTTTCTCGAGCAAATGTGTCATGATGATGTTAAATTAGATGTTCATGAACATTTAATGGTTGATATTGGTTAAAAATATTATGACTAAATGGATAGAACTGTAATGAATACTGAGCAAGTAGAGAAAATAGGAAGGAACTATATTCAATCGATGCCAATGTGATAAACATGTAGGATTGTTGTTTGGCAACATTTTGAATGCATTGATCCAACAAGTAAAACTATTAATGTTATTTTTATTATATTATCCGATCTAATTCAGAAGAGGATTGAACCAGTAAACTAAATTGGAGATTTTGTTGAGTTATTTTCAACCAGATCGACATGCAATTTAGACATATGTGATGTTCAGATGATATTCAAGTTTTTAGAGGAATGTTGATTAATTTGACAATATTGATATTGAAAACTACGATGATATATTATTTGTGAAGATTTTATCAAGTATTCCTAGTAATTGGAGGAAAGATTTGTTAGATATAGGGATAAGGGCAATGCGATGTTCGGCATTGTTTTATTGATTTCAAGAAATATGTTGATATGTGTGTTGAAAGATAGTCAGTATTTAAATGTATTTATATTTATATTTATGTGAGCAAGGATTACCATTTGAAGCTGTAACACGAGAGGTTTTGAGAGTTTTGACGTTAGTTTGATAAACACGAAAGGTTTGTTATGTTTCAAATATTATTTAGAATATGATGAAGCGTTAAGAAACAGCTGATTGCTGTGACAGCTGAAGTCACAATCAGGATAAATTGTTAAAGTGATTCAAATATGAGTATACTGGTAATTATTATTAAAGTTCAAGTATTATTGTTATTATTTTATTTATTAAACAGAAAGACCAGAATGAAATTAATAAAGTATATCATTACTTTCCCGTTTTCAATGTAGATTCCAGATTTTACTAAATTTTGGGTTCGATCCAAGTTAGCGGGAATTGCAAGCATTTTATATCATGATTAGGGAAGCAACGACTGTAAATAAGAACTACTAGGAGAAACATGTAATATATGTAAATATTTAATGATAGTTTGATATATTTGAATTCTTATATTTTAGTTGGATTTGGGTGAGAATAGGAAATAAGGAGTACGATGTACAGATTCATAAATAGACATAGCAATAGCGCAGGCCAACGCTATGAGTAGAGTCATTTAATTTTCGTTTGATAATTTAACGTATATTTGAATGTTTGTACATCTGATATTTAGGGCACAGCAGTTAGTTGCCTAAATTATGAAGTTTCCTTTGCGAATTTATTTAATTTTAGTTTGGAAGGATTAGGAGAGTGTTTATAGGTTATTTTCGTGTTATTGATTTTTTAAATATTTATTGTTTTATTGTGAGTTCACAATAAATCGACAGGCACGTTTTTAGGTTTTTCTAACACGTTTTTATAAATATTGCGTTATCTTTAACAGTACATGGACATATTTCAATGCACTATAGAGGTAGAGTAGATGTCATGGCCCATACCTCTTACCCGTTACGCCCAAAATTCGAATGTTTCCCACTCTCCACAGTATTTTGTTATCCACAACCTCTGTAGTTAGATCTATAGCACATCTTAGTGTAGCTTACCCCTTCCTGTGTGTATTCGCCAGTAGCTCTTAGTATTTCTTCTAGCCGGGGACTACAAGTTGCTGCAATCCATCACCATCTTCAGGAATTTGGCTGATACTTCGCTAGGAAATACAGGTACAGTATCGATTAGCCTTCTTGGATCTTCGGGTTCAGCTCTGACAAGAAATCTGTTTCTGGTCTGATGACTGGTTTGGGGTACACTCAGCCTCGCGATACAATACTTAGAAGAGGCGGGTTCTATTCCTACCTCAGCCATCCTGGAAGTGGATTACCGTGGTTTACCACTTCCACTCCAGGCAAATAATTGGATGGTACCTAACTTAATGCTACGGCCACTTTCTACCCCAATCCTATCACATTTACAAATGCCCACATTAGTACAGACATCTCAGTACCACAGATGATGGGGCAAATTCTACACACACCCTAATAAACGGAGGTATATTACCACGGTGTCGCAGAGCCCCCAATGAATCTAAAACAACTCATTTTTCAAATAATACTCGAAGGACTGGAAAACCTTCGTTGTGTAGTGACTATTAGTCTTGTTTGTTACCATGGAGACCCGGGTTCGATTCCCGGCTCTGCGAAGATATTCTATTCTGGTCTGGGGGCTGGAACAAGGTACACTCAGCCTTGTGGAGCAAAACTGAGAAGAGGCGGGTCTAAATTCTTCCTCAGATATCCTAGAAGTGGTTTTCCGTGGTTTCCCACTTCTACTCCACGCAAATGCCGCGATGGTACCTTACATAAACCCACGGTCGATTCTTACCCAAATCCTACCGCAATTACAAATATACACACACTAGTACAGACATCACAGTGACACAGGTTATCAGACCAATTCTACATGCACACTAGTACGTGGAGCTACATGACCACGATGTCGCAAAGCCTCTAAACGATCAAGAACAATATATTCCATAATAGCTCAATCTCGCGAGTTTTTTTTTTCATGACTAATGATATGTTAGATGAATATCGGTATATGTATAATATAACACTGTCACATTTTGAATTACGTATCATATGATAACATTGTGACGTGCGACTGGTGTTTCCTTTTGTGTGGGGTTGGTATTGAATTACTGTGATTACGCAATTGAAAAAAAAACACACCCATAAAAGCCCCAGCACAATCCATATAAAAGTTTGTATCCGAGACAATTCTTGAAATTTCTGTCGTATTGTACATGACAATATCATGAAAGATAATGATTGGTTTCACCCTTAAGGCTTTAACTTATTCATATTTCTTCTTTGTCCTTGTGGGTGGTGGGGGTGGAGGAGGGGAGTGGCCCAGAGGGGAGCTCAAAGTGCGTGTATCATACTTCACTAGTAACAATATAGCGTGTCGTGAGGAAATCTATATTGGGCTTTATTATTCCCCGGCATTAGGGTGAGGAGTAAACGTTAGTCTGAGCACAACGCTTCACTAATATATGCATCTGGTTTAGCTAGGAAGTGTCACAGTGAGACAAAAGTTGATCAGTGATCAGTGGTCAATTGAGCCTTGGCGGTGAGCAAAGAGTGAAGAGCGATGCTCGCAAGCAGTACCTTTTGGGTCGACAGGTCACATTTTCTTTTCGCCGACTCTGCCAAAAACTTAATTCTGGACTGAGAGCTAGAACGAGATACACTCAGTTTCGTGAGGCAAAACTGAGAAGAAGTGGGTTCGATTCCCACCTCAGTCATCCTAGAAGTGGCTTCCCGTGGTTTCTCACTTCTACTCTAAGCGTTTGCCGGATGTTTCCTATATTTAGGCAACGGCCCCTTCCTTCCCAATCCTTATCTAAATTACAGCTACACACACTAAAACAACCATCACAATGACACAGGTTACCAGACAAATTCTGCACACCCTAGTACATGGGGCTACATAACCACGGTGTCGCCAAACCGCTAAATGAATCAACAACAACAATGCTTTACACAGGCTTATCTAATGCACTATTTCGGAACACGGATGCACGAATGCTGAACTAAAGATGAAATGTGTATTCAAAATTATTCCAAATTTAATGATGTTAATTCATTTTGAGGGTTTGTATATCTTGGTTATCAGCCCCGTGTACTTGGGTTTGTGTTCAATTTTTCTGATAACCTCTGTTTCTGTGGTGGCTGCAGTAGTGTGTGTAAAAATATTGTTGTTAATGTTGTAAATAGGGTATAAGCCCACTACTTGAAATAAGTTTCCACCCTGGCGTTCGCCTGGAAGGAGTGTAGAATAATCGGGGGTACCCCTGTCAGCTCCAGGATTCGAACATTCGATCTCTGGTATTACTACAAACTGAGTGCATTCTAAGGTTAAATGAAAATGATAAGCAAACAAGAATTCCACTGAAGCATTCGAAAAACAATTTCACTGTTTTCCTGAAAAGCTCATCTGTTATGTCATGTTGGAATACCAGCTTCCGTGAGAACTCTGAATTTAAGCAACACCCAACGTGGTCACAACTTGGATCGAAGAACTGTTTTGGAGAACCCAGTTTCTTTGTCGGAAACAAAGGAGGAGGATCGTCAAGGATCTGGACACCTTACCGCAAGTGAAGTCTTCCTCAGAAACGCCTCCTCGGAGGTCAGACATGCCCAAAAGGCAGAAAGTTATTCTTCTTGAATCTTTTGAAAATGTGCAAAATATGTGACTTGCGTTCATCATTGCTATCGTGTTATGTAACATGATTAGGAAGTTGAAACAAGCCAAATGTGTATTATTTTTTTTTTCAAAAGGATTGCACTGGCAATCATCTACAAGAAAGAAAGAAAGAAAGAAAGAAAGAAAGAAAGAAAGAAAGACCTCAGTGTGATTGGTCGGAAATTGCTTGCAAAAATAACCTGTATTTTCGTTTGCATTTAGTGACCACTTAGGGTGTGTATCAAAGAATTACTTTCCTTCATCAATAACATTCATGTACATTCCAGTGCCAATCTAACGCGAGGGGCATGTGAATGGGTCGCAGGATCTGTATCAACCAATCACTCGTCTGAAAGGTCAGTTCTCATTCACAGAGTGTGTAATATTCAACGGTGTGACTAAGAAGACCATAAGTCAATAAGCCACTATAACTGAGTACGTATGCAGTCTGGGGTTCAGGCACCCACTAGTTCTCAGCAAATTCTGACATTTCGAAAAATAATATAATGCATTAATTTAGAGCTTCCAAAATCAAGGTCATCAGCACTATATTCACTCATTGTCAGAAGTATGCATGAAAGCAATTCTCGCATTCATGTTGGCATATCCAAGATTTAAAGAAGCAGTTATATCGCACCGTTTCAAGTAAACGACAAAATAGAAGTGAAGTGGAAAGCAGCTGATGACCATCCTTCAGGTAGTGTTAGAGGCCCATGTTTTAAGGTGCATGCGGTATGGCATGTGTGAAAGAGCATCGCTGTAGCTCAATTGACCGCGACGTAAGTTCACAGCTGAAAGGCGACTAGTTCAAACCCACTTATGATTTTATCATTTCAAATGATCTTGTCGACTTCGTCGTTATGGTTCGGGTCCATCGTTATGCATTACGGACACGGACACGGACACGGACACGGTGACGGACGTGACGTCATGCAGCCGCGCGGGAAGTGACGTCATGCAGCTGCACGGGAACGTGACGTCATGCTCACGCGGGAAGCGAGAACCAGACGCTAATGATTATTGGAGTCTGTTGAAAGAGGCCGGGCGTCGAGCGACCTTTTAAAAATCAGAAACTCACTCCACAAATCTGTAAATCAGTATTCTTCCCTTATTTCAGATACACTATTCATTAAACAAACATATATGGCATAGTCATGACCCCTTCATGGAGTAGGCTATTGTCTAAATCTGGACACTCATACTACATCCTTACACTAGTTCAAAGTTACGGACAAATGATCCTTCTGACAGGGAGGCAAAGGTTTCCGCCGGCTTGCCTGGGATGAAGGGCCACAAAACCGCTATCAAAAAGTACACAATTTACGCTTTATTTAACCAAACACATCTCTAATACAAGTACAAGAAACACATTTCTTCCCGTGACCCTTAAAGAGGTGCCCGCACGGGAAGCCTAAGTTAATGGGTAATGCAGTCTGTTGAAAGAGTCCTGGGGCTTCGAGCAAAGCGAGAAGCCCTCCTGAGCCTTTCTAACATGTGTAGCATTTGTAGCATGCGTCATTTGAAATGATACAACGTCTAGTCTTTCAGACTGACTGTGATTTTTTTAGCCTTCTTTTAAATTCTTCAGAAAAAGAAAGTAGGCTTATGATATCTACCTGAGCGAAATATCTGTGTTTGTGTGCCTCTCTCCCAATTATTTCCCAATGCACCAAACCGAATGTAATAAACTTACAGTATGTACAGAGGTAGCACTAGTAAAGGGTATCAGCAATGATAGAAAAGATGAAGGAGAATCTCAGACTTATACCACAACCAATAAACCGTACTAATATCCTACAATGAAATGTGTCCCACGTGATATTGCGAAGGAACTTTTGAGCTCAAAAATATATTTCTATTATGCTTGCCGATGGGCTGGTCATATTATCAATGTAGCCATTCTGAAATGGCTGCGATAAAAATCAATTTCTCTGATAAAGGAAGATTTCCTTATTTACAGGTTGTGCCCACTCATTATTATGAAAGAATTTACCCTACACAAAGGGTGTAAATTGCCATATTGGTGATTTACTGGTTATGTACCGACAGCTGAGGCTACGCAGACTAAAGCGCAGCGTTAGCTCATGGGGCCAAATTCTCTGCTGACTCAGTAAACGCGTGGGTTCGAGCCCCAACGTCGTCCGTCCTTGAAATTGTTTTCCGTGGTTTCCCATTTTCAAAACCAGGCAAATGCTTTGACGGTACATTCTGACTGCCAACGACCGCTTCCTTCCACTTTCTTGCCCAATTTCATTCATCTTCATCCATTCCATCTCTCATCCCGACGCGCAGGTTGCCAACGAACGTCGACTAGAGAGACCTGCAGTCGGCCTCTCAGGAGGCCACACGACAAAACAAAACTTGTTATGTGGGGTACTAGGTATTATGCCCAACACAATAGTCCAGGTTATATATTTTAAGGACTGAGATTGTTTGACTGAAGCGCGAAAGACTTGATGTGGCAACGCAGCGAATGAGCCAGCTAGCGATTACGTCACGTCGGCCGAAGTTCCAGCCACAATATATTTTATTACTGTAATGTTATGTAACATTTGACTATAATGAAGAGGCAAGAATAGCTTCTATTTTATTGTACAGACTGCACTTTTTATACAAATTAGGAATTGTACCCCTAACGATGTATTATGTCTGCGTATTTAATTTGAAACTTGAAGAGAGAAGTGCCCTCGTTCGACGCCAGGGAGGGATACGAGCGACCACGTGGTTGACTCCACAGGGGTTGACTCCACCTATCTTGAGTCAGACAGATTTGTCTGCGCGAACTGTAAGCATTGTCGATACGCATTCGAAAGACGTGGATCTAATGTGTGCGGGATCGTATTACGCCTTGAAAAGTGACGAAAGGGCATTGGCACGGTTACAATCAGCGTTTCGACATCTTTGAATACGAATTCAGTTGAACACGAATTCCCCGGCATGTTGAGTAATTCTTGAATACTTGTATTACTGGAACTTTGTGTATATTGGCTCGAATATTTTTGTTCTGGCAGAAGGGGACTTGTTGTTTAAGTCATACTGCGGACATTTTTGAAATGAACTGACGTAACCGAAGTTCAGAACAGGCGCTTGATTCTCACAAGTTCGATTCAGTCGCCATAGTGGGGCACTTAACACTGTGTCCTGATGATCATAATTCTGTTAATCAGTACATATCACATGACATATCACAGGACAATATTGTGGTTTACGGTTCGCGGAGAGCTAATGACATTTCACGGGATGATGTACAACCATCTTTGTTAAGAGCCGTGTGTCATTAGAGGATTTTGCAAATTGCATTATGAAACCAGGTCGTTTATTAACGTGCGCGAATATTTGGTCCACATATTATAACCCTTGTAAAACTAAACAGTCATGAGGGGACTCAAAGGGGTGACCTGTCCACCAATTGAGAAATGGAAGCGCCGTAGGAGACCATATTCGAATTACCATGGGACGAAATGGGAAGGTTCCGGGTTCGAGTTTGGGGACGAAAGAAGAAAGAAGGCCTTCTTGGAATATGGAACGAGAAAAAAGAAGACTGGAAGGACGCTGGAAGACGACTTCATGGTATTCTTCTTCGAGATCCGGAATTAAGCCAGGCTTGTTCCACAATTTTCGTAGTATTTCCTGCAGTCGGTGAGCCATACATTTCAATATTCAAGTAGAATGAGCGGGCTGTTTACTCATTTTAGTTAGAAGTACTACCTTACTTACTTACTTACTCCTTGGCGCTACAGCCCTTGTAGGGCCTTGGCCTCCCGGACAATCTCCACCCATTCTTCCCTCTTGACTGCTTTGGTTCTCCATCTTCTGACTCCCATCCTAGTCAGATCCTCCTCCACGTTGTCCAGCCATCTGGTCCTAGGTCTTCCCCTCACACGCCGACCTCCTGGCTTCCCATTGAAGACCTTCCTTAATACCCTGTTCTCTGTCAGTCTTTCTACATGTCCCAACCAACGCGGTCTACTACTCTTTATTTCCACTACTATATCTGGCTTGCCATACAACTCTCTTATCTCCATATTATTTCTGATTCGCCAGAATTCACCCTCTTTTACAGGTCCATATACATTCCTGAGTATCTTCCTTTCCCATCTCTTTAGCAATTCCTCATCACCTTGTGTCATGGTCCAAGTCTCTGAATCAGTACTACCAGTCATGTGATTAATTATGTATTGTTAAATAGAATTCTAAGTTTGATTATTTTTATTATGAGATATACGTGATGTATTTAGATATGAATTGATATGACTAGTGGCCATGAAACAGTACAGGACCTCAGTGTCATTATGTCCAATCCACTACCAATTTATTTCCACAAGTATTTAGTGGATGATTACTTGTTGGAGTTGTCCATTGACAATTTATTATGAATACGATTGCTGGACATTGTTAATTCCTACAATATATTTTCCTTATCATTACAAACTTCGAATATCTTTGGAACCAGATAGATGCACAGTGACGGCACTTCTGGATTGAAAGCTGATTGATTGTGGAAAGCTAGAGTGTTCTTCATTTATGGATTCTTTTCTACGGTGTAGATTTCAGCCATGCTGGACTCTATTTTCAGTCTCGTATATTTTTCTATCTGATAGGAATTAGTATCCCAGTTCATTTATCTTGGATCTTTAACTATTTCCATATAACATTAAAATTTTAACATGCTCTGTCCACTTGACTTTGTTACTAAAAAATATTTTTGTGCTTTCTTGTGTGCACATGTGCTTTATTTCAATAGCAGATGATGATAAAATAATATAATCAAGTCCACCAGGAATGGAATAGGCTGACGTAGTCGCATTAAAATATTTATATTTGAAAAATAATAGGAATTGAATTCACCATATTCTGTTAATAATTATTAGGTGATACTCAGATAAAAATGTGTGATATGCGAAACAAAAAAAGATTAATATGATAATAAGTGAGTATTATTGACTACAGGCACTGATGAATGAAATTGGGACCTGGCATTTTTTTGTAGTAAGCAGTCTGTAATCATAATGATGGTGATGTGGAATTTCACTGTGCCATTTAGGAAGATTTAGGAATATTTTTCTTCTCGAATGAACCACACATGCCATAATTATTTCGAGCATGAATAATGGATGACGGCATGACTGATATTCTCATTACCCGAAATAACATAATTTTGTTGAGCCTATGATTGATTTAAGTCTATAACATAATAATTTCCGATAGGAAAGTCTGATGATAATTGAATGGATGAATTGGTGAATTGATGAAACATTTAAATTATGGATAATTTAATGGATGAATAAGTAAATTTGTGAAAAATGAATTTGTGAATAGTTAAAATATAAATTGGTGGATTTATGGGTGATTCAAATATGAGCAATTAAAACATAAACAATTAATTCATGAATAATTTAAAACATGAATAATTAACTTATAAACAATTAAATTTTTGATAGATTTATAATTGATGGAATGTGTAGGAATCATTTGTTTATGATTGATCATTCCACAGATCATTAGTGAATATTAGTAATTGAAATTAACGCACAAATTATCTGAAATAAATTATGCACGGATAAAATGAGTGTATTGTAAATAACACAAAAGAAGACAATATGTAAATAGCAAAAGAGATAGTTGTAAAATAGATGATTGAATTAAATGTAAATTTATAATTATGAAAGGATGATTGAAAGTCGAAATAGAGACTGACGCAGGTGTTTAATACTTGAAATTTAATTGTTTATGAATGAGCTTTGCACTTAGTTTTTGCAATTTAAGACTTTTAGTTAGAATGGAGATCTACATGACTTATTTCCAAGCGATCTAATATTTAAAAAAAAAAGCTTAGTTGTGATGAAATCTAGTCACATGATATTCACGTCCATTAATTGAAGCACCATATGACGGACATTCAAGTTGGAAACTAATTAAATTTGTATTTTCAGTTAGATTTCATTTTCTTAAATCTCCTAATTCCATTTATATCCAAGGCTAGGACCGAGGAGATTCATTGGCCCAATATTTTTTTCTTGACATGAGTATTTAATTTTTGAGCAGACCACAGCAAGTAATAACTTAGACTTAATCCCTGAAGTAGGACAGGAGTAGGTGTTTTATATTATTGGTTGTTGCTTGTTGGCTTATGAGCTGCAAATAAATGGAACCTTTTATATTTATGAACTTCTGCACTTCTGATTTTTGCTAATCTATGTTTTCTTTTCAGTGGTAGGATTGATATGGATCTAGGGGGAAATTGATTTTCCCAGGTACGCCTCTCCTTTTAACCACACCGAGATCACTAGAGGTCTCATTCCTCTGACATTTTTTTTGTGTGATCAAATTGCGCCTGGATCCCAATCGGGTTTTTCGTATGCTATGATCCCGATTTTTCGGCGTATATCACGATGTCTTTTGCCGGGCCATCCGATCCACTGCCGGCGGACGGGGACAGTATAATACATCGTTTTCTCGGATTGCCTTTACACACATTGTTAAAAAATGCATCAATGGCTGGAATTCACGTCTATCATACTATTTCAAACCTATCCAAGCCGTATGAGTAGTCGCAAGCACAAGGAAAAATGCGCAGGTATTCATACTACGCGGAGGTGGTGTTAGGCGATTGTAGTTTTGCGAACTTGGGTCTGGAACTATAAGTGGAAGGAGGAAGCGACACTCAGGATAGTTGTAAGAACCAAAACTCGTCCTTCACTGCAACATCATTACCATGTAAGTCCCCATTTAATGAGCAATGAAACAAGGCCTTTCACAGTTAAATTGGAATCCATAGAACAAACACAGGCTTTCGTGACTACCTATCGTGTGTCTTAGTGATCACACCACGTACCGGTGAGAGGAGCCTTGGAAACAACGGCCAGACGATAGAAGGGGAGAGATAGGGACTGTGGGTGGTACTGCAGTAAGTCGGGGGAGAATTATCTCTACGCCTGTAGGCATGCCGTTCTGGGTGAATCTAGATTCTATCAGCTTCTGGAACAAATGTGTCCAATATCGCCCACATATAGTCGAACAAATTGAGGATATTTCAGACGTACTGTCGATAGGTACATAAACGAGGGCCAAGTCCCGTTCAGGAGTCAGTGAGACAGTCCAAGTCAGTCCATTAGTTCGTGACAGAGTCAGTGAGTACTTGGCAGTTCAGGTTAGTACTGAGTGCGAGTGCAAAGTCAGCCCAGCGGAGATCGGAAACAGACAGCTTGTTCTGCGAGAGTCTAACTTAGACCATCATTTCGGGCGCACATCGACCAACGATACGACCAGGAAAGCGATTGCTAAAATAGCGTGACTGCAGAGGTGCTTGGAGCAAGACGCGTGCAAGGACCTGAGTTCGACGAGGAACAGGAAGGAGGGCACGTGGAGCTACATCAGCGGGAACCAGGAGTGGCGGCTGCAGACTATGGATACTGAATGAACTCCAAGGACGAGTGTGCAGCTCTTCTGCTGTGGTGCTATGCGCACGTAATGACTGCAGTATAAATTCTATACATACTGGTGTAAATAGTAGCTATTATAAATAAAATCTAGCTTCAGTCAAACACGCTAACTGTTGTGTAGATCCCGAACCCGACACCTGATGAGCTTGAGTCGCCACTACCTGTTTCGCAGGGGAAGCGGTGATTTATATTTGGCCTATATTTGATGTGATTCTTGGTGTTTGGGAAGGTACATTACAATATGCGGAGTGAAGTGTGGCATGTTGGTTTGTTGTGTGCACATTTGTTATAGACATGCCCTAATTGTAAGAAAAATAGCTGTGCGCCTTGTCAAATGAAGGACAAAGCTGCGAAGAACCCAATGAACATGTTACGCACTAGCAGAGCCATCAAACAAAATTAATGATATTTTCATGATGCTTTAAAGTAGACCATTGAACTGATTGAAGAATAATTTTCTCTAGTCAATGTAAAACGATGTACAGGTTGTTTACGTTTCAAACAATAAAATTTTCTACCGTTGGTTTGAGCTGAATGTCTTGCTTTATTGGGTATACAAAATAAAATTCCTCGTTTATGGAAACGAGCACGACAGTGATGTATATATTTGGTTCAGTTTCTTCAGTGCTGCAATGTAGAGTTTTTACAAAAATGTCCATATATACTGTGAAATAACATGAACCATTGCTGTTGAAAGAACAATTTCCAGTGTACTATATTGCATCACTCATGTCACAGTATTCTCTCGATAAGTATATTTTAAGTTCAATTGTCCGAGACCGTACAAAAATAGGTCCATAAAAGTTTATGGCCTGTGATCTCAGGTGCGAGCTCTTGAAGCTACACAGCCGTATTTTATTTCAACGTATTGTCATAGTTCTCTTTCCTCCAATACAAGATATCAAGATTAATGTGTGGCAATAGTTTAAATGTACCTTTCGGCAAAGGACGAATACTGAAATTTTACATAAATGTACTGAGCCTATCTGATCGCATTGAGTCAATATATTCAGGTATTATATTCACGCAGTTAACTGGACAGAGGGATTTTTTTTCAAAGAACCATGATTAACAGAAGTAATGTGCTGAATCTCATGGTTCGGGGCAGATGACCTCATAGCTCCGCCCCTTAAAACAACTACAACAACTAACTAACTAATATCATGGTTATACAGTAAATGTCAAATATCTTTAGTCAACCAGATTAGGCATTGGTCTCATTGGATAGATAGTTCTCAGACAGGGAGGGCCGTTATTAGGTAGGAAAATAAGTGAATTAGTTCTTCATGGAACGACGTGATCGTAATTCGTTCAGTGATTAAATGCGGTTTATTATAAATCAAGTAGGGTCATGATGGCTCAGCGGTCAAGTTTCTTGCCTCAAAGCAAGGTTATTGCATGTGGGATTTTGGAGGGGACATGCAGCGTCTGGGGGTTACGATTCCATGTAAAGAGGAATCCCCGTTGCTTAGGCTATAATCGCACGATCTACGGTCGAATAATTCTAAGAACTGCTTTCTTTTGCTACCTGCCTTTTAGTTTAACGATAAGAACTAATTAGTAGGCAAATATTGTGCAAACAAGAGACATACAACATCCTCAGTAACAGCACTGTGCATCGAGAATGATAATGTGATTTCAAGCAACTACACATGCCACTAAGTGCCGTTAAGGAGTTATAGCCTACTAAGGCTGAAAATGAAACAAAGGCACAGCATGGAATGCAAATAATAAGGTAAATAATTACTCTTGATGAGCATGGAACGTCGCATGAAAATCACTCTTAAAATAGCGAAATAACTTTCGATAGCTTTCTCTGCCATTGTTGCTCATGAAAACGACGCTGACTACGTGCTTTAAATAGACAAATTACAAGAAATATCGTGAGAAAACATAACCCGGAATTGTATTCACCCACAGGTATAAATATGAAGACGGAAATATAACAAGCGAACTAAATTGCTTCTACATGTAAGCAATCTGCATGTTTTATTCTAGGAAATGGTGGTGTATCAGAAAATACTGCCTTCGAATGAGTTCACAGTTCATTCATTTGGCACAACAATCATCGCCTGCAGTTATGATAATCCACAGCCTGCTTCCAGTCTCCGACCGGGTCAGGAATGGAATGAATGAAGCCCCCATCTAGGGGCGAGGATATAAACTGTGCCGGCTGCCGAGGCCTGACGCACTCCTCTGGGGCAATAATTAAATGAATGACAGATGAAATGAAATGATAGTGGAGAGTGTTTCTGGAATGAAATATTGACAGGGAAAACCGGAGTACCCGGAGAAAAACCTGTCTGCCTCCGTTTTGTCCAGCACAGATCTCACATGGAGTGACCGGGATTTGAACCACGGACCCAGCGGTGAACGGCCGGCGTGCTGCCGCCTAAGCCACGCAGGCTACCTGCCTGCAGTTATAGTTACTTATGGATATGTTTTCAATGGATAGGATATTCCCATGTATGTAAAGATATTAGGTTAATTACGAATAGAATAAATGTAGCACCGTACTGGATCATTTTTTTCCATCGTAACGCGATTGATAAATCCTTTATGCTCTTATTTTTGCTGTTACGTTTGTATGTTATACTGTGTGCTGGTCGCAGTACATAAGGTGAAGCCCAGCTCTAGAAGCACCAATATTTCCTGTTATTCAACCCAACACCCTTTCAGAGCCTGCTGGTGCGTCTGCCTGAAATTCAGTCTCTTCCATAACTTGTGATCTTAAATCGTACTTAATCTGTTTGCTAGCGTAAAAACTTAAAAAAAGAATTATAGGTATTTTGCTACAATTCACAAATGTCAGATGTTTCCTTAAAATATGTTCTTAATAGCTCAGTAAGAGATGGCATTAATATAACGAGTGACGCATTTGTGTTTGAATGCTGACGCGCAATTACACTAAATGGGATGCCAGCCACATTAGGTGGATGAAACGTATAACTCATCATCAAAATGAAGTGGAGGGAGAAGGGTGGAGTAAAGTTGGAATGTCGGATTATCTCTTCGTATAGCATTCGTATTTAGACATCAGAAAACGAATGCGCGTGCCTCACGGAATAAAAAAGCAACATTGTGACTGAGAAAGAAATTCGTCATCTTACGGTAGATCCACTCCATTTAATAACCGGTTGGAGCTCCACACCCAAGTTCGTTGACGTGAGATGAGTTATCGCTCTCACGGGGTTACCATGTCAGTACAAGCCGCGGCACTGCAGTCAAACCCGCGTGCAAGCAGCCCGCTGGTCCTCCAGCACGCCACATGCGTCCTGCGAGCAACGGTCAACTTTCTGTAAGGGCGTCATTGAGGGAGAGATGTTCATGCGAACTTTCAAATATTGAAATCAATAAATTTGTGTTGAACAATTACCACCAAACGATCTAAAACCACTCATGCACCAGAAACTTCAGTTGCACAACTCTCAACTCTATGACCTTCATATTCATGCACAACCACAATCCTGAATAAATAATATTTGGAAATCGATTACTCACCATTCATTAAAATAACGATTTCAAAATATAGCATAATGATACTAAAATATACATTACTTCCTTTGTGAAAAAATTCAATTGCATGGATTTCATAAATCTCACATGATGTGTGATGGTGAAAAAGTAAGGCAGCTTCCCCACCAAGATGGACCAGATTCAATTACCAGTAAAGCGTGTGAAGAAGAAACAGCACCCGGTGGTTAAGATTCCACTAAAAAGAAAACCTCGTGGCTTATGATCGCAAGATTAGCGGTAACGTGAAATAATACATTTTCTTCCCTGTAATGAAGATCACCAGCCACGTAGGCCTAGAGCGCTAATTTGCTTCCCCTTGCCTTGCTGGAATCGGAGAGCATGGGTTCGAATCCCACTTTGACCGTCGTGAAAATGGTCTTCATCGTATCCTATTTTCACCTCCAGACAAATACCGAGACGGTTTCTTTCACCAGGTCCACGGCCTGCTTCCTTGCAAAATCTCTTCCTTGACCATACCATCATTAGACCCATTTTGCGGTTGCCTGGGCGATAGGCCGGTGACCATCACCAGTTGTATCTGCTGAGTGTGTTCAGCTCCCATACACCGTACTTTCGGCGGAAGAGGAATGATTCCGCGCAGAGTCATTGGGTGAAGTCTTGCTTATGAGGTTAAGCAAGAAAAATATATTGAAGTTCGAGGCCATGATTGCATTTGTAATGTTCAAGTCGTAAATTTTGGATGTAATTGAGTAATTACCTTGCAACGTGCTTAGAAACGAGTCTTACGTCGGAGACGTCAGCTGCACAGGTCACAGGACTATCACACAGGGCTTAATCTCAACCTCTATATTGAATATATAGAATATTTAAATCGATTGCTCACCATCTAATAAACATATAATTTCGAATTTTGGAAAAATTATGGGATTGATTATTGAAATAGCCTAACTCTACTGAAGACACAAGTGTATTGATTTCATGCATTCAAGATGGGAGCCATGCATAATAAGAGCACTTAAGAATAATAATAATAAATCATGAAGTACTTGAAGTATTATCAACAATGATGTGGAAAGAGGAGTCTATTATTGATTTCAGTTACATAAATCACAAGACATGTTACGAGCTACCGTCATCTTGAATATATAAATTAATAAGATCTACAATTTATTAGTGTGGCCTTTCACGACACGAGCCGAGGGCTGAACCAAGAACTTGGGCACAGCGCAAGTGCAAAACAAACGAGTGAGATATTTGACCCGCAGCGTGCGAGACAGGTTTTGCAAGTAAGCCTTGACCCAACACAAAGTTACACCTGTTCCATTGGCTGTTTTTCGATTTTTATCTACATAATTTCTGATACAAAGAAACATTCTTCTTACGGTATATACAATTTCAATATGTTCGCAAACATTCCAGAACAAAATCTCAGTAAATCGGAAGTGAAATCTAAATCCTAAATAAATCTAAATAAATGATTTATTCATAATTTATAATTCGTAATTTATGTAATTCATTTCAAGCATTCGGAAATGAATTGTAATTACCCACACAATCTAATAGGGCACACTTGCATTGACCGACTGAAAAGCTTCTACCAATAGTTGACTTAGGCAAAACTAGCAAAAATGGCTTCTAGTATTTCAACAATATTTCCAATATGTGGAATCAGTCAATCACTTTCCGGAACTCCCCTCTCAGCACTAGGAATCAAACCAGAGACGTCAGAAAAGTTAAGCTCCCAAATTCAGTGTAAATGAAATAGTTGAAGCCAATTCGGACAGTGTCTCCTTTGTAGTCATACCCCGACCCTAACCTTCTTTTGACTCTTGAGAATGAAATAACAGTATTACTTAGTTACGTGTGTACCTGAGTGTCACAACTACGCCACTTGTCTGAATATCAGAACTTAATATTCAAATGAAACGCCTAAGTCAAATTTGGACAGTGTATCCTTTGCAGTCATACCCCGACACTAACCATCTTTTCACACTTGAGAATGAAATAATATCATTACTTAGTTACGTGAGTAGCTGACTGTCTCAACCACGCCACTTGTCTGGGTATCAAAACTTAATATATAAGAGAATATCTTCTGATTCACAATATAAGACGTCCGTTTCAACTGAATTACATCTCACTTACTATATTACAAGTTGTTGTTGTTCCTGATAATTCATGTTAGGACCTTGTGACATTGTCGGCATCAGCCCCATAAATTACAAGTACGGTGATACACTCCACATTGTGTTAATTTAGAACACCGATAAGACATAAGAAAGAAGAGATTTTTAGGAATACGGGGTCAAATTCCCGCCACATCTACTGTAAATTTTGAGTACCTCCACTTCCATTAATTTCCTGCTAGAATGAATGTGATGTAAAAACCCGAGAGTTAGATATAAAGCATAAATTTGGATGTCCTCTAAAATAGACCCACAAAGTTCACCGAATATTGTTTGATGGTGAACTGTGCTTCTAGTTATTCGCCCAAAAACACGGCAGTTAAATACTTTGCTGTACGAAAGTCGTCATTCCCGGTTTTGATCTGAGGCTTAGAAAACGCACGCTCAATCATCATACAGTCAGCTCGGAGTCACCGGTCGAGATGTATGCACAAAGGATATAATCTTGTGAAAAATCATTACTAATCTAAGAAGGGAAGTCATGGCGAGGTTGTTCTTAGTCAGTTCAAATTCGGTATGTTGGTAACTAAGTTACTATACATTCCAAAAGTGAAAACCGTATCATTGTAAATTAATGCGTAACGTTACTTCTGGAGAATAGGAAACGGCAAAATTTTGCGTGGTGTTATGCCATCGCTTTCAGCAAAGGAGATGCAGCGTGACGATATGTCAGTTAGGTCACACTCCGGCATATACGTGGATCGTGTCCCATTATATGTTATATAGTAGCGTGATTAGTGCGGCTGATCAACTGATCGCCAATGTATGAATCCATACTTCTGTAACGTTCATCTTTGCGCAAGAACATCACAAATACACACAATATGAATGCTAATTAGCCTACCTGCGGTAAATACTGAATGCATCATATTTCATCAGCGGAATGTATTGCAGTTTTGTCCTCGTACACTGCGCGACAAATGGGTAGAATAGCACGTGAAACCATCAACACGGCCGCCGTTCGTGTGTTACCTTCACCCTATCTCGAGCTGGAGTACACGCTCCTATTGACATCAGGGTGACCCATTATAATTTCGCATCAACGTACCCAACTACTACATAACGCCTCCATGCTATGGACTTTCTGACCTCAACGTTGCTCAGGCGATAATAAATAATATTTTGGGCCAATATGACGTTCAATTTTGGAATGTACACTAAATAAACTAAGTGCATGCTGATTTTAATCAGTACGAGTAGAGGTGCAAAACACTTGTAGCTGTTATGGTATGCAGACACTATTTTACTATTGCATATTATCATCCAGATTTTTTATTTCTGGAAAACATCCCAGGAAATGATCCCGCAAAATGTTTTCTGTTTTGTATTTTCTTGTTTTTATTTAATTTAGATACATGCAAAATAATGGTTTTCCGAGCCATGTACCAAGGTGTGGGAATGTTGCCAAAGAAACTTGTATTATTGTGCTTTATCTATACTTTTGAAGGCACTCGTAATTAAGACCGTATTTGGGAAACAATAGGTCATGTGATTAATTTAGATACCACCCCGGCATTGCCTGAGCGTAGAAGTATCAAAGTGTGAAATACAATTGCTAGAACAGTGGAGGTGCGGAACAAACCCTCGTATTCTGATTTAACATCAGCAAGAACTCGTCTTCCCCCAGATAAGAATAAAGTTGCGATATCTGTGAATCTGACTCCGGTCTTTTGGTACTGAACTCGAATTTAATAGCAGCATTGAAATGTATGAGGTGAGTATCGAACCGTCTCGAGTGACAATTTTGTAGTAGTAATGTAAGAAACTTTCTATATATATAAACATTTTGTTATGCTCGCGAAAGCTATTGATGAGTTATATGAGGAAATTACATAATTTATAAGGAACAAGAATGGAAAAGTTTAGGTATAAACTATTCTAACCAGGAGTGAATGAGATTTATTGAAGCTGCGAAATGACAATTTTACTAAGTTAGACGGCCGAGAACCGGTTTTGTCAGCCAAACGGGGAGACGAGAAGAGAGCTTGCGAACACAGGGGAGATTTGCCCACTGCACGCTTATGAAAGAGAGAGATAAAGATATCAGACACACGACACTAATTTCACAAGGCAGAACAATGAAAACTGCATAGCAACTCAATAGCCAATCAGAATATTCTATTTATCTGGAGCATTAAATTTTATAATATTTTCAAAAGAAAACTATAAGTAATAATACCGCACCAATATGAAGTGAGAAAGAAATAAGATTTATTTACCGAAATGAAATTTGATATTTAAAGCCACAAGAGGAGATATTTGCAAATTAAATGCATGTTATATTGTGCGAGGCTAGCGACGCCATTATCGAAAGCCGAGGAGGCTAGTAAGGTAATATCAAGAGAGGCATTCCATTTCTGTGACTGGTCGAGTCAAGACCTGCTTCGTAATACTTCCAAATATACTCGCTGATGCAGAGAGCGACCGAGAAGAACATACTTTGGAGGAAAGAGAGCCGCTCACATCAGCCAACGAGGATACAACATTGCATTATTTTAGAAGACTTGTTCTTAAAACATCATTGAAATTGAAGTATTCTAAACTATTGAAACGGCATTAATATGAAGCAATATAGTACAAGACACTACAGAAATTTTACGGAAAAATGACGGAAGCATTCGACAATTATAAACAATATTTCAAACTTACTTTGTTAAATATTTACCATGTTATCAAACGCGAGTCAGAGGGGACGTCTTCATTCTAATTTTACGTCCGAAGTCGTTATGAACTACTAAATACCATGGAGGGAAGCTAACCTATACTAAATGAGGTGGAGTCCAGAGGCGACCCAAGGCAACAATGGTAACATTGGACCATTACTGCAATGCCAACCGCAGTACACTGATGTCACCAATATCGCTACAACTAAATGAGTTTCCAACCACATCACGGAAATCTCATAGCACAAATTCCACAGCGTATGATTTCAGTGAATTTCTACAAGAGAGGTGTCGTTTGAAGAGAGTTTCGACTTATCCATCTGATTCAGAAACGTACGAGGAGCCTGGCTCGTTAGCCGAGAAGGAAGCCGAGGTGGACGGGGCCGATCCAACCATACGAGAGAGCTCGCACTGGGATAGTGGCCTGACCAGCTGTGCGCTTCTCCAAGCACACACATGGCACCGTTAGACGGAGAGGATTCTCAGGCACGCGACTCAAGAATGCAGCCGCATAACTACTCACCAACAGCACAGGTTATCATGAAGTCACCACAGCTCAAGGTAGATGAATGTTTATACAATATTTATTAGTTTGCCATATTTTGGGGATATTCAGATGTGACCAACATTTTTATATACAGGGTGAACAAAAAATGCCGCACTTGGAGGTCGGCATGCGATTCCTCATCCAATTGTAAGACTTAAGTTTCGGGTGCTGTTTAAAAACACAAGTATAAAGAAGAGGAGCTGGCAACACTGTCACATCCTGCAGCACATCGGAATGTACAGCGAAATGTGGATCATCCCGCTCGACCTTACCAGCCGTCGCAGCTCACTGAGTAAAGTGCTGGGTTATCAAACCCACATGCACCATGGAGCTACGGTTCGAATCTACATCAGGTCTTGTTTTTGTGTGTGACGTCAGTTCCCTACTTCCCGTCGTTTAACTACGTTAGTAAGAATGGCATCATTTTGTCAAATAACAGCGTGAGTCGCCTCCGTTGCGTAGTGGTGAGCGTGATTAGCTGCCACCCCGGAGGTCTGCGGTTCGATTCCCGGCTCTGCCACGAAATTTTAAAAGAGGTATGAGGACTGGTACGGGGGATACTCAGCCTAGGGTGGTTCAAATGAGAAGAGGGGGTTCGATTTCCTCAGAGGTCGTCCAAGGACTATACGTACTCCACAAACAGAGGACGCAATTCTTGAAACCGTTCACGAATCACTCTGGAGAAGTACCCGTTTCTGGTATCTGAAACACCACTTGTTGACGTGTAGCCCGACGAAGAACTGCATCCATATCATTACACGTTAACTCAACACCAGCGACCAGAAGACCGCATTAAACGAGTACAGTTCTGTGAATGGCTTTTGCAACAAGTTGAAGATAACGAACATTTTATCAAAACTATGATATGGAGTGACAAATGTAACTTCACCCAGGAAGGTATTTTCAACCATCACAACAGTCATTAATGGTCTGACCACAAACCACATTGCACCCGTGAACGTGGCTTCCAGGCACGCTTTGCCACAAACCTATGGGCTGGAATCGTGGGAGGAGTGCGTTTAGGCCCTTGCCTATTGCCGGACTAGTTGCATGCCACCTCTATCGTACGTTTCTTGGCAATACTTTGCCTTACGCTTTAGAAAACGTTCCACTTAGAGTTCGGCGACAGCTATGGTTTCAGCATGATGTTGCACCGCCACACTTTGGAATGACTGCGCGTAACTGTTTAAATGAAGCGTTTCCAGGGAAATGGATTGGGCGAGGAGGTCCATTATCCACTAGACTTTTATTTGTAGGGACACTTAAAGCAGCACTCCACCCATGGATGTACAAGAGCAAATAGCTCGCGTGCATGCTGCATCAGTAATGGTGGATGCAGGTGTGTTGCATAGGGTCCGACAAAGTGTGCTCCAACGAGTTGCGAAGTGTTTTCAAATGCAAGGTGGTCACTTTGAACATCTGCTGTGAAGTAAACGCGTTGCTCGTAAGTGTACGTACTTCCTCTGTAAAGATAAGACTGGACGTCAGACGTACACTATGGAATTACGGTGCGTAGCATAATGGGCAATCTAGTGTAGGCTACCTACAGTATTGGGCTTCTTTGTACCGCATTGGATAGAGACGATGTTACTGTATTCACTATTATGTTCTATTGGCGATATTTGTGCCATGGACGAAACGAAGGATTCGTTTACGCCTGTAAGAAGTTCAAGTTACTTGTGAATGTTTAAATAAATGTAACTTTAACTGTAAGACATAGTGTATTTCATAGTGGAGGTGTGCATTGGATGCAATTTGATACATTAACTGAAAAAAATATGGCGCGAACGTGACTCGAACATCGGCGCGTCCGCACAACCGGCCTTTATGACATTACCTCGTCCCACTGAGCCAATGAGACAGCTCCGGCAGAGCGCCGAGTTCCTGCGACGTGTCTTTGGCTACGCTGCATGCTGTTACAGCGTTGCCAGAGCCTCGTTTCTTAACACGCACTTCCGTTAAACCTATTGGCGGGACTAAATTTTACAAGATACACTTTTGCCGTGAATTTCGACGAGGAACCGCATGCCAACCTCCAAGTGCGGCAGTTTTTGTTCACCCTGTAGATGTATCCATTTATAAGAGTAGTATATGGGCAACTTTGGAGCAAGCCTACTTCTATGGTTAAATTTAACCATAATGTTATTTATTTTTAAGGTGTTATTTAACCTTAAAAAATAGTTTACTTAACTTATTATTTTTTGTGGTCTACCTTTACCTTAATTTATTTTATTTTTTAATCTTGTTTATGGTTACAGCCATCCATAACATATGAAAAGGGTGGGTGCAGCAGCTGCACCCAGTAGTATATGGGCAACTTTGGAGCAAGCCTACTTCTATGGTTAAATTTAACCATAATGTTATTAATTTTTAAGGTGCTATTTAACCTTAAAAAAATGTTTACTTAACTTATTAATTTTTTGTGGTCTACCTTAACCTTAACTTATTTTATTTTTTAATCTTGTTTAAGATTCTATTTAACCTTACCTTTTTATATGTATTCGTTAACTAATATCCCCATGAATACGTTTCAATAATACCATCTACCTTAGGCTTAATCATTCTTTTATCATATTCGAATTTGAAATCTTTGCTAACATTTTTATTAATCAAGCTTTTGGTTTTTGTATCTCTCGTAATCATTTTGTAGTTTAATTTAACCTTATCTATCTCTTTATCTACAATATTTTTCATAGTTTCGATGTTTAATAATTTGTAGTTTTTGTAGTTTAAAGTAAAACCTTTAACTTTCATGAATTCCTTCCCCTTACTTGTTAAGTACCCGTAGCTCTTAGGTCCCGTAGAGATCCAATCTGTGATATGATCATCCTTTCCAAGTTCATCGGTCCATTCCCCTAACATACAGCCTGTTTGAACGGTATTCTTACCATCATCAATATAAACTACTGAGTCAGTATCGTAATAAACTACATTATCCCCTAATTTGTCTAGCATATCGTAAAGCCTAAGTCTTGCAATTGAGGTTTTAAATGCAGCTATAAACACATTGGTTAAGTAGGGGTCTTCAACAAAATGATCTTTATACTTATACGTTACTTGTACAATATAAACAGAATTTCGTAGAATCTCTTTACTTCTACTACATATTCATTTTGGGTCAAGTTTTGTCTTTGTCCGAATTTACCCCACAATGAGTTTAAGCAAATCTTAGAAACAGCACGCTTACCAGGGTTTGGAACTACCTCTTCAGGATTCAGGCCAATATTAAGATGTTTCTTAACCGCAGCTATGTACTCTTCAATAGTATCAAAGTCATCTTTCCACCCACTCGTTTCAAGCTTTATTTTCATAAAGTCTTTGACGTATCCTTTAAACAGAGCATTACTCTTTAAGCAAAAATGTAGACTTTCACGACCGGCGTTGAAATAGGAATCTCCGTTTCGCGGGCTTATAGGTCGTGTTCCAAGGACATTTTGTCGTCCTGACGTTTCGCTGAATACTGCGTTCAGCATGTTCACAGGTTACATAAAGCGAGGTAAAACAAGTAAACAGAAGATATATAAATAGTCAACAACCTACACATAGAGGCTACCATAGCAACGGCGTACCACATAAAAGTAATGCATCAAGGAGAGGGCTGCTCGTCTGTTGCATCTTCTCGTCTACGACGGTCAATAAGGGCAGGCTTGAGGGGATTAAGGACTGGAAGCCAAGCTCTGTTCACACGTTCTGCTTCCTCCTTAAGATTGAAGCTGTTAGTATGCTTCAGGATTTCAATGGCCTCCCTTTGAAGCCTGGCATGATAAGACACCGTGGTGGACAGAACTTCGGTGTCTCCATATCTTATATCGTGACCTGCAAGTAGCGAGTGTGCTGCTACAGTGGATTTATCTGTTTGTCCCAGCCGGCTGTGTCGTTCGTGCTCCTTGAGGCGAGTGGCAATACTTCTTTTCGTTGTTCCAATATATACTTGGCCACAATCACACGGGATTTTATAAACCCCTGCCGCGGTATGAGGATGTCGCTTATCTTTAGCAGACCTAAACATGTCCTTAATTTTTTTTTTTTTTTTTTTTAATTTTTCGTGTAGGCCTGTATATGGTCTTTATATCATTGCTTGCATTGGTCCTTCCTCCATAGAAAGCTTCTCTAGGGTTCAGTGGCTCTACCACCTCTATGATATAAAGACCATATACAGGCCTACACGAAAAATTAAGGACATGTTTAGGTCTGCTAAAGATAAGCGACATCCTCATACCGCGGCAGGGGTTTATAAAATCCCGTGTGATTGTGGCCAAGTATATATTGGAACAACGAAAAGAAGTATTGCCACTCGCCTCAAGGAGCACGAACGACACAGGCGGCTGGGACAAACAGATAAATCCACTGTAGCAGCACACTCGCTACTTGCAGGTCACGATATAAGATATGGAGACACCGAAGTTCTGTCCACCACGGTGTCTTATCATGCCAGGCTACAAAGGGAGGCCATTGAAATCCTGAAGCATACTAACAGCTTCAATCTTAAGGAGGAAGCAGAACGTGTGAACAGAGCTTGGCTTCCAGTCCTTAATCCCCTCAAGCCTGCCCTTATTGACCGTCGTAGACGAGAAGATGCAACAGACGAGCAGCCCTCTCCTTGATGCATTACTTTTATGTGGTACGCCGTTGCTATGGTAGCCTCTATGTGTAGGTTGTTGACTATTTATATATCTTCTGTTTACTTGTTTTACCTCCCTTTATGTAACCTGTGAACATGCTGAACGCAGTATTCAGCGAAACGTCAGGACGACAAAATGTCCTTGGAACACGACCTATAAGCCCGCGAAACGGAGATTCCCATTACTCTTTACTTTAAAATCCCAAACCTCGTATACTTCTACTATCTTATAACCTTTTTGTATCCCTTTCTTCACTTCATCTGTTGTCCACGCTCCTGTTATTGCCCTTTCAAAGTCAGAGTGTTGGCAAGAAGAGCATTTTTCCTCAATACACTTTCTACAGAACCCAAACATCAGCTTCTCTTTCTTAACCGGTAATACAGGATGGTAAAGCTTTCGCGGTGGTAGTACTTTGCACTTAATCAGCCCGTACCAATTTTTATTATACCTTTTAGGTTTGTATATTTTTTCAGGGTGGCCGACCGGGTAGTAATCAAAATACTGTACCGTAGGGTAGAGGCTGCATACGTCTATATATTTTAATTTTTTATTTTGTACTTTAAGCTTGCTTGCATTGGTCCTTCCTCCATAGAAAGCTTCTCTAGGGTTCAGTGGCTCTACCACCTCTACGACTGCTGTACACTTCTTCAAACCGTTCTTATAATCTTTGCTTTTAAGCCACTTACATTCCCACATTTCTACTAAATTGTACCCCGCTTCCCTAATTTGAACACCTCTTAGATTTGTTTTCTCAAACAAATCCCCCATAGTCTCATTGTTGACATTGTTAATAGTCTCTTCTTGATAAAAATCAAGACATCCATGCCAAAAGCAACCGTGATACTGATAAACAGTGTTGGTCTCTTTGTGGAACCCGTCAACCTTTGCCCCACAAATCTTGACTTCACCACCATTCAAAGCGTGCTGTACACCTTTGAAGGTGTTGAGCCACCCTATAGAAGCTTTACTATACATTTCTTTCTTATCTGATTTTATGACAGCCATAAGATACATTGATTTGTATATTCCCATACAAACGGTTGCAATAGTGATGTACTTAAATGGGTCGATGTTAGCAGTTTCCAAAAACTGTTTCCTTAGCTCTAAACAACCTCTACGAAGAATATCTACATCAGAGTTACAGTAGTCCATAAATTCTTTTTCAAAGTCGAAGGTATAATTTTCTTTAACCTTATCGTTGTACCACTCAAGGAACTCTTTCCTAGCTTTCGCCTTCATGGTATCTACCCCATAGTACTTTTTGTCAGGTACACCACCAACATAACTTTGGTTATCTCGTGTATTAAAGAAATGTGGGAAGTAACCCTTCTTAAGTTCTTTTACCCCGAAAGTTTTTGGGAATTCACTTAAGGGAGAAGCTACAAAATTGTGGCTATCGATAATGCTTATTAGCCCATTTACCTCTAGCATCATTAACTTTGTTCCATTGTATATAGTGTATGGTTTCAACGTATTCTCTATACAGTATTTCAAGATAAATTGTGAGTCATAACCTTTTGCATTGTGGGCGATGGCAGTATATCCTTTGTGGTCTTTTGAGATCAACCACTTACAGAAATCTTCATTTGTGTTAAAGCTTACTTTGGTGCCGTCGATGTAATGTGCGACAATAAGATTGGGAATGTGCACCCCGGTCTCTTGTTTTGCTTCAAAATCCAACCATATGTATTTCTCTGTGTAACTACATCCGTTTTTCCGTGTGATAATATCAAGCAAAATATTGTTGAATAGTACTTTGTACCATTCTTTTGAAATTTTACCGGCCAAGAATCGTTTCTGAAGGTCTTTAATCTTTGGCTTCTTGAACAGTTTTAACCTATGTTCATCTACATACCGTTTTAGAAACTCTTTTGTATCGTCTGCATTGCAAATAGATAACTTTTCACACTTCCCTCCTTTTTGCTGCTTAATCTGGATGTAGCATTGATGTTCACTAGTCTTTACGAAATCATCACAATTCCTACACTTATCGTACCCACACTTGTGTCTGAATATTTTTTCACATTTACTATTACATATTACACACTTGAGTGTTATAAAACATATTACTTTCTTTGCACATTTTTCACATTCAGTGAATACAACAATTTCGTGTAAGTTGTAGTAATACTTGTTTTCATAAACCTTTTTGCACACGCTTTTACATTCATTACAGTTCAAAACGACTTCATAATTTACAAAAGTATCACATTTACTACATTTAGCAAGGCAACAGCTAGCTTGTGCATCTTCCCTTAAGCATATTTTATTGCAGCCTTTGCACTTGTAAGCTATCTTACATACCTCAGAGTGATGGTATAAACAATCCTGGTTATAACAGTATCTATTGTACTTCTTACAGTAAACTTTAGCTTTATTTTCGGGGGAGTGTACTGGTTTCGTGCACAGTATACATGCCTTTACTTTTTTTTATTGCACTTATGTTTATCCTTATTGTTGTAAGATGTATTACAAGCATCACAATAATACGAGCTTCCCAAGAGAGCTTTCATACTGTTTATTACATCAAAATGGTTCCCGTTTTTGTATAGATAAATTTTGGTATTTCTTTCTTTACCTGAGTATATAACTGAATTAAAATTTTCGGCAAAGACAACCTTTATTTGAACTTGTAATATTTTTTCTACGTTCTTTATATCCTCTAAAGTGAAAACCTTCCTCGTTATAGGTTCCTAACTTCTTGCACAACTCTTCAGTTAACTCTGTTTGAATGCGTCTGCCTTGCCTAACTAATTTTATTTCCATTGCACTCAGTTGCCTACCTAGCACTTCATTTGAGTGGTACGTCAAAGCGGTGACTATGGCCCGAGGGCAACATAAGTTATCTCTGTTCTTTATTTGTGTGATACATCTCTTGGTCCTTACGTCATCTGCTAGATTTATGATTTTAGACTTACCTTGGCCTTTTGGTATATTGATTATCTTGATATTGAACCTGGTTTGTGCGATATTTAGGTTTTCATTTGAAGATAGAATTTTGGCTATATGGTTCATGAAGGACCTGGCGTTGATATTTGATTGAACAACAGTTGAAATGTCATGATGGAAATTTGGGTTGCTTGCTACTATAGTTAACTTGTCTCCTTTTTTGTAGTTGCCCTTCTCTTTGGCCAGTTTAATCATTGCGTTGATGGCGTTTTCAACTTCCATAATCTTTTCAATTTTTATAGTGTAATCTACTTCTGTGGCATTAAATTTCTTAATAAATCTTGGCGTGGTTTCTGTGATGGTGTATGGTGGTTTCCGGTCTTCTTTTGGTGGTTGTATTAGGTCTTCGTGAAAGCTTAGCTCTTGGGCTACCTTATTACGAAAAACAGCACCTTGGGTCTTTAAAATAGATTCTATGATTTCCGGTTTCCTCATTCTAACAATCACCTTAATATTTTTACTTCTTCCGATCTCTTTGAGTTGTGGTACCGTGAGCTTTTCCAAATCGTTCCTTTTGTATAAAATATCACTGACCTTGTCTAAAGCTTCAATAAGTTGTGATTTGTTCCATTTTGAATAGCCTCTAAGGTTGTACTCTTTGGCTACACCCCGAAGATTCTTGCATGTTACCTCCTGCTTAACCTCTGCCTTCTTCTCTTCATTGTTAGGGTCATTTTTAATATGACCCTTTGATTTAAAGTGCCTGGCCCAGTTAGTATAACTGATGTCCACACCACACTTGTTGCAGTGTTTACCTGCATAGTTATATTTCTTCTCTAATGCTGTATCCATTTATTTACTGATTATTTAATTTAAAATTTTCAAAAAATCTATTTTTTATATGAGAAAAAATCTTTAAATATTTAAAAAATTAAAACATTCTTTTTATAGGTAATAAATGGAAGTAAATCAATTTCTCAAGACGCTCAACAGCATCAACGAACAAAAGACGTTTAAAAAGCTCAGTGAGTTAGAAATAGGGAACGAATACCTTATAACGAATGTAGAAGGTATAAACACAAAATATGGAAATAAAACTTTTCTAGAACTTGATAGTGAATTTAAGGTTATATTGCCTGACAAATAAAACAAGGTCCTAAGTTGTGGAAAGGAAAAAAAGAAAATTATAGGCCTGAAAATGATATATAAAGGCACAAAAGAAGTCTATGGTGGTTCCAAAGCGCACAATCTTGAATTCTCTTAAAAAATTCTTAAATTTTCGTAACACGCCGAAAAATTTTAAGTAGAAAATTTATGGTTTTAATGGTTAATAACCATTAAAATCAAATACCAAAATTAACGTAAAATTAAGAATTCCTTCGTAGCTTTATGAAAATTGTAACAGCTATCTATGTCATCACCATTAAGTTCAAAAAGATAATCTATACTATCCTCAGACAACTGATTTATAAATACTTCTACATCTTCAGTAGGATGTAGTAAACACAGGAAGAAAGAAAGTGTTATTCGCTTTACTCGGACGTCCATTTATATATACAGAAATATTATAATATAACATTTTCTTTATTAACCCAGCTATTGTGAGAATTATCAAAACCCAACCATTTGACATATACCCGATTTCCATTCTTTCTTAAAACTTTTTCAACAATATATGCCTCTGGATACTTTGTTTTCTGTAATTCTTGCTCATAAAAGTTCCCCTTTATTTCTTCCGCATTCACATCTTTCAATTTGTACGTAATAGGGTCGGAATAAACGATATCTTTTATTTCAAATATTTCAGTCGACCAATTTCCTGTGTATCCTTTTTCGAATATACCTTTTAGTTTACTAATTCTGACTTGATCGCCAACTTTAAATTTCGCTTTTTCTTCCGCTCCTACGCTTACAGTGTAAACAGTTTTCAACAAATTTTCTTCTGTAGCTTTGTTTACGTTTTTTTTTTTGCTTCATATTTATAGTTGTGTGCGTCGTATTATTGTAGCCATTAACTAACTTTGGTAAAATGCCAACCCAGCAGTAGTTTCCTTGAATATCAAACTGCTTCCACATTTTCTATTTTAAGGTCCTATTAAATCGTTCTGCAACTGAAGCTTTTACTTCAGTAAAAGTCGAATAATGATTGATATTAAATTTTTTCATCAATTTTAAAAATTCTTTATTGTAAAATTCTTTACCGTTGTCTGTTTGAAGATTTTTGGGTTTTCTGTTTTTTAAAATACCATCAAACGCTTCAGCAACACTTTTACCCGTTTTATCTTTGACTGGTACACCCCAGGCATACTTTGAAAATACATCAATGACTGTTAACAAATACTTGTAGCCTTTATTAAGCTTTGATATCCCCTTTATTTTTCCAGAGTCCATTTCTACCAAATCCGCTTGCCAAATATCATCAATGCCGTGAGTTGTAATCCTCCTTCTCGGAAAATTCTTCCTCATGGGTTTATGAATTTAGTTTATAAATTCCTCCCGAATGCTAACGGGTGGTTCTCTAATTTGGGTAGAACCCCCTATTTCTACACTCTCATTAACGTTTTTTTTTCAAACCTGCTTTTCTTACTCCCACACTCGGAACATAAACCTTCGATTCTAGTTCGACCATTTTTTGTCGAAAGGGTGTGAGGATGCAGTGTTTGAGTAAACGTTTTGCACTTTAAACAGCAAATGTGATTATTCATTTATTAATTAATTAATTAATAATTAAAATTAATTATGAAATAAGCATTGGTTTACTCAGACACCCTACATTGAAGAACGCAAACTAACTTACAAGAAACAAGGGTCTACTCTTTGTTGAGGAAATTAACTTTTTTATTTTTATACTTTATATATAATAAATGGAATCAATTACCGATATTCTGAACAGCAAACTTGTCTATAATAGCAAACAAGTGGTTATTGCTATTGATGAAAATAACGATTCATGGTTTAAAGCTAAAGATATTGCTTTAATATTGGAGTATAGAGATGCAGATAAAGCAATTCGAAAACACGTTGCTATTGAAGACAAAGGTACATTTGATACCTTAAATAACCCCGACGTTTTGGCGGGGTTAAAACATACACATCCTCAAACCATATTTATTAATGAATCTGGGTTGTATTCGCTTATTTTATCATCTAAAAAAGAGGAAGCTAAAAAATTTAAGAAATGGGTAACGAAAGAAGTCCTTCCATCAATTCGAAAGTACGGAGAATACAAAATTAAAGAAGAATATTAGAACCAACTAGTTGGGTTAATGCAGAAACTTCAAATAAAGGAAGCAGAAAACGAATCTCTTTCCCCATTAGCCACACCTCTTGCACTTAAAACTAGTAAGAATAATTGTCTGCTTATTATAGATAAGCATGAACCAAACGAAAAGTACAGGTACTATGCAATAAGGGCGCAGAGACAACAGGTGAATCAAGCAATCAAAAAAATATGCAGGCGGCACCCCGATTGTGAGATAGTTTATGAAAAATATAATGATCCTAATAGCGTAAGGTTGTATGTGCTTATGAAAGAACAAATAAAAATTAGCTATTCGGGAAACCATTTCAATATTCCATTTACTCCTGATCTTCTTAAAGTAACAATAGAGATGTTGTATAAAAACCTGTTACATTAGACTGTTTTTAATGGATATTTTCTCCATTAAAAACTAAAACATTTTAACATTAGTGTTATTCGACCGATTCATCAGAATGAGGTTCATATGCATCAAGTATTACTTCACCAAACATCGTCACACTAACATTTATTGGAAGTTTTAAAATTACGCTGCCCATTTTATTTTTAAAGCATAAAGCATCACCAGATTTAACGTTGAAGGGCTTACTAGTATCTACCATAATTTTTTCTTCTTTGGAACGTGCAATATAAACGTCTAATACTGTTTTAATAGCGTCATCTGTATATGAAGTAAATACTTTATCTGGGTCTACGATACGAACAAATATTTTCCTAATCGTCGCGTTGTATGTAAAAATATGCTCAATTTTATCTTTCTCTGCAAAAACGTCCTTCTGTAATCCTATCCTATCAAACACCTTTCTTTCTAAATTGTCAACCTTTTCTGTTAATGTTGCTACTGGTGCAAGACTAGTAGTGGCATATTCCGAAAATAATTTTTCTATTTCTTCTTTCGTGAAGTAGTCCCCTTCAGTAGTAAGTGGTTTGAGCTTTTCTAAGATATATTGCTTATTAACGACATCTTTATTGTTGATTGGATCTTCAATATTCGCTATCCTCTTTCCCTGAAAATCAATCCATGTTTTTGAAACAAAAAAAAAAGCTCACTAAGGCGTTTATTTAGAGCTGTAACTAGCCTTGAAAATCGTTTTTTTAAATCATCCTTTGTGATAGCTTTAATATTTAATGAACTACTCTCTCGGTTTATAATTTTATTTCCAAATATGTCCATTTATTAAATCTATAATTTCGTTAAAATGAGCGGGATTAGGGGAACCCAAATTCGAAAACAACTTTAAAACAAGGACACATAAATGACCACATATATATTCATCAAACATTTGAATTCTTTCGGCGTTATAAAATAGGTTGCTAGCTCTCAAATAATTTACTAGTTTTTCAGGAACATCTCCACCAAATGAGTCAAAGACGAATTTTTGATTACCCTTTTTAAAGTAACAAATCCAATGAGTACCTGCATGATCCGACGTATCCAAGTTTACAATTCCTGATTCACAATCATTAGGTTTTGTAGGCAGTTCATCAATCACAAAAACATTTCGAAAATGCTTTATGTTCATTTCGTGTATTATTTTAAGTATATCGAAATTACTTAAAGGGTGCTTATAGTTGGAAAGTATATCACTCAATATCGATGAAATTTCACTTTTTTTTTAATTTTAGTTATTCCCAAACAACCTTGTCCAGTCTTTTTTTCGATCACCAGATTATGTCTAATTTGTTCAGCCAATTCCGCATCTTCTTTTTGCTTTTTATGAACAGCGTTTGTAATGGCTGCAGCGCCACCTGCCAGCGAACCAATGGCACCCAATGCAGCTAATATTAATGGCAAAAATCCTCCTTGGTGTTCATTAATTCCAGAACCTTCTTTTTTCCTACTGAGATATTCGAATATTTTCTTTACAATTGGAATGGACAAACTTATAAGTAAGCTACCACCTTTTTGAATTTTTCTTGCTTTCTGCTTTTTTTTTGTGTATCTGTCAAGTACTCATCTAGATAGTCATGCTTTTTCAGATCTTCGTTGGAGAGTTTTATTTTAATAGCTTTGGGTTTTAGTTTCCCTTTTTGGGAAACGTTGTAATCAGTACTAAATCGTTTCATTTATTTAATGAAAAAAAATATAAATAAAAATTTTACAAATTTATACCCAGACGCCCCAACCATTTTCATCTAACCCCATTCCCATTTTTCTTTTTCCATACATTATACCAGTAACGGCAGTAGCTGCTAGTCTCTCACTCAAGTTAGCATCTTTACTGAATATTCTCTCTTTTGCAGCCTTTTGTAATTCTTTAACTGCTTGATGTCTGTGCTCTAATTTTGTATGGTCGCGGTATGTTATATCATGTAATTTACATGCTTCGTCTAATGGGTTAGAACCCTGAATACCTTCGGCTAGTTGCTTGTCTAATGGATTACCAGGACCACAAAATTTGTATCCCGGGAGTGTTAAGTCAATATTATTTTCACCTATTTTATTAATCATCAAATTAACTAATCCTTTTCCATGTTTTTCAGATTCCCAGAATGTATGGGGAATGTTATTTAAAAACCTAATTAGATATGGAATACCTTTAGGATTATTAACAATGAAGTCATTAAACTTACTCGTAAGCATCTTCGTTATTCCAACCTTTTCATTGTGATAGACGTTGTTTCCAGCATTTTCTTCGCCATGAATTACCATTAATCTGTCTATTAATTCCCTTACATCATCCATCCACACATATTCAATCGGTGCTTTTGAATATTTATTTACAAAACCAAATCCTGATTTAGGAGGAGTGGTTAGAGATGCAGCTCTTTCTTTTCTACTAACTTTTTCTGAAAGCCATACATCCTTTATCAACGTATTATATTTTTTGCCAACACTACTTTTAGGTTTAGTGCTATTTGGGTCATTGTTTTGATACATAGCATTTGTAATTTTTAAAATAGTCTCATATGTGCTGCGGTCTTCGTCTGTATACTCATCATCGTTAGTTATATCATTTAAGGTTAAAAATAGCATTAAACCCTTTGTAGCTTTAACATTCTTACCCTTAATTATAATATCGTCATTACTGAATTCAACTTTTGAGTCACCTATATAATAACCCTGATAGTTCTTATCATACCTTATTCCAAATTTAGGGTCACTAATTCTAGGTAAATATTTTGAAATTATTACCCCTAAGTGGACCGTAGAATAATCAGTTATGCCTTTCCTCTTAACATTTTCTTCACTTTTATCATACTCTTCATCGGCCTCTTGAAATAAACTCCTCCCCTTTTCTTTCTGAAGTTGCGACTCTAAATTCTTTCTGACCTTTCTTGCTGATTTTAAAGCTTCTTTTTGCTCATCAGTGACATCACATTCATCCAAGAAATAGGAACCTTCGGAATCTGAAGGAAAGTCTTCTTTATAGTAAATTCTGTAAGGAATTAATTGCTTCTCCACTTCTCTATTTTCTTCTATAGCTTTAGTAACATTTTCACCGATGTCATTTAACTTGTTGCCTAAAACATTAACAGCATCGATAACAGGTTGATCTTCTTTTTTATACTTCTCGTATTCCGTTATAGGCTGCTTCTTCCATATTCGAAATTCGTCTTTTAATTCTTCAAATTTCTTCCTATTCCTTCTTGCTTGTTGAACTACCTTTTGATCGTATTTCGCAAACATCTTTATAATAGGTGAAATTTTTAAAAATGACGTTTGATGCTAACATTGACGTTTGATATTTGACGCTGACATTGATGCTGTACGTTGTACGCTGTACGTTGACGCTGACATTGACGCTGTACGTTGTACGCTGACGTTAACGCTGAACGTTAACGCTGTACGTTAACGTTGTACGTTGACGAAGACGTTGTACGCTAACGATGTTGGTGTTAGAATACTCAACCCAAAACCTGTCAATACCCCTGGAGTAGTTACCCAACATTTAGAAACGTTTTAATTTTATTCCTATATTTACCATCGTTAGCTTTGCGATTCATATCAATAGTAATAAAACCGAACTCCTCATTCCAACATTTGCTGCAAATATTCTTAAAGTCTTCAAATTTCATATCGCCATCAACAAATTCTTGATAAATATGATTTAAATTGGTATTATCTTGCCTAAATATGTTTAAGAAATTTAAGTTATCACGAACTAATTGTTTTGGTATTTTTGAATACGTTTGAGCTAAGTAAAAACAGTCAATCCCTTTATGTCTTCCTCGTGTAAAATATTCTCGAACTATGTCTTGGATTTCCAGTATGAAATCGTCGAAAATTACAACTGACCTATCTTCACATTTATCCAGGGGCATTATGCTTTAATCGTCATGCATAAATTGTGCAATGGACTTTCCTAACTTCTCTTCGATTTTATTACATTTTTCCATAATCTGTTGATACTTAGATTGATCTAAACTTTTAGAGAAGATGTAAAGGTTGTTTATTTTTTCCCAGTTTAACCATCCAGGTGCCAAAATATAATTGTCAATCATTAAGGTTGTTTTACCACATTTACTGGGGCCTATTATAGCACAACGAATGGAATTCGGTAATAATTTGCCATGTTTGTTCTTTACTTGCTTTTCTACAAGTCTTACTTGTGGGTCCCAATCTACAACATTTCGTTTACTCATTTTCGTTTATTTTATTAATTAATGAATGAATAAATAAATGAAGAGAATTTTTGAACTAAGTGGTAAAACTTCGGTTTTAGAGAAAAGGTTAAATGTTCCATTGCGAGATGAATTTAGAAATGTTGGATTAATAGGGTTTTACTCAACCTTCCTAACACCAAATATTACAACAAAAAACAATAAAGTACACTATGAAAAAGTATCAGGTACGATAACGGAAATGTTTATTCCACCAGGTCAATATAATGTAGAAAATTTACAAAAAGCTATTCAAAGTCAAGAACCTAAGATTAGTATTGAACAAAATAAAATTCTAAACAGATTGGAAATAATTAGTGATTATAAAATATATTTTGACCAAGAAGAAAGTATTGGTTCAGTTTTAAGTTTTAATAATCAAATTGTAGAACCAAAAACCAAAACACTTGCTCGGAACTTACCTAAAATAATTCCGTTCGAAAATATCCGCGTTCATTTCAATTTAGCGGATGGAATGTTTGTAAAAGATTCTGAGCATTTTCACCGTGAAACGAATATTATTGCATTATTTAAACCAGCCCTAGAATTTAGTGCTCCAATAATTTATGAGCCGAATTATCCTGTATTTTGCCCAGTTTTCAATAAAATTCAGAATTTAAAAATTACTGTGACCAATGAGAATGACGAAGTAATAGATTTCAATGGCGCAACAGTTACTGTAATTTTAGAGATGAGTTAATTATTTCCTCTTCATTTAATTTTCTATTATTTTTCTTATAATAAATGAACAAAGTAGAAAGTTACCAGTGGCAGTCTTTTCCTGTAAATGAAAAGACTAAAAACAATTTAAATTTGCCAAACAAGGACGTGGAAATAGATATTAAAGTTGGTGATGGTTGGATTGATAATAATGCGCACCTGTATATTACTTTCGATGTAACTCATGCTGATGGAACTGATTACACTAACTATGAAGGAAAGTCAAATGTAAAGCTAATTGACAATTACCCCTCTCAATTTTGGAGCACTGTAACCGTGAAAAAACGAGGACACACTATCTATCGAATTGACCATCCAAATACATCTTCAACGGTTCTGTTTAATTTAACAGCCTCTTATAGTGATAAAATGATATATTCAGGTAATTTTCTTAATAATGGTAAATTGCAGAAAAAATCAAATGAGTTAAGGTACCCTTTAAGTCTTCTTGGTGGCTTTTTTAAGGATTTTAAAGAGATTATGTGGGAGGGAGATTTAACTGTTACATTTACATGGAGTCAAAATGCAAACGATGCTTTGTATAGATGGTGGACTAAGAATCCAGATGGGGGCAATATGGCTGGAATTCTCCCGCAGGAAGGAAAAGTTATCGTAAAATCAATGGAGATAAAAATTCCTGTTGTTAAATACGAACCGAATTATGAGCTTGAACTGAGAGAAAAAATACTAAAAGAACCACGAATACCTATATCATTCTTTGATCTTCAAACTCAAGAAATTTCAGGCCTAAGTGGTAAAAAGAATTTTGAAATAGATATTACTAATTACTACAATTCAATGGAGTTTGATCTGCCATATTTTATATTTGTTGTGTTTCAAACCAATAGAAAAGGTAGCCAAGATATGAATAGTTCCAAATTTGATCATGTTCAGCTTCAGAATATTTACATGAAAAACGGAAGAAACGAATTGTTTCCAGAAGAAATGTGGAATATCAATCCTCCTAATACTTATCTAAATGCCTATTATGCTTTTAGGGACTTTAAGCGTATAACTGAGCTGAAATATGATGTTGTTATTACCCCCACAGAGTTCATTACATCTTATCCTATTTATGTTATCAATATAAGTCGGCGTAGAAATGTGGTGACACCTCAGAAAACCAGTATGAAATTGGCCGCAACATTTAATACCAATATACCTGAAAATACGCTTGTTTATATAATTATGTATGTTAAAATGAATTTAACCTATGACGCTAAACATGGCATAGTTACTGAAAACTTTTCAATAACTTTAAATAAGAGTAATTAATTTGAGTAATTAATTAACTTGTGTAATTAATTAGTAAGAGTTTAGTTTTTAAGTTCCATTGAACTTAAAAACTAAGAATAAAAAATAGTTAGTTTAGGTAAAAGAGCAATTTAAGTTTGCAGAATTTTCTTATTTAAAGAATAAATATGGAATCTGAATATAATATAATACCTTGCAGCCTGACAAATATTTTAAAAGGGGGTTGTGTTTCAAATACACCCACCAAAGTAAATAAGGAGCCTGAGTGTATTAAAAAGATAGTCTTCCATTACTACCGCAAGCTGCAAAATTTGCAACTGACAATCTTAAAACGCGTTAGTGATGACAGTGATTTCATGGAAATTGGTAATGCCTTAGAGGAATTAGAAGAACAAGTGGAGAAACTAATAGTTTCGGCTGAGCACAGTGCGGAAGAAGAAGGAAGAAGTTAAAAATAAGTTATCAGTGAACTTGACCAGGAAACTCCGTTAGCCTTGATGCACTCTTAGTCGATAAGATAACCTTGCTATCACTCTCTCTCAGTACCGTCCGCTCGCTCGCATGCAAGTGATGTGCTAAATTAAATATTACTTAGAACCCAGCTGTTAGTCTTGTTACACCGGAAGTACTAGTAGCAAAGCAAGAAACTACGTAGTATGTATGTGTAGCGCAATCTATTAGCAAACAATAAAAGCTCTTCCCACTGTACTTGTCGTAAGCAATTGCACCACATCAGTGCAGATTGTAGCTCATAAGGCCGCAAACGCGCTTATTATTCGCTTTCCTCGTAGCTCAGGAGGTTAAAGTGTCTGGTTTGTTGAGACTTGTTTACTTAGAAGCGGAGGCGCCCTGCTTCTATGGTTCGAATCCCACTCAATCCTTTCAAAACATAACTGAGTCATTAATGGAGAGAGGACTAAAGAGCAAATGCTCTCCAGGCACATAAGGGAGCCTGAGAGATGCAAAGTAAAAAAAGAGTGGCCACTCAAGGAGCGAGAGAAGGAGAACAAAGAACAAAGAAAAAATCCCCAGGGGTAACAACGAGGAGAAATTAAAAACCAGCGCTGGCTTCGAAACACCCCTGGGGGTTTCTCCGAAATGTCGGAGTTTTGCAAAAAATTTGTTAACTGTGACCCTTTAACGCTTAAATAGCGGTGAGTCGTCACCAGAAATATATCATAGTCTTTGATTCTATTAAAGTTGTTATTACCATAAGATAAATCAAGAACAAGATTTTCCACTTTCAAACAATTGTTCTATATCATATTTCTTTAAAAAGTCACTAGAATTTATAGCCTTGTTTTAACAATTATTTCATCCCTAATTTCTAAAAGGTTATTGGTAATTTTAGTCATTATTTTAACCATTATTTTATCCCTAATTTCTAAAATTGTTACTGATAATTTTAGCCTTGTTTTAACCATTATGCTATCCATAATTCTTTAAAAAGTAACTGACAATTTTAACCATTATTCTATCCTTAATTCTTTTAAAAAGTGACTGGTATTTTTAGCCATTATTTTAGGTGTCTGTAGGATAAATTTGTGTTACGTTTTATAGGTGGAGGTAAGGATAACTTTGTCATTTATATATTAGAGTCATTTTTATGGTTACTTTTAACCATATTTTTTTAAAAATAACATTGGTAATTATATGGATACGTTAACCATAACTTTTTATGGCTGGTTTTTATAGATAGAATAACCATAACTTTTGATTACGTTTTATAGATAATTTTAGCCATATTTATGTGAATTATTTTGGATTTAATTGTATGGTTACTTTTAGCCATAGTTTTGGAAAGCTCATTGGTAATGTTATAAATGGCTTTAACCATAAACAAGATTAAAAAATAAAATAAGTTAAGGTTAAGGTGGACCACAAAAAATAATAAGTTAAGTAAACTATTTTTAAGGTTAAATAGCACCTTAAAAATGAATAACATTATGGTTAAATTTAACCATAGAAGTAGGATTGCTCCAAAGTTGCCCATATACTACTTATAACCCATGTTATTATTTTGCTATATTGACGTAAATTAAATGTAAATTCTTTTTACGTCAGCGCATGTCGTTTTTGAGTTTTTTAAATGATATTTGGAATATTTGATTTTAGATAATTTTGGAAATGATTTATGTAATTTTGCGATTTAAAGCGAATCAGTTTTATGGAGAGTGGAATGCTTCTATAAAATTCTTCGATATTGATAATGATATGATATGATAATAGAGCGTTAATTAATACCACGATAATACTTTTATGAAGTATTTTGAGATGAATAACTCAATGAATACGTAAATAAGACTTTGTAACATTTCAATGTCAATGATATGAATTATTTGAGTCGGAAAAAGGGTCACATGTTTCACAATAATGTCAATGTGATACCACAGGAATTAATAACTCATTGTTGGAGTTTAAAACATTTGTAATTTTGCTTTTGAGCAAGTAAATGCGGAAGAAGGACAAGGCGTGATAAATTATATCAACCTGTTGTCATGGTAAAGTTATAAAAAGTTAATATGGATGTATTTTCATTCAGTATTACAAGAATGGGAAGATATGGAAGTATTGTTATTAAATGAGCGAATATATGCAGACTAGTATCTCAGAAAGGTTCTTTTTTATTGTAACGTGGTTGAACATAGAAGTATGAACGAATGTAATCGCAAATATGAGACTACAAGGTGTATAGAAAGTTGTACAGAAACAATAAAGTTAGGTGAACGGAACAAGTATTGAATTTATAAAATCACGAGGACTATGTATTATAGTTAGAAGGAATTTGGAATGTGTAAATTGAAACATATAACACGCAGCCATGCGTATAGAATAGCATTACTGAATCTCATACATTTTGGAAATGTATAGAGTTGGGTTAATATTTTTGTAATGGCGTGCAACGTCGTAAGAAAGGAATAGAGATGATGGGAATGTATGCGTATTGTAGACACTAGTTGAAGACTTGTTCACTATTAAAGAGAAGTATTATAGCAATTGTAATGAGAGGCAACGTTCTCTACAGTATGTAAGTGAAGTCATTGGAAGTAATATTTGAGAATCGAGATTTATATGTCAGTGAGGATTAATGCCACGCCCTACGAAAGTTATTATTATTGTGAGAATGAGATAGTCTAGCATAGTATTCGAAATTTGTAGTTTTATTCATGCATTTGTAAAGCCAGAACAGTAATATGCTTAACTGCTCACTACATATGTTCTATTGGATGTAACGACATGTTTCACACGACGGTAAACATTATATTTTTGGTTTTATGACAAGGAGAACAAATGCTAGAGAGGTCGATCTAGTAGGACCTTGGTGAAACTTAACTAGAATATCACGCTGGACGTGATGATTCGAACTTGTAAATAATTTGTAGAATATTATTTTTAATATTTAAATTTGAGAATTGGAAGGAAGAAAAGTAAACTTTGTATCACGTAGGGATAGTGATGTAAATAGCGACGTTTCATGTAATAAGTTATAGTTGAGAAAACTACAGGGAGTATAACAATTAGTTGACATTCTTTTAAATATTTCGAATACAGATTGTATGTTAATATGAGGTTATACTTTGGTTGAGGAGGACTCAGTGGAGGTCCGAATTCCTTTTGTACAGGAAAAATTTAAAGAGAGGAAGATCTATAATTTTTAATTTTATTTTATCGTTTTTATATGTATGATGTGACATGTTCATTTTATGTGTGTCAGGGACATATTCTGCATTGTCCTTATGAATAAATTTAAACAAGCACTGTTTAGTTTGCTTGTCCATTTTTTTAGAAACTGACAATCTTCTCATTTAATAATCGACATACGATAGTACTACTAGTTGATACTGACGCCCGCTTATTTTTATTTTTAACCGTTCACCCTCGAGATCCGAGATTCTTGTCCTGCCATACTTATTGTAGGACTTTTTATGTAACAAGTTATGAGTACTATTGTATTCCTTTGTGTTCCGAGAGTTTCCTAGTTATTCACCTAGTAGGGAAGCGTTGGTTTATCTAGCTGGGTATCAACGTCCCTGCAATCCTTACCATTCTGTGGATAATAGGTGGTGGCTATGCGGAATTCGGGTACATAATAGATGGTGTTTTTTGTCGCCAACAACGTGGGGTGTTGACAATGTTGATTGAGGGATATAGACAAGTAGATAATTGACTATTCTCAATTGAGATGCACACGAGGTTTTGTAGGCGATCAATTATTTTTTTGGAGACACGTTCTGTGATTTATAGTGCCGATCCCAATTTTGGAATTAGTCAAAGTGAATGGACATTAACCAATTTGAGGAGTACAATAAAGTTGACAGGCATGCTTTGTTAAACCAGCTTATGACATCTTGGTCATGTAATTGTAAAGTAACGTTAAATTTATACTGTTGTAATATTAAATTGAGTATGATTATTAAATGAAGCAAAATTAGCATTGCAGATCACGATTAGGTAAGAATCGTAGACTTAAGTTTAGGCGCATTTTAAGGTGGTTTGATATTAATTGAACTATTCCACTGGTTTATAAGCTGTATTATGTTGGTCACTCTGGAAATCCACAACATTGGTGTAGGTGATGCTTTCCCAACTTCTCAGGATTACAAGAGGATGTCGTCAAACGATTTGACTGCCATTAAGGCGATGTTGGAGAGAATGCAAGAGAGCCAAGCCCAATTGACGGGTGACTTGGACGCTCTGCATAAATTATCACATAATAACACTAAGAAAGTAGAAAGAGAGATTAAGCAGTCAGCTGCTACAGATAAATCGGACATGAAGGCAGGTTTAGCTCTATCCCAATCCCTTACAAAGTCTAGCATTACCGTAGTACTGGAAGAATGTAAGAGAAGCCAAGAAGAGATTAGGAAAATCCTAGGTAACACTCAGGAGGAGACTAGGGAATCTCAGGAGGAGGCTAGGAAAGCTCAGGATGAGACTAGGAAAAAACAGGAAGAAATTAGGAAAGCCCTAGATAAAGCTCAGGAAGAAGGCAGACTAGCACAAGAGCAGAGTTGGTTTGCATAGGAGGAAAGTAGACTGGCCCATAGTGAGAGCAGAAAGGCCCTAGAGGAAGCTAAAGAAACCCAAAGAGAATCTAAATTAGCCTTTGAGTGAGCCCAAGGTGATACTAAGCAGACATTAGGTAGAGTCCAGGAAGATGTGTCCTCCACTTGGGCAGAAATAGGTTCCCTTAGATCTGAAGTCACTAGGAATGTTGTCGAAGCCAAGATAGAAAATAGTGAACACATTATCGCTTTGCAAGATAAGTTGCAAGCTAACATAGACACTATTAACTCTGAGAAAAAACAACACCATGAACACATTTCTGGTTCCCAGGAGAGACTCTCTGATCAACTGAATAATTTAAGTGGTACTGTAGGAGATCTACAGAGTAAGTTGGACGATCAGAAGAAACTGATTGAGGAGGGTATAAATGTCCATATCGCCGCTTGTATCATTAATTCTGTTTATGAATTGAAGGAAGATGTGTTGAATTCCAATAGAGAATACATGTTAGAGATGTATGCGAAAATCCTTAATGATGTTAAGAATATTGAGTTATATGCTAATGTTAACGTTGCAAACTTAAGGGAGGAATTATCCAAAGGAATTGACTTTGTACAACAATCGAGCGTTACCACTCTTAATGACATTGTGATTAAAGCGGTTTCGAAAAAGTCGAAAAATTTAAATGTAATTGAATGTATTGTAGACAATGTTACTGTAGAGCTAGCTAACATTAAATCTAATCAGGAAAAGGATATGCTAGATATTAGTAATAAACTGAAAGAACTCCCTATTAAAGAAACGAACGATGCCACAGTTCTTAGAACTGAAGTACGTCAGGATATGAGGCAAGATTTAGTCAATTTCTTCAAGGAACGTGATGAAAAGCTAAGAGAAGAAAATTAGGAAGATTTGAAACTCGAGCAGACCGGATTAAAGATGATATGGAGAGCATGGACAGCCAGACACATTTCAGGCAGAATGTAGCGCACAGGGAACATGATGGGAGGGGAGGGATCTATGATCAAGGAATAAATAGAGGAAGTCAGAATGTCATTGTATTAAAGAGCATTGATGATAAGGCTGCAAGCTTTACTGGTATTGGAATTATTACTGCAGTCGAATTCCTACGCGATATGCGATGTTATCTCGACGATAATAGGATACCTAAAGATCACGAAATGAGGGTAGTGGATAAATACCTTGAATCTGAGGCCTTAATTTGGCACAGAGCTTTTAGGTATACCTAGCATAACTTTGAGGAATTTGCACATGCCTTACAGAAGAGATTTTTGAGTAAAGAGCTACAACAGGACATAAGAGCGGAGATATATTCAAGGAAGTTCCAACCCGTTATGCTAGCTTCTTTATGAGCCAACTTGCTCTTCTCCAGTATCTTCAGCCCCCATTAGCAGAGGGAGAATGAGTCCACGCTATATCACGCCTGCTACCTACAGAAGGGAGAAAACATTTGATTGCTGCGGACGTGAAAACCTTGGAGGGAATGGCGGAAATTCTTAGACTAGACCATACTAGTACAGTGTCTAATACCCCCAACAACAACAATCGATCGAGACAGGAAAACCGTGATTTTCACACGGTATTGGTAGACCAAACGCAACAATCCGGAAGAAATCAGGACAGAGTAGGTCCAACAAGAACGACATATTACGGAAGAGATCGATAAGAACCAGGATATAGGCGACCCATAGGGGGAAGTCCATATCAAATTAGATTTTGGAATAACGGACAAAGAAGGACTGGTTACCACTACAACAGTGATTTTCGAAGAAATGGTTATTACAATCGTGACAATAGAACGAACAGGGAAGGCTATCGCCGGTATAAAAACTGGAATGACGACAACTTCGCCCGGCAACAACAGCAACAACAACGGCCACAACAGCAGCAAAAACAACAAACACACAACAGAGGAAGGCGTAATAATGGAAATGTCCAAAGTTATTAAGATGACAGAGATAAGGAAAGTCAATAATACCTGAAAAATCTCAGAAAAAGGGAGGAGAGGAACCCTCAGAACCAGAAATGTTGAACCCCAACCCTCAGCGAGTAGGCAAGGTCAGGAACACGACCTAGGCGGGGTACAAAAGAAACTCCATTTGTAAAAGGGAGGTAGGAGAGAATGAAATCACAATATTAAGGCATGAGATCGCCACTAGTGAACTTTACCAAGTGACAGACGAAGACCTACGATATGAAAGAGAGGAGCCCAAGAAAGGAAGAGTAGCAAGATTAGCAATTATTCAAATTGAGACCGAGGGAGAAAGTTTAGGGACATTATTGGACACGGGTGCTACTCCTTCGATATTGTCAGAGAATTGTTACAGTAGACTGAAGGATGGAAGTTCGATTGTAGCAATGCCTGCTTCATCCATTATAGTACGATGTGTATTCAATGACAATACAATGAAATGTAAAGTACAGGTGCTATTGGAATTTTCGATAAATGATCATAAATATGAGCAGATATTTATTGTCTTGAGTAAGACAAGTTTTGACGCGATACTTGGGATAGATTTTATGTCTAAAACAAGAGCAGTTATTGATTTAAGAAATGGAATAATAAAATCTAATTAAATAAACATGGAGTTAGAAGACTCATAAGAACAGGAAAATGAGTACCTCATAGAAAATGAAACAACAGAAGAAAATTTGGAAAGGATAGTAATGGAAATTGAATCAGAAAAATCAGCTCATTATGGACTGAAGATCGATAATTATGAAGATTACCAGGGCAAGCTGGAAGGATTAATCCAGGAATATGCCGATGTATACGATGACAAGCCGGGATTAATTAAAGGATTCAAGTATCAGATAAAGCTCATTCCAAAAGAAATGATACCCCATCCCAGAAAAGTATCAGGCAGAAGTGGCAGAATTAAAATAAGGCATGGAGAAAGACGGTATTATGAGGAAACAAGCTACTCCTTATATAAACCCTATCACATTAGTAAAGAAAGCAGATGGAAGCATAAGGGTTTGTTTAGATGCCAGGGGCATTAACCTATTATTGTAAAAAAACGACCGTCCGCCTAAAATAAGGAAATTACTCAGGAAGTTTCGTGGAATGATTTGCTTTTCTGTAATTGATTTCACAGCTTCTTTCTATCAAATCGAGCTTACTGAGGACAGTAAGTGCTATACAGGAATCCTGTTAGACTAGTTACTTATATCAACGAGTACCGTTAGGTCTCGTTAGCTCAATCCCTGCAATGATAAGAGCACTAGACAGCAAATTAAATGACGAAGCAAAAGCTAACGTCATATGCTACGAGGAAGATTTAATTATTTCTTTTGAAACGCCCGAACAACACTTGCTGCATTTAAAGAAATTGTTTGACAACTTGAGAGAGGTTACAATAATTGTCACTTTTTCCAAGAGAAGATACATTTCCTAGAACACACGATTGATCAGTTCGGTTATCACCCGAATGAGGATAAAATTGAGGCGATTTTAAAATTCCCAAAACCATCTAAGATTAGAGAAATTCGAGGTGTTGCGGATCTATGTCAGTTCTTTAGTAGTCATTGTCCTCGCTATTCTGAAGTGATGGCACCACTCCATGAAGTATTAAAGAAAAACAGTAAGTGGGAATGGGACCAAGCCGTAGAGAATGACTTTATTCAAACAAAAGAAATGCTCATAAATAACATCAAATTGAAGTATCCTGATTTCGAACGTTCATTCATCGTAGAGACAGATGCTTAAAGAGTTGGAGTAAGCGAAGTCCTATATCAATAAGATCAAGAGGGAAATATTCACTACATTTCGTTCAACAGCAGAAAACTGCTTCCTCATGAAATTAATTATTTCACGACTGAGTAGGAAGCCTTAGCAGTCATAAATGCGCTACAGCAATGGAAGAAGATTTTGCTGGGACACCAGATAATTATTAGAACGGACCATAAAGCTTTTGAGTTTAAGTTTTAATCTGATCTATCAAGCGACCGTATGACAAGATGGACGACGTTCCTACAGCAGTTTGAGGCAACTATTGTGCATGTCCCAGGAAAAGACAACTTCCTAGCAGGTATACTTTCCAGAAATTCCACAGCTGAGAGCAATGTGAAAATTATTATAGTCCAGACGGATGACGAAGACCAGGCAACATTGGATAAATTAAGAAGGATAGCGTTAACCCAGAGATGACATGCATCTTTGATGAACTTGTATAGACTATTGTCAGGACGAATGACGGTAGAAGATGGAAACTACATGGAAACTAGAAAGAGATCCACGCACTATTTAATTGAAGAGGATATTGTATGCAGATATGACGATGCGGAACATACTAAGGTGTGAATTGTGGTTCCACAGAAGTTGATTGTGCCATTTATTTGGTTAGTGCACAAAAGCTTTGGACATGGAGGTGTTGATAAGACGTACAGGACTGCACAGGAAGAATTTTACTAGATCAATATGCGAGATCCGATCGCTGACGTATTAAGGTCATGTGAGCTATGTCAGAAGAATAAGTATGCTTCGGAACTATTGAAGGAGAGTCCAAAGGCGATTATCCCAACAGAGCCCTTAGAACTGTTTAGTCAGGACATTTTGGGACCTGCACCGAAGAGTGTAAGGGGTAATCAATACTTATTGGTCACTATGGATATTTTCTCCATGATTGTTATGTTGAACACAATGCAGAAAGCTTCATCTAAGGCTGTATTCGTATCATCTGGAGAAAAACATCATTGCTAAGTAAGAAAAACCAGAAAGACTACTGACAGAACATGGAACGCAGTACACTTCTGCAGAATTTCAAGAAGCTATGGATCGATTTAGAATCACACACGTTTTAGTTCTTTTAGCAGTCCAGAAACTAATCCCACAGAACGATTAATGTTGGAGGCTTCAAAATACATAAGACTGTATAGTTCTGACAACCATGCGAACTGGGTGAAGGTAGTACATTTAATAGAGTTCTGCATAAATAATACACGGCATGGGATCACCAACGAGATTCCAGTCATGTTACATTTCGACGAGAAACCAGTTAGACCGTGGAACGGGTTATTTAACATTACGGAAGACGACGAACCACCGATGGAACAGCGTATAGAAACAGCAAGGGAGCACTTGAATAAACAAGCTGAAAAGAGGTTGATGAGAGTCCGAGGAAAGCGATTCAGCCTACCACTCATCGTTGGAGAACTTGTTTTAATACGTATTCCAGTGAAAGCTGTTGTTTTGAATGAGGTGTATGTAAATTTCGCAAGTCTGTTCAGGGCCCCTTGAAGGTAGGAAAAGCATATGGGAACAAATGTTACCAAATTGTAAGGATTGATGATAATCATCCGATTGGAAAATTCAACCACCCTAAATTAAAAGGATTTTATCCTAAGATTCATTAAAAGTATAAATTCGGTTCAGACATGAAAATGAGTACAAAAGTAACGAAAGTACATGTTATACATTCATTATCGAGTCAAAAGTGGATCTGAACTCGAATTTAATAGCAGCATAGATATGTATGAGGCGAGGATCGAACCGTCTCGCGTGACAATTTTGTAGTAATAATGTAAGCAACTTTCTATACACATAAGCATTCTGTTATCCTAGCAAAAGCTATTGATGAGTTGTATGAGGAAATTACATAATTTATAAGGAAAAAGAATGGAAAAGTTTCGGTATAAAATATTCTAACCAGGAATTAATGAGATTTATTGAAGTTGCGAAATGACAATTTTACTAAGTTAGACGGCCGAGAACCGGTTTTGTCAGCCAAACGGGGAGACGAGAAGAGAGTTCGCAAAGGCAGGGGAGATTTGCCCACTGCACGCTTATGTAAGAGAGAGATAAAGATATCAGACACACGACACTAATTTCACAAGGCAGAACAATGAAAACTGCATAGCAACTCAATAGCCAATCAGAATACTTTATTTATCTGAAGCATAACATATTATAATATTTTCAAAAGAAAATTATGAGTAATTATACCGCACCAATATGAAGTGAAAAAGAAATAAGATTTATTTACCGAAATGAAATTTGATATTTAAAGCCACAAGAGGAGATATTTGCAAATTAAATGAATGTTATATTGTGCGAGGCTAGCGACGCCATTATCGAAAGCCGAGGAGCCTAGTAAGGTAAAATCAAGAGAGTCATTCGATTTCTGTGACTGGTCGAGTTAAGACCTGCGTCGTGATATTTCCAAACATAATCGCCGATACATTGAGCGACCGAGAAGAATATACTTTGGCGGAAGGTGAGCCGCTCACATCAGCCAACGAGGAGTTGTATCTCCCGTGATACAACATTGACTTATTTTAGAAGACTTGTTCTTAAAACATCATTGAAATTGAAGTAATCTAAACTATTGAAACGACATTAATATGAAGCAATATAGTACAAGACACTACAGAAATTTTACGGAAATACGACGGATGCATTCGACAACTATAAACAATATTTCAAACTTACTTTGTTAAATATTTACCATGTTATCAAACGTGAGTCAGAGGGGACGTCTTCATTCTAATTTTACGTCCGAAGTCGTTATGAAGTACTAAATACCATGGAGGGAAGCTAACCTATACTAAATGAGGTGGAGTCCAGAGGCGACCCAAGGCAATAATGGTAACATTGGACCATTACTGCAATGCCAACCGCAGTACACTGATGTCACCAATATCGCTACAACTAAATGAGTTTCCAACCACATCACGGAAATCTCATAGCACAAATACCACAGCGTATGATTTCAATGAATTTCTACTAGAGAGGTGTCGTTTGAAGAGAGTTTCGACTGATCCATCAGGTTCAGAAACGTACGAGGAGCCAGGCTCGTTAGCCTAGAAGGAAGCCGAGGTGGACGGGGCCGATCCAACCATAGGAGAGAGCTCGCACTGGGAGTGTGGCCTGACCAGCTGTGCGCTTCTCCAAGCACACACATGGCACCGGTAGACGGAGAGGAATCTCAGGCACGCGACTCAAGAATGCAGCCGCATAACTTCTCACGAACAGCACAGGTTATAATGAAATCACCACAGCTCAAGGTAGATGAGTGTTTATACTATATTTAGTAGTTTTCCATATTTTGGGGATATTCAGATGTGACCAACATTTTTATATAGATGTATCCATTTATAAAACATGTTATTATTTTGCTAGATTCACGTAAATTAAATTTAAATTCTTTTTACGTCAGCGTGTGTCGTTTTTGACGTTTTTAAATGATATTTTGAATATTTGATGTAAGATAATTTTGGACATGCGTTATGTAATTTTACGATTTTAAGTGAATCAGTTTCATGGGGAGTAGAATGCTTCTATATAATACGTCGATATGGTTAATGCTATGATATGATAGTAGAGCGTTGATAAAGACTATGATAACAATATATTCATGAAGTATCTTGATATGTTGAACTCAATGAATACGTAAATAAGACTTTGTAACATATCAATGTCAGTGATATGAATTATTTGAGTAGGAAAAAGGGTCACATGTTTGACAATAATATCAATGTGATACCACAGGAATTAATAACTCATTGTTCGAGTTACAAAAATTTGAAATTGTGCTTTTGAGCAAGGAAATGCGGAAGAAGTACAAGGTGTGATAAATTATATCAACCTGTTGTCATGATAAAGTTAGAAAGGGTTATTATGGATGTGTTTTCATTCAGTATTACAAGAATGGGAGGATAAGGAAGTATTGTTATTAAATGAGCGAATATATGCAGACTAGTATCTCAGAAAGGTTTTATTTTATTGTGACGTGGTTGAACTTCTGAGTATGAAAGAATGTAATCGCAAATATGAGACTACAAGGTGTGCAGAAAGTTGTACAGAAATAATAAAGTTAAGTGAACGGAACAAGTATTGAATTTATAAAAGCACGAGGACTATGTATTATCGTTAGAAAGAATTTGTAATGAGTAAATTCTGTACCTCAGAACCAGACGAACGTAAGTCCAAAAATTACGATTTTCAGGTTATTATATCATTGTATGTAGAATTTGATTCTACATTAAGCCATGACAGTTTAAGTCCGGTATGCAATCGCGTTTTGTATTTACTAAGGGTTGTAAGAACGTTACCCCCAACCTATGATTGAGCCAGACAAACTTAAATCCACTTACTGTATTGTGGTTCTGAGGCTTTATTGAGAATACATGAACACGCATGTCCACAGCTGGACTTACGTTAGACTGGCTGCAATGTTCATGAGAAAGGCATACTCTCAAGTCCTTCGCGCCTTTTTCAGCTGTGTCGAACAGAGCCAGCTGTTTGGCAGTGCTGTTTACTGCTACATTATTTTGATGTTATGCCATGCGAGAAACAAGTAGTAAGTGTAGTTAAGTTGAAGAGAAATTCAAGATGAGTAATTTTATAGCAGGGGCAGGTTCATTGTATCGTTACTACTAATAATAACAATTTAACCCTTTACTTGTTGCATTTCCAGGCATGATATCCCCAGAAATCATCCAATTATTTTAGAATATGAAGTACTATGGACATGGGTATGAACTCTAGCACAAAACATTCGAACCATATAATACAGTAGGCTACATTTAAATATAATACAATTTTACACGTGGATTACCAGCAGTCTTGCAATGACACACATTATATCACAGTAACCTGGGGTCCTTGGTTTGAAGTCTGCCCTCATATAATCTGGTCACAATTTTAAAACTATATGATCTGGCCACATAAACAATTTTGAAACTAAGTTAAATAATGTGTCAGTAATGGAATTAGCATAGTTTTAACAAACTGAACTCATATTTACATTGCTTACCGTTTTATTTCCTGGGATCCCTGGTTCAGAATCACTTCAGTATATTTTTAAAATTAGTCACAGTGGCCCATAATGCCCATATTACAAAAATTGCCAAATTCTAATTTAAATATGCTAATATATATACATCTCGATAGCCTTTTCCATGGAGTCCTTAGTTCCAAATGTCGACTCCCATCGCCAGTAAAATCATCTGGCGGAGTGAAAGGCAGCGAAGGTTGAATGCTCGGTTGTAGGCCAACGTCACCACCAGCAGTTACAGTGCGCTGGTTCACTGTATCCTCATCAATATCACTGTCACTAGCATTTAACTGATCATTTACATCTAATTCAAACAGAAAATCCCTTCCACACGAGCTGTCAGAATCACTAACATCGCTTCTATTCAATTCCGTTAGGACATCGACATCTGAGAGACCAGCCATGTTTCCTAGCGACAGCTGTGAGTAAGGTCAAGGAACAAACATTTATTGTTCCCGCTAAAATCAACACTATGCCTTCTAAATGCTGTCCTATGACTGCCTGACTCATTGCCTATAGTTCACAATTAGTTTTAATTCCATACCAATCCGAGAGGTGGCAGCAAAATGCCAGAACAAACACGAGTGCTTTCGGACGTTTTAGCAGGGAGCTGTGACCTCATAACCGGGCGCATTCGGGCGCTTTGAGAAGGAAAGTGTTAAATACCGGTAATAATGGCAAAGAAGAAGATCCAGTTTTATGTGTTTCCGAATGAACTCGAGCTACAAAAGAAAATCACCCGAAAGAAGCTTCACTTAGGTATGAACTAAAGAGGGAAGACAAGGTAAAAGGTCGTGCTACTCAAGGTTTCAGAGTTGATATGTTTGACCTCCAAAAGTGTCTTCCAACTCCAGATTTGAAGAATTCCTAAAGCTTTTACTCAAGAAAACTCTGGACATTAAATAGTAAAATTTATGATGCCACCGTAGACAGAACTTGGTGTATGATACGGGATGAAAATACAGCTGGCCGAGGGGGAAATTAAATTGCATCATTTTTATTTACTTGGGCACTTGAAAAGCTTCAAAATCCTGAGAAACCTACTGAAAACTTAACAGTCTGGACTGAAAACTGCAGTTGCCAGAACAGGAATATTAACATGATTTTTACGTACTTATGGCCGCTAGAAAAGGTTCCCACCCTCAAAGAAGTCAACGATAATTTCCTGCTTGCTGGACATACTCACATGGAAGTTGCCGTCAAGCATAGTGTGATTGAAAGAGCAAGAGAGCAAATAAAAACACACTATTTTACCCCAAATGACTGGACCAATTTCATTGCTTCGCTCTCTAAAAGAACCCCTTTGTTGTGAGAAGGATGCGTCTTGAAGACTTTCTAGATTTTCTTTACTTGAGGAAAAAAAGCCCCGTTTGATACAAGGAAGAAAAACACAGATAATATACGATTTTTGATATCGCATGCAGTGTGGTTAGAGCTTCGTAAAGGAGATACCAAGTTGTAATACAAGACCAGTTTCACTGATGATACATTTAAAACTGTCGATCTCAAAAGATAGCGGAGAGAAGAAGGGATTGTTTTGCCGGCGGCAATCCCACCAATGAGAATAACCAAAATAATTTTTTTGTCGTGTGGCCTCCTGAGAGGCCAAGTGCAGGTCTTTCTAATCGACGCCCGTGGGCGACCTGCGCGTCGGGATGAGAGATGGAATGGATGAAGATGAATGAAACTGGGCAAGAATGTGGAACGAAGCGGCCGTGGCCTGTCAGGAGGTGCCGTCCCAGCATTTGCCTGGTGTTGCAAATGGGAAACCACGGAAAACCATTTCAAGGACGGCCGACGATGGGGCTCGAAACCACGTGTCTACCGAGTCAGCAGAGAGCATGGCCCCATGGCCTGACGCTGCGCTTTCGCCAGTGTAGCCACTACTGTTGGTAATATCCAGAAGAATGAAAATTGGTGATAAATACAGAGACCTCATGAATTTATTTCAATTGTTTCCTGAAGATTACAGATCCTTCTTTGAAAATATTCCACATGGGGAAAAGGAAGGGAACATTCCTGAGGATGACTCAACCGCTCTAGATTAGTAATTTTGGTTATAATCTGCAGAATTTTTCAGCCTTTAAAACTATAACACCATTTGATGTATACACTTTTTGTATAAATTTTTCTCAATGTTAAAAATATTGTTACAATGATTGTTGTGTGGTGTTTATTAACACACCTTGTCACAGTGCTAAGTCATAAACCTGGTTTTATCAGCAAATATAACGCAAGTCCAGACTTAAGTCCTAAAACGATTTTATAAGTACAGCCAAAAAACCTAAGTCCAGTCCAGACTACATTTTGCGATCATTATAAAGGAAATAACAATAAAGGGGTTGAACATATACAACTTAAATAATGTCAATAGTTTTTTGCTGACTAATTCAAGTGTTGGCTCTGCAGTAAGACATAGAGTTCATTTTCTCCTGAAAAGTTGGGATAATATGACTTACGTTAGTCTGGTTCCGAGGTACAGAATTGAAAAATATAACACGCAGCCGTATATATTGAATAGCGTTACTGAATCTCATACATTATGGAAATGTATAGAGAAGGGTTAATATTTTTGTAATGCCGTGCAACGTCGTAAGAAAGGAATTGAGATGATGGGAAGGTAAGCGTATTATAGACGCTTGTTGAAGACTTGTTCACTATTAAAGAGAACGTTCTCTAGAGTAAGTAAGTGAAGTCATTGGAAGTAATATTTCAGAATCGAGATGTATATGTCAGTGAGGATTAATGCCACGCACCACGAATGTTATTATTATTGGGAGAATTAGATAGTCTAGAATAGTATTCGAAATTTATAGTTTTAATAATAGACTTGTAAAGCCAGAACAGTAATAAGCTTAACTGCTCGCTACAGATGCTCAATTGGATCTAACGAAATTTTTCACACAACGGTAAAATTTATATTGTGATTTTATAAGAAAGAGAGCAAATGCTAGAGAGGAAGATCTAGCAGGATCTTGGTGAAACTTAACAAGAATATCGTGCTGGACGCGATGATTCGAACTTTGTAAATAATTTGTAGAATAATAATAAATACTTTCTAAATATTAAATTTGAGAATTGGAAGGAAGAACAACGAATATAAGTAAACTTTGTATCACGTAGGGAGAGTGATGTAAATAGGGATGTTTAATGTAATAATTTATAGTTGAGAGATCTACAGGGAGTACAACAATTAGTTGAAATTATTTTAAATATTTCAAATACAGATTGTATATAAATATGAAATTATACTTTGGTTAAGTAGGACTCAGTAGAGGTCCGAATTCCTTTTGTACAGGAAAAATTTAAAGATAGGAAGATCTATCATTTTTAATTTTATTTAATCGTTTTTATATGTTTGATGTGGCACGTTAATTTTATTTGTGTCAGGGACGTATTCTGCGTTGTACTTATGAATAAATTTAAACAAGCACTGTTTAGTTTGCTTGTCCATTTTTATAGAAACTGACAAACATTTCATTTAAGAATCGACATACGATAGTACTACCAGTTGGTTACTGGCGCCCGCTTATTTTTATTTTTAACCGTTCACCCTCGAGACCCGAGATTCTTGTCCTGCCATACTTTATAGTAGGATTTTGTATGTAACTAGTTAGTAGTACTATTGTATTCCTTTGTGTTCCGAGAGTTTCCTAGTTATTCACCTAGTAGGGAAGTGTTGATTTATCTAGCTGGGTATCAACGTCCCTGCGTGCTTACCATTCTGCGAATAATAGGTGGTGGCTATGAGGAATTCGGGTACATTACCGGAGTCTCAATTCGTATCAATTGAAAACAAACGCCCTCCCCTCAATTCTTATATTTATTGTTGTTACAGTGTTTATCATAACTGTATAATTTAGGCCTTTCTATTAATTCAGTGAATCTTTCCAAATTGCTCACGAAAATGCTTCTTACATCAAATGGAAGATCTTACTTATTTACCCTTGGCATTTAAACCACAATTTGCGGTTAGTATTTGCAGTTATTATGACATGCACTCACCCGTTGCTCGCTCGCAATTCCACATCAAATTACTCAATTTAAAATCAATTACTTCAGCGACTGGTAGCGGATATTTCATCCACAGCCAAGTACAAAAAGGTAGATGAAGAATCAATTAAACAGCAGTTACAAAACGTCATCAGTTTGGTTCTGATGAATATTGGTTTCTATTGATTCATATTCTGGGAAATTACTACTTGTAAATTATTAATGTGATGGTGATAGTGAGATAAATTAAAATGTTAGCATTAGACCGATCATGCAGTCTGTGCCACAAACAACACAAGAGCCCTCAGCAAATTGCACCTAGGAATGCTTAGAATATCTGAGTTCTGACATGATGTCTTCCTCAGTATACCACCGTGTGAGATTTAGATGCATTCATACCTAATAGCAATTACACTGAACACTCCAACATTTACACCTCTCACTTGGAAATATTAAAACGCCAGGTTTTACCGGTGGGTTTTCTCTCCTTCTCTTACGCTCTATAGCTTAGTTGATTCATTCCCCAGTTCAACTCTTCTCATATTCACATCATATATCCTCAATATCTATGTCCGCTCACAAAAACCACCTCAAAACAATGAGGAGAAGAAGAAGTAGTTTCGTAAAAATCTAAATAACCTTTTTTCGTATATCCTACTTGTCTCATCCATTAAATCTTCTCCTGCCTATTAAAATGATTTTCCATGTAACGTAATAAATAGCTTTTAGTACACGGTTTATGTCTCCACCAACGCCATTACATCGAGAAATGTTGTGTTAAATTACATAACTTTCAGCTTCGGTTATTAGGATTCCTCCCGCGATATGGCACAGGGGAGTTATGTCAGGGGAGTTAATTATAATGAAAAAGAAATGCACGGCTTCCATGATTTACGAAAAGTATGCTACAGAATTTAGTGACATCAGATTATGATTATTATAACAGCCATACAAATCTTCTCTTCAATATGATGCGAGAATTTAAGAATTAGGTTTAAAAATTTCGAACTGATATCGACTTGAATTTTTTGGAAACAATTGAACATGATATGACTGTATACTGGGATCTGAATAATTATTCGCTGCGCTAAGTGTCATTACTCTCGGATGATTAGATCACATAAAAATCAACTTGAAATATTTAAGAATCACTTGACCACCACGTTGTTGTGTTTCACAAGATTTTGAAAGTCACATATACAGTATGTACTTAAGTAATGGTCCTCTATTGCCATATAAAATTTAAGTTGGATTGATGGAATAGTTACATACTGTAGATAGCGTGTTGTTATCCGGTGAAATATATCGCATTAACGCTATATTCATTTTTATTTGTGGGCAATAGAATTATATGCAAGCACATGAATATTATACTGGTGGTCGAGTGTACCAACCTACTTTTTATCACTTGTTTAAGACACGAGACATATAAACGTGAGGTTAAAATTTTGCAAAGCTACCACTTTTATGTTCCCATAAATGTTGAATTAAATTAGAAACCAAATTTCACAGTGCTCGGATGATTAATTCGCGAGAATTGTCCATTAAACCATTTGAACATTGCTTTGCCGGCATGTTATTTTTGTACTAAACATGATTTTAAAAGTCAAATAGGTTAATTTATCCTAGTATTCTCTATCACCGCACAACATTTCAGGGTGATATGAGGAACAGTTTCTGAGATACAGAATGCCACTCAAATATTTCGCATGGACGCCATGTTGGATTGAACGTATTCAAATTCGTACGGCTCGGTCGAGGTCGCACAATGTATCAGTATGTTATTACTGACTTTGAATTGTTTTCGCTCCAGTTGTTCATATTTTTTCCGGTGTCACACCTACACAGACACACAAACATATGCAAGTCTATATTACATATGGTGAATATAGGTTTAACACGGAAATAGATATTTAAATTTAACAACACATAATGAGCATAGTTTTCATCTATGTCAACGCAATGTATGTTCTTTGTTGATTTTGGTAGAATGGCAAATTTTCAAAAGCATATTTAACATAGCATGCTGTTGTTGCGTTTGTTCTCTGTGCTCGCGAATAATCATAAATATTTCAAATCACGACACACGCTTTTACAAAATATCGGACATATGCTACCGGTACTGAAATCCTTAATCCATTTCTTAAGGTTTGACGCGGGCTATTACGCCTGTGAGGATCCTTATTTCCAGTTAGTATTACTGATTGGACCGTTCTGATATATCTCTCTTTTAAATCGTTAACTATCGAGATTGGCCTAGTCTGCTTCCTTGTCCTTTACTGTTTTGTTCATTACCCTCATTTCTGATCTTTCCAGAATGTTTGGAATCACGTGGACAATCCGAATAATTTCACGGATATGAACAGCTTCACACAAAACCACGATTCCAAAATTGGTTTTTGTATTTTCATTTTAATGAGCCTCATCCCATTGTTCCAAACATAATTATTTTCAGGCATTTATACCTAACTGTCTCTGGAGTTTAACAAACGTGATAGTTAAACCGCACGGAGTTGATCTCTGCATTAGTATTGCTACTATTTGATTCCATCGTTTATATGATCCATCGATATTGAGTAGAATGTGTTTGAAGTAATTTGATGTGGCCTATAGGCGTCAATTAATCTTCTTTATTTTCTTACGCAACTACTCTGAACACTTCATCTACAATGTTAGGAGCGCATTTAAAATACTTCCTGTGTATCCATTGAATTTCCTTTGTAGAAGATAGAAAGCTGTGGATAGTGTCACATATTTCCACAAAGTTATAACATATGAGTCGTAAATAAATCTCACTTTTCCAACAAACGCTGTTCGAAAAACAAAATGATTCAACAAAGGTGAAATATTGCATCCTTTCCTATCTACTGGAATATCATCCGTAGGATGAGAGGTAATGCGAATAACTCAGGAAACACAATTTCAAAGAAGAGAAAAATAACTCGTTGTTATGGGCTTTCTAAACGCATCTCATTTTCAGCACATTCAATACGTGAATAGATGCTGTATTAAGAAGCTTCAACAATCTTAAGTGTCTAACGTAGGAGCATTCTTAAGGAAATAAAGTTAATTCCTCTTCATTTAAGTTGCCTTCTTGAATTATTGACCTTTTCGATGTCACCCTATATTTAAAAAAGAACTATCTTCCAGCATATCTCACTCATAAAACAAATCATCATACATGCCACAAACTGGGCTGTTGTCTTGATTATATGGCATTCATAAGAAGGAGAAATATCTCAGGTTTGAAATTCATGTCCAGAATGTCATCAGGTTGAACGTTACCTACAATCACCATCTTGAATAAATAAAATACTAAAATATGTAACTGCTTATAAGTTCGAAATTTAGCTAGAGCAAGAGGTTAGAGTCTTATTAGAAGTTGACAATACTGTATTAAATCTTATTGGTAGTATAAACATTAAAATTGATAACTCAAAATGTAAGAAAGATACATCATATCCCTCTTTTATCGTTAGTTTGTATGCAATACGGAGTACTGTACTGTATTTCAATACAACACTCAATAACTTTACATAAATATAATAAATACGTCAGTTTAACTGCATGAGAAAACCTTACGGTTTAGTGGCTTCAACCCTTGACTTTCACCCCTTAGTCGGTGTTTGATTCCTGACCCTACCGGAGAATCAGGATCTGATCAGATGATTGGAACGGGGTGAACTTAACCTTTTGCGATAAACTGAGGAGTGGCTGTTTTAATCCCCACTCCGTTGTTGATAGAAGTTTTTTTTTTTCAGTTTCCCATTTCGACTTCAGTCAACTGTCAGGCTGGCTCCTAACTTCGTTCCCGCGTGCCTAATACAAGGCTCAATTTCAAATACGCACAGGAAAACAGTAACCATAATAACACTCCTTATGAGACAAATTATACTTACACCAAATTCATGCCTTCATTGATGAGATAGACAAAATTTTGAAATATCATATTTTTTTATGAAAAGCCTTGTCGTATATGTGTATGCTGCAAGAGCATGGGCCTCCATAATATCGATTTATATGAATGCAATCATTTACAGTCTTAAACGCTTTGTAAACTGACGAAAAATAGGTCACGACTTGGACGAGGGGCCATTGTGGTCTCGCAGACTGTTTCTCAAGGAGAGATAGCGGAGTCCTGACACCAACTTGGGATAAGAAGGGAGGGCATGACAATATTATTCCCAAGTTGTCGGGCCGTGGTCGTCGAGCTGTCAAATAGTCAACCCTCCCTGGCATAAGCTGGCTTATCGAGAAGTGTAACGTGACATAGCACGGTATCCTCTGTTAATTTTGGATTCCGGAGGGCGTCCGACGACGAGATACTGAATATTACTCTCATAATTTACTGCCTTAAGTGACAACCAAATTAGTAATTCGTAATAATTAAGAAGACACGAAGCACGATACAGCACATACAGGCTTAATGCGGTACTTGCAGATTTTCAGGCTAGCATTTATCAAGCTTCTCTGCTATTATAATGTGAACAACTTTATCCAAGTTTTACTTAAAAGTGTATTAAGGACAGTGTTACAGAATCGAATGGCTCGTTCTAGAGTCTCAAAATTTCGTTTGAAATTATTTACCAGTCATTTGAACCAACATTTCCCATTTATAAACGGAAAGGGAGATTTTAATGTCAATCTGATACGACATATGCTTATGTCTGTCTGCATGTATATACGTACCGTGGCCTACGTTATATACAAGGCCTTGAAATGAGACGCCAGACAACATTGCGAGCGATGGTTCGGACTTGTTCCGCATTTTCCCGCTAGGTTCGCTGTCTGGCGCCCAAATCGTACCGTTTGCATTGCGTTCAATGTGATTAGTGTGTCTGGTTTTTTTAGCGTATGGCTTTTAGTGCCGGGAGTGTCCGAGGACATGTTCGGCTCGCCAGGGTTGTAGCTGCTTCGGGACGGACACCCAGTGGGTGAGCTACAAGTACCGTTGGGGAGGAAATCTGGGATGTAAGGACGAGGAGTTGCAAGGTAGCGGGTGTGGCCTATAGTTAAGGACCAACACCGGCATTTGCCTGGAAGAAAGATGGGAAACCACAGAAGACCATCTTCAAGGTTGCCGGCGGGGGAATTCGAACTTCCTCGCCTCCCGGATGTGAGCGACTGCCAGCAGTCATGCCGTAACGACCACGGCTAACTCACCCAGTAGTGTGTCTGTATTTTGCGGTAAATAAGGTGTCATAATGAGTGAGAAAGCTAAGGTGAGTTTAAAATTGACTGGCGAAGCGTGTCGTTTGTATTGTAGTTGTGCTTTCGTTAAGAGCAGCAGACTGATGTTTGACTGATATTGAGATGGGTGCTAAGTGGTCTTTATGAACAAGAAGTAGTGAATTTTTTTATCCAGTGTACTAGCGTAAATTTGACATGTATGTGAGATAAATACTTTTGATATAAATCACTGAATGATTTTAATAGAGTAACTTATGTGTAAATATTAGTGTTATTATTGTGTTCGTCAAAAATTGTGTACGGTACTGTAGCGTGCCGTATTGTAAATCTCGTCAAGTTAAAGGCAATGGACCTTCGATTCATAAATTTCCTTTGAACAATGACATAATGAAACAATGGTTTCTAGCTGTTTCACGTGAGGGGGTAAAGCCGGGGTCTTTGTGGACACCAAAACGGTCTTCTACTTTTTGCAGCATGCATTTCAAGGATTCTGATTTTAGTATAAATACTGCAAAGAGAACGCTCGTACCGAACGCATTTCCGACGGTTTTTGAGGACTACCCCGAACATAAACAAGCACATATAAATAGAAATACGCGCAAAAGAGCACGTGCCGATAGATGTATACATATCAATAATAAAAGGAAATGTTTAGGTAATTTAAATTTTACGGAAGACTATTGTGATGAACGAATTGAAGAAAACCATGATCAACCACGTGTGAGTGTAGGAACGCAATGTTCTACAATCAAGTAAACTCGTTGCAATTCAACAAAATTAAAATTAAGGAGGGCACCAAGAAAAAATACAGTATACAGAACTACAATGAAGTCATTGAATCAGAAGATAAATTCATTGAAACAAAAATTACATTCAGTGCAACGTCAGGACAAACTTGATGTTGAAATATCGAAGCTCAAGAGTGAAGCGGATCGTGGGGACTTGAAGGCTAATTTCTTACTTGAACAAATTCGAGCTTTCACGAAACGAAAATTTTAATACAATGAAACAACAATAAAAATATGTGTATTGCTCTCTAATAAATCACCGTCGGCTTACCGCTTACTGGGAGATATAAATATTTTACAACTTCCTCATCCACGAACACTGAAAACGTACATTGGGTATACGAACGGAGGGACAGGTGTCACGTCACTTGCAAAAGCTATGTTGACAGCTGAAGAAAAGTTACTGACTCACGATAATGAGAAGGTTGGTTCATTAATCATTGATGAAAAGGCCATAAAGTCTAGACTATTGTATGACAAGAATTTAGACATTTTTATCGGCTTTAGTGATATTGAGAAAGATGTAATTGGAATCAAACATAAATTGGCTAATAAATGATTACGCATACTGTTCAAGGGCCTGTCATCATTCTACAGGATACCTGTTTCGTTCTACTTTACATGTGGACTCATAGGACAACAGTTATCTAGGATAACACTGAACGCACTGACTGCGGTTGAGGAATGCGGCTTCAAGTTCATCAGAATAGCGACGGACAACTGGCAGGTGAATGTGTCAATGTTTGAGGCGCTGTGTGGCGGATGTGTCACTCATGAAATTAGTCACCCGAAATACGAGCAGAGGCCACTTTCTCTTAGTTTCGATCCGAGTCACTTCATTAAGAATGTACGATCACAATATCTGAGTAGGAACTTCTATGTAGATAACAATTTAATAACTAGTGATCATCTCAAGAATCTGTACCACTTACAGAAAAAGCTAGTAGTAAAGCCAGTTAGAAAATTAAGCAGGAAGGTTGTATATCCAAGCAATTTAGAAAAAATTAATGTGGCAAGAGCCAAATTGGTGTTTACTCCAGAGACAATAGCTGGGCTTACGAGCATGGAAGTCGTGTGCCCAGAGAAAGTTCAAGATAAGGACAGCCTACACGAAACAACAAAATTCTTGGAAAATTTTAGAAAATGGTTTGATATACATGATATCTGCAATACCACACACGGACTTCATTCCAGAAACACGGCCAAGTTTATTTTCAGTGAAGTAAATGATGCGAGACTTTCATGGCTGACCAATGAATTTCTGCCCTACCTGTCACATATTCAAAGTTATCCCGATAAAACGATGAGACTTACAAAGGGAACATATCAAGCTTTGGTGCTAACAACTTCATCAACTGTGTCCTGCATACGATTTCTAATCAGTATCCGCTTCCATTATGTGCTTACGCGGAATCTCTCTAGTGACGATGTAGAACTGCTCTTCATTCACCTGAGAAATAAGGGAGGTAACAATGACATGATGGACGTGAGATTATGCCTGCATACCATCGAATCAACACTTAGCACAGGAATTATCGCATCGTCTAGAAGTGGGAATGTGAAGCTGAGGGAAGATGCAGTCGTAACAGGCGCCTTGACCAAGTTTCTGAAGTCTAAAAAATCGCGGAAGGCGCAAAACCCAGCCAATGCTAAAGAAACACCCCAGCTTCTGGCACATGTATTGGAGATTGTTGAAAGCCCTGTTCAAGGTAAGAATATGGGGCATATAGCCTATATTAAGTTCATTAAATAAAACATTATGGTTGACATTTTAGCATTAAAATCTCTATTTTTGTTTTCAGAAAAGCCAGCGTCTCTATCTTCCATTTCAATTACAATGGTGACGGGATTTCTTGTAAGAGTGGCAGAAGAGAGAACAGACTGTGAAGGTTGATTAGAGAAAATATCAGCTCCAGCAAATTCAAGCCTGCCATTTAGTTTAATACATTTTCAAGACACAGGGGGATTAAGATATCCCAAAGCTTCTTTTATTTATATTTTGGAAACAATTTCTCACTTTGTCACAACAGCCGTAAATTTCATGTCTCGAAAATATTTAGTGTCAAATTTCACAAATATTTTAACTGACACGTTTCACACAAAATGCGATGTGTGTATTGACAATCCTCTCTCCGTAGTTCTTCTGCAAAAGTTCTTAAGGCCGCTTTTAAAGAATATTGGCATGAACGACACGGGCAGTAGTGCAACGTTTCTGAATTTAAGAAGTAAGCCACTTGACAGAAACATTTTTAAGGGGAGTTCCGATGGATAAAATATGAAAAAATATAAATTTTCAGATTTGTATACGATGTAAAAGCTGGCACGTTGACGTTTAAAATGATGTACAACACTTGATATTTGTTATTTGAAAAACATGACTAATATTTATTTAAATAATGCAGTGCGCGTTGGAAAATATTGTTAATTAGAATATACAAAGGCATTTTTTCCGAACTTACTTTTTGCACATAAATGTTCCATATTTTTCAGTTGTTACTTATCACAGACGTCTCAAATTTTTATCACATGTAGCGTGGCTTGTAAGTGAGATTTTAACACAGGGATTTTGTTCTAGCTCAAATACATTATGAAAAAAATGGATATACCTAGATTTTTAAACGAAAATTTTGAGATTAAAGAAAAAAAATATTATTATGGTTGAAATAGTACAAACACCAAACACCCGTGTGAAAGTACTAAGAATTGATCACTAATTACGGCAATAAAATTTCATCTAAATCTACCCAGTAGTTTCTGCGAAATAGGAACATGAATTTCTTAAATACAGTATTGACATTAAGAAGATAGGCCATTGGAACTCCCCTTAAAGTGAAGTGAAATACAGTCAAGGGTGAGCCGTATTCATCATTTGGGGGAAACTGGAGGAAAACAGGTAAGAAGAATTAAAAATTATGTATTAAATATACTTGAGTTGCATGTACCGCATAGTCAAAACAGACAACTAGGGCGCCGAACCGCGATCCTAGTGGCATAAAGTGGAACTACCAGTTTGGCGTACCAAGTCTCCGCTCTATTTCCAGGCCTTGAGTATAACGTAGGCCATGGTACGTACGTTGCCCTATCAACTACTGAATTACCCATCACATTTGATAAAATGATGATGAATAGCTTTCTCACTACCAATCAATAATTTGTATACGTCTCTTTCATGTCAGCGCAGTCCAGCACAAAGTTATCGTCGATACCAGCCTCATTCTCATTCCTAAATAACTCAGTCAAAGCAGAACCGACGTTATCAATATTTGTCATTGAAAATACACAACACTTATCATCTATAATCCATTTGTATTCTTTCTGATGGTGCATTTGCCGTTAACTGAAAGAAATAGACATCGTTTTATGGCTGTGCCTGAATAACACGATTGGGACTTGACTAATGTTAACCAAACGTTGTTAAACGAAGTACACATTATCTAAGTCTGATCCTTATGTAAATCTGGTGTCACAGGGATCCCAACCGCAAGTAATAGGTCTTCTCGTGTGTGTCATCAAACGGGAACAACTCTTAAGCAATATGAATAAAATGATGTAATTTTGATTGAGCGTCGTACGATTCAATAGCACTCACTAGCTATACTTTAGTTCTATACTTTGTATAATGTGAAAGCTGTCGACCAAAAGTCACCACATTTAGAATCAATCTTAATTAACTGTTATATGACTGAATAAATCCTTATAATAATTTGTTGGAAGGACGCGCTCACTATCATCAGCTGTATTGTGGTAAATTTAGTCATATCAGAATGGCAAACCATCCAATAAGTATTAGCAATGTATCAGCCACTCCATACAGTCACATGAAAACTGATCCCTCATTGATTATCATCGGTACTGTTTTAGTACTCAGTGCTAACACCTGACATTTGCACATTCTGAACGTGCCAGTGCTACCAACAGTAAATGAAAAAGTGTTTACGGTAAACTCTAAAATACCAATAAATAGTGACACTAAAGATGGATGGGATTGATGCAAGGAAAGATCTTAGGCACCTTAGTTCTTCACGGAACTACTTGGTTCTGTGGCTGACTTTATTTTATTTATAAGCTCAGAATAGCATGGTCATCATGCCAGTTTGCTTGGAAGTATGTGGAATCTATCTGACAAGCATTAGTGTTCGTGTGTACATGTAATTTGGGTTTTATTAGAGAAAGAGATGTCTTTGACCTGACCGAGCTACCATCCAGGCATTAACTGAGATTTTAAAAGGGAAACCGCATAGTGCCAATCCAAGGAAGGCTGAGGGAGAGATTCAAACTCATACTTTCTCTATGGGGCTATGCAACTTCCGATCCAGTTTTCATATTAGGATTCAGATCATCCCTGGTAGAGCAGGCATGCATTGTGAAATACCTTCTTTCTTTCTTTCTTTCTTTCTTTCTTTCTTTCTTTCTTTCTTTGTCTCATACACACATTCACGGTTAGGAAATATACCTGATATACATTAGGCTAATCTGGATGTTCATGCGCCACTTCATCCACAGGATCTCTTGTGTCCGTGGCAATATACCTCGAGACATTATACGTTTACTGTAAGTCAAAGTTATTACCATTAAGGAGTTCTCTGCTTGTCACCAGAAGTAAGGACAACACTGGTGTCTGTGCAGTGTTCTGGCTTAAAAATATTTAACTTCACTTGATAATTAACCTGCGCGTTGAATTACCACTATTTAAGGCCTATGTCTAGGTTTATCTCGTTTGAGCACTGCATAACTGATGTTGTGCATTAAATGCATCATGGAGTAATTCATACCAGCAAAACGAGTGAAGGAATATCTTATAGTATTTCAAGTATTTAAGAATTTCAGTACCCTAATGCCGGAATACAGCGTTACGAAAGACTAAAGAGCTTTCAGCTAAAGTGTCATGTTAATATACAAACTATCTATGTATCTATCTGTCCATACATAAGTGAAGTATACATAAGTATACTTCATGCAGAAATAGATCTTACAGCCATTAACTCTACTTCTCAATGCTCTATCAATAGAGCTAACGTGGCTCGACATGCAAATATTTATCTGGAGAAAGAAGCATGAGAGGGGTTTGGTAACAGAAACACATTGTACTGGAGCTAGTATAAGTAGTTCGGTGATACTAATAAGGCCTAATTTCATGTATTCTACTGGTTTATTACAATTCAAAACTCTTCTGTCAATCGAATAGGTGTCCCATTGTATGGTATCAATAGATTTTGGTGTACGTCAAACATTGTAATACATTATAGGACAAAAATGTCTTACTCAATATCTGAACGTTGTAGTCATATTAAACAATAAACAGGAAAGTAAAATATTTAAATAGCAAAATGATCTTTTATTATTTTATGGTACTAGTACTTGCCAATTAATAACTCATAGCTTCCATCGTTGCTGCAGAAAACTCATATATACAGTACACAACACCAGCACTGCAAAACATGTGTTCAATATCACATGATGAGACGCTATCTGTAATATATGAACTCAGCACTAAAGAATTATGTACCAAAATATTGAGGTCATAGTATTGGTTCAGTTTATCAAATTTCCCAAAGAGCGATCCAGTAGAATATGAACAATCGATCATCGTTTTCGGAAATGAACACGGGTATAATTTGTAACTTATGATACCTAGAGTAGAAAATTGGAGCACATGACTTCAGTGCTCCACCCCTTTAAACAATCATTATCACTACAACTTCACTGAAACATACGTTTGAGAATATTTAAAGTTATTGTCGATTAATTATGTCTCATACCGTACAGTTTGTATTCTTCTGAAACGACCCACATGAGTTCATTTTAGGGGAAATAACATGTATGGCGCCTACAATTTATGAAATGTTGGCTAGACAATGTAAAGCCACAATAGTAATTTTGTAGTGTTATCAGTTACTAACAGTAGTGCCCGGCTTCACCCGGTGGATTTATTTGTTTTATGGATGATAATGAATACTACTACAGAACTGACACATGGTACTTAAACTACCAGAAAAATATATAACTTTTTGTGGTGGTCATTGTAGCGAGGGTGATAGGCAGTAACATTTAGATCATTTTCCTCTAATGATAATAATGATATTAATGAATAGGGAAACGGCTATTTACTAACTACAGCACTGACACAAATTTCTAAAATTGATTAGAAAGAGGAGTAAGTGAAATAAAAGACACTGCCTAGGGCCTATATCTCATTGTCTGTTAGAATTGTAGAGACCAATAATGTCGTCTTTTGTCGCATAGCACCGTCAGAAAATAATCAGAACACTTTGGAATACTTCGGCTGTCCCGAGCTCCTGAGGTAACAATAGTATCATTTATGGCAACATAGCGCTCAACAATAAGTTTCGGATCAAATTACGGTAAATTAGAAAGCACCAACGCTTATTGCAGCTGATAACCTCAATGTATTGCACCAACACCATTGCACTTATACAGATGCATAATATGCTCATGATGATAGCCTAACTGTTTTAAGGGGCAAAAAAATATTTTTGCATTAATTACTCCCCGTGACTGCAATTTATAAGCAGCACAAGATTTAACTATTTTCGCAATTCTGCACCAGAACATTGGTAGGGGCGACGTGATGAAGCCCGAATTGCCAGTCAACAATAGACTTACTAAAATACTCTAACAGTTACACTAATACGGACATGAATTATTCTAGGGCCTTAATAAATGGTTTTCAAGTTCAGTTTGTTGGTTATTCTAAATGTAGGGAATGGAGAGCGTAGACCAAAATATCAAGTAGACAGAGTTACCAGCAGGGTTTCAAAGTGTATGTATAATTTGGTGCAATTAGGAGGAACGGTGTAGATATGTGATAAAGGGCCTAAATGCAGGAAATGTAGTGGTCTGTCCGAAATATAAAGTGGACAGTGTTACCCGCAGTGTTCCAAAGGGTGTGCATGCAAATTTTGGTTCAGATTGGTGAAATGCTGTAAATTTGTGCCAAAGGGCCTAAATGCAGGGAATGGAGTGGTCTGTCCAAAATTTCATGTAGACTGTGTTACTGGCTGGGTTCCAAAGGGTAAGTATACAAATTTTGGTTCAGATCGGTGAAACGGTGTGCATTTATTCCAAAGGGCATAAATGCAGGGAATGGAGTGGTCTGTCCGAAATTTCATGTAAACAGTGTTACTCGTAGGGTTCCAAAGGCTATGTATACACATTTTGTTTCAGATCGGTAAAAAGGAGTAGATTTGTACCAAAGGGCCTAAATGCAGGGAATGGACCAGTCTGTTATAAGTTTCCTTGCAGACAGTGTTACTCGCAGGGTTCCAAAGGGTAAGTATACACATTTTGGTTCTGATCGGTGAAACGGTGTAGATTTGTGCCAAAGGGCCAAAATGCAGGAAATGGAGTAGTCTGTCCGAAATTTAACATAGCCTTAACTATTCTTCTTTAATCTGGCTATCATTTAAAAAAACAATTTTTCGAATCCGATTGGTAGTTCCAGAGATTAGCGTGTTTAAACACAAAAAGAACACAAACAAACACACAAATTCTTTAGATTTATTATATTAATATAGATTGCTTTTTGATGTGTAACATCTTTCCGCTCGTTTGCTGGATAGTTTTGTGGGAGTGATTTTGAAAATTGGGGACGGAAGTGGATCGGAACTATCGAGCTGGCAGTGGTGGATCGAACGGAAGTATGCACTGCCCGCTCGATCGATCGAACGGAAGTGTACTAGCTGGCAGTGGTGGAAAACGGAAGTATGCACTGCCCGCTCGATCAATCGAACGGAAGTGAACTATCTGGCAGTGGTGGAAAACGGAAGTATGCACTGCCCGCTCGATCGATCGAACGGAAATGTACTAGCTGGCAGTGGTGGAAAACGGAAGTATGCACTGCCCGCTCGATCGATCGATCCAGCTGGCAGTGGTACGACAAACAATGAGCGCGCGGTGTCGGAAATTGATACCATGACGTACTCTCGGCCATGTGGAATGTATATGACATCCTGGACGGTAAACGCTCATGCGAACTCTGGTGTCAAGTGATTGAAACAAATGACATGGCACATATTTGAATTCTTCGTATCAGTATTTAAATGGTAAAATGCCTTAATATCAAACATTGTACGTAGTCGGCATTGCCGGTATTATGTTTCTGCACAATGGCTATTCAAATATTAACCCACATAACGGTAATGCAGTCATCAATATAATATAATTGTCACGTGCAATGCCCGTACCAACGTTTTTAAATATGTATCTCCCCTTTATGTGACTTCCCGACCTTTGAAACGACCGCCTGATGGCTTGGTTCCGATTGTGAACACGAGATGGTAGCATCTATCGACGTTCCTAGTCGGAGTTGCTTCTTCAACCGCTAGAGTGTGTTTGCGGTGCCTTCTGGTGTCATCCAATCCAGACATATTTGAAGGCTATTATATTCTACGTCATGGAACAAAAGACTGTATATACATGATACCGCCAAATTAATTACTTAATAATCACATTGTTGCTTGATGTGTCAAGCTGTGATTGGACAATTACATTAACATGAATGCAATGCTGTTTTTGACTTGGAATTCTCCGCCATCTTGTGAGCTTGATAGTCTGTCATCAAGAAAGCAACTAGCTAGTTGGTTGTGAAAGAGGGTCTCTCCGTCGTGCTGGGGGCTGTGGCCCCTAGCCTCTACGAAACATGACTTTATTCAAAACTAAAGAAATGCATGTGCTCCTAGGCTGTTATTTTATAATTTGCGTGGAAGATGACGTGTGATCTGCGTATTTTACTGCCTACAACAAGGAAAGCCTCCTGGATGATCGAAGCGGATTCTGTGTTCTACCGCAGCAATGTGCAGGCAGTTCATATCTTTTATGTTATTTAAAATGTGTTAATTATTTTATTTTTAATGTGTCTCCTCAGAGAAGTTTTAAGGTACGTTATTACTTTTAATATATTGTTTTGGATCTCCGATATTGGCCTTATATTAATGTTTTAATTCTGTATTTTGTTTCGCCTGGTAGGCCTAATTTTTGCTTATATTACCAGTTATGTAAAATTTATTGTTTTTCTTCGTACCTTCTGGAGACACGTTTCTAGTTTATTTTACGTTGTAAATTATTATTTATTTTCCTTTGGCAATCCTTGGGATTGCCCTATTATTAATTTAATTTACGATCCGTTGCACCCTAAATTGTTTCATGTCCATAGTGTTAAGGCGTAATTCTTTCCTCCCTTTTGTTCTCTCTGGTAATTTTAAATTTAGTTTTATGCTAATTGTTTGCCGTAATTCGATCGGACATGCGGTCATCTATTTGGTGGCCATGTTTGTTTTTTGTTTGGCCCGAGTGGATTCTGGTCTTGATTGTGCAGTCTCTTGGCGTCGAGCGGGAAACTCTAACGTGTTGTAGTGTTAGCTTAATTTGTTTTTTGGTAACATTGTTGGTTTAACCTTGTGTTTTTGGTGAATGTTCCTGTGTTTTTTCTCCGTCACGAATGTTGTGGATTTCTTAATTAATCATATTTTATTTTATTAATTTAATTCTAAATTTTTCGTTTTGCTTCGTGGCCTGGATCTCTGCATGTCGGGTCGGTATTGCGTTCTAGTAAATTATCAAGCCCTTTCTCTTTTAATAATGCCTGTCTAATGATTTTCTTCCTTTGGGCTTAATTATTTTTTATTTATTTAATGTTTTCGTTTTGGTTCAGCAAGCAAGCATGTAAAGCCTTATCTAGTTTTCTAAGATAATTGTCTTATTTTGGCCTTAAGCCACGTGCATCTTCAGAGGGTGCCTTGGCCATAGAGTTTCTTCCTTTTTTAAATGATTTTGTTAAATTTTCTTTTTTTTCTTGCATCCTTCTGATAATTAAATTTTATTTTATTTTTTTAAGCAACTGTTGTGGCATTATTTCGTCGGCAACAGTTCTATTAGTTATTGGAGGGTGTCTGTAGAACAGCCTGTGCCTTCCTCTCTTCTCCACCTTCCTTCCACCCCTTTTGGTGTTCTTCTGTTGGGCCATGTCATCTGGAGGTGATTTTGCTGTGGAAGCGATGCGGACCTCTGAAGACAGGTAAGTAGGCCCCATCCACCCTGGCCACCCCCGTGTCAATAATCTTTGTGGTTATACGAGAATTGAGCAAGCCTTCATGAACTATTACTGAATACATTCTCTTAACTCACAAGAGGGCTTATTCATAAGGCATTTTAAACTCAATTTCAAGAAGGAACATTATCGAAACAAGCAAAATATAAATGAAACTTAATTCCGTAATGCAGTATTATTGCAAAGAGGAAATAACTCACCATCTTGTGCACAACATTTGCGTAGTCGAAACAGCCGTGGGGTTAGTGCTTATCACTGTGAATGTAGAGATCATGGGTTCGAATCCCGGACGGGATGGATATTTTTGCTACCAGATTATCGTTTTAAACGGTATTTATCATATCAATATGACTCATTTTAACAGAATCCATATGAAATTACGTGTTGGTCTGTGAATGAAGAGGACATGTTTATAAGGAATTTAAGGTTATGAGCGGTGTCGCGTCTATGAATCTAGTTGATCCATATCGTATTCTTTATTTAGGCTAGTGCTGGTGGAAGCTACAAATCATCTAATAAAATGAGTTTTGTATTATAAACTACAATATATGTAAAACACTCCGGTTTACAATAGATTAATATTTGTGCCAATAATAGTATAAAAAATACCGGTGTATCAACAATTTCACGTGAGGTTTCTTCTATGTCAGATGTTACACATCATATGCGACTACTGTAAGGCTCGTAATTTTTCCCCTACTATGTGTACAATAACGTAGTCAAGAGTTCATCTCTAGATCCTGCTCACTTCGGCTTAGGTTATATACGATGATTATGAATTACACTTATGCAGAAATATATATACAATGTTCAGTTCGTAAAAAATTGTGTAACGCATCAATCTCATTTACAGATGATATTGTTCACTTCAATGGTTGTTGCGTTATTGTTAATGTACTTTATGTATGTTAACTTGTGTTCTATTGAATTATTATTGTGATCAGAATCATAAATTATGTGTACACTATTTTGTTAATTACATTATAAATCAACCAACCTATTTAAATTGGTGGCCTATTAAGCGTGGTTATGATGCACAAAATATACACTGCACCAGAATGGAATAAGGTTATTTAAATGTATCTGTTATTCGAAACCTGAATCCTATGGTTTTCGCTCCTGTTCACTGTTTACTCCTGACTGAAATCTGTGAAGTCTGTTAGGTACCACCTCACTATAGTACTGCACTCTGCTTGTGGGTTTACTGTGTTATAATCGCTACGCCAGAATGTTGTCCGCGCCATCTCTTGTCGCTTCTTCAAACCTTACTTAGATGTCTTGAGCCGGCAATGACCTAATCTGTGATTATGTATGCCAATTATTAAGAACGAAATCAATAACTATTAACGACCAATCTCTTATCCATCTCGCATGCCCAATGAACCATATTTAAAAGCTCCAGGTCAATTGGGTGTTCCTTTATCTCGTTAAAAACTGCCTAACTTGGTCTTGGTTTATTGAGAATGTGGTGCAATGCACAACCTTCCCGCTTAGCAACTTTCCCATCTTTTGACCCATTTAAAGCCTATTTTCAGTTATGAAAAAAAGAAGGTTTATGACATCACTTTTTGTCCGTGAGTTTGTGTGTGTGTGCATGTGTGTGTCTACTCCAATTAAGTCTAAACGGCCAAAGCGATTTCATTGACACTTGGTAAGTGCATATTACTACCTGTTCTGACCTCGACCGTGGGTTTCAAAATTTTATACGTTTGACCAATCCAAAATGGTGGCCAAGCAAAATATTTCACTGGCGTTCTATATTTCCGCAACATAAATAGATAGCGCCCTGATATTTTGTACGGAGATAAAGGATGCTACTAGAAAATCGTCAATCTGACCTTCATTAATCTGTTAAGTACAAAACGAACATGGCTGCCAAGCGAATTTGAAACATTAAAATAGACTTTACTTGCGATTTAACCGTCCGATGGCAGAGAAACTTGGTACAGCAATTTTTTAAAAACATTGTAATGCATTGACATCTAATTTAGTTCAATTGTTTACCATTAGATGGAGCCTATGCGAAATTTTGTAACTAGCATTTTATTTCTTGTGTCCTAATCATGCGATCGAAGAGAAAAATTGAATAATGAACGTACACAATAATCTTCATCTAATTGTATATAAGTCTATGGCCTACATATATAACAATCCAACATGGTGTCCATCCGAAATATTTAGCCGGTTCTCAATATCTACGGATCCATTTCGGCAATCGATCTGATATTTAGTATGTTGATAGAAGCTATTAACTTACTTTCACCTATGAAATTTTAATAACCTGGTGATCACAAAAACAACATGGAGGCCAAGCGAAATTCAAATATTTAAAAGGGTTCTTCTCGCAATGTTTCATCCGAGGGCTGTGAAACTTATTAAATGAAACATTTAAACATTAAAACATTTATGTGGAAATTACTCTCGATTTAATCATACGAGCGTAGTGAAACTTTGTACGGTAAATTTTTATATAACGCTTAATCTACTGACATCCAATTAAACTCAAGTGTTCTGATAACTCCAAGATGGCTGCTATACGAAATTCTAAAATAAAGTTATTATTTCTTGTGTCCTAATCTTGCGATCGAGGTGGACGTTTGAATGTTGAACCTACGCAATGATCTTCATCCAATGTTATACAACTCTATGGTCTACACTATAACAATCCAACAAGGTGACCAACGAAAATATTTAGACGGATCTCAATACCTATGAATCTATTACACCGATCAAACTGAAATGTTGTATGTTGATAGAGACTAATAACTTAAGTTCACTTATGGATCACCTGGTGAGCACAAAACCAACATGGCAGTGACGCGAAATTTAAATATTCAAATGTTTTTTTTCTCGCGACTTTTCTTCCGAGCACTATGAAACTTGGCATGTTATATCTTCATACAAGTCTTAATATACTGACGTCTAATTAAATGGACATTTATGAGAACTTAAAAATGGCGGCTGTGCATGTTTTTAAATCTCCTCTTCATTTCTCCTGTCCTAAGTAAGACCAGTAGGATAATATGAAAATAGGCTATTTAGTTCTTCAGGAAACTACTTGTTTATTCATTGCCTGGGATTTTTATTCTGCTGTTATCTTTTTGTTGACAGATATATGCAATCGTATAAGATCAATAAATTGCATGCAATATCCATATTGAGACCGATTGCTCAGTCTCGATCTGAAGATCGATGGCAGCGTGACGACTGTATCTAAGAACTCACTTTTGAACTACGCTGAACGTACCTGACTGGCATGTGAACTCTTTGAGCACATTGATTTGACGTTGGTGTCTGGATAACTAATTTTTGTGCATCCTGTATTATTTATGAACCATGTAAATGTTTGGAATTCATCAGCATCCTTATTTTGGAATTTTTTAAATTATTTTGTGTATAACACCGCAGAAACGCGATTGGAATTAATTGACCACAGCCGATCGGAAATAATTGGATCAACACTTGACTCCAGCTGTTACAGCTTACTTCCGTATTATTCGTCGCGATTTTACATAAGTGAAATCTACCATTAATAATCCACGTTATATCTTTGGGAAAGTTAACTACTCATCACTGTGTGTACAGTGCAGTGAGACAACGTGAGATACTTATTTCAGCATTTATTTGCGTGATACCCTCGATCTGTCATACCCCATGTCGGGTGAACGTTTTTTTACATAAGTAAAGTATAATTGATAATCCACGTTATATTCGTGCAGGAGTTGAGTATAATTGATCATCATTGTGAGAGTAGTGGACTGTATAATTATTTAAAGCAGTATTCTGCAGTATTTTGGTGTCTTTCTTGAGTTATAATATGTGTCATACAACTCACACGAGGACAAGGAATTTAGTAGACACGTGGTCTAACTATTTGTGAAAACACGTTATCTAAGTGTAAAAAAATAAATCTCCACAGCAAATTTCAGTGGAATAATCATTAACTAACATATCGGTAGAAAGAACAGTGAACAGTTATTTCATACGATGGCTGATTGCAGCGATGTTCGACGAACACGTGGTGTGAACGTGAGTGTAACTAAAACAGTTTGGAGTGTTGGTAAATATCATATTAATGGTATTTGTAACATCAGTGGTGGGTGTTATGGTCATTCTTGAATATACCGCACACTTGTAGAGTCAGTGAAAGTATTCTTTAACCTATGAAAAGCACGCTACTGGAACGCACATTAATGAACATGGAGCACATGGATATGGAAATCTCGCCCAAATGTCTAAGTATCCTTTTTCTATGGAAGTTGTGATCATGGAGTAGTTTAAACATGACGTAGGAGAGCAACGGATGTCAGGAAATGCTGGAGTTATTAGCGTGGCAATGGAGGTAGGCCATGAATTTGCCGTGATGACTCAAATGAACGAGGACATGTAAGTGATCAACGCTTCAATTTATAATGTAACAGGTTTGGATATTTTAGCGGTGAAATTGGCTTAGACGGTCTTACGATATTTCTGCACATTCTGATTTTTTAACTTTAGTTGATAATTATCTGGTCATACGTATCGTTTCAAACTGTGCCTGGAGGATGGTTGCTTTTTAAATAACGCTCTTCTATGTTTAGTACGAGCCGAGAATGTATGTGGCTTTATGGCAGATTGTTTTGTATAAGAATGCAGGACACTATTATATAATAACGAACAGTTGAAGGTTAGCATTTGTTTCCAGGGCTGTGTGAAGGCCGTGGTATTGAACGCTTCAGAATCAAGCTTTTTGTACCAGTAATCAGTATGTGAATTTACCAGGCAATGTTGTGAGAACCCGCTTGTTGCTGTCAGCATAGCTGGTAAACTATTTAACGCCTAACCAGCGTGCAGAAGAGGCTTTGTTCATTTATTTTATTCCCGACAATCGACGACATAATCTGACTGAATGGAATGTGTATCTTTGTATGCGAGAGAACACGAGTTCGAGGGAGGTCAATACCTGATGTTTGAGAACTGGCCTTTAGAGTACATTATTCTGTAGTAATACTGGCTAATTAGTGAATTTAATGATATTTCGACTACTTTTCATGGACAATTCTAGGTACTAAAAGTACAAGTATATGAACAGTTATTGCGAGCTTGAGTCCATGAATGGGACATCTTCGTATAGAAGAGGATCATGCTATCGTGATGTCTTGAGGAGTGCATTATTAGGGGACTATTTGAGCTCATGATTTGGAGCCAATTGAAGATTGTAGTATTTTTCCAGCAACTTTTGTACGCTATTGGCAAGTTGACTGATGATTGTGACTGACGAGACCGTTTTATTGATATTGATATTGATATTGATTTTTACAAGATGTTGTCTTCGGGGTCGCGTTCAGTCCTGTATGCTTCATAAGAAAAGTTCCTCAAAACAACTTGCTTTACTGGACTCAAGGATCGTAAGAAAAACTATAACTAAGAAATGAGTGACAAACAAGGAAAGTAAACAAGATTTAATAACTGATATATTGTGCCCGTTGGACGAGGTTATCTGGTCACCACCAACCGTAATGTGGCCTCCCAGATGACCCCTGGCTCTAGACACATTGCCGGAGAGGATGGGAATGCACTCCTTGTGGGACTAGCCGGCACAAGACTCTGCTTCGCTAAAGGATCAGGTTCCCATCATAATGATTGTAATAGACACCCAAAGAAATGCACCCCCAAAAGGTCAAAACTACTAAATGATTACATCCAGACTTAAGCCAAGCATATGGTTTGTTTATTTTCAATGCCAAACCCCTATCCTACATTCGGAGGGTTTGGAAACACGGCTAATCCGTAGCTAATAAACAAAAAGAAAACAAACAACTCCTAAATTTAATGTAGTACCCTATCGACAGGTCCTAAATACATCAAACTAAAAATCAAAGCTGGGAAAAGGTACCGCAACAAAATAGTTACACAAGAGTAGATGATGCTTCTAAGAAGAAGACATCTTGTCAGCAAAACATGTCAAACATGACAGAAAAGTAAAATGACTGGTACCATTCCATATTTACATTTACGATTCAATGAATTCGAACTAAACCTGCTTTAACTGATCAACGGCGTTAGACGTCCGTGATAAACAAACTTAAGAAAATCTAGTGATTGTCAGTAATCATTAAAGTACAATGATACAATGATATACAACAACAAAGATATTGCATTACAAGAAACAGTAGGGTGAACATTGGGATAACATGTCAATGAATAAATAAATTGAACACACAAATAATCATCTTGTTATTCCTGCCTACAGTCAGATGAACAACTGTTTGTTATCCACCGTCATCTATCAGTGTATTTAAACATGGAAATCCAGACTGCTCAAAAACAGCATTCCCCTGATCGAGTCGCGGCCCCCAAGTTCTGAACTTTTGTTTCGTGTGCGATCTCTGTCAAAAGTCTATCTGTGTCAGCTACAAGGCATTCCAGTAAGAACAAACTAAAGCTCAATGCATTGGTCCGCTCGACTAAAAGAAACAAGATCAAGATTTAACAACGATTAAGAATTACCTGTAGTATTAGCATCGTCGGTTTAGGAAACAAATTGATATTCATGATTCAGTCCTAAGTTTAATGTCGTAGATTTATGAGTTCATTTATTATTAAGAGAGTTGACCATATGCAAGGCCTTGCATTAGCGTGCTACCATCTCGTGGTACACCTCAACCAAAATACGTGGCTCGCACGTTAAAAATAACACCACCGGTGCTCATAAGAGACCGTTATCATACCACCACGGACAAACTTGTTCTGTAACATAGATTTGCCGGCCTACACTGGAATAAACATGGTAACCAACCCAACTTTGTGTTTCAAAGACACGGAAAAGAAACATTCACTTTCAAGTGAGAATAAACAATGGCCTTAAATGTCAAACCTAACAAATGGTTACTCAAATCAAATATGAATCATGATAATAATACATTGGGCTCGCTCACAAATACCTGCGAGGATATTTCAAAATATAAAGCATTACTTAGTTGTACCCCTGTACTGATACAATCTTTACAAAAATCGATACTTGATCAAGGTCAATAGCATGAGCATCAACAAACATGGCTCGTAATGAACATTCCTAGCAGTGTCTAGAGAAAATAAAATAAAGTCGTTAGTCAATTGTCTCACAATTGAGATCGTAGGTAACCTTGGGCAAAGTCACAGTCGCGACCTTGGCCAGCATCTGTCAATATGCCTCCAAGCGCTCTGTGATACACGTTACTGCATGTCAGTGAGTTCTCAAAAGAAATGTCTTTCACTGATTTCAAATCACGTTGGGTTTACAATAAAAGTTCATGAGTGATCCTAGCATTCACTCTGTATTATAATGCACATGTAGTAAAGGATAGAATGTTGTAAAAGACGAATAAATTTCAATCAGAATGATATGTTTGGTTTCTGAAAACCAAAGAAACGTAACAGAAAGATATATCTATCCAATTGAAAGTCTTTGAAAGTGTACATCACCACTGCTGCTCACAGCAAATATGCACTGCGTACAAGGCACGTTTAAATGAGTATTATACAAGTTTCACACCTAAACCTCTGTTGGAAATAATTGAAATGATACGATTATCGTGTAATAGGAATTATGAGTAAGTTAACACATTGCTTGACTCATTTACAACGATGTGAATTCATCTTAATTCTGGTGGCAAACGGCTCACTCTTGGTAAATTTAATTTACAATAACAATGTAGGCTGGAGACCCGCATGCCTAAACGATACATCCTCAAATGTTAAATAATAAAGGTGCAGTGGCGTACAAAAATAATTATCAAAGGGGTCTTCAGAAAACATGAAAATAACAATCAGCTTGAGCTGAATTAAAAATAATTCCCCCTTCACAAATGACGAAATTCATCTTCGGTTATGCGGAATTACCTATTGAAAACAATATTGCACCGTGTGCAAACATACAAGTCGGTGTCTAACTCTGTCCAGGAACGAAATGCAAAGAAGCATTTTAAGCGTGAAATCACCTTAGAAGGTGGTCAAAAAGACTGAAAATTCCTACCTTGATGACTGACAATAACGTTACGGCTGCTACAAACTAATCCACCCATGACCATTCACCGTACATATATAGATTAAGAGGTCACGACTTACAGCTATTTGCAGATCACCTCATCCGGAAGCAAGGATTGAGGGGTTTTTCCTTTTATCCTGGTAATCCAAAGATATCTTCGCTGCTTGGCAATAAGCATGGTTATACATAGGTCATATTCCATGGTGGTAGTGTGGCTTAGAAGTTAGGCGTTCCTCCCATTAGAATATTTAAGCCTTTATCGTCTTCTTCATTGGAACAGTAAAATTATGCCTCAGCACGTGGTTTAATGAAGGCATCTTGGATTAATCGTAGAATACCAATTAACGAAACTGCTTCCAGCGTATTAATTCACTTCTTTTACATATCACAGATGACAGACTGTATTTCAAGAAAGGCCTTGTCTGATTAATCACAGAAGCTAGATTTGGACACAATTCACGTTTCTCTTCACAGAAGTTAACACTTAGCACGTGGTAAATATTCTATCTGCTTGTACCAGCTTAATCGAAGTCGTGCTGATTTCGGCCTTTGCACGGCTCAATAATATTACACAAGAACTGATTAAAATTTCTACTAGATTTCACTACTCTATCGCTGGTACACAAATCACTTGTCGTCACAATGGTCAGCCAATTAGCATGTGGTCGTTCAATTCTCACTTTGTAAAAATATCACATTTTAAAGATTTTCGGTGGACTATTTCACTTCACCGGCACACTTTGTGCTTAAATAAATACTGTGGTCGTGTTAAATAATTAGATCTCTGATAACGACGTTTGCTAATTCAGGACAACTTGGACCTTCAAAAATGACGTGTGCTCGCCATGCGAGTAAAAATTAGAGTCATTCCTTCACGGAAGTAGACGTTCGAAGTTCTCACACTTCCGAGTCATTTAGCAACTAAGTTCTTTCCTCTCGCATTTCTGCGACGATATACCTTTGGTCTTAAACCAGAAATAAAAATATAAGCCCATGAAAATGTGGCTAATTATGCTGTATAACTCCTGATTATAAATTCAAGGTTGCACATTAAAGAAAAACTCCTTTAATCATGATGAGTAACTATCCATAGCTTCTTAACAAGTCAAAAGAATATCTGATGTGGTGGCATGCCTCTGGGATGCGTTCATAACTCTCGAACATAATAAATTCCATTGCTCTCGTACTAGCTATCACCAGCATGAGCTATTCGGGCTCAATATGCAACAATATAACCGAACCCACTCCTCTCAATAAAACACGTGGATTACAAGTCCACTGAACTGGTTAAGAAATTATGCGCGTGCGTGCTGATAAATTAGAAATAAAATGATTACTGTGATGGAGATTCGTTTACAACTGGGAACAGCCAAGTTGCTCACGTATTCCCATTCTTGCAAACCACATTATGGCCACGGGACATGCACTTAAGTAAAATATATTACAATTAAATACTGACACACGCAAACCTAAACACAATCTAAAAATCATGAATCTACCACGAGATTTCACACCTGTGCCAGATCACATAAACAAATTGAGCGCGCCTGAACGGCAAAAGCTCGGATAACACATGAGAACAGCGTCACGTGCATGATGACCACACGGGGTCATTGAACACAAATGTAAACATCTAAATCTAACGACAACAACAACAACAAAATATGCCCCGACGGCTGACAATTACATACAATGAAAAGAATGAAAACTTAACGCTTCGGAGATAACATCGCGACCTGGACAACTCCCATTTAATCATCAAATACATTTACAATTGATCAGGCCCTTTTCTGAATACAAAACAAAGATTACTAAAAGATACAGGAAACCTGGCCTGCCCCACTAATGACCACAGGTCGTTCTTATCTGATCGCAGGCTCGCCTGATGGCATGCTCTCCACTCCACAACACGACATATGATTTTGTCAGTCCCCCAAGCTCGTGTCTAAATATAACCGGCGACCTACTAGTCCCGTTATCATCACCTGGAAATGCGTCACTTCAAAACAATATCTCACCAATTCTCTGGAATAGCAAGAACACAATATTATCCGCATATCTGCCTCGCAAGGTTGAAAATGGGACCTGGAGTGCGGCAAGTCGGAAAGTATGGTACTTTTTCCCGCAAGCACTTACCAGTAAAACTCGCACATAGACACCATAAAGCTTGGACTGACACAACAATCATACCACCCAGGTCGGCTCTGCATCAGATCTCCCTAAGATCGTGTCCACAGACACTAAAAAATTTTAATCAAAGATGAACACTCGAGTGAGCTTACGGCTACTCCCATATAAAATTGCGACATGGCAATTTTCAAACAATTAACCCGATCAACCATAAAATCTACACTCAGCCAAATTTACCCACCACTGCTAGTTTTATGGTACATTAATTTGGTTCCACTTCTGTCGTGATGCTCATACCTGAATCATGCTACTTAACCGCATTCACGGGAACATATACTCACACGGTAGTACTCATAGCTACGTATATTTGAACATTAATAAAATCACATAACTATTTACAATATAACGTTACGCTGGCCCATGCAATTCCTATGTGCCAGTAACAAGATAGAAGATTCGAAATTATCACACAACACAAACAAGATATTTACAAAAATTGACCCATTATACCATAATTGATCTGTCAAAGAAAATGAATTGTTTAGTACTCATTCCTTTCAGCAATCAGCATCAGAGACACGTCGCCAGCCATCCCTACTTGTAATGGGCTCTAGCTCCTGTCACCCATATCATGACTGAAGTAGTGCTGGTTCCAAGCTCCATCCTGGTCCATTGATGCAATCTCGGTGCTGAATAAAAATGTTTATTAATTTTTCTCACGCTGTAAATTTCTAACTAATTTCACCAATTCAGGTACTAATTTCCCCAAATAGTCTTGTGGCAAAATATTCGAAGATACATTTCCCTACTCAGTAGTTTGGTAACTACCTATATCACTGAAGTTAACACTCATTTTACAGTTCCTTGAAAACATTTCAAGTGTCCTCATGACACGCAAATTAAAATTATACAAGTGTCTACAGACACACAAAGTGAAAATATAATCATCTGCGTCCTCAGACACGCAAAAGAGATTAATATAATCTGTGTCCTCGGACACGCAAAACTAGAATCGTTCTTTGTCCTCGACACGAAAAAGAGAGAAGTCATCTTCATCGCCGCTCGGACCACTTATAAACGATTCTGGCTGGAGGTACACATGGAAGGGGAAATCTGAAATAATTTTCCACAATAATCATCGTACTGACATGCAACTGGTATCATTCAGTTCGTAGAAAAACGCAGGTCAAGTTTAGGCTAGAGGTATCAAAAATCGATCGTGGGGTTTACCCATAATTAATTTCCGCTCAAATTCATCTGTCAGAGCTGTGATGCCACCTTCGCGCTAAAATAGAGCGTGCCCTGTCTTATTGGTCCATCTCCTTGTTAACATCGCGGGATTTTCTGATTAACGCCTCCCAGTAGGAATGGTTCACCTCTCAGCTTGAAGCATCATTTCATACTTGGCGCGAACAGACAATGAACATGCCGTTCACATGCGTCACCCACCGCGTTTCCTTGTTTCAGCCTGCACCTGCCTCGCGTTTTGTTACCAAGCGCTAGGCATCCTTTCACAAATTCCCTATGAGCTTAACCAATTGTCTGCTTGCTTGCCATGTACATTCTGACCGTCGCTAACTAATTCCCAAAGTTTCACAACCTCTGTCTGGCTTTTACCTGTTGCTGGCAGAAAAATAATAGATTGAAGAATAAAACTTAAAATCTATTATACGGATAGCGTTTAAAGGGTACACGACTCTCCTAGTTGGAAAAATTCGAATTTAGTATAAAGTCGATTTTTAACTTCCGTAAGTCAACTTGTGCCATTTGTAGAAAATCAGTCTCCTTCCACATGTGTCCAGTTTAGACGCAGCTGTTTCTGAAGTGTCATCCTTACACTCATGTTTACTTCCTGCTCATTCATTCATACATTCCAGCCTGCTTGCTTGCTGGGCTTAATGCCTGAGGCGTGTCCCTCGCTTGTGTAGTATCTTCCTCTCCCTCGCTCGCTATGTGCCATCACTGCCACAGAGCTCGTTAATGCTTGTAAACAAAACTAACGGCTCTTACTTCCTCCTTCTGCTGGCGGACTCATCTGACCCCCGTGTACTTGTATGTCAATACGACGTTGACATAATTAATTTTCAGCATTATTCCTGCGCTCTCAGGGTTCGCCAGTGTGATAAATCTTTAGATTGGCACTATTATAAACAGACATGTTTCCTGTGCTTAATTCTTTAACTCTATAAGCATTATTTCCAAGGTTCTTCACTATACTGTAGGGTCCGACAAATTTGGCAAAGAATTTGTTGAAGATCTTCTTTTCTGGATCTGGTGTCGCTGGACGTCGTACAAAAACAAGTTCGTCTATTTGAAGTTCCCGATGAAATCTCTTCTTCCTTACACGACGTAAACTACGGTCTGCTTGGTTCCTCATGTGAATTCTGAGTCTTTCTATTCTCAAGTCATGTGCTATCATGGGATCTTGCGGGCAATTTATGATGTTGCTCCACGATCTCTCCGGGTACTTGTTCATATGCAAGACCATGGGAATTTGGCCTGTCGATTCATGCCTTGTCGAATTCATGCATGTCTCCACATCTTTAATCCTGTCTACCCGCTTATGATGCTCGTACGGAATAAAGAATCTCAGGTACTTGGTTACGAATTTTATTGCTCGTTCCGAGGGATTAGCCTGTGCATGGCAAATACTAAATAATATGTGGTTTACACCCATGTCCTCCATACCTTTCTTGAATTTGGCGCTCGTAAAATAGCTGCCATGGTCAAATAGAATAAATTCTTGTTTTCCAAGGATTGGAATAACTCTATTGCGAATACGGCCGAGTACTTGTTTAGATGTTGATTTCTGGATAGGACACAACACTAAAAATTTCGAAAATTCATCCAGACAAACTAATAAAAGGCGGCATCCTCGCCATCCCTTGGGAATTGGACCAAAGCAATCCATTGCCACAAGTTCACATGGTTTCTGAGGTAACAGTCGTTTGGGGTACTGCCTCATTACATAATTATTTGGCTTTGTCCTCTGACAAGGATCACAAGTCTTAATTACGTCGCAGATGGTCGTCCTCATGCATGGCCATGTAAATGTATCTCCGATGGTTGCCTCTGTCTTGTCGATTCTCACGAAACCAAGACTTCCGTGTTCATGCCAAGTCAGTCCTCGCTGTAAAGATGCAGGTACCATGATGCGTAATTTAGTATGGTTTTCGTCCACGAATTTATGCAGTAAATTGTTGAAATAATGATATTTTCTTTCTTTGGTTCTAGCTTCTCGAAATGCAGGTGTTCCCGTAGGTAACTGTCTTCTAACGTACTGGATCATCTGATACATCCGCGGTTCTGCTTCCTGCTCGCGTTGGATCTCTCGTAACTCCTCCAAGAATTCAAGGTCCCTCGGTGTTAATTCGATGTGTTGTACGATCGCTGTTTCTTCTGTATGAGGCTCTGGGTTCCTGCTGAGTGCATCCGGAATCACGTTCATCCTTCCCGGACAATATTCAATTTCGATATTAAATTTCTGAATATAAATGGACCAACGTGCCACACGTTCGCTAGCCATAGATGTCATAAACAAGAATGTGAATGCATTGTGGTCTGTTCTGATAACAATGGGGTATCCTTATACAATCTTCTTCCAAAGTTGTAAAGCATGGAGTATCGCCAATAGTTCAAGTTCTGTCACAGTATAATTGCGCTCGTGCTTACGTAGTCTGTGGCTTACAAATGCCAAATATGAGCGATGTTGCAGGTTAGCTGGATCTTCTTGGTACAGCATATCTCCTATAATAATTAGTGAAGCATCCGCTCGGCTTATGAATGTTCGTTCAAAGTCTAGGTGTCCAAGTTTAATACAGTTTTCCGGCTGTAGTTTGGTTGCTTGGAATGACTTCTCACACTCAGCATTCCACAGCCATTTATTGTTCTTCTTCAGCATCTCATGCAGCCAGGGCATTTCTCCATAAAGAATCCCGTTACGCCTAAGAAAGCTCGGATGTGCCTAACTCTCGTCGGAGTAGGGAAATTCTTTATCGCCTCAATCTTAGCAGAGTTTGGTCTCACTCTCCCCTGGTCAATAATGTGCCCTAAGTATAATATCTCACTCTTGAAGAAAAGCGATTTCTTCAGGTTGACTTTAAATTTGGAAGTTGTGAGGTTAACTAAAAGCTTATCCAAGTTTTTAATGTGCATCTCGATGTTATCTCATGCCAGCAGAATATCGTCAATGTAGCGTACCGTCATCTCCTTCACCTCCTCGGTTAGATTTCGATCCAGGGCTCTAATTAATGCACATCCAGCAGTTCTCACTCCAAATGGCAGCCGGACGAAGCAATATGTCTGATTATCGAATAAGAAGCAAGTAAGCAGCTGTGACTTCTCATCCAATTCGATGCGATGAAATGAACTAGTCACGTCCACTGAAGTATAAATGCTTTTATTCTTAAAACCTTTCAAGACGTCTCTGATGAGTGGCGCTTGGTCGTACTCAGGAAAAATAAGGCGCAGGTTGAGATTTCTGGCATCCAGACATAGCCTAATGGATCCATTGGGTTTCGTAACTGCCAACATTGCCTTTAAATAGCGTGTCTTCTTTATTTCTCCAGCTTGTAATATATCATCTACAATTACTTTCACCTGGCTACGATGATTTTCAGGTATGGGATATAATTTGCTCCTAAAAGGTGACCAATCCTCGACTTGAATGGCATATAGAATTTTTTTTTTCCTGGGACTGTATCAAATACTGCTTTGTGCTTTCTTAAGATCTCCTCAAGTTGCTTTCTGTGTTCACCCACAAGTCAAATGTCATTGAGCCGCTCCTGCAATATATCCTCAAATTGTCTATCGCTGACATCTCCTTCCGTCAGTAAAGACCATAGTTCCTGAGATTCAATCTCCTCGTTGAGTTCCACAACAGCTACATCTATGATGCCATCTTCAGCCTTTCGTACCTCTTTGTCCGTCTCTTCCTGTATCGCTTCCAATGCCCATGAACTCACGTCCTTCCATGTAGTGATTTCTTACCTATGTAAACCCACGTTCTTCAATTTATCAAACTCTTTGAAACTGACAGTATTCTTGTGCAAATCTATCACAGCTTGGTATTCACAAATGAAATTTGCACCAAGAATAATGTTGAAATTCATCCTTGCCATAATAATAAATATCTGCCCAACAGTATGCTCTAATATATCCAGCTCTAAGTATGCTTGACGTTTACAAGTGACGGTGCGTTCGGGAATGGCGCCCCTAACCTTGAGTTGTTGTACGGGAATCACAGGAATATTCTGGCTCTGTCCCAACTCTCGATCCTAAGCCTCCGATACAAGACTAATTTGTTAACCTGTGTCTAATAAGCATCTGACTTTAATACCACCAATCTTGGTGTAAATAATAGGTAATTGCTTGATGCCATCGTTCCGTGGTTTTACTGTCTCCTCCAGGCAATTTTCTGGCAATGCGATCCAATCATGGATGTGTGCGACGACCCATCCTTCTTCAAGCTCCGGCTGTTGTGCTCTCAGTCTGTCTTCTTCCTTAATTATTGAGCTTTTTTACATCCTCCGACACCCCCATCATCCTGTTGTCGCGTACGCTCCTGATGTCTATGTTGGCTCAGCAGACTTTTTGGAGTGTCCAGATTCTTCCTCATGTCAATGACACGTTCCCATCGTCCCTGTTCATCTCCTTCATTCGCGTGAATCTCTTCAAGATAGCGCTGCGATTCAGCGTGCCTATCATCCCAGTCGTTACGGTAGTTTCGTGACTCTCCTTGGTTCAGTTATCTTCGATCTCACCATCTCTGGTTTTCATTGGAATCACCATATCTTCTATAGGGTGCCTCTTCTCCTATTATTCCTCCATTGTTGGTACCCACGCTGCTGATACCTATTGTTACCCTGGTATTGCCTGTTATTATTATTGTTCTCATATCGCTGATTCGATCTATTGTCTGCCTCTTCCTGACCTCGCCTAGGTGTTGACATACTTGTGTTAGTAGCCTGGTTTCGGGTATTTACTTGTGTGGTTTTAAAAACTTCAGTAGTGTTGACTAATTCAAGCTGTCTTCCGCCTCACGGGTGAATGTGTGATGTAGCCTCATCAATCTGACGCAAGAACTGTTCTCCCTGTAGTGCCGTAGTAACGTTAGCTGCAACCAACACCTGTTGTACGTTTACTGATAATTGACGTGCTATTTTCATAAATAAATCTGCTTCATATAACGGATGACCCAAATCTTTAAACTTCAATATTTGCAGTGAAAAGAAGTCAGACTAATTCGTCTGCTTGGGAGTTTGATATTTTCTGGAGTAAAGCTCCATTCTAAGACTCTGTTGCAACGCTGGTGACCAATATTTACTAAGGAAAGCATCTTTGAATTCTTCCAAACCCTCAAACGTGTACTTAAAGCTTAAATACCCGGTAAGCATACTTCCAGAGCTAAAAACTTCTCCATCATACGCAACTGTCGCGCGGGACATACTGTACCCGCATATGCGAGAGGCGGTCTGTCAGATATCCGGAGCACCGCTGGATTTGTAGACCCTGACTGCTCCGGCTTAAATACTAGTCAAGATTTCACTCCAACATGACCCTCAAGAATATGCGTACCGGGAAATACGATGAAACTGTGAATTACATATATGCGCTTAACTCAAAGTCGAGCACCTACCTTGCGTTCTCGGGGATCTCGTGGTCAGCCTCTGGACCTAAATGGGTTTCACAGTTGCATCCCCTTATATCTAAAATAAATCGAAACGATGCGGCATCTAACAAAACTAAACAATTTAATAACAAAAGGTAAACTATATCTTAACATGCATACACTTAATAAAACACACACCCATTCTCACCTCTTCACATCTACGCCACTGCCACTCCTGTGTTCCTCGAACATTGTGAAAAAATCTTGGGGCGGCCGCTGGACACCTGGGTCCTTGCAGCGCGCGACTCAAGCCACGTGACAGACTATATAATCCAGCCGGTTACAATCTCCAATACCGGCTGATTCATTCTTTGACTCTATTGGCAAGCAACATGTCGACTCATTTATGTGGTGGTGCACTGGCCTTGGCTGGAAAAACGAGTTCTGAAGAAGACCCTCGCTTGCCTCCCTTGACCGAGAATGCACACTTCTGCCACCAACAAGCAACGTTATAAAATTCTGATTTACGCCAGACAAAAGCGCAAATCTCTCATACATCCTATATGTTAACAAAATGAAACTTCCACACACTATTCCTTTCACTCTCTCACGTTTTGATACCCCAACGGAGTTGTTTTCATACACACAGAACAATAAACAAACCGCATTCAACCACATCGACTTTCATACGCTATCCACTATGCTAAAAGATCAAATAACTTCCTAAACCTAACACTTTATACCCTCGATTGAAAAGTAATAAAAGTAAATAACAAATGAATTTAAAACACATTCAATAGCATGAGCTATTATCAAGATAAGAATGTAATGTCTATTTACACTCGAGCATAAGCTCCGATCTCGTTTTAATGCTAATTGCAATTTAATGGGATCCTCGAAATTCTCCATAGCTTCAGAAATACTAGCACTTATACTCAATTCTGGTCTGTCGTCAAAATAAGTAAAATATATTCGACCAGCAAAGGTTAAACATACGTATTTACATACTTGGGTTAAATAAAAGTTAATAAGAGTAAAATGTAACAGACTTCAATATCCAGTTTCCCGTCTAAATTTCAGCTGTGACCCTATTATCTTCACTTATCCAAAGTCGTGTATGAAATAAAAGGAGTTCTACTCACTCCCACCTTATGCCTTGCCAAAAATAGCATTGCCCAAACAATGCCTGTATTATAATGCGGAAAAGCCACTCGTATGCCAACTGCACACGGACTTACAAACATATTAGCCGCTATCAAAAGGTTATCATCTACAATTTCTGAAAACTGGCATTCCTTAAAAAGGGCATAATTCCTCAGCGTTGTCAAATCAACCGCTGGTATAACAAACAATAACATCAGTTGTTAATCCACTAATTTGTACATGTCACCGAATTTTGGACTAAGTGTGAAAGACCTTCTCACAATTACTTTAAAACGTTACTAGGATATATCTAAACTTTTGCGTATACATTTAATAAAAAATACTGTACTGTTACTCCATACTTCTGGTTTCACTTTCACAGATGAAGGAATATCATGTCTACAATGTGAAATTATATTACCCATCGTGAATACATAATCACAAAAATTATTTGTGTGAGTTCGATAAGGATCAATCTCGACGAGGTAATCAAACTAGTGGCCGAGTGCACCAACCTCGGTATTCATCAGTCTTTATGAAACCGTGGTAAAACTTTTACCGTGGTATTGTCGTAAAAGCAGTGCACCATTATTATCGCTCGGTTTCGTTACTGCGGTTTCTTGACGCTTGCTTTTCTCGCGATTATTCCCCTCGGAAGAAATTCGTTAATTTCGATAGTCACTTGTCTTCAGTTTATCCAGACGGCCAGCAGATGGCAGTGATCGTTTCGACAGTCACTTGTCAGCCATACTGTTTACATTTTGTCTCAACGCGAGTAATAAGCTGTGCAAAACAATGGAAAATAAAATGATGAAACGTACTAGAGCTCCCAATGTCAGCCCTCATGAAAATTTCGTGTTGCTGGATTTGGCCAAAAAATATAAATCGATAATAGAAAATTAAAAGACGGATGGCGTGACAATAAGTATCTTAAGTAAAATGTGAATTACAGTACGTCTGGTAACTTGTCCTGGAATATCATCATTCCTGAGATCCAGATGCACAGCATGAATTTGTAAATTGCCTTCTTCTTCTTCCTCTTTTTGGAGTAATTCGTGATTAATTTCAGGGTCATCAGGAGGCTCTATTTCTTGAGCTGCAATGGCAATGTTGTGAAGCACAGCTGTGGCAACAATAATGTTTGACATGTTTTGTATGTTGCATCGAAGTCCTAAATACATGGAAGGGAACCTTCTTTTCCATACACCATATTGCCACTCGACAACATTTCTTGTGGCAATATGAGCTCTGTTATACCGCTGTTCTGCTGGGGAGGTGGGATTTTGAATAGGTGTAAGGAGGAAGGATTTACATGGGTAATCTCCATCAACCAAAAGATAACCATTAGCTATTTCTCTCGTTTCGAGACGCGTTCTCAGCCGAGATTCGTGAAATATGGTGCTATCGTGAGCCGAACCTGGCCATCTGGCTACTTTATCTCTTATCATGAAGTTCGAATCGCTCACAGTTAGCACGTTTAGAGAGAAATAGCCTTTCCTGTTTCTAAATACCTCCCCATTTTCACCTCCGGGAGACTGTATTCTCACATGAGTGCAGTCCAGTGCACCCAATACACCAGGGAACCCATCTATTCTGTGGAAGCCTTCCATAACCTCTCTTTGTTCCCATTGGGTAAGTGGTAGTTTAATAAACTGTGGCGATAACGAGGCAACTACATTAGAAACCTTGTGTATTATGTGGCATGCTGTTGTTCTGTCAACATCACACACGTCACCGATCACTCCCTGAAATGTCCCAGTTGCATAGAACCGCAGTGCTATAAGAAGACGATTTCTAGGCGATATCGGATAGTTTCTCCCAGTAGGGAATTCCAATTGTTCACCAATTATGTCCAAAATATAACTTATACTGTCTCCTTCCGTAATCGAAATCTTCTCTGGAATGAAGCATCGCTTAGTTCTTCGAACAAATCTCGCTTCTCTTCTATAACCCTCCCTTCATTCCTTTCAAATCGAGTAAGATACTGGAGATATAACCTGTACGGTAGTTGTTAAGCTCCATTTTGGAATCTTTACCACAGAATACAAATAAATAAATCTTTACCACGGTTTTCTTAGATAACCGCTCTCTCACGGGCGGTAAACATTTTACCGCGGTAAAACTCGAAACCGAGCTTGGTGCAACAGAAATACGACTTCACCCCGGTAAACTAGGAAGTTTACCGCGGTATTCTCTTTACCGAGGTTGGTGCACTCGGGCGTAGAACTTCCCTAACGACGGATGATAAAGATCCACTAAGAAGATTCTATTCTCAAATTATTTTAACTGACTGAAAGATCATAGTTTTCTTCAATAAAACATACAATTAGTCATATTCGTGTTATCTCCATTCTGAACGAATGTCTATGATTTCTGCCGATAATCATCGTTTCCACGTCAAATGTTTCTCTCCAATACGATGTCATGATCGTTACGATGCTGTGATATTTCACAATATATCACCGTTTCTTTCTTCTCTCTTGATGTTACTTCACGACGAATAAGAAGCCCAAATTTAACTAATAAATTAATTTAATTGGAAACATAGAAGAAACTGTCTATCACCCGAATTTAAAATGAATTCATAAACGTCGAAAATAAATTACTGTTCCGTAATGGAAATGACAAAATTACTAGTACCTCAAACAAGTTAAAAATCTCAGTTCAGAAACTGGATTGCAAACAAACAATGCTAAAAACGTCGAAAGACGATCACTACAAATGTTCTCGAAGAATAAAATGTCTATACATGGAATACATAAATGTTGTGTCGAAATATGGATAAAGGAATTGCTCTAGAATGTCACTATAATGCTCTAACTACAAGTTTAATGAACACAGCTACCTTGTCTGGAAGTCTAGAAGTTCAAATAGAGTATTGTAAAATACTCAGTTGTTACGTCCTTCAAGGATCCGGGTTGGATCCAGTTCGTCTCCAAGAACTCACGACCTCAGGAAAGGAACGAATTCCCCTACTGGAAAACAGCAAGCTCGACCGGGATCGAACTGCAGACCGCCAACCATCATCTTCATTGTGACCGAGTATACCCTGGACCTCTTGATAGTTTTCATGTGTCTTCCCACTCCGTCATGGTACAGTTTCATCAAAACAACGAGAAGTGTCGAAAGTTCAGCTTCACGTTCCGAAATGAATTCGAAAAGGAAATCGTGGACCTCACTCGTATACTGAATATTCATGGAGATGGAGTATGAATATCGTTCTGTAGTCGCTGGTGTTAATATCGAACTCATGTTTGCCGATAATGCACTAGAATGTGGTTGTACATAACGTCTCATGTTTGCTCGTAAAGTAGACAGTCATGAACAAACACCTCTAACGAAGCTCCATCGATGATATATTGCTTCCTTCTGCTTGTATTCCTGGCGCACATACTAACTTAGTCCTCTCTAGCAATGCTAACAATCACTGTTACTCACTTGAATCTGTGCATTCGCTGAAGTCTTCTCGAACAATAGTGTTTTATAGCGCTGGATTCAGACACTTTTCTAACGCTTCACAAAAATGTTTATATTTCCCAAAATATCCTTCCGAATTCAATAAAAGTTCGTAATATACTTCACAAAATTGTATGCTATAATCTGTAGTAGAAATAATGTTTCTGAAGTAGATCAGTTCAAAGTTATTGCGGCATTTATATTCCTCGCAACTTCACTCACTTTACTGGCGCGGCAATCTCCTTCTCCTAGCCTCGCTATACCGCGTCTCCACGAGTCAACCTTTCACATACTCGGTGATGCACTCGGAACTCCTATCTATCCCGACAAAACACGTCTGATCAGTTCAAACTTCAGATGAACAAGAGCTTCGATACTTGGCGTCTCCCCTCTAAGTCACCGATTCTGGCCGCCTTTTTCGTTCCCTCGAAAATTTGAGCGGGCTCTAGCAAATTGCTTATTCCTTCGAATTTCGACTAGCTGTCGGCTTATAAAATATCTCCAATATTTTATTATAATTTTCATCACTTTTCCATTATATATTTCATTCTCTTGGGGCTTAAATGTGATAAATATCCATTAAATTCGGTTGCTGGAACTCTCCTCTCCTCTAAAACTTCTTCTTATTGGCTGTAGGCTCATATCCAATCGGATAATTTATAACAATGTTTAAACAATTCCTGGGAAGGTTCGCTGTTGCTAGGCCGATTCTAAGCTTCTAGAACCTTCCATTGCGCAATATAATCACGTGAGGGAAATTTCCTCCTGCTCGACGTCACCACGAGACTGGTTTCTGCCAACTTCCAGCCTGGATATTGCGTGGTTAAGTTTTATCATGAGCTTCGAAAAATATTCCCATTTTCATCCCATATAATACATTTTACGGGGGCAGTTCGTTATTATCATTGTAAAAGTCCTCGACTTCCTTTATAAATGCCTTAGGTGTAACCCCTGAATTTTCTGTTAATTTTGCCAGTTTATATTCGTTTGAGCGAATTACTTGTATATGCTGCGTATGCTGATGACCATTCTGTGGAGTTGAACTTCTCCCTACACGATTGTGAAATTCTTCCTTGTTCGCAGTTAATGGGCTTTCTTTCTGTACTTGACTTCCCGCTGTGCTTGTCGCCTCTGGGCTAATTGAGTCTGTTTCCTTCTCTTTCGTTTCCTCGGTGTTGAATAATGTGTTCAGTGCAATTCTGCCTTGATAATCCTGTCCGTTCTTTCCTTCAGTTTGCTTTTAATCTCTTCCTCCAGTGCCTGAATTCGAGTATGATTTTCTCCTACTGTTTTAATGATTGTTAATCTTTCTTCCTTGGTATCACTACTCATTTTTCTCCAATCTTTCCTAATATTTTCCATAATTATGCCTAATGTTTCCTCAATTTGACGCTTTGTGTCCTCCTGATTGATTTCTATTTTCTCCAATTTGTATTCTAGCAGCAAATCATTTTCGTCGACCGTACTCTGTAAGTTATCATGGTCCGCCTATATGTTTTCCATCGCTCTGATGATTGTAATTACAAACAGTCCATATCTCTGATCAAGCCGGTCACGTTCCAGAGTACCGCTGATAATTTTCCCTGAATAACTGTAGTACTCTTCTCCATCTTATCGAATCTAGTTTCTAGTTTATCCTGGGCCGTCTTGACCTCGCTATTATTAATCGTGCATGCCAGTTCAATTTGCGTTAATTTAGCCAAAACTGTGTCATCAAGATCGTTAAGCTTAGGATTGAATGTGTCCTCAAATTGTTTGATCTTTCCTAACTGTTTTTCATTATTTTAATAACATCAAAGGCGAGTTGTATCATATATTCCTTGGTGTACTTCTTAATTTCCGCTGATAGAGAAGCTAGTTGTTTAGTGTTCCTAAATTCTGCACTGCATGTTGAGAATTTATAGTGTCACTGATTTCACTTTTTACTGTTTAGATTGTTCTGCGCTATACTCGTTCTAAAGTGTTAATTGCTTATTAATAATGTCGTTCATTTGCGCTTGGAATGTTTCACCCTGTTCTATTAATTGTTTATTGATACTGTCATTTATGTGTGCTTGGATTGATTCACCCTGTTCTGTTAAATGTCTATTGATACTGTCATTTATTTGAGCTTCAAACTCGGCTGACTGTTCCTCCATACTTTTGATTATGTCACTCCTCAACGCATCCAACCATTCCTGTGTTCGTGCCGTGGCACGTTCAATCACCTCTTGGATCTGCTCTAACTTCGCCATATCACACAAATATATATGAGAATTAGGAGGAATTTCATTTGGCAACGCCCTCTGACACACGCATCCATTCTTAACATACATTAATTAATTTTACCATACTCAGTTCATTTAATTTTTACTACATTTAATCCCACTAGTCAAATTGCATCACTGAGTAGTTCTAATTTTAACAAACAATTAATTTTTAACCCACACACATTCAGTTATTAAATTGCTATCCTGATCTGATGCTATCAATAGACGAATTAATCAGAATATTAATTGTCTCTGAAAAGCTACCAGGCTTCCTAATACATACATGGAGTTTGACTTTCTACACAAATCTAATTTTAATTTTAATCATTGGGCGCTCGGTCTCAAGTATCTTAACTTTAATAAATAATCCAACAGACAAAAACGTGTACCGTATTTTACATTGCCAACTCCTGATTTTACTGAATAATCCACTCACTTGGCGGTAACTTCTTCGCCGTATTTACGTTAATATAATATCACTTCCCGGTGATCTGAATACTGTCACATTTGCCTCCACTCGTGGCGTGTCAGTTTACTCTAAAATGCGCCATCGCAACTCACAAACAACAAAAATTGCCTCACTTGCCTACCAGCTCAACCTGTACTGGTGTAGACAAAAAGCTCGAGCCACACGTTGGGCGCCAGCTTAACCGATGCAACCTCGAATAAAGCAGTGTTTTTACAAGATTCTGTCCTCGGGGTCGCGTTCAGTCCTGTATGCTTCATAAGAAAATGTCCACAAAAACAATTTGCTTTACTGGACTCAAGGATCATAAGAAAAACTATAACTAAGAAATGAGTGACAATGAAGTAAATTAAACAAGATTTAATTACTGATATGTGCAAAAATAATAACAATAACAACGAAATTCCTCCCTGACGTCTGACTCCCACATCAAACATGAATTTAACTAAATACGAGTGGTATCAACTAACCCAGTCCTCTCAAAAACACGTGGATTACAGGTCCACTGAACTGGTTAAGAAATTATGCGCGTGCGTACTGTTAAATTAGAAAGAAAATGAGTATTGTGATGGAGATTCGTTTACAACTGGGATAAGCCAAGTTGCTCACGTATACCCATTCTTGCAAACCAGATTATGGCCACGGGACATGCACTTAAGAAAAATATATTACAATTAAATACTGAAACACGTAAACCTAAACACAATCTAAATATCATGAACCTCCCACGAAATTTCACACCTGTGCCAGAGCACATAGACGAATTGAGCGCGCCTGAGCAGCCAAAGCTCGGATAGCAAAGATGAGAACAGCGTCACGTGCAATATGGCCACACGTGGCCATTGAACACAAATGTAAACATCAAAAAACAAACAACAACAAAATATGCCTCGACGGCTGACAATTACATACAATGAAAAGCAAGAGAAGTTAACGCTTCGGAGATAACATCAAGGAGTGTAAAACGCCCATTTATTCATCAAATACATTTACAATTGAACAGGCCCTTTTCTGAATTCAAAACAAACATTACTAAGAGGTACAGGAAACCTGGCCTGCCTCACTAATGATCACAGGTCGTTCTTATCTGATCGCGGGTGCGCCTGGCGGCATGCTCTCCCTTCCACAACACGACATCTGATTTTGTCAGTCCCCCAAGCTCGTGTCTAAATATAAACGGCGACCTACTAGTCCCATTGTCATCACCTGGAAACGCGTCACATCAAAATAATATCTCACCAATTCTCTGGAATGGCAAGATCACAATATTATCCAAATATCCGCCTCGCAAGGTAGGGAATGGGATCAGGAGTGTGGCAAGTAGGATAGTATGGTACTTTTCCCCGCAAGCAACTACCATTAAAAATCACACATGGATACCATAAAGCTTGGACTGACACAACAATCATAGCACCCAGGTCGGCTCTGCATCAGATCTCCCTAAGATCGTGTCCACAGACACTGAAAAATTTTAATCAAAGATGATCACTCGAGTGAGCTTACGGCTACTCGCATATAGAATTGCGACATGGCAATTTTCAAACAATTAACCTGATCGACGATAAAATCTACACTCAGTCAAAATTTACCCACCACTGCTAATTTTATGCTGCATTAATTTGGTACCACTTCTGTCGAGATGCTCATATCCGAATTACGCAACTTAACAGCATTTACGGGAACATAAACGCACACGGTGGTACGCATAGTCACGTATACTTGAACATTAATAAATTCACACAACTATTTACAATACAACGTTACGCTGCCTCATGCAATTACTGTGTGCCAGTAACAAGAAACAAGATTCAAAATTATCACACAACACAAACAAGATATTTACAAAAATTGTCCCAATATACCATAATTGATCTGTCAAATAAAATGAGTTATTTAGTACTTATTCCTTTCAGCAATCAGCATCAGAGACACGTCGCCAGCCATCCCTCCTTCTAATGGGCTCTAGCTCATTTCACTCATATCGTGACTGAAGTAGTGCTGGTTCCAAGCTCCATCCTGGTCCATTGATGCCATCTCGGTGCTGAATAAAAAGGTTTATTAATTTTTCACACGCTGTAAATTCCTCACTAATTTCGCCGATTCAGGTACTAATTTCCCCAAATAGTCTTGTGGCAAAATAATCGAAGATACATTTCCCTACTCAGTAGTTTGGTAACTACCTAAATCACTGAAATTAGCACTCATTTTACAGTTCCTTGAAAATATGATAAGTGTCCCCATGACACGCAAAGTAAAATTATACAAGTGTCTAAGGACACACGAAGTAAAAATATAATCAACTGCGTCCTCAGACACGCCAAAAGGGAATAATGTAAGCTGTGTCCTGGAACACGCAAATATGGAATCGTTCTGTGTCCTCAGACACGCAAAAGAGAGAAGTCACCTTCATCGCCGCTCGGGCGACTTATAAAGGATTCTGGCTCGAGGTACACATGGAAGGGGAAATCTGAAATAATTTTCCACAATAATCATCGTACTGACATGCAACTGGTATCATTCAGATGGTCGAAAAACGCAGGTCAAGATTGGGCTAGAGCTATCAGAAATCGATCGTGGGGTTTATCCATAATTAATTCCCGCTCAAATTCTTCTGTCAGAGCTGTGATGCCACCTTCACGCTGAAATAGAGCGTGCCCTGTCTTATTGGTCCATCTCCTTGTTAACATCGCGGGCATTTCTGATTAACGCCTCCCAGTAGGAGTGGTTAACACTTTGGTTCACCTCACAGATTGAAGCATCATTTCTTTTTTGGCCCGAACAGACAATGAACATTCCGTTCACATGCGTCACCCACCGCGTTCTTTTTTGTTTCAGCCTGCACCTGCCTCGCATTTTGTTACCAAGAGCTAGGTATCCTTTCGCAAATTCCTTATGAGCTTAACACATTGTCTGCTTGCTTGCCATGTACATTCTGACCGTCGCCAACTAATTCCCAAAGTTTCACAACCTCTGTCTGGCTTTTACCTGTTGCTGGCAGAAAAATCATAGAATGAAGAATAAAACATAGAACCTTATATACGGATAGCGTATAAAGGTTTCAATACGTGATACCTTTATATGCATTAACCCCTTCAGAGTGCTTATATCTCGGTCTATAAGCATTTGCAGCCATTAAGATGGTTTTATACGTTATGATATCATTTTGGATATAGTCATCTGAAAGAGGGGAACGTGCAAATAAATGTTCTAAAAGGCCTGATCTTAATGTATAGTTAACAGTTTAATCATAAGCACATTATCATTAAATTTGATACTGGAATCACCAATTCGAAGACCAGATTGTTCATGGTAAACACCATAGGTAGTATCTGCCTTTTTAGTAAATAGATTCTTTGTAGGGTGTCACTAAAGCCCCGTTATTCTTTACCAGAATGCTTTTTAGCTGGGCTTTATATTCAGGTGTAGACAAGATTTCTGATAGAGTTGGTTCTCTATAAGATGCAGGTGATTATGCAATCACTGATGTTTTTAGAAACTGAGGGAGTGGTGCTGGGCTTACCGGTGTAAACATTTCATGATCATCACCGTCATCCTCTATTTCATTCTCTTCCACTTCAACTTCTTGGATTGTCCGCGTTACTTTCGATAGTGTTGTAGGCTTTTCAGTTGTGGAGGAGTGCTTGAATATAGCTTCAGAGGAGGTGTTAAATGTTTTTCATCAAAAATCTCACTACCAGCACGTGTACGTTTTAATTCACGAAACATGCGGCGAATATTATCCTGAGCCTGGATAATGTGTTTATTTAACTGACAATCTGTTTTTGATGTCATGGCGTATGAACAAGTGACGTATCATAAAAGATGCCGCTCTTGAAATATGAATAAAATGGTCAAACCTCATGAGATAGTGTCTTTAATTAACATCACTCTGCTAAATCGATAACAAGACAGGCATGATGGTGATCATTCCAACACTTGGCGAACAACTCAGTAAAGGTGTGAAAGGTCATATCGGGGTTCACATGAACATCACACACGCGACGAATGTTTCGTTCATCTTGACGGAAGAAAACAAACACATTGGCATTATCACGAATTAACTGTTTAGGTATCCGTGAAAAGGTTCGACCGAGTTAGAAACAATCGATATTTTTATGCAGTCCCATGCTAAAGTAGGCTTGGATAATGACTTGTCATTCTGTAGACACATCATCATATATCATGAGTGAATCAGGGAGAACACTGTCCGGAGAGATAACATGCTCATGGGCAGTAAAGATCAAGTAGCTCATGTTATCGAGGTGATGAACCATCATCACCTGTTCCTAAAGGACGTAGAGTAGTTCCTTGAGCAATTTGGCGAAAATATAAATAGTTCGAAAGCTCACGCCGTTTATTGCTGTGATGAGGGTATGCAAATGATTTGTCTTTCCACATCCTGAGGGTCCAAGAATGAGACAGTGAATAGAAGATGGTAGGAGTGAGCCCAGACGTTGTTCAGACGACGTTGAAATGAGGTGTGAAACCAAGTCTCCCACTGGGAAGGGAGTGTTGTTGCTAAGTAACATTCATAGTGACTAATCGTAAATGATGCTCGTATGGTCTCTATATACATGGAACAAAGGACCGTTTCAGGGACAGTCCAACCATGCACGTGTTTGGATGAGCATTAGTACTTAAGGCCACGGTCACCTCATTAAATGATCCAAAACAGGATACAGATCCTTCAAAAACACTATGTTCACGTTTCTATTATACCACGTATTAAAAAGGGTGATTATTACTTTAAAGGAATGCGATTAACCCACGTGAAATAACTACAAGTCTCTAGAGATTCATGTACTAAATAGTATGTTGATAGAGCTTACGACGTATCAAAGGAGATTATGACATGCAAAATAAACGGATAATTAACGTGGCTAACCACGTGCATAATCAGGAAGTGTGCACTAAATCCTACATGTCTGTTTATGCTCTCATGGTGAACAAGAATAATGAGTTTGATGTACAGCAACGTCCAATAACACAGCTATCTCTCCCCACGGTCGATACAGATGCTGCTAGAAAGGACTATCTAGATAATAAAGTGAAAATGCTACATCGCATCGTGACAAGCCTAACTGTAAATGGCTATACAGCTAATGATAACCGCCTTGTTCACGTGGCCGATCCTGCACACCTATTCCTAGGTCACATTACAACCCGATTGCCGGTGAAAGACACTAAAGAACTAAAGAATTGTGGAATGCGTGTGAGCAGGCTATCGGTCTTTTGCTCCGTAAGTTTGAGTTGCTGTGATAATAGGGGAGGGAGCGTTAGCGGTAAATCTGTTGCACTAGCGCTGGATACCGGTGACTGGTGTTCCTGCGAACCGGTCTGGGCCTGGGATCGTGTAAAATGTGTGGTTTGCGCTGCCGCTGCAGGGTATTTAGCGCGGATCTCTAATGCCTGTGCTTCGAGCTCCTGGAGGAAGCGTGGCGCAGTGTGCTCGGTTATTAAGTCGCTATTCTTGATTCTTAGCTATGGTAAGAGTGGGCTTGTGCTGGCCGACAAGTGGTGCGCGAAATCCCTTAGTGTGGTTTTAAATGTGGTCATTTGGTTTCTACCCACGCTGAAAAGAAAATGTGTGGTGTATTCTGAGGGAAAAAATCCTAATCTCGCTTGGCTGTCTTTAATACCCGGGTCGTAGTCCCAGATCCTTTTTGTGTGAGGAGCCTTACTGAGTGGTAACTACCCTGACTCGCGGGGACTACTCGGCGTCTCCACCATTTATTTGTTCTGTCTCGGGGTTGGAGGGATGAGACGAACAAGCTTTTTTAGTGTCCAATTTAGGGTAGTTTCCAAAAGGTGCGTGTTTCTACGTAAATCGGGAAACCGCGAGTGTAGTTGTTTGTTAAAGGATGTGGGGAATTGGGGCTGTAGCTTTACGGGGGTGTGATCGGTCCTTAAGGGATGCTCGATCAAGATGGGCTTAATGGCAGCGCTGAATAAACAGCTGCAAGTGTGCTGGGAGCCTACCTGCTGAGTCGTCTATACTGTTTGGCCGCTCGAGTACTCTAATGCTGACACAATGGAAGTCCTTACTTGGCACTTCTCGGATTGACGGTCACGGGCATTTAAGAATGTCAGAGAGGGGGTAAGGATGTGGAGACAAATGTAAATGATGACAAAAGTGTAGATTACTGATCAAGGGTTTATTTGATCAGTGTTTGAATTTAGTGCAGTCCCTTTCAGTGTGGGACAGTGTGAAACAATTTGGTTAACAAAGTACAATGTCAGTGTAGGTGTGAAAGGTGGGATTACAATTGTGTATAAGGATTACTGAGCACACTCTTACCTGAGATGGTGACTTGGACCGGAACGACGTCAAACAGAGCCTAGGGCGGCAATAGACGATGAGCTTGGTTTGGCCTTCCCTCTTATGGGTTTAGAGCTGCTTGGTCAGCGTTTCCCAAGGGGTGGTGTCCTACATCCAGGCTTTGTGTAAGTTGTTATGATGTGTCGTAAGCTTGGTCAACAGCGGTGCTACTGTGCCTGCTTGGTGTGAAAGTAATCTACTCACAGAGGCTCGTGATTTAGCCTACAGGGGTGTTTTTATAGAGTGAAAGGGTGTATTGGTGTTTGGACAGAAGTATGATTTTGTAGATTGAGTTTGTAATAGTGAGATGTGTGTGGCTGTGCAGTCGTCTGTGGATTCAGGGGCGTATGTTGATAATCTCTCCGGGGGTACGATGATGTCTGAGGTCTTAGGGTCGATACGACCCTGGGGCCTCAACACTATGTTCTACCTTCGGGGTCCATTACTTACCGCTTGCTATATGATGGAACCATTCGTATTATGGAATATATGCCATATATATGCCATTACTTATTCATCAGAGAGTTAAAGCTGATGATAAATTATCCTTTTGACTCATGCCTACGCTCGAAGAAAAAGGAAGCGGGGAAAATCATTAATAATTTTCCGCTGTACATAGAACTTGAATATAAAAACTCATTTAATTAAATATGAATGGGTTCATCCACCAGAAAAGTGTTAGTTGTGATTGAAACAGTCACGTGAAAGATTGTCCACCATGGTGAAACAAAGATACGTGGTGAAAAAGTCAAAACGGCCATTGAAATAGGGTGGCCTTAAGCCTATTCGTAATGCTGTACGTGTGGCCTCATGAGAAGAAAAAAAGAATGAAGTTTTGTTCATTAAAAAAGCGCTTCAAGCGGCAGGGTTACGTACTAATTCCAAAGGAAAAAACTATTTTTAAAACGTGCCCGAGTGATTCCAATAACAAAACTTGGGAGTTTTTTAGCTGCTCTCTTTGCTGGTCTAGTTGCTCTGGGATCCCTGCTCAGTCGAGCAAATGCAGTAGCACGAACAGTTAAGGCTAGTGAAGAGGCGAAGCAACAATTGAAAGAGAGTGAAAGGCATAATAAAACCATGGAAGCTATAGGGAGTTAACCTCAAGTAGGTCACATATAAAAAGAGACTTGGCATTTGTTTGTCTCCAAAAACCGTTTAATAAATGCACTGCGACGACGAGCCATTACACATGAAGAAGTAACAAAATAAGCAAAACTTATGATGATTCCTTAATTTAGAGTTGTATTTATGCCTAAGTGATTTGCGTTACGTGCATGGAAGCAGGAAGGTGCAGTCATTAATTTATATGATAGTCATGGTCCATGAACACTTTATGTAACCTACGTAAAACATGGTTCCACTGTGTGCTACTTTGACAGTTATGGAAATCTCCCTCCCCCGTAGAGCTTGTTCGCTATTTCGGCAGCAGTGCAACATTATACTATAATGTGAAACGAGTGCAAAAGTTTAACACACAACAGTGTGGTCACTTATTCCTCGCCTTTCTACATAACACCCGACCCAAGAGTTAACGTGTGCATTATGACAACAGAAAGCAAAACGTTCCCAATGCATGGACAAGGTTCCCATCGACTTTTATCCACCTATTGAATTGGGACAAAGACATTAGGTAATAGGACTCGAATCCCTTGAATGCTATAATAGAATTTACAACATACGTGAAAACGTCAACGACAAGTCCTACTTTGATGATTCTATGTTAGCCCAACCACCTGGGGAGTACACCATCGATGATATTTACGAACAGATCTATGAGGTGCTTGTGGAACAATATGGTTTAAAGACGTTTCTCGAGGGAACACACAAATTTAAACTTGCAGGCAACAACGTGTCTCATTGCTGCAGTATTCAATCATCCTTTAAGATTGATTTTAAATCACAACCAGATTCTATTGTTCCATTACTAGGATCTTTACCTCAAGTTCATGAACCGAAGACACATAAACCAGATCACGAGATGAAATTGATTGAAGACCATCACGTCACTGTTGCGTATAATATTCATTACTGACGTCTGCACCAATCAAGAACCATACCATTCCCTCTACGATTTTATTGTCACATCACCCTGTGGCCAGACCATTCGTGAAAACCCTCCAGTGGTGCCTCATCACCCTGTGAGTGTGAACAACATTAGTAATATTACTTTAAGGCTGGTGAATAGAATCCAACAATTCATCCAGTTAGATTCTCACTCACCTGTGTCCTATAAATTGGTTTTGAAGTCAGTATGAAGTTGGTGTATAACGTAAGAACACCATCTAGGAAAATTGTTAGTTGCTTGCAACATGAGTGCAGTTTATCACGTGTCAACGAGCAGTTGTTACAAATCCTGGGCTATACTCTAGAGCAACATCATGAATTCCATCCTAGAGGTGGTCAACCCAATTGAAGAACAAGCGGGCAGCGTGAGAATTGAACCTCATTTCTATCAACGCCAGACGCCGGGATTAAATAACAATGATGAGATTCAATCTGTTATGAATAATCAAGACATCAATTTTACCCCCATGAAAGTATCATTGAAATTGAAGGTCGCCTCACAAAAGCGGATGGCTCCAAACCGAAAACATCAACGTTTGCCAACCATGCTTTTGCCGTTCTTTTTTCTGAGGTACGATATGTGATTAATGATATTGTGCTGGATAGTACTCGAAATATAGGCATAACAAGTCTCATGAAGTTGTATCCCTCTTATGGGAGTGAATAATGTAAAACACTTTGTAAGGCTGGTTGGTGCCACAACTCGAGCAATGACTGGATAATCCACACCGACGGAACCTTAACAGTATTTTTACCACTCAATATATTTTAAGGTTTTGCAGAAGATCACAAGCGTATCTTGGTAAAGGCAAGGCAAGTGCTTTATCTCGTGAGAGACAGGAGTGATAACAATGCGCTCTAGGGTGCCGATCCGGGGGTGGAGGATTCAAAGATTCAGCTGTAACGCCTCATAGGGAAAGTACCACATGTTACCCTTTCAGAACATAAAACACTGGACATGCTCAAGATTGTTGAAAAGGATTTGGCTTTACCCATGCAATTTAGAAGCTGGGCGCTACATGAGTACCCACAATTACCAACTGCTCATAAACACAGTTGGAGTGTGAAATCTGCACGCTACACAGAGAGACCTCTACATGTCAAGGTTGGTTTTCAAACCAATCGCAAGTATCAACAAACCAAAGATACATCCCAATTTGATCATATACAATTGAGAAATATACGACTCTTCCTGAATAGTTCAACTTTCCCCAATGAAGGATTGGATGTAAACTTCTCAAAAATAAGTTTGGTGGACTCTACGACATTCTTTCAAAATTCCAACCATCCTATTATCCGAAAGAGGAATGTCCAATGGTAACACCTCAAGCGTTTAAGGTAAAGGCCCCACTGGTGGTGTTTGATTGTTCCTATTTGGAAGAGGCTGTAAAGGTGACCAATATTGATATTCAGATTCATTTTGGAACTCATGGCAACATTCCATCAAACACGACAGTCTATTGTGTCATCATTCACGAGAAACATGTGTACTATCATCCACCCTCGAACCAAGTGACTAGCGTATAAATAGGAGGTGAACAGGAGGAATGTAGCTCAGTCATGGCGTCTACAAGAAAGGCATGGGATGTTACGCCATTGAATTTAAAATAAGAAGCAGGTCGCTTCAAGACATTTTCATGATAGCCTGTTCCTTTTATTAACCCTCAAGATTTGCCAGCAACAGGTTTCTATTATTTAAGAAGACGTGATGAAGTGAAATGTGTTTTCTGTCCTACTGCAATAGATCAGTGGGAAGATGGTGATGAGCCTATTCAAGAACATCAGCGCTGGTCGACAACATGTCCATACCTTCGTAAAATGGATGTGGGTAATATATACCATGGAATCCAAATCACCATTCCATAGTGCCTCAGAGTGGTTGTGAAAATACGTCTGGGCCTTATGAATTAACGGTACCCCATTCGCTAGTGTAAAGCAAGATCAAGAAAGGATCAATGTAGAAACAATACCATTTGAGACATCGGGGCACCATAAAGGGATTGATTTACTCCCCTTTGAACTTCATTTACCTGGGTATCATTATTGTGGTCCAGGAACAAAGTTGGATGCTCGACTTGCTCGTTGTGATGCAGGCATTAACGATTTGGAAAAAGCATGTATGGCTCATGACATTTCTTATCGTAATAGCCAACCTGAATCAAGATCTGCTGCAGATAAAGTGTTGTTGAAAAACGCAAAGCAGCTTTTTATGGCATATATTATGCCCCGGTAGCGGAGAGGGTGGCAGCTCTGGATGTGATTGGTGCTATGAAAGGAAAATTGATGATGAGTGGGCGTGCACTTAAAAAATGGAATAATGGATTTTTTGTATTTTGTTATGTTATACTATATATAAAATAAAAAATTATTGCAAGATAATGTATTTTTATATACCATCGTTCCATAAATACATTTTTATAATAGTAAATTTCAATTACATTCACCTTGTTCAGTTCTCTCATCCTGTTCATTTCTTAACATTTTCATCCATAATATAAAAAGCAAAATTATACAGCAAAAAGTATTACTCATTATCTTTTTACTAAACTACAGTAGTCTAACATTGTACATTGTACTTAGATTTTACAAATATATTACAATATAAAACAAACTACCATTAATAAACTTTGGTGAACATCAGACTTAAGTAATGTAATGGTCGTAAATGCGACTGTTTCCCCTAGCAAGAGTATCAAGTGAGTTAGGTATAATTAATCGTTTGTTGTCGTCATTACATAAAGCAACTTTGTTCAGCAAATTATTATGTAGCTGATGATTTTTACTTCAAAAACACACATTTTCTTATATAATATAGGAGGGTTACTGACTATACAGTTTTTATAATTACTCACAGTACATCTAACTCTTAACTAGCAACATTGTTTTTACTCCTTTTAACTTATCTATTACTACATCATCAATTGTCATATAACTATATGATTTAGATATTTTGCCTACTAAGGTGTCTATAACAGAATCAGCACATTCATCCTTAAATATTCCAAGAAACTTTTCGTTTACTAGAGGTAAATGGTAAATATTATCCTTGGGATAGTCACTTGTATCAAGGCTATTTAGCTCAGTTTTGATATCATCATAAAATCATCAGTTTTAAACTCATAAATAAAAGAATCTGTGTCTTTAGAGAATAATTGACATTATCATGATAGTTTTTCTTTACATTATCATAGTGAAATTGATGCTTACGTATTTTTGACAATTCCAGAAAAGCGTAACCCACATATAGGGGTTTGTTGTAAGTTACTTAAGGCGCTTCATTTGTATTACTACTAAATACTCATGAATAATTAAACAGCTATGAAGATTTGGTTTACTTATTAAGTGGCTTGCACCATACCATTGTTATCAGCTTCACATCAACTCGCTTATCAACTTTCTCCATAGTCTTTCCAATAACACTATTATTCATGTGTTAATAAAATCTTTTTCAAAAGCATTTCTTGACAGTGTTCTTAAATTATTGCTCAAATCAATATATGGCTCGAACCATGCTGACTGATGAAATTGAAATACGCGATGATTTTAGTTAATTTTAATCCATGCTGTAGACACTGTGTCAAGTTCTGATAATGTATTACCTATTTACATTGATCATTCACATTAGCAAATAACATTTTCGTTCGGGATATGATGTACGGGGATTTCATATTCTCAGGACAAAATGCTAAGTCATTACGATCCTCATGTAACTCTTTACGGTATTCGAGATCTACCTCTAAAATATTTTCTTTCTCATCGTTATCATTTAGAGTGTTAACATGAAAGACGTCAATTTCAGGTTGTGTCAGCCAGCGAAAATCTTTCAGCGGTATATATTGACTCATAGCCCAAGCATATTGGTTATTTTCATCGAGGTAAACAATATACATTGACTGTTCACAAGGGTTATAACTAGGCATGCATTTACTATTCGCTTTAGAATATCGCCCTCTACATTGACTTAATTCACCTCGAATTGATAATTTTTGAAAAATTAATCGTGTCTATATGAGTCATCAATCCTAAATTTACTATGTTTTTTCTAAAATGAACTGAATCTTAATCCAGGAGATGTAAAATACTGACAAGGGTCAAGGTCGTAAGTTTTAATACAAACATTCCGGAAATTTTCAAAAGCATCTGCTAATAATAACACATCTCTCTTCAAGTATATGTCTGAAAATTCACCTAATGTTTGAATGTCCAACTGTGACCATAAACGTTGTGCATGTAAATATTCCGGATCACTGATGTGACTTGTATTTGAGGAACTGTATAATGCACCTTTTGGTGGCAAAGAACACTCCTCAAGGCGTTCCAGACAGTTAACATGTTCATAGGGGAATACACCCTTTTGACGAATCAAATTAAAATTATCTTCTTTAGGAAAGACACGTTGAATTTCATGAAACCGATCTCATTTTAAATTACTAGCAAGATTAACAACATTACTCGGCATAAAGCGGAAAGAACCTAAGGATCGCAATTTTATAGTTTTTTCATTGCCAGTTTTAATACATTTTGTGAGCGATATGTATTGTTCCTTATATTTTGGAATCACGTAAATTTGCACGACTAAGGCTCCAAATTGTTTAACGATAAAGTATTTGCTACCATTATGTACAATGACTGGAATAAATCTAGTTACTCATTATTTAGAATTACATTCTTGGTGAGCAGCACCACGATATTTTTCTGTTGAATGGGCATGATCGTGAACCCTGTCCGTATATAAACATTCACCACATATAAAACAATTAGTTTCAGTTTCAAAATGCATTTACTGTGATAATGTTAGTGGCTCCATTGGAATGATATTATTTAAAATAGAGGATATACGGATTGCATTTTTTCAAGTCTTTTCATAAAAACTTAAGGAGTATCAGGTCCTCTATAGAGCTCCAAATTATTTAACGAGTCATCATAGTTACATTTAATATAATACGCAAAGCTAAAAGGTTCATGAATGTAAGTAGTGTTTGTAAAAGGTTTGGTTGGATTTGATGAACATGTATTAACAAGTTTTAGCAAAGCTTCAATGTCGGCATATATAATATAAGAAATGGTACTCGAAACTGCTTCTGAAAGTCCTAAAATTTTAGAATGTTATTTCCAGGAGTAGGTAATACAGTGCGAACAGGATTACACCCCGATTTTGATGCTGAGTTAGTTGATCCTCTTTCCTAAAATATAGCAAACAGCTATCACACACCCACTTCTTGAGTTCGTTTTTTGGTATCTGACAACCGACAAGTCACCTTAAATGTTTTATCCAAAAATAGTGAGCATTTTCACCTTTAGTTATGTACAGTAAATTTACATGAGCATCATTCTTATCTCGAATATAATATAGAGGACCTTTGTTGTCAATTTCATACTCATTAATACTTACATTTTCAGCTCTTCAAAACGTTTAATGTCTTTTATCTCCATTGAAAATTCTATCTCTTTTAAATCCAACACTGAGGAATAGCAAGGATATGATGATGCTCTATCTACATGCACCACTGCTGGATGGAGAGCTGAGGTTGCAGCCCAAGCGAAACATGCTTGATCATTATTCATAACGTTCAGAACAGCTTTCTTACGTTCGATCCATACTGGTAAATCAATGTATGATGATGCTCGATAGGGCATTACATTTAATTTAAATATTTCATGTTCCACTAAAACATTTCTTAAGAAGCCAAACCCTCTAGGTTTTACATTCTTTAAAAATGTTGTTGTGATGCTTGGCAGCAGCTTATGAGGAAACGGCCATTACTGTTGGGGAGTTTGACTGCTCTTACGATAAGGAAATTGACTTCCTACTACAGGAATGACCTGAAAAATAACATTTCAAATGTGCAGGAAATTAAATCTGCAGTGTATGCTACATTATACCACTACATGAGCGCTGTTGACAATCCTCGTCACTTCAAATGCCCCTCAGGGAATATCACATGGTGCTTCTACAATAGGACAATTGCGAAGAAAGAAAAGTCAGAAAGTCACAAATACATGAAATCCGAGTTAGAGCCTGCAGTGGTAGTAAAAATTATGCCCGTTTACCAAAGGCTGGCAGCAGACGAAATTCATACCAGGTGTGTTAGTGGATGGAACCAGAATGCTAATGAGAGTCTTCACAGCACTGTGTGGTCAAAATACCCTAAAGCAAAATTTGTGTCCAAGAAACGACTGGAATATGCCGTTGTATCGGCTGTAAGCCAGTTCAACATGGGGTGCGAAACTAGCTTGGAAGTTCGGAAAGTTGTCTCAGGAGGAGAAATACGTGGCATTGCAAGGAACGTCAGTGGACAACGAGACAGGCAACGTATCAACCTATCCAAAACTAGGTGTTCTGAGCAGTCCAAAAAAGTGAGGAGGAAATTGGAACTTAAGAAAATAAGGGTAGAAGAGTTCCTGAAGACGAAGGAAGGGTCTACATGTGGTGAAGGAGAGATTTAGGCAGTTTCTAAGTGTCTTGGAACTTTAAACTGCTTTATCTCCAAAACTTTTTTCAACATTTTTTTCGTGTTTTAATTGCCCCTTGCAGAGCAGTTCTTAAACAATTGTCTTGTAAACATGCACAGTTATTCCTTGATAGGTTATGTAAAGATTCAAAGAGTGATTTCAAGAAAAAAGGAAAACAAGAACTAATTTTCATTAATGATAAATTATAAAGCTGAAAATGTATTTGAAAAATTAATTAACCCGTATTAAATAATTAATATCTCTGTATGTATCATCATAATTTTAAAAAGCCTCTTTGAAATCCTTGCAAATATCAAGGCGAACTTGTGTTAAAAAACAAGTATCTACAATGAAAATTATAATGCAAGGAGCTTTTTCACTAGATTACCATTTTTGTGAAAAAGTTTAATGGAAAAATTAATTATCTAAAAAACTATTCAACATACTGGTTTAAAATTTTGTGTTGTAAGTAGGCTATACCAACTTCAATAGAGTGCAAAGTTTCAACTGTGTACCTAATGAAGTGTAGATTTTGGTATTTCCACCAGACTCTCCCCTTAATTCATTGTCCGTGAACTCTCAGCAAATCTAATTTCAATTAGTTCCAACTTTGCTTACCAGATACCACTGTCACGGACACCTAGCAGTGGATGTTGGAACCTAATAAAGCGCTTATAACCAACTAAATATTATTTTAAAAAAATCAGTACCATCATCATCTTCATTTCCCCTTTTCCAGCTGACACTGGGTGGGGGCAAATATGGTTCCTATCCACTTTGTCCTGTCGTTCCACCATTCCTCTTCCAAACATAGTTACCAGAATGGTGATGTATTTTCAGGTCCTCTTCCACCACTATAACCAAAAGTAAGCTGTAGAGATAATACATTGTTAACTACCGTTCACGTGATTCAACTATAAAGTGAGAAAGGCCATGCCCCTCCCCAGCTTTTTATACAACGAACACACGTGCCTTGCATCAAATATCAGTCGAGTCAGCGTTCTCATGGTTGATAATAAACACCTGCATCACGTGACGTTATACGTCTGCAAAAATTATGTTTCGCACGCTTGCTTCCTGTACCGCTGCACCTCGAATCCGGTTGTAACACCTGCATCGCGTGAAGACGTACGCTGCAAGACCCTTCTCGTTTATAATTCGTACATAGCAGACCATTTGCGGTAAAAGGTGAAGCGGTAGAAGTGTAGCGACAGTGGTGGAGCGGTAAAGGAGGAGCAGTTGTGGCGATATAGTGGTTATTAACTAGGAAGGAATTAGGTCTGTAGACTAATAATACACATTCACTTCACGGTACGCCACCTTACCCATTATTCCAAGGAACACCAAGCTACAAAATATTACACATCACGGCCACCACGGCCATCATAGGACGTACATAGAGTGTCTGGGAATACTACAGTTCTCCACATTATCCCCAAACTGGTCAACCTCCAGGGGGATGAACAGATGTACGGGGCGTATAATTTGGTGTCCGCTGGGTGTTCGAAGGATTACTGTCCTGATTTTGCCTTCTCAAGCCGGTCGTAGTTGTTCGATGACTGCCCTGTCCTACATGATTCTCCTACCCGTAGTTCAGCTCCTTTTCCAGTAACTTGCCAGACGTGGTGATAATTCCGTAACTGTAACAGGCACTCCTTTGTTCATCTCGCCAATAGATCCCTTGTAGCCTGTTGTTTGAGCCGAAATTTCCATTTTAGGCTCGTAGGTGGGTCTGTATTTGGGCCTGTAGGGATGGTAGTCGCTTCGTTCTAGGTGCAAGAAATGGGCAGGTGTCAAGGTATCTGAACCTTCATCCTTCAACAAGGGGCGTGAATTTATTGCGGCATCTACACTGGTAAGGATGGTCTGCGTCCTAGGGTCTTCCTTAAGCAGCGCATTGCCGTGACCACCATTCTCTCCCACCATCCTCCCCCACCAAGCCGCCAGTGCCACGATGAACTTCCAGTGGAAATTAGTGGGCAGTATTGTCTTCCTTGAAAATGGTGCATAGCTCTCTCAGTTATTGTTGGCTGCGTGGAAGGAAATTGCGTGATCAGAGAACACCATGTGAGGAATACTTCTACGACTGAAGAATCTCTGAAATGACAGGAGAAATTTGTCTACTGTCATGTCGGATGTGATCTCAAGATGAACTGCTCTATTTGTGGCGCAGGTTAACAACAGAACTTAAACCATGGAGACGGTATTGTTGTATTTCGCATATAGTGGTCCAGCAAAGTCTAATCCTGTGAGAATGGGAGTGAGCCACGAACTCTGTCCGCTGGTAGTGGAGCTTCAGGTGCTTGTCCGTGGGGGTTGCTTGCACATTTGCAAGGTAAGCATGTGCGGAGAACTTTCCTTATTGTTTGTCGTGCGCCAATAATCCAAAACTGTCCTCGTAGTTCTGAAAGAACAATCCTTAATCCTAAATGCTGCAGCTTGACATGAGTGTGTCCAATCAGTAGATGAGTGAAGTGGTGACTGCCATCGAGGAGGAGAGTATGTTGTTCATTATAGGATACGTCCATAAACAACAGCCGACCTCCTATACGGATGATATTGTTTTGTTTGAAAGGCTGAAAGTTCGTAATTCTGGATTCCTTTGGAAGTGGTAAGTTTTTCATTAGAGCCTCGTATACCGCTGGAAAATCTCCCTTTTGGCAACGGAGATTAACGTAGTGCGACTACTATTCGATTCGGAAGATGTTAGTTCGCCGTGTTGATGACTTGATCTCCGATGTTTATTGCAAAACCGAACAATACAGCCCATCGTATGGAGGAGCTTAGTGTGAGAGCTGAAGTTAGAAAAAGTGATAAAGGGTTCGCCAGTAGTGACTATGCGCGATGTATGGCTTTTCTCGCTTATGGGAGTGATGAATGCTCGAGTACAAAGTCATAAGGCCATAATTCTGATGAGTCCTTGAGCCAAGTAGGGCCGTGTCACCATGTATCTGACGATGTCAGTTCCGAGACTTGGAGACCTCGGGACAGGTTGTCTGCTGGGTTGTCAGTTCCTGGACAGTGCTTCCACTGGAAGGGTGAAATTGATGGACGATTTCGGTAACGCGGTTTCACAAGAAGGTCTTCCAGCGATGAGGTTCACAGCGTATACAGCCAAGGGTGATGGTGGAATCCGTCCATAATATTGCCTTTGTAATGTCGCTACTCGTGGCCTTGCATAATTAATGCAAATGCCTTGCTCCTACTAGAGTTGTAAGCAATTCTAGATGGGGAAGAGTGACCCTTCTTATAGGTGCTAGTCTGGCTTTGCTGAAAACCAGTTCTACTGTTGTTTATACTTCCGACTGTATGCGTAAATATATGGCTGCACCGTACGCCAATTCAGAAGCGTCACAGAAGACATTAAGTTTGGAACCTCCACGTTGGTGGTTCAAAGCTTCTACCCTGTGTGAGATGGATATATTTGACAGATATATTAGATTTGAACACCATAATGACCACTTGTCAACAATATCAAAGGGGAGTGTCTCGTTCCATCCGATCCCTCGGCACCAGGTCTCCTGAAAAAGTAACTTCCTGACTACTGTTATTGGTGAGTAGAGACCGACTGGATCGTACAATCTGGAGGTTATTTGAAGTAGGTTTCACTTAGTAGCATGTTGCTACGAAAGAGTTTTCAAGATATCATTTGACGAAGTATAAAGTAAGTCACACCTAGTATTCTAATCTATTCTCAGGACCTGTGCATTTATCTGTGGTGTTAACCTTGTGTTTTCCAAGTTTCTTGAAGTGATGCCGAGTTGGTAACCCACTTTGACATGGGAAGCTTGATGATATCCATGAGTGCTGTAAGCTCTCTGTAAATTGTGCAGAGCTCTGATTCTTCCGTAAGTGAAGTAACGAAGTCCTCCATGTACGTGCATTTATCCACAAGCACAGCTGTGGAGGGAAATGAGTGTATGTGTGTTGTAGCTAATTCTCAACGGGTTGCAGTTAACAGAAATAGGCTTCATGAAAGTCCAAATGGTAATCTGGTAAACCGGTATGTGAGAACGTAATTCGTAGTTTGATACTGGCCATCATCGGTTGATACCACACGGAATCATAAAAACCTGGTTAAATCTCTGTCAACCGGGTCCAAAGACAGTTGTTGGAATGCCTGACTGACAACACCAAGAAGGGTATATTTGAATAATCTAAATCTACGTAGCATAGCCATCATTCCTGGAACGATATTAGGTCCAGTTTCCAGGATATCATTCAGTGATGGGGATCCGGGTGCGTGAGATGATGCGTCAAACACAATTCGCAATTTCTCAAGTAATTGTTTTTCCTTCTTGATGGCGTGGTGAGGGAGATAAAAGGATGAAAATTGTTGATTATATTTGTCGACAAATTCTACCTATCCTTGGATGATATAGTTTAGCATCTGATGGTGGTATATAGCTTTATAGCCTACTCATACTTTTTCTCAAATCCACGAGTTAGAGCCTGCAAGCGCCTTTCAGCATTTGCGCGATTGTTATTCAGGGGTAGATGATCATTCTTTGGTAGTTAAACTACTCTTCTGCCGTGTTCAATATTAAATGACTCGGGAAATTGATGGAGGATTTTGGAGTTTTTTGTAATGAGGGACTGCGCCTTTGTTTCGGTGTCTCGTATACCCATGCTTTCGAGATCGTGTATGTGGTATTCATCTGTGAGCTCTACTTTGTTTACGTTGGCATTGTTGATAGTGATTCCTGATCAGCTTCCGCTGAGTATCAATCATAAGATCGAGGGGAGTAGAACAAGTGAAGGGGAAATGCGTATGGGGGGAGTATCCTTCATCAACTTCCAGTAGTTATCTCCTCCAATTAGATATTCAATTGGGAGATAGTTTAGGTTATCCTTAGGGTCAGCTAGTATTAACTTGCGTACAGGCTTCACGGAAGAGATGTCTTGTGGCTCTGTAGGGTGCATTGAGTAAGCGTTCGCACTTTCGAGTGCGGTGATACCTATTGTCGTGTTGGCCTGGGTGCCCTGTAACTGGAAACTAAACAGACGATGAATTTGAGGGATAGTTGTTTCAGATTCAAACGCTGTTTTAGATACGTATCGTTCCGTGAGAGTAGACAAGGGACTTGCTTATGAATGTAGACTGGCTGCCTCCATCGAAGATGCAACGTGTCGTTTTACTTAAGCCAGTTGGTCCAACAATCCGAATATGCGCAGTTTGTAAGTGAGTATAGTCAGGGGTCTGAGAGTGGATTTTATGACCGAAGTAGAGGTTACATCATTAATTGAGCAAATGGAGTAGTGATGGGATTGTTTACATTTTGAACAAAATGATCTCCCCCGTCTACTGCAATTCTTCGAATTATGCTGTCGATTCAGGCAGAGGAAACAGTGATTATAGTATTTAGCTTGTCAAATCGTTCATGAACAGTTTTCACCTTCCTACAATCTTGCGCCCAGTGGCCTCGTTGGTCGCAAAATGCACATAATGGTTCTGGTGCTGCTTCGTTTGCTGCAATGGTTCTTTAAACTTAGCATTTAATTGAACTGCGGATGTCGTGGGGACGAGACTGGTTGAAATCACTGGGTCACCTCTGATCTTCTGGGTGACTATTGCTCCATCGACTTCTTCACCAAGAAATTCCATCAGCTTCAGAATGTCGCCTTCCGATATATTATTTCGTGTGATGTGTAGGATCCATCGTCTACAGATATCATCAGGGTAGGTTTGGAGTATCTAGAGAGCAAGTACACGCCCATAGCCGTTTACATCTTCACCTAGGGCTTGTAATGCCTGGATACCGCGGTTGCATTCAATGTATGTCGTGTTGAGCGATTCCGGACAAACAGTTTTGGTAGGTAGGATATCCTCTAGATAGTCGATTTGCGTCTGTATCATCCGTTTACGATCTACGTATTTGGCCCTTAAAATTTTCTTAGTGCTCCCGCAGGTAGAAGCAGTCACGGCAATTCCGTCAAATAGATGTTTCGGTTCACCTTCACGATACCCGCGTAAAAAGATAAGTTTATTTATTGTCAATAGTGACTGGTCTTTGTAAATGGATGCTTCAAATTGTTCCTAAATCTCATCCAGTTTTCGATAATGCCTGAGAATGGTTCGAGTTTCACTGGCGGTAATTTAACAGAATGGGTGAACATTGAAATGGAAGTGGTCTTGTTGGAGGTAGCAGAAGAAAGTTTAGTGTCTGCCCCTCGTGTGGCTTTCTGTAAACCCCGATTTGCTTTATCTATGTATTCTTCGCAACTATAAATATCGGTGTTGTATTCTGTGTCTGGGAGAAGATCGTGAATGGAGTCATCTAATTGGATTAGCCTATTTAATGTTTCCTGAAGTCATCTCCAAAATGCTTGTAGTCTTCAAAACTTGTGTATTCAGTAAAACTGTCAATAGTGGTTAGAAACCATGTCACATTGTTCCTCTCTCGTGTTCAACTTTTTTCAATTTGTGTAGTCGGTCCGCAGGGTTCTCTTGAGTCGACATAATGAGGCGGCAATAAATATTCGGATTAGCTGGCAGTCCAGTACTCTCCTGTCTTGAGCTGTGTTGGAATTTCCTTCAGTGTAGTTATTGGTAGTGCTACATCTATTCTGCAGAGTGCATGATTAGTCGAGATTCCAAAGTTGGCCAACAGAAAGCGCTGGTGTGGTAGTTGAACTTGACAATGATGTATTTTGGGACGTAACTGACAGGTCCGCATTCGCTTTGCAGATGTGCATGCAGTTCCAATGTTTGCAGCTAGATCACGCTACTAATTATGTGTCAGTAACGTACTGTATGATCATTTGCTGGTATTTTATGAAGTAATTCAAGTAGATCTCATGCAGGTAATATTCATGCGTACTGGAAATTCCTCAGACGAAAGATTTTTCTTAGATTAATTTAGACTGGTGGCGTTGGGCGAGGATCGGTGGCGTCTTTTTCTCGCTGACAAATCGAGAAGGCATGGTGCTTATTTGTTTACAATATGCAGTTCCTTGTTTCTCCAATAGATGCCAAATGAGTCACTTCTGGGATCACATTTAATGAAATTAGGAAATTAGGTTTCCAAAGTATTTTCCAGCTGATAATCTGCATGCATTACTAAAATGATATCAATTTGTGATGGTTTGACTTATCTGAATTGGATTAGTTGGCAGTGAGAACTCTTGTAATGTTGTCGTTGATAATATGACGGGCTGTAAGCTGACGTGATGTCCCACGGTAGGGTATAATGTTCTCGGCGTCGAGTGTCCTTCCGTAGTGTAGAAGGCAACAAAGGAGCAGTAGCACTGTTCACTAACATTAGTAAATACACATGTCACTGTTATCGTACGAGTTTTGTTCAGTTTGGTTCCTGTTTCATTCGGTTCTGTTCCGGTTTAGTTCAATTCAGTTCCAGTTTAGTTCGGGTCCGGTTAGGTAGGCGCGCCATCCATATAAGTGGTTGCACGCAGTCGCCATCTTAGAGGTAGGGAGGTGGTGGAGGGTCATGAACCGACAAAAAACACTACTTAACAGCAATAAGATTAGGGAAGATATAGATGATGTTAGTGACAGCATCAGTGCAGAATTGGATGCATATAGGAGTGAGTCCTGAGCTAATTTGAAAGGAGTCAAAGCAGAGATTCGCACTAATAGGAATGAATGCAAAGACACTCTTAATATTAACTGGGATATACCAACAATAAGTACTAGGTTAGACGATGTTAAGAAAGAACTAATGGAGGATTTATTAAAGAACAAACAAGACGTGGCGGTGGAATTGAATGTTAGACGGATTGAAACTAATGTTTGTGTAGAGCAGGGAAAAGCCCAAGTTGCTAACACACAACAACTCATAACTGAACAAATGAACGATATGACCAATAGGATGCAGGAGATCAATCAGTATGTTAACACAATAAAAGCTGAAGTAAACGTAGTCAACACAGTGATGAAATTAATTAGAGGCATTGCAAGAGCCGTGCATCTCAATGCCAGGAAATCAACACAATACATGGATACAGTGAAGGCTGAGATTGTAGTGAATTCGAAGTCCATGAAGAAAATTCAGGCAGAATTCAGGAAGGAGTATGACACATTGAAGGAGGAACTGACAACTAGAATCGAAGTAGTTAGAAATGACGTATATATCTGGAAAGAAGAAATATATCAGAATAATCATGACTGGAGGAAAGACTTTGAAAGGCAGATACAAACCACACGCAAATGAACACAGGAAGCTAACGATGTTTCGCTGGGATTTGTTAGGATGTACATCGATGAATATGACACTGAATTGACCGATAAGTAGGGATATGAAAATTTTAAAAGAAGTAATACACAGGTGATAATGTGTTATAATAACCCTAAAAATGGCGAAAAAATATGTTTTTGAGCTCGCTAATTTTCGCGAATTTCGCATGAAAACGCGAATTTTGCATGAAAACGTGAATTTCGCATGAAAACGTGAATTTTAGCTTTTTTAGTTTTTTTTACAGTGAACTTTAGAATATGAAACAACAAGTAAGACGGATTAAGTAAATTAGAGAAGATATGAAAGAATTAGAAATAAACTTGGATGACTTGCAAAACAAATAAAAAAATAAAAAACTGAGAGATATAAAAATAAGATTTCAGGCTAAAATAGACAAGCGTAATACAGTAAAAAGGATATTTACAGATGAGGAACGCCTGAGAAGATCAAAGCGAATGAAAAGCTACTGGGCGACTCGGAAAGGAAACTTACTGACGAAGAGGACCAAGAAATGATTGACTGAAGTGGTCCAATTACGCCGTAAAAGCAGAAGTAGAAGAAGAAGATCTTCCGATAATTCGCGGAAATTAATACACTAATTTCCGCGAATTTTTGAATGCCGTGAATTATATGCAGTAATGTTTTTAAGCCTACCAAAATGAAAACTATTGGTTAAAATATTGAAATGTATTTTAAGAACACGCAGAAAAAATAATTATAATACTTGATAACATAGTATTGTAAGACACAATTCGTGGATTATACCAATATAAAAACTATGAGAAATGACTGTCATCACTTTTTGATTGTTAGATAGTTTATTTTTATAAATTTTAGATTGTACAATTCTGAAGAAAACAATATATGAGGACGAAAATTTATCTCGATTTTCTATATAAGAGATAAGTGTGACTACAGACACACTAGCTTCACTGTGGGAACTTTCGGGATTTCCGTTGCATCACTCCTTCACACGACATGTAATGGTAAACCTCATCAACAGTCAAATTCCGTAGAATATCCTCATTGTTTTCATGTCTGAAACCATGATCGTCTTTATCGAACTCTAATTACTGAATGTCATTTTCTTCTGCATCTTGGCATTCATCCAGATTTTGCCCTAATGTCATCATGTCACCTAGTCCGTTTGAAATATCGTTGTCACAGAAGCCAACAAACGCTTTTTTTGTGTGAGTGTAGTAGCGGTAATCTTCTCTCAGGACTTAACTGCATGGAGAGCATCCAACAAACACGGAATGATCGGAAACTTAACGTTAGATAGCGGACCTCGCTTTCCGGTCTTTATCAATCTGGGCGGTGATCCTGATAGGTTACAAACTTATTGAGGTTTTAAGGGTCAGAACAGCAAGGTCACCTGCCCCTTCATCCTAGTAACTCCTCGACACGTGGCGTCATATAATGCACCATTCAGACACGAATATCTAGATGGCAAGTATCCATATCAAAATGTGCCACTGTTTCCTGAACCGGTCTTAACCAGATGGTCTTCTTGGTTTCATTCTGTAGTATACCTGTCGGAGTACTTGAAAGATATTGAGCAATTTATGAATGAAGTAGTAGCGACTGATAAATCTGGTGTTGATTTGCTGAAAAATGTTTCACTTGACGAAATACTTGAGATTCAAAGAATCTGGCACAGACATCACTGAACTCTTCCCTTTATTAGAAGGCCGCATCCAACTGTTCACCTTCCTGATGGACATCTACAGAGAATTCAGCAAGCCCTTAAACTTGCTGTTTCTGGAATTGACGGTACTAATATTAAGGAGCTGTTTGAGGGTTGTGGAAATGTGTTAAAAAGAGAGAAAATACATTCCGTTTTAGTAGAATATTAATCAGCTTGAGATCCGTTGATCCTGGGAACAAGATTTACAAATGTGTGCGTTTGATCCAGCAGAAATAGTGCCAATGAACATCAATGAGGACCTTGCAAAGAAAATTAAGAAGTTGCCATTCTGTGGAACACTCGAAGAATTGAGGTCATAAGAGGATACAACGAACTGCAAACTTTAATCAAGAAGCAGATGCACGACAGGACCAAGACAGACATTGTTTGAGTTTTGCAAGGAATGACATATGTATTTCCAAAGTTCTCAGAATCTGTGCTGAAAACCATTTTGATACCCTGTTCAAACGCTAACTGTGAACATTTGTTTCTCAACTTACACTAGCACGTTAAGTGATATGTGTCACCGTTTGTCACAAGAGAATTTGGATCTCTTCATTGAAGTATACTTTGAAGGATGACTGAAATGTGTTATGTTATCCATGAAATAAAAAATCCCACCTAAAATTTAACATTTTGAAAGTACCGAAAAGTGCACCTGAAGCCAACGAATTTGCCACTTTAAAATACCGCTTTCTTCACTCCGAAATAAGATAAAATGAATGAATTTGACAAATGTGTGAGAGGGAAGATAGAACGCTTGGAACTACATGCAAATTTTATCCAGCTTAATAACGAATCGGCAATTGGACAGACGAAAGAGGAACGTTCGCCTAATTATTCCAACCTACCAAAATTACCTGAAATTAATGAAGCAGAGATGAGTACCCAAACGCCGAGGGAAGACATAATTCCGAATTCAAATCCCTCTCACATAAGAGTCAATACACCTGAATTCAATCCATTTCCTGACACGAGTAGAACTCCGAGCTCAAATGTAGTCGTATTAAGAGCCAATGAGGATCGTCCTCATAAATTTTCTGGTTCTGGAGCGACCCCAGGCGAATTTCTTCGATGTCTGGAAAATTACATGCGTGAGATGATGATTACGCCAGACGGACAGTTTAGTAGAGCGTCTTCTCGAGGGCAGTTGTTTAACTTGGTATAAAGCGTTCAGCTATTCCTTTCGTAACTACCAGGAATTTAAAGAAGCATTGTTGAAGACGTATTGGTCCGTGGAAATTCAGCAAAATATCAGGGCTGAAATGTACCGCAAGAAATACGCTAGCACGCAACCAACTAAATAAGCGGCTTATCTTTCCAGATCAGCTAGCCAAACTTCAGTGTTTGCAATCACCGTCTAAAATAAAGGCCATTTACCAGTTTCCCAAGCCAACGAAGATCAAACACGTGGGACAGTTTCTCAATGTCTAGCAATTTTTTTAGCGCACATTGTCCTGCTTATTCCGACACTGTCGCGCTGTTACAGAATTTATTACGGATGAACAATTAATGTGCCTGAATCCAAGAATGTGATCATGCCTTTGAGAAAGCCAAGACCATGTTGCCAGGGGCATAACGCTTGAATATCCTGACTATTTTCGTATATTCATTATCGAGACCGACGCATCAGCTATTGGCATATGAGCAATTCTGTTGCAAGAAGATGACGAGAGACAACGCCATAGCATCGCATTTTTTAGTAGGAGACTGCGTCCGCATGAGAGAAATTATTTCACCACTGAGCTGGAGGCGTTATCCGTAGTCTTTGCTCTAGACAACGGGAGGAAATTACTCTATGGACAGCGAATCATTGTAAGGACTGACCATCAGGCACTCACATTCCTAACGAAAACAAGACTGGCAAACGACCGCATTACGCGATGAACATAGTTTTTAGAGCAGTACGATCTTACTATTGAACATCGTCCCGCCAAGGAGAATGTCCTAGCGGATATCCTTAGCCATAATCCGGAGCAGCAAATAAATACCATTGACATCATGGGAGAATGTGATGAGTACCTAAGAAGATTGAAGTATCTTGGACTAGGCCAAAGACGTGATAATGAGCTACGGCATATCATCCGATTTTTAGAACGGAAGATGGATGCTTAAGATCCTGACTACGTGATGACTGCCCGTATTGCTGACAGTTATGTCTGATAACGAGGTTTACTACATCGATTCATAGATGCAGATCACACTCAACTTCGTGTGATGGTACTACCCAGATACCAAGATATTGTCACTGAACTAGCGACCCTAACTGGAGGACACTCTGGTACGGATAAGACCCTGGCTACTATACAGGGGACGTTTACTTGGAGGAATATGGGAGCTTTATACGGAAATGCTTGAATGCATGTGATCCTTGCCATCGCAACATGTACAATTCCGAATAGTTAAGGGAACCGCCTAGGCCAATATTACCAACTGAGCCGAGGGAGCCTTCGCGATGGACCTTTATGGACCAATTCCGAAGTCTGGCAGGGGTAACAGGTATACTGTCGTACCACGTGACGTGTTTAGGAAGTATGCAATTCTGCACCCGATTCAGAAGGCCACTGCTAAGCAGATTATCCACAGATTTAAGCGTCAGGTGATTCCGAAGGATGGAAATCCCCGATTCTTACTCACGGATCATGGATCCCTATTCACCTCAATCGAAATTTCTGAAGCTATGCAGGAGCTAAATATTGACATTCTTTTATCATCTATCAGGCAACCAGAGAGTAGTCCATCTGAAAGAATTATGGCTGAACTGAGCAAATACATGCGTCCTTATTGTGCGGATGCACACTGGAAATGGACTGACGTACTTATAATTATGATCAAATGTATTAATTACACACGTCATGAGAGCACGGTTCAAATACCCGCAGTATTACATCTCAATCAGAAACCTGCAAGAGCCTGGCAGCATATAAATACCATACCACCATGCTTGGAACCACCCCGTGCAAGTAGAATTACGGCTGAGAGAGAAGGAATGAAGAGTCAAGCCCAGAAGGGCTTCTTACAACGTGTGAGAAACCAACGCTTTCGTGGAACACTGAATGGGAACTATCTAGTTCTAATACGGAGACCTGTAATCTCTAACCCATCAGAGAGGATATATCACAAATTCGTCACTTTATTTCATGGGTCACATCGAGTTGCTGTTGTATTTGGTAATGGAAGCTACGCGATCAACGATTTGCAGCCAGACGAGAGGATTGGGATTCTTACTGCTGCTAATCTCAAGATATACCATCAGATATACCATCTATAATTGTATTTAGTCGACGGAGAGGCGTATGAGCCTGATTCCTCATTCTCGATCTGAAGATCGATGGCAGTGTGACGACAGTATCCAAGAACACACTTTGGAACTACGCGGAACGCACCTGAATGGCCATTGAGGACATTGATTTGACTTTGGTGTCTGGATAACTTATTTTTGTGCATCCTGTATTATTTATAAACCCTGGAATATTTTGGTATTGATCAGCATCTTTATTTTGGAATTTTAAGTAATTCTAACTAATTAAGTAATTTTATAAGTAATGATGAGTAAAATTTACGCATATTTAGGGTAGTGGTAGTATAATACATTGTATTGGATTAATTGTAATTTAATTACACTCAAGTGGTTCTTAAACTCTTAAAAAGAGAAAAAATTAAGAAATTGAATTAATAGTTGAATTTTTGTCAAAATTACATATATTTCACTACTTGTGGTAAGTTTCTCTGTCGTTATTTATTAATCGGGGCATGTCTTCTTTTGATGCTCCCCACAAATTGGCCGTCGGCCCTCCAAACAATAGGTAGTAGTGTGCTTTCTCTTGGTGTAACAACAATACGCACACTATTTTGCTCGATCCTTTTTGAGATGGAAGTTCTTTGCCATCTGCAACTTCTTTCTTTTCACGAGCCACATCGTGAATCATATTCCTTAGTTCCTTTCTGAGTGTCGGCGGATTTAGCCTTGGATCTCCCATTCATTTGTCAATTTGATGTCCAAATTTAACATGAACTGCAATCTGGATAGTGGTTTACTTCCTTCTTGGTTCTTCTTGTAGAAATTATGGACATAAATTACTGTACCCGTTCGTCCTGGGGATGCGATGACCCATCTGCTATTACATCGCATTCCTGGAGTTCCATGACAGAGCGGAGTTAAATGAACCTCTAGTCAAATAAGGAATGTGTCGGAAATTCAGCTGAGATATCGAAAAAGCAGAGGGTAACACGAGACAAAGTATCTCTAGGGTCGTTACGGGCTTAAATTTAATTGAAAAAAAAATGCAAATATAAATGGGCGCCATCAACTGAACTCCTAGCAAACCACATCCTTTCCAGTTAAGCCTTAATCAAGACAAGGAAAGAAAAAGGAAAATCACACCATCATCAGATCACAACTAAGATAAAAACAAATTTATTTCACTTTGATAGTCAGACAGACATTTTAAATATTCATCCTACCTGAGAGCATGGTCGAATGCCAACGTTAAATTGTCATTGTCCTGAAATCGAACCATCTCTTTTCTAATCAAAAATATTTAATCCACACAAAACAGGAAAAATCTCTAAAGTTCTCTTGGGTTCTCAGGATCACCATAGCTCTATGCCTTTCGTCACTGACATTCGTGATACCTGAGACCTAATTTCTCTTTAAATTAACATCATGAATGTGGATTTGAAAATATTATTAATCTGTCTAAACACACATATTATAATCATATATTTTAAATATCACGTAATTTATGGCTTGCATGGCATAATTTAAACGTTGAATACGTTAGTAAAATGCTCCTAAACATCGAATAATTAATTTACACTATTTACATTGTCATTAATAATTGCTTGTTTGTGAATTACAGAAAATCCACTGCTCATTGGTCATACTCATCATCAGCATCAAAGTTAAATATTTCTCACATTAATTCTCATTTCAAAATTCAATATATTCCTGTCAGAATCATTAACTCATCATCATTAAATCATTTAAATGAAAATTATTATCATCACTTCATTATACTTTCTAATTATTCACACACTCTTATTTTATTATCTCCTTCAGATTAAATCATCTTAAATCATCAATATAAATTATTTAATTCATCAACTCAAGTTGCAATTTCTTCAAATCATTTCTCAATTAAATTTATTTAATTCCATATAAATTCATTAATCATGAGCTTCTTTAATTAATTATCACCTTCTAATTCAGTTATTCATCATCTATCCAATCACCTATTAATTTATTTAAATCAGTTTATTTCTCCAATCTTTAATTCATCCATTTATTTAATTCGTTGATTTATTCCAAAATTTAATTTATCAATTTATTTAAATTTTATTCTTCTGGTTATTTAGATTTTTATTATTTCATCTAGTCATTCTGATTTTTATTTCATTGGGTCAGATCATTAATATGCTTAAATTTCAGATTATTATTTCATTAATTATTATTCTCAGAAAATCTTGTATTATTAACTTTATTTATTTGTTTAATTTCCTAACAAATTGTTTAATATGGGTTATAGAACGTTGTCTTACAGTTTTATCCCTTCCAAGTTATATCTCGTATTTAATTATCATGCCAAAAAATATTATTGCCTTCACGACATCACGTTGGATCTGACTATCCACAACTACATTATATATCCTCACTTCTTCAAATATCACATTTGAATACCACAATTATTCCACAAAACTCCATAAATAAGAGTTTAGTGCTTTTCAGTCGGATCCTAGTGTTTTATTAATCTCATGTAATTTATTTCAGGATTAGGGCATAACCCATCTCTTTTGGGTACATTCGTGTTGACCGACTGAAAAGCACTAAACTCTTGTTTACTAAGGCAACACTGAAAATATGGCTTCAAACACCACAACTCCATAAATATTCAGCACATACAGCATGAATCTCAACAATTACGCTAGACTGGGTTCGACAACCTCATGTCTGCCTCAAAATACATTAGTAATATTGCAACTATCACTTGGCAACTTCCACAAAATGCCTATCACAAACTTCACTTAACCATGTTGCATGATCTACAAAAAATATATAACTGGCTTCAAATTATCAACGCACACAATCTCCAATAACTGTATTTACTCTGATCACATCTAGACAACTTCTTAAACAACTAGAAAAAATATTACCTTAGTAATTCAAGATCTGCATTCAAATAGCATAAATTCTCTTACAATTCTCATAATTCACATCACAGAAAAACACCAATGTGCTATAATCTCTCATATCAAAATCTGCAATACTGATCTGCCTTAAAATAAATCTGACCATTAATGATTCATCTTACAAGATTCAATTACTTTAAATCCTTCTCAAAGGTATCAAACACAATTATAAAAATCATCAAAAGCATCAGCTGTACCAGCTGTTAAACTGAAAGTACTCTCAAAAGAGTATAGCAACAAAATATTGGATTGGCAAACAAGAATTACAAAATGTAACCCTGCTGACATTTATCTTTACTTTATTTAACAAAAATTCGACTGATATGTGACTAGTAGTTCCTTGTTTGATTCTCTTTCAATCTCAAGTACACTCGGATGATAAAAATGAGTCCCTCAATGGCAAGTAAGATGAGTAACCACCATACAATCGTATAAATACGAAAGACCTTGCCCCGTCGACTAACATGATAGTGCCCTGAACGATGGGTAAGATGAGTAACCACCATACAATCGTATAAATACGAAAGACCCCATCTCGAAAACTAAATGAGTGAATGTACCAGATCGGAATCAACAAGTCTCTAGTTGTCATATAAAAAGCGATATTTATTCACTAAAGTGAATAACATCTTAATATCTCCAAACAATCCAATGGAAAAAAATCCCTACTGATGAATAATACACACTCGCTAGTATGCAATGAACTGACGAAGTAATTTAGATAATCAATTGCAGATCACGAGTTCGAAATACTCGTCACACAAAAAAAAAAACTATTCATGAAAACTATCCTTACTGGAAAAATGTCTAAAAGACCAAACATCTGCTTAATAAAGCCAACCAATGGTGAGAATTTCGTATAATGATGCCTGCCATATCATATGGTCACGCCATATTCTAGCAAAATATGAAGCATATAAAGTCAAAGCCATGTCTAAATAATCGTATCACTCCTATTAGAAAAATATACATGTGTGCCCAGTATTCATGAAAATAATCGTATCAGGAAGTCATAACTCTTACAGTACCTTCTCATAATCAGCTGTTATTAAATTTCAAAGATCGTCGATTATCCTTATGTAATGAATTTCTCGAAAGATCGGCGTGAATATCATTCCACCCACGCAATGACGATTGCCTTCAAATCCCAAGTGAATCATCTGGTGGACCTCCTCCTCTTCAGGAATCGAATCCATCGCTCCGTGGTGCCATCGCGTCTCTGTCTTCGTTTACTCCGACATGATGAACTGCTGGTTATCCATAGCGGATACTGTCCAAATCCTCACGAAAAAGTTCATAGAAACAGCGTACCCCATATTCCTCTTCTACGTTACGCCACTGTCCCATACAATGTTCGGTTTGAGTGTTGAAAGTTCAATCTCCACAGCGGTTTAGTCTCACTTGCAGAAAATACATTTTATTTGTGAGAGTGTATAAGTTTATGAATCAACCTGTAGCTGTGTTCGTACTCGGTAATTTATAACACTTCATAAGAAAGATTTGCATTAATGCACGAGCCAATGTTCATAAGTGCATATGCTTGTAACATTTCGTTTGCCTAAAATCGTTAATGTTATTTGGAATGCGTTATGAAATGCATAGTCGTAATGTCATTGAAGAACTATGTTCATTTGAAGTTCACAGTTGCAGTATCTCGTAACTATCTGCCTGCACAATTCGCTTACTAAATACAAGTCCCAACTCAACGTTGTAATGAAGTTCAGCTTCTATCATATTACTTGCGTATAAAACTGGAAATAACCCGCTCGTCTCTACTGCAATGTTCTAGAATAATCTCCGCTTAAAGCTGGCCTCGCCATGCCGCTCTGCTATGCTGTTCTGCGTTAAAATGCAGCTCGAAATAAAGTTCTCCGACTCGTTTTACTGTGCTGTTCTAAACCCCGGCCTTCTCATGCTTGCTTGGCCCGTACAGCTGGTGTCGTAACCGGTCTTCACGCTGCCTACTGCGGGTGTCTGCCTGGCTCACTGACCTACTTTCCGTTCTCTGCTTGGTGAAGTTAAAACTGTCGCTTTCACTTTCCGTGACAAATGCTGTTCGCTGCGCGACTTTTACCATACGCTCGGCGCATGTCCCACTCAGCTCGCTGTCTGAATTCGACTGCCTTGCTAACTGTACTTGACTCTCTTGCTCACTGAGCTCGACTCCTCTGCTTACAGAACTCGACTGACTGTCTCTAGACTGCATTGACCTGCACCTCCCTGGCGCAGTCACGTGACGTTCTCCCCACCTCTGTGGTCTTGCGTCACAAATATAATCTCGAACCCCGATCATCTCGGCTATTAAGTTATACAATAACTTAAGGGTTATCTGTCTTCCTTCAAATTATTACCATATATAATGCGTGTTATATCTTCTCTTCTGAGATGTTTAAATACCATGTTCCATATAGATCTTAATAAAGCTTCATAATTCCATCCATAATTCCATCTGCTTGACTGCTGTCAGTGCCTTCTTAATCCTAGACCTTCTACGCCATCTTGACATTCCTCTTGACTCGATTTGAGCGCTATCTTTTCATAACTCTTCCTATAATCTCAACTACGGCTTAATGTCTGCTGGCGTAGCCGATAGCCTCAACTAGGTATCGGGTACATTACGTAGGCATTGACTGAGGCCATGATCATCATATTGAATAAGAATCACAGTGACCATCGTTTAGTTTTACGGTACAGTTCATATTATGAATCATCTGATCATATTTACCTACCTACACCTCCTTTGGTGTCATTGTAATGAAGTACCATCACTGGCTTTTCAGTGCTTTCATGAATAGCTGAATCATTGTGTGCAGATGATATCAAAGTGACACATTTCTGGACGTTTGGTTTTTACGGTAGGAAACAACTGTCATGTCATCATGGAACAAGAACATAGATGTTCCAGGTTTCCTGTTTTGAAACTTGGGGTCAATAAACCGAGATGGAAACTCTTTTTTGCTTTTCTTTATAGTAACTACAACAGACACTTTGTCCTATTTCAAAAGTGACTGGACAAGTGGTATGCTGCAGAACCAGTTACCCATTGTCACATTGCGATTGAAACCTCTTATAGATGCCACCAAAGTCTTAACAAAGTAGTCAGCAGAAGGCCGGCCATCTGTGACAGTTCCTTTTCCTATATAAGGCATAGCATCCGCAACATACCTGGTTGAATGCATATTCTTTACTCAAAAATATTAACGGGCATTGGTAATGATGCATAATACTTACGAAGTGACTTCTGCTTAAGCCAGTCTGCTGCTGAGAGGAAAGCTTACACAGGTCTCAACATGCCATAGTCCTCACGATGACTATATATGGGTAGCATAGCTGTAAGCTCAGCAAGCTAATCCCCACCAATTGGTGAAGGGTTACGTTGTTATGCGCCACAAGCGTAAAATTTACTCACGTTACCATTCTAGGGTTAATAAACGTATAACATCGCAGAAACATGATCTGAAATAATTGGATCAACACTTGACTACAGCAGTTACAGCTTACTTCCAACTTCTTCGGCGTGGTACACTCGATCTCTCAGAACCCATGGTGGGTGAATGTGTTTTTACATAAGTGAAGTCTACCATTGATAATCCATGTTATATCTTTGTGAAAGTTGTATATAATTACTCATCACTGCGTGTACAGTGCAGTGAGACATCGTGAGACACTTATTTCAGCATTAATTTGAGTGATACTCTCGATCTGTCAGAACTCTTGGTGGGTGAATCTGTTTGTACGTAAGTGAAGTCTATCTTAATCCACGTTATATCTTAGTGAAAGTTGGATATGATTATTCACCACTGCGTGTACAGTGCAGTGAGACTTCGTGAGACTCTCATTTCAGCCTTAATTTGCGTGATACACTCAATTTGTCAGACCTCATGTCGGGTGAACGTTTCTTTTACATAAGTGACGTATAATTGATAATCCACGTTATAATCGTGCAGGAGTTGTGTATAATTGATCATCATTGTGAGAGAATTGGACTGTATAACTATTTAAAGCAGTATTTTGGTGTATTTGCCGAGTTATAATATATTTCATACAATGCACACAAGGACGTGGAATTTAGTAGACATTTGGTCTACCTATTTGTGAAAACACTTTATCTAAGTGTATAAGAATAAATCTTCACAGCAAATTACAGTGGGATAATGATTACCTAACGTATTGGTAGAAAGAACAGTGAATGTTTATTTTATACGATGGCTTATTGCAGCAATGTTCGACGACCACGTGGTGTGAACGTGAGTGTAATTAAACAATTTGGAGTGTTGCCAAATATGATATAAATGTTTTTTACGTCAGTGGTGGGTGTTATCGCTATTGTTGCATATACCGCACCTTTGTAGAGTCAGTGAAAATATTCCTTTAACCTGTGAAAATCACGCTACTGGAACGCACATTAATCAAAATGGGAGCACATGGTTATGGAAATCTCGCCCAAATGTAAAAGTATCCTTATTCTATAGAAGATGTGATCACGAAGTAGTTTAAACATGACCTGCGAGAGCGACGGATGTCAGGAAATGCTGGATTTATGAGCATGGAATGTAAGTGATCCTCGCTTCAATTTATCATGTAACAGGGTTGAATAGTTCTAGCGGTGGAATAGGTTTAGACGGTCTTACGAATTTTCTGAACATTCTGATTGGTAGGATTTTGTTTTATGTTTAGTTGATAATTATATCTGGTCACACGTATCGTTTCAAACAGCGCCTGGAGGAAGGTTGCTTTGCAAATAACTCTTTGCTATATTTAGTACGAGTTGAGAATTTATGTGGCTTTAAGGCAGATTGCCTTGTATAATAATGCAGGACACTATTATATAATAACGAACAGTTGGAGGTTAGCATATGTTTTTCAAGGCCGTGTGAAGGCCGTGGTATTGATCGCTTCAGAAGCAAGCTTTCTGTAGCAGTAATCTGTATGTGAATTTCAAGGCAGTGTATTCTGAGAACCCGCTTGTTGCTGTCACTACAGCTGGTAACCTGTTTAACGCATAACCAGCGTGCAGAGGAGGCTTTGTTCATTTATTTAATTCCCGACAATCGACGACACAATCAGACTGAATAAAGTTTGTATCGTTGTGTGTGAGAGAACACGAGTTTGAGGGAAGTTTAGACCTGATGTTTGAGAACTGATCTTTTGAGTACAGTGAAACTGGCTGGTTATAGAATTTAATGATATTTCGACTACTTTTCATGGAAAACGTTAGGTACTGAAAGTACGAGTATATGAGCTGTTATTGCGAGCTTGTGTCCAGGAATGGGACATCTTTTTAAAATTAGGATCATGCTATTGTGGTGTCCAGAGGAGTGAATTTTTAGGGGAGTATTTGAGCTCATATTTTCGAGGTAATTTATGATTTTGATATCTTTCCAGCAACTTTTTACGCTTTTGGCAAGTTTACTGATGATTGTGACTGACGCGTCCAAGTTATTGATATTGAATACAGGGTGTTTATGGAGCTAGTGAACAGTGATTCACTGATATTATGAGGTATTTCTTAGGTGTTTCTCCCACATTCAGAGCTACACTAGACACATTTATTGGTCACTAAAGATATACAATGTCTCCCACAAATCCAACCCCTCGTCCTCGTCGTGGGAGATGGGCAACGTAATTAAGTAGGGGATTGCCTGTAGGGGTGAAGTACAGTGGGGACTTCGTGTGCCTCAAGACCGCTATGGTAGCTGTGAAGGCCCTACAGGAACCCTGAAGAAATTACGGCTAACGGGGCTCTGGTGAAACAACTGCTGCCTTGTAGTTTGGAGTTGGTTCTTCAAAGGCTAAGGGAAGAAACCCTGACAGAAAATCAGCCTGGTGCCTCAGGCTTAAGGTGGCAGCCCCTCCAAGGCACTCGGAGGCAGTGGGTTAATCACTCGCTCCTCTTAAATAAACTGATTACGGAAACTGAAGCGAAATTACAAAACCGGACGGAAAGATATACAATGACACTTTGATGATTAATAATTAATTAATATTGATAATAATAATCAAGTGACAGAATTTTGATCTAAACCGAGAAATAAATAATTCCGCATTCTAGACGAATGACTGGCTATTCTTAAATTTCCTTTCTGAACAATCCCTAGATAATGAGAGTTTCGATGTTATGTACATACACTTTGACTATCCCCGATCTTGAGACGACGATCATCTAATGACGGGATAATTTGAAAAGTTGGTGGTTGTTATGATAAGTGACATAAGACGTGGTGGCCTGTCACAGCAGTCGCCAACGTAATTATTCTGACTTATGACCAGTTCTCTGCAAACCACAGGAAACTGTGCCGGTAGGAATGCCGATTGCATTACCAGTAAGAGTGAACTGAACTTGTGAAATTTGTGTTGTAAATAGCATAGATATTTCTTCGATTTTATTCAATGAGGAACAGAATGTGCATAGCTTTGTTTCTTTTCAATTTTCCTAGGATAAATGCGTCTCGTTTATCACTAACATTTTAATATGAGATAGGGTCATCTCAATTTAATGTAAATGTAAATTTTGGGGAGAATACCATCATTGCTTAGCTATTCTTATTGTGCTACTGATTAACGTAAATTTGACTTTCCATTGTTAACAAGTAAATATCTTTCTTGCTTGCAGATTCACTCCTGTCATTATTATTATTATTGTTTAATCTCCGATGTAATGGCTTAGGGAATCGTTACGAATTTCTCACTTAGTGATTGATTTATTCTTCGATTTGTGAATAGGACTTCGAGAGGTTTAAGATAGACTTTAGATAGGAGAAAATTTTGCCTTATTTTCAGGGTTGTTTAGATCTGTACTAGGCGATTTTCACCTCTAAGAAATAGGCTAGGGATCTGTGATTTTATCAATATATTTAGTGTCATTTTAACTTAAGCCTGTCCTCATTATTTCGTGGTTGTTTTGTGTTTTCCACTGAGTGTATTCCACTGGGCTGTTCCTTAGAATAGAACTCTAATATTCACGACACCCCCGAGTAAAGATTTTCATGCTAGGTCAGCCTACGAATACATTCCTTCCCCGTGTCCTGTGTGTTGGCCAGAGGAGGGTCTCGGGAGGGCTGTCTAAGACCAGTAATTCTCTGAAATTCTAGTCTGACGGGCACAATACTAATAAATGAATGTCAACCAAATATCGAATGGGTAATGTATATCTAAAGAGATATAACACGCAGTCAACTGGGCTACCTATCTTTATAAATATTCTCCATAATATTGAACACCAGTCTCAATGCATTCAAGCAATCAGTTCAAAATTTGGCACATCTGTGTAGACAATAATTTTGCAGATTCATTTCGAAAACCCATACGTGACAGTGTGCTATCATAATTCTTCGCCTACTAATTGGTTGAATAATGAACTGCATCAAACATCCATAACATTTAAGGGGAGTAACCCTGCCCTATCTCGCGCACGCTAATTTTCACTTTTTCAGGTACACTTTTCTCAGAAATGAAACACGATATTAATATGAAACTTGTTTCGCTTGCAGTTCCAGGTATTTTCTGTAATCATACGAGGCAATATTCTCTTTAAATGATTTGCTTTAAGATATGCATTGTTTAGTGGAAATACTCATTTTGTTTCAAATATTTCGAATTAAATAACCATATTTTGAAACCTGCACAAATTATTGAAAAGTTCTTTCGTGTTATTTTAAATTGATACCACAGAAACATGCTGTACGATTTTCATTCAAACAACAGAAATAGTATGGGAGAAATCTGCACCATGATTTATAAGAATGGCGATTTGAGAAAAACGACTTGAAAGATTCGCAACTAATATCTTACCTGAACAACAAAGTTAGAACTGCCCTGGTCCATACTTTCTTACTCATCATCTTGTGTGGTCTTTCTTATGTTCCTTTTCCCCCTTCTTGAAGACTATTTCAATTGCTCCATCATTTTCTCTGCTTTTCGGATGAAAATACAGTCCTGTTCTTCAAGTTGCACTCTTGATACCTGGGTCCTCTGAAAAGTCATCAAAAACCCTAAATCATTCCTGCATTTCCTATATTGAATGCTAAGACTGCACATTGAGCCTACTGGCTTCTAATTTACGTCAATTGTTTTCATTATCTCAAGATAGCGGCATTGCAAAATTTTAAATTATACTCGTTTATCAGTATTTCCTACAACTGCCATTGTACCGTATTTCTTACAGACCCTACACATTGTAAATCTGCAGAACGCTTCTTACAGGATACTGAAGTCTACAATGTATTTCCAGATTGCAGTTTTTTTAGAATCATCAATCAAGGGCACAGTTGTAAAGTCAAATATATTGGAGCACTTAAAATTAATTCTAGATGAACTAGGTGGAGTAGGTCTAGTTGTTTTACTTAAATTGCGGGATGCACAATGTGTGGTGTCACTCTTTGTATTGTACCCGTATTTTCTGTGGGATAGAACATGTTAAGTTGCTTGTGTCATCCAGCAACGAAACCCACGTTATTTTGAGCGAGAATTAAGGGGATTTTTACACGCCCGCACGTACAATGCGGGAATAAAGGAGCGCGGGCTGGGACAGCCGATGTGAGGAAATGGCCGCTCCGAGATGCCAAGTTACACCGTGAGCGCTTGGCCAATGTCGAGCAATAAGGAAGGACATACGCCTCTTGACTACGAAGGGATGGAAGATATCGATCATGCAGCGCGGTTTTTTATAGTATTTCTGTGGCTCATTAAGGATTCAGGTTGAATGCAAATATATAGCCCTAACGACTGAAATAAGCACGGAGAATGTTTTTCCAGCCTTTCCGAGGATTTTCCACGTATCATTACTGTAAATCTGAGGACATCACGAGCTATATTCCTTAGCGAATGAGAACAGAACACTTGACTAGCGTGTAGACAGCAGGGCGGAAGCAAGCATATGTTCGCGAGAGGGCTTGTGAAGTGGACAGCCGAGATTTTTGACAGTGGTTCTTGTGATGTGAAATTCATAACGTGTTCGGAGTGCGGTCGCGCACGTATTAACATATCGTGACTTGTACAAGGGTTACGGGGTACAAACGGAACGAAACTTGTGCTTTATGTGGCCAGGAGTTAGTGCACTTCTTTTGCTTTGAAGACACATCAATACGTTCAAATGCAAATAGACGAACATTTCACAAAATTAACTATCTGTTGCAAACACGTGTAGACGGCAGTGAGCGGTACATGTGAAACTTTGCAGTGAAGCAAATAATAGAGAGATATTGGACCATTTTTTACCCACGAGGGTTATTCAAATGGAACACAGATGTAATTTCTACTAGTTTTGGAATTATTATTGGACAAGGGAGCGAGGGGAAGAAATATGACTGATTGCCATGATGGTCTCGTCATGAAAGAGTAATTTGATTAAGGGGGTACCAGGATGAAAGATCATGGAGAATCTGGAGCATCTTAATGACATAATAATATTAGCTCATAAGAAAACTTCCGAGAAAACCTAGAACTGCCATACAATAACCATTAGGGTGGTAACATCGAGGTCATCTACCTTCATCTTAGCAAGACAGAAGAAGATGAGGGGCTTTCCTAGCCTATCCAGAGGAACCGAATTCGTTGTACGAGGAAAAGTGTGGAGTCCGGATAGCCAGCTGTGGGCGAGGAGAGCTGTAACCCTGAGGGATGGCCATTTCAGGAACGCTAAATACGGTAACATTTCCGAATTTCCTTTCATCGAAAGCTGAATTCGACTCAAGGTAAAAGACGTCTAACATTTCTTAGTTTGGCATGATTAGAATGGGAATCTTGAGGGACCATTTTTCTTGGAAGTTGTAAGTCTTGTTGGTTGAATATTTTTGCATATGAGTCGATTTTTGGTCTGGATTCGCTTGATTTCATAGTATTTTGGAAATTTTCTCACCATAGTAAATATGTTTTATTTTGTCGTCGCAATTTATTAACGTTTAACATCCTGGAACTAATTAATAATTCCATTTAATCGTTGTTGATTTTGGTCATGAGTAGACTTTTCGGATTTTGATATCCGTTGATTTAAAATGTTTACCAGTGTTAAATTAGCACTATTTGTAATTCGGCATTATTCGCGATGTGCGATGACGCAACAGAAATTGTTTTAAAATGACGGATAATTATTTGCAATTATCAACTATGGGAATGTCAAAAATATAACTTAATAATAATTTCTGACGAAGCACGATGAAAAATTGCAATTAAATAAATTATTAAGTCAATCATTTATGGTAATATTATAATCAAAGGAAGTGGATGGAACACTGTGTTAATATTATTAACAGATGGAAGTTAACATTTGCTGGAGAGGCCTTTGAAACTTTGCCAGACATGAGGTGTCTCATGTATAATTTGAAAGCGCATGTATTTGTTATAATACAGTATATTGGGAAATACTTGATCTGCATTTATCTTGAATTGTATTTTCGTGTATACTGACACGTTTGTATATCAATCGAAGCGACATCAAAAATTATTGTAGTGTAGAAATGATTGTTGTTTGGGAATACGATGTTACGTAAAGTGTCACCATATTAGGGTTATCAAAACAGGATCTCGAAAAGGACCAGATAAATGTTGGATGTCAATTGTATGATTATTGTGAAATGTATTAATAGGCGTCGTGCATTCTAGGAAATTGCGCAAATGCATAAATATTGTATTAATGTCTTGACAAAGAAACACATGTTATTGAAAGGCGTTCGTAGTAGCAAATGCTAATTTGGGGCTAAACAATTTTTTTTATCCGATTTTGAAATGGAACACATGTGCTAGGCTTGATTGACCGGCCATGTAAGCTAGGAAATTGTATAAAATTATAACGTGAAGGAAGGTTGCCTCTTCCATAAAATAAAATAATATACGAATATTAAGGAGTCTAGATGGAAGTGAAACTTCCATAAATTAAATTGTACATAATTCTTCTAGCGTTTAAACAACTTTGTACATAGCACCATGATCGTCAAATTTAATTATTTTCTACAATTTTGAGTTGAATTGGAACAATTTGCAATAGGAAAACATTGCGGAGATTCCCATCTTGTACAGAGTAAAAGTTATTTTGAAATTAGCACAGATTAACCCGGAAGGGTAGAACGTTAATACAACTATCAACGTTGAGAAGGATGTTCTTTTGGGATTCCGAGTATGTTCTGCTTTATTTCAGTCACATCTGACTGATATAGCGCATGCATTAGAGAACTGATATTTTTATCGTCGTTTTAGTCGAGTACCGGAGGTTGGTGTTCAATTAATTCATGTGGACAGGGATATTCATGCTCAATCACCTGTAAATTTTATGAGCGAATTTAATTAGGAACACGAGGTTTTCGTTGGTTCGATTCTATTTTACATCGGATTTTGAATTATACTAATTAACAAAATTGCACTACGTGCATGATTCTTTTGAGCCTTCAAATACAACCCATGCCCGAGAGTTGCTTGATTCTCATTCGTTTCATGAAGATATTTTTTCCATATAGAATTTTGAACCTAGTACAGCTGTAGATAGTTGTTTTACCCTATTTGCCAAGCATTTCTTCCAGTGGTTTATTTTAGCTGGGTGACCAGAAGATTTCGCAATCCAGCTCATCTTCGGATTTTGGCAAATATTTGTGGTAAAGGGCACAGTATGCATAACCTCAATAGCATATCTGACCATAAAATCATACGGTAGCTTCCTGTTAATTTTCTTTCACAGAAATTCTTAATTCGACGCATGAATATGACTAAATTCACTAAGTTATGAAATTCAATAGTATAATAATAATAATAATAATAATAATAATAATATCGTGTGGCCTTGGGTGCCGGGTGCAAGCTTTGTTTATTGACACCCAGAGGGCAGTTTGCATGTCGAATTTCGCCGTTCCTTTGAACGCTATGAAAGTCAAGGGGGTTAGATATCTAAGCTCCTTGACACTACAGTGCTTTCTAGTAGGGAATGGAGGAACTTTGAGTTGGCGGAAAATCCCGAGATTAATTTTGCCATGGAACACGGCCTACTGATTTGAAATGGGTTGTTTAACATGCCAACAACGTATGACATCCATGTCGTGATTGTTGTCGCCTTTCAAAAATCACTTATCACGGCCAGGGCGAACCTGCAAACTTGGGGTTGGTAATGCGACACGTTAACCACTCACCCACCGTGGCAAGTATCACATCGCAACACTTCATTCCAGATTATGAATAAAAGAAGGTTAGCTCAACGAACACGTAACAGCTATAAACAGACTGCACTGGCATACAATTGTCAAACAGAGCTAACAATAGTTAGTAATAGCAAGGAAGGGAACTTACCTTCAAGCACTGGGCACTATCACAAAGTTGAGTCAAGTACATTTCTCAAAAGTTTGGCATGACTGACAAGACACTGGAAAGAGGGCGTGGCAGCACTTTAGATACAAGTGGAATAAAGGCATTAAATGGGTGAAATAATATTCCATCTTTCTATATAAAAATTTTAGTACATGTCGGAGTAGAAAAAACAACTGAATTTCGGTATCTGGACCCAATTTTACCTCGCTTACTCCCCTTTATGGATAACTAATATATTTTATATATTGTGTGTATGCCGTTAGTGATATATTTGTGCGCATTTGCAGAGACAGCAGACCTACCAACTAATTAATTGCTCTCTCTCTGAGCATTTGAGTCGTTAACTCTCAGTATCCCAGAATCTACGGAAGGAAACCATTTCAAACAAACTGTAGTGCTATATTAGAATACAATATTTCAGTAACTTATATTTCTAACAAATCATAAATTCTAGTATTACAACCTAATATCGTCTTTATTCTAGATCAATGGTTTAAATCATAAATTTTAAGTAAAACAGGACTCTTTAGTACGACACGAAACTAATTGCTTAATTGTTTACTATTATGGGATTAGCTTGCAATTTGCTTGTCTACATTTGGTGGATTCAATAAACGTCCATGAGGAAGGTAGGAATATTGTAGACCAAATATTTATATCATGGCGATCGATCACTAAGAATACAAGGGGAGCCGTATTCCGATGTATTCTGATGAATGTTATCAGGCGAGATCAGCACAATGCATCGATACAGCATATCAGCGAACGACGAGAGATACTACATGCGCGAATGAGATGAGACGTACTTACTATTAAGCCAGGTAAACAACAAGTGATAGCATTGCGAGTAAAGCGTTCTCATGCCGAAGGACAGCTAAATTGTTCGAGAAAACACGGCTAGGCCGATGTGTTAGTTCATTGTAAAGAAGGAGTGTCCACACGGAACTTGTAATTTTTCTCAGTATTCGTCGTGTTGGACATGGAATTTTGGAAATGCTTTGTCGTATAAATTACCATGTCATTCGATGTACGTCTATGCGAATGAAGCCAGTGATAATTACTATGCAAATAACTGAACAGTGATGGCTGAACAATCATAAATGTATGTCTACACATTTATTCTTTAATGTGTTGCCATTGGAGAGTGAATATTAGTTTCGTGAGACATGCCTTTTCGATGAAAGCAAGCAATACTAGTGAATGGGAACGCAGTGTGACGCAATGTGTTGTCCTGAAATAAGTTCAATATTCGTAACAGTGAGAGATTTTAGGCCAAGAAAGCAATCATATGAGTGCATAGTTATTTATGAATTGGAAAATATAAAGTGGATAGAATACCAAATTGTTCGAAGATGTTTAAGGTTCCTGGGCAACATGAAGAAGGAGAATTAAGTCCGAAGATATCTAATCATCACATGACCATCATCATCATCCTCATCATCATCATCATCATCATCATCATCTTCATCATCATCAACAGAAGTAGCATGGAATGCTAGAGGACTTGAAGGGCTTTCCAACTACAGGAGTGATGAGGGTAAATGTTAGTGGAAGAGGAACACGATGCCGATGGATCACAATGAATACAAAGTGAGCCGTATTCCGATGTATTCTGATGCCGGATCCGGAACCCCAAATTCCATCTATCGAAAGACTTTTGAGTCTTTTGCTTGGTATTGCTTCCCATAATACATATACACTTGTGTTTTTCAGGGAATTTGGACGAAATGATGAGAAGCTGGTGCCGATCAAAATGAGTTACAGGGTCCTACTTTACCCATAAATTTCACATTTATAACTAAATTGTACATTCCATTCATGTTTTAAAGTGGAGCCTGAATAGAGAGAATTTGCTGGTTAAAATAACTAAAGTACATATGAACACGCACAAACCAGTTAAGGATTTTCTCTGAACCTTAACCATCTGACTTGCTTCTGATGTGATTTGATGCATTCCGCATCAATGTGACTTTCAGATGATGAGTGGAGGCCTCCTTCATATCCACCATGCAAACAGTAAGTGAGGGGAGAGTTGGTTCTTTTCATCGTGTTAAAAAAAATCCATTATATCCAATGAGAATCTGAGGATTCTGAATAACACTAGTATTCCACATAGAGCGCAACGATGGTAGCACACTTTTCAATATGTCAACGTTTAGATTTGTACCACCGTATAACTAGATACTCCGTTTAATATTGTAAATGTAAATAGGAGCACAGTTACAATGAGAGGATAATATTAAAATAAGATATACCCTTGTAATACATGAGAACTGAATAGCCATGTCATGGAACATATAAAACACGGTTGAAAATCAGATCCATTTCATTCTTCATTAAAATGGCCTAATCACACGATAAATTGATTTCACCTGGCCTTGGCTTTAAATCTTCAGCATATAATTTGATACGCCGCCTTTTTGTGTTAATATTAACGTAAATCAATCGATGCCACGTGGCACAGCCGTGCGCTTTATATCACGCACTACAACCGCTTTAGGGGGCAGTAGAAATTCCGGCGATTCGCGGTTCAAATCATGGTACTGGCAGTAGCCATTTTCAGTGTGGTTTTCCCCGTCCTTTTCCACAAACCATCCATACAATTGCCTGTATGGTACTTCAATTCAAGTCCCATATCACCTGTCCACAGACCCTTACCGTAGAAAATGCAATTGGTCCTACACACACTATTACAGGTACAACAGAAATACAGATTATCTGACAAACCCTACATGATTTTCAGGACACAAAACTGATTTACAAGATATCCCTAATCCCTAAATGCAATTCAACACAACACGTTAGACTTGACCCGAGTTTGATCTTCCGGTATTTGAGATATACATTTGCCATCTGCTTGCAGAATGATGACCGTGAGACATTGAGTCGGTTTAACATCTGATGTGGTTGCTTCTACCATTCTTTTGTGCGCCAATTAAATCACCATCTGCACAAATGTTGAGGATCTATCAAGAAACTGGGCCAAGCTTTAGACGAGCTATGTGGTACAAATAATTCGATCCTGATCTACAATCCCTGGACATTGGGTTCAAACACGGCTCAGTTCAATTACATTTAAGAGTCTTTAAATACGGCTGCCTCGTGTCAAAAAATTCGTTATCATATATCCTCCAAGATAAAACATGCTCGAACTGTGTCGGCTCTATAGCCACACCTGTTAAATGCACTAGTGTGTTTAAATCTTCAGTTTATCGACTGGTTTGATGCAGATTTCCATGCTTCCCTGCCCTGAGCCAATCGTTTCATCTCTACATAGCCACCACACCCTACATCCTAGGCAATCTCTTTAACATATTCTGACCTTGGTCTACTCCTACAGTTCTTATCCTCGATCCTTCCTTCAAATACTAAGTTTGTTATTGCTGGATGTCTTTCCAACCAGTCTCTTCTCTTCAATGGCAGTCGCCAGACACATCTCTCCTCTCCCACTCATCTTAATATCTCTTCATACGTAACCCTATCTACCCGTCTGATCTTCATCATTCTCCTGTAACACCATATTTAAAACACTTCAATTCTCCCCTTTTCTGCTGCTCCAACAGTCCAAGTTTCACTTCCATAGAGTGCCACCCTCCAGACAAAGGCCTTCTAAAATGACATCTTAATACCGAAATCTATATTCGATGTCAACAGATTCCCTTTCTGAAGAAATGCATTCCTTGCCTGTCCTATTTCCTTGGCCCATCACTGGTTATTTTGTTTCCTATGTAACAGAAGTAACCTACTTTCTTTAGCTTTTCACCTGCCAATTCGCCATTCATAGAGGTTTCTTATTTATTTTGACTGCATTCAATTATTTTTGTTTTTCATTTATTAATTTGCACCATGAATTATTTCTTCAAAACAGAAACCATACATTTTAAAACTCATTCAAATCCTCTGGTGTGTCGGTCGATGTGACGATGTCATCAGCCAATCTCAGAGTTGAAATTATTTCTCCTTGAATCTTTACTCCTACTTTCAATTTTTCTCCAATTTCCTTCATTGCTTCTTCAATGTATAAATTGAAAAGTATGGGTGATAAGTTCCAGCCTTACACCTTTCTGAATACCAGCATCTCACTCATGTCCTACCGTTAGAATAACTGTTGTCTGGTTTCTGTATAATTTGTGGAGCACCCACCCATCCCTTTACTTTATTCCAATTGTTTTCACAATGTCAAAAAACTTACTCCAATCAACGTTATCAAAGGCCTTTTGTAAGTCTACAAATGCCATGAACGTTTTCTTATCCTTCCTTATTCTAGCTTAGTACAGCTTCTCTTGTTCCTACGTTTCTCCTGAAACCAAACTGGTCGTCACCCAACTCTCTTTCTGACTTTCCATCCTCTTGGATATTATTCTAGTCAGGATCTTTGAAGCATGAGTGATCAAGCTGATTGTACGGAAATCTTCACATCATTCAGCTCCTGTTTTCTTTGGTATAGGGATGATAACTGAACCCTTAATATGAATGATACATATTAGCGTTTCATGATTGAGTTCTGTGTGCTGGAAACACCTGCTATGTGTCGCAATAAGCTCGCTACCTAAGATAGCCTAGGAGTCGGGAATTTTTAACCCCAGACTTCCTTTAGAACAAAGAAAAGGGACAAGTTTGGAATGTATGACAATCTCAGAACAAGGAAAAGTACAGTTACTTTAGGTTCATCGCACCAGCAGAACCAGGGTGTCGCATATGAATCAGCGAGGAAATATGTCCTTGTATAGCAAGGTGTGACAGAGAAACATCCAGAAATATAGAGAAAGAGAGACTTTTCGTCTACGCCCACTAGGCGTGGTTGGCAGAAACAGCGCGAAACTGAAGATTGGATTGACGAATGAGACGAGATGACACCGTTGAGATGCGGGCTTTCGGCGCCAAGCTATAACAGATCAGATTTGGAGGGAATGGAATTGTGTTTATCCGCCGATCAATTTGGTTTCCAATTGCTCAAATCATGTTCTTCTCTCAATGACGAGTGCCTGGATGTAAATTGCTTGCCTGTGAGATCATTTCTTGATTAGCTAGCTATCAGCACCCTTCCCTCTCCTATTATTTGGAGAATTTGGTATAAATATTGCGTGGAGTGCTGGTTGTGAACATACTCTCTTTTTGGGTGTCTAAGGGCATGGCCCACGTTACTTTAATTCAGGTCTCCGGACTTAGGAAATATCAGACTGTCGGAGTATTGACTAGAAATTGTAAAATTTTCAAGATTTACTTCAACTTCGAAGTTATTATTAGTATCATGTCGGTTGGACATTGATTTTGTGTGAAGTGCGTGCGCATATTTTTAGATAGGTTATTGCTATAACATAGGGGCAGTCTTCGATAAAATTGCTTACAGGACTCATGGATGAAAGTAGTAGTCCACTTAAGCAATTTAGGTAGCAGTCAAGCGTGTGATATTATAGACTGAACTAATTTGAATTATTCAAACAAAAAATCAACACCTGAAGACCATGGCTGTCAACCCTGTAGAAAGGATGTCTGTCGAACCCATGAACACCAAGGCGTTTACCGTGGAGTAGATACCATGGTGGGGGTCATGTCAGGCGATATCCATTTGACGTTGGCAGTAATAGGATGAGTACATATATTAATTAATTTCATTAAATTAGCTAGTTTTGGAAAACGGGTACTGTTGTGTATATATTTTGAGTGTTTATAATATTTTTGATGTGTGTTTAGAGATTTCTTTGTCACCGACTATTAATTTAATTAAGGAGCTCATCGTGGCTATTTTGTAATTCTTTTTTTTTTGTGTGTGTTTCTGGAAGACAGTGTATTAATAATGTGCCGTCGGGTACTATACCCATTTAAACCATTTAAGCCGCCTGTCGAGTCCGAAGATCAGCTGGATTGCAGAATCCCGAGGTCCCCGGCTAATAAACCTGAAAATCCTACCAACAAGAGCTAAATGGGGGATGCACAAGTCCTATGATTACGTTTTGGTAATGCAGAACTGGGTGGATATACTGAATAAAAGAAGAGTACGAGAAACTTAAATTGTGGTTCAATTAAACCTCAAATGCACCAAAACAAAACCTTTTTCCATAATTTAAATAAATCATTCAAGACGTGGTTACAAAAACGAACGAATTGAATGTATTAAAATAATTAATATAAAGAAACAAATTAAGTTTACAAAAAAATCTCTAAATGATTACATATGATTCGTAAAATATTATTATTTGAGATTATAATATAATCAGATAATAAAATAAAATCAACGACCAACTGACGTTAGAAGTGCTTCACTTCTCATAAAGAAAGAAAGAAAGAAAGAAAGAAAGAAATGTAATCGGTCAGCCGTTAGAAACAACTGCACTTAAATCCACGGTCTTTCCGTCAAATTAAAATTTAAACAAATATTGTTGTTAATACAACCAATGTCTTCCAATGACATTCCTTCTTACTGTTAAAAAATATCCATTTACAATAATAATGAAAATTACTTAATACTGATCCATCATAAGATCACTTCTTTACAACAATAAACATCCTTGATGTGGTCAATGAACGTCGTCACGTTCTTCGATCATCACTCCCTCTTTATGGTGTAAGGGGGGAGGTACACCATTCGCTAGTGTAAATTTATGAATTTTTAATATTTTATTTTTCTGAAGCCCTATGATTTAGAAAAATGAAAATTTACAGGTTTAGTATTTATAACTTATATACTGTTAAAACATTATAATATTTAAAAAAAAAATATCCATTGGTCATCAGTACACTGTAAAACTTCCTTGCGTAATTTGTGCAGTCACGCAGCGTTTACACAATAACTACCCCAATTATGTAATTATTTGAATATTGTTTTCTTGCGTTGCTTGGAAGACCCAAGGCTACAACATACACTAGAATCTTACACATCGCATAAGAAACAATACTTATTTTCGATTATTTAAATAAGTTGAGGAAAAATTTGAATATTTATTTTGAAAAAAAAAAATCATGTAATGGAACATGTTATGTGAAAGATCCTAGTACATGTTGTTAGCATGATTAAACTTCACACTCATGCAAAATAGTATTGCAGTAGCTTATAAAATAAGAGAGTTATGTTGAAAACGCCGTGTAAAAAATGAAACTTGAGAAAATGCATGTTAAACATACCAAAGGGTTGGTTGTATTTCCATTAAAACTTCCCTGCTTCATACACAGGGCCCTCTTTCTGGGTTAGTTTGGCCTCCTCTTCCAAACTCAGTCTCTTTTTGCATTTCCTTGCTTCTTTTGTAGTCTCCAGAACCCTTTTATTTGCCGAAATTATGCGTTTCTCATCTTCATCTTGCAGGAACTGGGAGCAGTATGTTCACACCACAAGTCCTAACTGCTGCAACACTTTAACTTTAACCCTCATTCCATCATTAAAAGTCATGGTAGCATCATTAACACCAATTTGAACAGTTCTTCTTCCAGAAAACATTGTTTTAGGGCATATCTTCCAGATTTTAGAGTTCAATGACTCATTATTATTTTGTGAGTGGCCACCAACCCATCTTATCAACAGTACGGTTTTCACAAGATTCTTGATAACAGGTTTGATTGTCTCCATAATGGCAGGGGCTAGATTATTTTTGTGCTTATACTTGTCTGCATTGTCTTGTACCAGAGCCTGCTGGTAAAGACACCGAGAAGGCGAGACACTTTTGGACAAAAGTAATGCTGCGGGTGATCATCTGTGGAAGCCTTGTGGTACCATATGGCCCAGATGGCTGTTCTCATATTATATACAGATAAGCTATTAGCTCTAATGACATTCCCATAATAGACAGTGAGGGTATTAATCACAGCATCAGTCAGTCTGTTTTTGCCACCGAGTGGTTTCCCATATCTTAACTTTTTTCCTCTCATATTCTCCTTCACTTTTCTCAACTGAGACCCCATTCTTTTCTGGACATGGCCAACACATTCCTTTTTCACTATATTAATATCTGTCCCATATGGCTGGTCATCAGAAACAGACTTGTAGCTCTTGGTACTGTATCTCCATCCACAATATAATTGACATACCGTAAATTGTGACTGTCTACACTTCGACTGAAAATCATTTTCATCCCCTCCACGTCCATGCTGCCTGCACTTCCTTTGTGGTTGATGTCACAGACCTCTTCATGTACCTCCCACCACTCTTGATAAGCTAGGGTGCCAGTCTTGCCTTTCCACTGATCACATCCTTTACAAGATGATGACAGAACCTCTATATCTATCACTTTTCCAGTTTTTGCACCTATAACAGTGCACACACCATGTAGTGAACTGCGACCCCTCGTTAACCATGTGCCATCACAGCTTACAGATACATCCCTACTGCCTGAAAGACTTGCTTCCCCTTCAGCAGCCTTACTTAGAGATTCTTTAGCTACTTGGTTGGTGGCAGACAGAATCCGCTGGTACACCAGCGAGTAAGTGGACTTCTTAACAGGTGGTGGTAAATTCATTAGGCCACAAAACTTACCTAATCCTGCTAAACCTTGCCCTAAACACCTCATAGCATATATTACACGCCTGTTTATGGAGTAATCATGGTTGTTTGTTCCTAATTTATGGCAGCTGTCAAAGGAACCAATTACACCACATTTCTGGCACACTATTGTTACATTACAACCTAAACCTACTATTGTATGTATACTGAGTTTCACATTTCCCCCACATACACACCGAAGGCACTTTTCCAACTGTTCGAACATAATATTTACGTTGAAAATAATATTTACCTCATCAAAACCACTACTGCTATTGCCACAGTCTTTGGGAAACTTCTTGGCTGAGGCACTTTTTAGGTTAGGTGAATCATGAATGATAGCATTTGCAGTTGTATGCCTATTTCCTCGTAAATCCACTTCCTTAGGCCTATATACTGCTTTCCGTTTACCCATTTTGAAGTTATGAACACAGCCACTTGCAAAAACTGTACTGAAACACAGGTGATTTTTTTTTCTTTCTCACAAGTTAAAATGTGCTCCGTTACCGCGGAAACTAAGTTATATTAGTAAACAAAAGCATCACGTGACTTCCTGTTCCTGAGATACAAAGAGAAATGTACTACGGAGCATGCCTGAGAGAGATTTAGAAGCACCAGTCTTCAATAGGAGGGAAGTAATACAATCCAAGGCGGCGCTGAGACGTGGCCGTGACAGTGCTTCAGATCAGCTGACACCTATTTATATTTTACGTTATATCTCCGAAACTATTAATGATTTCTTAAAAATTATTTCACTATTGGAAAGAGCAAAGTCAATTAATCATTTTGGGATCTGAAAAAAAAAATTGCAATTTCTTGACCTTAAAAGGTGTACATCCCCCCTTAAATGTTTAAAATACTCTTGATGAATTAAACAAAAGTTTAATTGTCCACAATAATCTCTAAATTATTTAATTAATAATAATGGAAATTATTTTTAAAAGTTTAATTAAAAGGATATGAATATTGTAACGTTTTCGGCGTTCGTAAAAAATACTGGTCAGGCTAAAATGCACTAAATCTTTATTTACACTAATATTATGTACACTAATTAACACTAAATCAAATTAGGCCTACTTACTTGCAAACACACACACACACAGTCTCACTTTATACAGCTATTAGTCACTATTTATGTACACTGATCTCTGCAAGTCAGTATCTCTTGCAGTCACTGTCTACGTTATTTATTTTCACTGCACTGTCCACATTTATTTTCACTGGTCGCTCGGCACACGCCTTCAGTGGAGACTCATTCAGGACTGACTTGCCCGCCGCAGTTTGCCGGTATATATTCAATCAGCTCTCTGGTCTCGAATATTCTCGACGTTGCCCCTTCCATTAGCATCGAGTATGTCCTCGTGGTTGGTTTCCAGAACTATCTAGACCCTCTCCGGCGAAGTTCTGACTCATCCTTCCTCTTCCAGTGGGTTCAAGCCTATTCTGGTTGGTTGTTCTGGAACTTCCTGTTGCAGTTAGTGGCATAGAGAAGTAGCCCGCACGGCAATGATCTTCCTGACTCGTAGAGCTATTATATTGGGGTGGCCTTGGGAGGGGCTACCCTAATTAGCCCTGGCTGGATTGGCTGCCCGGCGCTCCCCAGACATCCCGTCCACTGACACCTCGAGAACGGGGTAGCGGCCGACGGCAATTGCACGAATCTTAACACTGCCCCCTCCTTAGCACTGTTCCGTCTCGGAGCAGACACTTCCAACAGGGTGACGGTAAAAACAGCTCGGTCCTTCACGGCATCGTGAGTTGACGAAGAAGTAACAGTCCACCGTTTTCCGAGGCACCAAGTCTAGTCGGGGCCAACAGCATACCAGATTCTCAATCCCTGTGCGTCGAAACACTTCCTCTAGCATGCTTCTTACAATTCTCCAGTCCAAACTATCTAATCCGCACCCCAACTTGGGTACAGCTAATTTGGATATGCTTCGCACCAGTAGGTGCTCCCGCATAGCAAGTAGACTATCCCAGATGGCACGATAGGAGGGCTTCATATGGGAAAGTTCTTTCGTCACCAGTTAGAACAGCGATCGCTCGTTCCTGGTTAAGCACAACACGTCCCCGACACGAGGCTCTTGGTTGATCCTCTTCAGTACCTCATATGGTCCGTCCCAAGAGCGTTGTAGCTTCGGAGAGAACCCTCGCCGCCTTTTTGGGTTGAAAAGCCAGACTAGATCTCCTGCTTGGTATCCACCTGATTCGGCTTTTAGGTCGTAACGCTCCTTCATCCGGTCGCTCGCATTCTGGATGTTTGCGCGAACTCGGTCGTGAATGTCATCCATCCTTCGACGAAGGTCGGAGATGTAGTCCTCGCCAACAACGTCATCCTTAGGTTTGCAGCTGAACGTCCGGTCACACGGCAACCGCAGCTCTCGGCCAACCAGCACATTAGCTGGTGTTTGGCTTGTGGTCTCATGGATAGAAGAGCGGTATACCATTAGAAACAAGTGGAGAAACTTGTCCCAGTCCCGCTGGTGGTCGGATACAATCTTCGACAGTATTTCTCCACTGTTCTGTTCATGCGCTCCTCCATGGCGTCGGACTGTGGATGCAGGGCAGTTGTTCTCGTTTTCCGGATCCCAAGAATCTGGCACATTTCCTGGAACACCGACGACTCAAAATTTCGCCCCTGGTCGGAATGCAATTCCAAAGGTTCACCAAATTGGCTCACCAGCTCCCTTACTAGCGTCTCGGCAACCATCACAGCTTCTTGATTGAGCAATGCATATGCCTCTACCCACTTGCTGAAGTAATCTAATGCTATCAAGATGTATTAATTTCCACTCTCAGTCGTCGGGAAGGGGCCCGCTACATCAATGGCGATCCGTTAGAACGGTGCACCAACGTTGTATTGTCTCATCGCTGCTCTTCTCTTCTTCTGTGGCCCGTTCGCAGTGGCACAATCCACGCACTTTCCACACCATTCACGAACGTCATCGGAGTAATTAAACCAGTAAAACCGCTCTCGGACGTTCTCTATGGATTTTTGAACTCCAAGGTGCACTCCGGAGTTCCATCGTGCAGCAACTGTATTATCTCGGATACTCTGTTTCGTGAAACAATAAGCTGTAGCCTCTCCTGAGTCCCATTTTCATTCACCAGTACCCTCTTTAAAACCCCGTTTTACAAAATCACGGAATTCCACTGAGCCCAGTAGGCTTTTACAGAGCGCGAGAAGGGAGCTACCTCTTCCCAAGTCGGCCGTTCCTCAGACTCCTTCCAACGCACTAGGTGTTTTAAGTCCGGATCGTTTTCTTGGTCCTTATGGATTTCCTCATACTGCCAGTGGTCGTCAGTCACAGTACTTTTTCTCACTGCTGCAATTTAGTCTTCTATCCGATTGCAGTGCTTGCAGTCTTGCGCGCACGGTCTCCTAGACAGAGCATCAGCATTTCGGTGTTTAAGACCAGCCCTGTGTTCAGAGTCGAAGTCGTACTCCTCGAGCCTTTCGATCCACCTGGCTACCTGTCCTTCCGGGTTCTTGAAACTCAGAAGCCACGTAAGTGCTGCATGATCAGTCCGTAGAACGAACTTCCTCCCGTAGAGGAACTTGTGGAAATGCTCCACCAACTTCACTACAGCAAGCAATTCCCTTCTAGTCACGCGGTAGTTCCTCTCCGGTTTAGAAAGAACCTTGCTGAAGTAAAGTATCACTCTTTCCCGCCCACCTTGCAGTTGGGAGAGCACGCTACCGATGCCCACAATGCTAGCATCGGTGTCCAAAACGAACAGTACTTCCGGTTGTGGGTAACTCAGGAAAGGAGCATTGGTCAATACCTCGTTCAGTTGTTCGAAAACCTGTTCACAGTTCGTGTCCCACACAAAACTCCGACCTTCATCGGTAAGTCGGGTCAGAGGCTTCGCGATGTTAGCAAATCCTGGCATGAATCGACGGTAATAGGTACATAGTCCGAGGAAATTCCTGACTTCGCGCTTATCCTTCGGTATTGGCCATTCCTTCACCGCGTTTATCTTCTCCGGATCTGCAGCGACCCTTCTCCAGAAACAACGTGGCCTAGGTAATTAACTTTTTTCCGACAGATGAAGCACTTCTTGGGGTTGAGCTTCAGGTTGGCTTGTTTTAGACGTAAGAATACCTGCTCCAAATGCTTGAGATGGTCTTCAAACGTCCTTCCGAAAACGATGATGTCATCCAAGTAGACCAAGCAGGTTTCCCAAAACAGCCCTTTTAAGACTCGCTCCATCAAACGTTCAAACGTAGCAGGTGCGTTACAGAGTCCGAACGGCATAACTGTGAAGTTCCACAGTCCCGAACCAATCGTAAAGGCGGTTTTCTCCTTGTCTTTGGGGTCCAACCCGACCTGCCAGTGCCCACTCTTGAGGTCCAATGTGGAGAAGATCGTGCTCCCACCCAAGGTATCTAGGGTGTCATCGATGCGTGGTAGGGGATAACTGTCCTTTTTCGTCACATTGTTCAGCTGACGGTGGTCTACGAAAAACCGCGAAGATCCACCTTTCTTCTTCACCAGAACCACTGGCGAGGTCCAGGGGTTGCATGAGTGTTCAATCACCCCATCGCCAGCCATGTCACTTATTATTTGCTCGGTTCCTCTCGCTTGGCTAGTGGCAATCTTGTGGGCTTCTGGCGAATAGGTCTTGAGTCACCCGTAGCGATGCGATATTGCACCACGTTTGTTCTTCCATTACAAATCCCATCCTGGAAGGCATCCTAATGACGTTTGAGAAGTTCCCTTACCTCTCGACTCGTCTCAGGATTTAGCTCTTGACACGCTGCCTCGATAAGACTGTCAAGCCACACTGAAGGTGTACCGGATGAGGAGGCAGCTGTTCGCACTTGGCGTACGACGGAGGACACAGGCGAACAGATTCCCAGGCTGGTTCCTTCCCGAACGGTTATTGGGCTATCATGAAGGTTCATTACCCGCCCAGGAATTTGAGCCCCTGCACGGACCAAAGCTTTGGCTACCAGCATTCCGTTTCCAGTTTCGTCTTCGCCAAACGTAGGCCCTACCATGACGACACAACCTTCTGGAATTTCACCGACCAGCTTCCCTTCTACCATTATTCACTACGTCCTGGCAGTACCATGTCTTCCGCTGCTATCACCCGTAACGACGAGGCGTTCCCCTTCTGCAGCACTACTTACTCGTTTCCGACTCTCAAAATTCCACTTCCCAAGTCCAGTCCGAATTTATACTTAGTCATGATGTCCATCCCGAGAATAACGTCCTCCTCCACCTCAGCGACCAAGACACGATGACGAAACTGGGTATCACCGATGATGAATTTGATGACTGCCTCCCCACGAACGTTGGCTGGTTCCCCCATTGCTGTTCGCAGTGTCCATCTTGAGGGTGTTATTGCTCTACTCACGATGCCTGGTCTGATGATGGTCATTGTGGCCCCTGTGTCCAGCAGTAGGTCTCTGGGTTCTCCGTCCACATGGCCTCTAACAAAAATTGAGTTGGCTTGACAACCCAGAGACGCGACGATAGCAGAACTGGCGGCATTCCTGGTGTTGGCGCGGGTTGACAGTCGCCCCTTTCCATCAACCCTCTTTAGTTTCCCTCGCTGGTACTTGTTATTCGTAAGTTTAGGGCATCGATCTCCAAGGTGCCCAGCCTCCCCGCAGCCACAGCACCTGGTCCGTTTCTACTTGGACTGCAAGGCTTGAAGAACTTTCTCCACGATTTCTTCTATGGAATGCACACGTTGGACCTCCTTGTCTCCCTCCAGAGCTCGAATGCGCGCCTGGCTGCGCACGGATTGTTGAACAGCCTCGAACTCAAGGGCTAGGGTCAAAGCATCATTCAACGTTGGTGGGCGCGTCAGCTTCACAGCCCGCTGTTTCTCGGTCTCGCCGAGCCCGTCGAGAAACTTATCGGTAGCAAGAGACTCGTAAACATCCCTAGGCACTGTTGGATAGGCGCTCCTAACGGGACGGACTATGTCTGCTTCGAACTCCTGTAGGCTCTCGTTAGGTCTCTGGCAGCGATTTCTTAACTGGGAGCGATATAGCTGTTCCATGTGTCGATGTCCGAACCGCATTTCCAGTTTATGTACAAGGACATTGTAGTTCTGTCTCTCCGATAAGAGAAGAGCTTTTAGGATTCGTAGGGACTCTCCGCGCAGTGACAAGCTCATCATTGCAGCTTTCGTGGCCTCTGACCACCTATTCATCATGGCGGCGGTCTCAAACAAGGTGAAGTATTCTTCCCATGCAGACTTCCCATCGAATGTTGGCAGGTCAGAATGGCCAACTGTGGGAACGGGTGCACGATCCGTTGGCAGGTCAGTCCGCCCAGCTGCGGGAACAGGTAAATTCTCCTTACCATCCAATGGTACAGCAGCGGCAATGGTTTCGTTTCGTTGCTTGTCCTTATATTGAAGCAGGGCGCTCGCAAGCTCGTCATCCAATTTCCGCAGGGACTCTTGAAATTCTACCCTCAGCTTCGTTTCCGTAGTGAGCATTACTTCTCGAAGTTTCCTCTCAAGATTGGCAGAATTTTCCATGATATTCCTTTCCAGAATTTTGGAGTTTCCTGCCATCTTCTTTTTGAAATTTTCCGCATTGTCCGCCATTTTCTTTGCCAATTTTCCAAATTTCCCGAAATTTCTGTCATTTTCTTTTCCAAATTTTTCAAATTTCCCGAAATTCCTGTCAATTTCTTTTCCAAAATTTCCACCATCTGACCTATGCCGTCAGTCTCGAAAGAAAGCTCATAAAGGAATATATCTGGGTCCTCACCACCGTCCAGCAGTAACTGACGTAATCGCACTTGTAGCGTAGACTTTGTTCGCGTGGCGTCAGCTTCCCTTTCTTCCAATTCCTGTCGTAATTCCGAATCCTTCAGTGCTGAAAGTTTTACTTTCCTTGTCGCCATTTTACAGTTCAAAATACAAGATACACGGACAGTCAGCACACAATGAACTAGGCCTCTAGTTGGTGTACACAAGACAGTCACTAAAAATTAACTAGCCACTTACTTAAAGTAGGCCTGGTTTTCGCAAAGAAGAACTCCTTATAGCCTGACCCCATATATCTGACACCAATTGTAACGTTTTTGGGGTTCGTAAAAAATACTGGTCCGGCTATAATGCACTAAATCTTTATTTACACTAATATTATGTACACTAGTTAACACTAAATAAAATTAGGCCTACTTACTTGCACACACACACACACAGTGTCTCACTTTATACAGCTATTAGTCATTATTTATGTACACTGATCTCTGCAAGTCAGTATCTCTTGCAGTCACTATTTATCTTCCACAGTCACTATTTATCTGCACTGATCTCTGCAAGTCAGTATCGCTTCCAGTCACTGTCTGCGTTATTTATTTTCACTGCACTGTCCACATTTATTTTCACTGGTCGCTCGGCACACTCCTTCAGCGGAGACTCATTCAGGACTGACTTGCCCGCCGCAGTTTGCCGGTATATATCCAATCAGCTCTCTGGTCTCGAATATTCACGATGTTTCCCCTTCCATTAGCGTCGAGCATGTCCTCGTGGTTGGTTTCCTGAACTATCTAGCCCCTCTCCGGCGAAGTTCTGGCTCATCCTTCCTCTTCCAGTGGGTTAAAACCTATTCTGGTTTGTTGTTCTGGAACTTCCTGTTGCAGTTAGTGGCCTAGAGAAGTAGCCCGCACGGCAATGATCTTCCTGACTCTTAGAGCTATTGTATTGTGGTGGCCTTGGGAGGGGCTACCCTAATTATCCCTGGCTGGATTGGCTGCCCGACGCTCCCCAGACACCCCGGCCACTGACACCTCGAGAACGGGGTAGCGGCCGACGGCAATTGTACGAATCGTTACAATATTTTCTGAATATTAATTAAGTTTACAAAATATTTATTATTTAAATATTCATTGGTTATTAGAAATAATTATTAATCATATTAATCCCAACAATAAATAATATTATTGTCATTTATTTAATATCAGCTGTTTATCAAGTAAGTTATTTAGATAACTTCGTTATATTATTAAATTCCCCTAACTATTAGCAATATTATGTTTAAATGTTATTTATAAAATTGTATACATTATTTACAACATTTATGGTGATTTTCAATCACCCGGCCTTCCTTCCAACTCACTTCCTGACAATCCTTACTCTTAAATGAAGCGTGAATTTCACTAAGTCATATCACATTATTGTCATCATATTACTGTGGTTTCATTTCACAATTGGGCATATATGTAGAGCCAAACGATTAAGTTAAGCTCATGTGAAATATAGTCATAATTCTTGATAGTAGTTTAATAATAATTAACAACATTGTCATCTTCAATCTGTTTCCCAAGTATTTTCCGCCAATTGAACTAATAAATTCAACTGATAGTCGTCTTACAATAAAGGTCTTTCGTAAATGTTAACTGTAATATAGTTACTTATACGTTTCAAATATTCGCTCACAAAAGGTATAATGACCCTCTCTCCAACTCAATACTGTATAAATCTCCACTTAATACTCGAGCAACGATTTTTCTCGATAATACAGGTAAATTCCGTATAATATTTCCATGAACTTGCCATTAAACAAATACAGCTTCCATAATTCTTCACTTCAACTTTTAGTACAGTATTCTTCATAAAAACTTATTTAAATTGCATATAATGCTTTGCTTTCTTTAACATATTCATACATGAAAATTACAGTAAATAACTTTTCCAGTTGTTATAATAATTTATAATTATCGACTTTAATTAACAGCGATGACGTAGTGGTTTACTAATACAAGTTACTTTAGATTCCAATAATTGTTGTTAATATTTAATAAGTATAAACATTTGTTACTCCTCTCTGATCTCTCCAAATTATTGCGATAATGCAATTATAAGTCAACAACAATATTAAATATTGTTGCAAAAGTTTTATAAAATCCTCAATGGTGTTAATATGTCATAGTAGACACGATTTCTCAAAATAATATAATTCATCCATCGATGAATTATTATTGTTAATTAATAGCCAATGTTGGAATGTCTAAACAATATTTCATTCTTCAACACAGCCAAATAGTTCGATTAAATAATTCTTTGAATAGCTTCAAACTCGACGTTAGCTATCACAAGTATAACTATGTCCTATAATGGGATAACTTCTCCTAAGATCTGCAATAAAAGTTTGGAAATGTCCAATAAAAAGATTCATTTCCATAGAAAGATCTTCCCCTCGTCTAAATTGCTTCAATAAATTAATATTAAATACCATAAAATTAAATAAAATTCAATATAATTCCCAACGAAATTTACGATCCAAAATAAATTCGAAAAGGAAATAATTTAAGAAACGATCTTAAATTTCGAAATATGAAAAAGTCGTAAATCCAAACGATAATATCCAAATTCTCTCCAAACGGAATTTAAAATTTAAATATCCTTAATAGAAAAATATTCCGAAGTTCCGAAAAATCACTCACAAAATAAAAATGAATTAATGTTCAAATGGTGCAATGCTCTATTATATTCTATCTACATCTAACTACTTAAACCAACAACTACGAACGAAGGTGTCTCTCTACCTTTCGATGATATCTTGAAAAAAAAGCATGGTCGAAATTACTGTAGGCACCAGCAATTCCATACTTGCTACCCTTCCTCTTCTTTCTGCGGAAAATTGCCTCGCCATGATTTGAACCCTGGCCTCCGATTGCTAATCGCCTTGCCTGGTCACGAACCCGGACATCATTCCCTCCAGCAATGCCGCAGTGATTTCCAAGTCTCGAAGTGGGATGGACTACTTTGCTTTGGGTCTGGTAGTAATTCTTCATGAGGCGACAATATGTTTCCGTGTCGTATAATAGGATTGTAGTTCGGCGGTAGTTATACTTCACCTTGACAATTTAATTTAATATCGGTTGCCTGTTATCCTAGTCTGGCAATGCATCTCACGTCTCCTGCGCATATCTGGCTTAGTTCACCATCTCAATCACATTAAATATGTAGTCAGTTATTCCCCTTAACACTTGCATGTCTATCATCTCGACAATAAGTTTATACCTGAACGGAATCTTTCTATAGTTCTGCGTCAATGTTCTTGGAATGCACATGAGCGAACAAACAACCGGCCTTCCCTCGCATAGGCTCACGTTTGTTCCTACTTCACAGCGCTCGCAAAGTTCCCTCGCACATAGAGATAAGTGCTTTTCATATTTGAATGTCTCCAACAAAGGAAACTACCATTAATCTTTCGAATTTCTTCCCGAAACTTTCATAGAATGTACATATAATGTTTCTCTGTAGTCTTGTCGAACTTTCGATGCTTAAATTCACTTTAGAACTGATATTTGACCGACTTTGTGTTTCCAACACGGCCAACGAACTTTCTCGCTATGCCTTGACCGGTGGCGATGGCTTCCCTGCCGTCAAGCATCACTCATGTAGGTCCCCTAGACTTTACAAGCTTATTTCCGGACCCCGAGCAGCGCAGGTCCAATCTTCATCACAGTCACAGCACAAAGACCATGATTCGTCTCGCGTCACCACGCTCGTCAAAGAGCCCAAACTAATCTCTGCAAATATCTTAATACTGGGACCTCAAACTTCCTTTCCTGAGTGACAAACATGTTTCTTATTAATTTAGATCCTTTCTCTATAGTTTCAAATATGCGAATTCTCTCTTCTTTATCAAATTACTGTATTTATCTTAGATCAAGCTCCCCATTAGGCGCAATCAGTTTCTCCTTCCTACGTGCTTTCAGTAATTCAATTAGCCAATCAGCGCATTTCTTCTCCATCGCTGCACGTTGCTATGAGCGGACGAGCAAAAGTACGATACAGGATTGTCTAATGATGGCTTCGGTCCCCATTTTACTGTCGTCGTTTGCAATGTGAAGCTTCCCTTTATAATAAAAATTTTATTTGATCATTATTCCTTCAAAAATACGGCAATCTTCTCCAAATTTCATAAAATCGTCCGAAATAGCATCTTCACCATCTAGAACCATTTAGAATTCGAGTTCCCTTTCCCCTTAAAACTTTAATCAAAGCGTGACAAATGCCTATATTCGGATAACATAAAATAATCCTTGAAATGGAAATCTAAATACATCTCTCAGTCCAATCTTTAATAGAATTTCTTCAGATTCTTAGAAATGAATCTTCCCACAGACATATCGCTGTTGATATCCAGAATTTCGTAACCAGTGTTTCCAAAGGCTGGGCCTACTCTAAATGGATCTATGTATAAAATCGACAATGTTGTGTATATTTTCTGGGCTACATCAGCTTTAGTCGGTTTCCTTATCAAAACTAAATCTCCGACATTGAACGGTGCACTGAAGCGTTTTCCAAGAATTCGCTTCATGCGTTTGTCCGCTGCTTTCCTCAAGTTGTCCTTGGCTTTCTCAGACCTTGTTCTTCTCGGAATTTCTGGATCATTGGGTATAGAATTAAACAAATTCTTCCAAGATCTCTCTGGTTTCCTGTCAAAGTGGAGCATCAGCGGAACATCTGCTGAGCTCTCATGATATGTAGTGTTAATACACTCCTCAATGATGGGAACAAATCTCACCCAACTCTGATGATAATTAGGACAAAAAATCCTGTAGAATTTTGCAAATTCCGACATAATTCTTTCGCTGGGATTCGTCTCTGGACATCGCACACTGGAAAATATATGCTTGATGTCAAGCCTTTCCATAGTTTCTTGAATTACATTGACGTAAATTGAGGTCCATGGTCAGTTAAAAGAAATTCCGGTTTTTCTGATTTCGGAATTACTGCTTTCTCAATTCTATTCAAAACTTGCCTCGTCGTAGATTTCTGGATAGGATCCAATGATACCTATTTTGAAAATACGTCTATCGTTACTAACACAAACTGATTTCCTCTGTTTCCCTTGGGACATGGACCGAAAATGTCACAAGCGAACAGTTCAAGGGGTTGTGACAGATTTATGGATTTAGGTCTTTCCATAAGAAGTTCCGATGTATATTTCCCTTTCTGGCATTTCTCACATGTCCGAATAATTTTAGCTACTGAAATTCACATCTTCTTCCAAAAGAACATTTCCAGTAGTGTATTGACAGTTTTATCCAATCCACCATGGCCTATACTGTGGTGTGTCAACCAAACCAAAGTTTTCACTAAATTGGGAGGAACGATTACCCTAACTTTTGTCTGTTACCAGAAATCACATTAGGCATGGAGCTTGTATAGTCAACTCTACGAAGTAATTCATCCATGTTAGCGAGATCGTTCACTCCTGACGATATTAGATTACGTCTGACATCGACCGGAAGCTGCCTAGAAATAGCTTCTATCAATTCCGTTTGTGTCAAAGGCGGTTGAAGGTAACGTAGTTTCGCTAACTGCGTATTAAAGAAGTCGGCATACTTAGTTGGGAGAGTACCTAAGTATATCTTGGAGTATACCTCTGCTCTTAAATCTTGCTGTCTTTCCACACTCCAGTATCTTTTAATTAGAGCTTCGGCGAATTCCTCAAAATCTCCAAACGGGTATCTTAAAGCGCAATACCACTCAAGAGGTGAGCCCTCTAGATAGCGTTCCACGATACGCATTTCTCTATATCGATATATCTGATTTTCAAGGAAGTAATCACGAAGATGTCTAACAATTTCGATAGGTGTGTGAGACCATCTGTATCATTAAAATTTCTGGGTTTCTCTTCAAAATTTCTAATGATAGTGACATTAGATGTTCTGTTCGAAGGGTATACCTGTCTTAGACTTCCTACTCCTAAATCATTCTCGCCATTTTCAAGATCTTGTTGTATAGTCAATCCTATCGGAGTTGCTTTTGTTCGAACGTCTCTAATTTCATCATCTAAACGTGTCATTCTAGCTTGATCCGTTTCCTTTCCTTCTTTTTCAGTCTCGAACTAATATCCAATGCACTCCTGAATATCTTTCCTAATTTCATCCTTCGATGCATTCTTAATAGCTTCTGCCGTTAATGCATCGCCTAAATTAATATGTTGAATGCTTCTTTTAATTTCCTCCAATTCTGTTAACCTCCTTTCCCTATCAGCTATCAAATCATTATCCATTCGATCCACTTTGGTTCCTAAAGATTTAGTTTCATCCATTTCTCTATCAAGATCTGAAAACTTTGAGTTTTCTGTACAAGATTGATTCTTTTAATTAAATCCTCCCTTGCATCAGAAACATCCTTATTTAACTTAGCTTGAGTTGAAACTATTTTCTTTTCCATATCTCGTTTGACACATGAAACATGTTCGGATCTAAGTTTCTTCCAATCATCTTTCAATACCTCCAAACTTCTTTTAACAATTTTCTCCACATCCACTTCTATGCCATCTTTCAACAATTTATTGTGATCCTGTACTTGTGTTCTTAAAATATCAACAACTCTTTTACGTTCTGTTAAACTCGAGTTAGTTTGTGATGTGTTTCCTTCAAATTGTTGTTTATTGAGCTCCCATTCTTTTCTGATTTCTGTTTGGAAATTCCCATTACTAGTTTCTAACTCTTCAAGTGTGTCCTGTATGTTAGACTCTATTGTGCCTAGTCTAATTTGAACTTGATCTGTGTTAGATTCTATTGTGCCTAGTCTAGTTGGAACTTGATCTGTGTTAGACTCTAGAGTACCTTATCTGGATTGTAAATCAATAGTGTTATTCTGTATTTTAATAACTCTATCTTTGAGTGACAAAGCCTCGTCTTGAGCTTTCCTAGCATCTACCTGTATCTTGTCAACGTTTTCCTGCATCTTGTCACGTTTTCCTGTATCATGTCAACATTTCCATGCATCTTGTCAACGTTTTCCTGTATCTTACCTACTGGGTTCGTAACTTGTGTAGAACTGACTTGTAATTTATTGACATTACTGCTAACTGAAGTAGCACTACTCTGTAATTTCTCTAAAGACTCCTGTACTTCATCTAACACTTTTAATACTGTCTTTTAGGCTTTCTTTAACAGTGCCAACAATGTTTTCTGCTATAGTGCCCCTAACACCTTCTTTAACTGCTCCTACTTCTGTCTTAACGCTTTCAATTACAGATTCTTTAATAGTTTCCCTATGCCTATGCGCTTCTTATCTAACAGCTTTAAATTTCTTTTCCGCGTCCTCTGTAAAACTCTTAAAACCTTTCTGGGTGTACGTGCGAACACGTTCAACTTCCTCTGTCAGATTGCCCATCTTTTCCTGGACATCCGAAAACATTTTATACACTTTTTCAAACTTCATTGCCATTGCAAACAACTGCTACGGCAACATGGCATACACTTCAGAACGAGAATACCATAGAGCAAACATTTTCAACTTATTTTGGGAATTTTATTGTTTACCATACTTATAATAATCGCTATAGTAATTCTTTTCATGATTCATTTAAATAATGAAGCCTTCATTCTAATATCATTAATTATTTTTAGTTCATTACGTTAAATTACTGTGACTAAAATGTCAACAACCGGATAATCAAATCAACAGATTTAGTTTATAAGTCATCTTTCTGTTTCACGACTTATTCCTCCTTCCTCAGGATTTTTTTCAATTTAATCTTTCACAAAATACATCAGCTGCACCCAATCAAGCCCAATTAAGCTTCATCAAGCCTAATCGTGCCTAACATCACGAAATGTGTCGCTACGAACCACAGTTCGAGCCTAAACGTTGGGATGCCATTTAATGTGTACCCGTTTAAACCATTTAAGCTGCCAGTCGAATCCGAAGATTACCTGGATTGCAGAATCTCGAGGTCCCCGGCTAATAAACCTGAACACCCTACCAACAAGAGCTAAATGGTGGATGCACAAGTCCTATGATTACGTTTTGGTAATGCAGAACTGGGTGCATAAACTGAATAAAAGAAGAATACAAGAAACTTACCATTCTCGGTTAAGTGGGCGTAACTAGTGGTTCAATTAAACCTCAAATGCACCAAACCATAACCATTTTCCATAATTTAAATAAATCATTCAAGACTTGGTTACTAAAACGAACGAATTAAATTTATTAAAAGTATTAATAAAAACAAATTAAATGAACAAATAATCTCTAAGGGCCGATTGTATAAACATCGCTTGACTGGGGATCAAATTAACTGGAGTTAAAAATCTGAACCAAGTTCAGTCGTCGTCCATGTTGTATAAAACTATTCGCGGGTCCCGAGAACCGAGTTCAATTTCATCTCAAGATCAAGGATTTCAACATGGCAACAGCGCAAAATAGTAGTAGAATTCGACAATAGAGCACACTGATGTAATTCCTCCGACTGGTTGTCAACTGTTTATATCTATAAAAAAATACTCGGAATTCGTAACATAACCTTGTTCATTAGTAAACAAAACTTCTGTGGTGTGGTGATAACATTTTCGTCTTCCGTAAATCTTGTAATTCAATATCTCCGAAGAATGGCGGAAAAGAAGTCCCGGGCTCCCAATTTTACGGGACATGAATAGGAGGTTATTCTCAATTTAGTTTTAGATAAATATAAACACATAATAGAAAACAAGAAGACTGACGCAGTTAGCAGGTCAGCGCAGGATGCCACGTGGCGGGAGGTCGCCAATGATTTCAATAAAAGAATTGACGTAGCCAGCCCACGAGATTGGAAAAGCCTCAATCTGTGCTATGAGAATTTAAAGAAACGGGCTAAAAATCCAATGGGAAGGACGAGGTAGGTTACGTCTGTATTTCGCAGTAGTTTCCAATTTACGGCTGCTGATAAAGGATGTGTTTGGTAACGTACTTTGTTGATTCCTGCAGCGGTATTATTTCAAAATTCATTTCTTTTAGGTTCAGGTGCATAAAACTGGCGGCGGAGGGTATGTTCCCCCTACCCTCAATGAGACTGGGAGGAAATTGATTGCGGCTCTCAAACCTCAGTTTGTTCCGCTCTACAGCGCTTTTGATGGAGACGCTGGTTTTCATGTGGACGAAATTCATGGTAAGTTTTCAAGTCTTTTATTTAGTAAGAGATGTAGGGCATATTTGTGCGTAGGATTTGTGTGGATAGCTTTGGAGCATTTACATCTGTAACAATACCTAGATGTGGAGGAAATAAAACAGCAGCTAACAAATATCCACTCCACCAAAATGTTTTTCATTTAAATTTTAGTGATATGACTTAAATTTTGCAGATAGTTCTTTAGATACGGTATTGGTTATGTATTGACCAGCCTAAGTGATGTGAATTTCGGATTAATTTGTTAAATGTATAGGTCACCTATTAATAAGAGGTGTAGCTTAGTTCTGTATGCCTTGCCCTTCCCTGCAAGATCATGTAAAATGTTTAATTGAAGTGTGGTCTTCCTTTTTCAGATATAAATAATCTGGAACCCAGTGAATGCGAGGTTCAGGCGTGCAACGGTAGCATAATCGAGGTAAACTTACCAAGATCAAAAATACAATCAACTTTACAATACATTCGATATCTCAGGGTATGCAAATTTCAACACACTTTCATATTGCAGGTTATTCTAACAGAGGATGAGCTTGCAGTAACTCCACCTCACGATGTGCACTCTCCTTCTGAAATTCAGGTAAAATATCAAAATGCCAATTTATTAATTCTGACCGACGTATCACACTTTTCCGTTAAAAAAAATAATTTTCATACCTTATTTCATCTTTTGGAGGAATATTTTCAATTGTAACTACGAACCTTGATCACTTCTGCATCGACTGCACTTGATATGTGTGATAAATCATGTAAATATTATGTATTTATATTTTATTTATTGTGCATTTAACAACTGCAGCCATGTTCGACAGTGTATTTATTATGTTCAACTTACTGCCAAAGCATTCACATTGACGTCACTAGTTGCCAACATGTTCAATACAAAATACACCACACATCACAAGTATAAGAATACCAACATGTCATAGCTCTCGACAGACTGCACCACTGACCGACTGGATGAAAATTACTGATGTACTAAAGTTGAGTAAGACAAAGTCATTGGTCTGGATGAAACCATTGGCCAGTACTAGGTTAGAAGAATCTGGACGAGAAGTACTGCTTGCACTACAAGCAAGAAGGTCTAGGGCATATGCCCCAGGTTAGATTCGGGTTTGTATGTAAAGCCTTATTCTTCAATCCTAACCCCAATAACAAATACACAATTACAGGTAACGCAGTAACAGAGTGTTAGCTGACATCAGTAAAGCCTTGTTCCCATGGCCTGTGACTTGGCGAGCCTGGTCTGTAGTTCGGCAGACTTTACGCCGTGGGAACGAAAAGACTCGTTATTACTCGGGTTGGCTCGAGGTTGCTTGGCCTTTCCAGCATATTGTCGGTACCTCAAAGACTTGGGGCTAGACGGATGACAAACTGCAGGTCGGCTCGAGCCGGCTATAAACCAACCGGCTTCCCTATTTAGATCACGACTTCTATAGTAAAATTCCAGCTGTGTCTGCCATTAACCGCGTGAATTATGCACAAATAGAGTATTGCCAACCCCACACATAACGGTACTAATTGTATAGGCAGTGTTGTAAAACAAAAGACCAAGAATTACTAGGTAGCGCGGCACTGCCGGTCTCCTTAGCCATTTATGCACCCCTGGTTTTTGTTACGCACAGAGGAAATAGCCACGCATATGACCGACCTTATGTTGTGGTGCACTTTGTATCTTACATGTTGTCATCACTAATGCGACGTCAATGTGTGCGCCTAGGTAACAGTTGAAGAGAACTCATGCCCTTGACGAATATGGCTACCGTATTTCAATGAGCAAGAAACAAAAACACCTTTTTACAGTGCACAACTGAGCAGACTAGTAATCATTCATATCATGTCCTGGAATCTGTGAGAAAATAATTGCAATTAAGATCAAAGGTCAAGGATTGTTGCTTAGTTTGGCGACATTAATTTGTTTTGTATATGAAAACTAAAGAGCTACGGAGTAGAAAATCTGGTTGGTTTTTTCCTCAGTTTAGGGGCTGCGATAATGGGGTCATGTAGCCCCGTGTACTTAGGGTGTTTGTAGAATCTGTCTGATAACCGGTGTTAATTGTGATGGCTGTATAAGTGTGTGTATCTGTTTTTTAATTCACGTAAGGACTGCAAATTTGAATTTTTCAAATAGTTCCTACTTTTGCCGCCAAGCACCACCATCAACGACTACTAGGCCTAGTGCAGAACTTAGCTACTAGACGCCACCACAGTCGGTTCTTGGCAACGAACGTAGAAATCTAAGAGCGTTGTTTACATTCCTAACATATAGAATTTAGCTTCGTACAGGTATAATTAGTGGAAGGTTCTTTAACATGCCATAAATCTATGACATGGGACCACCGGCTTTACTTCCCCTCCGAAGGAAGCCATACTGAGGGTTTTCTAGTAGAAAATCTATTTATAAATTTAGTAATTGCACTCGGATCAATCCCCCCAGAGCCAATTAATGAAGATATTAAACTTATGAAGTTTTTAGCATTGAATAGAACCAACCTTTGGATTGATGACATCTATGAATAAGGGCTATGAAATCATCATACCGTGATAACCTACGCCGTGTGTTGCATGATAACCTGTGTTACCGTCCGTCTGTCCTAAATAACATGTATTAAATTACAGGTGAACAAATAAGCACACTTACTACCCTCGCTTATCATTTAACTACGTTTCTGTGACAAGCAACGTAATTTATTAAAAAAGTCATCAGTTCCTTTTGAGAAATTACAAAATACTGTCTGAATGGAAGCCATGATACTGTTTCCCAAAGAGACGAGAGCTTTATCGTAATTCTTTTGTTCGCGGAATGGCCAGCGATCATCGCTGCCGAATTGCAATGAATTGACGCCAGCGCTGATCGCTGTAGGGAAACCAGTCCCATTTGTATACATGCGTTCATAAAGCAATGAAGATCACCAGCGATCATCGTCGTAGCCAAACCGTACCTTTAATTCTGCACCTAAATTGCGACAAGGAGCTGTAGAAAATTGGGAGAATGGTGCAGCGACATACTCTAATGGCATAAATAGCTTTGATCCCATTTTCTCAGTGTTGCATTCTTGACAATGTATCAAGTATCTGGTAGCAATGGCTTAGCAGACTAGTAATCATTATATCATTTTCTTCCCCTTATAACCACCACCATCAGTCTTTGATGTAAACAAATCAGGAATCTGTGAGAAAATACTTACAATTAGGGTCAAGGAATATTGCTTAGTTTGGTGAAAGTTAATTTGTTTTGGTTATGAAAACTAGAGAACTGCAGAGTAGAAAATCTATTTATAAATTTATTAATTGCACTCTGATTCTATTAGGTATTTGGAACAATCTTGCTATTTTGAATAGAAATATAAACAATATTCAAGTTTATGACTATTTTTATTATACAAAACCAACAAAAAATCAAAAAAGAGCTATGCTATATACAACTTGAATTACATATTTTAGTAATATCCATATTGTTGGAATTTTTATGAAAGTAGGCCTAAGTCACTTCATGAAACTCCAGCTTCCAATGAAATAGTAAAAAAATTCATAATGAGCCTTGTAGCTTCATGAAATGACTTACTCTCGCCATCCTATGGAGTAATTTATTTTCGTTCATCATATCCTTTCTATGTTGGAGGAGTGCACGGCGAAGCCGTTGCAGGAGTCCACAGCGAAGCAGGGGTCCACGGCAAAGCAGCCAGAGAGACGCAGATTACCTGCAAAGAAAACAACCCACACTGATGATGCCATGGCAGAAAGGGTCGGCTTTTATAAAAAGAGAAGAGAACTGCTGCTAGAGGAACACAGAGTGAAAAAAGAACTGCTGCTAGAGGAGCATGAAATGAAAATATGTTTCTTGACGGAAGAGAATGAAAGGAACTTAAGGGAACATGAACTTATAGTAAGAAATTTAGAATCAGATCTTAAATTAAAAGAAAAGAAATTGTCCGAATAGTAAAAATGGTAATTAAAATGTTTTATACCTGAGCTTATTCTTGATGAGTGCTGTCCTGACTGCTGTGTCCGCCCTCCTATACAATTGATCCTCAGCAGGCTGAGGTAATTCGGCAAAAATGTGCCCTGCGATGACATCATCCTGCGGCATATTGTCCATTGAGTTGATGGTGATGTTGTGTAGAACGAAGCAAGCCACAATGATGGGTGGCACTCGAAGTAACTTCACTCTGAGGCCCATACTTAAGCAGGAAAACCGTCTTTTTTCTACACCAAATGAATTCTCGATTACACATCTTGTTCTTTTATGGGCCACGTTGTAGTTCCTTTCTGCGGGTGTCCGTTCATTTAGTACCGGGGTTAGCAGATAATCATTGCAGCGATAACCACTATCTTCTACCATGATACTGAGCGGAACTTCTCCCGTTTCAAACTGAGCGTGAACCCGACAGTTGTGAAATATATTACTGTCGTGTGCCGATCCTGGCCATCTTGCCACAACATTTATATATCTCAACTTCGCATCACATATGGCTTGCACATTTAGCGAAAACCATCCATGGTGATTTCGGAACACTTCAGCATTATCTCCCCCAGGTGAAATTATTTTAATGTGTGTACAGTCTATTGCACCTGTAACACCTGGAAAATTTGCAATTTCGTAGAAATCGCTTTTCAGCCTGTCCATTTCATTTTCTTCACGGGGCATTTTAATTAGTTCCACAGCGAGTGAAGCAATTTCTCTTGTAACTCTGTGGATAGCTCTGCATGCTGTGGCTCGATCAATTTTAATCAAATCCCCTACAACAATCTGGAAACTCCCAGTCGCAAAGAATCTCAGTGTTAGGAGAAGCATGTATATTGGCGATAGTGGCATGTTTCGCCGAGTTGTTGGCTGTAGAGGTTGGCGTATACGTAGCTCCAGATTCCTGACTGTCTCTTTTGACAAACGGAACCTCATACGAAATCTCTCTTCTGCGAGCTCCAGAAGAGGGTTCCTTCGTTCTTCAAACACACGAGGTGCTCTTCGACGAACTTCTTGGTCATCATCGGATGAAATGTCCGAGTAATCCGACATCTGAGAAATATAGAAAAGTTTCATTAAACAAAATTCTCCACACTGATGCAGGTGCATGTGAAATGTCAAAGCTGTTGTCATTAAGTTAGATTTAGGTTACGAATGGTGATGACAAGTTTAGTTTCAGAGCACAGACCTACATATTCAGATTGATGGGTACAGTTTACTCTATAGACACGTCAACAGCCGATAATGACAGCTAGTGAAGGTAAGCAAGACCCATTTTTGCATTACATTGAATTGCGTTGGAATTTTAATTATTCCTTTCTGTGTTTCAACGATTCTTGCATTGTACTTCATTTTCATATTACTATTAAGTTAAGTATTGGATCAGTGTTCATACTGAAAATTGTATTTATAAATTTCAAAAGCAATAACAATATATTTTCTAATTATTTGAGGGTTTTATGTGGAAGTTGGCATTCAAAGTTACAAAGTTCATTCTATTTGATATTTCAAGGGTACTTCTGCAATACTAACATCTGTCATTTTTTCATAATCTATGAATTGGGTTTTGTATTTTCGTGCACTGAAGTGTGCATATAGGCGTCGTACACAAGCAGAAGCATTAAACATAGATTGACATTTTCCATCAACTAGACAGTTCTTTTCCTTCTGTAAAATCTAGAAAGTGTCAGAAGTCCCCTTTCAACATCAAGCGATTCAAATAAGGGTTTATTCTAACTTGCGAACAGAGGTCAGCACACAACACTGAATGATAAAAGGCATAAGAATCTCGATTAATAACGTGCTATTAAAAAGTTAAATTGACTAGCTGCGTGGCTCAGCGGTAACGTTCTCACCCGCTGATCCCACGATAGCGGGATCGAATCCTGGCGCAGTGAGTTGGCATTTGAGGCTGCTTATAAGTGAGGGAGCTATATCAGTAGATTTACTGGCACGTTAACGATCCATTTTTGGGCAAAATTCTGGCATCCCGGCGTCTCTAAAAGCCGTGAAAGTTAAAGGGACGTAAAACCCATAACGTTATTAGTATCTAAATATAAACAGCTCGTCTATTGTGTTGACCTGTGCATAGGAGTACATAAATTAGCCAAAAATACCTTTACAAATTATGAAAAATAAATCGGGAAGTGATGTAGTAAGAGATATGTACTCCTCCGCTGACTATATCCACCCACCATCCTCTTTATAAATCACGACTTGTATAGGAAAAGTCCAGCTGTATCCGCCGTTATGCGCATCAATTATAGTCAATGACAGTATTGCCAACCCGTGCCTACGGCACTACTGTGTATATAAGCGGTACTGTGCCCATTTGATAGTGTGCAGAATGCTGCTAAGTGGCTTTTGGTTCTGACAATGGTTACAGCCTAACACTTCCAATCCAATGGTTTTGGAGTTGGGAGTTGGAAGATAGCGGCTGTGGCCTATAGTTAGGGACCAACCCCGGCATTTGCCTGGAAGAAAGATGGGAAACCACAGAAGACCATCTTCAAGGTTACCGGCGGAGGGATTCGAACCTCCTCGCCTCCCGGATGTGAGCGACTGCCAACAGTCATGCCGTAACGACCACGGCTAACTCACCCAGCATGTACAATTCAATGGCTTTCGACAATGGTTTTAATCTGCGGGCCTCGTCAGCTATATATACACCCTTTTTTCACGCAACAATAATCTTGAATTAGTGTGGTGTAATTTGTATCCCACATGTTGGCAACAATGTGTGCACCTTGTTGGCAATTGAATGAGATTCATGCGCTGTCGGAACATGGCTGCCGTTGTTAAAAGAGCAATAAATACAAACATGTATTTACTTAATTAGCACACAAGTTCAGGTGCAGTAGTGACCAGGGTTACTAATTGGAATGGTAATGTCCACCAGAATATGAAACAAAGAAATAAGGTATGTAAAAGGTACGATGATGTCTGATGCAAGAGCAAAAGCCACGTTCTGTTCTCATTCAGAACACCTTGGAGCACCTTACGATCAACATTGCCAATGTACCAGTGAAAATTGTGGTGTTTGAAGCCATATTTTCAGTGTTGCCTTAGTAAACAAGAGTTTAGTGCTTTTCAGTCGGTCAACACGATTGTACCCAAAAGAGATGGGTTATGCCCTAATCCTGAAATAAATTACATTAGATTAATAAAACACTAGGATGACCAGTTTCGATCGTCAAGCGATCATCATCAGATCCATTACACTTAGGCTACAAAATCTATGTTTGAAATACAGGTGAAAATATTTACAATATGTACAATTATTTAGTTGCAGTATTGGTACTGCAACTGTCAGTGTATGCTAAATGAAGTATATATGTTAGGTGAAATGCTAAATGGTGATAGCTATCCGTAGATTGTACTTTAGAGAGATTATATGGTTGTAAACTATGGTTAAACTATAAAATTTTAGGCTAACTACTTATCTGATTGTCTTCCGTACAACAGCTACTCGCAGTTTTCGTGCTCACTGGAACTCACTGTGCGGTCGACTGCGGTGGTTATCTTAACGACTGGTTTTCCCCTGCTTTCTCCCCCCTGCTCCTACGTGCTGTGGGGAGTGATAGCGATGTGTTTATGTGAGGTGTTGCCAACCTAGATAAGATGTATGTTATTGAATGAGGTGGGTCTACAACTATTAAAGACCGTGGATTAGCCCTCGCCACGCGTGGAGCATAACCCATTCGAACTAAGCGTTGACGGTCTTATGAGGACGTCCCGGCACCTTTAATACTGCCGCGAATATAGGCCTTGGTTTATTGCAGAAGAAAATTACATCGTACACCTGATCCAGATAACATTTACCTATTAATTTATTAATTTCAGGATTAGGGCATAACCCATCTCTTTTGGGTACATTCGTGTTGACCGACTGAAAAGCACTAAACTCTTGTACCAGTGAAAGTAAAACTGTTCTAGTCCACTGGCCAGGTGTAAGTTATAAACATTTGACACCACTTGGCTGACTTACATGTCAAAATTGCAATTCGGGCGCCTTAAACCAGAATTAAATTAATAATCAAAACCGGTCCCCCAGAGTGGTGGCTAACAATTCTAACCACTACACCTTAAAGATTGTATGGTATGCTTGAATACCATATATTCAAATAGCATGGAATAGGCATGCTGTTTTTGTAATTATTTTTATGAACTAGCTCAGCCCCGGTTGCGCAGACCTACAGAGGACAGTCGGCGAGCCTCAGGCATGTGCAATTTTTACAAGAGTTGTCAGTTCCGCTGAAAACTAGGCTGTCATCGCACGTGTGCTCTGCCGATGACGAATAAATGAAATAGACCGTTATCGTAGTTGTATTTTTTCTAGTACCTTGTGTGCGTGTTGTGCATAGTGGGCTGAGTGAAATGCCACCTAAGTTATTCAATCAAAACTTCGTGACAAATATCATCACAGCCGTACTCCTGAGGTTTCAATATAAAGGAAGGATATTCGATCCTGGCGTGTTTCATATTTACGTGGAATAGATAAAACAATACAGTATAGGAAGGAGGGCAGGCTCATAATTTATGAAGCTGCCTGCAATATGTCTCGCATCAATTGCAATATCATTATTCTGTGACGAAGCACTTCGCGCTGCATTGAACTACACGAGAAGCAAGGCACGTCAGCTGTTCGCTGATCTCAGTGGCTGAATGCTCCACATATCAAATTGCAGCCTAACTTGTGAAATAACAAGAGGTTCATTATGAGGGTTTTATTATGCAGGTCAACAATATCACGTATCATGTAAACTGAGGGTAGAATCACTTTTTATGAAATTTTGTACTAATGATGGATCGTAAGAACCACGTTAATGCACATTGTGCGCAATAAAGTATTTATTATGCAGGTCAGCTGAATTACCATATATTCATATCGTTTGCCGGATGCGTTGACTAACTTCTTTTATTTTTAGTAGTGGTCATAATAACGGACTGAAGATAAAAATTGCAACCAGCCGGCAGGACAGAGAAATGCTCTCAGCATCTCCTTTCAGCAGCTAGTACTAGGGCCTATACCCACTTCAATCTCTAGGCCACCGGCTTAAATCAGTGGTGTAAACTGTGTACGGTAATTGGTTCATGGATCCACAAAAGGACTAGTACGGTAGGCTATGTGTAGTGAAATGTAGGCCTAAGCCACAAGCAAAAAGTAGCAAGAAATGTAGACCCACCATATTTAACATGTTATAACAATGTGTACAATTTAGGCTGAAATATAGCATCTACAAACAATATGATGAACCCTAGACCAACATCGTACTCGCATTATGACAACAAATTTGGAGAGTTTCCTTTCCATAACGTACGGCACAATTAATAGGTATCGTCGATCTTGTGCCTTTTTATCCTATAACGTAGTCATTACATCTTCTGATTATAAAATTAATAGTAACCGCAATCAAGTTTAGAGTAGACGCAGCCTTGAAACACAGGCACCTAATTATCCATTACCGAACCGGTAGTCCGTATACAACCTCAAACTTCATCTGAATGAAAAACTAGGTTACCGTACGAAATAAGCCAAATTTAAATATTTGTTAGAAAGGTTGTTATTATTGTTGGCTCACCTTGATTGGTTTTTTCGTGCTATTCCTCTTTGATTGATTCCACTGCCTGAAAAATTAAAGTTTATAATAAATTATTTGCCAATAGCCTACCGTGTACGTAAGCAAAATATTGGATAAATATATAAATACTTATACAAAAGTTTAATTACTATTGTATTTGCAAGTAGGCCAACTTACTATTGTCTTGTGGTTCCTTCTCGTCCAGATTTAACTTTTCAATAAAATATTATGATATGATTCAAAGGAGATACGTAATTACACGACGTGTGAACTAAGATCAACTGCGCTGAACCGAGTACTGTCACCGGTTAAATATGAACTCGGATCAAGACGCGGTGATCTTAGATTAATGTTTATACAACGGACATTCTGACTTCAGCACGCGTTAAGATCAGCTGACCCCGTTGAACTGAGATCAACTGCCTTATACAATCGGCCCAAAATGTTTACATATGAATCGTAAAAATTATTATTTGAGACTATCATATAATCAGATAATAAAATAAAATCAACGTCCAACTGACGTTAGAAATGCTTCACTTCTCATAAAGAAATAAGTAAATGTAATCGGTCAGCTGTTAGAAACAACTGCACTTAAATCCACGGGCTTTCTCTCAAATTAAAATTTAAACAAATATTGTTGTTAATACAACCAATGTCTTCCAATGACATTCCTTCTTACTGTTACAAAAACATCCATTTACAAAAATAATGAAAATTATTTAATACTGATCCATCATAAATCACTTCTTTACAACAATAAACATCTTTGATGTGGTCAATGAACGTCGTCACGTTCTTCGAACATCACTCCCTTTTTATGGTTTAAATGTTGAAAATACTCTTAATTAATTAAACAAAAGTTTAATTGTCCCCTATGATCTCTAAATTATTTAATTAATAAAATGGAAATTATTATTAAATGTTTAATTAAAATAATATTAATATTTTCTGAATATTAATTAAGTGTACAAAATCTTTTTATTTAAATATTTATTGGTTATTACAAATAGTTATTAATTATTTTATCCAAACATTAAATAAAACTATTATCATCATTTATTTAGTATCAGCTGTTCATCAAGTAAGTTATTTAGATAACTTTGTTATATTATTAAATTCTCCGAACTATTAGCAATATTATGTTTAAATGAATGAAAATCCACAGCCTGCGTCCAGTCTCCGACCGGGTCAGGAATGGAATGAATGAAGCCCCCATCTAGCGGCGAGGATATGAACTGTGCCGGCTGCCGAGGCCTGACGCACTCCTCCGGGGCAATGATTAAATGAATGACACATGAAATGAAATGATAGTGGAGAGTGTTGCTGGAATGAAATTTGACAGGGAAAACCGGAGTACCCGGAGAAAAACCTGTCTGCCTCCGTTTTGTCCAGCACAGATCTCACATGGAGTGACCGGGATTTGAACCACGGACCCAGCGGTGAGAGGCCGGCGTGCTGCCGCCTAAGCCACGGAGGCTTGTATGTTTAAATAATATTTGTAAAGTTTTCTACATTATTTACAACATTTATGGTGATTGTCAATCACCCGGCCTTCCTTCCAACTCACTTCCTGACAATCCTTACTCTTAAATGAAGCGTGAATTTCACTAAGTCATATCACATTATTGTCATCATATTACTGTGGTTTCATTTCACAATTGGGCATATATGTAGAGCCAAACGATTAAGTTAAGCTCATGTGAAATATAGTCATAATTCTTGATAGTAGTTTAATAATAATTAACAACATTGTCATCTTCAATCCGTGCCAATCGAACTAATAAATTCAACTGATAGTCGTTTTACAATAGTAATATACACCAAAGGTCTTTCGTAAATCTTAACTGTAATATAGTTACTTATACGTTTCAAATATTCGCTCACAAAAGGTATAATGACCCTCTCTCCAACTCAATACTGTATAAACCTCCACTTAATACTCGAGCAACGACTTTTCTCGATAATACAGGTAAATTCCGTATCATATTTCCATGAATTTGCTATTTAATACAGTATTCTTCATAACAACTTATTTAAATTGCATATAATGCTTTGCTTTCGTAAATATATTCTTACATAATAATTACAGTGTATAACTTTTCCAGTTGTTATAATAATTTATAATTATCGACTTTAATTAACAGCGATGACGTAATGGTTTACTAATAAAAGTTACTTTAGATTCCAATAATTGTTGTTAATATTTAATAAGTATAAACATTTGTTACTCCTCTCTGATCTCTCCAAATTATTGCGATAATGCAATTATAAGTCAACAACAATATTAAATAATGTTGCAAAAGTTTTATAGAATCCTCAATGGTGTTAATATGTCATAGTAGATACGATTTCTCAAAATAAAACATTTTATCCATCGATGAATTATTATTGTTAATTAATAGCCAATGTTGGAATGTCTAAACAATATTTCATTCTTCAACAAAGCCAAATAGTTCGATTAAATAATTCTTTGAATAGCTTCAAACTCGACGTTAGCTATCACAAGTATAACTATGTTCTATAATGGGATAACTTCTCCTAAGATCTGCGATAAAAGTTTGGAAATTTCCAATAAAAAGATTCATTTCCAATGAAAGGTCTTCTCCTGGTCTATATTTTAAATAAATTAATATTAAATACCATAAAATTAAATAAAATACATTAAAATTCCCAAAGAAATTTACGATCCAAAATAAATTCGAAAAGGAAATAATTTAAGAAACGATCTTAAATTTCAAAATATGAAAAAGTCGTAAATCCAAACGATAATATCCAAATTCTCTCCAAAAGAAATTTAAAATTTAAATATCCATAGTAGAAAAATATTCCGAAGTTCCGAAAAATCACTCACAAAATAAAAATGAATTAATGGTGAAATGGTGCAATGCTCTATAATATTCTATCTACATCTAACTACTTAAACCAACAACTACTAACGAGGATCTCTCTCTCTCTCTCTCTACCTTCCGATGATATCTTGAAGAATAGGCATGGTCGAAATTACTGTAGGCAACAGCAATTCCATACTTGCTACCGTTCCTCTTCTTTCTCCGGAAAATTGCCTCGTCATGTTTCGAACCCTGGCCTGCGATCGCTAATCTCCTTGCCTGATCACGAACATGGACATCATTTCCTCCAGCAATGCCGCACCGATTTCCAAGTCTCAAAGTGGGATTGACTACTTCGCTTTGGGTCTGGTAGTAATTCTTCCTGACGCGACAATTATGTTTCTGTGTCGTATAATTGGATTGTCGTTCGGCGGTAGTTATACTTCATCTTGACAATATAATTTAATATCGGTTGCCTGTTATTCTAGTTTTTCCTTCAAAAATTCTGCAATCTTCTCCAAATTTCATCAAATCATCCGAAATAGCCTCCTCTCCATCCTGAACATTTAGAATTCGAGTTCAGTACATCGTGTGTAATATTGAGATGATACAATATCAACGTGAGATGTGGAAATTATGATAAATGGAGCTTGTATTTCAGTAAATTGAGGACAGATAAGGGGGAAATTGATATTTTAGTATGCTAATTTCGGATTACACAGGCTAGATGTTATACGACATTGCATATTTAAGTAGCAAGATGCCATCTGCTTTTGTAGTAATAATTTGATTGTAAATTGAACACAGAGTAAATTGTGTGTGTGTTTCTTTAAACACGTTTCTGTTAGCGAGTTCCTTGATCTGGTGCTATTATTTTGTGGAAAGGTACTGTTAAGTCAAGGTCGAGTCGTTTGAGTAATTATTTGCACTGGGTATGACAAAAGTCACTTACCTTATGCAGCAATATAGGACAGCACACTCAGAGGAGCTGACTGTGAATTCTGCGGTACAGAATTTCATGAGTGAAATTTCTGGGGACATCTTCTTGTGTGTGATCACATGTATATTTTAGGAAGCTGTAACAGCGATGTGCCTCATGAGGCGATGTTAAGATCCACTTGGCTGATTGACAGATGTATGAGTGTTGGGAATCCACTTGTTTGCTCGCGACAAGATTAATTATAAGAGGATCTCAGGCAATTAATGCACGAGCGACGAGGGACTGTGCTCTTGAGATAAATAATTAGATAAGCCTGTATACTTGTAATTTAATTTATGAATTTCAATAGGGTTTCTCCACGTCGAAAACACATTTATGATTTTGTTGATATTATTGTATTTGTTAATTTCAGCTTGTGACTGTCTGAAGTAATTGTAAATTCTTTTTTGGTCATATGGGAAACTGCTAATGTCATGAAACGTAAGGGAGGCGGACGGTCAACCTAAATGTTTGTGTTTGAATGGCCACGATAGGGATTCAGTGTTTATGATTGTATAAGTCCTGTTTACGGCAACTTTCTTTGCGTGCAGTGGCACTTGGTTGAAAACTTCTCTTAGAAGTTTGTAAATATAATTATTGTAAGGGTTGCGTAGTCGGTTGATTATTTTATTTTGTTTAGCCATTGTAACTGGTAGTTCCCATGAGCCAGAATCTAGTTACATAAAATGCGGAGTACGCGACTGGCAGCTTGAGCTAATAGAAGCGTATTTCTTATTAGTAGTAGTCATTCCTATTAAGCATTCATTCCCATCTACGCACGCACACGCAATAAATATGAGAATTACGGACTTGATCCGGGGATATCTTGTAAGTTATTTCAGCATTTTTTATGCTGAGTGTTTTATTTGTTTTTGTGATTGGTTTAAATTTTGAGGGTGTCACTATGGGTGGTTTTTATTTGTATATTGTGTCTAAATATCAGTTAATTAAAGTTGTTTAATTTTATTCTTGGTTCACTTTCTTGCTATATTATTTTACCTTTATGTTACCTTGAAATTTTGGAAGCAAAAATCAAAGTTTAAAAGCTTCATGAATGATGATCTGAACACTTCCCCGAAAACAGTCTCGTGTACGCTTCTTTCAAGGGGACTTTCTTCTTGATACAATAGGATACCTCACCTGTCCCATAAATCCTACACACCAAGTGAAAAAACCTGATCAAACTTTCATCACCTATGCAGTTTAGCAACTCAATCGGTATATTATCTATGCCTGGTGCTTTGTTGCTGCTTGAATCTTCCAAATCTCTGTCCGATTCTAATCTCAATATTAAATCTCCGTTCTCATCCTCACCAATTTCCTCTTCCCTTTCCCTAACATGATTCTCAATCCTCTTTCCCTCATACAATGACTCTATGTAAGCTTTCCATCTCTCAATCTTTTCTTGCCTATCTCTTAGAGGTTTTTCATCTGTGTCCTTAATATTACAGCACTTAGTCTTCCTTTCCCCAAAAGTATTCTTAATCCTTTGTTAAGCTGTATCTACCTTTCCTAATTTCAGACAATTTTCTATACCTGCGCATCTCTCTTTCAAAGATTCTTCATTTGCTTCCTTGCACTTCTTGTTAACGTCATTTCTCAGACCTCTGTATTCTGCTTTTCGCCTTTCATATCTTTCGTTCTTGTGCTTCCACCTTTGTAGTTTATCCTGCGTGATCCGTGGTTTTCTACATATTCCTTCTTTCCTACCAATGATTCCTTCTGCGGATTTTGTAATTTCATTTTTCAAAAGTGCCCATTCCTCTGCAATTGTAGCTTGTTCAGAGTTTTGCATTAGTCTTTCCTTTATACCCGTCTTGAATCGTTTGCTCACGTCGTTCTCTTTCCGTCTGTCTGTTGCCCACCTTTTTGGATTTTGACTTTTCCTCAATTTCGTCAACTTAAGTCTGCTTTTCACATCAACCAGATTGTGGCCAGAGTTTATGTCAGCTTGACCATAATGAAGTCGGTTTATTAATCCTCTAGGTATCCTGGTCTCATCCATGTGTATATTCGTCTATTGTGATTTTTGAATAAGGTGTTAGACATTACCAACTCATGCTCGGTGCAGAATTCCATCAGCCCGCCTCCTCGATCATTCCTTACACCTGATCCGAATTCTCCAACTATTTTCCATTCTCTTCCCTTTCCTACAACAGCATTCCAATCTCCCATTACTATAACATTTTCGTCACCCTTGACTACCTCAGAACTTCATCTATTTCTCCATAGACCTTTTCGATATCTTCATAACCAGTTTGCCTGGTGGGCATATAGACATGTACCACTGTGGTGAACTTTTGTTTGTATTGATTTTTGTTACAATAATCCGTTCACTATATTGCTCATATTAATCTACCCACTGTCCAAGTTTTCTAGTCAATATGAGACCAATCCCTGCTAATCCTATAGTCTATTGACCTAAAGTCCTCATCTTCCTCTCAGCGCATTTCTCTAATGACAACCAAATCCATCCTCAACCCATCCATTTCCCTTTCTAAGTTCTCTAACCTTCCGCTGCCCATCAGACTTCTAACATTCCACGCTCCGATTCGTAGAATATCATATTTACTTTTTGTCAGTTCTGTGATGTTAACCCCCCCTCCCGGAGTTCCAAACGGGGGACTAGTTTATCTCCGGATTGAAATTTTACAAAAGATGAGGCCAGCATAACATGTAATTATGCATAGAGAGGTGCATATCCTCGGGAAGAGCAATGCAGCTGAAGTTTCCCTTGCTTTCATCCGTGCAGCAGAACGCAGTGCAGCCACTAGTTGGCTAAACTTATCAATACCTTTACCGTCCATAAGATAAGTAAATAATTAATTTCTTCTGAAAAGCTTCTACTCCCATTCAGAATAAAGTAATAAAGCAATTCTACAAACAAAAATACTAATATTCTACAAGCAAACAAATCCTAAAATTCTAATAAAGCACTAGTGTAAAGTGAAATATGAACACCTCTAAAGAAGTGACGTAAAATCACCATCTGAATGGGGTACTGGTATTGAAAAAGCTGAGGAATGAATGAAAGTTCGTTGATGCGGACGGAGTAGAAACTACCCACTGACCATAAAAACTCTGCGTTCATAACAACTGCTTTTGCGTTGCTGAACGAGTGGTCTGTTGTTTTGAGTATCGTACTGTGCAAGCAAATTGTGTAGACATGTCAAGACGGTGCCATCGAGCAGAATTTGTTCAATTAATTGAATTTGACTGAGGCTTCATTGATGGCTGGCGAGGCTGAATGGTTTTTCCCAAGAATTGCCAAACATGTTGGACATGAGGTGTCTGTTGTGTATCAATATTGGTGGTGATAATGCACAGAAGTTGTAAATGCGCATTATCCCTCTTATTCCTGTCTTTGAATTCACCTCGACTCCAACGAAATACCTTCACAGAAAGTTGAAGTACATTCCATATGAAAACCTCCCAACTTAAGCTTAAGCTGTAATTGTAGTAATGAGCATCCCTGTAAAAGTACGAAAGAGTACCAAAACTAAGAAACAAGAAAAACTGTTTGCCCAGAATTTATCTGATACGAAAATAGAATGCTTACCATGCCTATATATTGTACATTCCAATGACTTCCTCGAGAATGTATCGTATATGCATGTTCAGGCTTCCTCCATTTTATATTCTGCTACATGTCATTTGGGCATATTAATATCTTAAACAAAGATATTGATAATAGAAAGCATTCAGTCGTTTGCCTGTATTGTAGTTTATGTAGCAAATCCCTTTAAATTTAATTTCAGAAGTCTCTTAGAAGAAAATATTCGGAACTGGGAATAAAATCCACAATTTCGATATAGGACTGTAATACGTAGTAGGTACCCCCACACTTGGAAGGCAGCTCTGTATATGTTTCACCTAATAAGGATATTGCGTAAAAATAAATAGCTTTCTGTATCGGTTAACTATTACCGCATGCACTGAGTTCTCGTCATTCCACGGAAAGTTGCGTTTATTAAGTTTTGTAATAAGCACTCACACACAGTCTTTGATTTATGGTTACCACTGGCTGAATGTTATAGAAATATTGTTTAGGCTCCCACCCTTATTGCATGCACTCGCCTGGATAGGATTGCTCTGGAACGGGAAGAGGGAGTGCCAAAAGGGTGTGTTAGAATGTGTGCGCGGTGAATGAGTTGAGTGGGAAGTGAGTCGGTGGTCTCGGGTGGCATTGCGATGCGAGAATGTGCTGAGTCGAGGGAATGGGATTTGTGTGATGACGGCGCAAAGTTGTCAGGGGGGCAATGGCTTTGAGAAGCTTCTACTTAACAGCATTTTACCGCTAATTGAATGAAACAGTAGATTAAGAGCAGAAGAGAAGAGGAAGAAGACCTCTGAATGCCCCACTCTAGATTGTCTACAGACTGATCAAAAATGAGTATTTTCCCTTCATTCAAGAGAAAGTCAAAGTATACAGGTACAATATTAGACAATGGTTTTGAAAATGTTTAGAGGGTTTTCGAGAATAATGATTCGAATTTTCAAGAAACTGTTTGGGGGATAAATAATAAACCAGCTTTGGTTGTGATGAGATCTTGAAATATAGAAGTCACACACTTCTTAAACTCAGACTTGTGCTATATAGTGCACATTTTGTGATGCATTTAAAGGAAATGGGGAAAGTCTTGTTATGATCTTCTCTGCAGGAAAGGTTTATCTCTCACTATTATAAATGCCTTTACAATATTACCACAAAACTGCATTTTGTATAGTGGGGAGTTCGGGTTTAAAACATTTAATACCTGTTAAAAAAAATACCACTTACGTTTTCAATTGTCATCTTTCGGAGCAGGTAAAAAAAATCTAAGGTGGGTTCTCACCAACATTTACTACCCATGGTTAAATGTTTTGCAACTGTACTTCATGGGAAATAAGGAGGTAACTCAACGTATTTATGATGTTTTCGAAATCGTAGCGCTACAGCTTCAAGCTATGTTTCAGCAATATTATATTTTGTAATTTCATTCAAAACTGCTTGGAAAATATTGTGAACGAAGCAGCTACAATTGAATCAGTCATTTAAGAAAGGGCACATGTCCAAATTTTCTTTTTTTCTTTTTTGCAGATTAACATGCTTCTCATCCTGGTGCATCTTGTCACAAAATGAAGGGCACTTATCCAATCAGTAACATGTTGATATTTAAGGTTCATTTGTGTGTTGTTTGGAAGTCATTTAAGAAAGGGCACACATCCCTGGATAAGTGCCCTTTCTTGAATGACTTCTTTGCTTACAGGAAGGAACATCTGCATGCTCTTTCGTGTAACAGCTGAGTGTACCATTATTTGTTTACTATGCTTTATGTTTACCATGAAGGTAAAGCTCGTAAAGGTGCCAATGAAGTCTGTAGATTTTTGTTAGACTATATTCAAAAATGTGTACCAAAGTGTAAAGGAACTTCGATTGTTCTCGGATGGAACTGTAGGACAGAACAAAAATCATACAGTGATCCGATTATGTGCAGCACTTGTTGACTTGAAGTGATTTAAACCATTCACCATTACTTCCCTATACGAGGGCACTCATTCAATGCCTGTGATAGAGATTTTGCTATCAATAAAAGATCTTTAAAAAAATCATCGAATTTATGATGTCATGACAAGTTCACCATTTTTCTGGTGGAGACGATTAATATTATTAACTTTGCTGCATGGTGGCCAACAGTTTATAAAAGGGGAGGATTGTCAGAAGAATCTCTGAGGAACGGGAGTGCCTACCAACTTAAAAATTCGTTTCCAGCCTGCATCATTTATGGACTTCCTTTACTCCGTTAATGATCCAGGAACTGTGCGGACAAAACATTTCATCAGCGGCACAGGCACTGACTGTGTACTGAATGTCATTACTAAGCACCACCCATACCTCAGTAGCTTCCAGATAATCACAGCCATGAATTAGGCTGAGACATCGGTGAAAAGCCACATTTTACTCTAGCCTGTGCCAACAGACAAATGCAAATATACTGCAATCATCAACAGATGGCCAACTGGCAACCCTATAGACAGGAATAAGATGAATGACCCAAACCATCTGGAATTGTACATTCCGGGGGAGTACAATGACTTTATCGACGAAATACTCGCGTGGCCAACTGTTCGTCGGACTGACAATGATTGTGATTGACTGTCATCATTCAAATGGTTATTATTTTAGAACAACGACACAGTGTGTCTAATTTATCTGAATAAACTATGTATTTCTGCTCCAAAAACTGATTTTCATTCAGCCATCATTTTAGAAAGGGCACATATCCATTTATTTAATCTGCCAATTTTCACAAAGTCCTTCATCTTTACTCCATATTTTATCAAGTAACCTATCCACAACCATCAACACTAAAGGTCGAAACACATACATTTAACGAAAATAGCAAGACTTGCTTCTCAATCAGTTTTTTGCTCCTCCTGAAAAGTTACCTTTCTGGATATATGCCCTTTCTTAAATGACTGATTCAATTACGATTAACGCCGACACAGCGTCACGTGGAGAGGTGTCCTAACGTGCTTGATACCAATAAAGTGTGAGTAATAATAGCCATAGGTCTAACAATGAATAAACGACCATGAAGATATCCGCTCCAAATACTAAGGACCATTCTACTAACATGTGATTTATTGGTCCTTGAAAGAACACACATACACGTTATACGTTCAAATTAATAGTTACGCTACGTGATTTGTAACAGTAGAAAGTTAAATCAATACCATAAACCATGATTGAAGACTTTGACATGGACAATAACAGTTGAGGTGAGATGGCCACTGTAACTAGTGCACGTGCAGCGCGCAGTTTCCACGTTGTAGCTGTGGCTGAATCGGTAAAATTCCGGCCGGACATGGTAGGTGAGCACGGATAGAGTATTGCTTCGAATCCAGCCGTAGGCATAGTTCTTTGAACGACAGCCCGTGATTTATTTTAGTGGTGATGGAATATTAAGCCACACCTATAAATTCACATTGCCACATTTATTAACTTACGATGCATTCCTGTAAAGAGTACGTTGAATTTTACTGATTTATAAAGAGAATACGATCGAATCAGCAGGTTATGCCATGTGACCTGTAATGGCAGAAAATTACAAAATCTGACCTGGATATTAACATAACATATCGAAGTGTCACTCCGGAGGTAAAGGTTCAATTCCTGGCTCTGTCAAAAATGTAATGCTGCTCTGAGGGCTGGAACGGGGTACACTAAGCACCGTGGGGCAATACTGAGAAGAGGTGGGTTCGATTCCCACATTAGCCACCCTAGAATTGGTTTTCTGTCGTTTCCCACTTTCTAACTTATGGCCACGGCCACCTCCTTCCCAATCCTCACCTTAATTACTAATACACACATTAATACAGACACCACTACAGCTCAGGTTATCAGAGAACTTCTACACACAGAAGGCTAAATGACCGCGATGTTCTAGCCCGTCAATTGAAACAACAACAAAACACAATATCCAAAGAGATTCTGATCGGCAGTGATCGCATCAAAGTATACGTATTCCTGAGAATTTCCCTTGGTATTATTTTCTTTTTAAATTCTAACAAAAGGAAGACAACTCTATTTGAGGTGTACATATTAAAATGTTTCGTGTAATATCAGATTCGAACACAATGTAACGTTCATGGAATCCAACCTGAAAATTAGTCTGCTCGCTATAACACTAGGTCCTCATCTTCAATAAATATGATAACTGTGACCTCTTGTATCGTAAGACATTGGTACAGCAGTCGACACAAAGGATAAAACGTAACGAAAACAAATAATGAAACTCTCCCCCTAACAAGTATCGAACCACAAATCTTTCAATCCGCAGTCCTACGCGTTACCACTTCAGCAATGGATGCTTACACATCACACGAAGATAGAAAGTGTGAACGATTTGCGTTGGACACTTGAATTTCATTATCTAAAACGTTCTTATCGGTTCGAATACTTTGCTTTAGTCGACAAGCATAAGAAATAAAGTGTTCATGTTCTTTTCTCTTGTTTTGTTGGCTTTGAAATGTGCAGCCACCGTCTGCTCGATCTCATGCCCTAGCTATTTGAGCATCATGTGTAACGGAATCAACATTATGTCATGGAGTAATGAGAATTAGGATTAGTGTGATATTCTCTTGGCATTTTATCTGAAATAGAAGTGGGATGCCACGGAAATCCACTTCCAGGATGATTTAGGTTGGTCTCGAGTAGATGATAAAGATTTGAAAACCAATTCCAGAAGCAAGCCAACACTTTATTTTGTTTGTATAAAAATAATCCTACCTGCAAGTTAATTCAGCAGGCCCTCAGTTAGCAGATTTCTTTTCTAGTAACGTCAGTTTCTCTCATAGCATATCTTAAGTGAGATAAGTCATGTTAACAGTCTAATGTGTGATGATGATAATTGTTGTTTTAAGGGGCCTAACATCTAGGTTATCGGCCCCTAACCGTCTAATGTACTCAATACACTACGGTATTTCTCTTAAGTGGATCAATTAATACTTTTAATATTTGTCAAACCTAAGAATGAGGACTGGTTTACATCCCGAGTTTACAGAGAGCGTTGACTTGAAACAGCGTAAGAATGAGGAATTATTCAACCCGGTGTTACAGAGGGCATTGACTTGACATGTGTGGTGGCCTCAGTGAGTCTGAGTTTTCCTTTAAACCGAGGTGGTCAACATTTCGACCACTTGCTACCCTGAATATAGAGAGACCTTGATTTTGTTCTACAGATCATTATGTCGTCGTTAACCTGGCTACGTACCATCGGAAAAAGTCCTTTTCAGGAACAAATAAAAAATCACTCATTGGAACAGGTAGATATGCACCCATAATACATCCACTAAATACGACATTAAGCTAAAGAAAATTACTAGCACGGAGTTCGAAACTGCTACATAACAGCTTGTCTGACGTGACTTCAGCAACGCTTGACTAAGCCACCTTAGCTACATTTTTCCAAAGCTTTCTACAGGATTACAGAATTTTCAGATATTATAAATACCAATCAATTATATCACAAGAAAATCCAAATAGTGTCCATATGTGTCGTACGATTGTCCACTTTCACTAAGCTTCCATCGCTCCTTCTGTAGGTGGTACATTATATCCAGAAGCGAGAAATGATTATCATTGTCCTTCTCAAAGTTTTCATACTGGCCTATTATCCATACAATGGCAGTCTGTTAATTTGAGCGAAGGTGGTCACCGACAAACGAAACAACTTCCTGTCAGCAAGGTTACCCGTGGGCACGTTTAGTAGTTGACATACCTCTCGCTTACACAACAGCCATGTGGAGGCGACGCGCGTGCTTGTTGAGAAGCGATGTATCGCCGTATCAGTTTGACCATATATTGTACACCATGGGTAGGATTCAAGATGGATGTTATATCTTCGTAAAGCCGTTAGGATGAGATAGTTGAGGAAGATAAAACATGGGAGTGTACAGCAGAAGAAATTTTCATAGCACAAACTTTTTCCAGGCAGTGGGCCAATGGACTTGGCTTCGATGCGCGGTTTGGAGTGTTCACATGCCGCAACATTTTATGAATATTTTCAGTCGTTGGAACCATCCCTGAAGGCAGTTGGCGAACAGTTTCCAGAAGGTGCAGTTGATGGTCTCCAAATATCTTCAGCAAAGATCTGTCACAACCACGGGCTGTGTTTCGAACAACTTTTTATAGCGCAGTCGTAAACGTGTTATGTTGGGAAAGGATGAGGATATCAGTCTTGCAGACGAGTGCACGGCGTTACATTCCATGGACTGTTAGGTCTAGCCCGCCCTTACTCGAAATAAAAATACTTTCCATATAAACCAGCCTGTATATTTTGGCATTTGGCTCTCAAACATTTTAGGAAGTGGGAAAGGTTGTGCGAGTTACCATATTTTAGAGGAAGCATACACGTTGAGGACCATGACCCTTTGCACGTTATTTAGGTTTATTTGACCAAATTGGAACAGCACTCCCCTAACTTTGGCAATGATCTTACTCCAGTTTGATTGCACTGTGTCCGCAAGCGATTGCTTCCAGGTAATGCCAAGAATTTTCACCTCATTAACTATTCGTAGCCATGGCTGCTGGGTAATCACTGAGTTAGTATTGAGCCGAAGCAAGGCAGTTTTCCTGGGGTTCGATTGTGCTCCACAGGTGACGTGGTAGAGCTGTAGGACGCTACCGATCGGAGAGATGTCTTCATTACTGCGAATCAATATTGATACTTCATTAGCATAGGCGCACATGCCAAGAATATTTGTGGACAGTTTGTAACCCTGTAGCTTCGCCTGGGTAATCCGAATGAATGGTTCAAGGCCAATGAAAAAAGTAGCATGGAAAGGGGACATCCTTGCCTAACTGATCTTTTCATTGGAATCAGTGGGGAAAGGAAACCGTTGACGATAACTCGAGATTTAGAATTTCAATTCATCATCCAAATGTAATCAACAAGGATGGCAGGACATTCAATGTGCTGCAAGAACATGTACAAGTATTCATGACTGATGCGATCGAAAGCTTTATCAAGATCTAAGGTGTGAAAACTCATGGGTTCAGCAGGGAGCATTTCGGCTTTTAAATATAAGTCGCGTAGAATTTTTTTAACAGAGTTCTTCCAGGAATACTACAACATTGTTCATCACCAATTATATCATGAAGAACAGTCTTCAATCGCCATGAAAGTCATTTGATGAAGACTTATTAATCGCTGAAGAACAGAGTAACTGGCCGGAAGTCACCAACTTCCATAGGAGAGGATGTTTTCGGTATTAGGACTATGGTAACCTCATGATGTGATAGACAAAGAGCGCGTCGTTGGAAAATTGTACGCAAGACTTGACAATACACTTTGCCAATGATAGGCCTGAAGTGTTTATAAAGTTCATATGGCAGCCCATCAATGCCAGGTGAGCGGTTATTTGGGAGGTGCTAAACCATAGAGTGAATCTCTTCATCCGTAATGTCCGCGCTGAGCAGAATTTTGTTGTCCGGAGAAAGATGGGTATTGCAAGATGAAAGCAACAGGGTCCTTTGCTGTGTATCAATTGGAGCCTTGGCATATAACCGTTGATATTTCACTACGTATAGCGTCTGGGGAGGTGACGACACTTACAGTGCTGGTGCGGAGTCGGTGAATATGTATATACGTTGCCACTCATGTTGTCCTTTGGCGATATGGAACACTTGCAATTTCGTCCGGGGGCACTGTACGATCTTTTAAAGCCACGTTTATATGAGCGAGAGTTCGTAGCTGTATGGAGAGGAGCTTGGTTTTAACTTGCCGAATCTGATCATAGATGCGCTCCCCATCATCAGATCTTTGCTGTCGCTGGCAAAGAACTCGATAATAAAATTAAACTTTATCCCGTCATTCCCAACCTCGATGATAGGATACGTTCTTATAGACGTGGCGGGTTCCTGGTTTAACTAATATATCCTACCAGTCTGCACAGTTGCGAAAGTTACATTTTTGTTGGACTCACCAATTCCTCCTCAAGTAACATCGATCAATTCAATTTCCAATAATCCCTTCGTATGTGAAATACGGGATAGGGGTAATAAATTGTACATATGACTGGATGACGGGTAGTGAAACTGGGAGGTGTCACTTCATATCGTCTGGGCTGGATAAGTGCTTGTGAAATGTTGATACGGTCAATTCGTGATGAGGAGTTGTGATTTGTAGAGGTGTAATATGGGAGGGGTTCCTTTAAATTATCCACAGTATCAATGAGATGTAAAGAAGTAATTAGGGCCTTGAGCGCCGGGTTGACACCTTGGTATGGACTAGTGGTATATTCTAGGCGTTGAATACAATTGAAATCTCCTGCAAGAATAAGTATTTCCTTAACAGCGTGCAAATGAAATAGGCTACTCTGTTGAAAAAATCCGTTCGACATGTTTGTTAGACCCTGATGAGGCATATACATTAATCAGGGTGGTTGTATTGTTTATGTGACCAGTTATTATTTGTCGTGATGGATGACATAGTAAACCTTCCAGTGGGATATCATGACGTATGAGGAAGCCAGTCTCTCTATTATCAGTACTGGTATTGATATGTTGATTGAAAAAAGAGGATATGGGAAGATACGGTAAATCAACTTCTTGAATGAAAACAATGTCAATGTCCGCGTCTCGAAGGAATCTCTCCAACAGTTGAAATTTCAGGGGATATTCTATTACATTGGTTTTCACAGTAGCCACAGTGAAAAACTGCGCCATTAATCGGAGTATAAATGCTGTGATATACATCTGTAAGGTTTACTTGAGAAAAGGAAGAAAATTAAGAAAAATACGTTTGAGGAATATATTGCTGCACTTGGTCAAATTAGGGTGAGATATTTCCGTATGGGTGCCGGTGGAGTATGCCCTAAAAACTCCAACTCAAAGAGGGAGAACTGCATCAAGCATTAGCTTGGAATGTATAGCATTGTGGGGAAGCATTAGACTGAATTAATATTAGGGCTGAATGGATTTCACACTTAAACATATTCTGTAGCAATATATATAATTTATTTCAAATGGTGCAACAATTTGAATGAATAACAACAAGAAATAATTAATAACCATCAGAAACACTTCAGAAAAGAGTTCTTTGAACTTATCCACTTTGGATTTAAAATTGTGATTAAAATTTCTTAAAAGATAAATGATAAAACGTTTAAACTTAGCTTTGGTATATTTGTTGAAAGTATGTTCGTAGAGGATCCTTCCTCATAAGAAGGAATGCGGTGGAAACGAAGTGATGTGGTTATGAGTCGCAACCTCCATAGGCAACCCGCTCAACACTTGAAGTTGAAATCACTTTGCTTTGAACTTTGAGCAGATGGATCTTGTCAGTAAACAAGATATGCTGTGACTGACAGCTGTGCGTGTTAGTCCTTGTTGACATACCTTTTCTTAAAGCCTATCTGCGGCGAAGTATTTCTGCGGTAAATTTTGCTAATCACACTTGATGGTATGTAAGATGTTTCTTGCTGTGATTTTCAGCAAAGGTTGAAGAGTAGTGGCCTCAGAATATCTGCAGAGCGGTGATTCTGACATCTTGGCCGAAGTGTAGACGCAGAGCGGCCATGAGAAGAGAAACCTGCTCTTCGAAAAATACTCAAACTATTATAGGCCCAGCATGGCCCGTATGGTGGTGGCAGCAGACTGTGCGAAGAATGCACGCAGACGAAGAATGGACTGGAATGGACATCACCAATAAGATGAGTCGAGGTTATGTAGGGTCGGGAACCCGCCGAGTCACAAGTGACAGGAACACCGCTGCTAATTGGCTGTCCAGGAAAAATGACATCACGAACTCGAGGCAACAGCGAGCACGGAACAGACAAGCCCAGTGTAGATAGTGCAGTGATGTGTTGCGGTAGCCTTAAACACTTAGGTTAGTAACTTAATATTTTATAAATGGATGGTTAATAACAAGATTATGCATATTGATTGAACAATTAATACATTTCCAAAGAAATAATTATCATTCGAGGATCTCGGTAACAAGAAACACATTTGACCGACAAATGTGCCATGCTAAACATTGAAAATATCACGAAAACTGATCAGGTGCCATGCTTGGTCCGGCTCTCAGCGTTTGAGAGTGTTTGTGGGTCACGATATGACGTAGCAGGAATGTTTTATTTATTTTTCATCGCTGTGGGAACATATGTAAACCCGAGTTAACACGAGGCATTTTTTAAAATCTTCTTAGGTACGTTCTCAAATCCCGGATCAGCCTGTTTCAGGGAGTCGTTACTTACCGGAGTATTTGGAAGCATTGAAGACATAACTTTGGGTGCAGCCTGTAGTGGCAGCTGGGCTGTCTCCACCGCTGCAATTCATAGGATGGATGAATCAGTTGCCATGCTCTGAACCTCATTGACCGGTACCGTGCAAGGTATGTTGTCAGCGTCATGTGTATCAGAGTCACATCAGCTTGTGTCCCGGCTGACTGATCCAGAAACATGTTTTCCTGTTGGGTTTGCTGTGAAACAACAACAGAGTATTAGACACGTCGCTGTTCGGAAGGAGTGATACCTATTGGAATCATTTTCTTTGGGCAGTTGATACGGATATGGGTTTTGCATTCCAAATTAGACAGGTCTGTTTCTGTCCATTATACGATATATAACCAGGATAGCCACCTAAAGTTTCAGTAGAGGGGATATCTTGTTTGATTTCCATAGTGACAGCACGGATTCCATTAAACACCGGGAACTGAAGAGCGGAAGACCGTTCTTCTTCTCAGACGTCACTCACGGAGCCATATTTCGACAGGACGGATTTGAAAATTTCAGGGACATTTTCTAGTAGGACGTTAAATATACGCACTGTTGTGAAATTTGAATCCCCTGTGGAGAGAGTGATATTGGGCACCTCGCCGCACTCATATTGAGATTTAATGGGGGCTTCGAATGTATTTGGCAACGTTTGATAAATAGATATCCTGATTACCTTGATGTACATGGTTCTCTCTTGGGCCATTTAACTGGATGGCTTTCACTTGGTCTACAGTCAACCGAAGGGTATCACTAACCCATCGGTGAATTTCCCCTGGTGTAGGGCGAGAGCTCTGCTGGTCCCACAGACAGGGTACGGTGTTTCTCCTCTGGTATGTGGACATGATATTCAGCGGGGTTTTCTTGTTTTGTTTTTCTCTAGGGAGCACTACTTGAATGACCCACGAAAGGTCCGTACACCCGTGGTACTATCGGAAGCACTGGGATAAATGAACATACACGCTTCCAATGCGACTACACCACTCGGCCACGACTCGTGACCAACTGCTACTGCTGGAACGTATTGAATCTATTCATAGACACTTCCTATCCAAACGTAAAGTGGTGTTATTCGGAGCTGTGATCGTGTTAATTTATCATTATATTTAAATAACACTACCGCTATTGATTTCTACTATATTCCCGAGCATGAACAACGGTTACGTTGTACAAAAGCCGTAAAGGAGCAGGTACTAATATTTTTGGGATGACTATGATATACGCGTTAGTTGGGTTGCCTTCCTCCGAAAAGATAAGAAGCTGGCGAATCACTGTGTATATATGTCGAAGTAGAAAGTGATCGACTGAGATACAAATAACTAAGCCATAATAAATTAATAAGTGAAAGTTTCTTTCACTTAAAAGATGAAATTCCTAATGATCTTGATGAAAATGATGGTAATATTTCCTTCCTCTCATTTTAATTTCCCTAAATACTCGTACTCAGGATGCCTTTGCATACGTCCTTACACATGGTTCTTATCATAACATTAACATGTAATCTTTATGAAATGAATTGTTGATGAACTAATGCTAGGGCAAAAACTGTTTCACATACATGATATTATGCATGAATATTCAGGTTCAAAGTTTAGAAACTTTTGGCATTTGCACAATCAGAAGATATCGGTGATACCAACTACAGGAATAGTCGGTTAAGATGTTCCCGCATGAAAAGTTTTTTCCGCATACCTTCTCATTGGACAGTGTTAACCTTGAAACATGCGTGAGGGGGGATGGAAAACACATGTATGCATTGTCGTTCTGTGTGTTCTAACTTGCAAGTCAAGCATTGCCAACGATAGAAAAAATTAAATTACGAGAATTGCGACAGTGAAGTAAAGTTTTCAAATCATTGTGAAAATGAGTGGATCTCAGATGAAAGGCATCAAAGGAAAGGCACTTTCAATTAGAGAAAAAGTGGGCATTATAAGGAAAGTGGAGTCGTCTACTATTTCGGGTGTAGGTCTGGCGAAGGAGCTCGGAATGCCGCCGTCTATTTTGAATGGCATCATAGTAAAAATGAAAAGAAGGAATCTTGACTTCTGCCGGGAATACTTCGGCACTCTGCAAGAGAATTAAAACCAGGAAACACGACGACGTAAAACAAGCTCTGCTGGTATGGTTTAAACAGCATCGAAATTTAAACATTCCAATCCGTGCACCGAGATCAAGGCTACACAGAAGTAGGGATAATAAGCCGGTCCTGGCACAGAGGCAAGCGGGCAAGATGGCTGCCGTGCGCTACTACCCCATGTTGTTTTTATTGAGGGTGAGGTAAAGCTAGCGCAGTGATTACTATGAAAGATGGCTGGCACAGGGGCAAGTGGACAAGAAGGTGGCCGTAGCTTAACATAACCTAAGCAAAGCTAACCTAACCTAAGCTAACCTAGCCTAACCTAAGCTAACCTAACCTTTCCTAGCCTAACCTAACCAATGCTAACATAACCTAAGCTAACCTAACCTCTCATTTTCCGAGGAAAAGCCAAAGGCCTAAGTGCAAAAGTCGGTGGGTCGATGCTCTCATTGAGGGGGTGAAATGGAATGGATGAGGAGGGAGTCATTTATCGTTTACCCAACTCTGCTCTACCTCTACGGCTCTAAAACTACCGCTCTACCTCTACCGCTCTATCACTATCGCGCTGCCTTTACCGCTGTACCTCTACCGCTTTACCTCTACCACTCTACCTCTTCCGCTCTATCTCTACCGCTCTACCGCTGGAACGTGTCGTGTGACATAACAATCGAGCGCTACGAGTTGTGATAAAAGTTTCAAAGAATTTCAAGTTGACGGCCATAGCTTAACTTAACCTAACCTAACCTAACCTGGGTTCTTTACCCTCCTACTCGCGACCAGATAGAAATCGACCAAATGTGAACATAAGCGACCATCTAGACTGAAATGCGACCAAAAGTGACCTTCTAGATAAAAAGCTACCAAAAGCAACCATATAGATTAAAAAGACGACCAAAAGCGACCATGTAGATAAAAAAAAGTGACCATAAGTGAACATCTAGATAAAGAGCGAACACAAGCGACCATCTTGGTTAAAAAAAAGGGAACAAAAGCGACCATCTAGATATAGGAGCGACAAAAAGCGATCATCTAGATAAAGGCGATCAAATTCGATCAATAGCGACCATATATATTTTCAAAAAGCGACCAAAAGCGACCACCTAGATAAGAAAGCGACCAAAACGACCACATAGATTGCAATTACAGACCAAAAGCGACCATCTAGATAAAGAATCCACCAAAAGCGACCTTCTAGATAAAAAATAAAGCGGCCAAAAGCGACTATCCTGATAAAACAAGCGACCAAATGTGGTCATCCAGATTAAAAGCGTCTAAAAGCGACCATCAGCTACTTGTAACGACATGCAACAAGATCTTTATTGTTGTTTAAGTAAATTCCACTTCCTGTATACTCATGCGTGTTAAATAAACCTGTGATTTAAAAAGAGGGCGCCGTTTAAAGTGGGCGCAAAATTCAGAGCACAAGTGGGCGCAGATATGGGGGTAAAAGTGGTCGCAAAAGTGGGCGCAAAATAAAGTGGACGCAAATTAAAATGGCCATAGTTTCAAGTGGACGCACTTCGTACCCTTTTATCATTGAACTTAGTAAGTCAACGACTTTTCCGCTCTGTCTCTCACATGTTGGGATATGCATTACACACATATTTTAAGCCAACCAAAACGTTAAGAGGTAGATACCTCCTTTAACAACACCACAAGGGTTGTAGCCTTGTCATACACCCCTTCTGTAAGAGTCTTAACATCAACCACTCAAAGCTTGAGTATGCTATGAAGCTGTTAAATTAAAGTAGCCACTGTTTAAAGTGGGCGCAATTTGTAGCTATATATCTACCTTTAGAAACCCAACTCGTACACATTTACAATTGAACTTAGTAAGTCAACGACTTTTCTGCTCTCTCTCTCTCTCTCTAACATACATGGTGGGATATGCTTTACACACATAGTTTAATCCAACCTGAACGTTAAATTGTAGAAACTGTCGTTAACAACACCGCAGGAGTTGTAGCCTGTTCTTACAGAGTTGTAGCCAGTACTCCACCCCCCCCCCCCCTCTGTAAGGGGTTAACATCAACCAGTCAGAGCTTGAGTATGCCATGAAGCTGTTAAATTAAAGTAGGCACAGTTTAAGATGAGAAACAACCGAAATTTAGTTTTTCATGGTTTTTGAATAATTACTATGTGGATAACTCAAATACGTTGAAAAATTGAAAAACTCTTAAAAATTGTGCATGTTTTGACACTTTTTTTAATCATGTTACTCTTTGAAATGACACGCCCACTTTTACCTCGGCTCATTCTTAAGCAGATGATTTCTGAACTACGGGAGGTAAAAAAACAATTTTCAATTTGGTAGCCGTGAAACAGCATTTTAAAAATATTCACCGCGTTGTATTCCGGCTCAATTTTCAACACTTGTCCCAGCAGCTTTTCTCTTCCCTATACATCTCATGGCATAAACGTACCTGATATTGACTACATAACCATGATCAGTAGACATTGATGTAATTGAGTTCATCGAAGAAACTAGCACACTTGCACTCGGATGGTTAATTTGCGAGAAACATCCATTGAAATATATAATATAAAACTTTCGCGTCGCCGCCATGTTCGATTTGAGCAGACCAGTCACTGGAATTAGTGGTTGAAGACATGACTAAAGATATGTAGAATAAATAGGAATTTTAAAAGGAGTAAGGAGATTGCAAATAATTCAGTTTAACGGGCAGAAAGGTTCTGTGAACGTTCATAGGTAAGAAATTACACTGAAAAACTCTTGCTTGAGTTTTCTCAGTTGTATATTTTTATTGTACTTAGGTACCATTTATGTGTAAAGTTCTTATGCTAGGCCATTGAAACGTTCTCTGTGATTTATTAAGTCCTCTGCGAATGGTAATAGGAAGGGAGTTTTCAGTATGTTACCTAAAAATAAAGTTATTAATATTTTAAATAACTTTTTGGAAAAAAATAATGTATTTTTATAAACTTCATTCTGAAAAGACTATTCAATTTCCGTAAACAATCTTTCCTATTATTGCAGTGAATGATGCATATAACAATCTCTGAAAATGTCATTTTGATAACCCAAATTGAAAATTAAACATGGGCAAGATAGGGAGTTGGTACTCACCTTTATGTGGGCCCATTTTGTATCTATATATCTATCTTGAAAAACCCACCTCGTACCCTTTTACCATTGATCTTAGTAAGTTAACGACTTTTCCGCTCTGTCTCTCGCATGGTGGAATATGCATTACATACATACTTTAAGCCAACGAAAACGTTAAAAAGTGGAAATCACCGATAACAACACCACAAGGTTTGTAGCCTCGTCTTACACAGTTGTAGCCAGAACTCTACACTCCCTATGTAAGAGGCTTAACATGAACCAGAAAGAGCTTGAGTATGTCATGAAGCCGTTAAATTAAAGCCGACACAGTTTTAAAAGGGAGCAATTTTTAGCTATATATCAATCTTGAGAAACCCAACTAATACCCTTTTACCATTGATCATAGTAAGTCAACGACTTTTCCGCTCTCTCTCTCTCTCTCGAACATACATGGTGGGATATGCTTTACACACATAATTTATGCCAACCAGAACGTTAAGAGGTAGAAACCGCCGTTAACAACACCGCGAGGGTTGTAGCCATGACTTGCAAAGTTGTAGCCAGTACTTCACACACCCTCTGTGCGGGACATAACATCAACCAGTCAAAGCTTGAGTATGCCATGAATCCATTAAATTTAAGTAGGCACAGTTTAAAATGGACGCAATTTGTATCTATATATCTATCTTTAGAAACCCACATCGTACCCATTTAGCATCGAACTTAGTAAGTCAACGACTTTTCCGCTCTCTCTCTCTCTTTCTCATGCATGGTAGGCTATGCTTTACACACATACTTTAAGCCAACCAGAACGTTAAAAGGTAGAAACCGCCCTTAACAACACCGCAAAGGTTGTAGCCTTGTCTTACAGAGTTATAGCCAGTAATCTACACCATCTCTGTGAAGGGCTTAACCTCAACCAGTCAAAGCATTAGTATGTCACGAAGTCGTTATATTAAAGTAGGCAGAGTTTAATAGGGGTAACATTTGTAGCTATATCTCTAACTTAAGGAACCCACCTCGTACCATTTTACCATTTAACTTAGTAAGTCAACGACTTTTCCGCTCTGTCTCTCACATGGTGGGAATTACTTTACACTCCTACATTCATCCAACCACAACGTTAAGAGGTATAAACGGCCGTTTACAATACCGCAAGGGTTGTAGCCATGACTTACCTAGTTGTAGCCAGTACTCCACACACCCTCTGTAAGGGGGTTAACATCAACCAGTCAAAGCTTGAGTATGCCATGACGCCGTTAAATTTAAGTAGGCGCAGTTTAAAATGGGCGCAATTTGTATCTATATATCTATGTTGAGAGACCCACCTCGTACCCTTTTATCATTGAACTCAGTAAGTCAACGACGTTTCCACTCTGTCTCTCACGTGGCGGGATATGCTTAACACACATACTTTAAGCCAACCAGAAGGTTAAAGTTAGGAACTGCCGTTAACAACACCGCAATGGTTGTAGCCTTGTCTTACTGAGTTGTAGCCAGTTCTCTACACCCCCTCTGTGAGGGGCTTAAAAAAGCTTGAGTATGCCATGAAGCTGTAACTCCAGTAAGTTAACTATGAATTCTATTGGTAAACTCTTATCGCAGGTGTATCAACAAGCCTTTCAAACTTGGATTACAAATACACCTCCAAGGTCTACTCTTTCCTCGTAAGGGTACCGTGCATTGTAGTTACAGTATGTTTAAAGTTTAAAGTGCGTAAATTGCACTACATGTCCCAATGTACTTTTTCATACTTGGCATTATATCTTCCAGCGTATTTTCGCTTGACCACACCGATCATGTCAAGGATCCCTTTATTTTATTAATTACATATATATTTTTAAACATATACAGATTTACTTAAATTCCTTTTATTTAACTAATATTTTCCTAAACTACAATATATGCAAATTTTCACAAATTCTCAAAAAATAGCTATATTTTTCTAATTCTCTCAAACTCCCCAAAAAATGTTCTAAACGTATATAAGATCCCACAAATCAACCCAAAACCAGCAAATCTTTAAAAATTTCATCAAATTCCGTAATATGGCCATTACATTTATACTCTCTTAGAAAATACCTTTTTGCGATTTACCACACGCTCTACAGCAAGAATACCAGAACATTACATTTTAGTAGACCGGGACTTTACACGTTACGACTCTCAGTTGAGCTTTATTTTCCACGTCCTCTCACTTTAAAAATCAATAACTCTAAATCCATAAATTACCACTTTTAACTTAACTATAAAGCACGGTACCCTTTCGAGGAAAGAGTAGACCTTTGAGGTGTATTTGTCATCCTAGTTAGAAAAGCTTGTTGATACAGCTGTGGTAAGAGTTTACGTATATAATTAATAGTTAACTTACTGGAGTTACAGCTCAATGGCTTACTCAAGCGTTTGTTAGGCCCCTCACAGAGGGGGTGTAGAGTACTGGCTACAACTCTGTAAGACAAGGCTACAACCAATGCGGTGTTGGTAACGGCGGTTTCTACTTATTAACGTTCTGGTTGGCTGAAAGTGTGTGTGTAAAGTAAATCCTACCATGTGAGAGACAGACCGGAAAAGTCGTTGACTTACTAAGTTCGATGGTAAAATGGTACTTAGTGGGTTTCTCAGTGAATTGGCAACTCCAGCTATCTGATATGACATCTAGCGGTAAAAATGAGAAACTTACCAAGTAGTGTACATTTATCACGTGGTGACTGTTTGTATATGGGTTCTTGTATTGGTAAGCAGAACGTGGTAAATTCTTCGTGTTTATACATAAGTTATAAGTTTTACTCGTTGATAAGAGTGCAAAATGAGTAAAAGCAAAGTATATTGCTCAGTTTACGGCTGTAAGTTGATGTATAAGAGGGCTGCGGATATACGTTTTCATCACTTTCCAAAAGATGCAAATAGCAATAGCCGAAAGGTGACGATACCAAATAAATACGGGCAACAAGAGCGGGTTGGACCACTCACCACTACACTCACTGATGACAGGGCGGGTTGTTCACTTACGCCGAGCCAAGCCGCACCTAGACAGCCAAGCACAGTCTCGCCGGGCAAAGCGGTACCAAGACAGCCAAGCCTACACCAGCCGAGGACAGCCAAGCTTCATCAGTCAGGTATCCTTCCCCGTTCCCTAGTTCGTTTCCAATAACCCTACCAACCGCAATCACCTCGCTCTGCGATATCCGAGCCATTCCACTACGAGTCATCTAGGCCTAATTTGACTTCCCAGGGTTAATACCGACCATCAAAATCAAGCAATTCCTGTCTACCCCGAGTTTTAATACAAGTTAAACTCATCCCTTCGCCCTACCAAGCAGCAAATAATTTCTATGGTACAGTGAGCTAACTCAAATATAGCTTTTAAACGTAACAGCGCCATGACTCGAACTGCACAAAAACAAATACCAGCAGACAACCGATGCTTGATAATACGCAATTGACACATCAAATCCAGTGGAACACACAAATTAGATCATGTGTATCGCACATTTATACATATATACAGTTGAAAATAACACTGTCATTATTTTAGGGACCACATTTACTGATTATAACCTAAAAATAAAAAGTGTTCCATATCAAACGCGTGTTATTGAGTATTTTTACCCTACTTATCCAGACCGACCGCAGCGCCCCAAGTGTTAGTTTGAGTTGCCAATATATTTAGCTACACATTTTGCCCACTTTAAACTGCGCCTACTTTAATTTAACGACATCATGACATACTAAAACTTTAACTGGTTGAGGTTAAGACCTTCGCAGAGAAGGTGTAGAGTACTGGCTGTAACTCTGTAAGACAAGGCTACAAACCTTGCGCTGTTGTTAAGGGCGGTTTCTACCTTTTAACGTTCTGGTTGGCTTAAAGTATGTGTATAAAGCATAGCCTACCATGTATGCGAAAAGAGAGAGAGGGCAGAAAAGTCGTTTACTTACTAAGTTCGATGGTAAATGGGTACTGGGTGGGTCTCTCAAGATAGATATATAGCTACAAATTGCGTCCACTTAAAACTATGCCCACTTTAATTTGCGCCCACTTTTGCGCTACTTTTGTGCCCACTTTTGCGCTCAATTTTGTGTCCAATTTAAACTACGCCCAGTTTTTAAATCACAGGGTTATTTAACACACATGAGTATACAGGTAGTGGGATTTACTTTAACAACAAGAAAGATCTTGTGTCATGTCGTTACAAGTTGCTGATGGTCAATTTTAGTTGCTTTTTCATCTGGATGGTCACTTTTGGTGTTTTTTACGGGATATTCTTTTTTTTTTGCTTTTTATGTACGTATTTACGACGGTTTTTAATTCTTAACGTTCTAGTTGCCTTAAAGTATGTGTCAAATGCATATCACACCATGTGAGAGACAGAGCGGTATAGTCGTTGACTTACTAAGTTCAATGGTAAAAGGGTACGAGGTGGGTTTCTCAAGGTAGCTACAAATTTCGCCCTCTGTGCATACTTTAATTTTACGGTTTAATGACATACTCATGCTTTTGGTCACTTTGTTTTATCTGGGTGGTCGATTTTTTTAATCTAGGTGGACACTTTTGGTCCCTTTTTTAAATCTAGATGGCCACTTTTGATCGCTTTTTATCTATATGGTCACTTTTGGTCGCCTTCTTATCTAGATTGTCGCTATTGGTCGCTTTCTTATCTAGATGGTCGATTTTGGTCGCTCTTTTAATTTATATGGTCGCTTTTATCTAGAGGGTCATTTTTGGTTGCTTTTTAATATAGATGGTCGCTTTTGTTCGCTTCTTCATCTACATGCTCACTTTTTATCATTTCAAATGATCTTGTCGACTTCGCCGTTATGCTTGGGTCCAACGTTATGCGTTACGGAGACGGAGACGGAAGTGACGTCATGCAGCCTCGCGAGAAGTGACGCCATGCAGCCGCGCGGGAAGCGAGTGCGTGACGTCATACAGCCACGCGGGAAGCAGAAGCTAATGGTTATTGGAGTCTGTTGAAAGAGTCCTGGGGCGTCGAGCAACCTGGGGCTTTGAGCGAAGCGAACACAAGAATACAGGGTGACTTCTAAAGAGATATACAAGATGCCATATAAGAATACAGGGTGCCTCCTAAAGGGGTGTGCAGGATGTCAGAGCAAAATACAGTACAAGATGCCAGATAAGAATACAGGGTGACTCTTAAAGAGATATACAAGATGCCAATTAAGAATACCAGGTGACTCTTAAAGAGGTGTACAAGATGGCAGAGAAGAATACAGGGTGACCCATAAGAGGTGCACATGATGTCAGACAAGATTACAGGGTGACTCCTAAAGAGGTGTACAAGATGTCACACAAGAATACAGGGTGACTCCTAAAGAGATATACAAGATGCCAGATAAGAATACAAGGTGTCTCTTAAAGAGCCGTACAAGATGGCAGAGAAGAATACAGGGTGACTCCTAAAGAGGTGCACAAGATGTCAGACAAGAATACAGGGTGACTCCTAAAGAGGTGTACAAGATGTCACACAAGAATACAGGGTGACTTCTAAAGAGATATACAAGATGCCAGATAAGAATACAGGGTGCCTCCTAAAGAGGTGTGCAGGATGTCAGAGCAAATTACAGGGAGACACTTAACGAGGTGTACAGTATGTTAGATTCAATTCAAATACAGGGTGACCCTTAAAGAGGTTTGCGGGATGTCAGATTCAAATAATGGGCAACTCTTAAAGAGTTGTAAAAGATGTCAGATTCAAATACAGGGTGACCCTTAAAGGGGTGCCCGCGCGGGAAGCCTAAGTTAATGGGTAATGGAGTCTGTCGAAAGAGCCCTCCTGAGCCTTTCTACAGTAACATGTGTAGCATTTGTAGCATGCGTCAATTCAAATGATATAGTGTCTAGTCTTTCAGACTGACTGTAATTCTTTAGCTACATAGTCTCTTTTGGTCGCTTCTTTATCTAGATGGTCGCTTTTGGTCGCTTTCTTATCTAGATGGTCTATTTTCGTCGCTTTTTTTATCTAGATGGTCGCGAGAAGGTGGGTCAAGAACCCAGGTTAGGTTAGGATAGGTTAAATAAAGTTATGGTCGTCATCTTGAAATTCTTTGAAACGTTTTGATCGCACCTCGTAGCGCTCGACTGTTATGTCACACGACATGTTCCAGCAGTAGGTGGTAGAGATAGAGCGGTAAATGTAGAGCGGTAGAGTAAGAGTGGTCGAGTTAGAGCGGTAGAGGTAGGGTGGTCGATGTAGAGCGGTAGAGGTAGAGCAGATGTAGGTAAATGTTAAACGACTCCCTCCTCATCCCTTTCCTTTTCACCCCTCCCAATGAGAGCATCCACCCACCGAGTTTTGCACTTAGGACCTTGGCTTCTCCTGGGAAAAAGAGAGGTTATTTTAGCTTAGGTTAGGCTAGGTTAGGTTTGCTTAGCTGAGGTTAAGTTATGCTACGGCCGCCATCTTGCTCACTTCCCCTGTCCAGCCATCTTGCCCTTTAGCCCCTGAGCTAGCTTTACCTCACCCTTCATAAGAACAACGTGGGGGATTTGCGCAAGTCTGCTATCTTGCCCACTTGCCCCTGTGCCAGGATCGGCCTATTATCCCTCCTGGCAATGTCGCAGTGCTACTCGGCAACTACCTGAAATACGAATGATTTTGTTTCTAATACCGTCCGACGTTTATAAAGTACTTTTCAGTGTACGACCTATGACAATATCTCACGTTAGTTATTTCGAACACTTGTTTTACGATTACTGATGCCATGCTGTCACGCAACTCACAAAACTGAGGCTTGCGCGACTGGTCAAGCAACTAGACGGAATAAACAAGTTCACCGAACTAGCACCATATAGCGGATACTCGCGCGTGGAGGGCAATTTAAATCTTTAAAATTTGGATGGCTGAATTATTACCCGCATCCCAATTTTTCACGTCCGATTTTGTATAAAAATGTTCGGGTGGTATTTTATTATATATGGTAATATACAGAAGCCGGTGTTGATTTATTTCTCTTTATCTCTGGTGTGATAATCAGATTTTAATATTGTGGCTTTTCTTTTTACGGCTTTTATTTATGCCTGTGTGCAGTATATTGTGGTATCCTTCACGCTATCATTTTACCCGCCAGGATCGGCTGTTCCCACGGACTAAGCGAGGGATCCCACCTCTACCCCCACTGAGGGCAGTGTCCTGGAGTTTGAGACTATAGGTGGGGGATACAACTGGGATGTGTGACCAGCACGACGTCTAGGCGGCCTCACCTGCAAAGCGAACTGGGGCCTGATGAAGGGATAGGAAGAGTGGGCGGGTTTGGCTACGAAGTGGGAAGGAGGCCGCCGTGGCCTTGCGGTAGGTACTGTACCGGTATTTTATGGACCAAAATACAGTACATTTTCCGCCCAAGATGTCGTCACTACGAAAAGCCCATGATCCTGTTAAGATTATATCACTGACAGCTGGTTAAGAGCTAGGCAGTTCGCCCGAGTAGCCCAATGCGTTCAAGGACTCTTCTCGACCGCTCACGAACAGAGTTCCACCTCCAAGATGCACGGAGCGATGGATAAATATTGAAATGTCTTTCGAGTTGACCGCTTGAGAAGTGTTTATTCTGATTATTTGGAGTTGAGACCTACTCGTATTTATGCTGTCCAGTTTGCATTGGAGTTTACATTTACATAGTAAAAGGTAATACAAGCATATTTCCGTGGAAATTTCCTCTTCAGAAGAAATGAAGTATATTAATATTATGCCAGCGTGTGAGATATCGATATATCCCACACAGGAGTGGCGGGAATATAGCTTTCCTATGATATGCTGCTAGGGCAGTGAAATCAGATCTTTTAGTGTATCCGTCGATTCAACTACGATACCGGGACTGACCAGTCCGTACGCAAATTCTCTACTTAAAATGATAATCGTAATATTCGTCCCAAGTGTCAAAAACGGAATTTAAAATATTCACATGCTGAGTGGATATTCGTGCAGTACAGCTTGTAAGGACTCTGTTTTATTTCGAGTCATTTATATTACAAGTACATGCAGAGGGTATCGCGGAGTGACATATGGAAGAAACATTCTATTAACGCTAGAGCCTAAAGACTTGGTGGTTATGTTTTACTTGTTCACCATTAATACTGTGGGTGTTATATTCGCCACAGTGCTGCATATTGAACGTATACATTTGGAATTCCTCAGTTTATACGTCGTATTAAAAATCAAGGCGTCAGGAGGCATGTTGAACATGGATACCGCTCACTAGGCATTGCATTGACCGTTATAAGCAGCCACAATGTCGTCTTCATAATAAGCATGTCGGAAATGAACATTCGATTCCATGCAACCGCAGCATTTATGAACGTAAACCGTGAGTTCGCTCGGGTGTCGCGCAACTATTGGCGTGCGCATAACTTCTTTCGGGCGAATTGGAGCCTGTCTATGGAGGAAACAGACCATTTCCACTACAATGGACAGATCCTGTTACCAGTCGAGAGCCAAGGGAAGGAGAGTTGGTGGTCCCTAGTTCGAGTGCCGGAGACGTGGAGGAACTATACTGTGCTACAGTGTATGGTGGAACCAGATGGTAGGGCATGTCCTTGCTCTAATTTCGACTCCGAGATTATTCAAAAGGTAGAAAGAAGAACATTTATGTAGCATAGCAAAGTAGCGACATTCCATAGTGAACACTATTGCCATCTTTCATGTTTTTGTATAAGGTGCGTTCAAAAAGTAACGAGCCGGAGGCATAATTAAAGAAACCAGTACCTGTATGTTAGAAGTATTGGCCCTGGCATTTGAGGCACTTGTCCCACTGTGACACGAGGCGGTGCATGGCTGTCTCATAACATTCCCTGGGCTGCGACGTGAACCAGTTCCGCACGTACAGCTGGACGTCGGCGTCTGAAGTGAATCGTTGACCCCGCAGAGCTCTTTTCAGGGGACCAAACGTGGCGTAATCAAAGGGAGAGAGGTCTGCACTGTATGGAGGGTGGCCGCGAACCTCCCATTTGAATTTCTGCATGAGTGCCGCGAATGTGTTGGCCGAATGAGGTCGTGCATTGTCGTGGAGCGACCACGGCGGCTATGGCGTTCACTGCCACTCAGCGGTACTGGGTAATGAGTGCATCAACCAGCTGGACGTTGTCATCGGTAATGCAGGGGAGTGCCCCAGACTGGGCATCATCGGCTAACGACACCTGTCCTTCCCTGAAGCGCTTGTGCCACGCCTTGACCCTTGCAAGAGACATGCAGTGTTCGCCGTACACTTGTGACATTCGGCGATGAATGTCCGTTCCCCCTACTCCTTCCGCTGTCAAAAACCGAACAACACCTCTTTTCTCTTCGTTTGACGCCTCCATGTCACTGTTTTCAATGCGACTAGCAGCGTTGGACCATTGATGCATGCTGCTGCTCGCTTTGTATCGTCACGTGAAGTGCACGCGTGCCCTCTAGTGACGGGCTGTGACCTTCCACGCTCTGGTCGGAACCACACCTCGTTACAAACGCCACGATTAGCTGATGTCGTCACCGGTTTGCGCATTCCAGCCTCCGGCTCGTTACTTTTTGAACGCTCCTTATATTATGGTTTAAATGAGTTTTAGGCGTGATGTTCCTTTCATGTCTGATCTCATCCTCAATCGGGTTTCTGCTCGAATAACGAGCGCATCCATTTTAAAAAATTTTGATAATTGCTATTTTGATTTTAGATTAAGATATTTAAATTTAATAACTTTCAGTGAACTTCTTAATTGTAGAGAAGAGGAATTTTTAGGAGAAGCCTTGCATTTTTCTTAGTGGAGTTAAGTTAACTTTTATATTTTTGATCTTTGTAATGACTTTGATATTTTATTCAAGCTTAGACTTGATATTGATAGACGCACTATAATTCGTGTTCGATAGTTGCGTTCTCTGAATATTGCCAATGCACCTTTATATTTTTGAAAGTAATTATTTGAAGGATTTATAGGATGAGAAGTTTGATCATTCTCTTGGATTAGGGGATTTTTCTCTTGTGACGGATCAGTGACCGTTCTGGTTCCTAATGGATCAATAGTTGCTGACTTGAGTCGTTACCTAGATTTATGGTGTAGGACCAGGTGAATTCACTTGAGGGGAATGGTCCTATTTTGACTGGTCAATTTCAACTTCTAATTCGTTACCACGTGTACTTCGGTACATGTAATTCATTATTAAATTCAGTTAGGATTGACATCCATGATTTTAGCTCATTCTTATGAGTTTTCTACGCAGTTTATATTGGCATGAGAATTTACGAAAGAACATTTATTCTATTTGACACCAATCCCAGGGTTAATTTTAAGTGGAAGCGTCACCTACCTATGATTTACGTGACTATGAGTATAATTTTGTGAGGCAAGTATTTTTGTTATCCAGTGGAATATATTTATGATCCACATATGATCTGAATGTAGTGCATTGAAGTTGTATAATTTGATAACGGAATATTTCTAATGAGCGTAGGCCTAGACAGAACTAGACACTTGTAAATGAATTTCATAATCACCATGAGGGTGATATATGGGTATTAAACTCTGTGAACGTTAATGGTAATATATATATAGATGTACTTAATTAAGTACATGTGAATCTATTATGCTAATGTGAGCAAAATGTGTACAATATATTCAAAGTAATATTCTTCGTGAAGTTGGTGGTATTATCCACAGTTATAAGCTATCGTCAATGTCATGTATGACAATGAATTGAACACAATATCTCAGTAAAACTACGCCATATTAATGATGTTTAATGATGAACATAATTTTCTATGTCTTCCTAATTTTTATTAGTTGATGAATTTATGATTCCAGTAATGGATGACTAATAGTTAAGCCTCCTAATTTTCTCGTGTCACCCCCAGCTAATTGTTCCTGCGATTATGTCAAATTAAGAGTATTCAAATAAGAATATTGATAATTATTTAAAGAGAAATAATTAAGAATGATAATAATATATTGTAATAATAATTCGGCATAATTATTGAAAATAATAATAATAAAGAATAATTATTGAAATTAATAGTAAAGAATGATGGATAAATTATGATTATACTTCTTCTCAGCGTATTTGCTCGGATGATGAACCAGATTAAGACTTGAATTTGCTGAAGCAACGATTTATGATGAAAGCACACATGGTGGGTGCATGATTATCAAGTTAAAGGCGTTTACACTTAAGGGTGTGTAACTATGTTGTAAATATATATAATAGGGTCATATTCCTGTGAGTAAATTTACTTTAATTCTGGAATAACCATGTAGATGATCCATTAGGGTTTCATATTTGTTGTCGGATCATCTGATGTATACAGTAAAATTTTGTTGAATGATTAGGGTTATTTGTGCAGTCCAGTCCAAGGGGAAATTATGCTGCATTTGCTGCATTATTTTAAATACTCTTCAAGTGAGGATTATTTGCTTTTTGTGTCCATTCTCGGACGTCGTCGAATGACTCTACGTCAGTTTTTTTTATAAATCTGCTATTTCTTTTTAATCGTGCGATGTGATGCTTTATAGATGTAATAAGAGGTCGCATTAAGAAGGCCATCGCTAAGTATTTCTGGATTTACCCACACTCTTGAGATGACTTTTTCATGATTCTCGTGTTCTGTGAGCATTTTTCGTTGGTGCCTTGGTTTTGCTTAATGCCACCTCTGTTAGGATTTACTTGTATCCTATTGTTCCCTTCACTTGTTGGTAGGATCTGGGGTTTTTTCTAGCCGGGGAATTGCAGGTCCTGTGATGCAGCTACCAATCGATGGATGTCAACAGTTACAGGGTAGGTAATTCGGGTACTGTAACATCCCGGCATTTGCCCGAAGACGAAGTGGGAAACCACGGAAAACCATTTCGAGGATGGCTGAGGAGGGAATCGAACCCCCTCTATTCATACGGGCCACCCGAGGCTGAGTAGACCTCATTCAAGTCCTCGTACCACTTTTCAAATTTTGTGACAGAGCCGGGAATCGAACCCAGGACCCCCGGGACGGCAGCTAATTATGCTGACCGCTACGCTACGGAGGTGACTGGTATCCTTCACAAACAACGAAAATGTGTGCGTTTCACATTCATTTCAGGCTACTACCCGTTTAAGAAGCTTCCCTGTTAAGAGGATATTTTTTAAATGGTCCCTTGAAAAACTTCTTAACAGAGTGTTTCTGTATATACCAGGTGAGTCTTCTGTCCCTTATATTTCAAGTTTTCGGCCATACGTCCAACGTCGGATGGAAGCATGGTCGACAGATCCCCGTCTATAGCCAAGTCAGAATGATCCTAAACGACTTTAAAAGTTTTATGACGACTTGGACAAAAAAAATGTGTGCGACAAGTGATTATACAATACATCAAACTTTCATACGGGCACGTACAAAGTACATGCCGATTATAGGGTTTCAGTTGGATACGAAATTAACGCTTACTTATAAAAAATGTGAATGAACCTTTGAAGTGGAAAGCAGTATCACATCCCATACCCGTACGCTTTTAGTCAAGGTGATGGTACGATTAGTCGTGGAGCAATGGCCTAAGTGCGTAGAAGATAACATGTCCGTGTTTGGAAGGTGCATTCACATCCCGCCACCGCTTAGTATTTTATGCACATTTTAAGCTTTGGGATCAAATACAAGGGATAATTATGATGATATCTTTTTTGTTTAACTGGGTGTAACATCTAGGTTATCGGCCCGAATGCATGGGCATTCATGCCACATTTGACCATGCAGTTTTTATTTAGGGTTCAATGTGTACTGGCTTGACACAGTGTGCTGCCTAGAAGCGCTGGTCATTTCATTGAAATGTTCTTGTATTTGATCCTCCACGAGACCACAGCTGAGTCCGACATTGCTTCCACATACTTGTGCCGGGCTCCTCTCCGTCTCATTTCCTGTCGACCTCTCTTCGTCAGCTTTTCTCCTCTAATGACCGCAACGGTTTTCAGGTACCCAGGGCCTAGGGAGTCTCTTCCTTTCCCGCCTTAATTGGCCCATCTCTCATCTTTCCTGATCCCTCATTCTTTGAGGGGTCAGACCTCTTGTTATTCTTTCAGGTATCTCCTGCCTTCTGGTCAAGGCCCTCAAGGAGGCAGGGAGTTTGTAGCCCCACCACATACGGTGCATCCTGAATAGTGCTTCATCCTCAAGGGCTCACAGCTGGTGAGTTTGGGAGCTGGTGATCCCAAGGGTTTTCAGAGCTTAGTCTGTTTTTCCCCCTATTCCATTGCCTTTGGGGCAGGCCCTCTCCTCTTTCCCTTTCCTCTCTGACATTCATGGTCCCCCTTTTTATGTCCCTCATTTCTCATTTTTCGAGGGCCGAGGGCATTTATTCCCCCTTTCTTTTATTTCCCTTACTCTTCCTTTGTCTTCCTTTTCTTCTTCTAATATATAAGTCAGTAGTTAGTCTTAGTTGTAGGTTTGTAGTTAGATTTAATTATAGGTTCATTTTCAATTTTCTGGAACATCCAAACCATAAGGGGCCAATAACCTAGATGTTAGGCCCCTTAAAACAACAATGATGATGATCATCATCATCATCTAGTATTTGATCCTCAAAGCTTAAAATGTGCATACAATTATGAAGCGGTGGTGTGATTCAAGGCCACCTACCAAACATTTATCTGCTACCTTCTACGCACTTCGACCATTGCTCTACGGTTACTCGTCCCTTTACCACGCCTGAAAGCGTATGAGATGTGATACGGCTTTCCACTTCGAAGGTTCATTCACGTTTTTATTTATCAATGTGCCACCGTACAAAGCGTTAATTTTGTATCCAACCGAAACCGTATAATCGGCATGTACTTTATACATTGTACATGCGCATGTGACAGTTTGATGCATTTTATAATCAATTGTTGCGTACATGTTTTTGTAAAGGACTTGCTACCATGTTGTCATAAATCTTGTTAAGTCGTTATGGGTCATTGTGGCATGGCTATAGACGGGGAATTGTCGACCATGCTGCCATCAGACGTTGGAAGTGTGGCAGAAAAGTAGAAAAAAAGGGAGCAAAAGACTCACCCGGTATAATATTCATTCAATTGAATGAAAGATGAACTGACAGCCCTATGAATATATGACTTTATTAATTGGTTAAAATTTAGCCCTCTTCAAAGCTTACTAAAATCAATGTGCTGAATTTCAATTTATTGTTGCTAAAACGAATGTACTGAAGCAGCTAGTATTTTTAACATTCAAGATTGCGGTTCAGCTTATTATTCACAATTATAAAATTTAGTAATTCGTTTATCTGGGGGTCTTTAATATACAACGTTTCATGATGTTTCGTGGGAATTGTTCGGCCATACTCTAATTTGTCAATATGTTTTATTGGTTTGCTTGGCCGTCATCTAGAATGTGTGACATCCATGCACACATGTACTCGGCAATGTTAATTTCCTAACCAATAGTGTAATGTTGCCAAGTTTTCAAACCACAAGTTTATTAAAAGGCGAGTAATTGATTTTGTGGTCTTAGCCTATATAGTCATGATGGTGACTGTGTGTAATATTAAGTTTGATAGTATTGTGGCTTGTGAAACTCAGGTCTCTAATAGAAGATTTATTTTTTACCAAATTCTTGTTAACTGTTTAATTGCAGCCTGTTGGATTATTTTTAATGTTTAACACAAAAAGTGGCCGCCATTTTAAATATGTAAAATCCATTATCTTGTGTCATCAGCAGAGTATATCTCCCGTACATCGTTACCTTATATTTGCAAAGTTCCAGAGTGCTAAGTTTATTCTACGGAGTGTAACAAATTTTAATATTTAAAAATATGAGATTGTGGATGTGAATAATATTCAAGGTGATTACGTTGTAACTTAGTAACATAGCTCCCATCATATTTATGATTTACTAAATATCAATCAGTGGGTATTGATTCATTTTAACGAAATATATCAATATCCCACATTACATGAAAATTATACATTACTGCCCAATTGAATTTAAACAGCCGAGAAATTTTAAACTATATAGTGGGTCTCCCTTTACAAGTTGGTTTGTGTGACTTGAAATTAGTAGGCACCTGATGAATCGTGCAACCAGCACACAACGTATACCTTGACAAATCAGGTGGCTTCCGTTATGTCTCCGCAGGTTTAGTGGCAATGTGGAAAGGGCAATTAAGGTACACGGGAGTAGGGCTACTCCTATTGCAAAATTTGTTCAGTATGCATCGTTGCGGAGTGGCTAGTATTCTTGGCTGTCACCGCAAAGGCCTGGGTTCGATTCTTGGTTCTGCCAAGAAATTTAATTCTAGTCTGAGGGCTGAGACGGGTTACACTCAGCCTCGTGATGCAAAATTAAGAAGAGTTTTTTTATTCCTACCTAATCCGTCCTGGAAGTAATTTTCCGTGGTATCCCACTTCTACTCCATGCAATGGCCGGGATGGTACATAACGTAAGGTCACGGCCGCTTCCTACGCAAATCCTACCTAAATTACAAACACGCATACTAGTGCAAAAATCACAGTGACACAGGTTAACAGACACGTTCTACACACACTCAAGTACACGGGGCTACAAAACAACGATGTCGCAAAGCCCCTAAGGAATCAACAACAACAGTTTTGTTTAATTTCCTTTAGGGGCTTAGAAATATACAGGAGAGAACAAGCACACAAACAGACAGACGAACAGATAGACACACAGCAATCCAAATACACTAATTCAATGATGTCAGATAGGGGTACTTTAATTTGCATGACAGTTGACAAAGCAGGACTAGCATACTACAAGTTCTCTCTATTCTGCTTGTAGTATCCATTACAATCCAGATATACCGTGGACTTTGTGTCCTATGTGTTTTATTTTAAGTTATCTGTCACGGTATCTGGTCTATAGGTGGGTAGCTCTTAGCGAAACCATAGCATTGAGCTATGCTTTAGCAACAAAGTATAGGTACGGTCACATCACCTTAACTGGTGACTGTGTAACGGTTCGTACCAGAGTCCAATAAAGTTACCGTGCACCAAGATTCAGTACAATTAGAATGGTCACGTTTCTTGCTTCTTTCAGAATTAATGAGTTATTGATCTTTATATTTTCATATTGAAGATGGTGGTTTGGCGTTACATTCAATCGGATAATTACTTGAACATAGCAAAGTATGTTAATCATACAGTCTATTTTTCTTTCTAAGTTTCGTCATTATCACTCTTTAGTATTCTGGTGTTAATTTTAATATTTCATATATTGACGATAACGAGTAGCAAGCAATTCAGCCCTTCATTTACCTTAATAAATATGTGAGTCAAATCTTAAGGTTTTGATAGAACCCTTTGGTCCAAAATTGAATATATAAGATCTGTCCTCACAGAAGTTCTCATCTACTGAGGAACTTCCCTATCCCATACCATCCTTTTGTCAATGTTTAGATATTCTACATTTATTAGATGATGAGTGATCGATTTTATAACTTTATAATCCGGTATTCAAGATGTCTGTTGTTGTTTTCATTTAAGGATTTCACATTATGGTCATTCAGCTCCATGTCCTCGGCTGTGTGTGTAATTTTGTCTTATAACCTGTGTTATTATGATGGTTTTATTAGTGTGGGTGCATTAGTAATTCGGGTGAGGATTGGGTAGGGGGTGGGCGTGGCCTTCTGTTAGGAACCATCCCTGCATTTTCTTGGAATAGTGAGAAACTATGAAGAACCACTTCCAAGATGACGTAGGTGGGAATCGAATCCACCTCCTATCTAGTTTGCCTTATGAGGCTGAGATCAACCCTCATACATACATTTTCTGGCAGAGTGAAAATTCGAACCCGGACCTCCGCAAAAACAGCCAAGAACGCTAGCTGCTACACCGCCAGGTGGTCATATTCGAGATGTTGGCTGAATGTAATATTCACTCCAATAGCCTTGAATAACTGAGGTCTTTTATACGAAACTCTCGTAAGCATTAATGCCAACTTGGATTTATGGAGCCTATGCTAATGTCATCACGGAAACATTACCTAAGCTCCAATCGGTGAGAATGAATATCTCCAGTTGGTTAATAAACCTGACATTGTAAGCTTCAAGAGCCCTTTTATGGTCACCCATACATAGGGTAGGTTTATTATAATTATAATAATTATTATTATTATGATCATCATCATCGTCATGGTAGAATATTTAGTTCAAGAAAACCTACTTAGTCGGTTACTAGTAAAAGTAAGCCTCGGTCAGCCTACTAAATCAAGAAATGTTCCATTAAATGCTAAATTAGAAAATTAAAATATGTGATAAATAAAGTAAACAAGAAGAAGGAAATTAATCACAGAGATTGTAGACAGAAGCATCACATTCCATCCAAGTATCAATGGGACAAATACTATTCCTGTAATTGTCATTATTGCATAAAGGTGTTAGAGTCTAGTGCCGTTACACATTCGGAAAATTAGTGAACTAAGCATTAAACACAGAAAATAACGTGTTTGCATTCATTTAAACAAACTTTCACCACTGACAATTATCCACTGATTATTCCAATAAATATGGTTAGGGATATATTACGTCACTATAAAGCTAATTATGTCGACGTATGCAAACATCCACGTACATTTGTCAAACAGTTGTCCATGGCAATGTGTGTCAAGATATCTAACAAGAGGGGACTAATAAGTCGAAGTTCTGAGGTTTTATTCAAGCCGGTATTGACTTTTATTAGGCATTTCAAGATAAAAACCTTAACTGGCTATTAACGATTCATAACAAGCATATAATGTGATAATAATAATAATATCGTATGGCCTCGGGTGCCTGGTGCAAGCTTTGTTAATTGACACCCAGAGGGTAGCTTGCATGTCGAATTTCGTCATTCCTTTGAACGCTACGAAGGTCAAGGAAGTTAGATATCTAAACTCCTTGACACTATAGCGCTTTCAAGTAGAGAATGGAGGAACTTTGTGTTGGCGGAAAATCCCGAGATTAATTTTGCCATTGAACACGGCCTACTGAATTCAAATGGGTTCTTTAACATGCCAACAACGTATGACATGAGGTCGTGATTTTTGTCGCCTTCAAAAATCACTTACCACGACCAGGGGCGAACCTGCAATCTTGGGGTTGGTAGTCCGACAGTATAACCACTCACCCAACGTGGCAAGCTATAATGTGATGGAATATTATATTTATCGGTTATGATTACTAAACTTAGCCCTTATAAGTGCTACTAAACACAATGAAATGAAAATCCACAGCCTGCTTCCAGTCTCCGACCGGGTCAGGAATGGAATGAATGAAGCCCCCATCTAGCGGCAAGGATATGGACTGTGCCGGCTGCCGAGGCCTGACGCACTCCTCTGGGGCAATGATTAAATGAATGACAGATGAAATGAAATGATAGTGGAGAGTGTTGCTGGAATGAAATTTTGACACGGAAAACCGGAGTACCCGGAGAAAAACCTGTCTGCCTCCGTTTTGTCCAGCACAGATCTCACATGGAGTGACCGGGATTTGAACCACGGACCCAGCGGTGAGAGGCCGGCGTGCTGCCGCCTAAGCCACGGAGGCTTACTAAACACAATAATATACACTATAATTCCAGAGACTATCAGAAATGATACACATACTGTAAGATATTCAAAAGGTGCCGATAGCCGATGAGTATATATCGACTAAAATAATTCAACAGTTACCATGTCAAATGTCATAGAAGATGATTAACTCAAGTCAGTGAACCTTCTTTTTTTTAGGTCAAGAGTGAAAATTTGATCATCTAAATTCTGTAGGCAATGTATTTTTATGTTTATCGGCTCCCATACACATTATATTTCATTGAGGATAGCTTTAAGCAGGCGGCAGTGTGTATGTTTCGAGAATGTGGGAATATTCTTAAGAATATGAAAATGAAAATCCACAGCCTGCTTCCAGTCTCCGACCGGGTCAGGAATGGAATGAATGAAGCCCCTATCTAGCGGCGAGGATATGAACTGTGCCGGCTGCCGAGGCCTGACGCACTCCTCTGGGGCAATGATTAAATGAATGACAGATGAAATGAAATGATAGTGGAGTGTGTTGCTGGAATGAAATTTTGACAGGGAAAACCGGAGTACCCGGAGAAAAACCTGTCTGCCTCCGTTCTGTCCAGCACAGATCTCACATGGAGTGACCGGGATTTGAACCACGGACTCAGCGGTGAGAGGCCGGCGTGCTGCCGCCTAAGCCACGGAGGCTCATTTCTTAAGAATATGATATTCTTTAAAAGGAAAGTATAACGTAGTGATAGTGATACTGGTTATGCTTCCTAGTTAGATACAGAGAAGCCGCGATTTATTAAGAAGAAGGAACGATACAGATAAAAAGTAAACAAGGGCAGTTTAAAAGTTAGGCAACAAATTACTTGTTATTAAGCTTGCAGATGCTACGCTTCTCACGCACTCGTGCCTCCAAACAGGCAGCACGGAAATGTGAAGATCTGGCGAATTCTGATCCAAGACCTTAACTTGAAGACTGACAGTTCATTAAATGCAGAGCAGGGATTGTATATACAACAGGTAGAAACTTTTGAGCATTCTACACGTCGGGGAACAATAAATGAACAATTACTTGCACTCACAGATCACGTCAGAAATACGGAATAATGTTTAGCGATAAAACGTAGTGGCATGCTTTCTGTGGGAACAGCCAGGTGCACGCGCCATTCACTTGGTCTCCCCTTACTTCCCCTGGACGTATCCCTCTGATTTCACGGTATCAACTCTGAGCTCTCTTCCTGGATACCTCACTATATCCTATAACGTATTTGATTTATGACCCGAGAGTAATAACAGAGAACTGTTGTGGCAAAACTTCAAGTCAGCTCCTATGGAGCAGAAGAAAGAGATATCAAAATGTAACTTCTTAATCAGTGTTATAACAATGGATACTATTGTGTAGATTTTCTACAGTCAGCTCCTATGGAGCAGATGAAAGAGATATATCAAAGTGTTACTTCTTAATCAGGGTTATAACAATGGATACTATTAGGTAGATTTTCTTCAGTCAATCAACACGTTAACGGGAAACCAATTGTATTCTCAATTAGCGTGCTGAATAACTTAAGAACAATTTACACATAATATTGAATACTGATAATTATGGCTTACACATTTTCAATGCTATTAAAAAATAAATTAAATCAACATACAACATTTTAATAAATTCTGAGGAGTGAAGGTGGGTCACAGATTTACGAGGCTTTGATGTTATCAATTTGATGTTATCCAGAGCTCTCTTTATTATCCTATGTGGAATCAGAAAAACTAGTTTTAATTCCTGACCTTCAAAATCTCTTATACATTGTAAAGGAATCAATTCGGGGTTGCATCAGAAAAAATCTAGCATTAAGGTCACTAGACTAATCTCGCCCCAAAATAAAATTATGAATTACTATATCCCACGTAACCAGTGGCGGCTGTTGAAGGGGATCTGCAGAGCTGCAGCCCCTCCCCCTCCCCCATGGTATTTGACAATATAAATTTACACTTGGAAAATAACGGGGTAACGGTATAATTAATTAGATCTATGCTGAGCCATTTAAATTTTTCGCAAGTAAAGGCCAAGCTGGCTTCTAAATCCCCTTCCCCCCACGGCAGCTGCATTCTCGGCAGCACCTTAAGAACTTAACATCGCACTTCCTGAATCCACTTGCCCAATGCCAAGTTACCCTATGAAAGCCTCCTTGGGTGCTGAAATCCTTGCAGCAAAGCCACGGAGTGCCAACACATCTTTGGAAACAATCGAGTATACCTAGGTACAGTTTACAAACAGCTCCAAAATTGTACTGGCAAGGGTTAACAACTCCTAATTCGAATTCAGAATATTTGCGACTTATAATCTAATGCAATAAATTATAAATAGAATCATAATACTATCGCAAGAAAATGTTTAAATGGGAAAGGCTTTTTTTCTGCAACATGGCTAGGTTTGTAGCACTGAATGGGTCTGATTAACATAATACCGAATTTCAATAACCTCGTCATCAAAAAAATTGTCACGTTCAGGGCTCGGTGCCTGGAGCTGATCTACAAATAAGGTAAGTTAATGCATGTCCATGCAGCCCCCCCCCCCCCCCCCCCCCCCCAACTGCGATATGTGCGATCCGCGAATGCACATAACACCAAGCTACCGTACTCTTTCTTGGCTTAAACATGATGAACGCCGAAAATTTCACTTGTTGACATCCATCTATCGATTTCTGCATGAAAACACCCCCCACATACATGTCATCAAAATTTAGTTACTTGTCCTCATATCACCACCGAAGGACTCGATATGGCTCTTCCCTTTCCATCCCCATCAATCACTCATCTATGTTAAAGCACTGTTTTGTTGTAGCGTGGTCTCTACTATGGAATTCAACTCCAGCCGATATCAGAAAGTCTATAACAATATAGAAATTTAAGGCCGCGTTTAACCCCCCCCCCGAGACATTAGTTTACATGACTCCTTGTATTGTCCCATCTATCACCTGGAAAATGTTTTGAATTGCTGCCAGTGAGGCTTCTTTAGGCTAGTCCTTTGTAATATATTTTTAATGTGAACACGTTCTTCATGTGGTAAATGACCTCCACTCAACTCGCAATGAGACTTCTCCAGGTTTGGCGCTAGCTACTGGTTATGGCCTGGGGTAAACACCCTTAAACTACATGTTAAACGGAGCAAGAGGGGCAGATGACCTCGCTGTTCTTCCACTTAAAGCAATAATAACTAATTGGATACCTATCAGTAGAAAGGTGCTAAGTGCCATTTTTATGAACATTGAGTATTATAGTAAAAAGTGTTTAGTCAGTTTATTTGTGAGTATTTATTCTTCTAATTTGAATAACATACAGATATAGTATTCCTTACTATCCAGTGGCAGATACAGGTTCATAATATGAAAACTGTGGAATTCTGTTTGAGTGAAATGTTAGAAGTTGTGAAAGGTGCAAAGTCCACTAGTCTTTACGAATGTGCTACGTGCTAATTAAACAAAGATAACGGCTTTCCGTCACGCAAACACGTGACATACAGTTGTCCATGCATGAAACACGGAAACTCCAAGTTGATTCCACAAATTTCCAACGACTGACCTTGTGATTTGTTGACGGTCATTGCGAAGGCCAGAAGCATGGGAAATTGCAACCGTTTAAAATCGAATGGCACGTCCGGTGGAAACATTGGGATGTGCGGAATCAAAACAACTTCTCCATCGATGACGTTGTTCATTTGCTTTTCCACAGCCAGTCGTGTTCCATTGCATAGTCGAAGTTGTTTGATGTTACGCAACATGATGATGAGCCTACTTTCAATTGCAAATTGTGAGGTGGTAATCCAGGCAATTTCAGCGAATTCAAAAATTCTGTGAGATGGCTGACTACCTCATCCAGGTTGATAACTAAGTCAACCGATTTGAAGAAAAACAACTGTCCCGGAATGAAATTTTGAATGGACTTGTTGGGATCTTTATTTTTCTCTGCCAATATGGCTCGTTTGCTCAGCCAATTATGGTTTTTGAAGTTCTGCGCTACGTTCGGAAAAACACGCCGAATGAGCTCCTTCTTTGATTCGGTCAACTGACGTTCCAGGTTCATAGGAGCATCGCGTCGGCGCAATCGGTCATGCCCATTGTGTCGTGCTCGCTGGCGTTGTGTTTGATATTCACGAACTCATTGCATTCTGAATCTATTCGCTGTTCGTTCATTTTCAGTTGCTCTCGAACGTAAGTCAGACATGCCCATACGACTATTTTCATTATCCGTCACTCTTTGGTCATCAGTGTGGTTTGCACGTCAAGTAGCTCGCCGCGCATTTAACTGGCTTCGACGACCTCTGTCAGCTCTTCCTCTCCTTGGCATTGCAATGGACACTGTAAAACGACACGGAATTTGAGTAATGTAATGAACACTGTAAAACGACACGGAATTTGAGTAATGTAATGGACACTGTAAACGACACGGAATTATTTTCATAGTAACTCAAATCTATCGAACTTACCTTGAGAACTTGACAATATTGACATCCTTTCCGTTAGTAGTACGTTCTCACATTAGATATGTTGGTCGAAACACATTAACGTGAAATGTAATTGGATTATACAGTATGATTCTGTTACGTTAAGTATTATTTTATTGCACGTATTGATCAAAGGGTATGGTATGGGATGTTATCTTTGCTCACACAAGATTTTGAAGTGGATGCACTGTGTCACCATCTGTCCGTCAAGTTATTAGATTCAATATTGGCGTGGCTTTTTAATGTAAATTAATTTAAAAATACTGCCAATTTGATTTCGTTCAAACCACTTTCTAAACACTGTCTACCATAATGACAACAAATTGTAAAATTTTCACTGAAATCGGAGCAGTAGTTTTCGAGATTTTGCGAGACTAATGCACGGCAAAGCCGTGTGTCCAACAGGAAACAACTATGCTATCCGTACACAGGTTCCCACCAGTACGAACTGCTAATAATTGAGTATTCTGAGTTCTTTAAACAATTCTGTCAACGATGCACATATTGGAGGGAAATGAGAACAAATGATTGGCACATTGCACCTTTCTTCTGAAAGAGCTGCAGGACTTACCACTAGTGCCATCTTGTGATGCTCTTGGATGGTCCTTCGAAACCACTGAGGAGTTAGCCCTTTTGATAAGTAATGCTACATCGCACATAGCACCATTTTAGCAAAAAAAACGCTTTTTTCAAAAAATGGCACTTAGCACCTTTCTACTGATAGGTATCCAATTACACTAGGCGAAATATCAAAATTGTCGTTTTACTGTTAATGTGTGCGATTGGTAACTATCGTAACGCAGCTTCGTGCTGCTTTAAACGTGCATATCTGTGAACTGCCAGATCGTGAGTCGCACTTTTTTTTCCGAGTTTATTTGTAATGGGTAATGGATCGATTTATTATTAAAAAACCAAGAGTAGATGTTACATGCAACACTGCCATTGCAAGTAGTTCATCTTTAAGAATTGAAAATGAACTTGAAGAATTATCGGCTACTACAAAGCCGGCTACCGACCAAATACATCGAACAGACTTAGGAGGTTATGCTGGCCAACAGGTGTGTTTACAATATGATTCATGATAATTGCTATTTCTGTAACTGATTTGCATTTCGATGCTTTACCTATTATGTTATACCGGTATTTGTATGGCCTTGGCCTACGTATGTGTCGGTACATGTTAATTATTTCAATGTTGTGATTTACATTTTTCTTTAGATTGATGATTATCTGATATATGAACTGTTGGAAAATGCCTGGACACCTGGAAGCAATTTTAATTTCCCTTTATCGGGTCCACGGAATCTGAAATTTCAGTTGAACTGGTTATCAGAGTGGAAATGGCTAGTTTATTCTCCTTCAAAGAACGGAGCCTTTTGTAAATATTGCTCGTTGTTTTGCACCGTTGTTGGGAAACAATCTTCATCGCCAGGTTAACTAGTAAAATTTCCTTACATGAACTGGAAAAATGCGAAGGAGGATTTCAAAAAACAACAAGAAACCAAGTATCATATGGCATGTACGGAAAAGGCTGCGAACTTTCTCGCCATATACAAAGGTACAAAACCTGCTGTTGACGTAAGCTTGGATAGGGGTGTTCAATCCAACAGGGAGAAACTCTTACCAATAATTAAATCTGTGATTTTCCTTGCTCGAATGGGCATTGCTTTCCGTGGTCACAGGGATACGTAAGCCCACGGATTCAGAATGAAATTATTTCATCTTTGAATGACATTATATTGAAAAGGTTAGTCGATCAGGTGAAAAAAGCTAAATACTTTTCTGTTCTTGCTGACGAGACCACAGACATCAGCGGTGTGCAGCAAATGTCACTATGTGTCCGTTTCGTTCAAGATAATTCCGTACATGTGGAGTTTCTGCAATTTATTGCTATCACTGATGCTTCTGGGTTAGGCCTTGCAAATAGCAGATTGTCTGGTTTGAAAAGTGTGGGACTGGATTCAGAATATCTCGTAGGCCAAGGTTATGATGGAGCTAGTGCCATGAGTGGATCCTACAGAGGTGCTCAGGCCATTGTACGAAAACAGTTTCCCAAAGCCCAGTATGTTCACTGTAGTGCTCACTGTTTAAACCTGGCCATTTCTGAAGGGTGTAGTTTTGCAGAGATTAGGAACTGTATGGGCACAATTGAAAGAGCTTATGCCTTTTTTAGTACTTCACCAAAGAGGCAGGCTGTGTTGACAAATGAAGTTGAAAGTATGGAAGAGAAACCCCGAGTGTGTAAACTCAAGAAGTTATGTGCAACGAGATGGATTGAAAAGCACGAGTCTGTTCGTTCATTCATTGAATTTCTGAAACCGTTATTGTTGGCATTAGAAAAATTAGCAGCATGGGTTGATAAGAAGGCAGCTACAGATGCGCAACTTCTTCTGTGCGCTATCAGCAAATTTGAGTTCTTGATAAGTGTATTTGTCATTCATGAAGCATTTCAAATCACACTTCCTCTCAGCAAATACCTTCAAACTGAAAATTTGGATCTCAGTCAAGCAATCAACGCCTCCATGAATGTTAAGAGGTCTCTTGAAGAAATGAGGGCAGATGCAGACGCAAGGTTTTTGTGTGCATATAATTCGGTTTTAGAGTTCTGCAAGGAATTTGGAGTGCCTGTAGTTCAGCCTCGAACTGTTGTTCGACAAACGATGAGGAACAACGTTTCATCTAACGATCCGGAAGAATATTATAGACGGGTTATTTTCATCCCATTTCTTGTAGAAACTATTTCATCACTTGATGATAAATTTGTCTCCCATAAAGAAACTCTTCAGCCATTGCAAACGCTAGTTACCACAACTGAAGACGAACTATCCAACCAAAGCATAGCTGAAGTAGAAAATGTAGCTGAATTTTATGCACTTCCCCTTAATATTAGAGGCGAGCTACTTCTCTGGAAACAAACTCTGAAATCGATTGAAAAGAACCCAAGCGTGCTATAGATGCTTTGTCAATATGCAATACGAGCATGTTTCCAGTTGTGTATAACCTGCTTGTCATCATGGCTACCTTACCTGTCACAACCTGCACGTGTGAAAGATCGTTTTCGTCCTTAAAATTCTTGAAGAACTATTTAAGGAATTCAACTAGTGAAGAACGCCTTAAAGGATTAGCTTTGATGTTCATTCATGATACTGTTGATGTTTCAATTGAGGAAGTACTGAATGACTTGTCTGTCAAACTTACAATGCTTGATATACGATTGAAGTAGACTTGTCTAAGTCCTTCAACAAATTCCAGGGCAAATATCTACTTAATCAGATTCTTTGGTTTAGCCCGATTGACAATTTAGACATTTCTTTTTGTCCGTTTGTATCTAGTGCAATATCTATATTGGACTAAACTCTTTTATGTTTTCAATTGTGTTTGTATTATTGTTTAAAGTGCTGAAAAATATAGTTAAAATAGTTTTCATGCAAAGAGAATCATCATATATATATTCTTTCATTAGTATAGATCCTTCCTGTGGCGCTCACAAGCGACCGATCGTGCCAAATGAGCATTCAAATGAAAGAGAATAGACATTATCACTGACGAATTGCACTCTAATTTCATAAATATAAATAATTTCTTAAAAAAAATACTTAAAAATGTACGAAGTTTGAGATTTGTCGATACTGTTGCTGTAGGAAAATATGCTCCGCAATTGCTGTCCACTTAACATTATGGACGCTGTGACGCCTGTTCCGTGTCATTTTAACATTGTGAGGTCTTTCCTTTATCATTTTGCATGGATTTCAGAAACAGTAAGTCAAAGGAATGAGTACTCAAATCGTATAATTTCAAAAATATCGAATAACTGGTGAGTGTTACAGCTAAGATAAATCAATGGACTCAGCACACAAATTACATTAGCAGTGACGAATTCCATTCTAATTTCATAAATATCAATTTTTGTTAGAAGTGTGCGATTTGCAAATACTGGAGCTCTAACATGCTGCAATTAATTCTCTTGTTATAAACCTATCGGGGAAGGGTGGTTTATGAACATGCGAGATTTCTCGCTTGGGTCCGGTAGTGTTTATTTAACTGAGTTGTTGCTTTTTATGAATTATATTCGAATTATCATTTTATTATAGGACATTACTATGGATGACCCCCCCCCCCCCAGAAGGAAATCCTGCGTACGCCACTGGATGATAGGACGTATGACTAAGCTAGGATTATATTTAGGATGTTATAGAAAGGTCTGTGACATAGTTATTATTTCTACTGTTATAATACGGTAATAGTTATTATTATTCATATGCCTTTTTCATTAATATTTGTATTAGCATAATGAATTTACTCCTTATTTATCACAAGTACTATTTGTATTTCAAAAATTGTCTTATTTGTACTGGTACCATATTGCGTGCATAAGTGTAAGAGAGGGCCTTGAGCCCTAACTTCGCCACTACTGAAGACATAAATAAATTAATACATAAATAAGTAAATAAATAAATACCTATCTGGGTCATTATGCCCTGGAGGAGAATTTCATAGGCCGTGTACTGTTTCGAAACCTCATGGTGGTGATATGGCGCCAAAGTGCTAAGTGTAATGTCCTTATAAATCACGAAGTTATATGTAGAAAAAAAGGAAGGAAGGAAGCTTGTAGTTTAACGTGACCGTTAATCTTGAGATCATGGGCCACGGGACCTCCTTTTTACGTGGAATCCGAACCACAGGACATGGCATTTCACTTCCAAAATCTCACATGCATTGACCGGGAATCGAACCCGGACCGCCTTGGTGAGAGGCACACAGCTAGACCGCTGAGCCACCACGCCCCTATATATATGCAGAAAGAAAGCCGTGTGCGTGTACTCCTCCAAATGTGTCGGGTAAGAACAACTAGCCGTGGAATTGTTAGGGAAGTTATATTAAGAGTGTATCATGCCAAAATTACATGTTAATTAAACAAGCTCACGGCACGTTGAAAGTGAGGTTAAGCATAGCTTGTTACACATCACCCACTTAAACAACAAATCCTCTCCTAGCGCTTCGGTGCCGGGCGAATCACTTGGGAGTGGGAACGCTTCCCTGTAACTAATGCGGGAAGACGTTTAGCAAAGGAAAAAACGCAGGAGCAGGGCAGGTTCCCGCAGGGTGGATCATTAAGAACAGGATGGCTTCCCTGTCAACATGGTAAGAAGGAGTTTAGCAAGTGAGGACGCACTGAAACAGTGCACGCTCGCGCGAGACGCATCATTCAGGAACGGGAAAGCTTCCCTGTTAACAAGGCGGGAAAGAATTCATCAAGCAAATCTTACAAAGGAAGTGGACCATACATACACCCTCCGAAATGTTGTTAAAGATGGCGGCAAGTGACAGACCTCGTGTTTCAGTAGCTCTGCCATATTACTGTATTTTAGTGGTATTTTGCCTGTTCAAGTGTACTATAAGGTGTGCAACTGTGTCTGAAAACATTTCCGACCACAGTGATGTGTCGTGTGATCAAGAAATTCTGTGGTACTGCGCAGAGAGACATTTTACTTTCTCGACCGCGGCAGCTTGTAACCTCCCAGTGCTCCGCCATGTTCCACCACACCTCGTGGACCAGTATAACGTTGCCGTGCTTCCTCCAATACAGTTTACTTGATGATACTACTACTACTATCAGGTGACATTCATTTAAACCCAGGACCCCTAACCTCTACTAGCAGAACGCACAGAGCGTCAAAAATAAACTAACCGACTGTTTAGCAAATATAACCGAAACCAATCAATTTGATATCCTCTGCCTCTCAGAAACATGGTTGCCAGACTTCGTATCTTGTGGGGAACTTCCGTTTTCATCTGAGTTCAATGTGTTTCGGCGCGACAGATCCTCAAGGGGTGGTGGTGTGGAAATCGCAGTTCATAACAAACTGAAGGCAAAACATCGGCCTGACTTAGAAACTTCCTGCGAAATAATATGGGTTGAAATTATTATCCCAAAAAGGAAGAATTTAATCGTAAGTTGCTTCTACCGCCCACCTTTCAGCAAAATTGACACCTTAGAAGAATGATTCAACTCTATTGTTCTTGCCCTCAATCAAAAAATGAAATAGTGTTCCTAGGCGATTTTAACTCCCATATCTCCTGGACATCAATAGACAATGGTACCATACACTCTCCCCGAATAGATACTTTCATCTTATGAAATTTTATAAACGGGTCTAAATCTGAAACAGTTCAATCTACACCCAACAAAGAAATCCGGAACACTGGACCTCATATTTTCAACCCTGCGTAATGTCACTGTGACCGTTGGAAGAAATATCCTGAACACCGACCATAGCTCAATAGAAGCCACTCTCCCCGTCCCAGCCAGCAGATATAAAAATAGCCCCACCACCGATAAGAAAGCTTTCCCTCTTTGGAGAAAGGTCGACAGACAAGCTGTCCATCAGGATTTATCATCTCTACCAGGGTGCCTGCTAACAGCTGAGAGAGACGTAAACAGCGCAGAGGCCTTGTTTGAGGATTTACTTTACTCGGCCATTAAACAACACGTTCCTTTCTCCGTACACAAATCCAACAAATACCCGCACTGGCTAAGTCAAAACACCAAACTCCTTCTCCAAAACAAAACTCGAGCGTGGCCACTGTGGAAATCAGTTCCTAATCCTCATACACGCAATGTATTTATTAACCTACGGAAAATTTCAAGAGTTTATATGAAAGAAGATTACAACCGCTACATTTCTTCCACAACAGGAAATCTCAAGAATGAACCGCAGAAGTTCTGGACACTTATATCATCCCGTAGAAAGACTCCCAGAATTCCACTTAACCTAAACCTCCATAATTAAGAAATCCCATTTGAATTGAGGTCCACACATTTCAATGAATATTTCCATTCAACCTTTTCAGTTCCCGTACCAATCCCCAGTCTCCCTCAACTTACTAGCGTCTGTTCTGATCCACTGTCTCAAATTTCAACGACCCCCGATGAAATCCAAAATATAAAAAAAAATGCCCGCAAACAGATATACCGGACCATCAGACATAAGCCTTATATTCCTGAAAAACACCTCTGCATCTCTCAGCATCCCCTTATCCATAATACTCAACTGGTGCATGACTTCCGGCACTTTTCCTGACTCATGGAAAAGAGCTGATGTCACACCTGTCTTTAAATCAGGCAGCAAGCATGAAATTTCCTCATACAGATCTATATCTATCGTCCTTATACTCTCTTCAGTCTTCGAAAGAATAATACATAGCCGTCTCCTCACTTTCACCAATCCACACCTCTCAGAAGAACAACATGGCTTCGTCCCTGGAAAATTATGTTTAACAAATTTGACTGTTCTGAACCATCACATAATTTCTGCAATAGATCAAAAATCTCAGCTAGATGTAATCTACGTTGACCTGGCCAAAGCATTTGATTCCGTGAACCATAGCCTTCTCCTCCACAAGCTTGCTTCACGATAAAACGATCATGGATCCTTCCTATCCCTAATACAAAGCTTCCTGTCCAATATGCAACAACGGGTAGTGCTTCCAGGGTGTGTATCGTCCTGGCTCCCAGTCTTATCAGGAGTAACTCAGGGCAGTATCCTGGGCACCCTTCTCTTCGTGCTGTATATGGACGATATAAAAACATGTGTGCAAAATTCTACGTGTTCCCTTTTCTATACGCTGATGACCTCAAGATATTCAGAAAAATTTCCAGTTCTGACGACCACGCTGACCTCCAGGAAGCAGTGAATACATGTACTGATTGGTTCAACAAATGGAAGTTATCGCCAAATCCGAAAAAGTGCTTCAATGTGTCTTTCTCACTACTGAAATCTGGAAATCAGGCGGACTATAAAATATGTGGAAATAAATTGGATACGGTTTCTCAGGTAAGAGATTTAGGTACTATTCACGATGATAAACTGACATTCTCTCCCCACATTGACCATATCAAATCTCGCGCAATGCGCAGTCTCAGCATTCTATACAGATTCAAGAAATTAAAGACCTCACTGCACTTAAATTATACTTCACCACATATGTTCTCCCTATCGTAGATTTCTCTTCTCCAATTTGGTCTACTTCGGCTATAACCAATATTTCTAAATTGAACAGTGTCTTTAATTTCTTCATATCAATGGTCAAAGCTCGCAATCCTTCACTAAGGCACTTTGCCAAATCCGACATTCTATATCAGCTCAATTTACTCGACCTGAGAAGCCGTTTACAATTTACTGACCTGTGTTTCCTACATAAAATTATGAATGGTTACACAAAATGTAGCATGCTCTTAAGCTACTTTCCACTCCATGTTTCCTCCCGTTCAACACGCCAGAACTATTTACACCACATACCTCGCCCAAGTCTTGAAGTACAGAAGCGCTCTATTTTCCATCCGTCTACCTTCCCTTAGCAACTCCCTTCCAAATATTGACATATTCTCTCCCTATCGAAAATTCAAACATAACATTAGAAGATCCCTTTCTCCCTCAATTCCTAACCTCTCACCCTCCTAATCACTCACTACCCCAAACACTCCCTGCGTCCTTCCCGAGACTTATCCCTTCTGCCATCACTGCCAATTGTTACCTGTTATTGTTGTTGTTGTCTTTTGTTAATATTATTTGAGATTGTTAAAATATTAGTGTAAAATGACCTTTTCATGGTTGTATCTAATAATTATTAAATAAATAAATAAAAAACGTATTGACTGGGTGAATGGCGCAATTGTAACATTCTCGTCTGCGGTACTATTGAATCCTGGTGCAGTGAGTTTGCATATGAGGGTGCACAAACGCGAGGGAGCCATATCAGTAGATTTACTGGAACGTTAATAATCCTCTTCAGGGTGAAATTCTGGCACCCTGGCGTCTCTAAAGGGTCGTAACACCAATAACATTATTATTATTATAAGCAATACGTAACGCTCCTTAATGATATGTTTAAAGAATGTAGATAATATAGTTCAGGCACATTGAACTAAGTCTAACTAGGCCTTCCAGAGCGTATGTAAAATTACTTTCTTGTAAAGGGTAAGTGTCAATAGTTTTGGCAAAATTCGATCGTCGTATCCTCTTTATCCATCCTACTCGTCTCATTCTACGGGTCGAACGTCATCCTTATAATTGTATACATCCTCCTTAGGAAATGCAACACTTACCTAAGGCTAAAATGCAATGACATTATGCACATAAATTGGTAAATTGGAACCCAAACCACCATCTAAAAATGTAACATCATAAAGGAAGATTGGTACTGTACGCGTATATGAGCTTGGAAATGTTCATATTCTCAAAGTTTTCTAACTCGCCAAAGTTAAATAAAGGAGACACTGGAAACAAGCCACGAAACTGGTTTATACATCTCGCACAGTTATCCAGTTAACCGAGCCGACCAATGAAGAAATTATTAGCAGACACGTGATCGACAAGCCACAAAGGGAGCCCAGCACAAAGGAACTATGGCGAAGCGAATGCACGGAGATATTCGAGACTTCCTACGAACCGACAGAGGCACGCGAGTGAATCGTGACCGCAGGCTAGGAGGAGGGGGACTCGAGCCTGGCGCGTGTCAAACGCAACCAATAAGAAGCGACCTTACTTAGATAGAAGCAGGCAGTGTAATTAGCATAGCTAATTACCAGCATGATTTTAACACTTCATAATATAATAGAAGTAGTTAAATAATAAATATAAGTATTTATTAATATTGCGGCTAATTAAATGCTTAATTAAGGTTTATTATCATCATCGCTAATAAGGAACCAATCAGATCCATGTTCTGAAAGGGGACGCTAACATTATTGTTGGTGAGGGAAATCTCAGAGAGGAATCGCGGCTCTTAATAATTACGACTTCGTGAGGAGCGGACGTCTTAACCAAATACTCTACAAGTGAACAAAGCTGATATTATTTTACCTTTGAATAAGATGACTACTGCAAGTAAATAGCAATGAGAACAACGGCACTTAATTTTGTGCAAGAATATTAAGTCGACATACAACTACATTTGAAACATACTCGTATTAAGAAATTATTCTACCTATTTCTATCATGTCGAAATTTCTGAAGTTGAGGGAGGTGAATACAACTGAATCTACAGAGATCGTAATGACGAACATAAATATGATGGCAGCGAGAGTATTCGAAATGACATAATATCAGTATCGTGGGGAGACAAACATCTCGTCTCTCCCATGTAAAGTTATTCTACGTCTACAAAAGTCATTTCACCAACTATAATGACGAATACATATAGCGGAACATTGGCGAAGAATACAGAAGAATTTCACGAACGAGGGCGCCTAGGGTGGATTCCAGCGCCATCAAGAGAGAAAGGGTTTCCGATACAAGAAGATAGCCCAGCAGAAAGGATGGCCTCACGAAGATGTTCGAGTTCGAATCCTGTTCCTGACAGCCTGGAAACATCTGAAGGAGATCGAAGATAAGTCCACCAGACATCATGAAACTTCAAGCTATCAGAAACAATCCGTTTCTGAGGAACAGAGAGGGAAGCCCTCTTCTAGTCTACTATAACGCAACACAAGGTAGTCTCATGACCAACGATGTATCCCATTTTGTAGAATCGTAGATACTTTTGAGAATATCGGACAACTTTCTGTATTGATGCCAATTTTCTATATTTTCGGAATATCTTTACAGTTTTCAATTTTATATTTTCATAACTACGTCATGTAGAAGTTTATTCTCGATTTTCGTCGATTTTGACAATTTAGAATTATTATTTGGAATTTTGAATTTTGCGACTTTCGAATTTGTATGATGGAGATTTTACCGTTTAGCTCAGAATATTTTTAATTTTCAAGTTTAAGTGCATTTAGATCACATTTTTTGGTTTTTGAATTGTATTATATCGTTCTTTGATAACGATGGCAGTAATGGAAATTTGTTCCAAAAATGTTATACAGAGGTATATTTTAGAGAATGCGATTCTTAAAGATCTTATTTGGAGATCCATGTAAAGTCACGATCTGATAACTTAGTTGACAGATCTGGTTATAAATATTTGGTGACATAATTCACAGACATAAGAGTATGGAAGTTAATAAGAATAGATTAAAGAAAGAATTTATATGAGAATGTAATGTGATGCTAGTGAATACGAATTACAACGTATTATCGAAACAATAAGATATTGAAGAAAGATTTAAGTGAAATATCACAGCTAATAGGAAGCTTTGTTGAAATATAATTTATACAAAAGACATATTATTGTTATTAGAAGACTAGTATTTTACCGTATTACCTGTTAAATTAATTCATCGATAGAACCAGTATTTTTATTAGATATTTTTATTAATGATGTTGAAACTGCTAGAAGAATTTGTTAACGAGAAGTTAGTTGAGAATACTATGTTATTGGAAGAGGAACTGAAATTAACTCTAAGAGAGAGATTTTTATTATTCGCGGGTTGACGGAGGTATTTGTTGGAGTGACAATGAGCATTCTGAAGCCATTGGTCAATTGTTGAAAGAATGTCTGTTGTGACAGATTAGGGCATATTTTGATGTTGAAAATAGGATGTGTTAAGAAGAAGCATTATTGTTGGTGTTTATTAATATTTGAAGTTATTGAAACAAACTCATAGAGTTGAAACTCCTTGAAAGTAGTAAAAAAAAAAGTCAACCCCTGGCACTATCCAGCCCATGACGGGCTAAGGCCGACCAAGCGACCGCTGCCCAGCCATTTGGCCTGCAGATATTGGGGTGACACGTGATCAGCGCGTCGGGTCCCCTCGGCCGTTAATCTTGGTATTCGTGATCGGGGCGCTGTCTCACTGTCAGACAGCTACTCAATTGTCCTCACGAGGCTGAGTGCACTCCGTTCCAACCCTCACGTCAGTTTTTAAATCCCTGACGGAGCCGGGGATCGAACCCGGGACCTCCGGGTGAGAGGCAGGCGCGCTACCCCAACACCACGGGGTAGGACAGCGAATCCTAGTTGATGTTGTATCTGAAAGAAATTATAGGATGAATGTATCTTAGTTACAACTGAGAGTGAACTGAGTTCTATTTAAATGGTTCTAATCAGAGATTGAAATGACGGTAATTATTCAACGAATTGGAAGATTATATTTTTATTGTTTTTTTTTGAGAGACAAGTTAGAGGAGGTCAATGAATTATGTCTTCATTAATTGTACGGATTATAGAATTCCGAATTGGAATAGTTTACGGAATAAGACATAGTATGGTGAAAGATATTTTCTAAAAGTCTATAAGAATTTAAGCGGAGAAATAGGAAGAAAATTTAAGTCTATTTTGTATGTGAACAAGGCAGTTTGCCCATTGTAAATATTTTATTTTAACTTGAGTTGTTGATGAACTACATCGCCGATATTTGTAGTGTATATAAATTATGTTTAGGATTCAGTGAAAGGTTTATATTTATATTTATGGATGTTGTAACTGTTATCTTTAATTTTATTTTGAGTAGACATTGGTATCGCTTCTATGAGAAGAATTTAAGTGATAGGATACGGGAGATAAATTGTATAGAGTAATGAATAGTTTTTGTAATGACGGAGATCTACGTCAGGGGTAAATTCACTTTATTTTAGGGATATTTTTTTTTGCTTTATAACATTTTATTTTTGGTATGAAACTCCCGTTACCTAGGGAACAGCAGTTGTTTGCCACGATTTCATTCATAATTTTGATTTGATCTTATGAAAGCTACTGTTAATATATTTATTGGTTTATAGAAGAAACATATGTGACAAATGTAACAGAATTAATGATATTTGTTAATTTTTTACTCAGTTAAACTTTAGTTGGGCATATAAGAAATGAATAGGAGGCGTGTAATTATTAATGTCAATAAATTTGACAGGCACGTTTTTACGAGATCCTGAAGTAGATGGTTTTGGAGAGTTCAAAACCCTCCACCTCCACATTACTCCACACAAGATGGCGGCGGCGCGATATCTCTCGAACGCATGGTCGAATTTTAACAAATGAGGTGTCGTTGAACTCGAGCTGACACCCCATTTCCAATGGATAATATATTTCCACCCCAAAATAAAGCTTCCCCTACTGGGGGGTGAAATTGTAATTTTTTAAGAAATCTCGAATTCCATGTGCAACATGTGGGGGTTTGTATGCTAATATGAAATTAAACGTTGTTCCACACAAGAGACATATGTACGGTGGAAAGCCAATATGAATTAACATGCTTGTTTTTTGTTTCTTACGCATGCGCACTTGGTTTTTATGTAAGAGCGCGCGCTTTTTGAAAAATGACTTATAAGAAGGGGTTTTGGTAGTGTGGAGAGAGCTAGATAGTCGCCTACTTTCCTACGAAGTTGGCCAATATCTCTCCAACGCAAGGTCGGATTTGGACGTGTGACGTGTCAAATCGCTTGTCTTGAAGCCCTCTATATATTATTAATAGGTTAAAGTTTTGAGAATGAGGGAAACAGACTTTGTTGGGGGTAAAACCATGATTTTCGACTTTTTCCGATATCTCACGAATGCATGGTCGGATTTGGACCTATGACGTGTCAAATGGCTTGTCTCGAAACCCTATTTATTTTGGTAATAGGTTAAAGTTTTTGAGATTGAGGGAAACAGATTTTTTTATGTAAATCTGTGATTTTAGACTTTTTCTTATATCTCACAAACCAATAACACTAGAGACGTATACGACGGGTCGTAGGACTCGGGGTGACGCCCCATTTCGAATATAGTATTTATGTTTAAAAAACTGCGAAATGGTCGAACGACAATTTTGTTGAAACAAATTTTTATTTTTAAAACTATTTTTATTTGTCTAAAATGTCCATGGAGAGTGGATGTAGATAGAGAGAGAGACGATACCACTGGACACGTGTTTCAACGAGGCTATCACTGGCCACGGTGGTGTTATCCCAATACAGTAATTGCTATTTCGATGAGACGGCGGGTCGAGGGATCGTTTTCCGATTTTTCCGATGATGGAATTCCTAATTCCTAATCCCTCTGAAGGGGGTCTTTAACGTGTAAACGATTATTAGTGGCATGACAAATATTAATTCCATGATCAGATCAAGCTGGCTTTAGAGAGAACAAACAGAACTTGGTTATATGTAGTTTGAAGTGACTATAGAAAACAAACTTGCTGGGGCAGACTGACAGGATGTGGATATTATTTGAGCATATTTGAATGCATTGACCCGACTTGACAACAGGGCAATGAGAAAAGCACAGAGATGCTGAGGACACTTGAAGGTCAAACGATCTGGCAACCATGGTGGGAGGGGAAAACCTCCCCCGGTGGCATCGCCTTGAGATTTTATAAACCGATAATGGGATTTTGACATACAAGGCCCCCCCCCCCCTCCCCCGAGAAATTGACATGATGTCATTCTTTTTATGGCTTATGAATTTCTTCCAAAAAAGACCCAAAACATTAAGATCATGGACTTTTGCTTTTCTTAATATATTGCAAACCCATAATGTTAGATGTTTACTGTGAATGACGAAACCTACCTAGGTAAAGAAAGAAATATTGTAGGCTACATGTATGGTGACTGACACGTCTTTGACCATTGGAACTTGTCTTCAGATCTGACTGTAGTACATAGGGAGTATAGGTTGTAGGCATGGCTTGGCAAACGTTGTATAAAAAATTAAATTTATCGATTCAAGAATTAAGCGTAGACTATCATTAATTAATTGGTTAAAGAGTGTAGATTTTAAAAAATGGTGACTACATTAAACTAAACTGAACCAAGTCGAATCAAACCCAACTGAACCAAACCAAGCCTAAACCAAACCAAACCTAATCAAGAACAAGCCAATGGCTTATGTGTAAAACTTGTGGGTGAATGCAGTCCTTGGCAATGTCCAAAGGAAAGGGATAACGCTCTACATTTGCAGGGTAAGGTAAAGCTAGCGCATGGTACTAATGCACATTCACAAGTACATGAACCACACACACACAACTATCCCATGCTGTTTTTGTGAGTTGAGTGTTAAAACTTACTCAGTGGTTACTGAACACGATGGTCGCTATGCACAACATGCTTTAAGTACTTGAGGCTAATAATATATACACACACTTGCTTGTTCTAAATTAAACTGTGTTGCTGTCAGTGCTCAGACAGTAGGCCAATGAAAAAATGCATCGCTAACAGCAATATAATCATTTCCGGTTGTCTAATGTTACCAGCTAACTATTTTGTGTTGCAGTAGTAAGCACTTTTGACACTTGTACTGGTTGTCTTAACTCGATTTCCAGCTCTGAGGCCTAGAACAAGTCAAACTAAGAAACAAGGGCATGGTGGTGCAGTGGTTAAGCTGTTCGCCTTTTCACTAAGGTACACCAGGGTTCGATTTCAGGTTAAAATGCACGGCATAAACAACAAAAAACAACAGATATAACGTTTAAAACTGATTACACTTGTGTCTTTTGAAATTATTTCTTGGATTACAAATACAAAGGTGAACTGGGTTTGATATACAGTTAATGCCAAAGGAGCAAAAGGCGTAGGTAGAACAGTGGTAAAATCGCTATGTGTAGAGAACTACCTAACGGTTTTATGAACTGGCAAAGCTATATCGCATAAACAGTGCAGGATACAATCCAGCAATCAAATTTGTATCTTGTGGAACAGAGAAAATGCACTTTTACCTTGATGGATAACAAATGTGTGCAGACGAATGACCTATGCATTAGCCTACCATAGGGTTATAACCACGAGGAGGAGGTGTGATTTCTATATTTATTGTTTAGAGACATGACTTTTTTGTAACCAGTAGATTTAGTAGATTTAGTATTTTGTAAATATTCATTTTTGTAATTGTAAATAGTGGAAACTTTTTGTTTTGTAATAGTAAATGTTAAATGTAGAACTAAAAGTTCTTTGGGATAAGTGTGCATGTCAAGGATGTTTTTGGGTATAAATAGCGTGGTTGTATTTTTTTTCAAAGACAGGTACGGTTGTGTGAATGTATGACTAGAGATAGAATGAAAGAGAGAGAGAAAGCTTGTGTGTGAGGGTAGCATTAATAGTTTGACCAGAGCAAACACGGCAATGTAGGGTGGTGCAAATATTAATGTATATAGCAAATGGTTAATACTACACTGTAGTCTTTTTAATAGTTGTGGTTTTGGAAATGCAGCGGTAGATAGGTGTTATTTTGTAAAACAATCTTACCTACAGTAGTAGTAGTAGTAGGCCTATACATTTTTGGAAACAAACAGCAAGAGACTGCACTATTGCCCTGGCCAAGCACTTCCATTAAGACCATTTCAAGAAAACTTAAATCAGCAAATGTGTGTTTTACAAAACTAATCTTTCAACATGGACTAAATCATAAACCTGTCGACAGTGATATGCACAAAAAAAAGGAAATCCATGTTTCTATTTCAACACAATTTGAAAACTTAGAACTAACATTAAAAAAATGTAAATGGAAAATTCCTGTTTCCATAACATGAAATTCAAAAACTTTAAACTGACATTTTCAAAACTGTTAAATGGAAAATTGATAAATGGTATTGTGTGAAATGTGAAAATGAAAAAATGAACAAATGGCTATCATTATTTTTTTAAATAAAAAACAAATCATCGTGTTCTATGGTTAATGTGTGAATCAAACCACATCTACTTATTTGGATCACCCGCGACTGAGTAGACCTGTTTTAGTCCTAATACCACTTTTGAAATGTTATGTTAAAGCTGGAATTTAACCCAAGAGCTTTAGAGTGCCAGCTAACTATGCTAACCGCTACGCAACAAAGACAACTTTACATTACTCTTAATGAACAATAATAAGAAAATTAATAATTATGTTGAATTTGTTTTAAGGATGAACATGGTGACACTGTTTCTGTTGCACACTCTGCTTGCCACTAGCCAGCAGCTGTGGTCTGGGAGAACGATACAGTTGATATTTTGTAATGAGATGTGACATGTTTCAAAGTATTATGGGTTGCTGTTGAGTGAAAACTAATCCTGTACAAGGAAGCAAGGGTTTGAACCCCTTAGCTGACATAACTATTGCCTGAACATGGCTTGACGACACTGTATTATTATGATACTCGGTACACAAACCATAGATAGAGTGTATTGTTTAAGATCACTCTCTTTCTGAACATAGGTGGAGACTGTTGATGGTAAACAATGGCATTAATAGTAGGACGTGGGGATAGCAATTTAGAAAACAGACAATACCCATACAATATTTTTATTTATTTAATGTAAGTACTTGTACATTAGTTACACACAAAATTCATTTCTCTTTTCTCAATTACTATTTAGTCCTTTTTGATCCTCTTGCATATAAAGGGCAGATAACCTTGTAGTTCAGCCCCTTAAAACAACACAACACAACCATTTGCATAGTCGGTGATGTAATGACTCTTGAGACAAGGAAGATGGATTAAACATAACTCTTACAGCAGGGGTTAAATGTTGCTCAATATACACTGCACTACTTTGAGTAGAAACAGTTTTTTCTTGTAATAGCTTTTTAGCATTTTCATTATTTTTTGTTGACACTAACAGTCTTTCAATTGGAGCACGACATTGATGATCACTTATACTTAATACATCACAGCGGTTACATGAATTCATTACATAATAATTTTGGCACGACGAAGCTCATTTTCTATAGCCAATATTTCTTCCTCTTATTCAGCATAACTAGCCTGTTTATAGGCATGCAATTGCTGAAGCCGCCGGATTAGCTTACTTGGATTGTTCCAGTAGACAAATTTAACAAATGATTTTTTGGTGTAAACAAAGCATTACCATTATCATTATTATTATCATTATCATTTTCATCATCATTATCATCATAACCATTATCATTATCATCATCATCATCATCATCATTGTAATCATAATCAGTATTACTATACAGTTCTTTTTGATCCTTTTGCAATACCACATTTTGCACAGTCTGTGTTGCCTTTGATATTATTGGGAGTTTTTCAGACATTGACAACTGTCCTAACACGACTTTCTGAGGAGTTGAACAATTCTTTTTAACAAACAATGCACTATCTTGAGCTACAATATCTTTTTCTGGGACTAGTGTTTTAGCATTTTGAAGAATTTTTTTAAACAGCAACGATGTTTTATCTGGTACACTACATTGATGGTAACTCACACTTAAGAACTCACTATTTTTACTTCTCAGCTCACCTCGACACTGTTTTGAACGATGTTTGGAACAACGCCAAATAACAGATCCATTTGGATTGGTTCGTTTTACAATATATGTATATCCTTTATAGTATGCATATGGCTTACCATAGCTATTCGTTGATACTTCCATGTCAATTGTCAAGCATGAACTAATCTCTAGTAAAGTTCACTCGATAATATATGTAATAGTTTAAAGTGAGAGGAAACGTGGGTGCAAAAGTGGGTGCAAAAGTGGGTGCAAAAGTGGGTGCAAAAGTGAGTGCAGAAGTCAATGTGAAAGGGAGTGCAACAGTGGGTGTAAGAGAGGGTGCAAAAGAGGGTGCAAAAGTGGGTGCAAAAGCGGGTGCGAAATGAGTGCAAAAGGTAGTGCAAAAGTGGATGTAAATGTGGGTAAAAAGTGGGTGTCGTTTATATTAGGCACGAATTTTACTAGAATGTGATTTGAGTAAATTTAATTTCTAAACCCAAGTAGTGAATAGTCGGTTGGTGTTGATCTATGCAAGCGTAAACATGTCACGTTCACTGGCGATGGATACTCATGGCTTTAAGGTCAACGAAAACAAGTATATATTTATACAGGTGGATATTATTGATTGCACAACACGCGGGTTACCTTATCCTTTTTCGGACTAGTTTTTTTTTACATTTTGAAGAGTATTTTTAAACAGCAACGATGTTTTATCTGTTACACTACATTGATGATCACTCACACTTATGACCTCACTATTTTTACTTTTTAGCTCACCTCGACACTGTTTTGAACGATGTTTTGAACAACGCCAAGTAACAGTTCAATTTTTATTGGTTCGTTTTACAATATATGTATATCCTTTATAGTATGCATATGGCTTACCATAGCTATTCGTTGATACTTCCATGTCAATTGTCAAGCATGAACTAATCTCTAGTAAAGTTCACTCGATAATATATGTAATAGTTTAAAGTGAGAGGAAACGTGGGTGCAAAAGTGGGTGCAAAAGTGGGTGCAAAAGTGAGTGCAAAAGTGGGTGCAAAAGTGGGTGCAAAAGTGAGTGCAGAAGTCAATGTGAAAGGGAGTGCAACAGTGGGTGTAAGAGAGGGTGCAAAAGAGGGTGCAAAAGTGGGTGCAAAAGCGGGTGCGAAATGAGTGCAATAGGTAGTGCAAAAGTGGATGTAAATGTGGGTAAAAAGTGGGTGTCGTTTATATTAGGCACGAATTTTACTAGAATGTGATTTGAGTAAATTTAATTTCTAAACCCAAGTAGTGAATAGTCGGTTGGTTTTGATCTATGCAAGCGTAAACATGACACGTTCACTGGCGATGGATACTCATGGCTTTAAGGTCAACGAAAACAAGTATATATTTATACAGGTGGATATTATTGATTGCACAACACGCGGGTTACCTTATCCTTTTTCGGACTGGTTTTTTTTTTACATTTTGAAGAGTATTTTTAAACAGCAACGATGTTTTATCTGTTACACTACATTGATGATCACTCACACTTATGACCTCACTATTTTTACTTTTTAGCTCACCTCGACACTGTTTTGAACGATGTTTTGAACAACGCCAAGTAACAGTTCAATTTTTATTGGTTCGTTTTGCAATATATGTATATCCTTTATAGTATGCATATGGCTTACCATAGCTATTCGTTGATACTTCCATATCAATTGTCAAGCATGAAATAATCTCCAATAAATTTCGCTCGATAATAGAAATAATAGTATAAAGTGGTCGCAAAAGTGGCTGTAAAAGTGGGTGCAAAAGTGGGTGCAAAAGTGAGTGTAAAAGTGAGTGCAAAATTGGATGTAAAAGTGGGTGCAAAAGTGGGTGCAGTTTGTAGTAGGCACGATTTTTACTAGAATGTGATTTGAGTAAATCTAATTCCTAAACCCAAGTAGTGAGTAGTCAGTTGGTTTTGATCTATGCAAGCGTAAACATGTCATATACACTGGTGATGGATACTCAAGGCTTTATGGTCAACAAATACAAGTATATAGTTAAAGAGGTGGCTATTATTGATTCCACAACACTGAATCACTTTTTGAAATTTTGACAAAGGGTCTAAGTGCACTTTCGTTAATATCTCGTGAACAAATAAGACTAGGGCATTGTATGAGGTAATGTTGGACTTTTTGCCGATGACTGCAAACCTATGTTGCGCGCGGCCCTTGGCCGTGGGAACATAGGTGTTTATCAGCAGTCTGGGGCAAAAAGTCCAACAATACCTCATACAAAGCCCTAGTCTTATTGGGTCGCGAAATATTAACAAAAGTGCACTTAGGGCCTTTGTAAAAATGTCAAAAAAAGATTCAGTGTTTTGCAATCAATAATAGCCTCCTCTTTAATTATATACTTGTTTTTGTTCACCATAAAGCTTTGGGTATCCATCACCAGTGTATGTGACATGTTTACGCTTGAATAGATCAAAACCAACTGCCTACTCACTACTTGTGTTTAGAAATTACATTTACTCAAATCACGTTCTAGTAAAAATCGTGCCTACTATAAACTGCACCCACTATTGCACCCACTTTTACACCCACTTTTTCACCCACTCATAACTATTATTTCTATTATAGAGCGAAATTTATTGGAGATTATTTCATGCTTGACAATTGATATGGAAGTATCAACGAATAGCTATGGTAAGCCATATGCATACTAGAAAGGATATACATATGTTGTAAAACGAACCAATAAAAATTGAACTGTTATTTGGCGTTGTTCAAAACATCGTTCAAAACAGTGTCGAGGTGAGCTGAGAAGTAAATATAGTGAGTTCTTAAGAGTGAGTGATCATCAATGTAGTGTACCAGATAAAACATCGTAGCTGTTTAAAAAAAACTCTTCAAAATGCTAAAACACTAGTCCCAGAAAAAGATATTTTAGCTCAAGATAGTGCATTGCTTGTTAAAAAGAATTTTTCTTCTCCTCAGAAAGTCGTGTTAGGACAGTTGTCAATGTCTGAAAAACTCCCAACACTATCAAAGGCAACACAGACTGTGCAAAGTGTGGTATTGCATAAGGATCAAAAAGGACTATATAGTAATAGTGATGATGATTATAATGATGATGATGATGATAATGATAATGGTTATGATGATAATGATGATGATAATGATAATGATAATAATAATGATAATGGCAATGCTTTGTTTTCACCAAAAAAATAATTGTTTAAATTTGTCTACTGGAACAATGCAAGTAAGCTAATCCGGCGGCTCCAGAAATTGCATGCCTATAAACAGGCTGGTTATACTGAATATGAGGAAGAACTATTGGCTATAGAAAATGAGCATCGTCGTGCCAAAATTATTATGTAATGGATTCATGTAACCGCTGTGAGGTTTTAAGTGTAAGTGATCATCAATGTAGTGCTCCAATTGAAAGACTGTTAATGTCAACAAAAAATCATGACAATGCTAAAAACGAGTACAAGAAAAAACTGTTTCTACTCAAAATAGTGCAGTGTTTATTGAGCAATATTTAACCCCTGCTGTAAAAGTTATGTTTAATCCATCTTCCACGTCTCAAGGGTCATCAACATCACAGACTCTGAAGAAGGTTGTGTTGTTGTTGTTTTAAGGAGCTGAACTACAAGGTTATCTACCCCTTATATGCAAGAGGATCAAAAGGACTAAATAGTAGTAGAGAAAAGTGAAATGCATTTTGTATGCAACTAATATACAAGTACTTACATTAATTAAATAAAAATATTGTATGGGTATTGTCTGTTTTTGTTAATTGCTATCCCCACGTCCTATTATTAATGCCATTGTTTACCATCAACAGTCTCCACCTATGTTCAGATAGAGAGTGATCTTAAACAATACACTCTATCTATGGTTTGTGTACCGAGTATCATAATAATACAGTGTCGTCAAGCCATGTTCAGGCAATAGTTATGTCAGCTAAGGGGTTCGAACCCTTGCTTCCTTGTACAGGATTATTTTTCAATCAACAGCAACCCATAATACTTGGAAACAAGTCACATCTCATTACAAAATTTCAACTGTATCGTTCTCCAAGACCCCAGCTGCTGGCTAGTGGCTAGCAGAGTGTGCAACAGCAACAGTGTCACCTTGTTCAATCTTATAATAAATTCAACATTTATTATACATTTTCTTATTATTGTTCATTAAGAGTAGTGTAGAGTTGTCTTTTAGGGGTAGCGGTTAGCATAGTTAGCTGGCACTCTAAAGCTCTTGGGTTCAATTCCAGCTTTAACATAAAATTTCAAAAGTGGTATTAGGACTAAAGCAGGTCTACTCAGTCTCGGGTGATCCAAATAAGTAGATGTGGTTTGATTCACACTTTAACCATAGAATACGATGATATGTTTTTTATTTTAAAAAATAATGATAGCCATTTGTTCATTTTTTCATTTTCACATTTCACACAATACCATTTGCCAATTTTCCATTTATATGTTTTGAAAATGTTGGTTTAAAGTTTTTGAATTTCATGATATGGAAACAGGAATTTTCCATTTACATTTTTTATGTTAGTTTTAAGTTTTTAAATTGTGTTGATATGGAAACAAGGATTTCCTATTATTTATTTTTTGCATATCACTGTCGACAGGTTTATTATTTAGTCCATGTAGAAAGTTTAGTTTTGTAAAACACACATTTGCTGATTTAAGCTTTCTTGAAATGGTCTTAAAGGAAGTGTTTGGCCGTGGCAATAGTGCAGTCTCTTTCGGTTTGTTTCCAAAAATGTATAGGCCTACTACTACTACTACTGTAGGTAAGACTGTTTTACAAAATAACACCTATCTACCGCTGCATTTCAAAAAACACAACTATTAAAAAAACTACAGTAGAGTATTAACCATTTGCTATTGTACCCGTTCGTCCTGGGGATGCGATGACCCATCTGCTATAACATCGCATTCCTGGAGTTCCGGGACAGAGCGGAGTTAAATGAACCTCTAGTCAAATAAGGAATGTGTCGGAAATTCAGCTGAGTTATCGAAAAAGCAGTGGGTATCACGAGACAAAGTATCTCTAGGGTCGTTACGGGCTTAAGTTTAATAGAAATAATGCAAATATAAATGGGCGCCATCAACTGAATTCCTAGCAAACCACTTCCTTTCCGGATAAGCCTTACTCAAGACAAGGAAAGAAAAAGGAACATCACACCATCATCAGATCACAACTAAGATAAAAACAAATTTATTTTACTTTGATAGTCAGACAGACATTTTAAATATAACTCCTACCTAAGAGTATGGTCGAATGCCAACGTTAAATTGTCATTGTCCAAAAATCGAACCATCTCTTTTCTAATCCAAAATTATTTCATCCTCATAACAAGAACAATCTCTAAAGTTATCTTGGGTTCTCAGGATCACTGTAGCACTATGTCTTTCGTCACTGACATTTGTGAAACCTGAGACCTAATTTCTCTTTAATTTAACATCATCAATGTGGATTTAAAAAAGTATTAATCTGTCTAAACATACACATATTATAATCACATATATTAAACATCACGTAATTTATGGTTTGCATGGCATAATTTAAATGTTGAACATGTTAGTCAAATGCTCCTAAACATTGAATAATTAATTTACACTATTTACATTGTCATTCACAATCTCTTATCTGTGAATTACAGAAAATTCATGGCTCATTGGTCATCGTTATCGTCATCATCAAAATTAAATATTTCTCACATTAATTCTCACTTCAAAATTCTACATATTCCTGTCAGAATCCTTAATTCATCACCATTACATCATTTAACTTCTCAACTCAAGTTGCAATTCCTCAAATTATCTCTCAATTAAATTTATTTAATTCCATATAAATTCATTAATCATCAGCTTCTTTAAATAATTATCACCTTCTAATTCAGTTATTCATCATCATCACAATCGTCTATTAATTTATTTCAATCAGTTTAATTTATCCAATCTTTAATTCATCCACTTATTTAATTCATTGATTTATTCCAAAATTTAATTTATTTAATTATTTAAATTGAAATCTTCTGGTTATTTAGTTTTTCATTATTTCATCTAGTCATTCTGATTTTTATTTCATTAGGTCAGATCGTTAATATGCTTAAATCTCAGATTATTATTTCATTAATTATTATTTTCAGAAAATCTTGTATTATCAACTTCATTTTTTTGTTTAATTTCCTAACAAATTGTTTAATATGGTTTATAGAACGTTGTCTTACAGTTTTATCACTTCCAAGTTATATCTCGTATTTAATTTATCATGCCAAAAAATTTTATTGCCTCCACGACATCACGTTGGATCTAACTATCCACAACGACATTACATTTCCTCAATACTTCAAATATCACATTTGAATACAAGAATTATTCCACAAAACTCCATAAATATTCAGCACATACAGCATGAATCTCAACAATTACGCTAGACTGGGTACGACGACCTCATGTCTGCTTCAAAATACATTATCAACGTCGCAACTATCACATGGCAACTTCCACAAAATGCCTATCATAAACTCCACTTAACCATGTTGCATGATCTACAAAAAATATATAACTGGCTTCAAATTATCAACGCACACAATCTCCAATAACTGTAATTACTCTGATCACATCTAGACAACTTCTTAAACAATTGGAAAAATATATTACCTAAGTAATTTAAGATCTGCTTTCAAATAGCATAAATTCTCTTACAATTCTTAACTCACATCACAGAAAAACACCAATGTGCTATAATCTCTCATATCAAAATCTGCAATACTGATCTGCCTTAAAATAATTCTGACCATTAATGATTAATCTTACAAGATTCAATTACTTTAAATCCTTCTCAAAGGTATCAAACACAATTATAAAACTCATCAAAAGCATCAGCTGCAACAGCTGTTAAACTGAAATTACTCTCAAAAGAGTATAGCAACAAAATATTGGATTGGCAAACAAGAATTACTAAACGTAATCCTGCTGACATTTATCGTTACTTTATTTAACAAAATTTCGACTGATATGTGACTAGTAGTTCCTTGTTTGATTCACTTACAATCTCGTGTACATTCGGATGATAAAAATGAGTCCCTCAATGACAAGTAAGATGTGTAACCACCGTACAGTCGTATAAATACGAAAGACCTCGCCCCGTCGACTTGGATGATATTGCCCTGAACGATGGGTAAGATGAGTACCACCATACAATCGTATAAATACGAAAGACCCCATCTCGTAGACTGTATGAGTGAATGTACCAGATAGGAATCAACAAGTTTCTAGTTGTCATATAAAAGCGATGTTCATTCACTAAAGTGAATAACTTCTTAATATCTCCAAACAATCCAATGGAGAAAAAATCCCTACTGATCAATAATACACACTCGCTAGTATGCAATGAACTGACGAAGTAATTTTAGATAATCAATTGCAGATCACGAGTTCGAAATACTCGTTACACAAAAAAATATTTATGAAAAATATCCTAGCTGGAAAAATGTCTAAAAGACCAAACATCTGCTTAAAAAAGCCAACCAATGGTGAGAATATCGTATAATGATGCCTGCCATATCATATGGTCACTCCATATTCTAGCAAATTCGAAGTATATAAAGTCAAATCATGTCTAAATAATCGTATCACTCCTATTAGAAAAATATACATGTGTGCCCAGTATTCATGAAAATAATCGTATCAGGTAGTTATGACTCTTACAGTACCTTTTATAATCAGCTGTTATTAAATTTCCAAGATCGTCGATTTTCCCTACATAATGAATTACTCGAAAGATCGGCGTGAATATCATTCCATCCATGAAATGACGATTGCATTCGAAATCCCAAGTGAATCAGCTGGTGGACTCCTCTCGTCAGGAATCGAATCCATCGCTTTGCGGTGCCATCTTGTCTCTATCTGCGTCTACTCTGACATGTTGAATTTCGGATTACCCATAGCGGATATTGTCCAACTCCTCTCGAAAAAGTTCATGGAAACAGCGGACCCCCTACTCCTCTTCTAAGTTACGCCACTGTTCCGTTAAATGTTCAGTTTGAGTATTGAAAGATCAATCTCTAATAATTGCTAAGTCTCACTTTCGTAAAATAAAATTTTACATGAGAGTGTCCAAGTTTACTAAACATCCTGTAGTTGTCTGTATTTGGTAATTCATGAAACTGCATAAGAAATAAATTTCATTAATGCACGATCTAATGTTCATCAGTGCCTATGCTAACAACATTCCGTTTGCTTGAAGTTGTTAAAGTAACTTTGAGTGCGTTATGGAAAAGCATATTCGTAATATTATTCAAAAGAACTGTGTTCAAACTGCGTTGAAATGTAGCTTGTAATAAAGTCTCCAACTACTTGCAGTGCTGTTCTAACATATCCCGGCCGTCTATGATTGCTTCCTCGGCAAGTCCGCCTGGATCAATGACCTGCTTGGCGTTCGCTGCTCGGCGATGCTGAAACTGTCGCCTACACTCTGCCGTGACAGTTTCGGTATGCTACGCGACCTTCACCGTGCGTCTCGCTTGCGCTACAGAGCTCGACCCTACTTGCTCGACTGACAGAGCTCCACTGAATGTGCTGGCACTGTCTTCACTCTTATCTGCCTGGCGCAGACACGTGGTGTAGTCCCCCACCACTGTGCTCTCGCGTCACGATCATAGTCTCGAACCCACATCATCTCGGCTGTTCCGTTATAAAATAACTTAAGGGTTATCTGACTTCCTTAGAATTATTTCCACATATAATGCATGTTATATCTTCTCTTCTAAGATGTTTAAATACCATATTCCATACATATTTCAATAAAGCTTCACATTTCTATTCATAATTCCATCTTCTTACAGATGTCAGTGCCTCCTTGATCCTAGACCTCCTACGTCATCTTGACATTCTTCTTGACTCGATCGGTGCGCTATCTTTTCCTAACTCTTCCCAAAACCTCAACTACGGCTTAATGTCTGCTGGCGTAGCCGATAGCCTAAACTAGGTATCGGGTACACTATAAACAACAATATTTCCACCACCATACCTTGCCGTGTTTGCTCTGGTCGAACAAGTTATGCTACCCTCACACACAAGCTTTCTCTCTCTCTTTCATTCTGTCTCTAGTCTTACATTCACACAAATATACCTGTCTTTGAAAAAAAATACAACCCCGCTATTTAACCCAAAAAACATCCTTGGCATGCACACTTATCCCAAAGAACTTTTAGTCATACATTTAACATTTACTATTGCAAAAAAACCTTTTCCACTATTTACAATTACAAAAATGAATATTTACAAAATACTAAATCTTCTAAATCTACTGGTTACAAAAAAGTCATGTCTCTAAACAATAAAATATAGAAATCACACCTCCTCCTCGTGGTTATAACCCTATGGTAGGCTAATGCATAGGTCATTCGTCTGCAAACATTTGTCATCCATCAAGGTAAAAGTGGATTTTCTCTGTTCCACAAGATACGCATTTGATTTCTGGATTGTATCCTGCACTGTTTATGCGATATAGCTTTGCCAGTTCATAAAACCGTTAGGTAGTTCCCTACACATAGCGATTTTACCACTGTTCTACCTACACATTTTGCTCTTTTGGCATTCTTCGAGTGTAGTGTGTGATAGACAGCATAAACCTTATATCAAACCCAGTTCACCTTTGTATTTGTAATCCAAGTAATAATTTGAAAAGACACATGTGTAATAATTTTTAAACGTTATCTCTGTTTTGTTGTTGTTGTTTATGCCGTGCATATTAACCTGAAATAGAACCCTGGTATACCTTAATGAAAAGGCTAACAGCTTAATCACTGCACCACCATGGCCTTGTTTATTAGTTTGACTTGTGCTGGGCCTCAGAGCTGGAAATCGAGTTAAGACCACCAGTACAAGTGTCAAAAGTTCTTACCACTGCAACACAAAATGGTTAGCTGATAACATTAGACAACCGGAAATGATTATCTTTCTGTATGCGATGCATTTTGTCATCAGCCTACTGTCTGAGAACTGACAGCAACACAGTTTAATTTAGAAGAAGCAAATGTGTGTATCGATTATTAGCCTCAAGTACTTAAAGCTTGTTGTGCATAGCGACCATCTTGCTCAGTAACCACTGAGTAAGTTTTAACAGTCAACTCATAAAAACAGCATGGGATAGTTGTGTGTGGTTCATGTACTTGGGAATGTGCATTAGCACCATGCGCTAGCTTTACCGTACCCTGTAAAAGTAGAGCGTTATCCCTTTCCTTTGGACATTGCCAATGACTGCATTCTCCCACAAGATTTACACTTGAGCCATTGGCTTGTTCTTGAAGAGGTTTGGTATGGATTAGGCTTGGATTGGATCAGTTGGGTTTGATTCGACTTGGTTCAGTTTAGTTTAATGTAGTCAAAATTTTTTATTTTTAGCTACACTATTTAACCAATTAATTAATGATAGTCTACTCTTAATTCTTGAATCGATAAATTGAATTTTATGTACACGGTTTGTCAAGCCATGCCTACAACCTATACTCCCTATGTACCACAGTCAGATCTGAAAACAAGTTCCACTGGTCAACGACGTGTCAGTCACCATATATTTAGCCTACAACAATTATTTCCTTACTCAGCTAGATTTCGTCACTCACAGTAAACATCTAACGTTATGGGTTTGCAATATATCAAGAAAAGCAAAATTCCATGATCGTTTTGTATTGGGTCTTTTTTTGGGGAATTTCATAAGCCATAAAAAGAATGACATCATGTCAAGTTCTGGGGGCACCTCGTATGTCAAAATCCCATTATAAGTTTATAAATTCTCAAGGCCATGCCACCGTGATCGGCTATATCGTCCTCGCATTCCCCTCCCACCTTGGTTGCCAGATCGTTTGACCTTCAAATGTCCTCAGCATATCTGTGCTTTTTTCATTGCCCTGTTGGCAAGTCAGGTCAATGCATTCCAATAAGCTCAAATAACATCCACATCCTGTCAGTCTGCCTCAGCAAGTTTGTTTTCTATACTCACTTCAAGCGACATATAACCAAGTTCTGTTTGTTTTATCTAAAGCCAGCTTCATCTGATCATGGAATTAATATTTGTCATGTCACTCATAATCGTTTACACGTTAAATACCCTCTTCAGAGGGATTGAGAATTAGGAATTCCATCATAGGAAAAATCGGTAAACGAACCCTTGACACGCCGTCTCATCCAAATAGCGATTGCTGTATTCGGATATCACCACCGTGACCTGTGATAGCCTCGTTGAAACACGTGTCCAGTGGTATCGTCTCTCTCTCTATCTACAACCACTCTTCATGAACATTTTAGACAAATAAAGAGTTTTAAAAATTAAAATTTGTTTCAACAAAAGCGTCGTTAGACCCTTTTGCAGCTTTTTTACAAACATAAATACTATATTCGAAAGAGGGGGGGGGGCATCACCCCGAGTCCTACGACCCCTCGTATACGTCTTTAGAGTTATTGGTTTGTGAGATATAAGAAAAAGTCGAAAATCACAGATTTACACAAAAAAATCTGTTTCCCTCATTCTCATTAACTTTAACCTATTAGCAAAATAAAAAGGGTTCGAGACAAGCCATTTGACACGTCATAGGTCCAAATCCGACCATGCATTCGTACGATATCGGAAAAAGTCGAAAATAGTGGTTTTACCCCTAAAAAAGTCTGTTTCCCTCATTCTCAAAACTTAAACCTATTAAGAATATATAGAGGGCTTCATGACAAGCGATTTGACACATCACACGTCCAAATCCGACCTTGCGTTCGAGAGATATCAGTGAACTTCGTAGGCAAGTAGGCGACTCTCTAGCTCTCTCCTCACCACCAAAACCCCTTCTTATGAATCATTTTTCAAAAAGCCCACGCTCTTACATAAAAATCAAGTGCGCATGCGTAAAAAACAAAAAACAAGCATGTTAATTCATATTGGCTTTCCACCGTACACATGTCTCTAGTGTGGAACAACGTTTAATTTCATATTTGCATACAAACTCCCACATGTTGCAGATGGAATTCGAGATTTTCAAAAAAAATACAATTTCACCCCCTAGTAGGGGTAGGTTTTATTTTGGGGTGGACATATGTTGTCCATTGGAAAGGGGTGGTCAGCCCGAGTTCAACGACACCTCATTTGTTAAAATCCAACAATGCGATCGAGAGTTATCGCGCCGCCGCCATCTTGTGAAGTTGGTGAGGTGGTGGTGGGTATAGAACTCTCCAAAAACCACTACTCTCTGATGAGTTTTAATAAAAATCTGGCATTATCTTTGTAGTTAAATGGTAGTGGAATGTGCTATACGGTGGACGTGTTCCAAGGGACCTTATCTGCATCCTTACGCCCGAGATTTTCATGGATTCTCGTCTTTCCCGAGTAGTTTGAGAACCCTATTGTTCAGTAGTTTGTTTAGACATTCAGTTTGAAAAATCCCTGTTCCTTATTCTGAGTGTATTCGCCAAGTAGCACTGTGTTGTTTTTAGCCGGGACTTCAAGATGCTACAATCCATTATTTTTCCAGCGTCGGATTTTGGTGGATCATCCAGAAATAAGGGTACAGTACGCATATGAAATGGATAGGAAATACTAATATCAGATAGCTGTTCCAAATCCTGGGGCTTAGGTGTTTCACCACTCCTATCAGGCAAATCCCAGGATGCTATTTTATTTCTTATCCAAGGGCACTTTCTTTATTCCGATACCCGATATGTACCACTTAAGTCACCACAGATACTAAGATTGGTTCAAGGTGCTGATGACGGATATGTCCTTAGGTCCTTGACGTGAATTAAGACAATCAACAGAAAAACATAAAAACAGAATAATTAGAACAGCATAGCGATTGTGGCCCCGGAGGTTTAAGCAATTGATCACCCTCTGGTCTGAACGGAGTGGAGCAGTAGTCAGGGAACTGAATGAGTGCCCTGTGCGAGGTAATGTGTGGGGTGGTGACAGAGCCTAACAGTCGAGCACAAACCGGGCGAGACAGATAAAGAGTAAATGGGATTGCCTCGAGTCAAACACTGAGTGCATGTAATGTGCACCAGGTAGAAGAACACGAGTTGGAGTAGTATGTGTCGGACGAATAACCTGACTCTTCTAGGAAGTTACCAATATCACAAAATTTGACGGATGGAAAATGTAGGAGGATATTGCCCATGAAGCTTTTTATTTAAAACTAGTAGAGCAACTAGATTATTAGAGCCAATACCATATTATATTCGAGTGGAATTTCCCGATGTTTCTAGTAGACTAGGTTATCGAATTGTAGGTAATCAGGACTTGCCCATTGACATATGCATTACTTACTGTTAAGTATAAGACTTTTTAAGCTCATTACTATTCATAGGATAGCTATCACTTTATTAATAGATGTGAAATATTATAAGTCAGTGTCACAACAAGAACTTCCGTAAGTGAGTGAGGTTTCTTTATCATTCTGCCATTTTGGTTGCACGCATCAAATGTGAGCAAATATTTATCTTAGTAATAAATTAGTTGGTGCATCCAATGTTCGAATTGGTGTCTAAATAGTTGGCCGTAACAAGGGTATTGTCATGGTCAAGTTTTTACCACGCACATCATACCGTTTATACAGTCTTTAGACATGTCCTTTTTTGGTCCGCTGGATAAGTTCTACTGTGGGAAATGCTATAATTTCATAAAAGGGTTTTTATTCCTGACTAATCAGATCATAAAAACGGGGCAGAGTCGGGGGCAATGTGAAAGGATTTTGAGCGAATGAAAAAAAGGAAGATTGTAGTTTTACGTGACCGTGAATCTTGTGATTATGAGCCACGGGACCTCCTTTTTACGTGGAATCCGAACCACAGGACATGGCATTTCACTTCGAAAATCTCACATGCATTGACCGGGAATCGAACCCGGACTGCCTTGGTGAAAGGCATTGAGCGAATGAAATCGAACCTTACTATCCATGGGTATATTCCGAGTAAGAATTTCTTTTTCAGCTACAATGAACTGTAGAATTCAACACAGTAGAGGAAGTACAGCTTCCGGGGGGAGTCATTAAATTCTGGCATGTATTAAGAGTAAGAAAATTCCAAAACATGAATTAACAACTGAAAGACAGAATCATCTTTGACAAGTGAAACAATTAACTAAGGCTATAATACCTCTCAGAAAAGTGAATAAAATTAAAGCGGGTGTCGAAAACTTGTCAGTGAAACTTACGCTTCAGGAGAAGCTGGGAAAAGAACTGAAGGAGCGAGTAACAGCAGAATGAAAAGACAACGCTATACCAAAGAAAACCCGAAAGCACCACTATGTATACAACTCAGTGTCAAACTGAAATAAAATCATGCAAGGAGGTTTATAAAAAGTCTCCCATAGAATACAGGGTGTAGGGCACAGACTGCTGGAAACAGTGGCATGAAGCCTTATTGATATTGGTTATTATAATGTGGTTATTGTTAAAATGCGAACTTATCTCGATGGGGTTCACTAGCTTATCTATAGTCAGGCGTAATTGGAAGAATGTGTGCTGCTCTGTTCTCAAAGGGATCCAGGCTAAATCTATTGCGATTAAAGTTGCTTGGATTCTAAAACTTCTATTGTAATATGAAATCTTCACAATTCAATAAAACAAGGCACATCCTACCATTATTCTTGCTGCATTTAAATAACTATTCTTAACCTCGCAACCATATCCCACTTTGGAATTTTCTTACTCTTAATACATGCCAGAATTTAATGACTCCCCCCGGAAGTTACTTTCATTCGCAAGTGTAAAGGGTTTTAAAGTGTAGATTACAAACGGAAGAAAATAGCAGAATTAAGCAACACAAATTTGAAACAATAATATCCACAAATAACTAGCAATGTAGGTCCATTGTACAGTTTTCTGTAATAAAGTATCCATGAAACAATCTTGTTAAACAACACAGCAAATTCTAATCATAAAGCTGATGGTTAATGACACTCATTCTATTAATAAAAACGAACAAAATTAACAATGAGTTTTGTACCTAGAGTTAGTGTCAGGTAACTACGATGCCTACCTGAAACATCGATCATAACGTCTGTCCATTTCAGACATTTGCATTCCGTGTTTATTTTTTGAATTATAATAGAGGACGGCATATTGGCTTTCACGGTCAAGGAACTGGCCGTGAAACTCAATATACCATATTTTTAGAAGACGATATAGGGAGGTGAAAGGCTGCTTGAGCTTTTAGCTCTCGCAGTAATGACGCGTAGGTGCCCTTGATAAAATGGGAGGTAGCACGCAGTTTGCCACTCCTGTGGGGGTCCGGAAACAGACACAAAGAAGCGGCTGATAAGCCTAACTTGATGTTCCTAGGCAAACCCCACACAAGACACAGCATAAACCTAGAACAATTGCTGAGTGATAATAAAGGACTTCTGAAACAACAAAAGTGACATTTTTAATCATATTTATAACGATAGGAGTTTTAGTGATTAGGATAGAACTGTACTGATCTCATCCCTCCTCATATCAGTGTATTAGACAAATTTCAGCGATATATTTCTTTTTAAAAGCAGTGGATTACTGCTTAAAAATATACATGTACACTTGCCTTTATAAGCTGTAGTAGAAGATTTAACGACTTATTGTGCCAGTTAGACAAAAATTTCGAGGGACCACCGGACCTTAACAGCACATGGTGTGTCCTTGGACCAACCCATGCACGAGAAATTTAATCTAGGGTGATCGGGAATAAAGAGAGGCGTATTATGGAACCCGCCCAAAGAACACACCTTAAAAACAGAAGCAAATCATCAACAACAACAAATAAAGACTTTTGTAAATGATCCACTAAATTTATTCAGAATGTCAAACAGATCCCTGGCCTACTTCGCAGGTAAAAGAAAAGGCTAATCCGTAATAAACTACCCTGAAAGAAAAATATCTAAATGTCCTTTATAAAATCGAAGTTATACCTCCCGAAGTCCTAATTACAGAAAAATTAATAGCAAATTGACGCATAAATAAATCCCTGCGCATTGCAATGTAGATCAGAAATAACAACAACAAGAATCTACTGCAAAGCAGGTTATTTAAATTGTTGACAATCTCAAAGGGGTATTTTACAATTACAAGCAACGATGAGCATATCTAAACTATGATGGTGCCACGTCCAACATTTAGTTTTACGTTGATTATGTAGCTTGCTCTAACTTAATATAAATAAAAGAAACAAGAAGGGTCAATGCAATGAAATATTATATATTATATAATAGCCTACACTGGCTGTCTCAAATCACTTGAAAAAAAATTCAAAGAGCTTAGGCTACTCAGCTCAAAACAATGCTTGACTCCCGGCAATGGTAACAAGATATTCAGTAAGGAACATATAGCCTACTTTCCCCTAAATGCATGGGTATTGTTATAAGTCTTTGTCCTTTTCATGGAGTATAATTGAATGTTGGTTGTAGTAGCTTGTTGAAATACAACGTGTTATACGTTTATTAAACATGAATATGAGGTGCCCTTTGCTAGTGCTACCTCTGTACAAAATTTCATTCAATTCGGTATCACAGTGTTTGAATTGATATGATGAATCGATTTGCCAACATACATGGCCGCTATGAGCAAACTATTGGGCTGATGACCTTGTAGTTCAGTCAAATGATGCTTCCCATAAAAAGGTATGTTGTTGCAAAATTTAGTAGTTATCAAATAATTAGGTTGATCGTAATTTTATTTAACCTTTTAACATTTGGGTGGCCGCCATTACGTTTCCATCAAGATGGCGACAATATAAAACATGACACAGAGGTGCCCTTTCCTAGTGCCACCTCTGTACCAAATTTCATTCAATTCGATTTCACCGTGTTTGAATAGATAGGGGAATCGATATGCACACATACATAGCCACCAACCGCAAATTATTGGGCTGATGACCTTGTAGTTCAGTCAAAAGATTATTTGTACATAAGGGTATAATGTTGCAAACGTTGGTAGAGATTAGATGATTAGTTTGGTTGTAATTTGATTTAAACTTTTAGCATTTGGGTGGCCACCAAGGGTTTTCGTCAAGATGGCGGCGATATAAGATATGGCACTGACGAGCCCTTTGCTAGTGCTACCTCTGCACCACATTTAGTTCTGTTCGGTTT